>CM072542.1:21015000-22450000 GCA_036898165.1 Silybum marianum | reverse complement strand
TCCCAATGTTCGGTGTAAATCTCAAAGAATCTACAGCAGGCACAAATTTCAGCATTTCTAGCACATTTGCATCACTACCCAAAGCATGAAGCCCAACATCCAAGTCTTCCCAAGAAATTTAAAATGAAAATAAGTAGGTATGGATGCTTCATACCTTATTTTAGCCATAATCACATGTAGTTCATTGACTAAGAACTTATCAGTATCAACCAAGTCAACAAACTGGGTTTTACCTCCTACATATTGTCTACCTGGGAACTTCATGAAAATACCCCCATGGTGTATTTTGAAAAAAAACCAGGCTAGGATAAAGTTATGCAAAAAAAGCGTGTAATTTATCAACATTAACCCACAATGACCATTAACAAAGAAAGAGCGTTTAAGATGTATAAAAACATACTATAAACATCTAGGTATTCGTTTTCATCGTAGTTGATTCGGAGCTGCCACAAACTCGTCCTTTCCATCTCCAGAAACTACATTTACATGAGAAAACAATTGATTATGAGATTTAACAATCGGTTGTGTGAAAATAGGATTATGAGATTTAACAATCGGTTTGAAAAAAAATGAGATTTAACAAAACGATTTATCATACAAAATCAATTTTGAGACTTCAACAATCGATTGTGCGAAAAAAATGTTTCGCCCGTGTGAAAAGAATCGAAGGATGAAAATATGTGTCAAAATATATGTTCTTAACGTAGCTTCAAAACTCAGGGATGAAGGTTGAAGTCGTAAGGGTTTTTGGTCGAGTGATGCATAAAAGAGGGTTTAATCAGATAAAATGACGGTTTTACCCATCATGTGCATCGCATGTGACACCCTTAACGGATGCGTTTTGGACGGCGTCACTTGAAGGGACCAATTACGTGAGAAAGTGTAAACCATAGAGACCAAATCCATAGTTAATTCAAAATAGGGACGCACAATGTTATAATGTGTAAACGATAGGGACAAATCATGTAATTTTCTCTAGATTTTATTAACTCTATTAGGATGGAGGACTGAAAGTGAAATGAAATACAAACCATAGGGACGAAAAAAGCAGTTTTTAGACCACGAGGATGGAAATAATTATAAACACCAAACCACAGGGATGAAAATCGTAGTTTACGCTTTATTTTATATATCGATCAATACACATCTCATCTCTGATGGTGATTATTTCAAAAACCTAATATTGTATTAGCCTAGTTTTATGGCCGCCTCTCTTCTCCTGCTTCATCATGGCCGACGACCCCAAAGATGCCACCTACTCACCTCTTCCTCTTTCAACTATTCTTCATATGTTCGCCACAAAACTTTCATCCACCAATTATCTTCTATGGCACAAACAAATGCTTCCTCTCCTAGCCTATCAGAAACTTATTGGCTATGTTGATGGTTGTATCCCTGTGCCACTGATCAATCTTGTCTTTTCTTCCTCTCCTAATCTTCTTCGCCTAATCTTGTCTTTTCTTCATGGGTTGCCGCTGATCAACACACTCTAATTCTTATTCAATCCTACCACGCTGTATGGTCTGTTCTGGAGGTAGGGGTCGTGGACTAGACGCCTTCCTCATTGCCAACTGTTCCAGAAAGAAGGTCAATATGCAAGCCAATGTCCTAACTTGCGTACATTTGCTCGCCACACTTCTGCTCTTAATGTTAATCTCGTAGAAGCCTTCCAAGCACATGCCATATTTGAGATTCTTCTCCTGACTGGTATGTTGACATAGGGCCTCGGCACATATGACACTGACATCTGCAACTCTAGATGTTCTTGCTCCTTATTCTAGTACTGATTATGTATTTTTTGGTAATGGTGATAGTGCTTCTATATCTCATTTTGGCAGATCTTGTATATCTCCTAATATTTCTTAATTTCATGTTCTTGTGGTTCCTTAACTTACCAAGAGCCTTCTCTCCGTCAGTAAGCTTACACAAGATAATCAATTTGATGTTTTATTTTCTGACCCTATGTTTGTCATTCAAAACCGTCATTCCAAGGAAACTCTAGCACAAGGAAGACGTAAAAACGATTTATACGTTCTTGAGCATGGTCAACAAGCATTTTTGGCCAAACTTTCCTCCCGACGTTTACAAGCTTCGTTTGAACTAGGAGTGTACAAAAAACCGTCAACCCGCGAAAACCACCCAACCCAACCCGCTAACAACCCGATTAAACCCAACCCGTCAAACCGCTATTTCGGAGGGTTAAAATTGGGTTAGAAAAACTCAATCTAACCCAAACTGTCAACCCGCCGCTAATATAATATATATATATATATATATATATATATATATATATATATAATATGTACAACATTATAATTTACAACCCAAAAATATGTATACATTTATTTCAAGTTTACATCCCCAAAAATAAATACATATATTATTATTTCAATTTAGAGACAAATCCAAAACTTAATCCAAGTAAGTGAGAATGTATTATTGGATAGATGTTAATTTATGATTCTAGATTAGGATTTAACAATTGAGCTTTAAGTAAGGTTGGTTATTAAGTTATGACTTCTATCAACATTTACAAATGAACACGATAAATCCTTATAGATTTGAAGTCTAATGGTTGGATCAATGGATGCGAATATGAAATAATTGGTATATATATGTTTCATTCATTTATATGAATAGAACTTCTATCGACGTGACAATGTCATCTAAATTTAGTCATGTAGCATCATAAATCAATGTCAAGATATTAAAGAAAATTTATTTATTGATATCAATATAACAAAATCACACCTATATATACACACACATACATATAAAGATTTTAACAATAAGTAAATGGTTTCATCTAGTTTCCCACTAGGATTCTTTATAACTTTCTTTTTGAAAAATGTGAAAAAATCCGACAACAATTGATACATACGACAAAAACATAGAAACCCTGTAACGAATTTCTTTGTATATTTTTAGTAGTATTTATCGTATTTCATTCGTCAATTTTATGTATACTACCAAACAGGTAACCCGTTCAACCTGCCCAACCCGCCATAAACCACAAGGGTTGGGTTGGGTTGAGATTTTCCAAACTGCCATAATTGGGTTGGGTTGTAAAAGTATTGCTACACTTAAAAATCAACACTAAAATAGACCTCGGCGCAAGTATACACCTCGGAATACTGTCGTATTGTAACACGTAATAACAGTATAAGTACCGAATATCGTTCCCACAGAGCTGGTATTAAAGTTCGTAGAATAAAAATCCCGGTTTTTAATAGTTTGACTTCAAATGGCGAAATTTGAGAGGATTTTTGATTAACTAATGTTGGTTGGTTTTGATGGTAACTGAGAGAGAAAACAATTATAAAGAAAAAGCCTCAGGGTGTAAGGATAAATTAAGACGGAGTTGAATAACTAAATAAAAAGATATTATATAGAAATAATCATCTTCTTAGATAATTAATATTTTTCGTAACCTTATTTAAGGTTAACCCGTCTAAATATCAATAGTTAATTGTCAGTTAACTTTAGAAATATTTCCACGAAATATTAAAGATCTATTTGCGACAACTTAGAGATTATTTTTATATAGTTGAGCACCTTTTTATTTTCTTACCCAACTCCAACTCTTAATTTATTAGCTTACACCACAAACTAAGGTTTTTAGCCTTCCATTAAAATGGTTCTTTATAAAACATTCGAAATAATAAACTTGAGAATAATGGTAAATGATAAGAGCAAGATAAAGAGAACAAGTTAACTAAGTGCGTGAATAGTAAATTGCATGTGAATAAACTAAAGCGTAAATGCAAGAAAATTAAATGTTAAAGTAAATAACGAGAAAGCGAGTAAACGGAAAGCATAAAACGAGGACAAGGTTGCCATAGGCAATCTTGAAATATAAACCTAAAAGATGCAGTAAAATAACGAGACTAAGAATTCGTAACAATTACTTCAAAGCTTAAGAGATCGATTAAAAGCTTGGTAAGTTCTTAATTGAATACTTGAAGTCTTTGAGGTTGGCAATGGAGAACTCAAAAGTAGAATGCAAGAGAAATAAGAAGATGATGATCAATCTTTGAACATAAACTAGACTTATATATTGATAGGAGAAACCCACTTGAAAAAGCAAGGAGCAAGCTCTTATATATTGATATGAAGAATACTTAGTTTGCTACTTACCAAATGTAGCTTCCAACTATTGCTTCCTGAGATTTACAAAAGGGAGAAAAAGAGGTTCTCCAAAAGCATGCATAACCATGACTTTAGGTTGCTTGTGAGAACTACAAATCCCATGCAAGACTTTTTAGCCAAAAAGTGATATTGGAAGGAAAGTTGGTCATAGATCTACTAAGACAAGTGTGTCTCCACACTTGAAATGGGATGTCTTCCAACCTTCACCAAGCAACGTATTTATATAACTAGCTTAATGGATAAGGCTTTTTGGTAAGCCACATGTTTCATCCGTCAACAAAGGCCAAGCCCACAAAACTAATAAATACTAATACTAATAAATAGCCCAAATAAAAAACCCAAATGTATCACCAACAAAAGCTACAAATTTTAACACCACCATAGATGGGCTTCGGCCTATCACAGCAGATCCGACCCGGAATTTGATCAACTCGGTTATTTAGGCGTTCGTCCAGAGAAGGTCGGCTACTTGTATATGTTCCTGGAAAAGAACGAAAACGAGAAACATGAGTAATGGTGCTTTTCGTGACGTTTGTTGGCTAAATACTCAAGTTTTTTTATTTATTAGACATCATATTAAAACTCTACTAGTTAACTCGATTAGCTAAAATGTTACTAAAAACACAACTAAAAAAGAACTAAAAAGCTATAAAAATAGACTTAAATACGGTTAATAAATTAACCGTATCAGTTAGGTTGAGATTTTCCAAACCGCCATAATTGGGTTGGGTTGTAAATATGTCAAAAATCGCCCAACCCGCGTACACCCCTAGTTTGAACGATGACATAGTCGATGAGGTCTTCAGTTTTAAATAAGTTGGGTTGTTTATCTATTACATATGTTTTACCAAACTCAAAAAGCATATGCTCTCCTTGTCAATTATCAAAGAGCAAATGTTTGTCTTTTGATCTCAATTTAAAATATTCATTAGATGTCTTGGATTTAGTTCACTGTGATTTATGGGGACCTTCTCCTGTTGTGTCTATGGATGGTTTTCATTATTATGTTATCTTTGTTGACGATTATTCAAGATTTACTTGGTTTTACCCTTTGAAGGCTAAATCAGACTTTTATAATGTTCTTGAAACGTTTGTTGCTTTAGTTCAAACTCAATTCTCATGAAAAATAAATGTCTTTCAATCTGATGGTGGGACAAAGTTTACCAATGATCGAGTTTGCACTATATTGTCCAAGAATGGCATACATCATCATTATCCTGTCCTTATACTCCTCAGCAAAACAATCGGGCCGAACAAAAGCATCGTCATATTAGTTAAACTACTTTAGCCATGATGTTTAATGCACATGTTCCGGCTACTCTCTGGACACATGTTTTTAGCTCTGCCACTTACATCATAAATCGACTACCAACAAAGATTCTTGGCAACAAGTCTCCAGATGAATTATTGTTCTCTTCAAAACCTAATTATAGAAATTTTTGTGTGTTTGGCAGTTGCGTTTTCCCGTATCTTCGGGATTACTCATCAAATAAACTTGCTCCAATAAGTGCTCCATGTGTCTTTATTGGTTATAACACTCAATATAAGGGCTATCAGTGCTTTGATTTGTCTACTAGGCGTATTTACCTCACACGTTACACTCAATTTAACGAGACTTCATTCCCCTTTGTGGATCACCAGTATATTCCCTCTTTACTTAACCTACTTTTATCAACCTACTGTGATGACTATTCGGTGCCTATCTCCCAGCCCCAGCCCGACCTGGTATCATCTTCTACGATCCTATCTCTGGCTCATGTTGCTCCATTCGATCTCTGCACAAACCCTCCACGTATGCAAGTTTCACCACATGCTGCTTCTCCTGTTGTTCCGCCCCATCCATTAATCAGCCGTCACCATCGATACTTGCCGCCTCCACAATTTCTTCCACATCAGTTCATTCTATGGTGACTTTTATCCAAGGTTGATACCTTTAAACCCCATCGTATTACAGATTTATCTCATGTGTCTTCATCGGCTCTACATTAAGCTTTGTTTGCTTCTAAGGAGGCGAAAGGTTTCAAAACCGCTGCTAAGGATCCAAAAAGGTTTGCTGCAATGTGTGATGAAATGAATGCATTAAAACGCAATGCTACTTGGTATCTGGTGCCTCGTCGCACTTGATCAAATATTGTCCGCTCCAAGTGGATCTTTCGTTCTAAATACCATGTTGATGGTACCATTGATAAATATAAGGCTCTTCTTGTCTCTCAAGGCTTTACTCAAGTCCAGGGTCTAGATTATTTTTCTACCTTTAGCCCGGTTATCAAGGACTCTAAGGTTCAGATTATTCTTTCACTTGTTGTGCTTAAAAAGTGGCATCTTCATCAACTCGATGTCAAAAACGCGTTCTTAAATGGTAATATCTTTGACATTGTTCACATGGAGCAACCGTCGGGGTTTGTTGACTCTTGGTTCCCAAATCATGTTTGTCGCCTAAAGAAAGCTCTTTATCGGCTAAAACAAGCACCTCGAGCCTGGTTTCAACGTTTGGGTTCATTTCTTATCAGCATTGGTTTTACTTGTAGTCGAGCCAACACGTCTCTGTTTGTCTTCGAAAAGGATTCTAACATTCTTTATTTGTTGACGTACGTCGACGACATCATTCTACCAAGGAACAATCTTACTCTTATTTGAGATTTCATCACTCGTATAAATAACGAGTTTCTGATTACCGGTATTGGAAAAATAAATTATTTCCTTGGTCTTGAGGTATCCAATCATTACTCGGGCATTTTTCTTCGCCAATCAAAATACGCGCATGACATTCTTGCCAACGCTCACTTGCTAGAGTCAAGGCACTCCATTCTTGGATCCAACTCTTTATAGATCTTTGATGGGTGCTCTTCAATACCTCACTATTACCCGATCTGATCTGTCATATACAGTTAATCAGGTCTCAGTTTTTGCATGCTCCAATACAAGACCACTTTCAGGCGGTAAAACTGATACTTCATTGTGTTAAAGACACCATATCTTATGGTCTCTCGTTTTTACATGTTGCCTCCCCAAAAAATTTGGGTTATTCTGATGCCGTCTGGGCTCGTTGTATTGAAACACGAAGGTCGACATACGACTACTCCATCTTTCTTGGTGGAAATCTTGTATCATACAGTGCCATAAAACAACCAACCGTGTCTGGCTCTGGTTGTGAGTCTGAATACAGGGTGTTGGCAAACACAACTTTTGAGATTGTCTGGATCACTCATTTGCCTCGGGAACTTCATGTTTTACCTTCGGGTCATCCCACTTTCTTATGTGATAATCGTAGTGCTCTATTTTTAATCCAAAATCCGATTTCTCATAAGCGAGCCAAGCACATTGACATTGAATACCACTTTGTTTGAGAGCTGGTTTTATCTGGCAAGCTTCACACCATGTATGTCTCTATGCGTCTGCAACTGGCTGACATCTTCACAAAGAGTCTTTCGAGTCCGCTGTTTGAAGAATTTCGGTCAAAGCTTCATGTTGGTCCTCCCCCTCTTCGCTTGCGGTGGGGTAATATAAATTACTCTACAGAATCCTAGTTTATAGGAACTGATTGTGTATATCCTGTATTATAGGAATTTTGTTGTATTTTTACTTTATATATCGATCAATACACATCTCACCTTTGACGATGATTATTTCAAAAACCTAATATTATGTATACTTGCATTAAACGTCATGGCACAATTGTTGCCATTTTGTGTCTCTATGTAATACAAATAATATTTGTCAAATAAAGCTATAATAACAATTTTTACGGTTCAATTAAAATAATAAATAACAATATACTAATATTTAAACTAATGAAGTCCTCAAGGAGATAGGGGAGTCTTAATAGGATATGAACTTCCATCTGAGCAGCATATGGATAAAACATGTCTTAGAGTTTCTAGGAATATGTCAGTATTGGAGATACGTTTTGTTAACCTAGCACCATCAGTAGACCACATCAACATCCATCCAATTGTTTGGTATTGAGGTCAAGTCATATTCTTTTTTATCATATTGTTTAGGTATTTGTTATGATGGAATGTTTAGCTTAATCATAAGCTACATAACAATTGATCAATGTATGCGTATGATACAACTCCATCCCCACTCCATTCTAGAACTTTAAAAAATAATATAATTTACAGTGGACTCTTCAAAACAGAATTCATGGAACATAAGGAATAATAAGCTTCAAGATCTTGTTCTTCGTGGTGTGTATTGGTCCTATATCGAATACTTTTTAAATTCTAGTCTATCAAACCTGATTACATTAACCCATAAAGAATAAGCCACTTTCTGTACCATTAAGCCACTACCAAAGAGTCTTGTATAGCTGACCGAATGAGTTGTGAGTCTCATTAAGCTCTTTAACTTGAGAAAATGCATAATATTTATTTATTTGTTAGGTACTTCTTCAAGGTTAATTTAGAATTATTTGAGAAAATGACGCCATAAAGAATAAGCCACTTTGTATATCATTTAGCCACTACTAATCAGTCTTGTATAGCTGAACGAATAAGTTGTGAGTCCATTAAGCTCATTAAGCCAGTACCAAAAGGTCTTATCGGAGTTTTAATTGGTAAGCTTTGCGGGTTGGAGTTATGATGCTTTATTTTATGTTGTGAGTCCCATTAAGCTCAATGATTTTTATTTTCCTTTATTTTATGTTTTACTTTATACTCTTTAGAGGGGGGGTGGATCGTTTGGTAATAACTCAAAGGTATATGGGCACCATTTGAATTTCGCAAAGCGTTCGGGTGAAGCTTAACATGATTAAGGTTTATAATTACAATGTGTCAAGTTTTCTTGATGCTGCTTTCATTGCTTTGTGTTTATGATAACCACATATGAGATGGGTTTGGGAAAAACCATTGAGCTACTTGCTTGAATATTTGCACATAGAAAATTGGACGTTGTAGCTAATGATATACATAATGAGATGATGCAAATTGCTGGAGAGTAGAAATCGAATGTAAGAAGAATGAAAAGAGATCGTGTTGAGTGTGTATGTGAGGTTGTAAGTGAAGGCTCTAAGTACAAAGGTTTATTGATGTTGCTTTCATTGCTCTGTGTTTATGATAACCACATATGAGATGTGTTTGGGAAAAACCATTGAGCTACTTGCTTGTATATTTTCACGTAGAAAATTGGACGTTGAAGCTGATGATATACAGGATGAGACGATGCAAGTTGCTGGAGAGTAGAAATTGAATGTAAGAGGAATGGAAAGAGATCGCCTTGAGTGTGTATGTGAGGCTGTGTAACACCCGTAAATTTAAAGGAAATAACATAAAATTTAAACATTAAAAAACATCTAGATACGAGATAGTTCACAAACAAATTACACAATATCTTTCAGAAGATAACAAGGTTCGCAAGAGTTTCTAATTAAACTAGCTAACCCATAAGTGGATTTAGGAATAGGCGGGTGTTACTAATATCATCAAATCCGCTATCTTCAATATCAATGACGTTCCTACATCATGCTAACGGAACCCCTCAAGCTCCATTTCAACCTTGGTACCTATTAAGACCTGATATACATGTCGATAAGAAAAGTGTTAGGCTAACGCCTAGTGAGTTAAAACAGTTTATCTCATAAATAAAAGTGATGGAACCCAAAGAATTTCCGTTTTTCCAAATATATGTTTATATAATAACATTTATAAACTAGGTAAGGAACTTCCCAAAATCATTTCTTTTGAAATATGAAGGTTAGGCATGAAATACCTCTTTGAAGACCAACAACCGTGCCACTTTATCCTTGAATAATAATAAATAAGATTTGACTCAAGAATCATATAAAGTGCAATAATTACCATGTATGCCTAAATCAACGAATATAAGGATAGACTCAATACCCAAACAACCCCTTTCGGTGACGGGGGAGATCCGATTCCGTCTATTGTGGCGTAGCACAAAGTAAGCCAGGATTCGACGTTATGGAGTAGTGCCTTAAGATCACGGCACCGGCGTCCGACCCCTTATCGAGTACCCACCGTAATACCTAAGGTCCCGGGTCCCAACCCATTTAGCTGTTAAAACCGAGCACATCTCAACGCCCTTGGAATTGAACTTTAGTCCAACGATGATAAGGTAATTGACTATTTTATACAATTCCATAAAAGACACATAAACTGAAAGGGCATATTTTCCAAAGTTGGAGCCAAGTGGCATCTTTAACCCGAATGGGTCCGTAATAATCATTACTTGGAATTTCGTTGTCAAAAGGCACTATAGCCTTTAGATTCTTATTTTCCATATTCTCCGAATACAAAAGAGTCGTTTATCAAATATATGCACTTTTACAACCAATAAGGTTAATATGATTTTATCCACGGTTATGAGTTGGGTAAAGTCCCCAAAACATATTAAACTCAAATCAAGTTAATAATTACTTGGATTACGTAATAACGCCAAAGAGAAACATTTTATGTCAAATATATATTTTTCATGAGTTAGGATAACAATTGAACTTAAAATATCAAAATATCCCAAATTCTTCTTTTAAGAAATGTTAACATTTGGTATCTAAAAATACCTAATAATTTATCATTAATATCTACCATGTAGGACCAAAATATGTATTTTCCAAAGATTTCATCCTATAAGAACCAAACTCATAAAATGTGTCCAAACCCAAAAAAAAATATAGATATTTTGACATGTATATACTTTTACAAATTACTAGAACTCACCTCGCCAGCTAAATGCTAGAATCAATGTTTCAAATCAAACTTTGAGCTTCCTTCTTGAAGATGCTTGAGACTTGCAAGCTATATCTTAGATCCATAAGCTCCCAAAGATATAAATCACCTAAAGGTATCAAAAAATTGATATAAAAGTGGAAGAAAAGGTGTAAAAAGATGGGACACACAAACCCTAGCTTTTTTTTTAAGAAAAGAATGAAGATCTTACCTCCACCAATAACTCTTGAATCCACCAAATAAATTAACCCTCGTGTATCTCCTCTAGAAGAACTTCAAAATCGTAAATAATACAACAAGATCTCCTCTAGAAAATATAACCCTTTTTACCTTTAGTGTATAAAATGAACGTAAGATTACCACGTTGATTCTACGAATACCCGTGGACAATCTCTTCTAAGATTCGTTGATTCGTTCGATGAATTCCGAATCGTAGGCTTCAAAAGTCGAATTCAAGGGAACTCAAAATTTGGGAGAAAACCAAAAAAATTTAAAATTCAGAAGTGACCATCCATATTGCAAGGAAAAAGCTTAAATAAGACGACCAAAATAAAAGAGGCCTAAAAGGACAACGGGCCAAACATAAAAGCCTAACGAAACAAGCCCAAAATGACAAAAAAACAGTAAAATGTCCAAAAAGTCCACTTAAACAGCTTTTTCGGGGTTTAAAATTCCGTTAGCCTTATTTAGGCCTAACCACGACGTGCTCCTCGGAAGTAGCTTCGAATCGTCTGGTCGTCGACCCGAAACGGACACCCAGAGCGAAAGTTATGGCTGTTTAATCGCGACCCTGTTTGGTGGCCCGATCATAAGCCTCCAAGAACATCAGGGCCCGATCCTCCACGTCCAAGCCCGCATCAAGTGCCAACCACCATTTATAAGATAATAAAATGAGGAAAAGAGATAATATGGAGATAGATAGAGAGAGAGAGAGAGAGAGAGAGAGAGAGAGAAAGAGAGAGAGAGAGAGAGAGAGAGAGAGAGAGAGAGAGAGAGATAAGAAAGAAGCCTAAGAAATGAAACGAAAGTGAGGAAGGTCAAGTTTCTGAAAGGGGCTGCGACCACCACCCGTAGTGGATCCGCGTATCTCTCTGTTGGATTTTCCTTTATGTTCATAAAATACACACATACGGTACATTAAAATTCCAAATTTTCAAGAGGTGAAAAGTTGGTGGGGCCCACCTCCACTACCACCTACAAACTTCAATTCCAAATAAATAGAAACACCCCTTCAACTAGTTTTAGGTAATTACAATATGGTCCTCCTCCTTCACCTAATTATTAATTTATATACTATCCATAACAATATATAAATATATAGGGGTGGGTTCATACGTGAACGGTAACAATTTACGAGAATGCGATGAACTTTTTTCATATACAAGATCACATCTGATTTTGTACTAACTGTAGCGGGCGACTTTTGGGGTCACTTAAGTCGCATGGAAAGTCGCCCGCATCATTTATAATTTTGTATAAAATCACATATGATTTTGTATATGAATCATATGTGATTTTGTATATGAAAATTTTCATGTACAAAATGATTGGCTGAGGATTGTACTCGCATTCTCGTAAATTGTTATCGTCATTTGCATGAACCTCCCTTTATATATATATATAAATATATATATATATAAATATATATATATATATATATATAACATGTGTAATTACTTGTTAACCATATGTATGTATTATATAATACACACTTATAATATATATATAAACACATACAATTTATCTATTTATATATATATTATTTAAACACATAAGATATATATGTGCACCTAAAATATTAAAGTATTCTAAATCAACTAAGACAGGTGTTAAAAGTTTACTTTACCAAAATTTTCGGGTGTTATAGGTTATAAGTTTTGTGGGTGCAATGTGATGTCTATGATGCTTGGCAATATGTATATTGTATATGCTATCCAGATAAAGGAAAAAATTCGAGACCAAAAAAAGATTTGAGTTACAAGGGGATAAAAAGAGTCTGACTGATGATTCACGAAAACACAAAAGTAATAGGGGGTCTAAAATCGTTGTTTGTGATGAGGATTGTATTTTCTCACTTTACATAGAACTAATTCCCCGATTTCTACCAATGTCTATATTGCCTCAGTGGCATGCTAAAATAAATGGGTAAACTCTTTTTTGCATTGTCTTTCTCCTTGCATCTCTTTATAACATATGAAGCTAAATCTACATGTATTGGATGGTAAAAAAAAGAAGAAACGCTAGTAATTTCCTTTTTATCTTTCCCTTCTGAATTTGATTATTTTTTTCATTTTGGTAGATCAAATATTAGATTAAAATAAACTATGTGAATTTTATAATATTAGTAGATGAAGCAATTCAGGAAGCAAATGAAACCCATTCAGGCAATTCAACGAACACCTATTGGGCAACTACATCTTCATGTAATTTCAGGCTGCCAAATATAAACTCATTCAAGAATTTCAACATACATGAAGCTATTACTTTCAGAAGTCAATATCTTACTTTTAATTGTATGTTGCTACTTGTCACCCACTTGATTTTCTTCCAACTTGTCATGTCCACCAAATCATGCCTTTTGTGACCTTCTATTCTGACTTAAGATGAGAGAAAAGCAAAGAATATGCAACATAGTTGTGATCTCTCCATTGAAATATATCTTGGGTTTACACACCAACAATACAACTGCTATCAGTTCCTGAAATTTCTATATTTGATATACACGTTCAGTTTGAACGTGCTACCTCTTCCAAAAATTCAATCACCCCTCAATATATTAAGTGTTTCAGAAATAACACATATTTTAATTTTTGTATATATAACATGCTTAGACCTGATGTAGGTGTTGTTTACTTGCCTCTCATTAACCTCTTACCAAATATAAGCTCTTACCCTATTAAGAGGTGGCTGTTTACCTAACCTCTTATCCAACAAGAAGCTTTGACCGTTCCTCTTTCCAGGATATATTTGGTCAGCAACTAAACCCACGCTTATAGCAGTCAGCGTATCTTCTCCTTGATTTTTCCAGATTTTATCCTAATCCTTCCCTATTTCTATCGACTTCCCCACATCATCTGGTCATCGTCTTCCCACCACTTGAAGTAATCTTTCTCCATTGTTCTGCCTAAAGTAATCGATCTCAGCTTCAACAATTTCATCTCTTGCTGCTATCGCTCAGATTGTGTCGTCAATTGTAGGTATGATTTGTTGCTCTCCCTTCTCGCCATTTGTTGCTCTCCTTTCTCGCCATTGTATATCTGCATCCTCCACTCTGTAAAAAAAATGTAGAATTCATTCTAGGGTTTCTTTCTACATCTTTTTTTGTGTGTGTTTTTGTTCTTTTATTTGATTTTAGGGAATCTGGGTGTTTCCATATCTTAAGTTTGGCAACCCTGTATGAAGAAGAAGAGATGTTTTTTTACTGCTTCTTCTCAACATATACACTTGTAAGGGTAGTTTATCATGTAGTCAAGGTTCAAATTTTCAATCTGCAGTCAACAATTTGGAATTGAGTATAGCTTATGGATTTGAAAGAAGTTGGATGGTTCATTTGCTCTAGAAAGAAGATACCTTAATCCTATTAATTAGCTATATAGACAGTGGACATGAAAGCCTCAATTTCTTTTAATCAATCCAATTATGGTGATACTTTGTTCTTAATCCTAGCTTTGTGCAATTGTGTTTACAAAAAGATTAAAGACAATTAAAAAAATGATTGCATTATCAAGTATCAACTAGCAATCACTTGCATTTTCTAACAAATAAATGTTAAGGTTTCTTATAGGGTTTTCCGAATTTGATCAGCACCTATCTTTGGCATCATGCGAAACTTTCACTTTTTAATCCTTTATTCCAGCCATTAATAGCAAATGCTCTCATGGTGATAATCCTACCCCATTTAGATGGGGTCTCTAATCGGAAACCAAACAATCTTTAACTATGTACCTTTTCATGGTTCTCTAATTTCAATTATTTGTTGTTTTTAACAGTTTTTGTTCAGTGTACTTTAATGGTTGATGGGGTTTGCTGCTAATTTATAACTCGCCCTTTTTACATCGAACCTGTATTTGCTAAATTTGTGGTTACTTTATGTTCCTGCTACATTCTTGACATCGATTCTTGTTTGATTATAAAATTAGAAACATAAATTATGGTTTAGTTGTATGAAATTAGTGCCACTACTTCAATAGTTCAATGCACTTGGGATTTAATCAAATTTTGAGTTTACCTTTTCTGCAATTTGATTAGGGGTGTTCATCCAAACCGCACAAACCGCCCACACCGCACCGCAAAGCGCGGTTTAGGACTTTTGCGGTGCGGTTTGCATTTTTACTAAACCGCACTATGTGGTGCGGTTTGCGGTTTTGAGCTATCAAACCACGATTCAAACCAATTGTTTGGTCATGACACAGTGCTAGTCTATAGGATTAGTCAAAGTATGATTAACATGGAATGGAGACCCACGGTTATAAACCAATGTGTGTGTATATATATATTGAAGGCTTTTGCATGTTTTATGTACCTCTTCGTTTCTTTTTTTCATTCCCCAACTTGAACAAAACAACTTTTAGTTATTTGGATTAGAAGACATGCTCTTTTAACTACTCATAGTATGTTGGTTATGTTTCTAGATATGACAAATTTTGTCGAATCTTCAGAATTAAAAAAACCTAGAGTTGACTGAAAAAAATGTGGTGAAAACATTTAACAAGTCTTGTTTGCATGAGATCTCCGTGAATGGATGAGAAAGGGGTAGCCTTAAGGCAGTGTCTTGGAAGAGTGTAGCAAAAACGGTACAAAAGAATCATAACTTTGTTGTTGAACAACGACAAATGAAAAAGCATTAAGATTACCTCAAGGGAAAGTATGGAGCATGGGCCAAGTTAAAAAACAAAACGGGTAATATTTATGATGCATCGACAAACATGTTCAATCTGTCAGAAGAGGATTGGCAGATAGAAATGAAGGTCACATTTTATCTTTTCCTGTTTTTAGTTTTCTTAATTTTTTTCTTTTATATATACTTATAAATCTTTTATAAACAGCAAAATAAATTTGTTGAGAACTGCACCTCTACCTTTTCCGGAACTTTGTGTTTAGCTATTTGATGGTGTTGCTTCTACCGGTGTTGGAACCTGGGGACCAACTGCTACTGTTCCAAACCCTTCTAGTGCGAGTCCTGAAACTGTTGAAGATTTTGACACAAAAGACTACTATGATCTAACACAAGAACCACTTCCTTCATAAGAAAACGTTCTTTTTCGTCCCCAACCTCAGAGGAAAAACCACAACATTCAGTAAATAAGGATGATTTATCAAGGGTTGTGACATATGTCAAACGAATATTGAACAAACCATAGGGGGAGGATGAGATGGATCATTGCATTGATAAGTTGGAAGCACTTGGGTGGGAGAAACTACATTGTATGATGTAGCACTGCACATATTCAGCCAAAGCACCGACTATAGGAAAATTTGGTTACGCTTGAGCGAGGAGAGATGTGAGGGGTGGGTTAGATTTACATGTGGTAAATTCGGTATGTTTTAGTTTGCCAATGTTTTGTTTTGGATAATATTTTTAAGATAATATTTTTAGGATATTCTTTTTGGATTGCGTTATGATTTATTTCATATAAATAAATTGTTATTTCAATTTGACAGGATGTGTTATTCAAGTTAATTTTTTTCATATTTTTTTGTATTGATTGGTTAAACATGATGTTATATATATATATATATATATTATATCTTTGAAGCATAAGATGATGTTATCTTGTGTTTTATATTTGCTAGGTCATACATGGATGAACATGAAATTATTCTGATTGTGCTCAGTAAATATTGGTATTTGAGAAGAAGAGCTTCAATACGAATAGAAAGGGTGAGATATAACACTTCACCTTTGACTTGACATGCGTATACACAAGACCTATTAAGTGGATCCAATACGCAATGTCATGAATTAATGCGTTTATCTCGTGATGCCTTTATAATGTTATGCAACCATTTTAAACAAAAAAATTGGTTGCAATCAAGTAGGCAAATAAGTGTTGAAGAGAAGATGGCGATGTTTTTGACAATTGTTGCTCTCAATGAACGTTTTAGAATGGTTAAACGTAGATTTCAACATTCTACGGACTATTCATAATTGTTTTCATGATGTATTAAGAGGAATGATGGAATTCACGAGAGAGGTAGTTGGGCCAACATCGTTTGATGGAACACCAAATACGTCAGAGAGATTTAGGCACCTCAAAGAAATATTTCCGATATGATTTATATTATTGATTTGATATTTTCTAAACCTTTTTTATATGTTTTACAACTTTCTTATAGTTGATGTTTTTTAAAGGGAGCTATAGGTGCACTAGATGGAACTCTGATACATGCAATTGTGTCTAGTGATCAACAAGCAAGGTATAGAGGAAGAGGAAGAGGGGAACGCTACCAAAACGTTTTGGCCATTTGTGATTTTAATATGATATTCACATTTGTAAGGGCTGGATGGGAAGGCATTGCGCATGATCCTAGAGTTTTGAGGGAAGTTGCATTTAATCCAACTTCGGGATTCCTGTTTCCTTCATCAAGTAAGTATCGTTTTTCTCAACATTAAAGGGCTATTATTAATCTCTATTTCTTAAGTTGTAGATGTAATTGCAGATAAATATTATTTTTGTGATGTCGCATATACTTGTACCCATGGATTTATGACTCCGTATCGCAATACGAGGTATTGGTTAGCAGATTTTCGACGTAGACGTGCATTAACTAAAGAAGAAATATTCAATCATGCTCATGTACAACTTAGAAATGTTATTGAGCGTGCGTACGGTGTCTTAAAAGCAAGATTTCCCATCCTGAAGCAAATGGCTCCTTATCCTTTTCCAGTACAGAAAGATGTGGTTATTGATTGTTTCGTGATTCATAACTTTATAAGGAGATGCAATATCCAAGACCAATTATTTATGGAATACGCCGAGAACACCGTGTTTACTGTTGCTAAAGAACAACATGAAGGAATCAATGAAATAGAAGTCGATGAAATTCAGTGGAGTTCCCAAGATAATGAATATATGACTAATTTGCGTGATCATATTGTAAATCAATTATTGTCCAATGTTTCAAATTAAGATTTGTGCTAAATTATTAAGTTGAAAGTCAATTTATTTTTCTGTCTAAATATATTTCAATTATGAAATTTGTTCTAGATAGCGTTTACCGGTTATTGTTGGTAAACAGCCCCTTAGTCATTAATTTTAGTTTGGTCCAAACAATTAGGAATGTTGCATTATAAGCACAATTGATCCATATCAATTTTTTAGATGTTGTCTATGTCATTAGATTAGACACAAAATTTATGCAATCATGGTTGTCTATATATTATTTATAAACACAAATTGCGTAAAAAATATTTTATTTCGTTCATTTCAACAGAACATCTGATAATATCTGATAATTTATATAAGATTTGTTTCTCATCTCTGTAGCTTTACTTGTTTTCAGAAGGAAAGAATTACATTCCAAGATTGTATACTGAATACGTGTTTTTTGAAAGTTTTTACTACGTAGTTACATTATACTTGAGACTAACATTTAAAATAACAATGTTTAAAATAAATAACATTTAAATGAATAAATGTGTAAGCTAAACTTTGGATTAACATTATTTAATTGCAATAATTCAAACTTGTTCAAGGATAAATATCGTAATTCACCTAGGCATAATATTGAACACTTAAAATAGCTTATATTAATGTAAGCCAAGTGTTGAAACTGGTCAAAGTTGCTTAACTCATGAAATCTCCACAAAATAATATTTTTATAAACAAAAATAAAAATGGGTCAAACATGTTTAAAACATCGTTCCTGAATCCGTAAGGTGTATCCGTAATAGCTTTTAAGAAACACCAACCTTTTGAAAGTTGGATTATAATAGCAATAACATGTTCATCAAACACCCAACACAAAACTATAACGTCACATAAACGGTGTCTTTACATACGATAAAACAAAATAGTCCAGATGAAAATAACGATAAAAACAACCATAGTGCAACATTGTATCTCGGTTTAAAAGGTTTGGACATGTAAGAAAATTTAGTCTTTCATCAAAGATATTCATCTAGAAAATATCTTGTTTCCACTGCAAAATCGATTGGGATAATATCAATGACATAGAGGAATGGGACCCATTTGGCTTTCTGCAATTGCAATTTGAAATTGGTTCTTTCTTCCTACAATGTCATTTAACATAAATACAACACAACGTAAGTAGAAGTTTGAGAGCACAGTGGAATACGACACTAAAAAAGACAAGTACATGTGTTTTCATTTTAGCAAGCTCATAGGCAGAACAACCAAATAACGTCTCCGCGTCCTCATGGAATATAGAAAACCAAGCTTCACCACTTTCATTATAAAACTTTGCATACAATATATACCTAAATATGAGAATAAACAATTAACATAATCATCAGCCATTCTTAATATCTATTGGCAAGAGCTAGTGATTCAAACCTCAATGTACATATTTCTTCATTAATTTTACAATGTTCACACCAATAACCGGATGCAGTAGATTCAATGACTTTCTTGTTACATGTCTGGCATGCTTGATATGACATAGTTTAGTCAGGATTAATGAATGTCATATAGGCTCGTGTGTTAGAGAACACAGGTTATGATACAAATATTAATAATTTCTTAATAGTTCATGCATAATGGTAAAGCACAAACAATGTTTTTAGTGTATACTGTACCTTATCCTCACCTAAAGATAGGTTGGTGGTTATATGGTCAAGTGTCACACGATCAAAGTATATCAATCGACGTTGACTTTTGATGGAGGGGGTAAAACATGAGCCTGTAGAAGCCAATAAAGTCTCCTTGCCTTCAGAATTCTACACGTGAAACATGTAGCCATGTCATATATAGTTATTGGTAGTTACAGACCACTTAAAAATTTATTGCATGTATTGTGTTACCATGATCTCAACCTCAAGCATTGTGGTATATCTGAATTTATTCGAATATAACTATTGATCAGAGTCGATAAAGACACGCCTGAAAGGAGAAAAAGAATATTACAAAAAAAGTTAAAAACAAGTAATCATCACTCCTTAATCACTACAAAGAAGCTTATCAATATAGATATCATCACCTTGAAAGTCTCCAACCTTTAAAGATTTGATTGCATCTATAGGGGATTTGTCGACCATATTTCAAAAGATTTTGCCCAAGAAAGGTTGTGCGCTAATTACCAAGACACACAAGTACGATCTTCTTCCTAAAAGAAAATTATGTTAGACTTTGATATCATTAATAAAAGGCTACACAAACAATGACGAATGCAAGAGAAAGAAGTAGTGTACGTCTCATCGACAATTGTTATATCCCGTTTTGGAATTAGTTGTTAGTTTATTTTCCTTCGAATGGTTATTGTTTCTGAAACATGTTGCATCACCCTCATTACATTTGTAATTAAGTTACATGTAAACCCTTATTTAGCATAAGGTTAATAGACAATTTGAAGGAAAAAAAAACTTTATCCAAGCATCTTACTAACAAGATTATTCGTATTGACATATGGTCCTAACTGATCAATCGGGACAAAGTTGAACCTTCTTTCATGTACAATCATCGATTCATTGAGTGCCTCCTGCACTTGAGAACACTAACTTTGAGTCATTTCATAATCATTGTCAACGGTTCTAAATTGCTTGTTAGCACTTTTATCATTCCTTTAGATATGTAATAAACCTTCCCAATTTCAAACTTATCATGGAACTTTCTTACAGCCTCGTTAAATGATAGCAAGTAGGAAAAACGTAAATCATGGCACAACAGTAGTGCAAATGTACACCAACTATTGAGTTCGCTTTTTCAAGTAATACAATGGTAAGTCCAAAGATCGTTTTCCATAGGGATTGACTACTAAGAATCAGAGATTTTCTTACGAACTTCCAGTGCAAAGTTTAGAGTTCATAAAAATGATTTGTTGTTGTTGGAATATTTATATCTTAAAAATAACAATTAATAAAAAGATGGTACGGGTGTAAGTTTTTCCCCGAGAGTATTTTAATAAATTAAATGGTTAATAAAGCCGGTCACGATATAGTCCCACATAATTTCTTCCTCTCGAAGCTACGTCATATAGGTTGTGAAAACAGTTTTATTATAAAGTCGCCATAAATGTTAACCTTCGGTTTGCCAATCGTACATAAGTAGATCTCGAAGATCTTAGCTCCACCGGATGTGGAGGGAGGCGCATATCTCTATGACACATCCACTCAACCGACATCTGAACCTTAGTACTATTATGCAAAAAACCCATATCTCTATGCGAGTATTGAAAGTTTTCTCAAACCTCATTGCATCATTCACAGATGATTCAGAAAGAGTACAAATCGGTGATTCAGAAGGCTGTTCTTCTGATTCATTTATATTTGCCATTCCACAGAACATGGCCTCATCACCGCTGGACTCATCTCCGATCCAGTTTTCTTTCTCAGCATAGTGGGCTCTTTCAGTAACATTATACTTGTATTTATTTTTGTAATATGTTTTGTTTTTATCCAGAGCCCCTCTGCAATCCTTCGAGTAATGACCCGGCTTGCCACATCTATAACATACATCTTTCTTTTTCTTCATTTCCTCTTCCTTCTTTTCTGTTTTAGTCTTATCAGATCTCTAAAATTCTTGCTTAGGAGTATAGTTAGAGAGATCAGACCTTCTATTTCCTTGAAATGCTCTATTTCCAAAACGGTTTGTAAACTGTTTGGTAATAAGAGCCAAGGAATCAGCAAATGCCTTTATTTCATCATCAGAATCAGAATCTTCTTCTGGAACAGTTTCTGACATGAATGCCTTGCTTTTCATTCTTCTATCTTCACTTTTTCTTCTGGTAGCTCCCTTTGTTTCAGAAATCAAGGCCAGAGGTCCACCTATGGTTGTTTTCTTTTGCACAACCTCCTTCTCATGAGCTTGAAGAGTTCCAAATACATCGTGTAGTGACCATTGCTCAAGATCTTGATTAGCTTGTAAAGACATGGATAGATTTGACCATTCTGGATTTAATCTCTTTAAGAATAAGACATTATTGTCTTCCTTTGATCGAACAATATCACATCGTTTGCATAGATTTATCAGATTATTAAATCTATGAAAAGTCTGTTCCAGAGATTCATCCGTAATGGCCTGGAAGCTGTTGTATTCGTTCAGAGCTTGAGCTCTTCGATTTTTCTTCATTTTAGCACCACCTTCCAGAAGATTTTCTAACTGATCCCATAATTCCTTAGCAGTATCACAGGAATCCAGAGATTGAAAAATCTCATTCGGAATAGCCATGATAAGAAGAGTTTTTGCCTTTTTAGCAAGTTCAACTTTGGCCTTTTCTTCATCAGACCAATTTTCCCTTTGCTTTGGAACTTTTCGAGTAGGGACTTCATCAGTATTGGTAGTGGCAGGAACTCTTGGAATTGTAGTCATTGGTACGAAGGGACCATTTTGGACAATAGGATAAAGTTCAATATCCAATCCTTCATAGAAATTTATCATTCGAATCTTCCATTGTGGATATTCACCACGAATAAGAGTAGGAGGTTTGGTCAGAGAACCAGAGGTGTAAACAGCATTCAAATTTGAATTTGCCATTTTTTTTAAAATCGAGAAGAAAGTAATGACAGATTTGAGTTGAAATCCAGAACAAGTAAATTTCAATTGAATTGAACAACAAAATTTTACTAATTCTTCAAAATTTTAACTACAATTACCACTGTTTTAGACAGAATTGCAATGAATCTTCGTAGAACAGGGTGGAATTATGAACAGTAGTTAAAACAGGAAATTACTGAATGAATGAAGAGAGAAATTTCCAAATTGAGGAGATCTAATAATCAATAGATTGATTATCAAGCTCTGATACCAATTGTTGGTTCCAGATTCTCTACTTCAAAGATCAATCAATAAATTCAAATAACAGAGTAAAAGCGGAAGAAAATAATATCGATTAATCAACAGTAATAAGAACAATCAAAGATTGAGGAACAGATTTAATTTGTAATATAACCTGAATCACGATTACAAAACCTTGGAATGACGCACAGTATGTTCTTCAATCTTACAATTAGATCGACAACTTTTACATTCAAAGAAAGATCTATTTATACAAATAACATAATGTAAAAGTCAATATCCTAACCTATTACAAACTGACACGTGTGAGATGGGAGCGTTTAACAAACTAATCAGTTGCAAAAGGTAGACATGCTGGATGAATGTGACACGTCATATTCTTCATCTTATGGTTCATACTTTCACATGTGTAACAAAGAATAAGCCATTTTGTATATTATTACGTCACTACCAAACAGTCTTGTATAGTTGACCGAATAAGTTGAGAGTCCCATGAAGCCAGTACCAAATAGTCTTATCAGAATTTTAATCGGTAGTAACAACTCAAAGGTGTATAGGAAACTAATTCAAGCAACTAATTCCCCAATTGCTACCCGCGCCTATATTGCCTTTATCGTTTTTGCATTGTCTTTATCTTTGCATATTTTTACAACATACGAAGCTAATTCTACATGTATTGGATGGTAAAAACACTTTCTTGTTAGACCTTCATGCAGTAAGTTAGAGCATTTGGAATTCAAATATTGGATCTCTAATATGGTTATGTACAAGCCTGATGAGGGTAGTAAGATATGTTGGTGATACAAGCATGGTAAAAAGACGATTGATCGGTATGTAAACACAATCTGGATTATACATTGTTACAAATTTGAAGATTGACCGGTATGTATACACAATCAATCTGTCTGGATTTAACTTCCCATTTTTCAGAAACACTTGTCTTCAAGAATTTCAATTTTCTAACTTCCCTTGTTCTTCAATAATATCTTTTTTAATCCAAGAAACATGTAATCTACTCAATCTTGCAACTTTCTTGGTTGGATTTTTAGTTTTCCATTGGATAGTCGAGCTGGAAACAAGTTGTCTTGGACACACATACTTTCCAATTAAAACAAATATGTAATAAATAAATGTTTTTCTTTGTCTACTTTGTTCAAATATTGATAAACTATTGCTTTGTTTAGATATTTAACTCTTTGAGGAATAGGGATTACACCAATATCTCAATGTTGGTGATTATAATAAAATTAAGCAATGAAGAGGAATATTTTGGTCGTTCATTGCAATTTGACTTTGGAATATGCCATGGCATATTGTTTCATCAAATATATTCATCATCACATATATATATATATATTATATAGAGGAAAGTTAAAATGTGAACTCATTTTTGGTTGTGAACGTGTGGACGAATCTCAGCCACTTATCCGGTCAATAAAGACGAGCTAATTCTGCCTCTCCTTTAATAATCTCCACCCTTCCATGAATCGCGTCAATCCTCCGTGATCGTGTCCACCATAACCGAAGATGTGTGGCTGAGATTCGTCCTCACATTCACAGCCAAAATTGACTTTACATTTGAACCTAACCCTATATATATATATATATACAATGTTTAAGTATTTAATGAAACAAGCATTGATTATAAGAAGAACACACCTGAGGTTTTGAAAACAAATTGTCGAGGTTCTACTTTGACGTCTGTGATGCTTCCCTAAATCCAAAGTCATCAAAAATTTGAAAAAGAATTACCATCAAATTGTGCAAATGTCTGTGCTCTTTTTCAATATTAAGACATAGAAACCCAAATAAAAAAAAAATATCATTTAAAAGGAAGGAGTGATGAAGTTGTAGACGTTAACTCACCTGCGCTTTCAAACACCCACCTACTAAAATACGATACAAAATCTCTAATATATTACTATATTTTTGTGATTTTGCATTGAAGAAAAACAAAAAAAAAGCAAACCCAATTGGAGATACTGAAGTTGTGTTTAACCCACGAGAAGAAACCTAAAGTTTATCGTTGGAGAAAAAAAAAGGATCCAGAGAGCTGATTTCATCCAAAAATTGAGAGCTACATAGAGTGTTTGAGAGTTCTCTAGTCGATTGCTAGTGTGATTGAGAGAATTAGGGAGATTCATGTAAAGAACGTGGAAAGTAACTGGGGTAGTGGGGAGAGTTTCACATGAAGCTTATAGGAAGGGGTTGATAGGGATGCGGCTTTAGGATGTTGTACAAGGTGCAAAGGAGGTGGTACCTCTTAATTTTCCAGCATAACCGTTTAGCATCCTTATATATAGTATTAGAAACGTACCCGCGCAATGCAGCGGTTCTGAAAGCTTGCACTCGATTAAAAAATCCACATTGGAAATTCAAAAAATCTAATAGGTTATCTAAAAATCGACAACACAAAGCGAGACAAGTCGATACATACTATTTTGTATAAACCAAAAATTAAACTTGGTTTTTATGCTTACGTGAGACGCTGTGATTTGCGATCTCTTGAGTTGGAGACTTGTCTCCATTTACTGTTCTCATCAATTGGGATAGAAATTCCCAGTACCCTAAAAAAAGGAAATTACAGAATAAAAAATGGTAATCGAATTGAAATATTTTTGTAAATATAACTCACATTTACAATTATGGGAAATAGAAAATGGAGAGGTAAATAAACATTGACTTACAGGAAGAATTTTACGAAGAGGAAGCAATAAGAACAAACCCAAGATGAATAGAGCCAAGCCACAATTTGCAAATAATGTATGAATTGGTCCATTTAAATATATAGGATGAGGATGAGGATGAGGATGAGGATTAGAATTAGAATTATGATTAGGATTAAGATGACCATATATGATTTAGGGTTTAGAAGATAAACGTATGAGATTTAGGAGAGTTTGTTAGGTGCTTTATTGTATTGGTGTATTAATATATGATTTAGGGTTTAGGATTAGAATTAGAATTATGATTAGGATTAAGATGACCATATATGAATTGTATTGGTGTATTAATAACTTGTAACTTAAAATTTAAGTAATTAAGCATTAATTAATGATACTTAATGCTTAATAGCCTGTTTTTAAGAGTTTCATCTAAATGCTTTATAATATAGTATAGATAGATTAAAAAACATTTAAAAATTATTTTTAATGCATCAAGTCTTGTTTATTGATGTATATTATTTAAAGTTTAAAGTATAATTTATTAAAGTTTCATGTTTAAATTTATGTAACTAATTACGGATAAATACGTCATTTTAATTATTATCTTTATAAAAATTTATATTATTAAACCGAAAATAAATTACTTATTAAATTTAAATTAACTTATAACAAACTATTAATTATACAAATTAAATAAAAGATGAAAACTTTTAAATAGTTAATTTGTTACTATCATTATATGTTTTTTTCAAAATTTTATGAGATTTTCAAATTTATATTTTATTCTAACATAAACAAAACGTTATTGTTTTCTTAAAACCATATTATAATATCGACAGAGACAAATAACAAAACAAAAGATTAAAATTGAGATGCATCTTTTTGTGTTGCACGAGTACCCTTCTAGTAAGTTTTTAAGCAAAAAAACTGAAAATAGATGAATTTTTTTTTTGGAACCGGCAATTTATTAAGGCCACTGCCAAAAGCACAGGCAGACCAAAAGCAAAACAAACAAATTATAACATATTAAAAAGAGAACATATCCAAACAGCCCAATTACAATTTTTAAAATCACCCCTATAATTAATCCAGCTAAACACCGTGGTGACCATATTGTTGATGAGCTTTGAAACGGAGGTGTAAGTGTTCTTGAAAACTTTATCGTTTCGAGCCTTCCATATTCCCCACATCGCCCCGTATAAGATGGTGATCAAGATCCTTCTTTTTTTAGGACAATGACGCCAGATGGCCGCATAATCCACCAATTCGCGAACCGACCCGAACTTACGATCCGGAATACTACACCATTTAAAAATCCACCTGAACAACTCTTGAGCAATATCGCAATTTGAGAGGGCGTGGTCCACATCCTCGATCCCGTTAGAGCAAAGATGGCAGGAAGTAGATGAAATGCGAATACCCCGATGACTTAAAGCAACCACCGTAGGAATTCTATCGAGACAAGCTTTCCCAACAAAACCATTAATTTTCAGCGGTGCCAAGGAATTCCATACAAACGTACTACTAACCTTCTTAGTGATAACCGAATCAATAAGTCTACGAAGGTCGTGAACATAAAAAATACCATCATTCGAGATGTTTGAAACCCATTTATCCGGAGAATCATTGAGTTGAAAATTTTGATGCAAGTTTGTAAGGTCTTCCAGCTCCGAGAGCTCCGCCGGTTTATTAGGAATCTTTTTCCAACCCCAATTCAAATGACTATCGATTAATCTTTCAGATATAAAGCACGATTTCCTTTTATCAAGCTCAAATAAAGAGGGGAATCGAGATGCAAAAGACCCACCACCCAACCAATCATCAAGCCAAAAAAGCGTATTGTTCCCTGATCCCACTTTAAAAGAAAAGACCGAGGAAAAAACTATACCGAGATCGTTAAAGTCTTCGAGAACTTTAGCGATGTTACTCCAAGTTGTACGGCTTACGTTTGAGGTTCTGTATTCCGCTTATGACTCTTTTCCACAACGTAGATTGTTCCGTCTTAAGTCGCCAAAGCCATTTAGTTAAAAGTGCTAAATTTAACGACTTTAGAGACCCGATACCTAAACCTCCATTTTCTTTCGCTGCACGTACTACATCCCATGCCACCCAATTAATTTTTGAGCTATTCTCTGTTCCTCAACATAAAAAAATCCTCTGATTTTCTCTAATTTGTTTAAAACTGCATTAGGAGCTTTAAAAATAGAGAAATAATACAACGAAAGACTTCCAAGCACCGATTTTATTAGAGTCATGCGTCCCCCAAAAGATAAGAGCTTCGTTTTCCAAGATGAAAGTTTATTTCGAAAATTTTCAAGAATGGGTTGCCAATTCCAAGATAAAGACATGTTCGCTCCCACGGGCACCCCCAAATAAATGAATGGAAAACTAGCAACCTCACATCCCAGAGTTCTCGCACAATTCGTTATCTCCAAATCCGAAACTCCGATACCGAAAACCTTAGACTTCGAGAAATTTAGCTTCAAGCCGGACGAGATATGAAAACAACGAAGTATCCAGGCAAGGTTGACAAATTTAACCCTATCTCATTGCCCGACAAAGATTGCATCATCGGCATAAAACAAATGTGAGATTTTCGGCCCCTCATTCGGAAACGAGATATCATAGAAAAGACCTTGTTGACATGCCGATTCCATCACCGCATTAAGTCCCTCGATCGCGAGAATGAACAAAAATGTGGAGAGTGAGACACCCTTAGAGATAGGAAATTCCTTCGTGGGTGAACCGTTAATAATAACCGAAGCTTTCAATGAGGAAAGGCAGCCATGAACCCACCGTAACCAATTCGGCCCGAATCCCATTTGCCTTATAATAGAGAACAAATAATTCCAGTTAATAGAATCGAAGGCCTTGTCAAAATCAACTTTAAAGAAAAACAACTTATTTTTTGATTTTTTAACCCATGTGCACACCTCGTTTATAATTAACGGCCCATCGAGGATGTTACGGCCCCTTATAAAAGTTGTTTGTACCTCACTTATAACCGACCCAATAACTTTCTTGATTCTCGAAGCGAGAATCTTAGCAATAATCTTATAAATACTTCCAATGAGACTAATCGGACGGAAGTCACTAAGAGTGAGGGGATCTTTGATTTTTGGGATAAGCGTGATAAAAGAGGAGTTGCAACCATTAGCAAAAGGTAAAACCGAAATGCTTTACAAACTCCATAATATCCTCTTGCAGTAAAGACCAATACCTTTTAAAGAACTTAAAGGTAAAACCATCCGGTCCCGGTGCTTTTTCATTGCCACAGTTCCAAATAGCTTCTTTGACTTCATCTACAACAAAAGGTTTATCCAAAAAATCTCTGTCAAGAGCATATAAGGATTTTAAATTAGAATTGATCAAGAGGGGCCTCCTATCACAAGTCTCTCAAATTTTAGACCCAAAAAACTCCCATGCTTCTTTCTTGAATGTTTCTATGTCTGTGATCCAACAACCATTTTTCATCAACCCTTGAATGCAGCTCCTCCTATTTTTTAGTTTGAGTGAGTTATGGAAGAATCTGGAAATGTCATCCCCTTCTTGCAGCCATTTTATCTTTGCTTTCTGAACAAGATCAAGCCGCTGAATATTTTCCATGTTAAGAATCTGAATCTTACAGTCCCTTCGCAAATTAATTTCCACATTAGCAAGAGATCTTGATTTGGCCTCCAGCTCGATTCTATTTACTGTCTTTTTGAGATCAAAAAGAATTTTGTTTTCCTTATTGAATTCAATTCTGCGCCAACTCTTTATAAACTCTTTGATGAACCTCATTTTTCCGCAAGCCGTCTATCCACCTATCTATCACCAATAAAATCGGACCAGGCTTTGGTGATAATCAAATCAAATCCATCTCTTTCCAGCCACGAATTGGAAAAACGAAAC
The DNA here is from genome assembly GCA_036898165.1 of Silybum marianum. Taxonomy (NCBI): domain Eukaryota; kingdom Viridiplantae; phylum Streptophyta; class Magnoliopsida; order Asterales; family Asteraceae; genus Silybum; species Silybum marianum. Next base: position 22,420,693 of record CM072542.1, on the reverse strand, counting down.
GGGGGAGACTGGAGTCTTGTAAGTCTATCCTAAGGATTATCGGGGAATGGTCCGATAATTCCCGGGGAAACGCAGTGACATGAGTATTCGGGAAAACAACAGCCAAATTGGGTGAGATGAGAAATTGGTCCAGTTTACTTAGTTTACACCCATTATCACTGGAGTAAGTAAAACGCCTGCCACCCAACTTTAGATCAATAAGACCGCCATCCAGAATAAATTTATTAAAGGTATCAACAATGTAGGGGCAAAATGTAGAATTAAAACGTGCATTCGGTCTGGATCTCATCAGATTGAGGATATCTATCTACACCGCATTTTTTTGTAATGGTGCTTGTGGGGAATAAACATTAACTAAAATAGTTTCTCCTGCAATACCATTCCAATACCCAACTATTGCCATAAAGTATCTATTTTTAATGGAAGCAATGTGGTGAAATAAATTACTATCCCAAAAACACGCAAGTCCACCGGATAGACCTACAGATTCAATTATCTACATACCAAGATGTTGTCCCCACCAATTTCCAAAATCATCTGGAATAGAAGCCAAACGCGTCTCCTGAATCCCACAAAACTCAAATTTATGATCCTTTTTCAACCTCCTGAGCCACTCCAATTTATGGATATCACACATGCCCCTAATATTAAGAGACATTATTATCATGAGGAAACTACTTTATCACCAACACCAGTAAACATCTTCAAGACCGATTCATTATCCTCATCCATTTGAAAACAAAGTTTTTTACCTACCTCAATTGTCTGCGCTACTTTAGAAGACGAATTCGCTAGAGACAGATTCCTTTGAGCCTCAGATGACGACGAAGATGTAATCGGGATCACTCGATTAAGATCAATTGATGGAGGATTTTGATGATTCGGAGATTTTAGCGCATTCATATCTACCCAGGTGGTGTTCGGATTCGTATTTACCGAATTAGGGATCTCCATACGCAAATTCTTCTTGTTTTTTATTTTTAGTCTCCGTCTCTTTATCGTAGAATCTCTTGGACCAAACTCTGGGCTACTTTCATTGGGCTCTGAATGGTGTGGGCTTGAAATGGGTCTGATAACATGAGAATTGTCCTTAGGGGTGGTGAGGCAATCCTTTTGACCAGATAAGTAATATTGATGATAAAAGATTTTATTAATAGGGGTCGGTGACTTTACACCTTCCCTAGAAGGGTTCACATCTCTAGGCGACTTTTTATCTTCCTCCATCATTGCAGATTTTGTCCCTGATTCTTGTGCCACTGGAGAATTTCCGATCGGCGACTCTGCGGCCGTTTTATGTTCCGGTATGTATTCACCTTCCTCCAAATCTTATTTCCACCCTCCCATGTCTCGCATACACCATCTTCGTCATCACTTTCGCCACCATCTTCAGATGAAAAAGTTAATTCGAACATAAAAGAGGCATTATTCTTACTATGGAGCAATTCCAACACAAGCACAAAAAATAAACTTTAAATTTGTGAGGCACGGATATGAAGAATCAACTCCGTAAACACTAAACATGCGACATTTATGTTGTTTGGATAAGTTGACATATTTACCATAAACTTTTCCAATATCAAGATTTATAATGAATTTTTATGGGTTGAATCTTTGGGACTTGGTGGAATTTGGCATCTCTTAACCAAACCTTGTGCATGGGATCGACATGCACTTGTATCTCTACAATCAAGGGCGGAGGTACCCCATCACTAGAAGCAGCAATGGCACCTCCTCAACTTAATTTTTTTATTTTATATATTAATATTAGTGGTTATTTTATATTATGTAGTAGTTGGTCCCTCCTAAAATATTAATTCTATTGGGTATTTTGAGTTAGTGGGTTGTTACCTGCTGTTGGGTCTTTATCTATCTCACCCCTCCCCCAAAATTTCTTTCTTAATTTCCGCTTCACGTCAAAGTTCAAACAACAAACAAATAACTCAATTTTGGTCCAAAAAATGAAAACTCGTCGAGGTCACAGTTAGATTATATAATATCGTTATTTTTGCCGAGCTTGATAGTAAATATATTTTTACCGAGCTTGATAATGAAGATATATAGGGGCGGGTTCATATGAGGACGGTGACAATTTACGAGAATGGGAGGACAATTCTCAACCAATTATTTTGTACATGAAATTTTTTTCATGTACAAAATCATATGTGATTTTGTACACATCAAAAAGGACACGAGCGACTTTCCCGTGGGTTAAGTCGCGGGAAAAGTCGCGGCTAATCATATATGATTTTGTACGTGAATCATATGTGATTTTGTACATGAAAAATTTCATGTACAAAATGATTGGCTGAGGATTGTCCTCGCATTCTCGTAAATTGTTACCGTTATCGCATGAACCTCCCTCTATATATGATATCGTTATTTTTACCTTTTTCATAGCGTTAACTTATTTTTTTCTACTTTATATGGTGCTCCCCCTTCTATGAATTCCTGGCTCCGCCCCTGTCTACAATCACTTGTAAATTAAGTTTTTTTTTTCAGGTCGGTTGAAGTTTAAAGACCGGTAAAAACATTATTTCAACATACGATTGGAGTTGTTCTTGTATTTTCTATTTTTTTTTTCATTTTACACCATTATTATATTGATACTAGTCATGTATCCGCTGCAAATCAACAAGGGCCGGCAATGAGTAAGGATAAACTTGTTACCCGTTATGTTTCTGCTGTTGGATAAAGGTATGGATAAAGAAAATTTTATCCATTTACTCACTTATCCGTTACTTTTTAGCCGAAATTTTAATGGATAAAGTATGGATAAACGGTTTTTCATTATCCATTGTAGTGGACCCTAACTATAAGGGGCTGTTTGTTTTTTGAAAAAAACCTCTTAGTATCCTCTGAAGTATGATTCGGTCAGACTTTTAACATTTCAGAGTGTTTCATTTTTTTTTCCAAAATAAAAGCTTAAAAGCTCTTACTGTGCTCTGAATTTATAAGTGGTAAAAAGAACCCTTAACAACCTCTTAATACAATTAATAGTTCTTGCCTCCAGATCTTGATTTTCAGATCTCTAAGAGCATCTCCAACTCCAACAGTATGATAAAATAGAGAAAAAAAAAGATTTTAGCATTTTTTGTGCTCCAACAGCTATGTTATCCTCTATGCTAAAATAGAGAATAGATGAGAGAGATTGTAAAAATCTCTAAATTATAGAAATCTCTAAAAGTATATATAAGAGAGAGAAACAATATTTCAGTTATATTCAACTAATGAAAATAATTGAAGTCAAGTGTGTAGGAGATAGAAATAATATTTTATTAAATGATAGCATATTTTATTAGTATAATTAATGATAAGAGCATCTCCAACAAGTTTTCTAAAGTTTTTCTAAAATAGAAAACTAAAAGTCAAAATTTCTAAAAAAAACTTACATTCATCTCCGACAGATTTTTCTATTTTAGAAATTTTAACACAAATTATATTAATATAATATTCTTTAATTTATCGTTCCAATACACTTTTTAAAAAAAACTTAATCTAAAATGATAATAAATTAATCTTATTGGTATGATTTAATAAAATATTCATTTCTCTCTCCACCGATAATTTTTAGAGATTTCTCTAAATTTAGGAAAACTCCATGTTTTTTCAAATATAAGAACCCATATAGAAAAACTGTTGGAAATGTTTAGAGAAAAAAACACATTTTTTTCTATTTTAACAATGCTGTTGGAGATGCTCTAAAGTTGCTAAAATAGAGTAGCTGTTAGAGTTGGAGTTGGATATAATTTTTTCTTTGAAATTCTAACTTTTTATACTCTATTATAGAAATTTTTTAACATAGTTATCGGAGAGGTTCTAAACCCACCGATTTCTTTCTGGCGGAGCCATACCCATTTGAACAGTATATCCACTAGAGACGCAGATGAGAGTTGCAAAATATATTGTTTATAGTATTTCTTTTGCTTTTTAAGGAATAATTATTCATTAATTAATTAATTAATTAGCTTATTTTGATCATTAGGTGCTGTTTGGCAGTTACCGAATGGTTGGTGCAGAATGATTAAGAGGCTCTTATGATATAGTGCAAAATTAAATATAATTGTTTGGTAATTGTTCAGGATGTAATAATGTCTCTTAATGGTATTAAAGGATGTCCAGGAAACAAAATGATCTAGAGGGTTTTGGAACCATTAAGAGGCAGACTTATTTTTTTGCCAAACAAGATTAACCTCTTAGTGATTCAGAGGCTGTCTCTTAATGGAACTATTAAGGGGTAAACAAATATCCCCTTACTGTTTTTCATGCTTCATTCAGTAAATGCTTTTGGTGGATGATTTGCCAAAAGATGTTGTTGGTATCTCAATTTGTTGAATTAAGGTTGCTTAACTCTCCAAATCTTTCGAATTTGGTGGGATTAAACTCCATAAACAAGCTTTATTAGGATTGAAATTTGGGAATCCCATAATGAAGTTTTTAGGGGGATTAAAGATCGAAAGATTGCTTTTGCAAGAGCTTGTTTAACTACAAGATTGCTAAATGGAACCCTTCTTATACCTAGCTTAAGTGCATCTTTGTTTTAATGGCTTGGCTGCAAGGTTTCTATTAAAGATTAGAAGTTGTGAATATATATATATATATATATGGGAAGGATCATACGAGAACCACCCATCTTTAAGGGAACAGGGACTCATGGATACATATGATGTGGGTCCCACATAATATTAACTCATTTCTCATTTAATATTTAATCATATTAAATCAGAAATGATTTAATATTATGTGGGACCCACATCATATGTGGTCCACAAGGTGTCCCTTTGTTCCTTTAAATTTACAAAGTTCTCATTTGAACCTTCCTCTCTCTCTCTCTCTCTCTCTATATATATATATATAGGGTTAGGTTCAAATGTGAACTCATTTTTGGTTGTGAACGTGATGACGAATCTCGCCCACACATCTTTGGTTATGGTGGACGCGATCACGGAGGATTGACGCGATTCATGGGAGGGTGGAGATTATTAAAGGAGGGGAACTGCGTCAAAGTTCGCCTTTATTGACCGGATAAGTGGCTGAGATTCGTCCTCACGTTCACAACAAAAAATGAGTTCACATTTGAACTTTCCTCTATATATATATATATATATATAAAGAAGGTTTATAATGGTGTTTTTGATGGAGTATAAGGTCAATATTCCAACGTAAACATTATTTCTTATCGCATTATAAACTTAAAAAGTTACATAACTGTAAATGAGTTATTTGGATAAACATTGACTCCAATTTTAGACTAAGGGCCGTTTACCAAACGCTTACCCGGGTAAGTGCTTATCAAGCCAATTACCTTACCGGAGGAATATAACAAGTACCAAAAATCTTACCCGGTAAGAGCGGAGACAAGGAAAACAATAACCAAGACTCTTACCGGGTAAGTGATTGCGACGAATCTTACCACGGTAAGCGCTTACCGGGTAAATTGTTGCATACGATGCCGTTTTTGTGGACTAAAATCTTACCTGGTATGTAAGTGATAATGTTGAATTTTCCGGGAAGCACTTACCCGAGTAAGATTTGGTAAACGGCCCCTTAATACGTTTGTCAGTTTACAAAAACAAACAGTCTGACTGATTCAGATTTCAGACTTCAGCACCACCTCTTATAAATAAGAAGTGAAATCAGACTTGAGACTTCAACACCTCATAGAAAACAAACGCCACCTAAGTCTAAGAATTTTTTGTGTTTGAGTGTTTATTGCTCAAGTTTACGTAGTTTTAGGTTATTCTCAATTTCTCATTAATCATTAATTTTTGTTCAAGTTTTGTAAAAAATTTCTTTATTTTACGTTATTCTTATAATCTCATTAATCATTAAGTTTCTCATTAATCTTGACTTTATGGTTTTTGTAAATAATTTTTTGAATTTATGGTTTTTTAAATTAAAATGTTTGGTTTTACCCGTGTTGATCTTTGTTGTTTTTGCATAAAATAGAGATCGAATTGGATAAAACAATTCAATTCAAGTGTTTTTATTGATTCCTTCTATGTTTCATAAGATACTTTGTTTAAAAAAACGCACGAAGACGTCTGACAGGGTTATGCTCTCCGTTTGTATCACTTTTTGTTACGTTTAATAAAAATCGGCATGGAGATGAGCGGTTTAGCTTGACTAGGTCCCAATCCTCTTTAATAGTTTATTTTGTTTGTATATATGGGGAATTTTTTTGGTTTCCGCCACGAGCATCGGAAACCTTAGGACCGACCTTGTATGTGTGTATATTGTTTTTAATCTTTTTTTTTTTTGAACGGCAAGTTAGTAATTAGTAGTTAGTGATTCGGACCCACAGTGACATCCATATGGGCAGTATGCGGGATCCGAACCTTCACCTTATGGATAAACCCCCACTCCTCCACCATTTTTTGGAAAACCACCACTCCCAAGGCTCGAACCCGAGACCTTGAGGATGATGTAAAAACCCCGGTACCGCTAGACCAGAGGCCTTTTAACTAAGTTAATGGATTTATTTTCAACATCATTAGTCAGAGGGACCATAGTGAAAAAAATCGAATACAACATGGAGTCAAGGACCAAAACCATAATAAACATTCCATACGAGCCCTATTTAGAAAGAAAAAACAACAAAACATAGGTACCAATTTCATAATTTACTCCATTTGTAAAAGAACATTAAAATATGGGTCTATACCGCTAAAACGTAAAATATTCTAACCAACACACTAAAAGACAAAACTCTAAAAGTCATTACAAACATTTTTAAAGGGCATGAATTTAGAACTCTACATAAATTTACAACAAAAGAATTAGTGTTTTAGTAGTAACTTAAACAAACATGAACTAAATTTTAATGGTAAGTTGGAGATGTCCTAAATATATAATTGTTATTCAATTAATTAAAATTATAATAATTATATATTTTTAAAATGTCTTTTTTTTTCATGACAAATTTATTGAAATAGTTATTTTGGACCCTCAATTCAGAACTCATGGATGGATTTAGCAGGAAATTACGTATGTGGTATTACGCAACTTACATAATTCATTTTCCAGATTAAAACACGAAGAAAAGTGAGCACAATGTAAATTAAGTGATGGATTTAGCAAGAAATTATGCAAGTGGTATTACGCAACTTACATAATCCATTTTTCAGATTATAACACGAAGAAAAATGAACACTAGCAAATTAAGTATAGGGTTATTTGGTTGTTTTTCATTAAATAATGTATAGATAAAGTGTAAATAAAGGTATCTACGTAAATTAAATAAAAAGATTGTTTGTTTGTTGTGGTGCCAAGTTGTCTGAAATAATAAAAATGACCGTTTTACCCTTCTATAGTTTTTATATATTTTGTTGAACCATCAACACTACTCTTGTTGTTAGCTTCCGACTGATAGATTCTTCTCCAAAACCTACTGCTAAACCCCTCTGACACCGACAACAAAGATGAAAAAATAATTAAAAAAATGCGGAAATTTAATGGTGCCAACAAGATGGGAACCAGAGAGAGAGTTTTCGGAATTGGGATTTTCACAGGTGTAGGGTGGGAAATATTTTGTCTGTTAATTTGCGGTAAGCTCACTCCTAAAACCTGGGTGAATAAATTCATGTCCAAAAAATTAAGTCACTACCAAACAATTTTATATAACTTATTGAATAAGCTATAGTTTTATTTTAAGTTCTTTTCAAACAACCTCTACTTGTTACTTGTATTAATGCCTATATACACTTACGTAGCTTACGTAATATTCATTTTTCAGATTTCTTTTAATCCAAAAAATTGACTACACAAGTTACATAATACCACATACGTAATTTTCCGCTAAATCCATCAATAGATTCACAAGAGAAAATTACAATAAATATAAAAAACGATCATTTCATTAATTTTTCTATTTTAATCCATACAGAGAAACACTACTAAATGAAAGATTTCTTCCTACGAAATTTTCTTTAAGAAATCTGTCACTCAACGGTGATTCGTCACAAAACCGTCATCCTTTTAATCCAGTCCATATAATGTATTTTTCGGGAGCCAAAGGAAATGCATCTGGTGGGTAATTCAAATCAATTATAGATTACACAGAGATTTGTTGGGTGATCCCTTGATATTTTCTAATAAAAAATATGGATTCTACCGAACCATTGATATTTTTTGGATAATCCATCGATAACCACCAATAAAAATTTCTTAAATGATTTTTACGAGTAAAGTCATTTATTTTATATAAAAAAATAAAATCAAAAACACATGTTAAATCTAAACATTTGAATTGCATTTTTCTTTTCACTTAAAATAATATTCTTGGTATTTGGTAAGGATACTCTTCTATGTGTCATTTCTTCCTGGTTAAGAAGAAGTAAAAAAATAAATAAATATATATATATATATATATATATATATATATATATATACAGGAAAGTTGAATGTGAAGCTACATTTTGGTTGTGAGCGTGAGGGCGAATGCCGTGACTTATCCGGCCAAATAAAGAGCGAACTTTACGATTCCCTCCTTTAATAATCTCCATCCTATATATATATATAAATATATATATATATATAAATATATATATATATATAATTCTCAACCCGTATCAAAACATATAATAAATAAACAAATAAATAATCGACAACTTACAGCCGACCATGCCACCCAATACTCTTCAAACATTCACCGCCTTCTACGACGGTTGGCTCCTCCGCCACCACCGCCTCCAACAACAACTTTCCACCGTCAACAATGGCGACAACCACCACCACCTCCATAAACTCCTCCAATCGGCCGCCGATCATTACCGCCAATACTACGAAGAAAAATCGTTAGCAGCCGATCAAGACGTTTACTTAATCTGCTCTCCGCCATGGCACACCTCATACGAACGAGCATTATTCTGGGTCACCGAGTTCCCACCATCGTTACTTTTCCGATTCGTTAACGATCTCGATCTGACCGCCGATCAGACGGTCAGGATCGAAGCGGTGCGGGCGGATACGGTGCGGAAGGAGCGGGAGATCGGGGAGACGATGGCGATGGTGCAGGAGAGTGCGGCGGCGGCACCGTTGTACGGGTTGATGAATAGGACGGGGAGGTTGGTGGATGGACAGGTGTCGGAATTGGATGATGCCATGGAGGAAGTTAAGGCGGCGATGCGGGTGGTGATGGTGGAGGCCGACGGTTTACGGTGGCGGACAGTGGCGGAGATTTTGGAGGGTTTGGAGGTGGGGCAGAAAGTGAAGTTTTTTGCGGCGGTTGGTGAGTTTCGGATTCGAGCTAGACGGGTCGGGTTGGAAATGAATCGTCGGTTTGGTGGTGTAACGTGATATCTTTTTAAGGTTTTAATTTGACATATTTCTTTTAGTAATTTGACATTTTTTTTATATTTTTAAGGTTTTTATATTTTTGCTTTCTTTTTATCCCGTTCTATTTTGTGTATCATAAACAGTGTTTAAAAAAGCTCGTCACAATAGTCTGTGTAACTCGCCGTAACAGTTGTCATAACACATCGTGAGTCGTGGGTTAAGAATTGTGTCTTACGCCATGACCTTCTGCACGATTTTTGTAACGCAGTATTTGATTTTTCTTACTTTTTTTGATGTCTTGCTTGTTGGTTTCTAATGTATAACTAATTCAAAACATTTATAGTCGTTTACCAAAACTTACATGGTTAAGTGCTTACCGGCAAAATTCAATACCCACTTACTTACGAAAATGATTTTATATGCAACAATTTACCCGGTAAACGCTAACCATGGTAAGAACTTTCACTCTCACTTACCAGGTAAGACTCTCGGTTATTGCCTTTACTCTTACTGCTCTTACTGGGTAAGATTCTGGGTCCTTGCCATATTAATCCGATAAGATAATATGACTTGGTAAGTGTTTACCTGGATAAACGTTTGGTAAACAGACCCTCAATCTTGTTGACTCATTGAGTGATAATAGAAAATATATTTTTACATGTATAATAATTTATACGATATAAAGATTTGTCGCCATAAATCATGCCTTGAAAAACGCCATAGCTTTGTCGTCATGACTCCTAAGGCTTGAGGCTTGATTTCGTCGTCACGCCACGCCTCACGCTATTTTGAACCTTGACTATAAATGGTTTGGTCAGAAGAAATTTCTGTGTAGTGACACAATTTAACAATAAAAACGAACCTGTTGAAATATTTCATAATATTAATATAAATTTATTGTTTGGTTTCCTCTTTTTTGCATAGAAGAGATATATTTGAGTCGAAAATCGAACTGTTCTCTAAAATATATAAAAAACACAAATTTAAGCTGAAAACTACAATGTTTGACGAATGTGGGATTCAAACCCAGGTTTTTGTACAAAAGCAAACAACATTTATCAATTTTGTCGTTAAAAACTTAACTCTAAAGGTTCAGTTTCAAAAACTATATTGTGACTCCAACAAGACAATACAATGGTATCTATTAAATATCCTTATGAAATAAATATTATATTATTATTAATTTGTTTTTGTTCTCCATCAAATTCTTTTTATTTGTTGAAATATGATTATTTCTTTTTCATTTTCTATTTAAAATTGTTCGGACCAATTTATATGCATTCTAATCAATTTATTGTCCAAATAAATTGTTAAAGGGTTTGATATTTAAAAATGACAAAAAAAAATCAATTTATTGTGGCGTTAAATTTATAATATTGATATAGAGAGAGTTGCAATAGAAATTGAAGAACAAATTGATAAAATCAAACAGAGACCAAAGTGAGTACCACACGGCTACATACCTGCATGAAAGGCACCTAAGCCACTGTTTCCCTGGAAGTTGCTTTTGTTTTTGGCGCCTACCATGCATACCTTTTCTCAAAATGGTTTCCTTATCACACACCCTCCCACCATACGTATTCCTTTCTTTAATTGTTTAATAATTATCTATTTTATTTTCTTTTCCTAGTTTGATAAGGTTATTGGTTTTAGTAATTATTATTAGTTTCCTTTAAAAAGAGTTTCCTAGTTAGATTAGAATTAGGATTTGCTAGTTTCCATATTATCTTAATTAGTTTAGCTATAAATAGGATTCATTGTTTTCATTATTATACACATTATTTTATTGATTCAATTTCTTCTCCTTGAGAGTTTTTTTAAGAGTTCCTCTTAATTTCTTGAGTTTTACTGTTTGTAATTTTCAACCCTAAAGGGTTTAGACGCTTGTCGATCCTTCCGCAAACCTACGCTGCGTCAGTTGGTATCAGAGCAGGATTCGCCTGTCCTTTTCACTAACCATGGCAGATCAACAACCGTCCACCAAAGCAGATTTCGCCCAGATGACTGCGGACATCACCGTATCTCTAGACAATCTGACGACGGCTGGGAACCAAGTTCTCACCCAACTCACCAACGGTCATCGACCGAGGAGGGAGAGACCTGTAGAACCGATTAGGGTTCCGCCCCGCGGAAACCGTCACCGGATCGATCCATCCAGTTCCGAATCCGAAGAGGAGGAGGAAGAAGAAGTACCAAACGATCCGAGAAGAAACGTCCATGATTACCGAATGAAAGCAGATATCTCGTTCTTCTATGGAACTATGGGAGTGGAAGAATTTTTAGACTGGCAAATCGAAGTTGATAGATTCTTCGAAGTCATGGAAGTTCCTGATCATAAGCAAATAAAAATGGTTGCTTTTCGTCTTAAAAGCACCGCCGCCGTTTGGTGGGATAAACTCGTAGTACAAAGACAACGGCAAAGAAAAGGATCAGTGCGATCATGGAGAAGAATGAAGCAGCTCATGTTAGAACGTTTCATGCCGGAAGATTATGAGCAAATTCTATACAAGATGTACCTCGAATGCAATCAAGGTACAAGATCCGTCACTGATTATACCACGGAATTCCTACGGTTATCCGAACGGAATGAAATCGGAGAAACGGAAGGCCAAAGAGTTGCTCGTTATATCAACGGTTTAAAGTCGACGATCCAAGATAAAATCGGACTACAAACCGTGTGGACCGTAACAGAAGCTTTAAGCTTGGCACTAAAAGCCGAGTTGATGGAAAAGTCGGCGCGTTCCTCATCTTATCGTCAATATCAAAGAGCTACCGAAATCCAAACTCCTATTGCCGATAAAGGAAAAGTAGTTACAAGCTCACGAAACACCAATCAACCTTCTCAAGCCAACACCGGAAGTTCTAGTAGCGGCCCGCAAGGAAAGACGGTTCCTCCAAAGACCAACAATCCGTACGCCAAACCCACGGGTCTAAAGTGCTACCGATGCGGTCAACCGGGGCATCGATCCAATGAATGTACTAACCGAAAGACGGTCGGGTTAGTAGATAGTGAAACAAGTGGAGAAGATTTGGACTATGATAGTGCCGAGTTCGCCGAAGAAGAATACGAAGAAAAGATCAATATCGTACTCCAAAGAGTACTCTTTTCATCAAAAGAAGAAGGCCAAAGAAAGAACCTTTTTCGATCCCATTGCTCCGTCCACAAAAAGGTATGTAATCTCATCATCGACAACGGGAGTTGTGAAAACCTAGTATCCCGAAAGTTGGTCGAACATCTTAACCTACCCACTCAACCCCATGAGGCTCCTTACTCTCTTGGATGGGTTAAGAAAGGCCCACAAGTTAGAGTCACACAAACTTGTCGGGTACCCATCTCGATTGGAAAGCATTATCGAGAAGAAGTTTTATGTGACGTTCTTGACATGGATGCATGTCACATCCTATTGGGCCGTCCTTGGCAATTTGATAATGACATCACCTACAAGGGGCGAGACAATGTCATGTTGTTTCGATGGGGCGACCGAAAAATCGCCATGGCACCCGTTAGTAGCTTTAAGAAGGCACCCGAAAAGAAAAGCGACAACCTTCTCATTCTAACTACTAGTGAGCAAGAGATGGAAGAAGACGCAAGGAAAGCCGAAATCTTTTGTCCAATCGTCATTAAAGGATTAATGAGCGCGGAAAAAGTCGAGGCCGGAACTCCAAAAGAAGTAGAAGAGATACTTGAAGATTTCAAAGAGTTAGTTGCCGATGACTTACCTCCCGAGCTACCACCCATGAGGGACATTCAACATCAAATCGATTTGATTCCGGGAGCTAGTCTACCGAATTTGCCTCATTACCGGATGAGTCCTAAGGAGAACGAGATCCTTAGAGAACAAGTTGAAGACTTGCTCAAGAAAGGCTTCATACGAGAAAGCATGAGTCCGTGTGCCGTACCCGTACTCTTAGTGCCAAAGAAGAATAATCAATGGAGGATGTGCATCGATAGTAAAGCTATTAATAAGATCACCATCAAGTACCGATTCCCCATCCCGCGATTGGAAGACATGCTTGACGAGCTATCCGGTTCCACCATATTCTCCAAGATCGATCTTAGGAGCGGCTATCATCAGATTCGTATTCGACCGGGCGATGAGTGGAAAACTGCGTTCAAGACACCATTCGGACTCTATGAATGGTCGGTCATGTCGTTCGGTACATCTAATGCACCAAGCACCTTCATGAGGACTATGAATCAGGTACTACGCCCTTTCATTGGAACTTTTGTGGTCGTTTACTTTGACGACATTCTCATCTATAGCCAAGAGAAGACTGATCACCTCGATCATCTTCGCCAAGTCCTAACGGCCCTACAAGAGAACAAACTCTATGTCAATCTAAAGAAGTGTACTTTTTGTACGGACAAGCTTTTGTTCCTTGGTTTCATAGTTGGGGAAAACGGAATCGAGGTGGATGAAGAGAAAGTGAAAGCGATTCGAGAGTGGCCGACACCAAAGACAGTCACCGATGTCCGTAGTTTCCATGGTTTAGCTACCTTCTATCGGAGATTTGTCCGGAATTTCAGTACCGTCACCGCTCCGATCACGGAATGTCTAAAGAAAGGCAAATTTCAATGGGGTCCCGAACAAGATGCAAGCTTTGCCTTGATCAAAGAAAAGCTTAGTACCGCACCCGTTCTAGCATTGCCCGATTTTGACAAGGTTTTTGAAGTAGAATGTGACGCGAGTGGCATTGGAATCGGTGCAGTCTTATCTCAAGAGAAAAGACCGGTCGCCTACTTTAGTGAAAAATTAAGTGAGGCCCGACAAAAGTGGAGCACATACGACCAAGAATTCTATGCGGTGGTTCGAGCTTTACGGCAATGGGAGCATTACTTGGTTCAAAAAGAGTTTGTCTTGTTCACCGATCACCAAGCTTTGAAGTTCATCAATAGCCAGAAAACGATCAACAAGATGCATGCTCGTTGGGTAAGTTTTTTACAAAAGTTCCCTTTTGTGATCAAGCATAAATCCGGCGCCTTGAACAAAGTTGCCGATGCCCTTAGTCGGAGAGAAACCTTACTTGTGACTTTGTCACATGAAATTGTGGGTTTCGAAGTATTGAAAGAACTCTACGAGAAAGATCATGACTTTAGAGACATATGGGAAAAGTGTAGTAATGGCACCCCTAATGGTGATTTCTATGTCCGGGACGGTTACCTTTTTAAAGGCAACCAATTATGTATCCCCGATTCTTCCCTACGGGAAAAATTGATTCGTGACTTGCATGGAGGAGGATTAAGCGGTCACCTTGGCCGAGACAAGACTTTCACTAGCTTAGAAGAAAGATATTATTGGCCACACCTTAGGAGGGATGCCGGTTCGATCGTGAGGAAGTGTTACACTTGCCAAACCGCAAAGGGACGAGCGCAAAACACCGGTCTCTACACACCTCTACCCATTCCGGAAGACATTTGGCAAGACCTTTCGATGGACTTTGTATTGGGTCTTCCTCGTACTCAAAGAGGAGTAGATTCGATATTTGTTGTGGTTGATCGTTTCTCAAAGATGAGTCATTTTATCGCTTGTAAGAAGACCGCCGATGCAAGTAATATCGCAAGACTTTTCTTCAAAGAGGTAGTACGTTTACATGGTGTTCCGAAATCGATCACTTCCGATCGAGACACTAAATTTCTTAGCCATTTTTGGATCACACTTTGGCGACTGTTTGGAACGACTCTCAAGAAAAGTAGCACCGTTCACCCCCAAACTGATGGCCAAACCGAAGTTACTAACCGAACGTTGGGAAATATGCTTCGAAGCGTGTGTGGTGACAAGCCAAAACAATGGGACGTAGCCTTAGCACAGATTGAGTTCGCTTACAATAGTGCCGTTCACACCGCCACCGGTCGCTCTCCTATTTCGTTAGTCTATACTTCAACTCCGAGACACGTGGTCGACTTGGTTAAACTACCTCGAGATCCCGGAGTTAGCATCGCGGCTGGAAATATGGCGAAAGAAGTTCAAGCGACAAAAGAGGCCGTCAAAGCTCAACTCGAAGCAACCGGTTTAAAGAATAAAGCAGCGGCCGATAAGCATCGTCGGAAAAAGATTTTCCATGTGGGAGACGAAGTGATGGTGTTCCTCCGAAAGGAGCGATTTCCCGTCGGTACTTACGGAAAACTCCAACCCAGAAAATATGGACCGTTTACAATCACAAAAAAGATTAACGACAATGCTTATGTCGTCTCTCTACCCGATTCGTTGCATATATCAAATACCTTTAATGTCGCCGACATATATGAATACCACAAGGATGATTCGATTTCAGATGAGAACTCGGGGTCGAGCTCTTTCGAAGTGGAGGAGACTGATATAGAGAGAGTTGCAATAGAAGTTGAAGAACAAATTGATAAAATCAAACAGAGACCAAAGTGAGTACCACACGGCTACATACCTGCATGAAAGGCACCTAAGCCACTGTTTCCCTGGAAGTTGCTTTTGTTTTTGGCGCCTACCATGCATACCTTTTCTCAAAATGGTTTCCTTATCACACACCCTCCCACCATACGTATTCCTTTCTTTAATTGTTTAATAATTATCTATTTTATTTTCTTTTCCTAGTTTGATAAGGTTATTGGTTTTAGTAATTATTATTAGTTTCCTTTAAAAAGAGTTTCCTAGTTAGATTAGAATTAGGATTTGCTAGTTTCCATATTATCTTAATTAGTTTAGCTATAAATAGGATTCATTGTTTTCATTATTATACACATTATTTTATTGATTCAATTTCTTCTCCTTGAGAGTTTTTTTAAGAGTTCCTCTTAATTTCTTGAGTTTTACTGTTTGTAATTCTCAACCCTAAAGGGTTTAGACGCTTGTCGATCCTTCCGCAAACCTACGCTGCGTCAAATATAAGGACATGAATTGACAATTCTGTAAAAACCAAATCAATTTTGTAGTGGTTAAGCTACCCAGAAATACATATATATATATATATATATATATAAAGGACGATAACGAGAAAATGATTAACAAGGGATTTCTTTGAGGTTTATCTTTCTTTTTTTCTTATAATTTTGAATTAATTTTAAATTAAAATTGTTTATTAAATGCTATTAATTAGTTATTAAACTTTTCATTTCTAATTTTAACTTATAAAAACCAATATATATATATGTATTTTATTAATTTAACAATTAATATATCTATTGAACTATAAAATTTATGTGTAAAATATAAAAATCAATATATATATATATATACATTACAATCATTAAATTTTATGATGAATCTATATTTATTTGTCTTTTAATAACCTGAATATAATTATAAATAAAATTCGTAAATTCATTTTTTAATTTATGTTTTTTAATAAGATAACAATATTTATAAACCAAATGAGTTATTCCTTTTATTTATTTATTACAATAAATGGGTTTATTTATTTATTTATTTTTTAGTAAACTAACAATCAATATATATATATATATATATATATAGGAAGATAACGAGAAGAGGATTAATGAGGGAATTTGTTTGAGGTTTATCTTTTTTCTCATAATTTTGAATTACATTTAAATTAAAAAAATTCATTAAATGCCATTAATTAATTATTAAACTTTTCATTTCTAATTTTAAGTTATAAAAACCAATATATATATATATGTATTTTATTAACTTAACAATTAATATATCTATTGAACTCTAAAATTTATGTGTAAAATATAAAAATGAATATATATATATATATATTACAATCATTACATTTTATGATGAATCTATATTTATTTGTCGTTTAATAAGCTGAATATAATTATAAATAAAATTCGTCAATTCATTTTTTAATTTATGTTTCTTAATAAGATAACAATATTTATAAATCAAATGAGTTATTCCTTTTATATATTTATTACAATAAATGGGTTTATTTTTTTATTTATTTTGTTAGTAAACTAACAATCAATATATATAGGAAGATAACGAGAAGAGGATTAATGAGGGAATTTCTTTGAGTTTATCTTTTTTCTCATAATTTTGAATTATTTTTAAGTTAAAATTGTTCATTAAATGTCATTAATTAATTACTAAACTTTCATTTCTAATTTTAAGTTATAAAAACCAATATATATATGTATGTTATTAACTTAACAATTAATCTATCTATTAAACTCTAAAATTTATGTGTAAAATATAAAAATCAATATATATATATATATATATTACAATCCTTAAATTTTATAATGAATCTATATTTATTTGTCTTTTAATAAGCATAATATAATTATAAATAAAATTCGTCAATTCATTTTTTAATTTATATTTCTTAATAAGATAACAATATTTATAAATCAAATGAGTTATTCCTTTTATTTATTTATTTATTACAATAAATGGATTTATTATTTTATTTATTTCTTAGTAAACTAACAATGCTTATAAATGAAAACTTTTATTAAATGGCTTGTATAATATGTGTAAAAGAAAAAAATGTGTAAATAATTTTTTTAGATAATTTAACATATACATATATATATATATATATTATTAAAAATGGGTCTATTCCTTTTATTTATTTATTTCGGTGAATTTATTTTTTGTAAGCTAACAATGCTTATAAGTAAAAACTTCTATAAAATAACTTTTATAATATGTGTAAAGAAAAAAATGTGTACAAAAGAAATATATAATTTTTTTTGATAATTTAACATATACATATACTAAATGAGTCTATTCTTTTTATTTATTTATTTTGGCGAGTTTTTTTTTTGATAAGCTAACAATACTTATAAGTGAAAACTTCTATAAAATGACTTTTATAATATGTGTAAAGTAAAACAAATGTGTACATAAGAAATATATAATTCTTTTTTTGATAATTTAACATATACATATACACATATATATATATATATATATTATTAAATGAGTCTATTCCTTTTATTTATTTATTTCGATGAGTTTTTTTATAAGCTAACAATGCTTATAAGTGAAAACTTCTATAAAATGATTTTTATAATATGTGTAACGGAAAACAAATGTGTACAAAAGAAATATATAATTGAGGAAAGAAATATAATTGACAAATTTCATTTATAAGCTAACAAATGCTTATAAATGAAAACTTCTTACGAATGTCATAAAAAGGGGTTCTTAAAAGATTAAACCCTTATATATACATACATAAAGATCATTCATTTTTTAATTTACATGAAAATGAAATTATATACATAAATGAAATAAAATTAGAATAAATAGTTAGTGAAATGTACATTATATATTGATTATCTTTAATAATTAAAGTCACTCATAAGTTCAAATAACGTTTCATCCTCTTCTAATTATGAATGATTAATATGTATATAAATGAGTATTTATTACAATTTATTCTCAATCAATATATACACACATATATATGGCACGAGAAATTGTGTTTTCGTTTTAAAATTGTATGGTAGAATTTATAAAATAGTCAAATTACAATGACAATTGTGAAGTATATTTATTTAATTGCTTTTAAAAATATTTTAATGTAACTTTTTGCCCTTTATGAAAAATGTATCTTTCATTATAATTAAGGTGTTCTCTCGGTAATTTACTTGCAAAAATATGTTTAAAATAAAACTATCAAACTTTCTTCATCTTTTATAGATCTTCCTCTCTATTCATCTTTTTTCAGGTTTAGTTTTGAGGCATTTATCTCATATTTGCTTTGGAATCGAATGTGTGTTTTCTTTCTCTCGGTCTCTACTTATCTTGAAGTATTTTGATGGCAACAACTCGAATGAGGAATCGTTGAAAATCCATTTATTTTTTGCATTATTGATTTTAATTTCTAATTTCTAATTTTTTATTACTCTATGTTTATATTTGATTGAAAGTATAATATGTGAATTTGTATTATGCTAAACTTTTTGTTCTTTTCCTAAGAAAGAAATCATGAGCGGCGGATGAGAAAGAAATTGCTCACTTATCTTGGTAAGTTTTCTTGAGTTCTTCCTCTCTCCATCTCCTAATTTCTTCTTTTCTATTCGGTTTTATCTTTTATGTTCATTATAGGTTTTTTTATTAACTTCTGTTGAGATCTTAGTGAGTTATCTATTAGTTGCTCAAAATTTCACATTTGATTAACAGTAAGACAATATTGATTGAATAACTCTCTTTTCTTTTGATTTTCAAACATTTAGTAGTCAAACATTTTTCAGTATTGTTGTGCATCTCTTGAATTCTGTAACACCCCGAGAATTTTTGGTTTAAAACAATAATAGACAAAGGAGAAGGGCTATTCTTGTAAAATCTGGAATCTGAAAGGAGTAGCGTAAGTGGGGAAAAAAAGAAAAGAAAAGGCTAGGATTTAGGTCTTAGTTTTAAATTAGATTATGGAGTTTGGGAGTGGACAGAAAATCTGGGAGCGGCAACGGTTTTGATCGTCGATTAAGAGGGGGAGAATGTGTTGATCATAACTCCTCTCAGTGATTTGAATATGATTCCTTTTTACACTTAGTGAAATTCCTTGTTTAAGTTTAAGTTCAAATTCAGCGATAAACATACGCTGACTGCCATCAGCGATCTCTGAAGATCAAGGAACCTTAAGCTTATCTCTGAAGATCTGAAGATCAGCGATCACACCAAAAGACCATTCAGCAAAATTCGAAGACCAAGCTGAAGAAAGAGATGATCAGCTACGTGACCTGAAGCGGCTCAGCGATAGCAAAGATTACCTATCCAAAGTGTGAAGTCTTGTGAAGCCTCAGCGATACTGAAAGTTCATCCTTGAAGATTCAGTCTCAGCGATCAAGTGAAGCTTCTCATGCAAGATTAACGTTGACCTTATCCTCGATGCCCAAAAGACAAACCCTATACTGTGTCAGAGAAGGACGTACAAATTGTCTCTTATGTCCCTATCACATCTGATATGGTACTGTTCAAATGCGGCCAAAAACATGGTTGTATTCTGAGCAAAGGACAAGTCTCCTATGGATGCTTGCCACGTAGCATATACCTTTTGTCTTGCATTAAATGCAAACGGGTATAAATAAGATGAAGATTTCTTCTTCATCTGTGTGCATGCTGCTTTCTTTCTTCAACCTTCTGTATTCCATCTTACTTCTTTCTTGTGCATCAATCTTTGTGATTTCTTAGTTACAATAGAATAGGTTAAAACTTGTTCTAATTCCGCTTGTAACTGTAAATTTGTTTATGCAATATAAACTCATTTAAAAACTAAAAATCTGTGTGTTTGTATTCAACCCCCCCCCCCCCCCGCCCTTTCTACAATCTGTTTCTATATCCGAGAACTTTTGTAGACTCCTTAGGGACCAACAAGTGGTATTAGAGCAGTGTGTTTTCTATCTTTAAAATATTTTCTTTCTAAACTATTTTAAAAATGTCAAATCCTAATACGAACTATAATGACAATGGATCTTTAGCTAAACCTCCAAGATTTAGCCATGATAATTTCCCATTGTGGAAGGAAAGAATGTCTCTGTTTCTAGAAGGATCAAACCCAAAGATCCCTTACTATATAGAAAACGGACCATTTGTTCCTACAACTATAGTAGCTGGTGTTCCTGCCACCACTACTACTCCAGCCATCCCTGAAAGGAGTATCATTAAAACTCCTAATCGATGGACTGAAGAAGATAAGAAAGAAGTTGCTATTGACTCAAAAGTCAGATCCATAATAGCAATGTCCCTCCCTGATGAAGTCTATCACTCAGTAATGAAAATGAGGACTTCTAAAGCCATGTGGGATACTTTATGTATTCAATATGAAGGAACCTCTAAAGTACAAATCACTAGAAGTATTAATCTAGTAAGACAATATGAAAGCTTAATGCATCATAAAGGTGAAACTCTTTCCAAACTTCACCAATGTTTTAACTGCCTGTTGATAGATCTAAAAACAGTCAACAGACACTATTCAAATGCTGAAATTCTGACAAAGTTCATGGAGGCACTACCCGAACAATGGGCAGTGTATACTACATGTCTGAAATTGTCAAAGAATCTTGAAACTCTTTCTTTAAGTGCTTTGTATGGAATGCTCTTAAATGAAGAGCAATCCCAAGTTTTAAGGAAAAACCTCATCAATGAACTCAAGGGTGCCAAAAGTACTTCTTTGGCACTCGTGTCTTCAGAGGTAAATCCTTTAAAAAATACTTCCTCTTCCACTATTACTTTTATCACTGAATTAGGTCAAACTGATTCAGAAGATCAACTCACTGATGCTGACATCTCTGAGTTCGATAACTCTCTGACTCTATTAACTAATAACTTTAAAAGATTCGCCAGAAAGAGCAACTTTCGAAGAACACCGACTCTCGCTGACTCTGATAAATTAAAGACTATGTCCGCTGAGAAAGCCTCAGCCATATGCTACAATTGTCAGCGAAAGGGTCACTTCGCTAGTGAATGTAGATCCAAGAAAGTTGCAGCCCCCACTACCTCGCAGACCTCTGATAAGAAAGAGAAGTATTTGAAATTAAAAAACAAATACAAAGATCTGAAGAAAAACCAGCCAGAAGGCAAAGGTCTTGTCGCTGAAGAAGTTGATTGGGATGATGAAGGTGACTAGGCTAAGACCTCTGATGAGTCAGGCACAGATGAAGAAGATCTTGCCTTCTTATGTCTTATGGCAAGAATAGAAGACGCTGAAGAAGTATCTGAAACTTCTTCCTCTGAGTCTCCTTCTACTCAGGTATCCATCCCTTCTATCTACTTAATATCTGAAAATGATAACTTATCTGCGCTCGATGCTATGACTGTTGATTTTTACAATGCTCTAAATGGAAAAATCAAAGCTGAGAAAATTAACACTGATTTATCTGAACAATTAAAAAATTGTCATATAAAAATCAAAGAACTTTCAAAGATTGAGGAAACCTTAAAGGACCAAGTCTTTGTAAATCAAACGATTAGCATTGAGAAACAGCAAACTATCGCTGAAAGAGAGAAGGCCATCGCCGATCTTAAATCTGAGAAGGCTACCATTGAAGGATGGTGCAAAGCCTCTGATAAGGTAAATGAGATCATCAATGCCCAGATCCCTATGAAAGTAAGAAGTGGGTTAGGCTTTAACCTTGACAAGGAAGAATCAGAGAAAGATCGTTCCATGCTCAAATTTGGAATGTTTGTCTCCTCTATCCCTGATCCTTCCTCCACTTCTCAGAGACCTCACTCTAATGAGAAGACTCATGTGTTAAAATCTTTCGATTCTAAGAAAGTGGTCAAAAACAAGGTTCTTGACCAGGTTCCTAGAAAGAAAAACGTTATCTTCTATTTCTTCAGAGAACAATAATAAACCTGGGAGAAAAATCTCTGAATTTTTTCAGAGGTCAACCCCCAGAATTAAGATCGACCTCACTCCTGCCCCTGAAAAGGTTGTCATACCTTCAAGAACAGTGGATAAAGGAATTCTTGGTCCTATCCCTGACAAAGTCCCTTCTATCTCTTTGAAACCTTTGAATTCCAAACCTTATAAATATAGGAAGTGCTATCACTGTGGTGACACTACCCACATTGCAAATAAGTGTCCTAATGCTACTAAAGCTGATAAACTAGCTCATGGAAAGAAAGTAGCTCAAGCTGATAAATCAGCGAGAGTGAAATCCACCAAGGTTGCAAAACCAACAAAGGTGAAGATATCCATTGAAGAAAGTTCTTCAGCAAGTAGCTTCTCCGCCACTCCTCTCACTAAGAAAAGCAGGACCCATAGTAATATGGGTACCTTCAAACAATTAATCTATTTGTTGTATGCAGAGTGCTAAAGGTATCTGGTATCTCGATAGCGGATGCTCAAGGCACATGACTGGCAGAAAATATCTGCTCTCTGACTACAAAGAAGAAGTTGGTCCATCAGTGACCTTTGGTGGAAATGGCAAAGGATACACTAAAGGCTATGGAATCTTGTCCAACGGAGCCACCTCGTTTAGTCGAGTTGTCTACGTTGAAGGACTAAAGCACAATCTCTTAAGCGTTAGTTAGCTATGTGACAAAGATTTCAAAGTTCTATTCCTAAGGAATAGATATGATGTCACTGACTGCAATGATAAGCTTGCCTTAACAAGAAAAAGAGTTGAAAATGTATACGTCATCAATATGAATAGTTCTCACTCTGAGAACATGTGCTTTATCTCTAAAGCATCCTCTGATGTCAATTGGTTATGGCATAAAAAACTCTCTCATCTCAGCTTTAAGACAATTAATGAACTGTCTCAAAAGGAACTTGTCAGAGACCTCCCAAATCATAGCTTTGCAAAGGAATCTCTTTGCACAGCTTGTGAAAAGGGAAAGCTGACAAAAGCATCTTTCAGATCCAAACAAGTTTCTTCAGTAACCTCACCTCTTCAGCTACTCCATATGGATCTCTTTGAACCTGTCAATGTCTAATCTATATCTGGAAAGAAATACACTCTTGTGATTGTTGATGAATATTCCAGATACACTTGGGTATTCTTTCTTCGATCCAAAAGTGACACCCCTGATATGATAATCTCTTTTATCAAAAGGATGGAAGTTCTGAACAATCTGACTGTTCGTTCCATGAGAAGTGACCATGGTACTGAATTCAAGAACAGTACGTTGATAAATTTCTTTGACGAAAAAGGTATCTCTCACAACTTCTCTTCAGTAAGAACTCCTCAGCAAAACGGTGTTGCTGAAAGAAGAAACCGAACTATCATCGAAGCAGCTCGCTCAATGCTCAGCGAATCACGTCTTCCAACTCAATTCTGGGCCGAAGCGGTCAATACAGCATGCTTTACTCAGAATCGATCCCTGATTGTGAAACGATTCAAGAAAACCTCTTATGAATTATTTCATGGAAGAAGACCTACTCTGAAGTATCTTCACATCTTTGGATGCAAATGCTATATTCTGAATGACAGATATCATTTGGGAAAGTTCGATCCAAAAGCTGATGAAGGAATATTTCTTGGATACTCCTCTGTATCTAAGTCTTTCAGAATCTTCAACAAAAGAAGACAACACGTTGAAGAATCCATGCACGTCAATTTTGATAAATCCCGTACCACCCTTACTTCTCCTATCCCTGAAGAAGATGAAGAATTAAATGCATGGATGAAGTCTTACTATGGGGAACTGAAACTTATTTCAACAATCAACCTCATGATGAATTAAGTGATGATGGAATCCTTGAAATACCCACTAGCAATGATCCATCTTCAAGGATCAGTGTTACTCCTCTCAATCAGATTCCTCCTTCTGATGCCTCTCTTGGAAATTCCTTAGTGAATAATCAAGCTCCATCCTCTGCAAATCAATCTTCTGAGTCTCCTCAATTGATTTTAAACGATGAAGTACCTATTGCTGAAACAACAAGTATTGTCCCTGAAGTAGAAGAACAAGTCGCTGAATCTGCGGTAGATCTCTCTCCTCAACCACCAGTTCAGCGATGGACTGCAAATCATCCAATAAATCAGATTATTGGTGATCCTAATGCAGGTATCAAAACACGTAGAGGTACAGGTAATATATGTCTCTATGTTAACTTCATCTCTTTCTCTGAACCTAAAAAGATAGATCAAGCTATCTCTGATCCTAGCTGGATTTCAGCAATGCCAGAAGAACTAACTGAGTTTCGTAGAAACAAAGTTGGAATCTTGTTCCTCGACCCTCTGGTAAAACAGTGATTGGAACCAAATGGGTATTTAGAAATAAGCTAGATGAAAACGGGACTGTTATTCGCAATAAGGCTAGACTTATCGCTCAAGGATACAGACAGGAAGAAGGTATTGACTACGATGAAACCTTTGCACCTATAGCTCGTTTAGAAGCTATAAGACTTTTCTTAGCTTATGTTGCACATAAAGACTTCAAAGTTTTTCAAATGGATGTTAAAAGTGCTTTTCTAAATGGAAAACTCAGCGAGGAAGTTTATGTTGAACAATCCTTTGGTTTCTCAGACCCTAACCATCCTGATTATGTTTTCAAACTTGGAAAAGCTCTTTACAGGTTAAAACAGGCTCCTAGAGCTTGGTATGATACTCTTTCTAAATTTCTTCTTAAAGAAAAATTCATTCGTGGAAAAATTGACCAAACTCTCTTCTTAAGAAAATATAAAGGTCATACTATACTCGCTCAAATATATGTCGATGACATCATCTTTGGTTCCACAAGACCCAAATTACACACTCGTTTCGCTGCAAGAATGCAAAAACAATATAAAATGAGTATGATGGGTGAACTAATGTATTTTCTAGGTTTGCAGATAAAACAATTTGACAAAGGAATCTTTATTTGTCAAAGCAAATACGTTAAAGATATGCTGAAGTGATATGCATCAATGCTCAGCGATGAAGACCCCTATGGCACCTCCTCTGACTCTGAATAAGGACCCTAATGGGAAACCTGTAAATGTCACCGCCTATCGAGGGATGATTGGGTCTCTGCTATATCTTACAGCGAATAGACCTGATATCATGTATTCTACATGTCTCTGTGCTCGGTATCAAGCTGAACCGAAGGAATCCCATCTCATCGCTGTAAAGCGAATCTTCAGATACCTGAAAAGAACTCCTAATCTGGGTCTTTGGTATCCCAAAGGCTCAGGATTCGATCTAATAGGTTATTCTGATAGTGATTTTGCAGGTTGCAAGATAGATAGAAAGAGCACCACTGATGGGTGTAAGCTACTAGGTGGTAAAGTGATTAGTTGGACAAGTAAAAAGGAAAAATTATGTGTCCACCTCCATCGTGGAAGCTGAATACGTAGCCGCTGGAAGTTGTTGTGCTCAAATCTTTTGGATGAGAAATCAACTCAGAGATTCTGATCTCATGCTCTCCAAGATCCCTATTTATTGTGATAGCACTAGTTCTATTGCAATTGCCAACAATCCTGTACTTCACTCTAAAACCAAGCACATTGAGATTCGATATCACTTTATCAGAGATCATGTGATGAATGGTGAAATTGAGCTTCATTTTGTATCCACTGAATATCAGCTCGCTGATCTTTTCACCAAGCCTCTTGATGAAACTAGATTCAATCTACTCATCAGCGAACTTGGTATGTTGAACGCTGAATAATCATTACTCAGCCAACAACAAATAGTGATACAAACTAAGTCTTCTATTACCATTCGTTGAACTCTGATTCAGCAATATCTATACTTTCTCACTCAAGTATTATCTTCTAAACCTTTTTCGCTCCCTGATTTTTCCTTGATCAGGGAATGAATCTGAAAAGATAAAACTCATCACTGAAAATCCTTTATTGTTTTTGATGAATATTTTAAAAGATAATGATTAATCTTTCCAAATGGATAATTATCATTATATTTTTTTTAAATAAGAAAAGGACACGTCAAACCTTTTCTGACACAAGACGGACCACGACGTTTCCTTTCCAATTCATTTCTAGGGACGTGCGTCAGGTCATCATTTCTTTTTCAAAAAGCTAAAACCGTCGTTTAACTATCCTTTTCTCTCTCCTCATGCTATTTAAGAAAATCATTGCCTCATTTCTTTCTTTACGCTCTCATAATTTCCAAAAGGCAAGGATTCTCTCTTGATTCTCAAAGTTTTCTTAAGAACACCAAGAACACGTACTTGTGCGTTTTTCTTCTCGAACTTCACTAAGGTTTGATCTAACCTTAAACATTAATCTGGAAACATCTTGTTTCACTTCTCCTTACTTTTCTTACAATCAAAACAAAAAATCTAGGGTAAATAAAATGAAAATCTGGATTAAATTTCAAAACCCATCAAACCCCTGTTCTAAGTTTTTCCTTAAGAACATAAGACATTTTCTTTGTTTAATTCATCTTTTATATTCTATACCTAAATTTTTTTATATACCAAACTTTTAAAAACATTTGGTATTTTAATTCTTTTTCTACCACAAGTATTTTGATCTTGTTCATCGAAACACTTGTTTCTTTTCTCCTTACATTTGGTATTCTTTATACCAAACTCTGGTTTATACATTGTGTATTAAACCATGATTTTTCTATTTGGTGTTCCCATCTATGCTATAGAAATGGCCTCTTCAAGCAAGGTTGTTGAAACTACCCACGTCGCTGACACTCTAGTGGTTGCTGCAGTTTGCCACTTTCAACTGGAACAAGCAACATTCAAGCCCTGCAACTATCTTGCCCTGGTGGACATCCCTGCTGAACGTCCATTATTCGCTGAGGGTGCAACATTTATCAAAGCTTGCCCACTGATGTATGCCTTTGTTCACAACCCTGTTGGCATATCCTCTCATCTGTAAGCCCTATGGTACACGGCTCACTGTACCACCTGCACTACTGATAAGGGCAAAGAACTCCCTCCATTTGGTTTTTCCATCCCAATGCTCGGCCACTTCGCCTTCACCTCTGGGTTCTTGAGGCAGGCTCTTCGCCTCCCTGCTCGTGGCAAGAATGAAAAGTGGGCCGCTGAACCCTCAAAGCAGCAGATCGACTACAAAGAAGAAGCTGGTCCATCAGTGACCTTTGGTGGAAATGGCAAAGGATACACTAAAGGCTATGGAATCTTGTCCAACGGAGCCACCTCGTTTAGTCGAGTTGTCTACGTTGAAGGACTAAAGCACAATCTCTTAAGCGTTAGTTAGCTATGTGACAAAGATTTCAAAGTTCTATTCCTAAGGAATAGATATGATGTCACTGACTGCAATGATAAGCTTGCCTTAACAAGAAAAAGAGTTGAAAATGTATACGTCATCAATATGAATAGTTCTCACTCTGAGAACATGTGCTTTATCTCTAAAGCATCCTCTGATGTCAATTGGTTATGGCATAAAAAACTCTCTCATCTCAGCTTTAAGACAATTAATGAACTGTCTCAAAAGGAACTTGTTAGAGACCTCCCAAATCATAGCTTTGCAAAGGAATCTCTTTGCACAGCTTGTGAAAAGGGAAAGCTGACAAAAGCATCTTTCAGATCTAAACAAGTTTCTTCAGTAACCTCACCTCTTCAGCTACTCCATATGGATCTCTTTGAACCTGTCAATGTCTAATCTATATCTGGAAAGAAATACACTCTTGTGATTGTTGATGAATATTCCAGATACACTTGGGTATTCTTTCTTCGATCCAAAAGTGACACCCCTGATATGATAATCTCTTTTATCAAAAGGATGGAAGTTCTGAACAATCTGACTGTTCGTTCCATGAGAAGTGACCATGGTACTGAATTCAAGAACAGTACGTTGATAAATTTCTTTGACGAAAAAGGTATCTCTCACAACTTCTCTTCAGTAAGAACTCCTCAGCAAAACGGTGTTGCTGAAAGAAGAAACCGAACTATCATCGAAGCAGCTCGCTCAATGCTCAGCGAATCACGTCTTCCAACTCAATTCTGGGCCGAAGCGGTCAATACAGCATGCTTTACTCAGAATCGATCCCTGATTGTGAAACGATTCAAGAAAACCTCTTATGAATTATTTCATGGAAGAAGACCTACTCTGAAGTATCTTCACATCTTTGGATGCAAATGCTACAAGAACCCACTCTGCACGGCTACAAGCTGAACTTTGCTGATTATATCTTCAGTGATATGTACAACAGGGTGAAAGCTGCAAATAGGCACTCTGTCATCCCCTACCCAAGATTCTTCGCAACTGTCATGGAGCATGCCTTCGGTGATGAGTATCCCAAGACAGCCAACCACTCTTTCTCAATGATGGGAAAGAAATCCCTGGACATTGAGGAACGTCCAGGTGATGCTCCCTTTACCCCGTATATGCTGAAGATCACTGGAGCCCCTGCTTCAGTGTCTAGCTCACTGAGAAACCCATTAGTGAGTATCCCTGACACTTCTACCCCCAAAATAAAACAACCAACCGATGGTCACAAAAAGACCATCGCAACCAAACCAAAGAAGCCAAGGATAGTGGTCTCTCAAAAAACTACTCTCTCAGATTTTGGTGTACAACCAACACCATCAGCTGCCCCAGCTACTTCAACGGTTTTCTCTTCCGTTGTTGCTTCTTCAGCGTTACCACCACATTCAACGACTACCGTCACTGAAAGTGTATTAGTCAGCTCCGCTGAAGCTGTATCAGGTACTACTTTCACAACCTTCTACTCTTCTTCTATCCCCTCTTCTTTGGTCCTCACATCATCAAATGATTCAGAGATAGTTGTCCCTATCTCTGATGATGCTGAAATGCACGCAGAAACCTTAGGGGGCGTTTGGTTCGCAGAATGTTTTCAGATGGAATGGAATCTGTCAAAGGAATTTGACTTTGAAGGAATTGGAATGGAATGTTATCAGGTTTGACCACCTGTTTGGTTGGCAGACGTTGGAATGGAATCTGTTAAAGGAATTGGAATTTGTTTGTTTGGTTCACATAATGTAGCTTTGGAATAGGAATGATCTATTGGTAAATGACCAAAATACCCTTTCTAAATATTTTGAAACCGAAATGCAACATAGTTCAGATTGATGGTGGTCGGTAGTGATTGGCAGTGGTCGGTGGTTCAGATCGGCGGTGGTTCCGGTAAGCAATGGTCGGTGGTGGTTCAGATCGGCGGTGGTCGGTGGTGGTTCGGATCGACGGTGGTTGACGATGGTTCATATTGGTGGTGGTTGGCGGTGGTCGACGGTGGCCGGTGGTGGTTTAATCGGAGGGTGGGCGGCGGCGGCGGTAGTCGACAGTCGTCAACAGTGGTTCAGATCGGCGGTGGTTGACGGTCGTCAACGGTTCGACGGTCGTCAACGGTGGTTCAGACCGACGGTTGTCGGCGGTCGTCAACGGTGGTTCATACCGACGGTGGTCGGCGGTCGTCAATGGTGAACATCGAGAGCTTGATCCAAGTGATCGCGAACAAGCCCCTCATACTCCCCAGGATTATTCTGGGGAGGAAGGTTTTACACCGGCGGTGGTCGGTGGTGGTTCAGATCGGTGGTTGTTGGCGGTGGTTTAGACGGAGGGTGGTCGGCGGCGGCGGCGATCGACGGTCGTCAATGGTGGTTCAGACCGGCGGCGGTCGGCGGCGGCGGTCGGCGGTCGTCAACGGTGGTCGGTGGTGGTTCAGACCGGCGGCGGTCGGCGGTTGTCAATGGTGGTTTAGACCGGTGGCGGTTCAGACTGCCGGTGGTCGGCGGCGGCGGTCGACGGTGGTTCAAACCGACAGTGGTTAAGACCGAAGATGGTCGACGTTTGTTACCGGTAGTGGTTCAGATCAAGTAGGGAAGATGAGGATAATTTTGTCCTTTTGAGAATATGGGATGGAATGGAATTGAATTCCATCTCAATTGTGATGGAATGACCAAATCCATGGATGGTGGAATGTGTGGAATTCAATTCCATTCCATAGGTAAACCAAACAACTGAATGGAATTTGGTCAATGGAATTGATCATTCCATTCCTTCCAATTCCATCGGATTCCTGCAAACCAAACGCCCCTTTAGTGTTGTTTAGACACTCTGAGTTTTGGAAGGCCAGTATCACAGGACCTCAGCATGCCTCTCACAGGCATTCTAAGACACTAGCTAGTGATCCTCATGACACTACCTCTGCACAAGTGGTCCCTGAGAGTAATTCTCATGATGCTCTCAAGGTTTATAATGTGCCTACTCATCCGTCATCTAACACAGAGCTTTTTTTGGCTGCTCTGTCTCTGTTGTCACCAGGTATCCCTCCTCTCTTCACTACTGCGACAACAACAAGTACCACCAAGGCTGCTACTACTCCTCTCAGCAAGGACAAAAGGAAATCCCCTCAGCAACCACGGACATCTGCCAAGCTCATAGGGGTCAAACAAGAGAAGACTGCTCCCAAACTCCCTCCCTGCCCTGTTGAGCTTCCCCCCATTGTTCTTCCTAGTCCTACATTCCCTTCCATTGACTTTCTAGTCAGGGAATGTGCTCTCACCAGGACTAAGGTAGAGCATCTACAGAAGTCTGCTGAATTCATCTTCAGAACTGTGGTTGGGACTCTAGGGATCAAGACCTCTGTCAGCAACATCCTCACTGACATCGAGTCCCTGAAGAAAGAAAATCGGACGCATGGTCAGTCCATTGCCCGTCTGGAGAAGAAGGTGGATGACCAGAATCTGGTGCTTGAGTCTATTCAAAAGACTCAATCCGACATGATGCAAATGCTGACAAAGCTCTCTGAGACTGGCTCCTCTTTCTCTACTGCTGATCGGACATCCCTGGATTCGGTCCTTCAGCACCAAGAGCGCCACGAAACCAAGCTGAAGGACATTCAAGCGAATGTACATATACTGATGGTATATTGTCTCCCTGCTGAAAACATCAAGGGGGAGAGATGTGCCAAAGAGTTCGCTGACGACATCATTGCGGAGCATAATGACACCTTCCCTGCTGATAAAATTTCTCCCTACATCAAGCATGCAGAACCTTCCCTCACTGAAGGTTTAGTGGAAGAAGAAGAAGAAGAAGATGATGATGATGATGATGAAGATGATGACATCCCTCACTATGGGGGAGCTAATGATGATGATGATGACGATGATATTGGAAGTGCTTTGGAGCACTTCAAAATGTCAAGGCCATAAGTCTCTCATCAGGAGCCTTAGGGGGACGGACAACCTCCCTCTCAGGGACAGTCCGGTCCCTCAGGCAAAGGAAATGACGTGGCAGATCCTGATGCCACTATCCCTACATCTGAGGGGGAGACCACTGTCGAGGTATCTCTTCCTCTCATTCTCCTCTCTGCTCCAATCTCTGAACCACCCACATATCCCTCTTTTTC
Source organism: Silybum marianum (assembly GCA_036898165.1). NCBI lineage: Eukaryota > Viridiplantae > Streptophyta > Magnoliopsida > Asterales > Asteraceae > Silybum > Silybum marianum. The sequence goes on along the minus strand of CM072542.1, from coordinate 22,388,787 downwards.
ACCACCAAACTTTGGCTCTGACAAATCTCCTTCTCCCTCTCCTTCTCTCAGTGAGCCCAGTCCCCCAAAGGACTCCACTTTTTGGAATGAACCTTCATCTGAGGAGCAGTTTGTGTACATATCTGACTCTGACTCTGAAGATGAAGAAGACCTCATTCCTAGACGCCGTGATCAGAGACCCCTAATAAGCAAGCCTAAAGAGAAAGAAAGGCGAATAAACTTCTTAAATGAACTTGAAGCCAAAAGAATAAATTTGCCCTCTACTGAACTAGAATCTCCAACTCCTATCAGCATGGTAGATGACTTCTATTTTCTAACAAAGGAAGAGAGAGCACAAGCACTTGAAGCTCAAAGCATAAGGGATGAAAAGATGAAGCAAACAGAGAGTGATTTAGAGCTTGCAAAAAGAATACTCAGGGAGGATGCTGCTAAAGACAAGGCGAAAGAGGCACTGATCGAGAAAAGCTAAAGAGTCGCTGAAGCTCTGGCACAAAAGGAACTGAATGAATAAAATATCAAAGTGAATCCCATCCTCGCTCAAGAGAAGATCCTAAATGCTCTAACCAATGAAGAACCAAGCCACAGAGAAAAAGAATTGCGTTGGTGCACTAAAAGATTCAATTTTCGGAGGTCTGATTCAAAAATCATTCGAGCAACGATCGAAGGACGTCCTTCCAAAAGGTATGGATTGAAGGTATTTGTTCGAATGTACAGACATGTGAATGCTGAAAAAGAAGAAGCCAAGTTCTTAAAGTTCTATGGATACTCTGAATGGCTAGAAATCAGAGATGCCATTCAGGGTTCCAAATCGAAGTTTAAAGATGTGGTGGAAAGAGCGTTGGATCAACTTCTTCAGAGGATGTCACAACATGTACAAGTTCCGCCTCTCCCTGAGCCTACAAGAAAGAGAAGATCTAATGCTGAAGGAGGTTCATCTTCCAAAAGTGATCATGAAACCAAATTCAACTATGAAAACATTCTCGGTCATCTGGAAATTCCTAACATCTCAATGCTGAAAGTCTCTCTCCCTCAAGACAGAAAATATGAAGAAAATGAAATCATCACCTTCCCTGAACCTGGTATGGTTTTCTTGGATGATGATGGTTTCCTAGGGCTCTTCAGAAATAGCGAAGTCAGCAAAGCTCCATCAGCCTTCATCAAGATCATGCATCACTACTGCTGGTCAGATGATCCGCTGATGAATCGACAGAAGAGGCTATATGAAAATGAAATACGAAGAAGACATGAAAATCTCTGATTAATATATAGTTGTCTTTTCTTTGTATTATTCTTTAGTGTATTGTACTTCTCTTTCCTTACAAATTTGTAATTTCATTGTTCACGTAATATCTTCAAATTATTAATGAAATTTCAAATAAAGTACTATACTCCAACTGTGTACTGAAAAGATCCCTAAAAACAGTAAATGGGACAATGAACATAAGAGTTGTAACATCTTTACATACCTCCTTACTCACTGATATTTCTCTCTGAAATTTAAATCGGTGAATGTACTTAAGGCATCTACTTGTAAAAATTGTGTTTTCATATCCTTATAATTGAAACTCAATGGCTATAATAGATTAGCTGAAAAAGATCTCACAGATTAGTACCTCGAATTTTTTTTAAGTCCTTACTAATCCCTTCAAGTAATTTTCTCATATTACTTAATTAGAATCAAATAGGGGGAGATTGTTGATCATAACTCCTCTGAGTGATTTGAATATGATTCCTTTTAACACTTAGTGAAATTTCTTGTTTAAGTTTAAGTTCAAATTCAGCGATAACCATACGCTGACTGCCATCAGCGATCGCTGAAGATCAAGGAACCTTAAGCTTATCTCAGAAGATCTGAAGATCAGCGATCACACCAAAAGACCATTCAGCAAAAGTCGAAGACCAAGCTGAAGAAAGAGATAATCAGCTACGTGACCTGAAGCGGCTCAGCGATAGCAAAGATTATCTATCCAAAGTGTGAAGTCTTGTGAAGCCTCAGCGTTACTGAAAGTTCATCCTTGAAGATTCAGTCTCAGTGATCAAGTGAAGCTTCTCATGCAAGATTAACGTTGACCTTATCCTCGATGCACAAAAGACAAACCCTATACTGTGTCAAAGAAGGACGTACGGATTGTCTCTTATGTCCCTATCACATCTGATATGGTACTGTTCAAATGCGGCCAAAAACATGGCTGTATTCTGAGTAAAGGACAAGTCTCCTATGGATACTTGCCACGTAGCATATACCTTTTATCTTGCATTAAATTCAAACGGGTATAAATAAGATGAAGATTTCTTCTTCATCTGTATGCATGCTGCTTTCTTTATTCAACCTTCTGTATTCCATCTAACTTCTTTCTTGTGCATCAATCTTTGTGATTTCTTAGTTACAATAGAATAGGTTAAAACTTGTTCTAATTCCGCTTGTAACTGTAAATTTGTTTATGCAATATAAACTCATTTAAAAACTAAAAATCTGTCTGTTTGTATTCAACCCCCCCCCCCCCATTTCTACAAATTGTTTCTATATCCGAGAACTCTTGTAGACTCCTTAGGGACTAACAGAATGGCTGGAGCGAACTCCATTTTCTACTCCCTGTCGTTGGCAAGTAAAAGGAGAAGAAAAACGAGAGCAAGAAGCAGAGGGAATTCACAGAAGGAAGCGAGAAGGGAGACGGTGCTTAAGAATTGATCTTCAGTGACGTGAGGTAAGAAAACCTTGTGAAATCTCGACTTGATTGTGTTTATGTATCACTGAGTCAAGTAAGGGTCGATGGTTGGGTTTATATGTCGGTATTATGATGCAGAGATGGAAGTTTAAACAAATAATAATTTCAATCTTGAAATTAGTGTGGTCTCTGATTCGATAGGAGAATTTGGGTTTCAAATCCATGATTTCAAGATTGATTGATTAAGCCTTGGAGGTTTAAAATTTATATGTGGTTATTTAAACTTGCACTGATTAAGGAAGGAGGCGGGAGTGCATCTAAAAACCGATCGACTGTGTGCGGCTGTAGGTTGGATAGAAAGAAAAAAAAAAGCTTTGTGATGCCACTTTACACACTACACGTCACCACCCACTTTGATGTTGAATAATGTTAAGAAATCGTTGGTTTACAGTTTGATTATATAAATATCCATAGATATGAGGGAAATATTATATATAAACAATATTGTGATTAAAAGAAAGATGACAGTGATAGGATGGAACTTGAGATTTCTCTCATTGGCTTGTCATAGGAATTTAATTAGGACCAAATTATTAATATATATTTGTAAATACACATATATAGGCTCATGTGGATAGCAATTACCACAGATTCTATCAATGTGAATTCTAAGAGCATTATATAATTATCATTACTAAAATAGAAGGCTTTCACCTACGGACATTTCCTGGGAAATAGTCGCTAAAGGGTGATCCGTCACAAAATCATCACAAAAATTGGTGTCTAAATTGTTGGTGGGTAAATCAAATCAGTGACAGATTACCCAGGAAATTCCTGGGTAATCCGTTGGTATTTTCTTGAAAACATCGGAATTTGTCGGAACCATTAGTATTTCCTAGGTGATCCGTGGTAATCACCGACGGAAATTTCCCTGGGTATTATTTTATAGGTGAAAGTCATTTTTTTGTAGTGTATATATATATGTGGTGCTGTCATGAAAAACTCATTTGAGTTTGGAACTATGGCCTTACACAGTCACTGTCCGAACACTTTGTACACATATATACTTATATATATTCACGCACATGTATGTATATATGGGTATTGACGGTAAAAATAGGGATGAAGGATGAAGATGCCTTGTTAATTTATCGATCTAGAAAATAATGAGATCGAGTTTTATTAATGGGTTCGAGAGTTCGACAATTGAGCGAATTATTTTGTTAAGACGCGAATACTTAAGTAGACGTTATGACTTCGTGTAGGATTGGGAGCTATCAGGTAGAGAGTAAACCGACACTAATTGAGGTGAGTTTCATGTGACTTTTGAATGAGATACACGCAAGTATATAAGTATGTTCTTTTACGATTGATGATAAATTTTTAGCATGCTATCATGCTAGTACGTTAGATGATACTTGAAATGACGATTACATGAATATGCCATGTTTTGTTGGGAACGATGATGATTAAAAAATGTGAAACATTTGAGCATGTTATTCTTTTAAATAACGGATGAAATGTATGCCATGTGTATACATGTTTCCTTTTTGATTAAATTGGATTGATATGATGTGGCCATATGTGTGGGGCTCATTACCAGGACGCTGGTATTGGATGGCGGTAAACCGCATAAAATGAAAATAGTCGGTGCTTGTGCCGGAATGGGTACTTTTAAGACTGGACTATGGGACGGTAGTCAAGACATGTGCTTGAGAGCATCTTGAACTTGACTAGGATGGACGAAATGACGGAGCCCCACCAGGCCAAGCGGACGTATGAGATCTCAGACATGATCAGATGTGTTTTAAATATATGCAATATATGCTTATAATGTGCATGCCATATTATGAGTAGCATACGATATAAATGATTTGTTCTCACTTTATCTCGTTGTTGTGATTTATGAATGAAGTTGCGGAAACCATGAACTCAGTTAGTGTAAAGCTAACTTTAGCGTGTATCTCAGGATCAGGAAAGTTCGAGGTTGATAAGGGCAAAGGTCCAGCTTGAGGAACGTTTATGTTAGCATGCTACCTACGTGCCTACTTTAAGCCTACTATGTTAAGTTAATGTTTAGTATTTCAATTCCTTGTTTAAAGATTGTTGGTATAATATTTGATATTTCCGCTGCGATGTATTTTTAGGACAAATGTTTGTCTTTTTAAGTACTGTTGTTCCGTTACGACCCGGTTGGTTTTGAGGGTGTAACACTTGTACCACCGGTATTGAGTACGAGTCTGTAGACCAGCCAGTCGAGCAAGCCCTGAGGAGAATTATGGTCCTTGTAACCGTGATTCAAAATTATCGTGCCTACATAGACGAGTTGGAGTTTCGAAACCACATGACGGTTATAGCATACAGGATGGCTAGGCAAGAGGCACGTATAGCGGCAAGGTCGCTATCGACCAGGGTTGTGGATTGGTTTCGGTACCTTAGAAGGGTTATATGGCGAATATTGGATTGAGTGGTTCCAGCAAGGACCCGATGTCGAGTTTGCACACTTGTACCATTCGGTACTGCCCTATCGGCAATGGCTCAACATACGGTACTACCGAGTCGAGGAACCGGCTTTCTAGTGGCAACAAGACGATGAGGATGATGATGAAGATGATGATGAGGACGAGCATGGAGAGTGGTGATAGATGATAGGAGATGATGTTTATGGATTTTCTTTCCTTTTAGTAGGAGAATATTAGTTTCTATTTTAGGTGTTTGATCGTAGATGTTAAATCGTTTAATTTCTTGGATGAATTTTAGTATTATCCATACTCGATGTACTGAAACCTTTTGAGTTTTTGCAATGGAAGTGTTGTTTTTTTTAGCATTCAAATGTTGTGTTATGATGTTCTTTTGAACCATGAAGTAGGAGGCATTAGGAAATAAGTATATGTAATTTTTTTCAGTAACTCAGGATGTCAAGGCGATCGGGAAGGACTGCATCGATCAGTGAGGAAAATACGAATGCTAATGTGGGTGGAAATGTGGATGTGAAAGCCCCCGAACTGAGTGTGCCAACAGGACGAGGGCGGGGCAGAGGCAGGGGAGGAGGCAGGGGTCGGGGCAGAGGCGAGGGTGCATCCCTCTAAGTGCAAGCGAGCTCGACATCTGGTCGTGGTCGTGGACGTGGACGAGGTCGAGGACGGGGTGATGGACCCATTACCCGTGCTGACCTAGCAAACGAAATTTCTCAGGCCCTGCAAAACGCCTTGCCAACACTGATGGTGAATCTGGATGAGATGAGACGTAATAGAGAGAACGAAGAGAAGAATAAGGAAAGGTCAGACGAGACCCAAAGCAAATGAGGTGACGGAATAGAAAATGAGACTGGCAACACATGGAAAAAGGGATGTAGTTATAAAACATTCTCGAGCACACGCCCACAAGAGTTTACTGGTAAGGAGGGTCCTTTGGACTTGATGGATTGGTTCAATAAGGTAGAAAACTGCTTCGAGACATGCCAATGTTTACCTGGACAGGAGGTGCGATTTGCTGTTACCACCTTCAAGTCTGCCGCTTTACACTGGTGGAGCAGAGAACAAGCCGTAAGAGGAATAACAGAGGCAACCTCGATGAGCTGGGAAAGTTTGAAGGAACTGAAGACTGAGAAGTATTGCTCGAGGACTAATGTGATGAAGCTAGAGACATAGTTCCTACAGTTGGAACAGGGTCTAGATTCGGTGCAGGAGTACACCAATAAGTTCATTGAGAAATCGAGGTTTGCAATTCATCAAGTGGCAACCGAGTAACGAAAGATAGATCGTTATGTTCACGGTCTACGGAAGGATATCAAATGATATGTTGAGGTAACTCACCCGAAGACTTTTCTGCAAGCGGTTGAGACGGCAAAAATATCTGAGAAGAGTAGTGATAGCCCAGCCGAGACAAAGAAAGACATGAAACGCAAATGGGAAGGACCGAGTAAAGGACTAAAGGTTAGCAAGTTGGGATCGGGACTGAGACCTAAAGGAAACGAAGTAAGAAGCCCACCGTGTGGCAAGTGTAACAAATGGCATTTTGGAGAGTGTCGAGTGGGTAGCACTAATTGCTACAAATGTGGGAAACCAGGGCATACACAACGTGAATGCCCAAACCAACGAGCATGTTATGAATATGGAGCATTAGGGCATATTCGGGTTAACTGCCCAAAGCTCCAGAAGGGACCAGTCAGAAGTTTAAAGTCAGTTGGAGGAGGTCCAAGTATAAGTGGGAACGAGAAGAAAGAAATACCGCGAGCTAAAAGACGGGCATACACTATGACACTCGAGGAGGCTAAAGAAACACCTGACGTCGTATCAGGTATGTTCCTTATCAATAACAATTATGCACATGTTCTGTTCGATTCTGGTGCTAGTAAAAGTTTCGTTTCCACTACTTTTCTTCCTTATTTGAATAGAGATGCCAAGAGGTTAGAAAAAAGTTATGTTGTAGAAACCGCTGATGGTGGTCGAGTAGGAATCTGTGAGATAGTTGAGGACTGCACAATCAATATAGATGGTAATGAGTTTTCAGTTAAGCTAATGCCTATGAGTCTAGGTGGGTTTGATATTGTTTTAGGCATGGATTGGTTGTCTAACCATGACGCCTAGATTGTAGGTAATAAGAAAATGATTAAGATACCAACTCTTAATGGAAACATGTTGCATGTATATGGCGAGAAGAAGAAAGGCGAGATAGGAGTTATCTCAATGATTAAGGCGAGTAAATGCATGCGAAAAGGATGTGATGCCTATTTGGCATATCCGATTGACATGGCACAAGAACGGAAGTTGGAGGATGTTCCTATTGTAAGGGAGTATCCAGATGTGTTTCCGTAGGACTTGCCTGGAATTCTGCCAGAAAGGCAAGTCGAGTTCAAGATCGACTTAGTGCCCGGGGTAGCACCGATTGCCAAAACACCATATCGGTTAGCTCCAACTGAGATTCAAGAGTTGATGAATCAACTGCAAGAATTGATGGGAAATGGGTTCATTCGGCCAAGCTCTTCACCATGGGGATCTCCGATCTTGTTCGTCAAGAAGAAAGACGGCACGATGCGAATGTGCATCGACTATCGTGAATTGAACAAAGTCACGATAAAGAATAAGTACCCACTACCAAGGATCGACGACCTGTTCGATCAACTTCAAGGAGCAAGCTATTTCTCCAAAATTGATCTAAGGTCGGTATACCATCAGTTGAGGGGGTCGGAAGTAGATATTCCAAAGATGGCCTTTAGGACGAGATACTGTCACTATGAATTTCTGGTCATGCTTTTTGGGTTGACCAATGCACCTGTAGCGTTTATGGACCAGATGAATCGAGTATGTAGACCCTACTTGGATAAGTTTGTGACCATATTCATAGACGACATCCTTATTTATTCGAAGAGTCGAGAAGAACATGAAGGGCACCTAAGAACAATCTTAGAATTGCTAAAAAGGGAAAGGTTATATGCCATGTTTTCAAAGTGTGACTTCTGGATTCGAGAAGTATAGTTCTTAGGTCACGCTGTGAATGCCGATGGTATAAAAGTAGACCCAACAAAGATCCAAGCAGTGATGGAATGGAAACCTCCGAGGTCAGCATCGGAGATTCGAAGCTTTCTAGGATTGGTTGGATACTATAGAAGGTTCATTCAAGACTTTTCAAAGTTAGCTACCCCATTAACGATGTTGACGAAGAAAGCTATGAAGTTTGAATGGAACCATAAGCAGGATGAAGCGTTTCGAGAACTGAAGGAAAGATTAAGTAGTGCACTAGTATTGTCATTACCAGATGGGACAGATGATTTTGTCGTGTATAGTGATGCCTTAAAGCAAGGATTGGGATGTGTCTTGATGCAGCGAGGCAAGGTGATTGCCTATGCGTCTCGAAAGCCGAAGGAACACGAAAAAAGGTATCCAACGCACGACATGGAACTAGCAGGTGTAGTGTTCGCGTTAAAGATACGGCGACACTACCTGTATGGGACAAAATGCATGATCTTCACCGATCATAAGAGCCTAAAATACTTGTTCGACCAAAAAGAACTGAACATGAGGAAATGAAGATGGATGGAATTGTTGAAGGACTACGACTGCGAGATCCACTACCATCCTGGTAAGGCGAATGTTGTCGCGGATGCTTTAAGTAGGAAAGAGAGAGAGAAACCAATAAGGGTTCGTGCTATGAGGATAGACGTAAAAGTAGACCTGATTGATCATATTCGAGAAGTGCAACAAAAGGCTCTTCTAAATGAGAACGTCAAGGGTGAAAGGATGGTCGGGAAAGTTAACTTACTCGAGATCGGGAAAGTTAACTTACTCGAGATCGGGAAAGATGGAATGAGGAGATTCAAGAACAGGATTTGGATCCCTAGGTTAGGAGATGTGAGAGAAACGGTGCTTGACGAGGCACACAAGTCTAAATATACAATGCACTTTGGTAGCTTGCAACAGATAGAAATTCCCGTTTGGAAGTGGGATCGGGTTACCATAGATTTTGTCACCAAGCTGCCAAAAACGTTGAAAGGTCACGACAAGATATGGGTAATCGTGGATCGGCTGACTAAGTCTGCGCACTTTTTGCCGATCAAAGAATCATATCCATTGGAAAAGCTAGCCTGGATATATGTCAACGAGATTGTGACAAGGCACAAGGTGCCATTGTCAATTGTATCTGATAGAGATACGAGGTTCACATCGAGATTCTGGACCAGTTTTCATAAAGAGATGGGTACAAGATTGAACCTGAGTACAGCTTATCACCCACAGACGGATGGGAAGAGTGAGAGAACGATTCAAACATTAAAGGACATGTTGTGGTCGTGTGTGATGGACTTTGGAGCCAGTTGGGATAGTCACCTACCATTGGTGGAATTTGCGTACAATAATAGCTATCATGCCAGCATTCAATCAGCGCCTTTTGAAGCGTTATATGGATGGAAGTGCAAAACGCCGGTGTGTTGGACAGGAATTGGGGAGAAGCAACTGACCGGACCAGAAATCGTCCAGCAAATGACTGACAAGGTGGTCCAAATAAGAAATCAGCTAAAGGTCGCACAAGATAGGCAAAAGAGTTATGAGGATAAAAGAAGGAGCCGTTTAGAATTTCAAGTCGGGGTTAAGGTGATGCTTAAGATATCACCGTGGAAGGGAATAGTCAGGTTTGGTAAGAGGGGGAAGTTGAGTCCGAGATACATTGGACCGTTCAAAATTCTAGCAAGGGTCGGTAAAGTAGCATATCGACTTCAATTACCAGAAAGTTTGAACAAAATCCACAATACATTTCACGTGTCGAACCTAAGAAAATGCTTAGCTGATGAGACGGCCATAGTGGCATTTGACGACGTTCAGATAGATGACAAATTGAGCTATATAGAAGAACCCGTGCAAGTGTTGGATCGAAAAGTGAAAAGGCTAAGGAATAAAAGCATTTCATTAGTGTTGGTTAGATGGAGATTCCATAAAGGTTTAGACATCACATGGGAACCCGAAGTAGAGATGAGATTGAAGTATCCACATTTGTTTGACGGAATGTAAATTCCGAGGACGAAATTTTTATAAGTGGGGGAGAGTTGTAACACCCAAAGAATTTTTGGTTTAAAACAATGATAGATAAAGGAGAAGCGCTATTCTTGTAAAATCTGTAATCTGAAAGGAGTAGCGTAAGTGGGGGAAAAAAAGAAAAGAAAAGGCTAGGATTTAGGTCTCAGTTTGAAATTAGATCGTGGAGTTTGGGACTGAAGAAAAAATCTGGGAGCGGCAACGGTTTTGATCGTCGATTAAGAAGGGGGAGAATGGCTGGAGCGAACTCCATTTTCTACTCCCTGTCGTTGGCAAGTAAAAGGAGAAGAAAAACGAGAGCAAGAAGCAGAGGGAATTCACAGAAGGAAGCGAGAAGGGAGACGGTGCTTAAGAATCGATCTTCAGTGACGTGAGGTAAGAAAACCTTGTGAAATCTCGACTTGATTGTGTTTATGTATCGCTGAGTCGAATAAGGGTCGATGGGTGGGTTTATATGTCGGTATTATGATGCAGAGATGGAAGTTTAAACAAATAATAAATTCAATTTTGAAATTAATGTGGTCTCTGATTCGATATGAGAATTTGGGTTTCAAATCCATGATTTCAAGATTGATTGATTAAGCCCTGGAGGTTTAAAATTTATATGTGGTTATTTAAACTTGCACTGATTAAGGAAGGGGGCGGGAGTGCATCTAAAAACCGATCGACTGTGTGTGGCTATAGGTTGGATAGAAAGACAAAAAAGGCTTTGTGATGCCACTTTACACACTGCATGTCACCCCACCCACTTTGATGTTGAATAATGTTTAGAAATCGTTGGTTCACAGTTTGATTATATAAATATCCATAGATATGGGGGAAATATTATATATAAACAAAATTGTGATTTAAAGAAAGATGAGAGTGATAGGATGGAACTTGAGATTTCTCTCATTGGCTTGTGATAGGAAATTAAATAGGACCAAATTATTAATATATATGTAAATACACATATATAGGCTCATGTGAATGGCAATTACCACAGATTCTATCAATGTGAATTCTAAGAGCATTATATAATTATCACTACTAAAATAGAAGACTTTCACCTACGAACATTTCCTTAGGAAATCTGTTGTTAAAGTGTGATCCGTCACAAAACCGTCACAAAAATTGGTGTCTAAATTGTTGGTGGGTAAATCAAATCAGTGACAGATTACCTAGGAAATTCCTGGGTAATCCGTTGGTATTTTCTTGAAAACATCGGAATTTGTCGGAACCATTAGTATTTCCTGGGTGATCCGTGGTAATCACCCACGGAAATTTCCCTGGGTATTATTTTATGGGTGAAAGTCATTTTTTGTAGTGTATATATATATACGTGGTGCTGTCATGAAAAACTCATTTGAGTTTGGAACTATGGCCTTACACAGTCACTGTCCGAACACTTTGTACACATATATACTTATATATATTCACGCACATGTATGTATATATGGGTATTGACGGTAAAAATAGGGATGAAGGATGAAGATGCCTTGTTAATTTATCGATCTAGAAAATAATGAGATCGAGTTTTATTAATGGGTTCGAGAGTTCGACAATTGAGCGAATTATTTTGTTAAGACGCGAATACTTAAGTAGACGTTATGACTTCGTGTAGGATTGGGAGCTATCAGGTAAAAGAGTAAACCGACACTAATTGAGGTGAGTTTCATGTGACTTTTGAATGAGATACACGCAAGTATATAAGTATGTTCTTTTACAATTGATGATAAATTTTAGCATGCTATATTTTGTTAAATATGGAAATGCATGCTAGTACGTTAGATGATGCTTGAAATGACGGTTACATGAATATGCCATGTTTTGTTGGGAACGATGATGCTTAAAAAATGTGAAACATTTGAGCATGTTATTATTTTAAATAACGGATGAAATGCATGTCGTGTGTATAGATGTTTCCTTTTTGATTAAATTGGATTGATGTGATGTGGCTATATGTGTGGGGCTCATTACCAGGACGCTGGTATTGGACGGCGGTAAACCGCATAAATGAAATTAGTCGGTGCTTGTGCCGGAAGGGGTACTTTTAAGACTGGACTATGGGACGGTAGTCAAGACATGTGCTTGAGAGCACCTTGAACTTGACTAGGATGGACGGAATGACGGAGCCCCAGGCCAAGCGGACGTATGAGATCTCAGACATGATCAGATGTGTTTTAAATATATGCAATATATGCCTATAATGTGCATGCCATATTATGAGTAGCATACAATATAAATGATTTGTTCTCTCTTTATGTCGTTGTTGTGATTTATAAATTGAAGTTGCGGAAACCATGAACTCACTTAGCGTAAAGCTAACTTTAGCGTGTATCTCAGGATCAGGAAAGTTCGAGGTTGATAAGGGCAAAGGTCCGGCTTGAGGAACGTTTATGTTAGCATGCTACCTACATTCCAACTTTAAGTCTACTATGTTAATTTGATGTTTAGTATTTCAATTCCTTGTTTAAAGATTGTTGATATGATATTTGATATTTCCGCTGCAATGTATTTTTAGGATAAATGTTTGTCTTGTTAAGTATTGTTGTTCTGTTACGACCCGGTTGGTTTTGAGGGTGTAACAAATTCTATTTAAAGCAACTATGTATTTTAATTATTTTATATTTCTTCTTTCCCAGGTTAACAGGGCCGGGCCAAAGGGTGGGCGAGCCGGGCGGTGGCCCAGGGCAGCAAAGCCCAAGCGGGCATCATTTTGGGCCCAATGATGTTATTACCAATAAATAAAAATTAAATGAAGACAATAAGTTTTAGCTTTATTTTTTCGTATTTTATTTTTATTACCTTTATTTCGGATTCATTTTTTTTCTCAAGTTTTAGCTTGTTTTCATAAAAACATTTATTTATTTGAAATAAAATAAACCTATATAACAATTATTATTTTGTATGTGTTTTTGTTTTGAAAAACCATGTGACAATATTTGTAGTTTATTATTATTTTCGCCAAACATTTTTGTAGAGAATTGGTAGGATTAAACTCTACATGAAACATTTAGATTTCTAGGTAATTTGAACTTGAAACCCCACACATCTTTTGCTATGTTTTCTAAAATCAAACCATGTATTAATTAATTTAGATTACTTTAAAAAAAATTATTTCCACATGAATAAATACGATTTTCGAAAATTATAATTCAGTTTGTTTTATGTTTTTGATTTGATGTTGAATCCCATGAATCCAATTTTGTTATAACTCATAGAGTAGTTTGTTGTCTTAGACTATATACGGTTGTTTATACTACATAGCACTCGCTACACCAAAATATTTACATATCTAAAAACCATGTATTTGTGTGTTATTGGTTTTTTAAATTAAGGGCATTTTTTTGACTCTCCGCCCAGGGCATCCAAAACCATTGGACCGGCCCTGCAGGTTAAACTCAACTATTACGAAGTTTGACTATACTTCATCGCATCTATCTTCTTCGTCAACATGTACGTAAGTTGTTCATCGACATTTTCCCTAAGGATTTTTTTTACTTATGTTCGACCTTTTCGGAATTCTACCTTTGAGTTGTATTAATCGGATGTAGTTTGAATTGAACTTTGAATAATGAGATTTGTTATATTTAATGATTCTTGGTTTCTTATTGTATAAACAATGGACAAGTTCATGACTGAGAGAGAAAGGTTTATAAAATGTGTAGGAGAGAGAAAACTGATGTGTCAGAAAGAGAAAGCTGATGTGGCAAAATCATGAACCTCTTAAGAGGTCCATGATTGCAGATGCTCTTAATACTTAGTTTTTGTTTTCTTTTTTTGATTTGAAGCCGTCAGCAAGTTCAAGGCATTGTTGAAAATTTTGCCTTTTTTTTGTTCCATGATTATATTTATATCAACTGATACATTTCTATTAACAAGGTACCGATGAATTCATTCTAATTTATTTATCAAAACTTAGTTGAATCACGCGTTAACAGCGACACGATGATCATGTCATGTTTTTACATCTAATTTATATGTTTATTATTTTTATGTCAATTTTTTTAATATAACTCATTAGTAATATTCTTTTCATGTAGATGTCGTAACGTGTTTTTGCGACGATCATACATAACACATAACTCACAGTTAAAAATGGTGGATTCGATTATATTATAATCAAAATATTTTAATATCTTTTCTATTGATATTTCATAATAAGATCACTATTCACCGCATAAAGCGCAATATAGTTGCACGGCGGGGAATACTAGTTAAACAACAAAACAAAATTTACAATAAGAGTAGGTGCAGATCTCTTAGGTGTAAAAAAAATAAAACAAACAACTTTAGGTATTTACTTATAGAAATAATAATCATTTGATATCGATAAATAGAAGTTAAATTATTTAATTAGGAAAGAAGATAGAAAGAAAAAACAATAAAGACTGAGGTTATGTTTGGTAAATTAACTGACAAAGTAGTTTATTACTGATAATGTAACTTATAACTGATAAGGTAGCTGATGATTTATAAGATCAAAGACTAAGGTTATGTTTGGTAAACTAACTGACAAAGTAGCTTATTACTGATAACATAACTTATAATTGATACGGTATCTGATGATTTATAAGGTAGCTGATGAACAAGTCATGTTTGGCAAAAAATAGTTGATAAACATGTAAAATGACCAAAAAGAACATCTTGAAATATTAATCACTTATAATATAATTAAAATAATATATTAATTCAAACAAGATAGTAAAAAAATAAATAATATAATATTTTTTTTTGAGTAAATTAAATTGATTATCATATATATTATAAATTTTGGATGTGCTAAAATAATGTTTAAAAAAAATTACATTAGTTTATGATTTGAAATAACCATTACATATAATATATGAATAACTAGTCATTCCAATTAATTAGTAACTTTTCAAAAATTATAAGTGATAATTATAAATTATAATTAACTAACATTAATGAATAATTTAAAATTAAAATGAATTAATAATTAATATTAATTAATGACTAATAATTAAATTAATTAATAAAATAAAAATAATGTTAATTTATAATTATAATTAAAATTAATTAATAAAATTCAAAACAATATTAATTAATATGAATCAGGGGTATAATCGGAAGAAAATAACAAAAAGCTCAATAAGTTACTTTCAACTAACTTATCAATAAGTTAGCTAATAAGTTAACTTATAAGTTATAACATAGTTACTAAACACGTACCATATACAAACAATGCCAAAAAATAGACATTTTAAAAAATTGGATGCTACCAAACTTATAGTTTAGCTTGGGTTTTTGACCTAGTAGCATTGGGTAGGAGCGAGTATCGGACGGGGAGGGTCTCAGGCAGGTTTGGGTTGGCCCAAAATAGAAATGCCGGTCGGATTTTGGGGAGTTTTATGGAACCCAAAACCCGCAAATGCTCTATAAAACCCATTGTATCGGGTGAGTTCGACTTTTAAGCCCGTTCAAGTCAGGTTTAAGGGCCCAAATGAACACTACCTATTTAGAAGGGTAATTAATGAACATTAACTACAAAACAGGCAATCAAGATAACAAGATTCAAGTTAATACCATAAGTTATTATCTATACTATATTATAAAGCATTTGGCCAAAAACTATAAAAAACAATCTTTTAAGCCTTATGTACTGCTATTTAATACTAATTACTTAATTTTCAAAATTACAAGTAAATTGTGCGTAAGTACAACTTATTAAAGCTTTATTTCTGAATTCGTGTAACTAACTGCGGATAACCATCATCCAAAATACAGGATACACATTTAATTTTAAATATAAAAAATCTAAACTATAATTAAGAAAATCATTGAGTTCTAACAGAAAACTTAATTATTATCATTATAAAAAGTTATATTATTAAATCAAAAATAAATTATTTTGTTATTAAACATAATTATATTATGATAAAAAAATTTTAATTAAAGAAATTACATAAAAAGAGAACTTTTAAATGAACATTAAAATCGTTTTCTCAAAACCACATAAAACCATTAGAATACCTATAGAGACAAAAATTAAAATAAAACCTAAAATCGAGATGTATCTCACTGTATTGTGCGAGTATCCTTCTAGTACTTCAAGATAACTCATAGTCTCATAAGGTCAAAACTCAAAACAACCATAACGCATGGTCCCATAAGGTCAAAACCATAACTCATAGTTTCCTAAGGTCAAAACAGGAAGCCTATAACGTACATTTGGACGTTTTATTTTTGAGATTTTGATTTTTTTTGTCCATTTTGGAGCAATTGTGTATAAACTATTGGATATGCTTTTATGATACTATAATTATGACGGAAATTTTTTGTATCATATATATGATTATATATACATAGATGTTTATAGTACTACTTAATGAATAAATGATATTAAAAAATTTAAATGAGGTTGAACATCAAAAGCAAAATAAATGACACTAAAAAGGTATAAAAAATCAATGGTTGCATCACAAAAATCACACATAAGGACATGGTGTGCCACATACTTAACGTGACGTCAGACACGAGCTCCAAGCTAGGGGTACTGGAAGTTTGTCTCACTATTAACTTCAGGATCATCGAATTATCCAGAGCATGCAACCAGATCCAAAGACCCACATTATGAAAATAACACTATTAGCTTCGAGTCCCTCCTTTAGAGCTACTTGAAGCACATGTTGGCCTTGTATAGATTTTCTTTTGAATCGTTTGGATTGTTTTTTTTAAGAGTGTTGTTAAATAGGTATTGTTGTTTTGCATCCCTTCTAGGTTAAATCAAAATATTGAAAATGTAAAAAAAAACGAATTAAGGTTGATGTAGATGAGAGAAAAATCCTTAAAGGTACAAATAGCGAGTAAGAAGGTGCATCTAAAATCACACTTGCTAAAGGAGGTTTATTTAGCAATAAAGAAATGTTAATTTAAGATAACCTTTTTCCTAATTGAAAACATAAATTGATTAATCTGAAAACTATTTAATGTTTTAGCAAAATGTCAAAATAAAAGGATGCATCTGTTTTTGCAGATACATAAAAGATCGATTAACTAATTTTGGATTAGTAAGGACTTGAGATAGGTCCCAAAAAAGATCGGTTAAAAAGAACTGATAGAAGCAAAATTTTGAACCAGAGACATTAAAAAAAGCATGTTCAAAGCCCAAATTTTGGACTTTTGGGTTAACTAAAAAGCTGTCTGGTTAATTCCTAATTAAAGCATGAAAAAATCGATCAATGACATTGCTTTTATCCTAATTATTTAAGTTGTATTTTATTCATATCCGCTCCTATAGGGCGTATGTCACTGATATAAGGGAGGGGGTGGATAATAACTAGGTGTATGTAAGTGAGGAGGTATGATAGAAACCCGTAATTTAATATGACTAAAAAAAGTAAAACAATATTATATGATAATTTATGGTCATCAATAGTGAAGTTAATGTAAGAAAAATAAAAATTTAAATATATGCCCCTCTAGGTTTTTTCTGTGCACTTTACTTTAAATCATCATTCAACAAAATGTAATGGATGGGTTACTAGAAGAAATATCAGATATTTTAGTTGTAAATACCGTTCAATTTGATCACTTAAGCTGTGTTTTCGAATTTGGAGAGGAAGAAAAGGAAAAAAAATGGAATGAAAGGAAAAGAAAAGAAAAGAAAGAGAAAAAATATAATTTTTTTATTTGTATTTTCCAATGTTTTAAAACCCGGGTTAATCCGGCCGGTCGAACCGGTTGGACCGGGACCTGGAGTAGTGACCGGGTTAACTAACGCTAGGTTAACGTATATTACCGACCCGTTTTAACCCAGTCGGGTTTCTCAAAAACCCGGTTAAACCGGTGGTAAACCCGTTCTCGATCAAACCCGGTTAACCGTTTTTATATTCAATTTTTTTTAAAATGTGCGTTTTTTCAATGTATTTGGATTGATGTAAAACTTGTTATTTGTATATTTTTAATGTTGGAACTTGTGAACATCAAATTATTACTTTATATATATTGAGAAAAAAATACAAGGGACTAAGGAAATTATTGAAACTGATTGAACCAGTTAACCCGAGACCCGATCACTATACCAGATCAACTAAAAACCCGGATTTTAAAACATTGGTGTTTTTAAAAATGAAGAAAAAGGAAAGAATTTTTTTATGTTTTTAAACATGAGAGAAAGAAAAAAGAAATATACAATTTTTACTAATATTCATTTTAAAATTATATCACATAAAATGAAAGAATAGGTATTGTATTTTTAATAAAATTTTTATTTTTTTTCTTTCGTTTATTTTCCTCCCATGTTTTTGAGGAAAGTTTTTGAAGAAAATCAATTTGAAATTTTCTTTCCTTTTCTTTTCTTTATTTTTTAATAAAAGTTTCGATGAGTTTTTTTTCACTATCCGTATCTATCCTTTATTTTCCTTTTCTTCGTAAAATGATTGGAGAACCCATCATAAAGAAAGGTAAAAGTTATTAAAGAATATGAAAAATATTCGAAACAAGAGAAGATCAAAAATTCTAAGAGTAAACTACGATTTTGGTCCCTATGGTTTACTATTTATAATGATTCTGATCCCTGTGGTTTAAAAACTGCTTTTTTAGTCCCTGTAGTTTCATTTTCCTTCTATTTTCGTCCTTACCACTAACCCAGCTAAAAGTAGCCGCTAAAAACTTTCGAAAAGTTACATATTTAGTCCTTGTGTTGTTTAAATTTTAAAATATTTAGTCTTTGTGTTATAAAAAGTTTAAAATATTTATCCTTCAATTTTATTTGTTATATTAAATATTAATAAACTATAAATTTGATATTTATATATTTATAAATTTTTTTTATTTTTTCTTTCTTAATTATATTTTAATACACATGACACACACACACACACACATATATATATATATTGTTTTTAATTTAAATATTAAACAAAATTGTATTAATTAATAAAAGATAAAGTTTAAATGAAATACAGAATGTGAAAGCAAAATGCATTTAATAAAAACAATTGGTTGGATATGAATAAAACTATTTTTCTCAAATCCTATTAAACTTTTTCAGATAATAATTTAAGATACATGTAAAACTTTAAAAAAGGATATAACTTATTTATCAACAAATTTAATGATTCGTAATATTTTTCCATTAAATTGTTGATAAATAAATTACACCTTTTTTTTCAAAGTTTTACATTTGTTTTAAATTATATCCGAAAAAGTTTAATATAATTTGAGAAAAAAATCATTTTATTTACATCCAACCGGTTGTTTTTATTAAATACATTTTCTCTTCACTATTCTATATTTCATTTAAACTTTATCTTTTATCAATTAATACAATTTTGTTTAATATTTAAATTAAAAACAATATATATATATATATATGTGTGTGTGTGAGAGAGACATGTGTATTAAAATATAATTAAGAAAGAAAAAATAAAAAAATTATAATATATAAATATCAAATTTATAGTTTATTGATATTTAATATAACAAATAAAATTGAAGGATAAATATTTTAAACTTTTTATAACACAAAAACTAAATATTTTAAAATTTAAACAACATAAGAACTAAATATGTAACTTTTCAAAAGTTTTTAACGGCTAATTTTAGCTGGGTTAGTGGTAAGGACGAAAATTGAAATAAAATGAAACCATAAGGACCAAAAAAGTATTTTTTAAACCACAGGGACCAAAATCGTTATAAACAATAAACCACAAGGACCAAAATGGTAGTTTACTCAAAAATCAATTGAAGATATAAAGAATATTAAGATGACAAAGATGAAAGATAAATATAAAACTACTACAAAATTACTAAATAGCGTCTTCAGTTAAAGTTATATCTGTACGTTGATCGGATACATAACATGAACTTAATCAGATTCTAAATGTTCTTGTAACAGACCTCAAATAAAACAAAATTTTATCAACTTAAACAAATCAACAATATGAGAAATGTGGACATAATTTTATGTGAGAAATGTTTTATCCTAACTCGATTGCTATCCAAGTATAAAAGAATGGAAGATAAAAGAAACGGATCCATATAATTTTTATTGCAAACAAAAAAAAATACAATTACATAAGAATGACCCTTTAGTGATCAACATTTATAATCCACAACTGGTAAACCAAAAGTTGCTTCTCTGCTTCATTTGGTGAAGCTACTTCATCGTATGCAGAAATTGGTTTCTTTAATATGCTTGGTTGTTGCACAATTGTGTTCCGTAAACTTCCATTATGTGGTCTGAAATGTACAAAAGTGGCAACATCCTCAACTTTGTCTGAGAAACAATTGTTCGACAAGCTTATGCTAAACTCATAATTCTTTCCGCTACTTCTAGAGGTACTTGTATCACTCCAAGATTTTTTTGAGGGATACTCTTTTCTCCAACTAAACTTGGAACCAACAGAACCGTCTCCTTGTAGTTTGTTTAAACAAACAATTCTTGGAAACGTTGTACAACGTGAAATAAGAAAATATTATATAGTCAATGATCATGTGTATAATAAAAGGATATATATTACTTACCATATGTATGCATTGGTGATAGGAACCTATCATCACCAATTTTCACTAATGACCAACAAAGAAAGTACCAATATGGCTCTACAGAACTTTAATCGTTAAACCATTAAGCTAAAATAGCTTTATAGAATAAGTCGGGACTCTTAATTTGGTCCCATTAAGCCACCTCAAACAAATTAATGCATTGAACACTTTAGAAATGATCCAACCTCTTTTTGCCTCCCTCAAACCCATCTATCTCTAGTACCTTATTCAGAAATAATTATTTAGACAAATAACTTAACCCATACATCGCTTAACGGAAAATAAGGCAAATAACCCCCAAGGCCTTTTTGTTTGCACTTTGCAGCTTAATAGAACTCAACCTATTCGGTTAATTATGCGTGACTGTTTGGTAATGACTTGATGATATATAAAATGGCTTAGTGAATAAACTTTTAAGGAGAGCTTTATGCATATTCAAGTTTTTTCAAACCTACAAAAATTAAAAGAGCACACTCATTCCATATATTAAAAACCCTCTTAAACAAAAATCTTCCTAATTTATACAGACGCCTATACCATCTATCTCTAGTCCCTCATCCAGACATCATTATTTGGACAGATAACTTAATTCATACATGACTTAATAGAAAAGAAGGCAAATAACACCTAAAACTTTTTTTTTGGAAGGCATAGCGGCATCGAACCAACGAACGACTACCATGGACACACGTACACACGCACACACCCCTCTCCGACGGTATCGGGCATCCACATGCAGCCCACTAATCCGCCGTTGTCCCGGCCCAACTTACGCTGAACCTAGAGCCCAACTACCACAGTCTAAGACTGGGCTAGGGGGCAACCCAGTCAAAGACTGGACCAACCCAAGGACTGAGTACTCCTCATGCTCTCAAACTCACTCCCTTTGGATTCGAACCCGGGTAGATTCGGATACCATCCACAATCTCCCAGAATGTTACCGCCCTTGAAAAAACCAACTAAACTAAACATGATTTATACACCTAAAGCTTTTTTGTTTGCAACTTAATAAAACTCAACTTATTTGGTCAACTATACATAACTGTTTAATAATAACTCAGTAAAAAAAACACTTTCAAATAAAACCCTTTTTGATCTATACAAACATATTAATCTCCACAATAGTCGGTGATTTAAGAAAATCAACCAAAAACCCCTTAACCAATAAGAAATTCACAGGCATTGATCCTTCGATCCTGGAGAAAACTGATATCTCCTCGTAAAAACAAACAATGACTATATATATATATAATATTATTATAATATACTGACATTGACTACTATAAATAAATATTTATAAAAAATATATTACATTTGTAAAAGGTCGTCATCTTCCCTATCTCTTTGGCACCTTCAAACCGCCATTGTTTACTTCCATGAATCTTCTTTTCCGTCACATCGGAAAATTAAAAAAAACCCTCCAAATCTCTCAACCGCCAAACACCATGATCATTCACAGCACAAGAAAACAAATTCTTAGCTGCTAAGGATAATTAAACAACACCTGTCCAAATAATTAATCCAAATGTTTCTGTATTTAAGAGCATCGTTACCTCAATTGGGTTTGACCCTAATTGGATTAACAATGGCTAACGAGAGTACATCATTTCATGAATTTTTTGAGAGTTGGGAAGCTCAACACAAGATTTACCTCGATAAACTGCTATCCCATTTAAATGATACAGAAAAAGAAGAAGAAGATTCATTGAGGCATTTGGTCGAACAGGTGGTGTGCCATTACCAAGAGTACTACCAAGAGAAAAGCAGAGCAGCTGAATCCGATGTTTTCATCATGTTTTCTCCACCTTGGTTCAGTTCTTACGAGCAGACACTTTTATGGGTAACTGGGTTTAAACCATCGATGGCGTTTCAGTTAGTGAAAGAGACGGTGGGTGTTGATTTGAACGAAGAACAAAAGGGAAAGATTGAGATTGTGAGAGATGAAACACGGCGGATGGAGATGGAGGTTATGCGAGCTATGGCAAATGTTCAGGAGAGCGTGGCGGCACCGCCGTTTTGTGGGTTGGTGAAAAGGGTGGAAGGGAGTTTGGTCGACGGTGAGGTGTCGGAGATGGAAAATGCAGTGGAGGAGTTGAAGGCGGCGATGGTGGCGGTGATGAAAGATGCTGATTATCTCCGGCAACATACCGCCGGAGAAGTGTTGGAGGTACTTACTCCGGTACAGAAGGTGAGGTTTTTGGCCGGAACTTCGCAGTTTTGGCTTCACTCCAGGAGGCTTGGAATGGAGAGAGATGAGAAGAGAAAAATCAATTTTTAACAAAACTTTTAATTTTTTTTTTTGAAATCTCGTAGTTAGTTAATGGTTTAATGCAGAATTATTAATTTGTCTGAATGATTTAGCTATTTTTACCAATAAAAAATGATTAATAACTCACCTATCTTATTTTTAGTGTAGTTGTTTGGATTACTATAAGTTAACTTATAAGGTAACTTATTGATAAGTTAATAAAAACAAGGTTTTGATAAGCTATCTTATAAGTCATAAGGTACCTTATTAGGCTATGTTTGACAAAAGTAGCTAATAAGGTACTTTATGACTTATAAGTTAACTTATCAAAACCTTACTTTTATTAACTTATCAATAAGGTACCTTATAAGTTAATTATGGTCATCCAAACAACTACACTAAAAATAAGCTACCTTATAAGGTGACTTATAAGTCACCTTATTTTTGCCAAACAATGCCTTAGTAACTTAATGGTTTAGTGGAGGATGATTAAGTTGTCAAAATGATTAAGAGACTATTATGATACAATACAAAATAAGGTATAATTGTTTAGTATTTATTCGGGATGAAATTTAGGGTTGTTTGTTTACCTTTTAATAGTTAAATGAGGAGTCCGTATCATAATTGATGATAGGTGAATCTTGTTTGCCAACAAAATCTGTTTCTTAATAATTCTAAAACTCTCTGAATGATTTTATATCTTGGACCTCGTTAACCATCAAAATTGAATTGACGACTCCCTACTTCAAAAATCATATTTTAATATTCCATCATTGGTGTTCTCTTTTTTATTAGTTATAAAAATAAGAGCTTTTATGACAGATTTCTTAAATTCTCTTAAATGAAGAACCAAAAGTTAAAATATCTTAAAAAGTTATATTTATATCTTAACAAATTCCTCATTTTAAAGAATGCAACATTGATTATAATATTAAATATTTATTCATCTATTAAAATATTATTCGTCCCTTAAAATATTTATTTTCAAAGTTTTTAACTGGTGTTTTTGCTTGTTAATCATTTTGTGATGGTATCCAAAATTGAGACGAAACGTAAAAAAAGCCCAAAGATCAAAGAATCGGTTATTCATGGGGCCATTCCGATTTAGAGTTATATACGCATTGGTAGGTACTCTACTTGAACCGAACTTTTCCCTAGATTGTGTCAACCGTTACAGTTACAATGGAATGTTAAATTTAGTAGTACGAAGTTGTGAAGCCAACATCAATTGAATAATTAAGGTTTTAAACAATTAAAGTTATTTTAATTTGTAACTTTGGATTATTATATGTTAAATCGGTATATAAGTGGTTTAAATATTCTATTTCAATATTATTTTTATATTGTGAATGATATTTTTTTTATAAATTTGGGTAACTGTTAACTGAATCATCGGTAACCGCTTTAGTTTGATTCAATTCAATCTATTATTTGGTTTTGGTTCAGTTACCCCAAGTGTCCATTTCATACTGTACATAAGGCCGACCCTGGCTATAGGCCCAAGGGGCGTCGCCAAGTAGAAATGGCAAAATGGACCCGACCCGGACCGGTGGAGGACCAGGACCGGTAAGGCCCGGTTATGGGACTGTGATCCGGAACCGGTTATGGATTTGACCAATTTTCAGGGACCTTCCCGGGACCGGATATGGGACCTGCCCGACCCGGGACCGGTTTTTCTAAAATAAATGTATTTTTATATGTATTATTAAATGTATTTTTAATTTTGTAAGTGTATTTGGTTGAAAACCAATTATAAAATTATAACAAAACGTATTTTTAAAGTATATAGTGTTTGGGACCAGGACCGATTTGGGCCCGACCCAGGACCGATTTTTTGCCATCTCTAGACCTAGGGAAACAAATAGCCCAAGGGCATCACTTCTTGAAGCTCGTTTATTAGTTAGATTCAGTTTGGCCCTAAACATACATATCACCGTTGATAGCCCAAGGGCCATAGGGCATCGATCGATTTACCTCACTGACTCTCTCAGCCTCCTTAAAAAATTACAAAGTATGAATTTACCGTTTAAGGACTCCCGACCTCGCTCTCCTTTCGGAGTTTCTGTTTCTTACCCCTCGGCTCTCTCTCTCGCCTCTCGGTCTGTTGCTCGCCTCTCGCTGTCTCGAACTCGTTTATGGAAACTAGAAGACTTATTGTCTGATTGTCTCAGGTCTGGCCCGTTTCTGAAACCAAAAGTTGCTCATATTCGATTCGTTGTTTTCTTGTTTAGTTTGGTAAAATTCTAACTTCTGATTTCTAATTCGTTTTTCGTTTAAGGTGTATTGACAGTACTGTTTAAATTGGGGTTATGTTATTATTTACTTATTTTGTTTTTTCTTCACTACTTAGTTTAGAAACTTTATATTGTTGTTATTTACTTATTTGGTTTAATTGTTTAGTGGCTTGGCAATTCAGGTGAGTTCCCTTCGTGTGCTGGATTTTATAAATGAATGTTTTAAATTTACATATCTTTAAATCATTCAAATACGGGAAGTGTGTACCCGACTTTTTGGGAAAGTGTGGGCCCGTTAATAGTCATGGTGTGTGTGACTAATCAATTGGGCAAGTGTGGGCCCGTTTAACAGTCACGGTGTGTGTGACTAAAAGCGTGAAATACCGTTGCAACAGGTACATTTAAAGTGTGTTCATGTGTGAGTTAATATTCATGACTAATCGTTTTACCTTATAAATTGTCATGCATATTTAACTGTGGTTTTGTGGGAATTCACTAGGCCTTGTGGTCTAACCCTCCTTTTATAATACTGAAAACCTTTTCAGGAAAGCACATGGTTGAGAGCTCGAGTAAGGGCAAGGGAAAAGTTGTGAGCTTGGAGAGCTAGAAGTGAGGCGCTATTTCATTTAGATAGTTGCCTAGTTGATAGTTGGAATGTAATAAATCTCAGTAGTTATATTTTATTTCCGCTGCAAACTTATAAGATTAAGTTATAGATTGGGACCTATTGGTTTGTAATTGCTACTTTTAGAGCAATAGAATGAAATATCTTTATTTTGGAAATGTCGTTGTTACAGATTTCATATGTGGATTATGATTTAATGTATTGTGTAGTCATATAATAATCACATATGAATCCTTTCATATTTGAACTGATTCACAACGAGCCACCTCCTTTCTTTAATATCCACGAGGTCAAATTCAGATTACTGTTCAAGTTAGTGTTTCAGCCGAATTCGATTGAAGATCCACCTGCTTCATAGTAAGAGAAAAAAATAGGTTTATGGAGGATGTTATTGAATTGTTTTGTTGGGTGTCTTTATATAGTTTTTGAAACTGAAATGTTAATAAAAGACTTTAATGGTTAAGATTGTAAATGTTCCCGCCTTAGTACAAAACTTCGTAGTTCGAGTCACAAAATTGTCAAATTTGTTGTTTGTTAGATTATACTTTTTGTGTTTTTAAAAACGTATGTAAACCGGAATCGAACATGAGTATTTTTTATATAATGACAAGGAACCAACCAATATATTTATCAAATATTGTGGAAAGAAAAACTTTAATTATTTCTTATAGTCAAATTATGTCACCACTTTGAAAAATATTTTAGGCCCGCATCTGATTCACAACATTTACGCTAATCCAACACATGAATTAGATTAATTAAATGAAGCATTATTCACGAACTCATTCAAATGTGAAACCATAACCATTGACTATCTACTAAAAGTAGCTTATAAGGTACCTTATGACTTATAATATACCTTATAGGTAGCTTATTCAAACCTTACTTCAATTAACTTTTCAATAAGGTACCTTATAAGTCACCTTATTTTTGCCAAACAATGCCTAAGAATTAAATAGTTCAAGTAAATATATAACCACATGATTCATATGAATAAAAATTCATATAGGGTCATGAGAAACAAGTTGTTCATATCGATTCAGAGGAAGAAAGGGTCGTTATTAACGAAATTAAAAGGTTCCAAGATGCACGTTATGTCTCCTCTCCCGAGGCCATATGACGAATTTTTAGCTTCACACTTTCTCAAATGCACCCTTACGTGATGGCATTACAACTCCATCTTCCTAACAAACAAATGGTTAGGTTTAAAGAAGATGATGTAATGGTAGATATTGTTGATAAAGAGAGAGAGAAGCGAATTATGTTGACTGCATTTTTTAATAGAAATAAAACAGACAGGGGTGTGAGGCAATATTTGTACAAAGATTTTCCAAAACACTACACATGGAATTAGAGCTCACGTCGATGGAATCCCCGACAACAAGGATCAATGAAAGGACGATTGGTGTCTGCAAATCCAGCTGAAGGAGAGCGGTTCTACTTACGCCTACTTTTGTCTCATATTCCTGGGTCTACCTACTTTGAAGATCTATACACTTTCAATGGTTTATTGAACCCTACATTTCGTAAAGCATCTCTTGAGAGAGGGTTAATAGAGAATGATTATAACTTATCCCAATGTCTTGTAGAGGCCTCCTTATTTCAATTTCCCGATGCTCTTAGGAGGTTATTTGCGACGATGTTGATTTATTGTGAGCCAAAAGATGTTCGCAAGTAATGGGATGACCACTATGATTCACTTTCTGAAGATTATACGCGACAATGTGAAAGTGTTAATCGACCCGTAATATGGTTCTAACTGATATCATCGTTTTTCTACAATCTATGGGTAAGAGTCTTGATGATTTTGATCTTCCAATGGTAGATGCAGATGTCAATTGTCAATCTGAAGGATTTCGTGAGGTACAAGAGGGAAGCTCTATAGTTGTGGAGGACGAACACTTGCATGCCTGAGACTCTCTCAATTCCGACCAGAAATACGCATATGATGAGATCATGAGGCACATAGACGATGATTGTCCAGGAGTGTTCTTTATAGATGGTCCGGGTGGAATCGGGAAGACATTTTTGTACAAAGTTTTGCTTGCCAACATCCGTTCACGTGGTCTAATTGCTCTCGCAACCGCTTCGTCGGGTGTTGCTGCCAATAATATGCCTGGAGGGAGAACAGGTCACTCTATATTCAAGATTCCTCTCCACCTTGACAATAACTCAATGTGCAACATAAAAAAACAAACTAGCGCTGCTCAATTGATTCGAGATGCCAAAATAATCATTTGGGACGAAGTCTCGATGGCAAAGGGACAAGATGTAGAGGCGCTCGATCGAACATTGCAAGACATCATAGGGGTGACACTTCCATTCAGTGGAAAGATAATGGTTTTGGGGAGTGATTTTAGGCAAGTATTGTTGGTCGTGAGGCGTGGAACCCGAGCACAGATTGTAGATTCTAGTCTACGAATGTCACATCTTTGGTCAACGATTAAAAAGATACGGTTAACACTCAATATGAGAGCATGTATTGATCCGTGGTTTTCAGACTTTTTATTAAGAGTCGGTGATAGGGATGAAGAAGCGGCGGACAAAAGTTTTATTCGCATACCGGATGACATGACCGTTCCCTATGCCGATAAAGTTAAATCAAAAGATGCGTTGATTTACGCAGTATTTCCATCTCTGCAAATCAACGAAGCTGATTCGAATTATATAATTTCGAGGGCGATATTATCAACTAAAAATGAGAATGTTGATAAGATTAATGATCTGTTGATAGACAAGTTTTCTGAAGATGAAAAAATATACTACAGTTTTAACGAAGCAGAAGATGATAAGAATATCATCTAAGTGTTAGTGGTTTGTCCCCTCATTACCTTCGTCTCAAGATTGGATGCTCAATAATATTGTTGCGGAATATTGATAGCTCGAATGGATTATGTAATGACAGTAGATTGATATGTAGAGGGTTTCAACAAAACGTCATCGATGCGGAAATAGCAGCCAGCCAGCATGCTGGAAAAAGAGTGTTTCTCCCGAGAATTCCCTTATGTCTATCCGAAGATAACATGTTCGCATTTATGCTAAAGAGAAAACAATTTCCAATTCATCTTAGCTTTTCTATGACAGTCAATAAAGCTCAAGTCCAGACAATTCCAAATGTAGGTGTTTATCTACCAGAATTAGTATTGTCACATGAGCAAATTTATGTGACATTGTCCAGAGAAATATCACGAGGTAATACAAAAGTATTAGTGAAGCCTGTGAAAAAGTTCAATCATGTCGGAGTCTACACCTCAAACGTCGTCTATCAAGAAGTTTTACGTGATGAATAAGGTATAATCAACGATTATATTATTACACATTTGGTACTATATGTTTCTATTAAAAGCATTGCGCTGTTTTTTGCAGGAAATATTTACAGACGAGTGCATCACGAAAACTAAACAACATTTTAGATGCACGAATGAGCATTATTTACAAATGATTGTATTTCTGTTCAGTCAAGAATTTCAAGTTTTGTAATGAGTTCCGAGTATATTTGGAAACCCAATACGTGTGCAATTCCATTCGATCTTGCTAGTACACCATATTAACCTTCAACTTTATATATTTGTTGACTTGTAAAATAACCAAGCAAACTCATGAAATAAAATCGAAAGTGATAAAGAAACATGATTCCGGGATAAACTAATGTTTCGGGATTGTGAGTCACCCATGCTACATCGCGCGAGTACACTACTAGTATATATATAGAGGCAGGTTCATACGAGGACGGTACCAATTTACGAGAATACGAGGACAATCCTTGGCCAATCATTTTGTACATGAAAATTTTCATGTACAAAAGCATATATGATTTCATGTACAAAATCATATCTGATTTTGTAAGCATAAAAAAGGACACGCGCGACTTTTTCTGTGGGCAAGTCACGGGAATAGTAGTGATTTTGTACGTGAATCATATGTGATTTTGTACATGAATCATATGTGATTTTGTACATGAAAAATTTCATATACAAAATGATTGGCTGAGAATTGTCCTCGCATTCTCGTAAATTGTTACCGTCCTCGCATGAACCTCTTTCTATATATATATATAGAGAGAGAAAGGTTCAAATGAGAACTTTGCATTTTTAAAGGAACAAATGGACACTTGTGGATCACATATGATGTGGATCCCACATAATATTAAATCATAAATGATTTAATATTATTTGGGATCCACATCATATGTGGTTTACAATTTGTTCTCTTGTTCCTTTAAAGAGGGGTGGTTCTCATTTGATCCTTCCCCTATATATATATATATATATATATATATAGGAGTAAGTTCAAATGTGAACTCATTTTTGGTTGTGAACGTGAGGACGAATCTCAGCCACACATCTTCGGTTATGGTGGACGCGATCACGGAGGATTGACGCGATTCATGGGAGGGTGGAGATTATTAAAGGAGAGGAACCAGGTCAAAGCCGTCTTTATTGACCGGATAAGTGGCTGAGATTCGTTCTCACGTTCACAACCAAAAATGAGTTCACATTTGAACTTTCCTCTATATATATATATATATATATATACTAGTAGTGTACCCGCGCAATGCAGCCGATGCAACATTGAAATATATATAAGCAAAAACGTAAAGTATAAACACGTTTTTCTAAAATAAAACACAGTCGGTTCCGTCTTACGTTGAGTGTGAGAATGAGTAAAAAAAGTGGTGTTATGGCTATGAGTAACCAGATTGGCTCTGCACTTCCATACAAACAACTCACTTGTGAAACTCTGCACTTCCATATAGAATAACCAGATTTACCGCCACACCGCTTGGATGCTTTCTCCGACGTAAACCATTTCAAATCATTGCCTTAAAGGCAGAAAAAGAAAAAGAAAAAAATTATACCATCATTTTATTTCCAGCCATTACGAACCTTATTTTCCCACCATCATTCCTCCTTCCATGGATTTGCGGCAAAACCACCCAACTTCCCTTTCACAACAGCCAAAATAAACCATACACCAAACCAAATTGCAAATAATCATTGCAGAAGTGCAACTCAATTTGGACCATAAAATCAGCCTTAACTTATTTGCGAAGATATTTGAACATTTGGTTATGAGTTATGAGTCAACGACTTTTATTATTATGTGTATCAAATCAGAAGTGCAATTCTTTTTGGCCAGATGTAATAGAGAAAAGGCTTCCAAATGATACAAACATTTTTCCATTGAAAAAATAAGGAAACCTAAATTATTGGTTAAGAGAAGTTGAAATCAATATTTAAAATAAACTAATGTTCTTTTAATTTTAAGAATACGGGAAAAAAAAAAGGCAAGTTTAGATTGATTTAATCAACCAAGCATTTAAGTTTTAAAATATCAGTTTACCCACATGTTAAGATAATAAAGCAATGTTCGGAGGATCCTTCCTCAAGGTGATCAAAAAAAGAGTAAAAACAGGCACAGTATGTCATACTTTTCATTAGATATGCCGAATGTCCTCGTTTTCTTCAAAAGCAGTTTAACGCTCCAACAAGACATGAAATATATTTGCATAAAGCTGGAAAGAAGGAAACAACCGTTTAGAGAACAATATATCTTAACGCATAATCAAATGGACCATGCCAAAAACAAAAATAACAATTTTAGTGCATAATTTGATCTTATACCTGAGAGATCTACTAATCTAATAAGTATGTTAAATCAAATCAGATCAAACCTAAAGAAAACTGAGATATAAACATAAATAAATTACAAAGTACCTTGATGTGAAGAGATGGAGAAATGGAACAAACCTCGGGATGAGAAATCGATTAGAATTGAACAAAGAGAATCAAACTGGAGATAAAAACCACTCGTGGGAAATCAATAGTCGCCTAGAGAGAGACTGTCCTGTTCAAATTTTGTATAAAGACCCAATGAAACTTATTGTAATATTAAGCATAATACAAAATGATCGACAGTAGACAAAATGAGCTTTTCACTTAACCTCATTGTCAATGGAGCAAAAGAGTAGGAAATTGAAAAGGGGAAAGCAAAGAATGTAACCCTGCTTGACATTCAAAGCCAAAGTACATCTTTCTTTTGGAACCCCTTAGAAACACAATTATCAACATTAACAAAGCAAAGCAAAGAATATAGTTCAAAATAGAGTACTGTTAGTTTGAATAATCAAAGATCAAAGTAACATTGTACATTCAGGCTGCAAGAAATGAAAACTCAAAAGAAATAATCAAAGGAAGGAAGAAGGGTAATAGAAGTACCTTTGGGGCGATATGTAGCTTCGCATGGTAGTTGGATTTGGAAAAGAAAAACTCAAATTCGTATATGGGTTCTTCAAAGGGAACTTGAACTAATGAGAGGTTGGGCCGGTGCTGCCCTGCCATCGCTCCTACAACCCACAGGAAAACAATTTTCCGTTAAATCTATTCTTGTGGCAGCCTCAAAACCTTCTCCACCTATGAATCAATCAATTAAATAAGGATTTTAGAACTTGGAATTTTTTCCAATTCAATGAAAACTTCAAGATGGCATTCAAGATTACCCTAAATCACGACGACGTCCAACAGATAAAATCATTCCAGATACCAAATCAATAGAACTAACCTTAGATATATGAAACAATTCCTTTATGGATGAACCAATCATATAAAGAACTGCAGTTATAAACATCAGAAAAAAGGGGAACTCAATCATATGAAAATATGTGATTATAACATGAAGAAAGATATAATTTGAAGTGAAACATCTGAACTTAGGGGCCGTTTATGTTAACCTTACCGGTAAGAGTCAACACTTTCACTAAACTTATCGGGCAAGATTTTAGTCCATTAAAACGGCTTTGTATGCAACAATTTATCCGGTGAACACTTATTGATAAGGCATGTATCTTTAGGAACCAAACCAACAAAGATAACATATGTAGACAAAAAGAAAAGATATTCTTGAAATAAATGAAGCATCTTACCGTTATAGAAGAAAAATGAAAATGTTAAATCTAATCTTCTATAAGTGTATGAAATATACCATCTCTACATAATTCAAAAGCTTTTCCTTATATAGTGTCAACTTCAACACCCTTCTAAATGTGCATGAAATTCACGCTTCATAAAACATAAATAAGACATTATCGACTACTTTTCTACAAAAATTTAAATGCAACAATGATACTCATATATTGAAAGAATTTCAACTTACCAAAGCTATTATGGACTACTTGTAGGGCAAAAATCACTGATGATATCTAATTCCTATCCAACAGAAATCGCTGATATTCTATTTGGTTGAATTGCACATTAGAAAATGCATAGTACAAATAAAAATTACATAGAAACATAAAAGAAAATCAGTAATGTAACTCCAACAGTAGATTTAGAACTACAAGCCACACAACATGAACATAGATTGAAAAATCAATCTTGGGTTTTAAATGAGAGAGTACATTAAATTGTAAAAACAAAAATACGAGATTTAAAAATCAACCCTTTTCAATCTGTTCAGTGGTGATCGCATTTGGAGAAAAGCAAGCACCAAAGTCGCATCCACTTTGAAATGACAAGATTTATGCAAATTTCAAGTAGCATTTGTTCATAAAATAAAACACCCACGTAATAAAAGCATGTAAACAATCTCAAATCCCAAACACACAGAAACACATTCCCAAAACGCAACCAAAGTGTATGATTAGCAAAAATGAAAACAGTTCATAATCCATGGATTCGAAAAGAAACTCACATTAAAGAATCGCAAGTAATCCAACTTTAAAGCTAATATTAATCAAATATCAAAACAAACTGCAATTAGCGATTACTAATCAGTTCAAGAAAATCTCGAGAATCTTTAGATTTGAAGAAGATGTTAAATTACATGGGGTGATAATCGGTGGTGTGTCCTGAGAAAGCTTGTTGAACATACAACAAAGTTGAAAAATGTTTGATAGTCCGATGGTTTTACAGAAATGAAAATCAAAATCACCTTGAAATTGTTGAAATCGTTGCAGAGGTGAAGAAACCAAGTTAAAATCTCATCAGCTACCTCGAAATGGAAATCAAAATCACGTATGAATGAAAATCGAAGTTAAAACTCAAAATCTAGGGTTTTGAAGAAACAGTGAAATCAAAGCATCAATATTTCTTTGCTGGCTATAAACTAAAATCGGAATCGAGCAAAAGCATGTTGGATGCAGTGCGGTACCGACCCAAATCAAAATGGAGTGCAACTGAGAAAAAAGATCCGATGAAGACGAAGATGTTGGATCAAGGAGGTCGAGAGTGAGGAGAAACTTTTGGAGCACGAGATTCAAAATTTTGAAATATTTTAATCCATTTGAATTTTGAATCCGTGGTATCAAATGGAAAAGTCAAATACATGGAAAAGGAAGACCCTGCGTAAAGAAAGAAAACTCTTCAGATACCTTTCTCATCATTGGTGGGGTGGGTTAAAAAGTGTGCATAAATAACTTGTATATCATGCTTTGTCACTTGTAATTAAGAGATTTTTAAGTTTGATGTATAAAATGGTTGTACAATGTGCTTAAAGATTTGTCTTTTAAGACTTTTTGCTCAAACCAATATTAAGGTAGTATATATATATATATATATACATACTAATAGTGTACCTGCGGAATGCGGCGGGATGTAAAATTTTCTTTTAAACAACTAATACAATTTGAGTTAAATAATTTGTTAAAAAGACTCATACAAAATTTATGTGCCCGTGCTATGCACCAGGTGAGCTACGTGCTATGCACCGGGTGAGCTAAGGTGTCATTTTTTTTTATCGTAAATGCTTATCGAAAGCCCTGGAGCGTGTAGCTCTGTTGGCAAAAAGGTTGTATGGCTTTGCTCAAATACATAACAGGTTTAAGTTCAAACCATGCGGGAGACGGACTTAATCCCTCCGCTAGCCTCAGTTGCTGAAATCATCATCAGGGGTCCTGAAAATTAAAATCATCACTATTAATGGTTCTTTTTTCTTTTGTTTAAATAAAAAGGACAAACGGTAAACCTTCATCATTGAAAATGTTTGTAACCCTAGAGGCTATAATGGTTTATAGAACTCACGAGCTTCTACTGCTAACAATAATTGCAGGTCTATTCTGCTTCAAGTGATAATCGTCACCATTCACCAATCAGGTTCGTACATAGAGTTGTATTCGAGTCTTGTGTGTGATTGCTAGTTATTCCTACAATATCGATCAGTGTGTTTGATTACTCAAAGCTCACAAGATGATCCACAATATTACTTATATAGTTATATTACCATAGCTGATGCAGTCTAGATTAGAGATGAGCTCGGTACCGGACCGGTACCGAAACCGGGCAGTACTGAAACCGAAAATAGAAAAAATCAATACCGAATACTGAACCGATAAGAGAAGTTCGGTACCGGTACCGGTTCGGTACCGGGATTTCCGGGACTAGAACTGTTTGGTACCATTTTTTGGGACAACAACCATTTTTCACCGTTGACCATCAAACACAATAACAAAAACCAAAATCACTTAAGCGGAAACCACATTGGAGGAGCCGCTTGTGCAAGAACCGGGTTTTGGAGAATTGCAATAACCGAAATACGAAAAATTGCAAGAAAAAATCGGTATTTAAGTGGAAAATACAAGAACCGAAAATTGTAATATATTTAGGAGAATTTTCTATTAAAAAAAAGGAAAGAGTTTGTTACAAATTCAATAAAAAATGACTTTTTAAATTCTCCGGTTCGGTTCGGGATATACCGGGACTAGTACCGGTACCGGTACCAAAAGTACCGAATCCCGAATATGGAAAATCTTGGTACCGAATACCGAACCGGTAATGATATTCCGGTACCGGTTCGGTACGGGACCGGTTCGGTTTCGGGATTTCGGTCCATATACTCATCCCTAGTCTAGATGACCATTTGACTTGAACATATCTTTCTTAATTCTACAGAACAACTGCAATCAACAATCCAATAAAAAGTTTCTGGAATAATGTATTCTTAAAATGTCTTCAAATATTGTTTGATTCACCTTGTGCTTTTCTTCAAGGTGAGTTGGGCAGAAAAACTCAGGATGCTGATCATATAACACCGTGGTTCTATGTATTTTAAAAAGGAATAAAGAAAAAGAGAGAATGTAATGGAAATTATTGTTTTGGTAGATTTGAATTAATGTGGATGAAAATTTGAATCTTTTTTGGGTCAAATAAATGAAATCTGGAACTCAAAAACTTAGGATAGTTCCATAGACTTATAGTCCCAACCAATTCCCTGAGCAAACAGATCATAAACTACAATCTTGTCTTTCAAAACAAGATTTGCATTTCAATAACGAAATCATGTTAACAACAAAGAAACAGTAATCATGTTCTTTAAGCATGTTGTTTCCCTTTACACTTATTTATCTGCAAAATTGCAGCAACAAATCGAAATCAGATGCAAAATAGTCATCAAAATCAAAAATCTAAATCTCAGCCAAGTGTTGGGCTTTTCGAACGGTACCTGAAGGTTCAAATCAATATCGAGTGGGAGCAGAGCTTCAATATGGTGTGATTGAGAGGATCAACTGATGTAGGTTCCTTTGTTTCGATAGGATTTCTTCTGAGTTCTAAGTTCTACCTATGAAGAAGAAAAAAGATAACAAAAATCTTCAACATCTAAAAAGAAACTCGAATCTAAAAATCAACCCATACAAAACCCTTACAACCTTAATTGAAGATGTTGAATCGTAGTCACTGCATTGAATCGAAGTCCTTGCTTGACATATTTTGAAATACCGATCGCTGGATCTAGAAAATCAGAAATTAGAAAAGAGGCCACATGTGTTTGGGAGTATACTGTACCGTAGATGGTATACGATTCAAGGACAGGAAGTCAGAGAGCATGGGAGATAAACCCTAGCTATGAAGGAAGAATTTTGAATTTTGAAATTTCAAACCTAAATCTTTTTTTCCTATTGTTCAAGCGGGAGACCAAACAAGTAGGTAGAACTCTGCATTCAAAAACCAAAACCTGATGTAATCTAAAATTTGGTTTGGTGGTGGTGGCTGCTGCATTTAGGCCTTAGTTTGTTTTTCTGAAAAAAAAAAAAAAAGCTCTTATCAGCATGTTATGTCTGATTCGTTAAGAGGTAGGACTATTCAGACTGTTCGTTTTTTTCAGAGGCACTTATGTCTTATTGTCCTCCTATCTGTTAAAGGGTAAACCAACCTCTTATTTACCTCTTAATGTTCTCCAACTCCTCAGTAACAACATTTCTCTATTGATGACCTTAATTGATCATTTCTCTCAATCGATCCTTACCAAATCAATCTTCATCTCTCTTAATTGATGTGTTTTAATATAATTTAAATATGTTAAATACCGTCAATAACATATTTTCATTTAAATGAATGCTAATTATATAATTTAGACGTAAATTTCGTAATGATGATGAATAAATACGTGAGACTGTATAAATTTATCTATAAATTCAATACTATAATTTTCTAATGGGTAAAATAGACAATTTAAACAAATTCAGACATTTATCACTTTACAAAAACAAACAATCTTATATATTCAGATTTCAGACTTCAGCACCACCTCTTATTAATCAGAAGTGAAATAAGACTTCAGACTTTAGCACCTCTTAAAAAACAAACGTCACCTTAGAGTTGTACCTCATGCCTCCTCACTTGTAATTAAGAGTTTTTATGGATTTATGCATGAATTGGTTGTACCCTATGCTTAAACACTTGTCTTTAAGATGTTATGGTCAAACCAATATTAAGGTAGTTATATATATATATATATATATATATACTGGTTGTGAGCCTGCGCAATGTGGCGGGATGTAAAATTCAAATAAAAACATGCAAGAATGTGAAAACAAAAGGAGAACAAGTCAATGTCATGGCTATGAAATACATATTTTCTTAGGTGAAAAACATTTACCGGTTTTACCAAATGTTTACAGGCAAGATGCCAACACCCTCATTTACCTTAATGATTGACATTCTCAGTCTCAAAATAGATTGTTGATAAATGTATTTCAGCCGATAAATGCTAGCCAAGGAATACATGCCGGCAAGAGCCACTCTCATTTACCTTAATGGTTTGACATTCTCGAACTTTAAAATGGATTGTTGGTAAATACTTTTTTCAGGTTAGCACCGATCGGGGGTGAAGGTTTTATCTCTCCTTCACCGGTTATTGACTTTTTGTTATGCCTCATACCGGGTAAGATTTTAAGGGGCAAGTGTTCGTTATACAACCGCTTGGTAAAGTAATTTAAAACCTTCTACAAATTTTACCTCAAGTACAATTTTGTAAAAGATATATAAATGATATCTTGAGCCACACTTTTGGCTCTTTATAGTATAATATGTAAATGATCTTTTGCGGATCTTTCCTCTCTTATCAATTGCAGTAAAAAAAATCTAACAGTGTCACCTTCTCGATAGTTATAAAGCACAAAGTCTACTTAGAAGAAAATGTAACCCACTTCTATCATCATATCTTACACCGACAATTTGGTAGCTTCTTAACTTTATAGAAACGATAATCCAATCGATTATTTGATCTTAAATCAACAGCCATAAATTAAAAACCTACAACTTTCAAGAAAAAATTAATAATAGACAAATATGAAATCTCAATGAACTAAAATGACATCAAAAAATTGAAGGCAACCATAAAACCTCAAAGAAAGTTTAACATCTATGTTCTATAACATGCAATAAAATACAACTTCCTATAAAAATTTATGCGTAATTGGTTGATATCGTACAATTAATTAACATTCTCGTTGGTATCTAGAACTTCTTCCAAGATGTGGCTTTATATCCAAACCCCGAAGCCTGTTCTTTTATCTACTAATGCACCTTTGACACTCTCCCTACAAATTTCAGCATTTGTAGCAAATCTGTAACACAAATGAACACAAGAAAAAATCAAAGGCAATCATCCAAATTAATGGAAACGAAATCAAAACATGTATATATCAAAATCATGAAGCTTGAATATATGGAAATACAGTCCAAAACACACAAGGAGATTATGAAGATAATGATATTGTTTCTGCTGAAAACGTTAGCGGCTGATGCATATTTTGACAAGAATTTATTTAAAACCTTCTTATTAGCATATTAACTTGTGTAATATTTAGGATGCACCTTTTTCTGGGGTTCTAATTCTATAAGCAGTAAATAATGTATTAGTTGGTACATAAGTAAATTCTTGTCATCTGCTTATTTTGTTATCAATCATCATTTTTGAATTGCTACATCTTTTCTAAAACTTACTTCTTCCCATAAACAGGAGCTTGATTTAAGATTTTAACATGAAAACAATTTTGATTTTCCTGTTTTTTGGAGATTGGATAAACAGACATTTATTTTATATGGGTTGGGTGTCGGTGAGAAGGATAATTATGGTGAGAAGAGATCTCCATCTTTGGAAGCATATTAGGATGAGATGCACCAAGAGTCCGAGATGATATGCACTAATATGCACCGTATCAATCCCCGTACAAAACACGATTCATGGGTGGGTTGAAGATTAAAGGTGATAAATGGTCCAGATATCTTCTTACGCTTCTCACTATAACTATAACTGAACATCTCACACAATCCTACGCCTATTTTATATATCTAAGGATTAATTTCATCATTTTGCTCTTTCTAAATTGTGAAGTCGAATTCTTTTTGATTTAGTATATTCACTTTCTTGAAACTTTGCAACTTTTACACTACTGTAAACAAAAACTACAACTTTTAAATAGATATGATTGCAAGTGTTTGAAAATTTTCACTCGTTGCACATTTAATTGCATAGATCAAGATTGTGAGATTACAATGTATAAGTGTTCAGTCAATCTTATTGGTTATAGGAGATAAGAATATAGAAGTGTATAAAGATTCACCATTAAATTGCAATTTTCTCCTCCCTTTCTTCTATGCACCCTGGGTGGGTGTTTTCAGGTTTAGGAGAAGGGATCTACTTGTTAGATGGTCTTTAGTTGGCACATTTATGTGAACTAATGGATTGTTTAATCCTATTATGACCAGATGATGTTGATTTGTCCTAGGGAGTTAGATAACACGCACACATAATTGAATGTTATTCTACCTGTTATATTTTCCAATTACCTGATGGTATATAGCTTCTGATTATATTGTCAAAGTAAATATACATACTCTTTTGACGCATTTCCTCAAACACCATCTCTGCAATCAGTTCAAAAGAAATCCAAAAAAAAATCAACAACCATGATCAAACATGTATATATCAAAAGTGTTAATAC
This sequence comes from Silybum marianum, assembly GCA_036898165.1. Classification (NCBI taxonomy): domain Eukaryota; kingdom Viridiplantae; phylum Streptophyta; class Magnoliopsida; order Asterales; family Asteraceae; genus Silybum; species Silybum marianum. The sequence goes on along the minus strand of CM072542.1, from coordinate 22,348,776 downwards.
AAAACAAACAGACGTGTGAATCGATGAAAACTAAGTCAAAACATGTATATATCAATATTAGAGAGCGTGAATAGATAAAAATACAGTCCAAAACACACAACCAGGAAGTTTTACCTTGAATAGATGCCATGCAAGTCTTGAGCGATCGACCTTGCGTAAAATCGATGGGTGGAATAGATGGATTGGATACATGGTGTCTGTTCCATAGAAATCGATAGAAAGCAGGAGAGAAATTTTGATAAAAATAACGGTAGAAAAAACTGATACTAATAAAAACCCTAACCTTGAATCATACAGAGATACATCGAAGAAAATTACCTCGAATGGAATCAGATCCATGGATGGAGAACAGAATGGGGAATTGAATCAGATTAGTAGAGACCGTACATATGGTCTTGAATCGTCTTCTTGTATTTGTAATGGGAGCTTGAATCGTTTTCTTGGGTGAATAATTTCTCAATCGGCACCTTGGAAAAGGGAGTTTGAAGGAGTGAAGTGAGAGACGTGTCTTGGGAAAGATGATTATGAGAGAAGTGTTTAGCATCAAGGAGTTGTACATGAAGCCTAAAGACATGATAATTAAGACTTTAAGACTTTTGTGCATAAGACAATAGTACCTTATGCATTAGAATTTGTTTTTAAGACTTTCCTTAAATTTGATTTATAAAGTACTAGTTGTATGCCCGCGCAATGCGGCGGGATGTAAATATATGAGAACCCGATGTAACCGCCCTGACAGGAACAGGGATTTCCTACAAAACCTGGGACCGGAGATGGGAATAGGGATCCCAAGAGTTAAAAACTGGAGATGGCCAAAGCTAGGTAACGTGATCTTCGTCCCGTCCCCAAATATTAAATAAATAAAGTAACGTGGTCTTCGTTTCGTTCCAAATATTAAATACAATATTTATAAAGAATTATATTTAATATCTTTTGGATTTGAAGGTAATATTTTGACAATTCTTTTTATATACGGTTTTTTGAGTTGTATTACATTTTTTTTAGATAAAACAACTTTAGAGGCCAATGTTTGATCATATACAATTAGATACGATGTGATTTTGTTGACAACTTCAGATATAAATTTTTAATACTTTATAAAAATAAAAATTTAACGATTCAACATTCAATTTCTCACGTGTCTGCATCTGAACCCATTTTATAGATGTCTTCAAATTAGCACTTAACTTTGAGAATCTTCTTCTTGTTTGAAAGTAAAAGGAAAATGTATTATGCAATAAAAGGTTCATATCCAATCACCGAAACCATAGAATGGAATACATTAACCAAACTATATATTACAATCAGTTGAGTATATCCCTAGAAAGAAAAGAAACACAACAAAAAACAGAAAACTTTATTAAAAAATAAAAACAAATACAAGATTTAAATGTGAATGATCATTTTTACAAAGACATAACAACTACCAAGAAAATGCTTGGGAATAAACACCATGGACATGACAGTAAGTGGGACTCCATGAATATCCATCAATACTTGTTCCACACCCCTCCATAACCATATCCAAGCATCTATTGATCAAGCTGCCATTAATCTGATATAAGTTCCATTTTAACTGCAGTAGGCATACAACATAAAGCATAAAGGCCCAAACAGACCACTAATAAGAAAAATTGCAATGAGCAAAAGTGAGCAGATTATCGTCAAACGAAACATCGATTCACGTCGGTTGATCTAGCTTCAACATCACTATAAATAGAAATGAAGCACGCAAAGAATAATCTCATAATTCGCCGCCTGTAAGACCATCTGCTACAGAAATAAGAGATTCAATATTATTGAAAGACAATGTTCTTCGACATCTAAAAAGATATATTGACCCGATAAGCACTTACCAAGCCTTTCGACATCTAAAGACAGTGTTCTTCGACATCTCAGATCCAATGCCACCCATTCACAAATATATTAACATATAAAATAAAAAATATCATAACACATTCAACTCCCCTAAACAACCCTTTCATGGAGATCCAAAACACAAGATAGTTACATACATAAAGCTAATTAAGAAGGAACAAACAAGCAATATTACGTCAACATGTTAAATTTTTGCAAATATCTACCAAGATTGACCAAATTTCTTTTTGAGGCCTATTTGTTCTACAAGTATTTGCAAGGAGGCAAAAACACATCAAGAGATTTATCAAATTGTGTTCAACTTTTAAAATCAACCAAAAACAAAAACAGACCAAAATCCACTGCTAATCAAAACCCAAAAGCCAATCGATAGTAAAAACCCCTAAACCTCACATGTTGAATCGAGTGAGTAGTGCTTAAATTACAAGAAAGGTAAATTTACATGTTGAATAGAGTGAGAAAAATCGAGAGTACCCATTGAATCGAGAGAGAAGAAGAGTACCTATACCATGAAATCGAGAAAGTATATCGAGTAAATTTCCATAAATTCGAACCATGAAATTTGGAAGTATATTAATATAAATGAAATGGAAATCCAACTTTCTAGAACGAATGGTTAGCTGAACAAATCGTTCCTTAACGGGATCGAAAAATCCAACTTTTTAGAACGGATCTGATCAGACTCATGATAGTAAAACCTCTAAACCTCACATGTTGTCACAAAAACATGTGATTGAAGGTGTTTTAAACTAAACTATTCAGACTCATCAAACTAAACTTAAGACTAATAGAAACCAATTTATCTTTTTTAACCCTGTTCTAACATATACAGCTCCTCTTCACATATCACAGACACCTCCTTCAACAATCGATCGAGAGAAATCAAACAATGATTCCTCTCAAGAAATCGGCCAACACCTTCCTATCAACACTCGATCGGGCCGGGAACATGTACCTTTTGGCCATATCCTTGAACGATTTGAAGATAATTAACAATTGCATAAATGTCTGTTAGAAGCCCTAATTGGTGAATAGCTTGAGGTGTGTGCAGAGAAGACTTACCTTAAGTTCCAAAAACAAACTCATTAAAGAAACTTCAAACATATCATACAGTAGTTTGAAGCCTTAGTAAAAATCTATTAAAAGAGTGTACAAAATAAGAATCCAAGAAATATTTGATTGCATGTATGCAAAACAACAAATTTCAGAAAAAAAAATGATATCATTGATTGTAGAGATTACCAGATGAGACACTTGATGCAGGTCGTTCTTTATTAGAAATTGTCTAAAAGAGCCCTTTACACATCAAACCATAGGAAGAGCATATTATGTAATTACATCTAATTAGGAGAAGCAATGAAGAATCGAAATAGAAGATGCAAACGAAAGCAACACTGAAAGATAACCCTAACCTGATGATTATATGGTCTTGCATCACACAAATCATCAGCACATCGGAAGTCTGAATCGTCGTTCTTGAAGGGATTGCAGTTTCTTGGGAGGATGAATCGGTGCATTGGGAGCGAACAGGAAGAGCTAGAGGGTGAGGAGAAGCAGGGATGAAAGAGGGGGATAAAAATTCTTGGGAACATAAATACTGATCAATAGAAAGATAAAGCATTTGGGATATTAAAAGTCTTTTAAGAAATTAAGACTTTTTAAGACTTTCTGCATTACAGGGTAGTACCTTATGCATTGAGACTTGTTTTTAAGACTTTTTAAGACTTTATGCAATATAAGGTAGTACCTTATGCATTGAAGGTTGTTTTTTAAGATTTTTGTTAAATTTGGTTTATAAAGTAGTATAGACTATAGATATAGATATATATATATATAGGGTCCTAATAAAATGAAAACCCACTAAATCATGATAACCATGAGATCCACTCCCAACCAATCAAATTAATTTAATTAATATATATATACATAATTAATACAAAAGGGTAACTTTGTAAATTTAATAATTAATCATTTTTATATTAATTTTTCAGTTACAAATCAGATAAATATTAAAATGATTTATTTCCTAAATTATCTCTAACAGAACCAGATCAAACAAAATCTCATATTCATTCTAACGATTTTCCATGAACATTCAAGCTTCAAATGATTACAGCAACAAATAATCAATGATTTTACAGAATACATTCTTAATAACAATGATCAGATGAATACATGTGGTAGAAAATATATGAATAGATGTGGTACCTTTTTTATGAGTATGTATGGTACATCTTTTTTTGATGTTAATGGTATACCCAACCGACAACCAAATGGTAATTATTTATGGTTGATATAATAGTCTAATTTTTATTTTTGAGTAAAGTATATGCGAGTTTCTTTCCTGTAGGTAAAACATATACGAATACATGTGGTATGAGTATGTATGGTACATCGAGGTCTATTGTATTGTCCAATGTGTTTGAAAATGTAAACATCTCTTTCTCCTTCATTCTTACATTAATCATTCTTACGCTCCTACGAACTATGTGATTTACATTAATCATTGTTAGTTCTAATAATGCATTAAAAAAGAAACCAAGATTGCACAATGTATCACACACCTCCATCGCCTTATTCCATGTCGTTGAATCAATCTCTGAAGTTACTCGGGCCGCAAAAACGCTGGAATCGAATTTTAGGGTTTATCGGCAAAACCCTATGAGGATTCTTCGTACGAAAAGGGAGCCGAATGGTTATTTTAGTTGCAGCTATTAACTTTGTTTGGTTTGAATTAATTTTGGTAGAATATTTGTTTTGATTTGTTCCGGTAACATACCTTGAACATAGTACCCGCCTTATTTAGATAAAAATGAATTTCAATGTAAAATTACAATGACACCCTTTTCATAAAATTTAATTAAATTACGATGCTTTATTTTAGGTAGTTTCATTATAATTAATCCAGTTATTTATGAACCATGGATCAATTAATTCAATGGATGAGATTGGATCTCATAGTTATTGTTATACACGAAAAGTTATACCGTTAACTTTGTTAAACTTCGTTAACTCTATTAAAAGTTCCTCCGTTACTATCGTTAGTCTTGTCAGAAGATTGCATAACTTAACTAACGGAATTCACCTAACGGCAACGTAGACGACCGTTATGTCCGTTATGTGTACATTTATATTGTTTTCAGTTACAGGTCGAATGATATTATGGCGATCATAAAGACTAATCAAGGCTCGACCGTCATAGCCGTTGGGAAGCAATTAAAGACGAAATCTCAAGATCAAGTATAAAAGGGGGATTAGGCAAGCCAAGGAACGACGATTCAACGCTTGCTTAAGCTAAAAAAATACTGGAGAAAGCATTATGAGAATACTCACACCAACTCTCGACAACACCACCAATCTCGACAACTGTAGCACGAGTCACGACACCCGTTTTAGACTCACGACTACACGTTCACGCACTTTTGTCTTGTAACTTTATATACTTGTTCCAAAGGCCGACGTCCCTGTTTGACGTCCATAATGCACCGACGATCCTTTTTACGGTCGTCCGTTGGTTTTTCCCTCCGAAGAGGGTTTTTCGCGTCAACAATTCTTTGTGTTGATTACTTTCTGCTTTTTGGTTTTGAGAAGTGGTTTTCTTTTCTTTAGTTGATTAAGGTCCGAATCAACCGGCTACTGTTAAGTCATTTTTTGGCATTAACAGTTTGGCGCCATCTGTGGGACCCAACTAGAGAAAAAATCTCTTCGAGGAACCTTTTTTTTTACTAATCTGTTTAAATTTTCTATAAGGATGGTGAGAATAGAGGATGTTCAAGGCGGAAATACGTCCAATAACTTCGAAGCTATGCACCAGCGGATAAATTTCTTGGAAGAACAAAACCGAAGAGCTCACCAAGAAATTCAGGCCCTAAGAAACACAAATGGTTCTTCGAAGTCAACATTAGTGCCTGGGACCAGATCTCAAACTCCCTTACCGCCACCACCGCCTCGATCCTCTCCGCAGGCATATCCGTCCATTCCAATTCTGACATCTGCTCCGTTAACATACATGCCAATTTCTCAAGCGACTTCGCAAGCATCTGTAACCGTACCAATCCCACCGATGCTTGAACATTTGTTCACGACCACGTCAGCTCCTCAGAATACCTCACAAACACATATGCCCGCACCAAATAACTCTGTGATAGAACAACCATATATGCCACATGTACCTCCCTCTCAAACAGGTAATCCTTTCTTGGGACAAACATACGTATCCACCCTATCCCAAGTACCACCGTATACACATACACCGTCAATCCGAATATGACTATTAATGGTGAAAGTCATGATTCTACCCATCGGAGCGTACCGTTTTCGACCAACCATACATCGATCCCAATGACGAACGTGAATAATCCATTCAACACCTTTGAAATTCCACTCGATGGTTTGGTCGCCAGAAAGTTTAGACAACTTGAAGAGCAAAATGAAAGAATGTTGTTGGTCCCAAAGGAGTCTACAAGAGTTCAAGGATATAGAAACAGTTTGTAGAAGGGGGGGGGGTTGAATTCAAACAGATAGATTTTTAAGTTTAAATGAGTTTATATTAAATAAACAAATTTACAGTTACAAGCGGAATTAGAACAAGTTTATCAACCTATTCTATTGTAACTAAGAAAGATTTGATGCACAAGAATATAAGGAAGAAATAGTATGCATGAGGATGAAGAAGATATCTTCATCCTATTTATACTCGTTTGCATTTAATGCAAGACAAAAGGTATATGCCACGTGTCAAGCTCTCATACGAAGCTTGTCCTTTGTCCAAAAAGCAACCTTGTATTTGACCGCGTGTGAACAGTACCATATCAGATACGATGGGGACATAAGAGACAATTCGTACGTCCTTTTCTGACATAGTATAAGGTTTGACTTTTGTGCATCGAGGATAAGATCAACTTTAATCTTGTTTGAGAAGCTTCACTTGATCGGTAAACTTGAAACTTCAAGGATGAACTTTCGAAGTATCGCTGAGGCTTCACAAGACTTCACACTGATTTAGATAATCCTTGCTATCACTGAACCGCTTCAGATCACTAGCTGATTATCTCTTTCTTCAGCTTGGTCTTTGAGTTTCGCTGAATGTACTTCTGGTGTGATAGCTGATTTTCAGGTCTTCAGAGATAGACTTGAAGTTCCTGAGCTTCAGCAATCGCTGATAGCAATCGGCGGATGCAATCGCTGAATTTGAACTTAAGTCTACACAAGAATTTTCACTAAGTATTTAGAGGAATCATATTTAAATCACTGAGAGGAGTTATGATCAACACTTGCAAAACTCCCTAGAGCCGCAGTTCCGGTCGACGTCGAACCTCCAACAGGATTCCAAGCCTAACCATTCGCAGATTCGATCGCCCTAGTAGACGTTCCCAAGAAATACAACATCCCGACTTTTATGCCAAAATATTCGGGTATCACAGATCCCAATGAGCACATCGCACAGTATAAACAACTTATGTGGACATCGTCGATACCCCACAATTTCCAAGAGGTTTGCATGTGCAAAAGTTTCAGAGCGTCTCTCATTGGTGCTGCATTGCAGTGGTTAATCAACCTCAAGCCCAAGTCAGTACACTCCTTCGCCGATCTAGTTAATCAACTTTTTTAGCAGTTCGCAGTAGTCACAAGATGGAGAAACAAACAGGTGATCTTTATTACGTAATCCAGAAGGAAGGCGAATCAGTCAGAAGTTATTTCAACAAGTTCAACATGGAAATGATCGGAATTCGCAACTGTGACACCAGGACAACAATTGAGGCCTACAAGCGAGGATTGAATGATAGCTCAGGATTATACCTGGATCTCACTAAATACCCGGCTGATACGTTTGAGGACGTGAGAGCTAGGACTCTTGCTCATATGAGAGTCGAAGACGACACTACATTCCGACAAAGAACTTTAACTGATAAAAAGACTCTTGGGGTTAAGAAGCCAGATTTCAAAAACTCGAAAGTTGTTTCTAACGTCCGATTCGACAAGAAAAAGGCTGAAGGCAAGATATAATCTAAATTCACCCAATATCCGAAAATCTCTTCATATGGTTTTGCAGGTACTCCCAAGGAATTGGTAGAAATGTTAAAGAATGCTCAAACCACGATTTGATGGCCTAAGAAAAGCGATCGACCGAATGATCAGAAAGATATGACTAAATGGTGCGGTTTCCATAGTGACCATGAACATAACACAGACAACTGTCAGGCCCTGAAGAAAGAAGTTGCATGGCTATCACAAAAGGGTCATCTTAGTGACTTGCTCTCGACGCAAAACCTAGGTAAGATTTCTAGACCCACATCTCCTGCACATACTAAATTCATGAATTGTGTGACAGGAGGATCCGACGTCTGTGGATTGACATATTCTGCCGCAAAGAGACACGCAGGACAAAAGTACGATGAATCCAACATTCCCGTCGACCGTCAAAAAGAAGACGACGAAAAACTCAACTCCATGACAATAACATTCGGCGATGAAGATCTCGGCGACGTCAGGCAATGACACCATGATGGTCTTGTCATCAAATTAACTATTGGGAATTGTCTGAACAAAAGAATCCTTGTCGACGGAGGCAGCTCAGCCATTATTATTTTTCTTAGCACACTCAAAGCAATGGGGATAAGCGAGAAAGAGATCGTGCGATGCTCGACAGTCCTTGTCGGCTTCAATGGGGCGACGCTTCCACAACAGTAGGGGAAATCACACTGCCAGTCTTTGCCAAAGGAGTTAATCGATCGACTCGCTTTAATGTAGTCGAGTGTTCCTCAACCTACAACGTTATCTTGGGAAGACCTTGGATACATGAAATGAAAGCGGTCTCCTCGACCTTTCATCAAACGATAAAATTTCCCACTCCATGGGGAATTCAAGAGATAAAACGCGAACGAAAGGACGCTAGAGAATGTTACAAAGTTGCGATGAAGCCCCGAAAGCAGAACATCTAGCAATTACAGAGCCAGGCGGACGATGCGTCCCCAGATGATTATGGACTTCAAGAAATTGCCCTAGATCCCGCTAGGCCAGAGCGGACAGTATTTCTGGGGGCATCCCTGGATGAAGCAATAAAAAGCAACCTCATAAATTTCCTCAAAAACCACTCCGACTATTTCGCTTGGACGCAAGAAGATATGGTCGGAATAGACCCAAATATCATATCGCACAAGTTGGATGTGGATTCAAACTTTCCACCGATCAAGCAGAAGCGTTGGAAGTTTGCTCCGGAAAGGAACAAAATCATCAACGAAGAGGTCGACAACTTGCTAAAATCAGGAAAGATTTGAGAGGTCAAATATCCAGAGTGGTTGGCCAACGTTGTCGTGGTCAAGAAGAAGAATGGGAAATGGCGAGTCTGTATCGACTTTACAGATTTAAACAAAGCATGCCCTAAAGACCCTTTTCCTCTTCCGCATATTGACGCTATGGTCGACGCTACTGCAGGACATGAACTACAGACGTTCATGGATGCGTATTCCGGGATCGACATATCAACGACTTGGAAAAACCATGGAAGTCTATATTGACGACATGCTCGTCAAGTAAAAGCATGCGACTGATCACATCGGACACCTCGCAGAATCATTCGAAGTACTCAGAAAGTATGACATGAAGCTGAACCTAACCAAATGTTCCTTTGGAGTTCGAGCCGGGAGATTCCTGGGGCATATGGTTATGAGGCAAGGCATCGAGGAAAGCCCCGATCAGATTAAGGCTATCCTCGACCTGCGACCGCCAAGGAGCCTAAAAGAAGTACAATGCTTAACCGGACGAGTCGCAACTTTGAATAGATTTATTTCGAAATTTTCGGATAAATGTCGTTTATTTTACAATGTTCTGAGAAAAAATAAAGGCTTTGATTGGACTGAAAGCCATGAGATAGCGCTAAAGGATCTTAAGGAGTATATGATGTCCCCACCTCTTCTGTCGAAGCCAAAAGATTACGAAACCTTATACTTGTACTTGTCGGTAAGTAAAACTTCCATAAGTTCAGTACTGGTTCGAGAAGACGAAAGCCATCCAAAGCCGATTTATTATGTAAGCAAATCCCTCGTCGACGCCGAAACATGATACTCATCGATGGAAAAATTACTCCTGTCATTAGTAACTTCTGCAAAAAAGTTACGACATTACTTCGAATCTCATCCGGTGAACGTCGTCACTAACTATCCACTCAAGTCTGTATTAAGAAAACCAACGTTGACGAGGAGACTCGCGAAGTGGAGCATATATCTGAGTGGTTACGACATTTCATTCGTTCCGCGAACAGCGGTAAAATCACAAGCGATTGCCGACTTTATTGCAGATTTCACGCCCGACCTAGAATAGGAAGCACTTGCAGAGTTCTCATCTGTGGCGACTTTAAACAACGATCAGTGGACTCTTTACGTTGATGGTTCATCCAATATACGAGGAACTAGGCTAGGTCTCGTTTTAAAATCGCCACAGGGGGCACAATGGTATATTCAATATCTTGTGACTTCAAGGCAACAAACAACGAAGCAGAATATGAAGCACTGATTGCCGGACTCGGGATAGCCCATGATGTGGGGGCAGGACATCTCTCGGTCAAAAGCGATTCGTTATTAATTGTCAATCAGCTGAATGGAGAGTTCACAACTAAAGACACTCGAATGATGAAGTATTTCGAAGTCGCAAAAGAAAAAAATGAAAAACTTTGAATCCTGTACAATACAACAGGTGCCAAGATATCAAAATATGCAAGCAGATGCGCTAGCTAACTTAGGGTCAGCCCTCAGCAAATCTAAGTTTGACAATATACCAATAATTCATTTGGAATTACCATCAATTGAAAAGAATGACGCTATGACGAGGGAGAATGGTTTAAAGAAATCATGGATTATCTCAAAGACGATCGACTTCCAGAAGACAAGTTGAAAGCCAGAAAAATACGATTTAAATCCTCCAGATACGTTATAACGCACGGTCGTCTTTACAGAAGATCTTCTATTGGACTCAACCTACGATGCGTAGGTAAAAGCCAGATGACGAAATCCTCAGAGAAATGCACGAGGGTGAATGCGGGAGTCATTCTGGAGGACGAAGCCTAGCAAATCGGATTTCCTGACAAGGATATTATTGGCCGACGTTACGGCAAGATGCGTCAAGGTATGTTCAAAGTTGTGATTCATGTCAAAGGCATGCGGGATCGACGCATAAGCCATCAGAAACATTACACTCGACATTAACCCCGTGGCCGTTCATGCGTTGGGGAATGGACATAGTCTGAAAGCTACCTCCAGCCCCTGGACAAAAGGTATACCTCTTAGTACTCACGGATTATTTCTCCAAATGGATCGAGGCCGCAGCCTTCTCATAAATAAGGGACAAGGAAGTAGTCGCCTTTATCCAAAAGAACATAATCTGTAGATTTGGAACCCCCTCAGAGATAGTATGTGATAAGGGAGCACAATTCATCAGTGAAAGAACGAGGAAATTCTGCGAAGATCGCCACATAAAACTCATAACCTCGACGCCCAGGTATCCACAGTCTAATGGGTTACAACATAGACAGTCTGGAAGAATTAAGAGAAGCCGCACTCATTCGAATGGTATCTCAACAGGAAACCATCGCTCGACATTTCAATAAAAATGTGAAGACTAAAACCTTCCAGGAAGGGGACTATGTCTTACGACGGGTCTTCCAAAATACCCAAGAACATAATGCCGGTAAATTGGCAGCTAAATGGGAAGGACCCTACAAGATCACCCAGGTCATGGGAAAGGGAGCCTATCGCCTGCAAGGCATGGATGGTCAAGACATCCCACGAAGCTGGAATGCAACTCATCTTAGTAAGTATTTCTTTTAAAATTCGCAAGTCTTTTTTGCACGATTTATTTATTTTAATTTTTTATCATGATTACTAACTTGAGCGTCGGAGGGTCGTTGGTCAAACCAACGACCACCCGTAACGTTTTCTTTCAAACGTAGGTACGCCAGAAGTCGCAAGATCGCACGAAAACAAGGATAAATAAAAGTAATTAAATTAATTAATAAGTCCTTACAAAAAAAATGGCACGACCCAAAGTGTTGTCCATGAAATACAAAAAAAAAGAGGAAAGGAAAAATCAAGGAGCGGAAGAAGCAGGCTTCGCCCATCGACCACTCAGGTCGGCGATCTTTGCTTGAGCCTCACTTAGCTGAGACTTAAGGCCATTAACCTCAGACACCTTCCCGATAAGGGCAGCCTCCAACTCCTCCTCCAGAGACTTAATTTTCTCCATGGCGGCATCCAAGCGCTGCTGGAGATCGAGGTTGGCGCTTCTCTCTTGATAGAGGTCCTCTTGGGTCTCTTCAAGGCGATGAGAGAGCCTCGTCGCGTAGCTCGACGCCCTTTCATCTGACATCAGTAGAGCCTCGTCGCGTCGCTCGACGAACCCTCTCCTCCAAAGAGGAAGCAATCTCCAGGGCTTGGCCTAAAGACGCCTGAAGAGCCTAGATAAAACAAATAAAAAACGCACGATGACGAAAGAAACGCCGTTACCTGAAAAGTGGTAGGCTTAGAATCATCGCCAGGAATGGAAGGCTCCTCTTCCATAGGCATTTTTCCTTTATCCCTAGATGGGATAGAGGACCCAGCTACAAACAATGGCCTCGCGGCCACCAACGTCTTCACCTTCTTGGAACTAAAAGTTCCAGAAGACGGTTCCCTCAGGGGAGCTTCAAAAGCGCCTCGACGATTTAAGCCCCTCCAGGCAGGTAAAATCCTACGACCATGGGAAAATTCCTTTGCGGTCCTGAAAGTAAGAAAAGGTATATACAAGGTCAATCGATCGAGGGAAACAAATAAAAGTAAGCGTTTTCTCACTCGACTAATCTGAAACTGGAGAGGACGATTTGATGAAGGTAACACCCTCATCCTCCTCATCCATAGAGGCCACACCCTCATCCTCCTCATCCACAATAATCTTACACTCTCTTGTGAGGTCATAGACACGAAACCCCCGGTCCAGGATCTGTCCAAAGAGCGCCAGTTTGGCCGGAGAGTCAGGAAGAGGGGCAAGATCGCATACCACCTCTGAAAAAACAACAGGAGTTAAAGATAACATACATATATGATTAGCGAAGAACAAAAGAAAAACCTATACCTTCAGTGGGCCAACCATAGACAATCCAGTCCACGACTGGAACGGTTGGGGTCAAGCTGCAGAAAACGAAACGTTTTCTCCAGCCACAGTCATTCACCGCCGTCCTCGGAATCAGTACTTGACCCCTACGATCCTTGGTATAAGGACTAAAACGGCGGTCAAAGTCGGCTTTGATTTGATAAGCCAGCAATAACTCGTGGACAGACAAGTCATGTTCCCACTTGGTGGTTAATCGTTCAATGGTTTGAACGATTCTCCAGAATTGAGGCATCATTTACCCCGACGATATCCTAAATCGACCTAGGAAGTCTCTCACTAAAGCAAAGAACTCCCATGAGAGGTCGATCTTGAATGGATATTCATATAAGACAAAACGATCGGACGGACAATCCTCGGCCTTGCGAGCGCCGGGACTCTCCAACAAATATAGTCGGGAATCCAAGCAAGATCCTTAAAAACCCGAAGATCATCCGGAGTGGAAATAGAACATAAAACGTCCAACATTCTGACAGAAAGAAAAATGGAGATCTTGAGGAAAAAACTTGCAGGTCGTTAAAAAGAAGAAGAATGCCTGAGAATGGAAAGAAAATCGTTTCCATATATATCAAGTAAAAAGGGCGATTCGCTTACCCCCTGGCCAGCTGTTCAGCCGAAAATTATCATGCAACCAGCAAACATCCGACACCTGTCCCACGCCTATGTCATTCGCATATCATGAGGATGAAGTCATCCGATTTCTTATCTTCTAATTTAAACCTGGTTACAAATCCTAACCACGTCAGTTAACATATTTGATCGATACAGTTTTCGAAAAATCGATCGTGTGGCAAAAATAAATTCTTGAAGAAAAATCTTCCACCAAAAAACTTTTTCAAAAATTTAGGGGCAAACTGTTATACCCGAAAAGTTATACCGTTAACTTTGTTAAACTTCGTTAACTCTGTTAAAAGTTCTTCCGTTACTATCGTTAGTCTCGTCAGAAGATTGCATAACTTAACTAACGGAACTCACCTAACGGCAACGTAGGCGACCGTTATGTATACATTTATATTGTTTTCAGTTACAGGTCGAACGATATTATGGAGACGTCCATAGTGCACCGACGATCTTCTTTACGGTCGTCCGCGGTTTTTTCCCTCCGAAGAGGTTTTCCGCGTCAACAATTCTTTGTGTTGATTACCTTCTTATGCCTATCATCTTAACTCTCTTTCTCACACAATCTTGCGCCTATATATATGTGGACTATTTACGAGAATATGAGAAACGTTTTTCATGTGATTGGAGCGGGCGACTTTTGGGGTCACTTAAGTCGAATGGGAAAACTCGCCCGGATCATGTATGATTTTGTATAAAATCATATATGATTTTGTACATGATTTTTTTTATTCTCGTAAATAGTTAACATTCTCGTTTGAACCTTTCTCTATCTCTCTCTCTCTATATATACACACACACACACACACACACACACACACACACATATATAGAGAGAGAGAGAGAGAAAGAGGTTCAGGGAAAACGCTAGAAAAATAGAAAACTGAAGAACACCCTGGACCTTCATTTGGACGGTATGCATGCACAAATGCATACAAGTGATCGAAACTGTTTTTCTTCTATGCACTAGTACACACACATATATATTTATATGCAGTAGTGCTTATCTACAAATAATAATGCTACAAATTACCAGTATGTATTTATGTATACGGTCCAGATAAAGAGATATATCATGTGTTATTTTATATTATAAAACAATATATGTGAATATTTCATAATATAAAACAGCACAAAAGATAGAAAGATTGCTACAGCAGTAACATATGCCCTCAAAAATTGTGTTACAATGATACATAAGGTAATAAAAAAAGTAGATACATATTATTGAGACGTGGACTACCCGAAATTATTGTACTAGATTTCTCTCATGTGCTGTTGAAAATGACATCCTACCTTACTACCATCAACGTGGGAAAGTTTTGGATTGATACTAGTGGTGGTTCTTGTGCTATCGTTATATCACGTAATCAACATTTTTGACGTCGTGATCCTTGTATTTTCATTATAGGTAAAGCGAATAAACTTTGTTTTATTGAGATTGTAGATAACAAGTTTCTTTAAAATCATCAATTAGTATATTTTTTTTTTAAAATTCGTATTTATGATACAATATATTATTAATAATAAAAATCAACTTCTGTTAATTAACAAACTATATTTTCAGTAATTTATTATAATTATATTATGAAATGTTAGACTTTCCTAATTTATTTAATATATTATATTATTAGTGATATTGTTTCAATCGAAGGTGGTAGAATTTGTGAGAGGAAAAATACTGATCAAGAGAGAGTTAAAATTTAACTCAAAGATCATCAACTCAATTGATCAACTTCATCACAAGGTAATTAGGAAGATGAAAATGTGGTCTCCGAAGCATATAATAGAAAAAAAATATATATGATCAACATATAATTAGAACTGAACAAAAAAGGCCATCAACGCAGTTGATCTACAACGTAATTAGGAACATGAAGATGAGATATTTAAAGCATATAGAGAATTAATTAGAATTCATGCTAAAGTAGATGGATAACAATGGAAATTGTATGGAGGAAGAATTCTAGCAATAGAATTAAGGAAGATTTAGGAAACGATAAAAAATCATAGATGGTTAAGTAAGACTGTAAGGTGCCTCTAGTTTTTTTGTTTTTTTTTTTTTCTTTTTTTTCTTGTGAAGGGTATCCTAGACTATACCTGAACTAATCTCGACAAATTATGACTGCAAAACATCCGTTCACTACAACAATATTGATTTTATAGGACGGCTAAAATGAAAAAGCGTTCTAAAATAATACTTTATAGGACACTAATTTATAGGACCAAACCAAAAAGTGTCCTATCTAAAAGCGTTACAATAAGTTTATATGACGGTTTTAGGCGTCTTAACAAGTTTTTTACGACGCTTTAAAATAAAGTGTCATATTAGCTATTTTATAGGACACTTTTGAAAAGTGTCATATAAAACCATATTTTATAGGACACTTTTCAAAAGTGTCCTAAAAAATAGTTAATAGGACACTTTATTTTTAAAGCGTCGTAAAAAGTTGTTAAGACGCCTAAAACCGTCATATAAACTTATTGTAACGCTTTTAGATAAGTCACTTTTTGGTTTGGTCCTATAAATTAATGTCCTATAAAATATTCTTTTAGGACGCTTTTTCATTTTAGGCGTCCTATAAAATCACTTTTGTTGTAGTGGCTTTGATAAAATCAGTGACCACAATTGTTATGTACGTCTAGATTCGAACCCTAGAAAAATGAGATATTCCACCACATCCCCCGGTACCTCAACCGGTATGCCAAAAGTCCACAACCCTTGTGGTTAAGTAAGATGCCTCTTGTTAGATATAAGATTAAAAAAACTAGAAACTAGAAATTGATTTAAAAAAAATGAGATATTCAATAGTAACTTATAGCTAGAAAGGTGTTTGTATTATTAATTTCAAAACTATGGTACTAGTTTGAATTACTGTTTAATCACGGTCCATGATGGGGAATTAATTGAGACTGTTTTTTCTTCTACCGTTGCAAAATAATAGATTTCTGATAATCGATATTCACTCACACACATAAAAAATAGATTGCGCTCATATACATGACTAATTCATCTAAATTTAAACTTGTCGTTTACTTTTATTTGTTTTGTCTACTAAATAATTGTTAGGTGTTTTATACACCTTTAGATACGTGACAAATAAAATTAAAAACAAGTATACTTTCCGTCTTACTATCGCCTTTCAAGTAATAAATGGTACAAAGTACCGAGTATCATCCACATGGATTGTTGTAAAGTTTAGTTAAGAGTCCAATGAAAGAGATGAATTCACATGGTAAATTTGAAGATTTAATTGGTGATTTGATTTTGGTGATTTAATAGTTAATAAAAGTAGCCAGTGTGCAAGACTTAGGGTGAGATGCAAACCCAAACTTAAGTAGATTAAGACTATCAGACTAACCAATGCTAGCAGAATGCTACAACATCCATTTTAGCAACAATTATTTTCACCACTTATTTTGAAGGCATTTCTCTCGGACATCACTAACATATTGATATTATAGCTTTTTACCCATATCTCTATGAGGTATCCAGACCACTGAAAGTATAAATAGTGTCTTCAAAATATATGGATAAACAAAATAGATCTTTTGTTAAAAATCACTCTTTCGAGTGGATTCCCATATCATTCAAGTTGACGTGAGCTAAATGGCTTATCTCTAAGTCCATTCCACTATAACACCTTAAAGTGATCAACTTGTCAAGAGGTGTTGTTGGTTTTATAAAACTTGAAAAGAAATAAGGAAAACTTTATTGTTGCATAAAAGAATCTACTCTTGTTTGGTTTGCAAAACTCACCTTTTCCGTCTTACACCCTAACTAACGGATTTATCTACTCATAACGGAAATTAAATAACAAGAAATATAAAATGCATAAAATAAAGACATGATAAATAAATAACAATAATGTAAATTGCAATAAGAGTAAATGCAAGAAATTAAAGAACTAGACAAGTAAGTACAAGAAAGTAAAGAACAAGAATTTAAATTGCAAAAAATAAATGACAAGAATGTAAGTCACTAAAGTAGATGACAAGAATTAAACACAAGTATTTAAGACAAGAATATAAAGGTAAACAATAAAGGAAGAACAAGTGTTTAGAGAAACAAAACAAGGAATTACTTCAACCGTAATACTTTATTAATTCAAGAGACTACTTCAAAAGCTTAGATAGATCAAAGACCAAAATAAAAGCCATCCCCAACCTCCCTATTTATACAAGGAAGAAGATGGGGGAAAAACAGACATTTACATATCATGGTACAACAAGTCCAACTAAAGTACACTTAGTCTAAATATCCAAAGGTTAACATCCAAAAGCTAATAAAGTATCATAATTACAAAAGTTAAAATAAAAAGTCAACAAATGTTCCAAAATAAAAATCAACCAGCTCTACTACAACTGGGATACACAAAAGCTTGGGTCAAACAGTAAAACAGTCAACCTAAAGTGTCCTTTCTGCCCAGATTTTCCTCCAAACAATGATGTAGCATTCCACCAACATCAAAAGTCAACAGCTACACAAATTCAAACCAATCTGCCAAACAACATCTGCATTGGCCTAAAAAGAAGTAAAACAATTAAAATCATTTACACTAGCTCCATGAACAAAGAAACGGCAAGTAAGATAAGAAAACAACTCAAGTTATGGGGACAAGGTGAGCTGAGGTTGGGAGAATATGGTTCAGAGTTAGTGATATCTTCAATACTTCTTATGAATGAATCATTGGTAGGGAAAGAAAGGGGTAGAACAACAAGCGGTTGGGGTTCAGAGAGAGGGTGATAGATTTTGATAGGAAGACTAACCTCAGTGTTATCGAGCTCCCCTCTTTATTTAGGGAAGCAACATACTCTGAATACATGGGTTGTTTGTTCTTTGCTTGTGGATTAGGTTGCTCCTTTATGGGAGGAGGCTTATCCCCAAAGGTGTTTTATTAAATACAACCCCGACTTGAGTCCCTAGGCGTATAGACTTGAAGAAGGATGAGGGACTTTGAATATCATCATCGTCATCATCTTCTTCATCTCTTAATGGGAATGAAGGACCTTCTTCATCACCACCGTCTTCTTCCTATTCTTCATCATCTTTATTAAGGAGGACTTCATTTAATCCCTGATTGGTTTCAGCTGTTGAATTATGAAGCAAGTCCTCAGCCTCAGAGTTGATTTGTTCAGCGAGCTCTTGGGCGATCTTCTCCCCCTCTTTGTTACCATCGGGGAGGACGTGCACCAACAGAGTACCCACGTTGCTGCTGAGTTTAGCAAGTGTATCTCTATGGTCCTTCTGAGGCAGGGCAAGCTGATCTATGTTCTTTCGATCGGCTTCAGAGAGAACGGAGGTGGAAGCAGCAGGAGTTTGCAGTAGCCGCAAAATCTCTACAAGTGTTGCTCCTTGCTTTTCAAGGGCTTCTCCCGGCTTGTCAATCTTCGTGCCCAATTGAGTGAGGGCATAGGTGTTCTGAGGAACAAAATTATTCAGGGAGGAGACATCTGTCTTTAAGGTAGAGACCTCCGACTGGAGGCCTGAGACAATGTTCTTTAGGCTAGGTACCCCTGATACTTTCCTAAAGATGTATTCTGCAGAGAGCTGCAGGTTATCTGCCCTTTGCTTGATCTGGCCCGTCTCTCCAACCAAGTAATTCATGGACGATATTTGAATGGTGGTGGAGGGAGGAGCTAGAGAGATTGTAGGAATCTCTAAATTCAGCCGGGGAAGAGATTTCCCCATAGCTTTCTCTATATTGATATTTTTAATTTTCTCCACGTTTAGAGACGATGGAGATTTGGACAGAGGTGCATTAGAGACACCTATGTCAGCAGCAACAGTAATAGTAATAGTAGCAGTAGCAACGACAGTACGTAGTAGTAGTGACACCTGTAGGTAACAAAGATAAACGATCCAAAAAGAGGTCGGGGTTAGAAGAAAGAAGTTGGGTGGAAGTTGTTTGTTTGCAAGGGTTCCTAGAGAGTACCTAAAGGATTACTCTCAGGGTTGGTACTTGCAACGATTATGTCCCGAGGATCACATACCTGTGTCTGAGAATGTTTGTCAAAAATATTTTAGGGTCCTGTGCACGTAGCTTTCCAATTTTTATATTGTCGAAACAAAATTGATAATTGAACATCACTCTTCTCAACCTCTTAAGATATGGAACAACCATATCTGAGTCATGGATTGATATGTAGACCAAAGAAGGATAGGTAGAAGTAGAAGAGAAGGCAGTGAGTGTGTTACCTGTGCCAGCTTCAGCATAGCTGGTGCCTAAATTTTCAGGGAGCGAAGTCTTTGAAAAGTGGGGTAGCGTTGATGAGGCGGCAACGGTCTCTGAATCCATTGTCGTAGAAGAGGGATGAGGAGGCGTTTGTAGTACGCCGAAAGAAGGAAGAGTTATCTGTTGAGAGACAGTCTTCTTTGGCTTCTTATTCAGTGGATTATGCAACGATGGATTTCTTGTATCCATCGTTGGCTGGATTTTTTTCGTTTTTTCAAAGGGAGGAAGATGTGTCAAGGTTGTTGGAACCCATATCTACGCTCAAACAGTATTGATCAATAAGAGTAGTTAATAGTAACTGAAGCAATTCAGTAATCAATACAGTAAACTAGAATGGTTAATTGATAAAGATGAACAAGATCAATTAAGCAATGCAATTTGTATTTCACTCAAAGCAATAGCAGTTACAGTACTGATGAATACAAATACGCTCACGAGTTCTCTCCAAGTCAATCGACACATGATACAAGAGACGCTCTATCTATTTATACTATTACATAGATCAAAGTCAAAGAGCTATCCTATCATACACCGACACATAAGAAGAATCTGTAACAAACTTTGTTAGAGTTTGTTACACGGTTATGCCACGTCATATGTCACGTGTAGATATCTTGTATTTGATCCAGAAGAGGCTCTGTCTTCTGGATTGGAAGACTGTCTTCTGGTTTGATCTTCTGTTCATACTTTTACAATAAATAATTCTGACAAAGGTCGATCACTGATAGGTTCTTCAGTGATCCGGACACATTCTCTCCTTCAACCACATAAATGGGAGGAGGATTTACAATGCTCTGGGAGAGGGACCATTGATGATAGCCATCATCTCTGGAAGGTAGGGAGCATCTCCTTCCGTTTCATCGTGCTCTAGAAATTTCTTTCCTACCCGAGAGAAGGTTTCATTACCCTTCTTTGGGTAGCCTTAAAACACAAATTACATAATCATCGAAATGAATCTGGGATAGGGGATGGTCGTCTTTTTCTCCTTTGCAGTGACCCTCTACTAAGATCCTCGAAGATGAGTTTCACGTAGTTGATGCGGCGACCATGGTAGAGAGCATATGCCATGTCGAGGAACTTTCTACTTGCTTGTTCCTGACTGCGAGTCTTAGTGCCAAGGCACTGAATGATGTGGGTGAAGATGTAGTGCCACTTAGCAGGTAAGCGATCCCTTTCGATCTTGGTGAGCTCCTTGTTGAGCTCATTCTTGTTCTTCTCTTGACGAGTCCAGTCATAGCCTATCTAACTTAGAAATTCTTGGACCTGCTTCTTGGTGGGTTCAGGCTCCCATTGCTGACCCTTTTCCTTGGAGGGAAAGCGTAGAGCTCTCCTGATAGCTCCAACAGTAATGTCTAGTGAGCCCGAGCTAATAGTAAAGCCGATAGCAGGGAGGTGAGTTTGTTACACGGTTATGCCACGTCATATGTCACGTGTAGATATCTTGTACTTGATCCAGAAGAGGCTCTGTCTTTTGGAAGACTGTCTTCTAGATTGATCTTTTGTATATTCAGTAGTCTTCTGGAAAGAGCTCCTGGAGATAAACACTTTGTCTTTGGTAAGTTCTGTTCATACTTTTGCAATAAATAATTCTAACAATCTCCCTCTAAGTATTAAAATAGAACTCTTACAAATATTTGGAATAAGACAAAAGTGAAAGATCATTACATTACTGAAATTTAAAATTACAAAATTTGAAAGTACAATTGATGATAAGAACAATGCTTCTAGAACACCACTAATGATAGTATAGAAAATACTAGTGAGCTCCCTTAGATTTAAAATTCCTTTTAGATGAAGATCCATGTCATTCGTTGCTTTTTGATTTTCAAATTTGGATCGTTCATCTTCTGCAAGACATGCCCATGAATTATTGAGAGAATCTTCGTTGAATATTTGAAGCCTTCTTGTATTTTGAAGAATCTCTTGCTGTAAGGTCTTCTAAAAACGACTCCAACTTCTGGCTCGTATACAATAGTGCCAACCCTCATGTTCTCTACCCCTTCTAAATCTTCATTTAGCTTGCCATTCAGAAAGGAAGATTTGACATCCATTTGATATACTTTGAAGTGTTTGTATGTAGAGAAGGCCAGAAACAAACGAATTGCTTCTAGTCTTGCCACTAGAGCAAAAGTTTCATCGTAATCAATCCTTTCTTCTTGACAATATCTCTTTGCAACCAATCTGGCCTTGTTTCTGACCACTATGCCATCTTCATCTTCCTTGTTCCTGAAAACCCACTTAGTGCCAATTGCAGTTTTATCTTTAGGTAAGGGAACGAGTTTCCAAACCTTATTTTGTTCAAATTGAAGAAGTTCTTCCTGCATGGCATCTATCCAACTTGGATCTTGAAGGACTTCATGAACTCTTTTTGGTTCTTTCATGCTATGAAAATTTATGAAGAATGCTTCATTAGCAGTAGCAAATCTAGTCTATACACTATCAGAAGGATCACCGATGATTTGGTTAAAAGGATGGTCTTTTGTCCACCTATTCAAGGGAAGTTGAAAAACCAGAGGGGGTGCTATTTCTGTATCTTGAGTCTCATCTTCTAATTCATTTTGTTTTGGAGGAGAACCAAGTTTCTCCCCCTCAAATGAAGGAATAAAGAATTAGGGATCTATTGTAGAGCTTTCTACTTATGGAGTAGAATTTTGTTCCTCTGTACTTGCATTTGAGTTTGTTGGTTCTGAGATAATGGCTTCTGGAGCTTCATCATCTATATCTGCAAGTTCTTCAGAAATAATAGGGGAGCCAGAAGGACCAAAAATTTTGATACCTGAAATTCTTAGTTCTTCTGCAGTTCTGACTAGAACTTCTCTATTTGTACTATCAGGGGGTGTTTGGTTCGCAGAATGTTTTCGGACGGAATGGAATTTATCAAAGGAATTGGAATGGAATGTTATCAGGTTTGACCATCTGTTTGGTTGACAAGCATTGGAATGGAATCTGTTAAAGAAATTGAAATTTGTTTGTTTGGTTCACATAATGTAGCTTTGGAATTGGAATGAAATATTGGTAAATGACCAAAATAACCTTTCAAAATATTTTGAAACCGAAATCCAACAACTATGGTTCAGATCGATGGTGGTGGGTAGTGATTGGCAGTGGTCGATGGTGGTTTAGATCGGCGGTGGTTTCGGTAAGCGATGGTCGGTGGTGGTTCAGACCGACGATGGTCGGTGGTGGTTCATCCGGGGGTGGTTGGCGGCGGCGGTGGTCGACGACCGTCAACGGTGGATCAGACCGGCGGTGGTTCATCTGAGGGTGGTTGGCGGCGACGGTGGTCGACGGTTGTCAACGGTGGTTCAGACCGGCAGTGGGCGACAATCGTCAACGGTGGTTCAGAACGGCGATGGTCGACGGTGGTTCAGACCAACGGTGGTCGACATTTGTCGACGGTGGTTTAGATTGGCGGTGGACGACGGTCGTCAGTGGTGATTAAGACCGGCGGTGGTCGATGGTGGTTCAGACCAACGATGGTCGATGTTCATCGACGGTGGTTCAGATAGGTGGTGGTTCAGATCAAGTAGGGAAGATGGGGATAATTTTGTCTTTTTGAGAATATGGGATGGAATGGAATTGAATTCCTTCTCAATTGTGATGGAATGACCAAATCCATGGATGGTGGAATGTGTGGAATTCAATTCCATTCCATAGTTAAACCAAACGACTGAATGAAATTTGGTCAATGGAATTGATCATTCCAATTCCATCGGATTCCTACAAACCAAACGCCCCCTTAGAGACTGGTTCATCTCCAAAGTAGTCCTCAAAAAGTGAATTTAGTTCTGACTCTCTGGATTTCGAGAGATAGTCAGAAGTAACTTGGTTTAGCTTAAGTTCTGAGTTGGAACACTCAGAAGTTAACTGGGCTTGATCATCAAAGCAGGCATTGATGCTTTCTAACACATGCAAAGCATAAAAATAGATATGATAACACCAAAAAGTGTGCCCGATTGATAGGCGGGTTTACACCCCCCTTCTTCTAGCCGTAAGTGTATGGGTCGAATCAAGTAGTAGAGTACCGAAGTACGAGTATCGAACCACAGAGCTACGCACTAAGTATCACAATGACTATGACAATTATTAATTGGACGATCGAAATTTAGATGGGTTGTTTAACAAAAATTAAATTAAAGATGGCTAAAAGATAATTAGAGCTGAAAAATCAACAAGCAATAACGCGAAACTTTGTATTGGATAAAAGAGGTTGGGAGTTGGGTTCAACAAGGATTTTCTACCAGTAGCACACGATGAGTGGAAGATAATTCAATTAAGCAGTCAATGAAGAACAATCATATTAATGATCATTACTCTCTATCGAGTAGTAGTAGTGATTTTATATTAAAAAAGAATAATATTTAGCTTTCGATAAAACACACAACAATTTTCAAATATATAATTCTTAGAACAAGATTGTTAAAGAACACTAGGGTTTAACTGGTATGTCTCCATCCAATTTCTAACCCTAGGCATACAATTTTATAATTCTAAATTCAATCAATCTCTTCTCAGAAGTTACTCAAACACAATAAATCAATTGACAGGTGATCAGACTGACAAAAACATTAAACTCAAATCATATGCTTCATTGAATTGGAATAACTAAACGGAAAATCCAAAGCAAGTATGCTAACAAGTTTCAAATCCAAATATCACCCAACCCCCAACACATGAAGATTAGTTCATGCTTGGGGTGATACAACTAAAAAAATAAAGAGTGCATCTACAGATCTAGACATCATAAATTACGAAAAATCTAAAAACATATAAAATCCCCTCTCTTGATGAATCTCCACGCACAAGTAAAAAGTCAGCTTCAAACCTCAATCCCGGTCGAAATCTCTGCGCTTTCTTGCTTGAAAATGTCAGATCTATCTCTCTAAAATCGCCTCCAGCCGTCACTTGATGGATAGAAATCAGAATACCTAAAAATGATGCAACAGCCGTCATTTTATTGAAATGATAGTGAGTTACGCCACTTCGCCCGCGGTTTGAAACAGCAGGGAAGGTCTGACGTGTTAGGATGTGGCACCTTGAGGCCACGGGAAATGTCACGTAACTCACTGTTTGGTCTCTCTTTTCTTCACTTGAGACTTCTCAAACGACCCTAACACACCGGTACTTCTTTTTGGCACAAAAACTCAAGTTTTTCTTCAAAAACCATCACTATCTCTTGTGTGTAAAAATTATTGGAAATCCTGTACAAACTTGGTAGACGTTGTCAAATGTATGGTTTATTTGCTCAACAATAAGTCAATGACATCGGAATTTAGTCTAAGAATAACGCCAATTTCTGGCGTTATCAACAACCCCAAACCCAGCGTTGATTGTCCTCAAGCAAATTAGCGATAAAGAAAGAATAAGAACACAACACTACAAAACATAATCGCATGAAATCCAATTGGGTGCACTTTTTCAAATTTTATTCTTTGCAACTAATCAACAGAGTTGTGCTTCCATTTTAGTTGACTAAATTTTTACCATTGAGAATCGAACTAGAAAAGGCCACGTTATTACTGAGTGACTACCAACTATACACATTTAGGAGAGGATTTTGCCTTGACCCTACCTTACTGGATGCTCTTATATATCTCGAATCCTAGGGTTCTCTCAAGATACAACTCATGCAGTGAGAAGTTATGTGCAATAAGGTTCAACGTGTAACTGTATGACATAATGAAATCCAAAAACACATAAACTTTAAGAAAAAAAATCTCAGAAAAGAATCATATAGTACGACACAGACCCCACATATACTCTTCAATCATGCAATACTCGTATTTTCTCAAAGATCATTCAGGTCTTTGAAGGGTTGTAGCGAGGCTCTATCAGATTTCACCATTTGGTGATCTTTACACAAAATCTCTATCTCTAGTCCCTCATTCTTTTTGATTGCTCCCAATGGTTGTAGATATTTTTTTTGCTTCCCACTTATCAGATTCAGGATTGTATGAGGTTTGGGATAGAATAATGGTTTGGCGGGGACTGAATTGCTCATAAGTGTGGCTACAGTTCCCAAATTTTGGAATAAAGACAAAACGCTTGAATTTTTGTTTCTTAAAGTCCACACAAGTTGCAAGCAAGAAAGAGTTATGATCCTAATGTGTGTCTATACTACATGATGCAAAAGTAATAGTGAGATTAAGCTATTACCACCACTAGAAAGGAAGAATTTAAAATATTGATTAACAAAGAAAAACGCTCCATGAAATAATCGCTTTATTGTTTGGCTCAAGATTCCTTTCCGGGTGGTCTCCACTAATGTCCCCCAATACGCATCTCACTGGTCATCTCTCAATATTAAGTTGCCTTCTAATCTATACTACCTATATATTGGTTTGACCTAAACATCTTAAATACAACTATTTTTGCATGATGTACAACTCATTTATGCATCATTTTCAAAAATCTCTTAAATACAACTTTTAGAACATAGAGTACAAACTTTGATGCAAGGGATTTAAATCGACTGCATCATGACCAAATTAGTTGCTTACAAAAGTGCTTTCTCCCTCCCAGTCTTCTACACGCTTGAGTCTGGCTCACAATTTCAGTCTGCAAGTCTCAAGACCAGTTTGGGTATAATTTGACTTCCTTTCTCCCCTCAGTCGCGTTAAACAACGAAATGTCATGGTTTTGGTGTATCACCTTGAACAAGATGCCTGATTTGCTTTCTGCCCGGTATCAAACAGATTTGATGCATCAACACCTCATTGATACATATAACCCCTTCCTCTCTGATGTATTGATTTCATAAGTTCTTCCAAACCCTAGAGATTTCTATGTGCTTCAAATTTAGGTATCCTCTTCAAAACCTTATTGATTTCCATTTTGATTTCGAATCCATTTCCATTTTGATTTTGCAGGTTAATATCATCATGAGAGAAGTGATTTTGATTTATTCAACAATTAGTCCATTTCGAGGTATGTTGATAAAATTTTGACTTCCTTTCTCTTCTCTTGAAAAGGAGTTTAACTTACCATTCAATCTTGACAGCTTTTTACATCGAAAATAAGCTAAAAAACATCTTCTAGAACCTGTTTTTATGAAGATGAAATGAACATTAGAAGAACTAATTACAAAAGAGAGAGAGAAAGAGGTTTTAAAAAAACTTGGGTGTTCTATTTATCTCATATTCATCTTCATTGTGGTTGGTTTGCAAGCTGAAAAACATCTTCTTGAACCTCTTTTTATGAAGATGAAATGAACATTAGAAGAACCAATTACAAAAGAGAGAGAGAGAGAGAGAGGTTTTAAAAAAACTTGGGTGTTCTATTTATCTCATATTCATCTTCATTGTGGTTGGTTTGCCTCGACAAGAATAGTCAACTCAATATTCTGCTAAGTGACCTTAAATCTTAAATTTTGCATCATAAAAGTATAAGCCTATCCTTGTTTGTTTGGTTGATCCACAGTTAAGATTTAATACATAAGTGACCTTCATTTGATTTACATTTCCATTTTCATTTCAATTTTACAGTTACCGTTTACAAGAGAAGATACATAAATACGTGGTTGAATTTGTGCTCGCTTCATAGGTATGTTTCTATCCTTTATCTTTTAGTTGCGTATATGTTCAAACCAATTTATATAAAAGAAAGTTATTTTAGAAATTAAAATTAAATAGTTTCTGTGCAAATTTTACCAATTTGATCATCTGCATAAAATTTGTGTTTGTTTTTTTTGGTTTACTCCAACAACAATATCCCTATATATATATATATATAATAATCTCACTTCAAGAACCCAAGTGGTTTTATTTCTTTTGAAAGGCATATTTTATTACCATAACAAACATTAACAAACAACAAAGTCAGGAAACTAAAAGAGGGCCAATATGGCAACAGCAAAACAGACCAGCAACACATAAACCAGATTCCAAGCCTACTGAACACATAAACCAGATTCCAAGCCTACTGAGTTACCATAAATACAAAGTGAATTTCTGGAATCAACTATGTTTTGCGAGAGTCACATTCCAAGTGGTTTTATGTTCTTGGATTTTAGTATTTCTGTTGGATGTTTCTTCTGAAGACCCTATACATATAAAGTTAATTTTTTATTTTAATTCATGGATGTTTTTCTGAAGACCCTATATATATAAAGTTAAGTTTTTATTTTAATTCATGGATGTTTTTCTGAAGACCCTATATATATAAAGTTAAGCTTTTTATTTGAATTCATGGATATTTCTTATGGATTTATTTGAATTATCTAAAGACGTTACAATATGTTTATTAGATGTGTTTAGTTCTTAATCACCATGAACTATTGATACCAAAAGAATATTGGTTATAAAGGTTAATATATGAACAAAAGTGTGCAAAATGTGTACATTTGCAAAATACAAGTCCAGACAATGTGGTGTTTTTTTATAGAAGTTTTGCCTCCAAAATGTGTACATGTGCAAAGTTTTTTTTTTTCCATTTTAAGCTCTTAATCACCATTTGAGTCTCATTAAGCTGTTAACAAACAACCCCTTAATTACAGACCTCCCCTTAATCCACACAAACAGTTTTATCCATAAGGCTTAATGAAAACCAACCAAACAGCCTCTTAAAGATACATCATTAAGCCAACTTTCTGTATCATTAAGCCACTACCAAACAGTCAGGTATAGCTGACCAAATAAGTTCTGAGTCCCGTTAAGAAGCAACTTCTGAATAGTTCCATTAAGAGGTAACTTTAAGAGGCAACTTCTGAATCGCTAAGAGGTGAATCCTATTTGGCAAAAATTAAGTCTGCCTCTTAATGGTTCCAAAACCCTCTGAACAATTATCAAACAATTATATTTCATTTTGCATATATCATAATAGCCTCTTAGTCATTCTAACCACTTAATCCACACAAACATCTTTATCCATAAGGCTTAATGAAAACCAACCAAACAGCTCTTAAAGATACATCATTAAGCCAACTTTCTGTATCATTAAGCCACTACCAAACAGTCAGGTATAGCTGACTAAATAAGTTTTGAGTCCCATTAAGAGCCTCTTAAAGATATATCATTAAGCCAACTTTCTGTATCATTAAGCCACTACCAAACAGTCAGGTATAGCTGACCAAATAAGTTCTGAGTCCCGTTAAAAGGCAACTTCTGAATAGTTCCATTAAGAGGTAACTTAAGAGGCAACTTATGAATAGTTCCATTAAGAGGTAACTTAAGAGGAAACTTCTGAATCGCTAAGAGGTGAATCCTGTTTGACAAAAATTAAGTCTGCCTCTTAATGGTTCCAAAACCGTCTGAACAATTATCAAACAATCATATTTCATTTTGCATATATCATAATAGCCTCTTAGTCATTCTAACCACTTAATCCACGTAAACACTTTATCCATAAGGCTTAATGAAAACCAACCAAACAACCTCTTAAAGATACATCATTAAGCCAACTTTCTGTATCATTAAGCCAACTTTCTGTATCATTAAGCCACTACCAAACAGTCAGGTATAGCTGACCAAATAAGTTCTGAGTCCCATTATAAGGCAACTTCTGAATAGTTCCATTAAAGGTAACTTTAAAAGGCAACTTCTGAATAGCTAAGAGGTGAATCCTATTTGGCAAAAATTAAGTTCGTCTCTTAATGGTTCCAAAACCCTCTGAACAATTATCAGAAAATTATATTTCATTTTGCATATATCATAATAGCCTCTTAGTCATACTAAACTTAATCCACACAAACAACTTTATCCATAAGCTAAAGAGAAAACAATTTCCAGTTCGGGTTAGCTTTTCAATGACAATCAATAAAGCTTAAGGCTAGACAATTCCGAATGTAGGTGTTTATCTACCGGAATCGATATTCTCATATGGGCAACTTTATGTGGCGTTGTCAAGAGGAATATCACGAGGCAATACAAAGGTGTTAGTGAAGCCTGTGAAAAACGTCAATCGTGCCGGAGTCTACACCTCAAACGTCGTCTATCAAGAAGTTTTACGTGATGAATAAGGTATAATCAACAATTATATTATTACACATTTGGTACCATATGTTTCTACTAATATCCATGTGCCGTTTTTTGCAAGAAATATTTATGGATGGGTGCATCACGAAAACTAAACAACATATTGGATGTACGAATGAGCATTATTTACAGATGATTGTATTTTTTTGTTCACTCAAGAATTTCAAGTTTTGTAACGGGTTATGAGTACATTTAGAAACCCAATACGTGTGCAATTATTTTTTCATTTGATCTTGCTAATACACAATATTAACTTTCAACTTTATATATTAGTTGACTTGCAAAATAACCGCATAAACTCATGAAATAATATTGAAAGTGATAAAGAAACATGATTTAGAGCTAAACTAATGTTTCGGAACTGTGATTCACCCGCGCTGCATCGCGCGGGTACACTACTAGTGATTCTCAAAACAATGACTAACTCTTAGTTTCACAAAATTTTACACTCTCAAGGAAAAATTGTAACACATGCAAAGCCTAAAAATAGATTTGATAACACCAAAAAGTGTGCCCGATTGGACAACCCCAAACCTAAGCAACACTTTGTCCCCTGTGTGCAAACATAGACATGAAATTAAACAACCACAAACAAACAATATCATGTGATTAGGTACAGTCATCCAACAAGAAAAGTAAATTAAGTTCAACATAAAAGTAGCATATAAAAGTCTAAGGCACACAAACCCTTCTCAATCGTCATGGGATGATGAGGCGCCTCCAGAGTGATGGTCGCGGACTCGGCGTCTCTCGGAGACCAGTGGTGCACCCATATGATCTAACCTCCAGTTGATATCTTCGATGTTTTACAGCCACCTGTTATCCATTTTTGGCGCCCATGGTGGAGTGTCTCCGGTGTGCTTCTCTACTCCCTCATTTTCTGGTACGTATTCCGGGTCGACAAAGTTGTATTCTCCTTCATCATAATTAGGATTTCGTTGAAGTTCTTCGATAAGCCTCTCATTTTCTCTTTCATTCTCTTAAGTTGTTCCTTCTCTTCCTTCTCCCTGTCGTGCTTCTCTGTTGCATGTATCTGGATGCGATAATGTTTCTTGTCAAAATCGCCCATGAAGGACGTAAGCTTCCCAATCTCGACTCCAGATTTCCTGTAAAAAGTGAGTTATCATACACGAAAAATGGAGTATTCCATCTAAAGTAATCCCAATCTAATATCTCCATCCAGATAATGTGAGCCACATCCATCGGCATACCCTGTTGAAGTCAATAGAGTACATGAGCGATTTGGGGTTCAGCTATGGTGTTGTGCGTTGAACGCTTCAGGGAGCTTTTAATGAACATCATCATAAAAGCCATGATGCATCTCACTCTTCAGGATTCTTTCAAAGTTGAATGCATATTCTGATCATATTTCTCTCTCATCATCAGGTCCATTCCTGACATTTTATAAGCTTTAGACGAGACGTAAAGAAGGGTCCTCGATAAGTACGATTTTTTTTCAACATATTGTTTATTTGAAAATATTATTGAATTCAACAAATACTAATAATTCATATAAAATCGTTTTTCCGATTATTCATTGACGCAAAATCAATCAGTATTTATTCCAAAATTAACATTATGTACCGTATCATATTTGTGTAGCATCGCCAATCCGTTTCATCTAAAAAACAACCTATGATACATACCTTTAATACATAGATTGACAATATTTAGGGTAACAAATCATCATTTAATTTAAAGTTTGTCCTCATATTGTTAACTACTTTGTAGAGTGCATATCTGGTGTTTCATCTCTAGTTCTGATCCAGTCGGACACCCCATTTCGTCGCAAGGCCCGGACAATTAGCGGTTTTTCTTTGATTTGGAATTCTCGACAATTCGAAATCCTGTAATACATGCCCATTTCTCGCCTTTTCGGCACAAGGTGGTAATCACTGATATCATCAAGTGAGATTCGAACTTGCTTTTCTCCGAACATGACTGTGTACTGATGGTGATACACAGCCGAAATCATGTTCTGGTAAACGTGCCCCCCAACCGTGAGTATTAATGATTTCTAGTACACGTGATTCCTCCGATAATCCTATCAGTTTAATACCTCGTTCACCAAAAGGGAAGCATTTCTTTATGCTTAGCAGTTTCGTCCTAGCCGCGAAGTCCTTGTTTACCATCCTTGCCCATTTGGCTTTCCCTTGTGCTGATAGTTCCTTGTTCGGATGGGCCCTCATAGTTCTGCATAGGAATATAAAGCCGATTAAGCACTTAAACCACAAATGGTTACCCCAAACCTAGGTTGTTACCGAGGTTTATGTGAAGATTGAGCATTACGCTTTCCAGATATAACTCCAAACCTGCGCCAAGGTGCGGGTTGGATGATACCGGATTGACCAAATTGGGGTAACCGGCAACCCCAAACCTAGGTAAAAATCTAGGTTTGGTTTGCCCCAAAATAAATCAACCAGGAGGAAAAATTGATCACAAAGAATTTCCAATAAGCATGCTAAAAAACAGGACAAATTCCCAACCAAGTCTCAAACAATTCCTTAGATGAACATGATTTCAATAAAGATTACATCATTCATATTGTAAACATGTAAATTTGCAATTATGCCTCAATAACATTAGAATGGCAAACTTCAAAATTAAATATTTGAAATCCCTAACAACATGATTTCCACCCTTCATTAAAAACCAACCATAAAAAGAACATATGATGCACTCATATTGTAACACCTTAGGCAGATCCCATATCGGCCGTGGACAAGAGTGATGCTGGGTTCATAAGTAAACATTGGCCTTCCTAAACACAACGCGTTTTGGGGCCACACGCAATGCATGTTCTTGGAACACTGTGGTTAAGCGTGCTTGGGTGGGAGTAGTACCAGAATGGGTGACCCCCTGGGAAGTCCTCGCCAGGTCGCCAGAAACAAATCCGTGCGGCTTAGGCCAAAGCGGACAATATTGTGTTGTGATAAGGCGGGGGTGTTACAAATGGTATCAGAGCCGCTCCTGTGCCGTTCGGGATGTGGGGCAAACCTCATCGAGGACGATGAGTCCCTAAGGGGGGTGTTTGTAACACCTTAGGCAGATCCCATATCGGCCGTGGACAAGAGTGATGCTGGGTTCATAAGTAAACCTTGGCCTTCCTAAACACAATGCGTTTTGGGGCCACACGCAAGGCAGGTTCTTGGAACTCTGTGGTTAAGCGTGCTTGGGTGGGAGTAGTACCAGGATGGGTGACCCCTTAGGAAGTCCTCGCCAGGTCACCAGAAACAAATCCGTGCGGCTTAGGCCAAAGCGGACAATATTGTGTTGTGGTAAGGCGGGGGTGTTACAAACACCTAGAGAAGGAATTTGAAATGCAGACAGATGGGGTACATTACTTTAAGAATAAGGTATGGGTACCGAAAGTTGGTGATCTACGGTCAACCATTTTGGACGAAGCCCATCGATCCAGATATTCAATTCACCCAGGAGCAGATAAGATGTATAAGGATTTGAAAGAGTATTATTGGTGGCCGGGAATGAAGAAAGATATAGCTTTGTTCGTAAGCAAGTGCCTGACTTGTGCTAAGGTAAAGGCTGAACATCAGAAACCATCTGGTTTACTCCAACAACCTGAAATACCACAGTGGAAATGGGAGCAAATAACAATGGATTTCGTAACTAAATTACCCAGAACTGGAAAGGGGCACGATACTATATGGGTTATAGTAGACCTACTTACCAAATCGGCTCATTTCATCCCCATTCGCGAAGATTTTAGTATGGAAAGGCGTGCACAAATCTATATTAATGAAATAGTTACACGTCATGGTGTGCCTATTTCCATTATTTCGGACATAGATACACGATTTACATCGCGTTTTTGGCAATCACTTCAAAAGGCATTGGGTACACGTTTGGATTATAGCACTGCCTATCATCCTCAATCGGATAGACAATCAGAAAGAACTATTCAAACGCTAGAGGATATGTTACGGGCTTGCGCAATAGATTTCGGTGGAAGTTGGGATACCCACCTGCCACTTGTGGAATTCTCCTATAACAACAGCTATCATACCAGCATATAATGTGCACCATACGAAGCTCTATACGGACGTAAGTGCAGATCGCTGCTTAGCTGGATAGAAATCGGAGATAGACAGTTGACAACGCCCGATATTATCCAGGAAACCACTAACAAGATCTCAATCATCAAAGAAAGACTCAAGACAGCAAGAGACTGTCAGAAGAGTTATGCGGATAATCGGAGAAAGTCGTTGGAATTCCAAGTGGGGGATAAAGTGCTTCTTAAGGTATCGCCATGGAAGGAACTAGTACGCTTTCAGAAAAAAGGCAAGCTGGGTCCCAGATACATTGGTCCATTCGAAATACTCGAAAGAATCGGACCAGTGGCGTACAAGTTGATGTTACCGCAAAATCTAAGCGCAATCCACGACACGTTTAATGGGTCGAATCTGAAGAAATGTTTAACAGATGAAACATTTTTGTTACCCCTGGACGACGTTCAGATTAACGATCGGTTACACTTCGTCGAAGAACCAATCGAGATTTTGGACCGAGAAGTTAAACGGTTAAGGCACAGTAAGATCCCTATTGTTAAAGTTCTCTGGAATGCAAAGCATGGTCCAGAATATACCTGGGAACGTGAAGATTTGATAAAGCAAAAGTATCCCAGCTTATTCGCAAACACCCCGGAGAAAGCTAGCTCTTAAATTTCGGGACGAAATTTCTCTAACAAGGGGAGACTGTGACATCTGTCAAATCTGAGTCTTCAGGTTAGTTTCTAATAAGTTTATTAGCATTAATATAGATTAGTTATAAGAGTTAAGAGTTAGAATATATTAGACTAACCGAAATTTTTTAGAATTTCCGGTAAATGCTTAGAAAGTCCGGTTCCGACCCGTAACTGTCTGAAACGTCCAATATAGTGCCAAATGCCCTAATTTATACCCAATTATTATAAAATATGAAATTTTAAAGTTTCAAAAATAAAATTTTTCATTTTAATTGAAATTAACCATTTTGGACTTATATTTTGAGAAAAAGGCCAAAAATTGAGAAAAAGATGAGTATTTTATCTCTTGGGCTTGTGTTATTATTTTTTAAACAAAAAAAATGGGCTTGGAGTGGGGCCCATAGGCTTGGCCGGCCCCTCCCCCTTAATCCCCATATAAATACCATTTTTTTTACTTTGCATTCATTCTTCAATTCAAAATTTAAAAAAAAAATCTCTCATTTCTCTCTCTAAAACTCAAAGGGTTCTTCAAGTTCATCATCTTCATCCCATTTCCAGCCTTGATTCATCCTCATTTCATCATCAAAAAGCAAGTTTTAACAAGAAGATTGAAGCTTTAAACAATATCAAATCAAGGTATGGACTCTCATATATGTTTTTGCATCATATTGTGTACATTTTGTGACATTTTCTTTGTGTATTTGCATCCTTTATGCATCTGAGTTTGAAAGTGTGCATCCACAAATCAAGGGTGTATAAAAGAGTATTTCTTATGATAAACACAAATGTAAATGGTGGGGATAGCTTTCTTGCAAATGAACCACTATTCTTGTGTGATTTCATACTCAAAACCCCTAAAATATGTTCATTTATCTTGCTGTCCAGAAAATGGTCTGTGTTTGGACGACCATTTAGAGTATATTTCAAGTTCAAATTCGTTTTTATTTTAAATAGTTTTCATATTTTATGAGTTGGGGTTCTAATCCAAGCGGTTTCACTCAAAAAAGTTGAGTTTTGACCCCCCAAATGCTCAAATCAAATGGAATATGCAACTGGTGATTCAACAGTAGGTAAACCCTACTTTGAATGGCCATACCTTGCAAAATAATGCTTCAAATCTCTTGATTTTTCTTCTGAAAGTTTGTTTAATGAGTTACCTTCCAAATGCTTTTAATTGCATTAAAAAATATAGTGATTTGAGGTTTCATTTACTCAAAACAAACTGAGTATGCAATCTGTCCAAAATGGACAGATTTGTGCATGCATGTTCTAATGGTCATATCTCTTTCAAAACTCAATGAAAAAGGATGATTCTTCCTTTGAGAGTTAATTACATGAGTTATCTTCTGCATGCAAGTGGAATCACATTAAAATATGGAGTTTTGACCTCCAAACACCTAAAACACTTTAGGTGTGCAATCTGTAAAAACCACCGGCAGATAAACTCTACTTTGTGTGTTAATACCTCTTTTGTTATTTGTCTTTAATGCATGAATCTTCTTCAACAACTTTCTTTATTGAGTTAGGGTTCTTATGAACCCAATTTCACTCAAAAATATGGACATATGAGGCATTAACCAAATTATTCAAAGTAGGTGTGCAATCTGTCAAGAAATGACAGAATGGTACATACCACTTTGAGGTGCTATATATTCTTCATAATTTCTTCAAAATGAGTTATTTTTATTTCAAAAGTTTCCTATATGAGGTATCTTTCCAATCCAACTGGAAATTCTAGAAAACAATTAGTAGATCTCCTTAAATGAGTGATTTACTAACATGGTGTAATCTGTTTTACCGGTTGTGACATAATGTTTTGCATGAACTATTTGAACCACTTTTGCATATCCAAAAGGCATGAAATTTGCTCACAATGACCATAACTCAGTACTTTATCTTGTATAAAAAGAAAGGAAACTAGGTCATTTTGGAAGCCCTTGAAAACTGATCATTATTAGGACAATTGGTTTCTATCCAGAAGAGAAATTCTGGACTTAATTGATTTCTATAAATGTTGATCATGTGATGGATAATAAGATTACTTTCAGTATAAATTACGATATTAACGAGCATGTGGGCATTTTGTGTAATTGGACATATATAGACACTTATGGGCTTAAGATTTATTCACCTCTATAAGTAGTATTAGACCTATAAGTGACGGTTTTGAGTATTACTCTTTGATAGGGAAGCGTTAGGTCGTCGTGTGGGGATCGGATTGTGTTGTCTTGTGTCGCGGAGCTTTGCTATAAGGTGAGTATTCACAGCCCCTCTTTCAAAGTATTTTATACGATTTGGGGTGAAAAGCATGATTGAATATGTTATATGAGCTATTTTCATTATGATTATGAAATTTTGTTAAATTTGATGTTGTGGGCACTAAGGCATGTACACTAATAGTTATATCGAGTAAAATATAACATAAAAGTTTGTACACTACTATTAACTCAAGTGAGGAGCCGAGGGTATTTGTGGATAGCGCTATTTGGACGGACAATCCCACCTAAAAACTACAGGTAGGGGTGCACTGTACTTAAAAAAGAAGAAGAAATGAAGGTTCAACATATGTGGGATATTAGTCCCACCACTTTGTATATTCAGACTGAATATACACTATAATATTTATTTGAATGGGACACGTATCACACTCTCATTTGTACGCCAAGTTCTTCAAATGCTAAAATCAAATGGAATATGCAACTGGTGATTCAACAGTAGGTAAACCCTACTTTGAATGGCCATACCTTGCAAAATAATGCTTCAAATCTCTTGATTTTTCTTCTGAAAGTTTGTTTAATGAGTTACCTTCCAAATGCTTTTAATTTCATTCAAAAATATAGTGATTTGAGGTTTCATTTACTCAAAAGAAAATGAGTATGCAATCTGTCCAAAATGGACAGATTTGTGCATGCATGTTCTAATGGTCATATCTCTTTCAAAACTCAATGAAAAAGGATGATTCTTCCTTTGAGAGTTAATTACATGAGTTATCTTTTGCATGCAAGTGGAATCACATTAAAATATGGAGTTTTGACCTCCAAACACCTAAAACACTTTAGGTCTGCAATCTGTAAAAACCACCGGCAGATAAACTCTACTTTGTGTGTTAATACCTCTTTTGTTATTTGTCTTTAATGCATGAATCTTCTTCAACAACTTTCTTTATTGAGTCAGGGTTCTTATGAACCCAATTTCACTCAAAAATATGGACATATGAGGCATTAACCAAATTATTCAAAGTAGGTGTGCAATCTGTCAAGAAATGACAGAATGGTACATACCACTTTGAGGTGCTATATATTCTTCATAATTTCTTCAAAATGAGTTACTTTTATCTCAAAAGTTTCCTATATGAGGTATCTTTCCAATCCAACTGGAAATTCTAGAAAACAATTAGTAGATCTCCTTAAATGAGTGATTTACTAACATGGTGTAATCTGTTTTACCGGTTGTGACATAATGTTTTGCATGAACTATTTGAACCACTTTTGCATATCCAAAAGGCATGAAATTTGCTCACAATGACCATAACTCAGTACTTTATCTTGTATAAAAAGATAGGAAACTAGGTCATTTTGGAAGCCCTTGAAAACCGATCATATTTAGGACAATTGGTTTCTGTCCAGAAGAGAAATTCTGGACTTAATTGATTTCTATAAATGTTGATCATGTGATGGATAATAAGATTACTTTCGGTATAAATTACGATATTAACGAGCATGTGGGCATTTTGTGTAATTGGACATATATAGACACTTATGGGCTTAAGATTTATTCACCTCTATAAGTAGTATTAGACCTATAAGTGACGGTTTTGAGTATTACTCTTTGATAGGGAAGCGTTAGGTCGTCGTGTGGGGATCGGGTTGTGTTGTCTTGTGTCGCGGAGCTTTGCTATAAGGTGAGTATTCACAGCCCCTCTTTCAAAGTATTTTATACGATTTGGGGTGAAAAGCATGATTGAATATGTTATATGAGCTATTTTCATTATGATTATGAAATTTTGTTAAATTTGATGTTGTGGGCACTAAGGCATGTACACTAATAGTTATATCGAGTAAAATGTAACATAAAAGTTTGTACACTACTATTAACTCAAGTGAGGAGCCGAGGGTATTTGTGGATAGCGCTATTTGGACGGACAATCCCACCTAAAAACTACAGGTAGGGGTGCACTGTACTTAAAAAAAAAGAAACGAAGGTTCTACATATGTGGGATATTAGTCCCACCACTAAGGTAGAATTAACAATAATTTTTTTTTTGTGGTCGAAAGGTTTAGTTGTGGCTCTTTATATACTAAAAATTAGAGTACATAATGCCTTGACGTTTTAAGATATTAATAAGTGCCAAAAATTTATTTTGCTCATATTCACTTACACAAAATGGATGTTTGAAATATTGAAAACCTGTGAACTCACCAACTCTTTGTAGTTGACCTTGTTTCAGGGGTAAGAAAAGATTAACCGAATCTTTCTATTATGTGGGCGCATCGACATCAATCATGTTGTTTATTTGAAACTGTTTAGTTGAAACACTTGGTTTACTTTATTTTGTTAGAACTTTTAGTTGATGCGATGTAAAATTTTAAACTTAAATTGTTTTGTATTTGAATGGATGGTTGGTGTTGTTTTTATCCTATTGTTATGAAATCTTGCGCTATCACGCCTCGTGTTTCCGCTTTAGCGGGGTGTGACAGACATGGTATCAGAGCCGCTCCTGTGCCGTTCAGGATATGGGGCAAACCTCATCGAGGACGATGAGTCCCTAAGGAGGGGTGTTTGTAACACCTTAGGCAGATCCCATATCGGCCGTGGACAGGAGTGATGCTGGGTTCATAAGTAAACCTTGGCCTTCCTAAACACAACGCGTTTTGGGGCCACACGCAAGGCAGGTTCTTGGAACTCTGTGGTTAAGCGTGCTTGGGTGGGAGTAGTACCAGGATGGGTGACCCCCTGAGAAGTCCTCACCAGGTCGCCAAAAACAAAGCCGTGAGCCAGTGGGGCAAAACGGACAATATTGTGTCGTGGTAAGGCGGGGTGTTACACATATTAAGCAGAAGTCGTAATCAAAGCAAGAACATCAAACATGCTTCACAAGAATTAACCTATCCATACCCATCATACAAAAATCTGCCCCCACCCGTTACTCCATTAGTACAAATCAGTCCATGCAAAGTATTAATTGAGTAAGAACATCGCAAATCACCGCAATGAATCGATTAAGTACCCACAAGAACCAAAATCGTTCAACTAGAAACACATCAGTTGAAATCAATAAAAACTCATTACCTTCCGCAAAGATTAAAAAAATAAAGCAAGAAAGCATACCTTCGAAGTGTTAACAACTGAGAATTCGACGGAGAATGAAGTTTGGCGGAGGGAAAGTCGCCGGAATTTAGGTGTCTCCGGAGATTGAGAGAGTGAAAAGAAAAATTTGTGGTTTGAAAGTGAAGAGGCAATTTGGGATTTTTGGAAAAATTAACAGCGGCTAGGGTTTTTTACCGATCTAAATGGGCCGCGCGGCTTGGGCTGCGGTTTCAACCCATGGGGTATCCTGCGCATGTGTGTCGATTCCAATCCAGTGGGTTACGCAGTTCAAGCCGTGGCTTGAGATCGTGGGGCATGCCATCAGATTTGAATAGTGAGATACACGGGCTTGGCCGTGGTTTTTGGCTGTAGGACAGGCCGCGGGAAACACTTGAAAACAAACAGTGCGTTACATGGTTTCCCACGCGGCTTGAGGATGGTCGCGCAAGTCACTGTGGTATTGTCCCTTTGCCATTTTCTAAGATAACCCCAATTTTCCTCAAATTTCCCACTCAAAACAACTTTCAACAAATCTAAAAGCGATTAAAAAGTTATTCTAAGAAAAATAAAAAGAAAACTAACCTTGGTGGGTTGCCTCCCACCTAGCGCCTTATTTTAAAGTCGTGGCACGACCTTGTGGTACTTACGTCTGTGGTTCTTGAAGATTAATGGTTTCTTCCACCGTCGTTTTCCTCCAAAATATGGCTTTACTCTCTGGCCATTCACTTTGAAAATCTCTCCATCTTGTCCTTGTAATTCGACCGCTCCATATGGGAAAGTGTTTACCACAGTAAAAGGCCCGGACCACAATTCGATTTTAGCTTACCTGGAAACAACCTCAAATGTGAGTTATCTAAAAGAACTTTCATACCTGGGGTAAAGGTTTTCTCTTTGATCCCTCCGGTCATGAAATTTCTTCATACGTTCCTTGTAGATTGACGCATTTTCGTACGCATCTTGAGTAGTTCTTCAAGTTCATTCATCTGTAGAAGTCGTCGTTCACCCGCCGCTCTCAGTTCCATGTTCAGTTGCTTAATAGCCCAACAGGTTCTTTGCTCTAACTCAACCGGTAGATGACATGATTTCCCAAAAACTAATTTGTATGGTGTGGGCCCAATAGGTGTCTTCTAGGCCGTACGATATGCCCATATAGCGTCATCTAATCTCGAAGACCAATCTTTCCTTGATGCACTCACAGTCTTTTCCAAGTTTTCTTTGAGTTCCCGGTTTGAGACGTCAATGAGGCCATTTGCTTGAGGATGGTATGGAGTAGCTACACGGTGCTTGACGGAATATTTCTTTAAAATGACGTCCAAGTAGCGATTACAAAA
This sequence comes from Silybum marianum, assembly GCA_036898165.1. Classification (NCBI taxonomy): domain Eukaryota; kingdom Viridiplantae; phylum Streptophyta; class Magnoliopsida; order Asterales; family Asteraceae; genus Silybum; species Silybum marianum. The sequence goes on along the minus strand of CM072542.1, from coordinate 22,307,597 downwards.
TTATGTGCCGCCATCACTAACTAATGCCTTGGGAACTCCAAAACATGTGAAGATGTCAAGAAAAACCCTGATTGCAAAATCTTTGCTACGGTTCACTCAGTACTGAAATGGCCTCCACAATCTAAGCCGTGGCAATGGTTAATCACACTATCCTTCTCCTCATCCGGTACACACCTCTGGATCATCCCATCCGCACATAGTTTATAAAGGCATGGCTCAACCCAAAAGTATGATTTTGCATTTTCTTCGAATTTCTTCCTTTGATGAGAGTTCAGCCCGTGTGCAATGATTTGGGCAACTAAATAATTTACCAAGTCAGCATACCATGGTTCTGAATGTGTAACCGAAAACAATTGCTCATCCGGAAATGTTTCATTGATGGCGAGATCATTCTTCTCATTCCGATCACGGTTTTCAAGCCTCGATAAATGACCGGACACCGTGTTCTCTGAGCCTTTCTTGTCCAATATCTCCATATCGAACTCTTGAAGAAGTAGCACATAACGAATCAATCTTGGCTTCGCGTCTTTCTTGGCCATAAGATATTTCAATGCTGAGTGGTCCATGTAGACAATCACCTTGGGCCCAACTAAATACGAACGAAATTTCTCACAAGCGTAAACAACCGTTAGAAGCTCTTTCTCAGTAGTAGCGTAATTCACTTGAGCGTCATCTAACATCTTGCTTGCATAATAAACAACGTGAAGGCGCTTGTCTTTACGTTGCCCCAATACCGCTCCCAATGCGGTGTCCCTCGCATCACACATCAATGCAGACGGTAAGCTCCATTTAGGTACAGTGAGAATTGGTGCAGAAATCAATTATTTTTTCAACCTATCAAAAGCAGAAATACAGTCATTAGTAAAATCAAATTTGGCATCCTTTAAAAGTAAAGAACATAGAGGTTTAGTAATTTTCGAGAAATCCTTTATAATGCGGCGGTAGAACCCCGCATGACCCAAGAAACTCCCAACACCCTTGAAGGTTGTCGGAACGGTAGATTCTCGATAACAGCCACTTTCACTTTATCCACCTCTATTCCATCTTTTGAGATTTTGTGCCCAAGAACTATGCCTTCTGTGACCATAAAGTGGCACTTTTCCCAATTGAGTACTAGGCTAGTCTCTTCAGATCTTTGTAGAACTGCTTCGAGGTTGGTTAGACACGTATCAAAATAGGACCCAAACACGGAAAAATCGTCCATGAAAATCGCTATCGTATTTTCCAGCATGTCGGAAAAGATATCCATCATACATCTCTAAAATGTCTCCGGTGCATTACATAACCCAAAAGGCATCCATAGGTATGCGAAGGTACCATAGGGGCATGTAAATGTAGTCTTGTCTTGGTCTTCGGGGGTGATAGGGATCTGATTGTACCCCGAATACCCGTCCAAGAAACAGTAATAAGGTTTCCCGGCTAACCGGTGCAACGTCTGATCAATGAAGGGAAGTGGAAAGTGATCTTTCCCCGTTGCATCATCGAATTTGTGATAATCTATGCAAACTCTCCACCCGGTGACTGTTCTTGACGGAATCAAATCGTTGTTGTTGTTGCGCACGACCGTCATACCTCCTTTCTTTGGTACCACTTGTACCGGGCTAGCCCATGGACTATCAGAAATGGAATAGATGATGCCTGCATCGAGTTGCTTCAAAACCTATTTCCAGGCTACCTCTTTCGTGTATGGATTAAGGCGACGTTGATGTTGTGCGATCGGTCAGTTAACCCTCTTCTAAATTGATGCGATAGGTGTAAAAGGCAGGATTTAAGCCTTCTAAGTCGGCTGTCGTCCATCCAATTGCAGATTTGTGAGCTCTCAAAACTCAAAGTAGTTTCTTTTTCTCTTCCGAATTTAGGTGAGAGGATATTATTACGGGCAATGTGTCCTTCTCACTCAAATATGCATACTCTAAATGGGCCGACAACTGTTTCAATTCGAGTTGTGGTGGCACCTCTAATGATGGCTTCGACTTTGATGAGGAGGTGCCCAATTCTTCCACAACCAATATTCGTGGGCTTTTAAATGCCGGTAATGCATTCAGTTGCATTACATATTCACTTTCATCGTTCGAGTTTACCCCAGTTAGCATCTCCTCCAATTGATCATCGGTGCCTCGTTGATATTTTGTATCTTATAATTCAAAATCCAAGATGTCTATCCGGTAGCACTCATCATTCTCCAATAAGTTTTTCGCAGCTCTAAACACATCGAAAACCTCTTGCTCTTCTCCAACTCTTAGTGTCAACTTGCCAGCTTGAACGTCTATTAGTGCTCTTGCTGTGGCTAAAAATGGTTGACCAAGGATAATTGGGACCTCCTTGTCTTTGTCCATGTCCAAAATCACAAAATCTATTAGAAAGTAGAATTTCTCCACTTTCACCAACACGTCTTCCACCACTCCATATGGATACTTGATCGATCTATGAGCAAGCTGCAATTGACAGGTAAAGTAAAAGTCCCTGAAACTTTATGTTTTTGTGGAAGTTTGTTCTGAATAATGGCACTGCACTCCTCAGTAAGTGCAATAGTCGCATGTTCCTCTATCTTTCTCTTGTTGGAGATGATGTCCTTCATGAACTTCACATAGGATGGCATCTATACTAAAGCATCTCCAAAGGGAATGTTAATATGCAATTTTTTAAATACTTCAAGAAATTTAGCATACTGATCATCGTTCTGTTGAGATTTTAGACGACTAGGGTAAGGTACTCTAGGTGTAGATGACTTCCCTGTTGGTTCCGAAGGTGTGGGATCCGAATTCTTCTTTTTCTTCTTAGGCTCATTTTCGTTAGGCTTTCTCTCCATCTCAATCTGAGCATTCATCTCTTCTTCGTCTTCATCATCTTTTGCTCTGGTTTCTTTAATATTCCTCTTACGTGTGGGTTCCACGGATGTGTCTCGGGTGGGGTCTTGAATTATCTCTTTTCCACTCCATAGTCGAATAGCCTTTCACTCATTTGGCTTTTTCTCTATTTGACTAGGTAGTTGCCCGGTGGCCGGTTTTGTAGTGCTTCAACCAATTTGCCCGAATGGTCTTTCTAGTACTTGTATGGATGCCGTGTTTTGATCTGTTGTTTCTTTCACATTTCCCACCATAGTTGACAGATTCCCAACCGTGGATGTCAATTCTCCAACATTACTGTCCATCTTAGTCATGAACTTCATCATCATGTCTTCCATTTCCGACTTTTTCTCTTGAGCCAGTGGTTCTTCAGTCCTCCTCTGATGATAACCTGGTGGATGGTAAACATTGGTAGAATTAGAATTAGATGCATAACCCTTCTTTAAGGTGGGCGGTTTCTGTTTTAAATGAAGTGTAGTTGCTCCAGATTGTGAGATGAAGAATAGTATTGCAGTTGGTTGTCATCAAACTGGGGTGGTGCTTTAATAGAATTGTCGTGCAATTAACTGGTAAGAGCGGCTACTTAGGCCTTCAGTGCCCTCATTTCATCAACCTCTTGTGCACTTGCTACCTTTCTGACTGATGATCTTGGAGGGGCATAGCTATGCTCTGCTAGATTCTCGACAAGTTCTAGTGCCTCCTCATAAGTCTTATTCATTAAGGCACCCCCAGCTGTAGCAATAACATCATTCTTATGCTAGGCATGTAAGACACTAAAGAAGGTCTGAATGACCATCCATCCGTGAAGTCCATGATGAGGGCGCTTCCTCAACATGTCCTCATACATCTCCCATGCTTCATAAAATGATTCCAGAGTCCCACTGAGCAAAGTGAGTAATGTCAGACATCAATTGAGCAGTATGTCCCGTTGGAAAGAATTTCTTTAGAAAAGCGGCCGACTTCCGATCCCATGTAGTAGTTCGTTAGGTCAAGTCTTGGACCCAGATAAGAGCCCTATTCCTCAACGACAATTCAAACAATCAGAGTCTAATCACATCATCCGAGACTCCATTCATTCGGAAGGTGTTGCATATTTTCCCAAAAGAGCGGATGTGACAATGAGGATCTTCACTAGGGGCACCTCCAAACTGTCTCTGTTGCTCTAATTGGATACTGCCATGCTTGATCTCGTATATGGTAGCTCCAATAGTGGGCAAACGCACCCCAGTAGTGGACACATTGATTGTGGGATTTGCAAAATTCTTCATTGGGATTCGTGGTGGTGGATTCGGTTGACCCTGAGGCTTTCTTGTTCTTCTCTTTATTTTTCATCTTGTTGTCGCTGATCTTGCAAGGCTTGCTCTCTTTCTATAGGGGATAGAAAGAAGAATTCATCATACGTATTTATTGGAACATGATCTTCAGGGCCAGAGGTACGAAGAAGGATTTTTACTCTGGTCCTGTCTAGTTCCTTTATTAAATAAGCCCTTCTTCCTTCTTCCTCAGGTTCAGATATGGTTGTCTATTTACACGCCTCTGAACAAGGCCTTCTTCCTCTTCAGATTCTGATTCACATATGTACGAGAACAGATATGCCGTGGAAGGTTTATTCAGGAATGGAGATGCCAATGTGGGACAGCACTGAGAGAAGGAGAAGATGGAGAGTTAGAAACTTCATCAATACTTCTAATGAATGAGGTATTGATAATGATAACAAGAAGAAGGGATATGAGAGGTTGCGGTTCAGGGAAAGGGATGTATATTTCTAAAGGAAGGCTTACCTTAGTGATATTGAGCTCCCCCTCTTTATTTAGAGAACTGGGATCTTTAGAGTCCACCACTTGTTTATTCTTCCCTGTGGGATCAGACAGCTCCTGATTAGGAGAAGGCCTGTCCCCCAAGGGTGTTATGAACACAATCCTAGATTGTGTTATCCCTGGACGAGAAAATTTGAATAAGTTTAAGGGATCATCATCTTCATCTCTGAGAGAGAAAGGAAGACCTTCATTTTCATCATCATCTTCATCCTTTTCTTCTTCATCATCATCATCATCACCTTCATCAGGAATGAGGGTTTTCAGAGCGTCAATATTTTGCTTGGGAGGTTCAGCATTCTTAAGAACTTCATTTAATTCACCTATGAGCTACTCCTCAAGCTCTTTTGCAACTTTATGCCCCTCTTTGCTTCCTTGAGGGAGAACATGCACCAACAGAGTACTGAGTAGCAGAGAGCTGACTCAAGTTCTCTCTATCAGCTGTTGAGAGAGATGAGGTAGAGGCACTGGATGCTTGGAGAATTCGGAGGATCTCTGCAATTTGCTTGCCTTGGGTTGCAAGCTCTTCTCCCTCTTTATCAATCCGGGTCCCTAACTGAGTTACTGAATAAGTATTCTGAGCAATGGTGTTGCTCCATTTGTTTTTCAGAGAGGAGACTTCAGATTGGATGCCTAGAATGGCATTCTTCAAAGCTGGTATCTCTGATACCTTATTGTAGATAAACTCTGCAGTGATCTTTAGGGTATCTGCTTTGTGCTTTATCTGGGCAGATTCATTGACTAGATGACCCAAAGCTGGTATCTGGATGGAGGCAGATGGAGGAGGCAGAGAGATTAGAGGAATTTCTTTGAGTTGGGGAAAAGATTTTCCCCGAACTTTCTCCTTCTTGATCTTCATTATTTGCTCCACGCTGAGAACTGGAGACTTGGAGATAGCTGTATCAGAGACACCTTGAGGATCAGCGACAGTAGCAACAAAGGTTGAAGTTGTTGCACCAGTGACACTTGTAGGCATTGGTACGAAGCCGAAATCAGAAAGAGTTGTCTTTTGAGAGACATTCTTCTTGTGTTTCTTTGTCTTAGGCTTGTGAGCGATAGTCTTTTTGTGACCATCGGTGGTTAGGTATTTTCGTTTGAGAAGGGAGGAAGATGAGTCAAGGTTGATCACTAATGGGTTTTTTCAGTGACCTGGACTTATTCTCTACCTGAATGGTAGGACCAAGAGTCTTCATTATTGAGGGAGAGGGACCCCTGATTATATCCAGCATCTAGGGGAGATAAAAAGCATCTCTTTGCTTTTCATCATGTTCCAAGCCTTTTTCCCTACATGGGAGAACTTTTGATTCCCCTCATTTGGGTAGCCTTCACACAAGAACTCCAAGATAGCAATGATAAATCTTGGGTAAGGGATGGTCTTCTCTCCTGTATAATTCATCAAAAATAATTGAGGCATAGTTGATTTTCCGGCCATGACAGAGAGAGTAGGCCATTTCAAGGAACTTCGTGCTGGCTTGTTCTTGAGAACCCGTCTTAGTGCCAAGGCACTGAATTACATGGGTGAATCTTTATTGCCATTTAGCTAGTAGTCTTTTGTAACAACCACTTTTACTTAATAAAACAAAAAAAAAAATACTATGAGCTGTCAATTATTAATAAATAAATAAGTTGCTGTCAATTTTTAAAAGAGTAAAAAAAAGGGGCTATAAAAATATGATATTTTAAGTACTAAAAACAAAATAAAAGGGGTTGGAAGAAGGGGATGGAAGTGGCAGCTTGAAGTGTTCTATGGTGGCATGTAGTGCTTGGGAGGAGGCCACATCATAGGATGACTAATCTAGTTCCAAGATCCTCAATCCTTGGTTTAAATAGGAGTCTTATGTTTGTTTTTTTAGCTAATTTTACCATCACCTCCAGCAGAAAATACACATACCAACTAAGCAAAAGTAGGAGCTGAAGTTAGAACCAAGAAAAGTTGATTTTTGCAGTTTTTAATAGTCAAAACAGAGGTGATTTCCTGCTTTGATTTTGATTGCCTTAACCTGTGATACATACTAAAATTCAGTGTTTTTCCATGACTTCTACTTGAATTTTTGAAATAGAAACATGACTCATACATGTTAACTATGTGATTTTACGTTATGGTTCATGTAATTCTCTAACTACTTAAAGTAAATATGGTTCACCAATGATTTAACTACCAATAAGCTAGAACATGTCTTCCTCGATTAAACGAGGTTTGACAAGCATGTAAATCATGGCCATAATACCGTGGTTGGGGGTCATAGAAATGATCCTGGACTCTTGATGAGGGGACCTAAATAATACCAGACAGGAGTGACATCCATCGGTGGAAATTGGACTTTTAAATTTGATTACATGAGTATGTTAGCATGTGTTTTCTATTTGGAATGAGGCTGTAAATTGACTTTTATATGCGTCTAACATTTAGAGCATGTAATCACTAAATAATTCAAATTGTTTAAAAGTTATTATGTATCGCAGATTAAAGATTTAGGGGATTTGATGGCAATAAAAGTTAGATCACTTAGTCGACTTTGGGTTCGGTTGTATTATATGGTTTTGATATTAGATTGTGTCGTAGTTTGTGTATTAGAATCTTAGATTGTGTATTGTAAATATGATCCATTGGAATGGTTTTATATAAATAAGATTATGTTTTGTTTTCAAACGTTTCCACTTAACTAAATGTATTTTATGTATTCATATATGAATAGTTGTAAAAAGAAAAGAAAGAATGTTCGTAACACCCTTTGTTGTGTCTCGGTTTAGAGACAAAAACAAGGGTTGTTACAAGCTTGGTATCAGAGCCAACTTTTTGAGGGATTTGAAACTTTTCAAACTCAAAGTCTATATAGAAATTTGAAAATCGATGGATCAAGTTATGTGTTAGGATGGAGGAGGGACCAAACGAACATGAGGATAGAGTGAAATGATGAATATATAGTCAAAACATGGGCTGTCCTGGGGCTTTTCAGGGGTGTCCTAAGGCTGTCAAAAAGGGTTGTTCAGGGCTGTTCAGGGGCTGTTAAGGGATTGTCTAGGGGGTTGTCTGGGGGCCGTCCAGGGGTGTCTAAGGGGATGTTCAAGGGCTGTTTAATGAGTTTTGTGCTGCTGTTTCAAGTTCTAACTTGGTATAAAATAAAATAAAAATATTTCGAAGTATGTTTTATGAATACTAAAGTGTGTGCAAGTATCAAATAACTAAAGATAAAGGTATAATCGCCATCTAATTACTGCATAACTAACTTAGACATGTGTTACAGGTATGTCATCTGCTTCTAAAATAGATCCTAGTATGGACATTGATGACCCCTACTATGATGCAAATGTGGAAATAGTTGAACCCCCACAACCGCAGGTTAATGTTATTAATGATGATGAAACTGAAGAAAATAACAACCACATAATAAATGAAGTGGTAGCCCGAGATATGGCCGGTTTAGTTGATCAAAGAAACCATTATCGTCGTCTTAGTCTTTGGATGGGTCGTGAATTATACATAAAGGACAGGGGATTTAAGACAATTTGGAAAGATAAAGCACAGTACGCCAAAGACATGACAAAGGAGATTGCTATTGGTGTATATACTTATATACCTAGTTTACTGGAATGGATATTTCATCTACATAGATTGCTATATATGATGTGTATATATTGCTATATATAATTTTAGGAAATGGCATCTAAAATTCAACAAACTTACCAAAGAGGAAAAGGATTAGACGAAACAGAAACAAGTAGCAACGAACTAGAGATGATGAAACATAACGGTAGGACAGAAAGTACAAGAACGAACAATGATTTAGAAACACTCTTAAAGAATGTTTTTACCTGCAATATTAAAAGAAAACAGGGAAGAGACGGCACGTTTAATAAATATCGCAAAAGAACAAGGTGCAAGGGTAGAACCAAATAACATACTCTAGAAAGAAGTCAATTATAAAACTTTTATGAGCACTAAAGCAACCACATTCAAAGGGGAACTTGAACCCCATAAAGCCATGGATTGGTTAACTCGAGTAGAAAACAACTTTGAAACATGCCAGTGTTTGAAAACGCAAAAGGTGACGTATGCAACTACCTCACTTCAGGAAGACCCATTGCACTGGTGGAACTCGGTAAAGGCTATAAAACATACCGAGGAAACTACACCTTTGTCATTGTATCAATTCAAAGAAATATTTCTGAATGAATATTGCTCAACTATAGACCGTAAGCATATGGAACAGGAGTTCCTTCAGTTTAGGCAAGGAAACCTATCAATACAAGAATGTGTGTCTCAATTCATAAAGGAGTCAAGATTTGCTGAACATCAGGTAGCAACAGAAGCAAACAGATTGTTTTGTTGCAGGATTAAGAAACGAAATTCGAAAGTTTGTACTAGCTGGACTACCAAAAACATTTTAGAAGCGGTCAACATCGCCAAAGTAGTCGAGAAGGATATGATACCTACATATCGAGATTCTTTCCAATCAAAGCGAAAACAACAAAATGTTACTCAGAATTGGAATAAGAAGCCAAAGCTTGGGGTTCAAAATTTTGTTAACATACATCAAAATAAACCTTGTGAGCACTGTGGTAAGAATCACCATGGTGAGTGTTGGGCAAAGACTAGAGCATGTTTCCGGTGTGGGAAACAAGGGCATTTGAAAAGAGATTTTCCTTAAGGTAACGGGGCTCAAAATAGAAACCGGCCACAACATGAGGTTAATAAGAATATCTTAGAGGGTAATAAGGGAAAAGCAAAAACTCGAGCCTTTCAAATGACGGAAAAGGATGCGAACGAAATATCTGATGTAGTGACAGGTACACACCTTATCAATAATCAACCTGATCGAATCTTGTTTGATTGTGGTGCAAGTAGATCTTATATGTCCCTTCCATTTACTCAAAAGTTGAAAGTAGATAGTAAGGAATTAAAACCAGGCTTTGAGGTCGAACTAGCTGACGACATGCATACTAGGATCAACCAAATATGTAGAGATTGCACGATAGAAATTGATGGACATCAGATGCCCATTGACTTGATACCTATGACTTTAGGTGAATTCGAGGTGATAGTAGGAATGGATTGGTTGTGGAAACACCATGCCAAGATAATTTGTGATCAAAAGATACTTGAAGTTAGAATTTCTGGCGAGAAAACAATAGTAGTAAAAGGGAACAATCAGGAAACCAGGATGATGCTAGTAAGTTCGGCTAGAGCACAACGTTATATAAGGAAAGGGTGCTCAACATTCTTAGCATATGTCCTTGATGAGAGGGAATAAAAAATAATAGAAGCAAAAGATGTATCGGTTGTACAAGAGTATTTAGATATGTTTCCAGGTGATTTTCCAGGGTTGCCTCCTGACAGACAGGAACGATTTGGGATTGACCTATTGCTTGGAACTGTACCAATAGCCAAAACCTCATATCGATTAGCTCTATCTGAAATGCAAGAACTGAGAAGTCAGTTACAGCAGTTACTCGACAAAGGTTTCATCCGAGAAAGTACATCACCCTGGGGAGTACTAATCCTCTTCGTTAAGAAAAAAGACTGGTCGATGCGCATGTGTATCGACTACCGAGAATTAAATAAGCGAACGTTGAAAAATAGATACCCCCTCCCTAGAATCGATGATTTGTTCGACCAACTGCAAGGAGGCAAGTGTTTCTCAAAAATTGATTTGAGGTCGGGATATCATCAATTAAACGTTAAGAGTGAAGATGTTCCCAAAACGACATTCAAAACAAAATATGGCCATTATGAATTTTTGGTCATGTCGTTTGGGTTGACAAATGCACTAGCTGCCTTTATGGACTTGATAAATCGAGTATGTAAACCATATCTCGATAAGTTTGTCATAGTGTTCAGAGATGACATTCTCATTTATTCCAAGAATGAGGGTGAACATCGAAAACATTTACATGCAATACTAAGTCTTTTAGGGCAGGAGAAGTTATATGCCAAATTTTCAAAATGTGAATTTTGGCTAAAGGAAGTTCAATTTCTCGGGCATGTGGTTAATGAGCAAGGAATACAGGTAGATCCTGCTAGGTGAGTGCCGTTATGAAATGGGAAGCTCCCAAAAGCTTTGAGATATGATGCTTTTTAGGATTAGCAGGATATTATCGTAGGTTTATCCAGGACTTCTCCAAATTATCATCTCCAATAACGGCATTGACAAGAAAAGGTAAAAAGTTTGAATGGGGAAAAGAGCAAAAACAAGCTTTTCATACATTAAAAGAAAAGCTAAGTAGTGCACCCATTATGTCATTACCAGAGGGGACGGAAGGATTTATAGTATACATCGATGCTTCGAGATTAGGAATAGGATGTGTACTTATGCAATACGACAAAGTCATAGCCTATGCATCAAGACAACTAAAGGAAAATGAGAAGAGATATCCAACACATGATTTAGAACTCGCTGCAGTTGTATTTGCACTAAAGATCTGGCGACATTACCTGTATGGTACTCATTGCATCATTTATACTGACCACAAGAGTTTGCAATACTTGTTTAGTCAAAAGGACTTAAACATGATACAACAACGATGGATGGAACAACTAAAAGACTATGATTGTGAAATTCGATACCATCCTGGAAAAGCAAATGTGGTAACAGATGCACTGAGCAAAAAGGGACGTGAGAAGCTGATACGAGTTAAAGCATTAAGAATAGATGTGATGCCTGAATTCTTAGTAAGAATAAAAGAAGCTCAGACTAGTGCATTTACTGAAGAACATATAAAGAAAGAACGTATGGTAGCACAAGTGAAATTCTTAGAAACTGATAACAAGGATTGTAGAAGATTTCATGGAAGATTGTGGATTCCATTGGCAAACGGTCACCGTAAGGTCTTGTTATGTGACGCACATAAGTCCAAATAATCCATTCACCCGCGCATGGATAAGATGTATCGAGATTTGAAGTTACTATACTGGTGGCCAAGAATGAAAAAGGATGTTAGGAGTTTTGTTGAGATATGCATGACTTGCCTTCAAGTAAAGGTTGAGCATCAGAAACCTTTTGGAGGATTACAACCTTTAGAGATCCAAATGTGGAAATGGGATCACATCACAATGGATTTTGTGATGAAATTACCTCGAACCAATAGAGGTAATGATTCCATTTGGGTAATCGTTGATAGGTTGACCTAATCAGCTCACTTCCTGCCAATGAAAGAAAGTCACACAGTAGAACGACTTGCAAAACTGTATGTTGATGAAATAGTCTCAAGGCACGGATTACCTTTGTCAATAATATCATATAGGGATAGCTGATTTAGATCTAGATTCTGGAGAATTTTTCAAAAAGAAATGGGGTCAAAACTAAACTTGAGTACAGTCCATCATTGATAAACGCATATTTGAACTTATTTCTATATCAAATTCCTTGCATTTAGCCATGTTTTAATTGCAATTTAATTTTAAGAAGATAAAAAAATAGTTGCTTTTTGGTTTTTGTTGTGTGCATCGTAAATATATATATATATATATATATGTTTTTTTTATAATGACTTTTGGTCTTGTGTGGTTTTCAATGACAGCAAAGAAAAAAAGAAGAAGAATATATATATGTATTTGAAGCAAATGTCAGCAGCCCAAGAAAATAAAAACAAGAAAGGTTAAGGCCCAAATTTGCAGCAGCCCTTCCATTCAGACGCAACTCTCATCTCTCTCGCTGCTTTCTCCTTCCCACGTCCAAAGTAGCGTAAGCTACTGTTCGATGCTCTCTTCCTCGCGCTACTTTCGAATTCACCCAACCAGCGCCCTAAGTAGCGTTAGCTACTGTTCGATTTTGCAAAAACCCAGCCGCGTGGGTTGCTCCCGTGGGTTAATTCGAACCCAAGTGGCGTCCGCCAAAATCCAATCGGCCACGTTCCTAATCTTGCGGTTTGTTCGATTGGGTATAAATGGAGGTTCATAACTGTCGATTAAGGGGTGGATTGAATCAGAAAAAGGAGAAAATCGATTTTGGAGAGAACTCAAGAAACCGAATTGGAAGCTTTCACCATCAATTTCTCATCTATTTTGATAATTTCTTAATTTTCTTTGTTTGTTAACCCTAGTTTAGCCATGTGTGGCTAATTTCTTCATTCCAACTTTAGACACTTTAGATTTTTGATGTTTTTCAACCTTGAGATTTCGTTGTAATTATTTGGGACACGTTTATTTGTTGGATTTCTAGGTTAAATGTTAATTTCACTTTGAATGTTAATTAATTTGGCCAATTATTTGATGTTCTTGTGAATTATTGTTAGTCAAAATCTTAGATACGTAATTGTCTTGTGATTTTGATAGAGTGACAATTGGATTCTTTCAATTTCAATAAGGTTTTTGAAATGAGTTCTTGAAATCTTACAATCAAAGTGTTATTAAGCCGAGCTTATGAACTTAATTCTTTGAGTCGTGTTTTCTTAGTTCGTTAATGCTAATTGCACCGGGAATTTTGAGAGCTTATTCATTGTTCCTTTTGTAGTTAAGTTTTAGCTAAAGAGCTTATTTTAGCTAATGTCTAATTAAGTGAAAACGTAGGTTGTCAGAGCTTATTGACAACTATAATCGGCTTAATCTTGTCCTATTCTTTTTATAAATGGCGAAATCAATGATAGGTGTTCAACATCATTATCGAGAGTGGTCTAATGTTGGGTTTTTAATTTCTTGCATCTTTATAAGTTTTTAATTTGCATGTTTAGTTTAGTTACTCAAATCCAACCCCCCCCCCCCCCTCGTATTTACTTTTAAATTTTCATTCTTGTACTTGGATTGTCTAGCTATAATAAATTTAGCCGAGTCTCTGTGGATTCGACCCGACTTATCGCTACTACAGTATTGTTTGTAAATAGCCAATAGTTGGAATTTATTATTTGGCGGACACGGCATCCGTCAAATTTTTGGCGCCGCTGCCGGGGACTCGGTATTTCTAACGATTTATGCCTAGATCTTCTCGTACAGGTTCACCTTTGTCACTTGACTTGGAAATTGAACGAACCGCGAAAAAGCTAAGAAAACAAGCCAAGCTTCGAAAGAAGTTAGGTGAGGGAACTTCGTCACTGGGGTTAAATATCTGGCAAGATATTGACCTATCTAGCGATTCGGACAAAGAAGAAGAAAAGGAAGAGGAGCCAAAAGTCAAAATGGGTGAGGAGCGGACTCTACGAGAGCTTGCGACACAGGATGTCGCCCAAGTGCCCATATGTATCAGGTATCCTCAAGATAACGCTAATTTCGTGCTTAAAACTGGGTTGGTCCATCTCCTTCCCACCTTTCATGGGTTGGAGAACGAGGACCCTAACAAACACCTCAAGGAGTTCCATGTAGTGTGTTTAAGTATGAAACCCCACGAGGTTGCCGAAGATCTAATAAAGTTAAAGGCATTCCCTTTTTCTTTAAAAGATCGGGCTAAGGACTGGCTCTACTCGTTACCTCCCGGTTCGGTAACGACTTGGAACCAAATGGCGCGGTTATTTCTAGACAAATTTTTTCCCGCCTCCCGAGTCGCCACACTTCGTAGGGAAATTTGTGGCATAAAGCAAAGAGATGTAGAAACTCTCCATGAATATTGGGAGAGATTCAAACATCTTTGTGTTAGTTGCCCACAACATGGGATTTCAGACCAACTCCTTTTGCAATATTTTTATGAGGGTCTCCTTCCTATGGAGAGAAAAATGATAGATGCCGCTAGTGGAGGGGCAGTCTTTAATAAAACCCCAACTCAAGTGAGGGCCTTAATCACCACTATGGCTGAGAATTCTCAGCATTTTAGTGTTCGAGGTGATATCAGGAGAGAACCCCAAAGGGCAAATGAGGTAAATGTCGCTAGCATTGAAAGTAAATTATATGATTTGACTAACCTTGTTAAGCAACTAGTTGTTGGGAAAGAACAGGTAAAGGCATGTGGAATCTGCAGCGGAGTAAACCATCCTACGGACGCGTGTCCACAATTGCAAGAAGATGTTTTGGTTACACCCGAAGACGTTAATGCCATTGGAGGCTTTCCGAACCAACAGCCACAACAAAGGTTCTATAACTCAAACTTTGGTGCCCAAAGACCTCCACAACAATATCAACAAAGGCAATTCCAACAGCCTTTCCAACAACAGTCGCAATTTTCGCCTAAAAACCAAGCTCCAAACAGTTCAGGTATGTCTTTAGAAGATATTGTTAAGTCTCTTGCAACTAACACCCAACAATTTCAACAGGAGACAAGAACAAATATTCAGAACTTGGTGGTCCAACACAAGAACTTGGAGGCTCAAATGGGTCAAATGGCGGTTTCACTCAATCGTATCGAAAATCAAGGTAAGTTACCGTCTCAAACCGAACCACCTCCGAAAGCTAATGTTAGTGCTATTACATTGCGAAACAGGATAGTACCAGATCCCGAGCCTAAGAAGAAGAGTGCACAGAACGAAAAGAAAGAGGCCGAGATCGTTGGAACCATACCAAGTGAGAATAAACTTGAGGAAAAGACTGAAGAGGGCAAAAGAGCAACACCTGAAGTGGTCCTCCGACCACCATTTCCAAAGAGATTTGAGCAATCAAAGAAGGAGCAAGAAGATAAAGAGATCTTGGAAACTTTTCGCCGTGTTGAGGTAAACATTCCACTCCTAGATGCTATAAAAAAGATACCTCGTTATGCGAAGTTTTTGAAGGAATTGTGTACAAACAAGAAGAAGTTAGTTGGGAATGAGAAGGTAAGCATGGGAGAGAACGTTTCTGCCATTCTACAAGGAGCCAAGATGCCCAAAAAGTGCAAGGACCCAGGTATGTATACTATTCCTTGTATGATAGGAAATGTTTTGATTGATAAAGCCATGCTAGATTTAGGAGCGTCTATAAATGTCCTGCCTTATTCAGTTTATTCGTCAATGAATGTGGGACCTCTTAAGAAAACGGGAGTTGTTATACAACTCGCCGATAGGTCTATTGTGTATCCCAAGGGAGTCCTTGAGGATGTGTTGGTAAAAGTTGGTGAGTTGGTCTTCCCAGCCGATTTCTATGTAATAGATATGGAGGAGCTTAATACCTCCAAGTCTTCTTTAATGTTGTTGGGAAGACCCTTTAAGAAAACAGCTAAAACGAAAATTGATGTTGATGCCGGTACTTTCACTACGGAATTTGATGGTGAAATTATAAAGTTTAATGTGTATGATGCCATGAAATACCCTAGTGATGTGTCATCTGTTAATTTTGTTGATATTTTAGATGCTATTACTCATGATTTGTATGATTTGACTAACCGTGATTTGTTGGAGGTTGCAATTACAAGGCACCTAGATGTAAAAACAGTCAATATGTTGATGGAAGAGTATGAGTTGGAGCCCGAGCTCAAAGAGACGGTCTCAGCTATAGAATCTGATCGACACAAGAAGTTTGAGGTAGCAAACGTTAATTTACCTTCTTCTTACACAAAGTTGGTTCCCTCTATTGTGCAGGCACCCGAACTCGAGTTGAAGGAGTTACCAAGCCACCTAAAGTATTCTTATTTAGGCAAAGACAAGACTTTACCGTTAATCATTTCTACAAAGCTTTCAAGCGATGAAGAGCAACGGTTGGTGAGTGTGCTTGAGGAGCACAAGGAGGCTATTGGTTGGACCATAGCCGATATCAAAGGGTTGAGTCCCTCGATTTGTATGCATAAGATCCTTTTAGAGGACGATTACAAACCTTTTCGAGAAGCTCAACGTCTTCTTAACCCACCTATGATGGAGGTAGTGAAAAAGGAGATTCTCAAACTCCTTAACGCAGGTATTATCTACTCAATTTCGGATAGCAAGTGGGTAAGTCCGGTTCAAGTAGTACCCAAAAAGACGGGTTTGACTGTGGTCAAAAACGCCGAAGGTGAGTCGGTGCCTACTCGAGTCCAAAATGGATGGAGAGTATGCATCGACTATAGGAGGTTAAATTCTTCTACTCGTAAAGATCATTTTCCGCTTCCTTTTATTGACCAAATGCTTGAGCGATTAGCCGGAAAATCTCACTATTGTTGTCTTGATGGTTATTCAGGTTTCCATCAAATTGCTGTAGCACCGGAGGATCAAGAGAAGACTACTTTTACATGCCATTCGGTACGTTTGCTTATAGGCGTATGCCTTTTGGCCTATGTAACGCACCCGCTACTTTTCAACGATGCATGGTAAGTATCTTTTCCGAGTATGTAGAGAATATAATTGAGGTGTTTATGGATGAGTTCACTGTGTATGGTAATTCTTTTGATGAGTGTTTGAATAATTTGACCAAAATCTTGAAAAGATGCATCGAGACTAACCTTGTCCTAAATTATGAAAAATGTCACTTTATGGTTAATCACGGTCTTATTTTGGGTCATATTGTTTCAAACAAGGGTATAGAGGTAGATAGAGCAAAGATTGATGTTATTAAGACTTTACCTTACCCTACTTGTGTTAGGGAAGTCCGTTCTTTCCTTGGTCATGCAGGGTTCTATCGAAGGTTCATCAAGGATTTTTCGAAGATCACCCGACCACTTTGTTGTCTCTTGCAAAAGGATGTGGACTTCCACTTTGATGAGGCGTGCAAGCAGTAATTCAATGAGCTGAAAGATAAGTTAACTTCTGCCCCAATAATTCAGCCCCCAAATTGGGATCTCCCTTTTGAGATCATGTGCGACGCGAGTAATTACGCGGTCGGGGCTGTTTTGGGATAGAAGTTTGGTAAGGACCCACATGTTATATACTATGCTTCTCGCACGTTGGATAGTGCCCAAAGCAACTATTGAACGACCGAGAAAGAGCTTTTAGCCATAGTATTTGCTTTAGAAAAGTTTCGTTCTTATCTACTTGGTACTAAAGTCATAGTTTTTTCTGATCATGCAGCTCTTAAATATTTGATGAAAAAGAAGGACGCCAAGCCACGCTTTATCCGTTGGATGTTGCTTCTACAAGAGTTCGATCTAGAGATTCGGGATAAGAGCGGATCGGAGAATTTGGTGGCCGATCACTTGAGCCGATTGCTAAATGGTGAGGATCCTTCCACCTTGAAGGAAGAGTTTCCCGATGAGCATCTTCTAGCCATTCAAGAGACCACACCCTGGTATGTGGATATTGTAAACTATTTAGTTACAAACACCTTGCCAGGTACGTTAACTAGAACTGAAAAGGATATAATTAGAAGTCATGCTAAATATTATATGTGGGATGATCCTTATCTTTGGAAACACTGTTCTGATCAAATTATCAGAAGATGTGTCCCCCAACACGAAGTACACAATGTACTTCGGTTTTGTCACGAATATGCTTGTGAGGGGCATTTTGGTCCAAAGTGTACGGCTCGTAAAGTGTTAGATTGTGGTTTATTTTGGCCCTCGCTTTTTAAAGATGCATACTTGTTTTGTAAAAGTTGTGATAGGTGCCAAAAGACGGGGAATATAGGCCCCCGTAATCAAATGCCCCAAAACCCAATTTTGGTTTGTGAAATCTTCGATGTATGGGGCATTGACTTTATGGGACCATTTCCCGTCTCTTCCGGTTTCACCTATATTTTATTATGTGTTGATTATGTGTCGAAATGGGTGGAAGCCAAAGCCACAAAAACTAACGATGCTCGTACTGTTTCAGCTTTTCTTAGATCTCACATTTTCTCTAGATATGGGACTCCGAGGGCTATCATAAGTGATCGCGGAACACACTTTTGCAACAAGGTGATCGAGGCACTTTTCAAGAAATACCATGTGACTCATCGGATCTCAACCGCATACCACCCCCAATCCAATGGGCAAGCTGAAGTCTCTAATAGGGAGATCAAATCCATTCTCGAGAAGACCGTAAATCCTAACCGTAAGGATTGGAACGAGCGTTTGAACGATGCTTTGTGGGCCTACCGTACGGCCTACAAGACACCTATAGGTATGTCTTCTTTTCGGTTAGTTTATGGTAAACAATGCCATCTACCTGTTGAATTAGAGCACAGGTCTTATTGGGCTGTCAAGAAATGTAATATGCGGCTAGATGATGCTGGAGTTCAAAGATAGTTGCAGTTGCCAGAGTTGGAGGAAATCAGAAATGATGCATACGAGAGCTCCAAGATTTACAAAGAGCGGACCAAAGCTTTTCACGACAAGCTAATCTCCTGGAAAGAGTTTGTGGTCGGTCAAAAGGTTTTACTTTTTCATTCACGCCTAAAACTATTTCCCGGTAAGCTTAGATCAAGGTGGGTTGGTCCTTTCATAGTTGTTAAAGTCTATTCTCACGGAGCGGTAGATATTGAAAGCCCGAAAACGGGTAAGTCGTTTAAAGTGAATGGGCATAGACTGAAACCTTTTTATGAAGGTTTTCAATCTAAGGATATTGATGCTATGGCTCTTGAGCCACCGCCCGTTATTGATTAGTTTGGAGAGTGTCTAGCCAAAGACGTTAAAGAAAGGCGCTGATTGGGAGGCAACCCAATTTTACCGCTTTGTTTTTATTTTATTTTAGTTTTATTTTTCTAGTTGACTTTGAGTTGATGAGTTTGTTTTCCAGGATGGCTTTCGTTGATTATTGGAGTTCTAGACCCCCCCCCCCCAAGCGCAAAGAGTCACCCGCCTCCAACTTGGATCATGTATTAGGCAATCGTCTACATATTCAGGGGAGTTTTCTTGTTCCCTTTTGCTTTTCAATGATTTAGACTTTGCCACAACATGCTTATATTGAGGACAATATATGATTTAAGTGTGGGGAGGGAATTAGTGTGGGGATTGCATGATTAAGGGCTCAATGTTTTTTGAATTTTGGCTTGTTTTTGGGCAATTATTAAGTAAATTGCATGAGTTGATAATTTTCTGCTTGTAATTCCATGAAAACCATAGCGTGAATGATTGTGCGGTTTGCTTGTGTAGTCGTGATTAGCACATTTGAGATAACCTTTGTGAGTCTTGCTAATTTTATAGACAAAATTGCACCGGTGAGCTTTTGAGCCATGATTGAACATTATATTCAATCTTATTCTCTTTTTGTGTGCATTGCATCTTCCATGTGTATATCACTCTAGAACTTGCATTTTGATTCTTCGAGGTTGCATTTAGGCAATACTAGTGTGTGGAAATGAGAAAGGCCATTCTTGATGTTAATTTTAACCATTTAGCCTAAAGCCAACCTTACACTTATTTCCTTTTCGATCACCCATTTTGACCCTAATTACCCATATCTTTGTTATTACACCACATTTTAACCCCTAACCAAACATTTCACTTACCGGACTTTGGGAACGAGACCATGTTTTATTTAGAATCCTTGGGCATATATATATATATAAAAAAAACAATCTACTTGATCGAAAATGCTTATATTATGATCGGTAGATGTCAAAAAAAAAGTATATATATAGAGAAAAGAAAAAAAATCTATGTATATATGTATATAAGAGAGAAAAAATATATATATGTATATATATATATAAAATACATATATTTTTATATGAATAAATGGAGACCAAGCTTGAAAAGAAAAAAAAAATTTCAATTGTCTCCATAAAATGCTTAGTCAAATAAGAGCTCAAAAGTTGAGAAATTATGTGATTGTTTGGGAGTATGCACTTTGATTCTTAGTTTAGTTTCCGAAGTCCAATTTTAGCCACTTTACCAAAACTTTCCTACCTTAATCCTTAGCCAAGTTACAACCCTTTCTAAAGACCTTTTGATCCACACTTAGTATTGACCATTAGCAATGGAGAATTGAGACTTGATGCAAGCTTATGGTAGTGTATGTGCATGTGAATTGATGCCAAGAGTGAAAACACCTACACCTTTGTGTGAATGAGTGATTAGAGTAGATTTATATCCTTTGTGAGGTGTTTGTGAAATTAGCAAGTGTTCATCTTTGGTTGGTTTTGTGTGTCGATTGTTACTATGCTTGTTAAATCGTGCCTTCATGAAATGCTATGTATCTCTTGTTATCGATTCTCTCAAAAATCAACTTGTGGAGTTTGCTTTATGCTAAAACCTTAGTGTTTGCCCGAGGACGGTCAATGATATAAGTGTGGGGATATTTGATAAACGCATATTTGAACTTATTTCTATATCAAATTCCTTGCATTTAGCCATGTTTTAATTGCAATTTAATTTTAAGAAGATAAAAAAATAGTTGCTTTTTGGTTTTTGTTGTGTGCATCGTAAATATATATATATATATATATATGTTTTTTTATAATGACTTTTGGTCTTGTGTGGTTTGAAGAATATATATATGTATTTGAAGCAAATGTCAGCAGCCCAAGAAAATAAAAACAAGAAAGGTTAAGGCCCAAATTTGCAGCAGCCCTTCCATTCAGACGCAACTCTCATCTCTCTCGCTGCTTTCTCCTTCAGAAACCCACGTCCAAAGTAGCGTAAGCTACTGTTCGATGATCTCTTCCTCGCGCTACTTTCGAATTCACCCAACCAGCGCCCTAAGTAGCGTTAGATACTGTTCGATTTTGCAAAAACCCAGCCGCGTGGGTTGCTCCCGTGGGTTAATTCGAACCAAGTGGCGTCCGCCAAAATCCAATCGACTACGTTCCTAATCTTGCGGTTTGTTCGATTGGGTATAAATGGAGGTTCATAACTGTCGATTAAGGGGTGGATTGAATCAGAAAAAGGAGAAAATCGATTTTGGAGAGAACTCAAGAAACCGAATTGGAAGCTTTCACCATCAATTTCTCATCTATTTTGGCAATTTCTTAATTTTCTTAGTTTGTTAACCCTAGTTTAGCCATGTGTTGCTAATTTCTTCATTCCAACTTTAGACACTTTAGATTTTTGATGTTTTTCAACATTGAGATTTCGTTGTAATTATTTGGGACAAGTTTATTTGTTGGATTTCTAGGTTAAATGTTAATTTCACTTTGAATGTTAATTAATTTGGCCAATTATTTAATGTTCTTGTGAATTATTGTTAGTCAAAATCTTAGATACGTAATTGTCTTGTGATTTTGATAGAGTGACAATTGGATTCTTTCAATTTCAATAAGGTTTTTGAAATGAGTTCTTGAAATCTTACAATCAAAGTATTATTAAGCCGAGCTTATGAGCTTAATTCTTTGAGTCGTGTTTTCTTAGTTCGTTAATGCTAATTGCACCGGGAATTTTGAGAGCTTATTCATTGTTCCTTTTGTAGTTAAGTTTTAGCTAAAGAGCTTATTTTAACTAATGTCTAATTAAGTGAAAACGTAGGTTGTCAGAGCTTATTGACAACTATAATCGGCTTAATCTTGTCCTATTCTTTTTATAAATGGCGAAATCAATGATAGGTGTTCAACATCATTATCGAAAGTGGTCTAATGTTGGGTTTTTAATTTCTTGCATTTTTATAAGTTTTTAATTTGCATGTTTAGTTTAGTTACTCAAATCCAAACCCCCCCCCTCGTATTTACTTTTAAATTTTCATTCTTGTACTTGGATTGTCTAGCCATAATAAGTTTAGCCGAGTCTCTGTGGATTCGACCCGACTTATCGCTACTACAATATTGTTTGTAAATAGCCAATAGTTGGAATTTATTATTTGGTGGACTCGGCATCCGTCAATCATGCACAAAATGACGGGCAAAGTGAAAGAACCATTAGAACGTTGGAAGACATGCTTAGGGCGTGCGTAATTGATTTAGGCGGTAATTGGGATGACCATTTACCCCTAATAGAATTCACGTATAACAATAGTTATCACCCAAGTCTAAAAGCTGCTCCATATGAAGTCTTGTATGGTAGAAAGTGTCGAACCCTAGTATGTTGGAATAATTTTGAAAACAAAGGGATGACGGGACCAGAGTTAATTCAACAAACTTCAAAAAAAGTAAAACAAATCCGTGAAAGGCTACAAGCAGCTCAGGACCGATAGAAAAACTATGCAAATAAAAGACGAAAGCATATAGAATTTCAAGTAGGAGATCGGGTTATGCTCAGAGTTGCTTCGTGGAAAGGATTGATTAGATTCGGAAGACGGGGAAAGTTGAGTCCTCGTTATATAGGTCCCTTTCGAATAATTCAAAGGGTCGGAAAAGTGGCCTATCGGTTAGAAATGCCAGCTGAGCTACAAAAGATACATAGTACATTCCATGTATCCAACTTGAGGAAGTGTCTGGCCGTTGAAGAAATGAAGGTCACATTAGAAGATATTCGAGTGAATGAGAAGCTGACATATGTGGAATGACCATAAAAGATAATTGATCGAGCAATCCGAAGATTGAGGAATAAGGAGGTTGCATTGGTTAAAGTACAATGGAAATATCATAAAAGTCGCAATGCCACTTGGGAAAATGAGAAGAAAATGAGGGCGATGTTTCCCTATCTATTCTAAGGGAAGTAGATTCCGAGGACGGAATTTCTTGTAAGGAGGGGAGACTTGTAACAGCCACTTTTACTTAATAAAACAGAAAAAAATACTATGAGCTGTCAATTATTAATAAATAAATAAGTTGCTGTCAATTTTAAAAAGAATAAAAAACGGGGTGATAAAAGTAAGATATTTGAAGTACTAAAAAAAAAATAAAAGGGGCTGGAAGTGGCAGCTTGAGGTGTTCTATGGTGGCATGTAGTGCTTGGCAGGAGGCCACATCATAGGGTGACTAACCTAGTTCCAAGCTCCTCAATCCTTGGTATAAATAGGAGTCTTATTCTTGTTTTTTTAGCTGATTTTACCATCACCTCCAGTAGAAAATACACATAGCAACTAAGCAAAAGTAGGAGCTGAAGTTAGAACCAAGAAAAGTTGATTTTTGCAGTTTTTAGCAGTCAAAACAGGGGTGATTTTCTACTTTGATTTTGGTTGTCTTAACCTGTGATACATACTAAAATTTAGTGTTTTTCCATGACTTCTACTTGAATTTTTGAAATAGAAACATGCCTCATACATGTTAACTATGTGATTTTACGTTATGGTTCATGTAATTCACTAAAACTTAAAGTAAATATGGTTCACCCATGATTTAACTACCAAGAAGCTAGAACATGTGTTCCATTTGACAAGCATGTAAATCATCGAGGCGGTCATACCGTGTTGGGGGTCATAGAAATGATCCCGGAGTCTTGACGAGGGGTCTTAAATAATACCGGATAGGAGTGACATCCACCGGTGGAAATTGAACTTTTAAATTTGATTATATGAGTATTTTAGCATGTGTTTTCTATTTGGAATGAGGCTGTGAATTGACTTTTATATGCATCTAACATTTAGAGCATGTAATCACTAAACAATTCAAATTGTTTAAAAGTCAGTATGCATCGCAGATTAAGGGGGCTTTGATTTCAATAAAATTTAGATCAAGGGAGCTATCGTATCATACGACACTTAGTCGACTTTTGGTTCGGTTGTATTATATGGTTTTGATATTAGATTGTGTCTTAGTGTGTGTTTTAGAAGCTTAGATTGTGTATTGTAACTATGATCCATTGGAATGGTTTTATATAAATAATATTATGTTTTGTTTTCAAACGTTTCCGCTTAACTTAAATGTATTTTATGTATTCATATATGAATAATTGTAAAACGAAAAGAAAGAATGTTCGTCACACCCTTTGTTGTGTCTCGGTTTAGAGACAAAAAGAAGGGCTGTTACATCTTTTCTTCTCAATCTTAGTAAGCTCTCTGTTGAGCTTAGGAGATTTTTCACTTAAGGACCAGTCATACCCTATGAGTTCTAGGAACTCTTGGATTTCTTCCTTTGAGGGCTCAGGTTCCTATTTCTGACCCTTTTCCTAATTTGGGAGTCGAAGGGTCGTCCGGATGGCTCCAGTAGTGATAGCCACCGATCCCGTGATGATAGTGAAGCTGATTACAAGGAGTATGTTGCCTTTCTCATTGGTTTTTTTGATGTAGTGAGCAACGTACCAAAACTGTTGGAGGTGAACAGTGATACCAACAGGGACAAAGGTGAAAACATGCTTCAAAGGGTATTTTTCCAGAAACAAGGCTCCTTCCCTGAGGTATGGTCTTTTAGTAGGGATATCAAGAAGAGTGACATGGTTGCTTGGCTTTACGGACCCTTGCTCCACAGTGAACTGGCTTCTTTAGCAGCTACAAAGTTGGTGACAGGGACAGTTTCTTCTTCAGAGGAGAAGGAGGTGTTGACGTTCTTGCTTGAAGTTGTCATTGTTGTTTCAAAAATTGGAACACTAAAGAGAAAAATCATTGCTTAATCCAAAAAAATGTATAAACCAAGAGTGTTTTGGTACAAAGGATACCAAAAGATTGGAAAAACAAGTATTTTGATGAACAAAATCAAAATACTTGTTATTAAGCAGATTTTAAGAAAAACGTTTATTCAAAGTTTTTAGATAAAAGGTATCAAAGTGTTTATATTTGGTATAAGAGATAAATAAACAGATTTGAAAGAAATTTTGGATCAAAATGACCAAAATACCTTCTCTTCTAAGATGACACCTTAGAACAGGTTTATAACAAAATGTTATAGAAGATGCGTAGAAGTTCTTAACAACATTTAAGTTATTGTTTAAACAGAAAAAGAAAGAACCATCCTTCAAAGATGAGAGTTAAGAAAAACGCACAAGTGCATGTCTTGGTGTTCTTGTTGGTTGCAAAGAGAATTCAAATTCTATTTCTTGCTTGAGAGTAAAGAGCGCGTAAAGAAAGAAATGAGTTTCAATTTACCTTTTATAAGTAGATGAAAGATAAGGAGGAGAGAGAAAGAAACTAAATGACGGTTTTGGCTTTTTGAAAAGGTAGTAATAACCTTCGCACGTCCCTAGGGTTTGATGGGATAGGAAATGTTGAGGTCCATCTTGTGTCAGAAAAATTCCGACAAGTCCTTTTTCGTAAAATAATAATATTATCATTTAACTTAATAAATGTTAATCATTATCCATTTAAAATCCTCATCATTTGAAATTAAAAGCATTTCTAGTGATGGGTTTTCTCTTTTGAGAGCCATTCTCTGAATAAAAGGTCATTCAGAGAGAGTAAGGAAAGAGAAGTACAGAAGTTCATACCTTAGCAAGATATATATATATATATAAATGTGTCTGAGTTCAGGGAATAAATGATAATCCTGAAAATCCATTTGATATTCACTAAATAATGTTGGTCATTAAGAGGTATTACTCTTTAGCGTTCAACATACCAAGTTCGTTGATTAACAGATTGAATCTAGTCTCATCAAGAGGCTTGGTGAAAAGGTCAGCGAGTTGATATTCAGTGGGTACAAAGTGAAGTTCAATTTCATCATTCATAACATGATCTCTGGTAAAGTGATATTTGATCTCAATATGCTTGGTTTTAGAGTGAAGTACAGGGTTATTTTCAATTGCAATAGCACTTGTGCTATCACAATAAATAGGGATTTTTGAGAGCTTAACATCATAGTCACTGAGTTGGTTTCTCATCTAAAGGATTTAGGCAAAGCAACTCCCAGCAGCTACATATTCAGCTTCAGCGGTTGATGTGGACACTGAGTTTTTTTTTACTTGTCCAACTCACCAACTTTCCAATTAGAAGTTGACAACCTCCACTGATACTCTTCCTATCTATCTTGCATCTTTCAAAATCACTATCTGAATAACCGGTTAGATCGAATCCTGAGCCTTTAGGGTACCAAAGACCAAGATTACGAGTTCCCATAAGATATCGAAGATTCGCTTTACAGTGATCAGATTGGATTCCTTGGTTTCAGATTGATATCTAGCAAAGAGACAAATAGAGTACATAATTTCAGGTCGACTCGCTGTAAGATACAATAGTGAGTTTAATCAATCTTCTTCAACATATCTTTAACATACTTACTCTGACATAGGAATATGTCTTTCTTATATTGCTTTATCTGAAGAGGAAGAAAATATGTTAGTTCAACCATCATGCTCATCTTATATTCTTTCTTCGTACGTTTAGCAAGTGAGTACATAGTTTGAGTCTTGTGGAACCAAAGATAATGTCATCGATATATACCTGAGCAAGAATAGTATGACCTTTATATTTTCTAAGAAAGAGAGTTTGGTCAATTTTTCCATGTACAAAGTTTTCTTTTAAAAGATATTTAGAAAGGGTATCATACCAAGCTCGGGGAGCTTCTTTTAACCCGTAAAGAGCCTTTTCCAGTTTGAAAACATAACTAGGGTGTTTAGGATGAGAAAAACCAGGGGGTTCTTCAACATAAACTTCCTCATTCAATTTACTATTTAGAAAAACCCTTTTTACATCTATTTGAAAGGTCTAATGGCTTCTAATCTAGCAACATGAGCAAAAGTTTCATCATGATCAATACCTTCTTCCTGTCTGTATCCCCGAGCAACAAGTCGAGCCTTGTTGCGAATTACAGTGACATTTTCATCTAGTTTGTTACTAAACACCCATTTAGTTCCTATAACAGTTTTACCAGATGGATGAGGTACAAGATTCCAAACTTTGTTTCTCTGAAACTCAGTTAGTTATTCTTGCATAACACTGACCCGACATGGATCAGTGATGGCTTCATATATCGTTTTACGCTCAGTTAAAGAAATAAAGTTTACAAAGCGACATATATTACCCATACCCTATCGAGTTTGAATACCTGTACATGGATCACCGATAATCTGATCTATTGGGTGATTCCGAATCCATCGCTTAGCAGATAGTTGAGGAGATTGGTCAACAGATGATTCAGCGACTTGTTCAGGGAGAACGGAAAATGCTTTAGCAGTAGGTTCTTCAGCATTTATTATCATCCCTGGGGCGGATCCAGAGGGACTTTAATTCTCTTGAGCAGAGTGGGGAACTTGATTCTTCACACACGAATCACTGATTGAAGAATTAGAGGGAGGAATCTGATTTAGAGAAGTAACGTCTATCCCTAAAGAGGAAGGATCTTTATTCTTATTAGGTGTGAGGATGAGGTTTGGAACTTCATCATCATTAGTTTTAGTGACAGAAGGGGTATTGAAATAAGATTTAGGTTCCCCAAAGTGAGACTTCATCCAACTATTCAGTTCCTCGTCGTCTTCAGGGACAAGAATAGAATTTGTTGAGCAAGATTCATCAAAGTTAACGTGCATGGTTTCTTCAAGATGTTGTCTTCTTTTGTTGAAGACTCTGAATGCCTTGGATACAGAGGAGTATCTAAGAAATATACCATCATCTGCCTTAGGATCGAATTTTCCTAAATGATCTATGTCCTTCAAGATGTAACATTTACATTCGAAGATATGTAAGTAACTCCGTGAGGGCTTTCTTCCATGAAATAGTTCATAGGATGTCTTCTTAAATCTCTTGACTTTCAGGGTTCGATTCTGAGTGAAACATGCAATGTTAACTGCTTGAGCCCAGAATTGAGTTGGTAGAAGATATTCGCTGAGAATTGAGCGAGCAGCTTCAATGATCGTTCTATTTCTTCTTTCAGCAACGCCATTTTGCTGAGGAGTCTCACTGATGAGAAATTATAAGAAATTTCGTTTTTTTCAAAGAAATTAACTAAGGTATTGTTTTTGAATTCAGTGCCATGGTCACTTCTCATGGAGCGAACATAGAGATTTTTCGGGACTTCCATTTTATTGATAAAGGAGATAATTTCATCAGGTGTATTCCTCTAGTTCATACTGCTCTTCGCCTCCCTTCAAGTGGTAAGAATTAGACTTGGACCTCTGCTCTAACAAAGGAAGAACTCGTCTCCTTCCTTGACTTCATCGGTTACAAATGGGATACTAATGTGAAGACCATCACCAAAACTGAGAAGAAGCGAGTGCCAGCTAGGTGGTAATACATCTTCACACAGGTGATTCAGTGTTTGTGCACTAAAACTGGCTCTCATGATCAAGCCAGTAGGGCGTGTTTGGAAATGGCTTCCTTTCTTTGCCATGGTCGGAAACTGAATTTTTCTAAATACATCTTCAGCGACCTCTACAACAGGGTTCAGTCACCTAAGAAGGAGAAGACTATATATCCCTTTTGCAAGATTCATAGCAACAATCTTGGACGATGACGATAAGGGATACCCTACGGTTGGAAATCAGACCTTCTCCCAGGTAGGGAAGAAGTCCTTGGAAATTGATGAACAACCAAGAGATGCCCCCTACATCCAATATACTAGATCTCATCAGGGACACTGCCCCTGTTATTTCTTATGCACCAACTCCTACCAATCAGGTAGTTTCTGTGTCCAAATCACTGAAAAACCGATCAGTGATTAACCTCGACACCTCTTCTCCTTCCAAATGCAAACAACCATTGACTGTCATAAAAATCTTGTCACTCATATGCCTCCTACAAAGAAGCAAAACAAGAGTACATCTTAGCAATCTAGTCCTCCTAACTTCAATGTACAGGCAACGCCTCCTATCTCCCTAGCCACGACAACATCTCCTACTTCTATTGCCGTATCCTCTTCATCAACACTACCCCCATTCTCAGCGACTTCGGTGGCTGAAAATGTAATAGCTAGCTCCGCTGAAGCTGGATCAAGTATAAAATGCACAACCTTCTCTTCTTCTTCTATCTATTCTTCTTTGTTTCGACAATCTGAAGTTTGGAAAGCCGCAAACATAGGGCCTGAAAATGTTTCTCGTAAACATTCTCACACACAGGTCAGTGATCCTCACGACACTACCGTTGCATGCTCCATCCCTGAGAGTAATCCTCTCGATACTCTCAAGGAACCCTTGATTATACATACTACCTCCCAACACATATCATCTAACCCAGAGCTCTTTTTGGCTGCTCTATCTTTATTATCAACAGGTGTTACTACTTCTATCTTCTCCTCAGCAACCACCACTACTACATCCGTCGCTGTTCCTTTCAGCGGACCGTCTGTCTCTACTGCTCCTACCAGCAACCCCACTTCCTCTCCAAAGATCCGGAAAGTGATGATCTTAAGAAAGTGAAGTCAGAAAAGCTTCCAACTAAGCTTCCTTCTGTTACCGCTGAAATTCCAAAGATACCTCTGCCTCCTCCATTGTTTCCCGCCATGGATTTTCTGGTCAATGAATGCGCTCTTACTAGACACAGGGTGGATAAGTTGCAAGTTGTGTTTGAGATTCTTTTCAAAATAGTCAGCGGTGTCCCTGGCATGAAGGCGACCGTCAACAACATCTACACCGATCTTCAAACAATGAAGGATGATAACTTTGCCAAAGAATGTGCCATTGATCGTCTTGCCAAGGCGTATGAAGAACAGGCGAAGACTATCGCTGAGATGCAAAAGACATAAGCTGATCTTCTGCATCTCGTTCAAATTCTTGTTGATAGAGCTCTCTCATTCAGGGAATCTGATAGAGGGAATCTGAGTGTGGTTGCTCAGACTCAGACATCGTAGGCAAGGTCTCTTGCCGACATGGGTTCAAATGTGCATACTCTTCTGGTGCACACTCTCCCTATTGCTAGTAAAGAGGGAGAGAAATTCGCTAGAGAGATCGCTGATCAGATTATAGGTGAAGCAAACTCTATGCTTCCTAACGAACCTATACCTCTATACAATTAGCAACCACCTCAACAGGTTCCAATCCCTGAAGATGGTGATGAAGACAATGATGATGAAGAAGAAGAAAATGATGAAGAAGCCGAAGACATCCCTCATATCCCTCATCTCTCAAAAGATGATGATGATGGTGATACTGAAGGTTACTCAAGATTCTTCGCTCAAAATCGTTCAAATGCTTCTATGGCTGGAATAATTTTTCAGAGACCCCTTGGGGGACAGGCCACCTCCTAGCCATGAGCAGTCTGATCCCTCAGGGAAGAATAAGCAAGTGATGGATCTCGATCTGTTGGTCTCAAAGGAGTCTACAAGAGTTCAAGGATATAGAAATAGTTTGTAGAAGGGGGGTTGAATACAAACACAAAGATTTTTCATTTTTAAATGAGTTTATATTAAATAAACAAATTTACAGTTACAAGCGGAATTAGAACAAGTAATAAACTTATTCTATTGTAACTTAAGAAATCACACAGTTGATGCACAAGGAAGTAAGAAAGAAAAGAGACAGAGGTTATAGAAAATAGGAAGTAGCATGCATGAAGATGAAGAAGATATCCTCATCTTATTTGTACCAGTTTGCATTTAATGCAAGACAAAAGGTATATGCCACGTGTCAAGCATTCATAGGAAACTTGTCCTATGTTCCAAAAGCAACCATGCTTTTGGCCGCATGTGAATAGTACCATATCAGATATGATGGGGACATATGAGACAATCCGTACGTCCTTCTCTGACATAGTATAAGGTTTGACTTTTGTGCATCGAGGATAAGATCAACGTTAATCTTGTTTGAGAAGCTTCACTTGATCGCTAAACTTGAAACTTCATGGATGAACTTTCAGAGTATCGCTGAGGCTTGACAAGACTTCACACTTTGGTTTAGATAACCATTGCTTTCACTGAACCGCTTCAGATCATTAGCTGATTATCTCTTTCTTCAGCTTGGTCTTCGACTTTCGCTGAATGTTCTTTTGGTGTGTTGATTGATCTTCAGATCTTCAGAGGTAGACTTGAGGCTTCTGATTTTCAGCGACCGCTGATAACAATCAGCGTATGCTATCGCTGAATTTAAACATAAGTTTACTAATGGAATTTCATTAAGTATATAGAGGAATCATATTCAAATCACTAAGAGGAGTTATGATCATCAATCTCCCCCTATTTGATTATGATTAAGTAACATGGGAAAATGACTTGAAAGAATTAGTAGGGACTTACGAAATATTGAAGGAAAATTTTCAAAGTACTAATCTGTGAGATCTTTTTCAACTAATCTATTATATCTATTGAGTTTCATTTATAAAGATATGAAAACACAATTTGTACAGGTAGAGGCTTTAAGTACATTCACTGATTTAAATTTCAGAGAGAAATATTGGTGAGTAAAGAGGTTTGTAAAGAAATTATAACTCTTATGTTCATTGTCCCATTTACTGTTTTCAGGGTTCTTTTCAGTACACATTTCGAGTAGAGTACTTCATTTGAAATTTCATTAAGAATAATCTGAAGAAATTACATGGAAAATGAAATTACAAATTTGTAAGAAAAAAGTACAATACGCTGAAGAATACTACAAAGGAAAAGACGACTATAGATCAATCAGAGAATATTTCATGTCTTCTTCGTAGTTCATTTTCATAGAGCTTCTTTTGTCGATTCATCAGCGGATCATCTGTCCAGCAGTAGTGATGCATGATCTTTATGAAAGCTGATGGAGCCTTGCTGACTTCTCTGTTCCTGAAGAGTCCCAAGAATCCATCATTATTCAAGAAAACCATACCAGGTTCAGGGAAGGTGATGATTTCATTTTCTACATATCTTCGATCTTGAGGGAGAGAGGAGTTTAACATTTAGATATTAGAGATTTCAAGATGGCCAAGAATGCTTTCATAGTTGAATTTGGTTTCATGTTCACTCTTAGAAGATGAACCTCCTTCAGCATTTGATCTTCTTCTTCTTGTAGGCTCTGGGAGAGGCAGAACTTGCACATGCTGTGACATCCTCTGAAGTAGCTGATCCAATGCTCTTTCCACCACATCTTTAAATTTTGATTTGGAACCCTGAATGGCATCTCTGATTTCTAGCCATTCAGAGTATCCATAGAATTTCAAGAACTTGGCTTCTTCTTTTTCAACGTTCGTAAGCCTATACATTCGAACAATTACCTTCAGACCATGCCTTTTGGAAGGACGTCCTTCGACAGTTGCTCGAATGAATTTTGAGTCAGACCTTCGAAAATTGAATCGTTCAGTGCACCAGCGTAGTTCTTTTTCTCTGTGGCTTGGCTCTTCATTAGTTAGTGCATTTAGGATCTTTTCTTGAGCGAGGATGGGATTCATATTTAGATTTTCTTCATTCAGTTCTCTTTGTGCTAGAGCTTCAAAGACTCTTTGACTTTTCTCGTTCAGCTCTTTAGGCGCCTTATCTCTTGCAGCATCCTCCCTGAGTATCTTTCTTGCAAGCTCAAGATCGTTCTCTGTTTGCTTCATCTTTTCATCCCTGATTCTCTGGGCTTCTAGTGCTTGTGCTCTCTCCTCTTTAGATAGGAAGTAGAAGTCATCCACCACGCTGATAGGCATGGGATTCTCTGGTTCAGTAGAGGGCATCTTTATTGTTTTGGCTTCATGTTCTTTTAAGAAATTTATTCGCCTTTCTTCCTCTTCAGGCTCGCTTATTAGAGGTCTTTGTGCGCGGCGTCTGGGAATGAGGCCTTCTTCATCTTCAGAGTCAGAGTCAGATATGTAAATAAATTGCTTCTCTGATGAAGGTTCCTTCCAAAAAGTGGAGTCCTTTGGGGGACTAGACTCACTGAGAATGGGAGATGGAGAGAGAGGTTGGTCAGAACCAAAATTTGGAGGGGAGAAAGATGGATAATTTGGGGGTTCAGAGATGGGAATAGTATAAGGGATAAGGGGAAGAGTTACCTCTACAGCGGTCTCCCCCTCAGATAGTGAAATGGTGGCATCAAGATCTACCACTTCATTTCCTTTGCCTAATTGGTTGGACGGATCCTGAGAAGGAGGTGGTCCGTCCCCAAGGGCTCCCTGTAGACTACCTCAGGCATGAAGTTGCCTGGTCTACTGTTCTTAAAGTGCTCAAGAGCACCAGGAGGGATGTCATCATCATCATCTTCATCATTTCCCCCATAATGAGGGATTTCATCATTGTCTTCATCATTGTCTTCTTCCTCCTCATCATCTTCATCGTCATTTCCTTTTTCAACGACGGTGGAAGAAGGATCTCGCTGTATGTAGGGAGAAATCGGAGTGCCAGGAGTCATTGCATTGACTTGGTCGATTATCTCATCAGTGATCTCTTTGGCGCATTTCTCCCCCTCGATGTTGTCAGTGGGGAGAACATGCACCATCATTGTACGTACATTGGACCCAATGTCCTTTAGCGAGTCGCTGTGCGCGGTCTGGGTCTGGATGACCTGTTGCAGCGAGGTCCGATCAGCAGCAGCGATAGATGAGCCAGTCTCAGAGATCTTAGTTAGCATCTGCATCATATCGGACTGAGTCTTTTGAATAGACTCGAGCACAAGGTTTTGTGCTTGCACCTGCTTTTCCATCTTGGTAGTTGCTTGATCATGAGCTAGATTGTCAATTTGATATGCTGAATGTCAGTGTAGACATTATTAATCGTGGCCTTCATCCCCGGAGTACCAGCGACCGTCTGAAATATGAACTCAACAGACGTCTGAAGGTTGTCCACCCTGGCCCTTGTGAGAGCACATTCATTGACCAAAAAGTCAATGGCAGGGAATGTGGGGGGTGGGAAGAACAACCTTTGGAATCTCTGCAGCGAGGGAAGGAACGTGGGAGGCAAACTTCTCCTGTTTGATCCGGCGCAGGTCTGCTGCAGTCTTTGATTGCTGAGGTGATTTTCCTTTGGAGGGAACAGCAGAAGCAGTAGTAGTAGTAGCAGCAACAACCCTGGTGGTAGTTGTGGTGGTCGCTGATGTGGAGAATGGAGGTGCGATACCTGATGACAACATAGACAGAGAAGCCAAAAAGAGCTCTGGGTTAGATGAAGGGTGACAAGACATGTTATTTACCTCGAGAGTATCATGAGGATTACTCTCAGGGACAACGTGTACAATGGTAGTGTCATGTGCATCACTAGCCCGTGTCTTAGTATATCTATGAGAGACATGTTGAGGTCCTGTTGTACTGGCTTTCCAAAGTTCAGATTGTCGAAACAACGCTGAGGTTTTGACATCATGCGATTCAACATCAACAGAGATAGGGACAACTATCTCTGAATCATATGTTTGTGTGAGGACCAAAGAAGAAATGGTGGAAGAAGAAGAGAAGGCTGTGAATGTAGTACCTGATCCAGCTTCAACGGAGCTGGCTATAACACTTTCAGTGACCGGAGTCGCTGAAGGTGGTGGTAGTGCTGAAGAAACGGCAACGGATGCAGAGACCATTGTCGTGGATGTGGCTACAGAGAACGTTGGTATTACGCCTGAATCAGGAAGGGAAGTCTTTTGAGAGACTCCCTTCTTTTGTTTCTTTACCGCTGGCTTGTGAGCGATGGTCTTTTTGTGACCATCGGTTGGTTCCTTTCTTTTGGAGGGGGTGGAGGTGTCTGGGATACTCACTGATGGGTCGATAAGTGAGACGGACACATGTGCTACTGCTTCAATGAGTTGCAGCATGTATGGAGTGTAAGGAGCATCATCAGGATGGACATCAATGTCCATAAACTTCTTGCCGACCATGGAGAAGCTTTGGTTGCGACCTTTGGATATTCATCCTTGAAGGCAGACTCCATGATGGTTGCAAAAAACCTAGGGTAAGGAATGAATTGGTTCCTCTTTCCAGCTTTCACCCTATTGTAGATGTCGCTGAAAATCTAGTCTGCATAATTCAGCTTGTAATTTGTGCAGAGAGCGAAGCCAAGGTCATGGAAGTGCTTGCTGGCTTGATCATGAGAGCCAGTCTTGGAACCCAAGCACTGAATCACTTGGGTGAATATGTATTGCCAGCGAGCTGGAAGACGCTTCTTCTCCATCTTCGATCCCACTGATTTTGGTTCAGGATTCTCCCATACATAGCCAATAGAGTCGAGAAATTCCTCTATTTGCTCCTTGGTGGGCTCAGCGGCCCATCACTGATTCTTACCCCTTGAGGGGACATGAAGAGCATTCTTGAGAAATCCTGAGGTGAATGCGAAGTGGCCAAGAATGGGGATAGTGAAGGCGATGGCAGGGAGCTTGTTTCCCTTGTTTGTAGTGAGTGTCCTGCAGTGAGCAGTGTACCAGAGAGCCTGAAGGTGAGCAGTTATGCCAATAAGGTTGTGCACGAATGCGTACATCAAGGGATAAGTCATGATGAAAGTAGCATCATCGTTGAAATAAGCCTTATAAGCAGGGATGTCCACCAAGGCTAGGTAGTTGCATGCCTTGAAGGTGGCTTGTGCCAACTCGAAGAGGCAGACAAGAGCTTTTTCAAGGACAATCGGGGCACGTTCGTCAGCTTTAGTAGTCTTGCTTGAAGAGGCCATTTCTGTTTCAAAGATCGGAACACCAAAGAGGAAGATCATGGTTTAATATAGAAGGAATAAACCAAAGTATGTCTTTGGTACAAGGATTACCAAAATTTGTAGAAGAAGAACAAGTGTTTTGATGAACAAAGATCAAAATACTTGTTATTAACACAAATTGTAAAAGGTGTTTTAAAGAAAAAATCTTAGTTAATAATACCAAAAATGGTCTTCTGTTCTAAGACGAACCCAGAACAGGTTCTGAAAAAGATTTTAGGGTTTTATCACATTTATTTTATATTTTAAACGGGATTCGTTTTAAAACAAGAAGTTATAAAGAATGTATAGATGTGATAAAAGACATTGTTGTTTTAAATAAAGAATAAAGTGTTAGATTAAACCTTAAAAGTGAAAAACAAAGAAAAACACACAAGTGCGTGTTCTTGGTGTTCTTGAAGAAAGCTTGAAGATTTGAAGAAGGTTCTTGCCTTTAGAGAGTAATGAGCACGTAAAGAATCAAATGAAGAAATGAATTGCTTAAATAACAAGAGGAAAGAGAAAAGGATAGCTAAATGACGGTTTTAGCTTTTTGAAAAGTAATGATGACCTAGCGCATGTTCCTAGAAAAGAGTGGGAAAGGAAACGTCGTGGTCCGTCATGTGTCAGATAAAGGTCTGACGTGTCCTTTTCTTATTTGAAAATTTTGAAAATGATTATCATTTAAAAATGTTAATCATTATCCTTAAATTCTTCATCAATAGACAATAAAGGATTGTCAGTGATGAGATTTTAGTTTGAAGACATTCCCTGAAAAAAAATATTTAGAGAATGTAAAGATTTAGAAATTCATACCTGAGTGAGAATGATCAAGTATTGCTGAATCAGAGTTCAGAGAATGGAGAGTTATTCAACGTTTAACATACCAAGTTCGCTGATGAGTAAATTGAATCTAGCTTCATCAAGAGGCTTGGTGAAAAGATCAGAGAGCTGATATTCAGTTGGTACAAAATGAAGTTCTACTTCTCTATTCATCACATGATCTCTGATAAAGTGATACTGAATCTCAATGTGCTTGGTTTTGGAGTAAAGCACATGGTTATTTGCAATTGCAATAGCACTAGTGCTATCACGATAGATAGGGATTTTGAAAGTTTGAGATCGTAATCTCTCAGCTGATTTCTCATCCTTAGGATTTGAGCACAACAGCTACTAGCGGCTACGTATTCAACTTCATCGGTAGATGTGCACACAAAGTTCTGCTTCTTACTAGTCCAACTTATCAACTTACCACCTACTAACTGACATCCACCAGTGGTACTCTTCCTATCAATCTTGCATCCTGCAAAATCACTATCAGAGTAACCAATTAGATAAAACCCTGAGCCTTTGGGATACCAAATACCCAGATTAAAAGTTCCTTTTAGATATCTGAAGATTTTCTTTACAGCGATAAGGTGAGATTCCTTTGGTTCAGCTTGATACCGAGCACAGAGACATGTAGAATACATGATATCAGGTCTACTCGCTGTAAGATACAGCAGAGATCCGATCATACCACGATAGGCAGTGATATTGACAGGTTTCCCATTTGGGTCCTTATTCAAAGTCAGAGGACGTGCCATGGGGGTCTTCATTGCTCAGCATTGATTCACATCAAACTTGTTCAGCATGTCTTTAACATATTTACTTTGACAAATGAAAATTCTTTTGTCAGATTGCTTAATCTGCAAAACTAGAAAATATGTTAGTTCACCCATCATACTCATTTTGTATTCTTTCTTCATTCTGTTTGCAAAACGAGTGCATAGTTTGAGTCTTATGGAGCCAAAAATAATGTCATCAACATATATTTGAGCAACAATAGTATGTGACCTTTGTAGTTTCTTAAAAATAGAGTTTGGTCAATTTTTCCACGAACAAACTTTTCTTTAAGAAGGTATTTTGAGAGAGTATCATACCAAGCTCTGGAAGCTTATTTTAACCCGTAAAGAGCTTTTTGAAGTTTGAAAACATAACTAGGATGGTTTGGATCAGAGAACCCAGGAGGTTGTTCAACAAAAACTTCCTCGCTGAGTTTTCCATTTAGAAAAACACTTTTAACATCCATTTGAAAAACTTTAAAGTCTATATGGGCAACATTAAGCTAAGAAAATTCTTATGGCTTCTAATCTAGCAACAGGAGCGAAGGTCTCATCATAGTCAATACCTTCTTCCTGTCTATATCTATGAGCAACAAGTCTATCCTTATTGCGAATTACAGTGCCATTTTCATCCAGCTTGTTTCGAAATAGCCATTTGGTTCCTATTACAGTTTTATCAGATGGACGAGGAACAAGATTCTAAACTTTGTTTCTACGAAACTCAGTTAGTTCTTCTTGCATGGCAGAGACCCAGCTAGGGTCAGAGATAGCTTGATCTATCTTCTTAGCTTTAGAGAGATAAACAAAGTTTACATAGAGACAGATATTACCTGTACTTCTACGAGTCTTGATACCGGCATTTGGATAACCAATGATTTGATTTATTGGATGATCTGCAGTCCATCGCTGAGCTGGAGGTTGAAGTGATTGATCAACAATAGATTCAGCGATCTGTACTCTTTCAGAGATAACGTTGGTTGTTTCAGCAATAGGTACTTCATTTTCTAAGATCAATTTTGGAGGAGATTCAGAGGATTGATCAGTAGAAGATGAATTTTGGTTATTCACTGAAGAATTTCCTAAAGATGTATCAGATGAAGGAATCTGGTTGAGAGGAGTGATGTTGATCCCTGATGATGATGGATCGTTGCTTGACATAGGAGGATCAGGGATCCCACCATCATTGGTTTCAACATTAGGTTGGTTGCTAAAATAAGTTTCAGGTTCCCCGTAATGAGATTTCATCCATTCATTCAATTCCTCATCTTCTTCTGGGATAGGAATAGAATTTGTTGGGCGAGATTCATCAAAGTTGACGTGCATGGATTCTTTAACATGTTGTCTTCTGTTGTTGAAGATTCGGAAAGATTTGGATACATAAGAGTATCCAAGAAATATCCCATCATCAGCTTTTGGATCAAATTTTCCTAAATGATCTCTGTCATTCAGAATGTAGCATCTACATCCAAAATTGTGTAGATACTTCAGAGAGGGTCTTCTTCCATGAAATAGTTCATAAGAGGTCTTCTTGGATCGCTTTACTATCAGAGAACGGTTCTGAGTAAAGCACGTTGTATTGACAGCTTCAACCCAGAATTGAGTAGGTAGATGCGATTCACTGAGCATTAAGCGAGCTGCTTCGATGATCATTCGATTTCTTCTTTCAGCAACACCATTTTGCTGAGGAGTTCTCACTGATGAGAAGTTGTGAGTGATTCATTTTTCTTCAAAGAAATTAATCAAGGTACTGTTCTTGAATTCAGTACCATGATCACTTCTCATGGAGCGAACAATAAGATTATTCAAGAAAACTTTGAAGTTAAACTTTGAAGTCTTTGTCACACAGCTGACTAACGCTCAATAGATTGTGCTTTAGTCCTTCAACGTAAGCGACTCGACTGAATGTAGTGGCTCCCTTGGATAGAATTACATAACCTTTAGTGTATCCTTTGCCATTTCCACCAAAGGTCACTGAGGGACCAGCTTCTTCCTTGTATTTAGAGAGCAGAGATTTTCTGCCAGTCATGTGCCTTGAGCATCCGCTATCAAGATACCAGATACCTTTGGCACTCTGCATACAACAAAAGGATTAATTTTTCATAGGTACCCATATTACTGTGGGTCCTGCTGTGTTAGTGGAAGAAGTGGCGGAAGGGCTACTAGCTGAAGAATTCTCTTCAGTAGATATCTTCACCTTGGAAGGTTTCCCAACCTTGTTGGATTTCACTCTCACTGATTTATCAGTTTGAGCTACTTTCTTTCCATTAGCTAATTTTTCAGCTTTAGTAGCATTAGGACATTTGCTTGCAATGTCGGTAGTTTCACCACAGTGATAGCATTTCCTATATTTGTGAAGGGGTTTGGAATTAAAAGATTTCAGAGTGCGAGAAGAAATATTTTCAGGAGCAGAGCCTGGTATTCCTTAGTCCGGTGTCCTTGGGGGTATAACAATCTTTTCAGGGACATGTGTAAGATCGATCTTAATTATGGGAGTTGATTGCTGAATAGATCCCGGGATTTTCTTCCCATCTTTAGGATGACTTACAGAGGGAACATAGGAGTTCTTTTTCTTTTTCTGAAAGTTTTTGATTTTAGGAACGTGGTCAGGAACTTTGTTCGTGATCATTTTCTTAGAATCATTAGATTTAAAACAGTCAATTTCTCAGAGGAAGAAGGATCGGGGATTGAAGAGACGAACATTCCGAGTTTCAACATGGAACGATCATTCTCTGATTCTTCTTTATCAGGGTTATATCCCAACCCACTTTTGACTTTCAGAGAGATTTGAGCATTGATGATGTCGCTGACTTTATCAGAGGCCTTGCACCATCCTTGGATGGTAGCCTTTTCAGCCTTAAGATCAGCGATGGCCTTTTCCCTTTCCGTGATACCTTGTTGTCTTTCAATGTTTATGGTTTGATTTACAAAGACTTGATCTTTTAGAGTTTCTTCAATTTTTGTTAGCTCTTTGATTTTTTGATGACAATTTTTCAGTTGTCCAGAAAGATCAATATTAATTTGTTCATCTTTAATCTTTCCATTTAGAGCATTGTAAAAATCAACAGTCATAACATCAAGGGCAGACAGGTTATCACTTTCAGGTATAGAGGAGATTATTGGAATGTTTACCTGAGTTGAAGGAGACTCTGAGGAATATGTTTCAGAGACTTCTTTAGCTTACTCTATTCTTGCCATCAGACAGAGGAAAGCAAGATCTTCTTCATCGGAGCCTGATTCATCAGATGTTTTGGCCCAATCATCTTCTTGATCCCAGTTAACTTCTTCAGCAATTAGGCCTTTGCCTTTTTGCTGGTTCTTTTTCAGATCTCTGTATTTGTTTTTCAATTTAAAATACTTTTCCT
Source organism: Silybum marianum (assembly GCA_036898165.1). NCBI lineage: Eukaryota > Viridiplantae > Streptophyta > Magnoliopsida > Asterales > Asteraceae > Silybum > Silybum marianum. The sequence goes on along the minus strand of CM072542.1, from coordinate 22,267,106 downwards.
TTTTATCAGAGTTCTGAGAGGTGGTGGATGCAACTACTTTCTTAGATCTACACTCACTAGCAAAGTGACCTTTTCGTTGATAGTTATATCATATAGCAGATGCTTTTTCAGCTGGTAGAGTCTTTGACTTATCAGAGTCAGTGATAGTAGGAGGTTTTCGAAAATTGCTCTTTCTAGCAAATCTTCTAAAGTTGTTTGTTAGAAGTGCTAGAGAGTTATCAAACTAAGATGTCAGCATCAGTGAGTTCTTCTGAATCAGTTTGATTTAAATCAGTGATAGAGGTAATAGAAGAAGAATGTTGTTTTGATGGTTCTACCTCTGAAGTCACTAGTGACAAAGAAGTACTTTTGGCACCTTGATATCATTTATGAGGTTTTTCCTTAAAACCTGAGATTGCTCTTCATTTAAGAACATTCCATATAATGCACTAAGAGAGAGAGTTTCAAGATTTTTTGACAGCTTTAAAAATGTAGTGTACACTCCCTATAGTTCAGGTAGTGCCTCCATGAATTTTGTCAGTATTTTGGCATTAGAATATTCTCTGTTGACAGTTTTCATATCAATCAAGAGACAGTTAAACCTTTGGTGAATTTGAGAGAGAGTTTCACCTTTTAAATGCATAAAACTTTCATACTGTCTTACCAGATTAATACAACTAGTGATTTGGACTTGATCTGTCCCTTCATATTGAATACACTAGGTATCCCACATGGCCTTAGATGTTCTCATTTTCATTACAGAATTATTGACTTCATCTGGTAAAGACATTGCAATTATAGATCTAGCTTTAGAGTGTATAGCTACTTCCTTTTTCTCGTCTTCAGTCCATCGATCTGGAGTTTTGATGATTCTCCTTTCAGCGATGGCTGGAGTGGTAATAGTGGCAGGGACACTAGCTACCAGTGTTGTAGAAACAAATGGTCCATTTTCTAGATAGTAGGGGATCTTAGGATCTGACCCTTCTAGAAATAGAGTCATTCTTTCCTTCCATAATGGAAAGTTATCACGACTAAATCTTGGAGGTTTAGCTAAAGATCCATTATCAATGTAGTTTTTATTAGTATTACTCATTTTAAAATAGTTTTGTTCAAAGATATTTTAAAGATAAGCAAGAAACACTGCTCTGATACCACTTGTTGATCCCAAAGGAGTCTACAAGAGTTCAAGGATATAGAAACAGTTTGTAGAAGGGGGGGGGGGGGTTGAATACAAACACATAGATTTTTCATTTTTAAATGAATTTATATTAAATAAACAAATTTGCAGTTACAAGCAGAATTAGAACAAGTAATAAACCTATTCTATTGTAACTTAAGAAATCACACAGTTGATGCACAAGGAAATAAGAAAGAAAAGAGACAGAGGTTATAGAAAATAGAAAGTAGCATGCATGAAGATGAAGAAGATATCCTCATCTTATTTTTACCCGTTTGCATTTAATTCAAGACAAAAAGTATATGCCACGTGTCAAGCATTCATAAGAAGCTTGTTCTTTGTTCAAAAAGCAACCATGCTTTTGGCCGCATGTGAACAGTACCATATCAGATATGATGGGGACATATGAGACAATCCGTACGTCCTTCTTTGACATAGTATAAGGTTTGACTTTTGTGCATCGAGGATAAGATCAACGTTAATCTTGTTTGAGAAGCTTTACTTGATCGTTGAACTTGAAACTTCAAGGATGCACTTTCAGAGTATCGCTGAGGCTTGACAAGACTTCACACTTTGGTTTAGATAACCATTTCTATCACTGAACCACTTCAGATCATTACCTGATTATCTCTTTCTTCAGCTTGGTCTTCGACTTCCGCTGAATGTTCTTTTGGTGTGTTGGTTGAGCTTCAGATCTTCAGAGGTAGACTTGAGGCTTCTGATTTTCAGCAATCGCTGATAACAATCAGCGTATGCTATCGCTGAATTTAAACATAAGTTTACCAATGGAATTTCACTAAGTATATAGAGGAATCATATTCAAATCACTGAGAGGAGTTATGATCAACACGATCCCACTTCAACATCTTCTGAGGGGGAGCACTCTGCAGAGGTAAGCCTTCCTCTAGTTACTTATATTCCTTCCTCTGAAAATCAAACTTACCACTCCCTTTTTCCACCAAACTTCGGCTCTGAGTAACCTCTCTCTAATTCTCTCATTCTCAGTGATCCCTGTCCTCGAAAAGACTCTCCGTTTTTTAGGGAACCTTCCACTGAAGATCAGTTCTTGTACAAATCTGAATCTGAAGAGGAAGAAGGCCTAATTCATAGGCATGTAAATAGGAAAACCATCTCTGAACCAGAAGAAGAACAAAGACGAGCAAACTTCATAAGAGACCTCGAGCTGACCAGAGTAAAAATTCCTCTTTGTACCTCTGTGCCTGAAGCACCCGTCCCAATAAGCGTCTATGACGAATTTTCCTTCTTATCTCCTGAAGAACAAGCACAAGCTCTAGAAGCTCAACGACTAAGAGACCAAGAAATAAGGCAAACTCAAGAAAGTCTCAAAGTCGCTCAGAGAATCGCAAGGGAAGAAACAATAAGGTTAAAATGTCAGAGACAAGAAGAAGAAAAGAGTAAGCGAGTAGCTGCAAAACTCGCTGAGAAGGAACTGACTAGAGATAACCTTAGATTTAATTCTGTGGTAGCTCAAGAGAAGATTCTACAAGCCCTAAATAGAGAAAATGAAGAACCTAAGGATGCTAAACTTGAATGGTGAATAAAGAAGGTTGATTTTCGTGTTCGCTCTGCAACAATAACACGTGAAACTATCCTAGGACGCAATTGAAAAAGAGGTCCGAAGATAACTGTAACTATGTTCAAAGGTGACAGAAGCGAAGAAGAAGAACCTTAATTCCTAAAGTTCTATGGATTTTCTGAATGGCTAGAAATCAGAATTACCATTCAGAATTCCAAATCTCAATTCAAAGGCAAAGTAGCAAGACATATTGTTCAGCTATTGCAAAGGATATCAAAACATGTCAGCGTTCCCTCTCTCCCTAAGAAGACCAAAAAGAAACGATCAAAGTCCGACGCTGAAGAAGGTCCACTGTCCAGAAATGAACATGAGACTAAATTTGGCTTTGACAGTCTTTTTTCCCACCTCGTTATCCCTGACCTCTCAATGATTAAAACATCCCTGCCTAAGACGAGAAAGTACAAAGAAAATGAAATTACTACTCTCCCTGAAGCAGGATTGGCCTTTCTGGGTAATGACGGGTAAACAAGGTTTCTCACGAATAAGGAAATTAAAAAGGCTCCTGCTAAACTCATCAAGATCATGTACTATAACTGCTTGTTCACCTATGGTGAAAAATGCATTCAAAAGGAGATCTATGAGAAAGAATTACGAAGAAGAAAGGAAAAACTCTCTAACTAGTGTATTGTACTTTACTCTTACAAATTGTACTTTCGTTTTTCAATGTAATTCTTCAAATTTTTATGATCAATGAAATATAATGAAGTACTCTACTCCATCTGTGTACTGAAAAGATCGCTGAAAATAGTAAATGGGACAATGAACATATGAGTTCTACTTTATTTAAAAAACCTTATTTATTCACTGACATTACACTTTATAGCCTCTACTTGTAAAAATTGTGTTTTCATATCCTTATAAATGAAACTCAATTTAAATAAATAGACTAGCTAAAAAAGATCTCAAAGATTTCTAAGTCCTTACTAATCTCTTCAAGCAGTTTTCCTATGTTACTTAATCATAATCAAATAGGGGGAGATTGTTGATCCAAACTTCTTTCAGTGATATGAATATTATTCCTCTTATACTTAATGAAAATTCTGTCTAAAGGATAGTGTTCAGAAATCAACGATAACACACACTGACTGCGTTCAGTGATCGCTGATTACCTGGAATAATATCCTATCCCTAAAGGTCTAAAGAACAACTCTCACACAATAAGACCCTTCAGCAAAAGTCGAAGACCGAAGCTGAAGAAAGAGATGATCAGTTAAGTGACCTGAAGTGGTTCAACAATAGCAATAGTCATCTACACAAGTGTGAGATCTTGTAATACGTTAGTGATACCTGTAGTCTTCATCCTTGAAGTCTCTGGTTCAGCGATCAAAGTTAGGCCCATACAGCAAGATCAAAGTTGATCTTATCCTCGATGCACAAAAGTCAAACCTCCATGCCTTGTCAGAAAAGGACGTACGGATTGTTCCTTAAGTCCCCATCAAATCTGATTTGGTTACTGTTCAAATACGGCCAAAAGAATGGTTCCCTTTTGGACAAAGGACAAGTCTCTAATAGAAATTGACACGTGGAAAATATCTTTTGCTTTACATTTAATGCAATGGGTATAAATAGATGAAGAACTCTTCTTCATCTTTATGCATGCTACTTTCTATTCCCTAAACCTCTATTGCTTTTCTTACTCATTCTTGTGCATCATCTTCGTGATTTCTTAGTTGTAATAGAATAGGTTTTATACCTATTCTAATTCCGCTTACAATTGTAAATTTGTTTATTCAATATAAACTTATTTAAAAACGTAAAAAGCTTGTGTTTGTATTCAACTACCCCTTCTACAAATTGTTTCTATATCCATTGAACTCTTGTAGACTCCTTTGGGACCAACATATATTTACACATTTACCCCATATAAGGTTGAAGTTTACCATTTACCAAAGTTTAGAAAAATTGCAAAGTTACCCCTCCACGTAACGTGAAGTAACTGCGTAACGCGCCATAACGCGCCATAACGGCACCCACGCCTCATAGCCACGCCAAGGGGTTTAACGTGGCGGCAGAGCCACGACTTGGCGCCATAATGCGCCATAACGGCGCCATGGCGCTTTTTATAGAACCATGGTTCAAACTAGTGATATCTTCAATACTTCTTATGAATGATGCATTGGTATGGAAAGAAAGGGGTAGAAGAACAAGCGATTGGGTTCAGAAAGAGGGTAGTAGATTTTGATAGGAAGACTAACCTCAGTGTTGTCGAGCTCCCCCTCTTTATTTAGGGAAGCAGCATACTCTGAATCCTTGGGTTGTTTTTTCTTTGCTTGTGGATTACGTTGCTCCTTTCTAGGAGTGGGCTTATCCCCCAAAGGTGTTTTAAATACAACCCCGGTTTGAGTCCCTAGGTGTACAGACTTGAAGAAGGATGAGGGACCTTGAATATCATCATCATCATCATCTTCATCTCTTAATGAGAACGAAGGAACTTCTTTATCACCATCGTCTTCTTCCTCTTCCTCTTCTTCATCATCTTGATTGAGAAGGACTTCATTTAATCCATAATTGGTTTCAGCCGTCGATTTATGACGCAAGTCCTCAGCATCAGAGATGATTTGTTCAGCGAGCTCTTGGGCGATCTTTTCCCCATCTTTGTTACCATCGGGGAGGACGTGCACCAATAGAGTACACACATTGCTGCTGAGTTTAGCAAGTGTATCTCTATCAGCCTTCTGAGCCAGAGCAAGCTGATCCAGGTTCGTTCGATCGGCTTCAGAGTGAAAGGAGGTGGAAGCAGCAGGAGCTTGAAGTAGCCGTAGAATCTCTGCAAGTGTTGCTCCTTGCTTTTCAAGGGCTTCTCCCTGCTTGTTAATCTTCGTGCCAACTGAGTGAGGGCGTAGGCGTTCTGAGAAACAGCACTATTTAGGGAGGAGACATTTGTCTATAAGGTAGAGACTTCCGAGTGGAGGCCTGAGACATTGTTCTTTAGGCTAGGTACCCCTGATACTTGCCTGAAGATGTATTCTGCAGAGAGCTGCAGGTTATCCGCCCTTTGCTTGATCTGACCCGTCTCTCCAACCAAGTAATCCATGACTGGTATATGAATGATGGCGGAGGGAGGAGCTAGCGAGATTGTAGGAATCTCTAAATTCAGTAGGGGCAGAGATTCCCCATGGCTTTCTCCATCCTGCTTGTTAATTTTGGAGAGAGGTGCATTAGAGAAACCTATGTCAATAACAGCAGTAAAAGTAGCTGTACCAGCAGCAATAGTGGTAGTGACACCTGTAGGTAAGAAAGATTAACGATCCAAAAAGAGCTCGGGGTTAGAAGAAAAAAGTTGGGTGGAAGTGATTGTTTGCAAAGGTTCCATGAGAGTATCTGAAGGATTACTCTCAGGGTTGGTACTTGCAACGGTTGTGTCCTGAGGATCACATACCTGTCTTTGAGAATGTTTGTCAAAAACATTTTCAGGTCCTGTGCACGTATATTTCCAAATTACAGATTGTCGAAACAAAGTTGATAATTGAACAACACGCTTCTCAACCTCTTCAAATATAAGGACAACCATATCTGAGTCATGGATTGATGTGTGGACCAAAGACGAGTAGGTAGAAGTAGAAGAGAAGGCAGTGAGTGTGTTACCTGTACCAGCTTCAGCATAACTGGTGCCTACATTTTCAGGGAGCGAAGTCTCTGAACCGTGGGGTAGCGCTAATGAAGCGGCATCGATCTTTGAATCCATTGTCGTAGTAGAGGAATGAGGAGGCGTTTGTAGTACGCCGAAAGAAGGAAGAGTTGTCTGTTGAGAGACAGTCTTCTTTGGCTTCTTATTCAGTGGCCTATGGGTGATGGATTTCTTGTATCCATCGATGGCTGGATTTTTTCATATATTCAAAGGGGAGAAAGATGTGTCAAGGTTGTTGGAACCAGATCCCAAATTACACTCAAACAGTATTGATCAATAAGAGTAGTTAATAGTAGCGGAAGTAGTTCAGTGATCAATACAGTAAACTGGAATGGTTTATTGATAAAGATGAACAATATTAATTAAGTAATGTAATTTTTATTTCACTCAAGGCAATAGCAGTTACAGTACTGATGAATACAAATATGCTCACGAGTTCTCTCCAAATCAACCGACACTTAATACAAGAGACGCTCTATCTATTTATACTATTACATAGATCAAAATCAAAGAGCTATCCTATCATACACTAACACGTAAGAAGAATCTGTAACAAACTTGGTTAGAGTTTGTTACACAGTTATGCCATGTCATTTGATCCAGAAGAGGGTCTGTCTTCTGGATTGATCTTTTGTATATTCAACAGTCTTCTGGAGAGAGCTTTTGGAGATAAACACTTTGTCTTTGGTAAGTTCTGTTCATACTTTTACAATAAATAATTCTACCAAAGGTCGATCAACGATGGGTTCTTCAGTGATCCGGAGACATTCTATCCTTCAACCACATGAATGGGAGGAGGATTTAAAGTGCTCTGGGAGAGGGACCATTGAAGATAGCCATCATCTCTAGGAGGTAGGGAACATCGCCTTGCTTTTCATCGTGCTCCAGAGATTTCTTTCCTACCTGAGAGAAGGTTTGATTTCCCTTCTTTTAGTAGCCTTCAAACACAACTTCCAGAATCATATAAATGAATATGGGATAGGGGATGGTCGTATTTCTCTCCTTTGCAGCGACCCTCTGCTAAGATCCTCGAAGATGATCTTCACGTAGTTGATGCGGTGACCCTATGCCAAGATCCTCGAAGATAGCATATGTGTTGGGTCACCGATGATTTGGTGATGAACCACCTTCCTTTATATGAATGAATTTTTACAGGTTCTTTTGAAGGTCTGAAATATGCTTCAAGTATTGAAGAGTCAAAGACTATTCAATCAAGGGGTTGTACATCAAAAAGTGGAATTTTGGATGTATCAACCAACTTCAATATTCAGACCATCTTGCCAAGTCAAGATTGGGTCACCAATATAGTGGGTCACCGATGGTACACTCAAAAGTCATCAAAAGTACTAAGGACATCAAATAAGATGAGATCATCAAGTTTGATGTCATGGTCACCGACACTATGATTTTGGTCACCGAAATTGCAGGTATATTTTCTAAGGCTGTGATATCAACTCACAAGGGTATACACTTTTGTCACTTAGTGAAAGAAGAAGTTATCAAGAAAAGTGTACACTTATCAACGCCAGCCTTATAAGGTATCCACCGATGTGATACATAGTGAGATATATCACTTAGCAATTTCAAAGAGATAAGTTCTTGACTCACATCAATTGCAAGACACGTGAGCCAGCAAGAACTTGGGCACCAAGCCTTAAATAAAGACATTCTCTTTTATTCTTATAAAAGGAATATTTGTCTTTTAGCTAAAAGGCTTGATGGGACTTCACAGAGCATGAAGAAAAGAAGATAAAGTTATCTGACATTACGTGCTACAAGGAATGGTTCATCCATTATTCTAGTACAAAGGAAGTGGTCTCTTCATTTGTCCAGCAGATAATCTTCCAGCTAATGAAACCTTGACAGCTGTCCACTTGCATCCCATGCATGGGCACTATAAAAGGAGATGAAGTCCTCCCCAGAAATCTCACGCTTTCAACAAATCTTCAGAGTGATTATTTGTTTGACTGTGGCAAAGCTGTGTGCTATAACAGTATTGTTTTAACTTGCTTATTGTAATAGTTAATTACTGTTATCTGTGTGTTTAGTTTGATAGAATAGTCTGCTTGTTCTTTTCCGCATCAAACTATCTGTGTGTAAATTTTTAATATTTATATTAAAAAATTTAAAAAGAGTATATTCTGTGTGTTTTATATTCAACCCCCCCTTCTACAAAACCCTCACTTAGTTAGCCATCTCTCTTTGGGGACTAACAATTGGTATCAGAGCAGTTGGTTTAATCTCATAAACCAGATCTGTGATGGCTACTACCTCAAATGTTGATGGTACCTTGCAGACCTCTTCCAGTAATACATATGATTTAGGATCTTTGGCTAAACCCCCAAGATTCAACCCAAACAACTTTGGGTTATGGAAAAATCGCATGTTATTATTCTTGGAAGGGATCGATTGTGTATCCCAACATTCTCCGAGAGGACCTATTGTTCCTAAAATATGGGCTCGCTTTGGCCCTCAAAAGGACGCTGAAGGAAAGGACATAGAGTCAGATGACGAAAGAAGTGAAAAAACTGGTAGATATATCATCAAACCTTCTAACAAATTTAGTGAAGATGATAAACGCCTAGTCGCTTTAGATACTAAAGTCAAATCTGCTCTTGCTGTTTCCCTTCCTGATGATGTGTATCATTCTCTTCTTAACCTTCCCACTGCTAAAGAAATGTGGGATACTTTGTGTGTCTTATATGAAGGCACCAAAGAAGTAAAGAAATCTAACAGGATCTGTCTTGTTAGAAAGTATGAACTCTTCTCCCATGAAAAGGGAGAACCTCTTTCTACCTACTATAATCGTTTTAACTATCTTCTCAACGATCTCAAAGTTCTTGGCCGAGTTTATGATAATGAAGAAGTTCTCTGCAAGTTCATGGATTGTCTTCCAGATTTCTGGGAAACTATCTGTACTTGCATCAAGCAAACCAAGGACTTAGAAATAATGCCTTTAACTGCTCTCTATGGAACTCTTCTTCACTATGAACAAACTAAGAACCAGAGAAAGTCTCTTATAAAGGATATCAAATCCTCCTCTATTGCTTTGATAGGTGATTCAAAACCTTCTTCTTGTATTCCTAGAATCACCTATCCTTCTTCTAATTCTGAAAAAGATATTAAGGAAGACTCTTCTCATCCGTCGATGCATACTATAGTCGTCGCCGATGATGAAGGAGAAGAATCAGCCATTGACATACTTTCTGATAGTATGGCAATGCTTGCTGGAAACCTTAAGAACAAAAGATTTTCTTCAAACCGCTCCAAATTTAATAGAAAACCTTTTTCTCAAAAATCCTCTTCTGATAAAGCAAATGAAGAATGCTTCAATTGTGGAAAGAAAGGTCATTTTGCTTCTGAATGCAGATCAAAAGCTTCTTCTTCTAAACCTTCTTCTTCTTATGGCCATGACTTCTCAAAATCGCCTTCAGGAAGCATGAAGAGAGAAATAGCCAATCCTCTAAAGAAAATTCTGAATCAAAAGAAACCTCAAGGTACAAGAAATACAAAGCCAAATACAAGAGAGAAAAGGAGAGAAACCAAGGTAAAAATAAAACCTTAGTTGCTGAGGCTCATTGCTGGGAAGATGAGCAAACCTCTGAGAGTGAGAGTGAGTATGTCACTAAGTGCCTCATGGCCAAATTTGATGAGATAGAAGACATGGAGAAATCACTCTACACCACTCTTGTATCTGCTGAGGGATCCACTTCGTGGACAAAACCTCGTGTACATCCTTTTACCTTTCTCTCTCGATGATCAAAGGCCGATGCCTTTGATTCTTTAACTGTTGACTTCTGTGACTTAAAGATTCAAAAGAAAAAGGCTGATATGCACATAAAATGTCTAAATGATCAACTTCTCTCTTGTTTTTCTAAACTAAAAGATTTTGACAAAATGAAAGCTGATCTGGAAAACCTTCGGTACTTAAACGACAGTCTTTCTGAGGAAAAATCAAAGATCTCTTCCACTCTTGAAAAGGAACAAGAGGTTCTGTCTAAATGGACTAAATCCTCTAAGAATCTTGAAAGGATCCTTCAAGATCAAATCACCAGCAAGGATATGTCTGGCCTTGGTTCTGGAAAGGATGTTCCTCAACCTTTTGACCTTCCACTTCCTTCTTCTGAGTGTCAAGGTTTTCCTGCTGGTTTCCTTTCCGATGACGATGATGATCTCTTCGGTTACTCATCTGAGGATTCTACCTCCGTTCACTCTATAGATTTACTTGACATGCTCAAAGTAGAATCTGGTTCTAAAAAGTTTGGAGTCTTTGTTAAAGCTAAAGAAATCTCTTCTGAGTCTTCAATGGTTTCAACTCTTCCAAGCTCTTCTTCTTCTCCTAAACCTATCCAAAGACTTTTAAATTCCTTAAGTCTGCATGAGTCAAGGTACTCCCAGGAGCAGCCTTCTGAAGTTGCTGAGTATCCTTCTTCAAAAAGATTTTCTCCTCAAAAGAAAAATTTTTCTAAATCAAAATTTTCATTTAAAAGGAAATCTCAAATAGCTACTGACTTTATTCCTCGGTCAGTAAACTTGAAGAAATCAAGAAATCCTGGTAAAGGTATTCTTGGACCAAGACCAGGTGTTGGACACCCCTCTTCTTCTCAGTCGTCAACCTCTGTTCAAAGTTTTGATGATAGGGATTTTAAAAAGGTCTTTCCTTTAAAGAAGTGCTATAATTGTGGCAACACTCTTCATCTTGCTAAAAATTGCCCAAAAGATTTGGATCCTTGCAAAACTAAAATATCTTCTAATCCCAAAGGACCCATCTCAAAATGGGTACCAAAATTCTAAATTTGTTTCTGGGTGCAGGTACCAAATAAAGATCACATATGGTACATGGATAGTGGGTGTTCAAGACACATGACCGGAAACAAACTTCTTCTCTCTAACTTCTCAAAAGAAAAGGGACCCACTGTTTCCTTTGGAGGAAATGGAAAAGGGGTCACCAAAGGATATGGTACCATTTCAAATGGAACCATCACTTTCTCCAGAGTAGCTCATGTTGAAGGGCTGATGTACAATCTTCTAAGCATAAGCCAAATATGTGATTTGGGCTATAAGGTCATGTTCCAGCTATGTGTGTGCTTGGTCTTTGACGTACAGAACAAGATTGTACTAGCAGGAACCGTACTGAATGACGTGTACATAATCAACATGAAGGAAAGTGCAATAGGAGAAGCTGTGTGTCTCCTTTCTCAAGAACTAGCCAAACAAAGTTGGCTGTGGCATAAAAGGTTCTCTCATCTAAACTTTAAAACCTTGAACAAACTCTCCAACAAGGAGCTGGTTGTTGGAATGCCAAAAATAGGTTTTGAAAAAGAAAAGTTGTGTGGAGCATGTGAAAAAGGAAAACTCACCAGAACTTCCTTTAAAACAAAACAATGCTCTTCTATCTCTCAACCTCTTCAAATGCTTCACATGGATCTGTGCGGTCCAGTAAGCACACCCAGTCTGGGTGGTAAAAAGTATATGCTAGTAATCGTCGATGAATTCTCTAGATATACTTGGGTGTTCTTTCTGAAACACAAGAGTGATGCTGCTGAAGAAATCATCAGGTTTACAAGAAAAATTGAAAATTTGAATGGTAAACTGGTGAAGTCCTTCAGAAGTGATAATGGCACAAAATTCAAGAATGCTGTTCTGGAAGATTTCTTTGACCTAAAAGGAATTTCTCAGAACTTCTCTGCCGTACGCACTCCTCAGCAAAATGGTGTTGTTGAAAGAAAGAATAGAACACTATGTGAAGCTGCAAGGTCTATGCTGAGTGAATCCAAGTTGCCAACCTATTTTTGGCCAGAAGCAGTTAACACTGCATGCTTTACTCAAAATAGGTGTATCATAGTCAAAAGGCATGACAAGACTCCGTATGAAGTTTTCCATGGTAGAAAACCTGCAGTTGACTTCTTCCATGTGTTTGGCTGTGCATGTCACATGCTAAATGACAGGGAACAACTTGGAAAGTTTGATCCGAAGTCAGATGATGGAATTTTCATGGGCTACTCTCTCTCCTCAAGAGCCTTCAGAATTTTCAACCTAAGAAGACAATGCATAGATGAATCCATGCATGTAAAGTTTGATGAGTTTGAAACTTCTTCATTATCTTGTGATGAAGAAGAATTAAACCTATGGATAAATTCATGTGTTGGTGAAATTCCATCCTCCTCTCAAACCAATCCTCCAGATAGCAACCCTTCTCAGCCTTCCATAAACACCACCTTACCTTCTGAACCTTCTCTTTCTTCTCCACCTCCTGAAACTAAATCTACAGAAGACCTTACCCACCAAAACACCATATCTCCCTCAAACCTATCTTCACCATCTCAAATTCCTACTTCATCCTCTTCTCTACCTTCCTCCTTACCTCCTGCACTAAAGTGGACCATGGATCATCCAATAGATCAAATCATAGGTGATCCACAAGTTGGTGTAAAAACCAGAAGAGGCATAAGCAATCTGTGCTTATATGTCAACTTTGTTTCTATTATTGAGCCTAAGCTGATAAATGAAGCCCTAGCTGATCCTAGCTGGGTAATTGCCATGCAAGAAGAGCTCTCACAATTTGAGAGAAACAAAGTCTGGAAGTTAGTTCCTCGTCCATCCAACAAAACTATTATTGGACGAAGAAGGAACTGTCATAAGGAACAAGGCAAGGTTGGTTGCTCAAGGATATCGGCAAGAGGAAGGAATTGATTATGATGAAACCTTTGCTCCTGTTGCCAGATTGGAAGCTATCCGTATATTTCTTGCCCATGCAGCTTACAAGAATTTTCGGGTATTCCAAATGGATGTCAAAAGTGCCTTCCTGAATGGTGAATTAGTCAAGAAGTGTATGTGAAGCAACCTCTGGGTTTGAAGATCCAGTCCATCCATATCATGTATATAGGCTGGATAAAGCTCTATATGGACTGAAGCAAGCTCCACGTGCCTGGTATGACACTCTCTCAGAATATCTACTTAGAAATAAGTACATACGAGGCAAGGTTGACAACACTCTCTTCTTCAAGAAATCACAAGGTAATATCATTCTTGTTCAAATCTATGTAGATGATATTATTTTTGGAGTCACCGATGAATCCATGTGTGATGAGTTTAGCTCCCTCATGCAAAAAGAATATGAAATGAGCATGATGGGGGAGTTAACTTTCTTTCTTGGTTTGCAAGTAAAACAGTCTTCAGAAGGTATTTTCATAAATCAAAGTAAATACATTAAAGATCTTCTGAAAAAGTTTCAATTTGATACTTGCTCTACCATGAAAACTCCCATGGCTCCTCCTCTTAAACTCTTTTCTGATCCTGATGGCATTTCTGTTAATATTACAAATTATAGAGCCATGATAGGATCTCTTCTCTATCTAACTGCAAGTAGACCTGACATTATGTTTGCTACTTGTTTGTGTGCCCGATACCAAGCAAATCCTAAAGAATCACATATGGCTGCTGTGAAAAGGATTTTTCGGTATCTGAAAGGTACCATAAATCTGGGTCTTTGGTATCCCAAAGACTCAGGTTTCGATCTCATAGGGTACTCTGATTCTGATTTTGCAGGTTCATAAATAGACAAAAAAGTACAACTGGAAGTTGTCAGTTACTTGGAGGAAAGCTTGTGAGCTGGTCAAGTAAGAAACAACATTCGATGTCTACCTCTACTGCTGAAGCAGAATATGTGGCTGCTGGAAGTTGTTGTGCACAGATATTGTGGATGAAAAATCAGTTGTGTGATTATAATCAATTTTTCTTAAAAATCCCAATAATGTGTGACAACTCAAGTGCAATAGCCATTGCCAACAACCCTGTGCTTCATTCAAGATCTAAGCACATTGATATCAGGTATCACTTTATAAGAGATCATGTCTCTAAAGGTGATGTGGAGCTTCACTTTATTCCCACTGATTATCAATTAGCTGATCTGTTCACAAAGCCCCTTGATGAAGCAAGGTTCAAGTTTCTCATCGGTGAGTTAGGTATGGTAAACATAGACTAATATATTTTATATTTATATATAATGCATGTTTTATATATATATATATTCCATATATATATATATTATATACATTTATATATTTATAACTTATATATGTTATATGTTTTATATATATATATTCCATATATATATATTATATACATTTATATATTTATAACTTATATATGTTATATGTTTTATATATATATATTATATGTATACTTTATAGATATATTATATATTATATTATATATTATATTATATTAATATATTTATATAAAAAGAAAAATAAAAAGAAAATAAAAATAATATATATATATACCGTGTCGGTGACTGAGTCACCGACTAAACTCCTCTCTCTCTTTCTATTTTTCCTCTCTCTCCAAACCCTAACCCTAAAAAACCACACCACACCATATCATCCACCACAAGCCACCGTCGCCGCCACAACCACCCACCGACGTCGGGATCTCACCCACCGACGTTACCACGACAACTCAACCACCGAGCACCACCAAAATCATACCCACCATCGGCGCCCAAGCCGCCGACGGTTCCCTGGTTTCCGACGTGTCCCATTCCGACGTTGTACCTCGATCCCAAGCCACCGACGTCACCCTCTTTCCGACGTCTCTCTCTCACGTCACTCTCATCCACCAACGTTACCTGTTCCCAAGCCACCGACGTTGCACCTCGGTTTGAGCCACCGACGTTGCACCTTGGTTCGAGTCACCGACGTTGACCTTTGATCTAAGCCACCGACGTTGTCCCTCTCTGCGAGCCACCGACGTCTCTTTCTCTCTCTCATACAAGCCACCGACGTTGTCCACTCACCGAGGTAACCGTTACAGACCTCTCACCTTCTTAACCCCTTAAAGATAACTCTTGACTTACCACTCTTGATAAGCAAGATTATTTGTTCTTATCCCTAATGACATCATCAATGTCAGACCATGCGCCGAATTCAACCCTAAAACCCTTAGAATTCTGACCTTTCAATCACCAAAAGTAATCATTACTTTTGAAAATTGAAATTTCCCTCTGATATATAACCTCTTCCCCCACTACTTCACCACCTTTCTCGCACCCACTCTCCTTCTCCTTCAATAGCAAGAACTTCAAACCTGCAACTCCCATCTTCTTCAATGGCTTCTCCTTCAAAGACCTCTTCTGAAGAACAGACCATGACTTTTGGATCCCTATCCTTTCCTGCATGCAATTATTTTGGAAGAATAGGAGTTGACAATGCTCATCCAGAATACAATGATGTTTGCCGGTTTCTTCAGAGATGCCCTCTTCAATATGCAATCACAGCAAAACCCAAAATGAGTAAGTTTCTTCTTGGAAACTTTTGGTTGACTTGCACATTTGATGCCTCTTCGGATCAAATTCTTGCATCTGTTCTAAGTAATGATGAACATGATGTGATCTTCAATGTGGAAGATGTTAGAAGCATTCTCAAGCTTCCTGTTTATGATTCCTATGAACCATTCCCTCTTGGTAATGAACATCAAATGGTGGTTGATGTGTTGAACTACTTGGAAGAGAAGAAGGGATCAAAGTCAAAGGGTCCAGGTACTTTACTGCGCAAAAACATGGGAAACATATGGAACTTCCTTTTTGCTCATCTGATTCTGTGCCTGAGCAAGAAGACAGGTGGCCCGGATCAGTCACCTTCCCAAGTGACAGAATTGGCACATGCTCTAATATTTCAAAGGAGAATAGACTTTGCAAGCTATTTCTTCAATGAAATGATCTCCTCATTTTCTACCATCAGACGTCCTCAGGTACCCTTCCAACGACTTTTCTCTCTTATTATTAATGCAAAGTTGGCAGAGAAACTTAAGAAAAGGGATGACATCATATATGATCTCCCTCTCCACCAAGTGGGTAACCAGATCATGAAAAAGGCTGTCTTAGCATCAGACAACCCTCTCAGACCTTCTATGGTTGAGTTTGCAAGAAATGCAACTCTTGCTTGGGGAGAAAATGAACCGCGTCTCCAGAGACCTTCAGGTATGTCTTCTATCCCCTCTGTACCTAGAGACATTGGTGTGCCCAAATCTCTTAAGAGATCCAAAGCGTCGGGCACATCTACCTCCGCACCCACCGATGCTACGAAGCCAAAAGAGCCTTTGGCTTCCACCCAAGCATCCAAATCCCATAAGCGGAGAAACTCTAAAAGCCCCCCAAAGACTTCCTCAAAGAAGTCTAAGGGAACCCAAAGGGTTAAAACGCATGATCCATCTACTGGCTCCCAAAAGCCAGTAGATGTTGAAAAGATCCTCACAAAACCCAAGGAACACTCATCCATACCTAGCTCCTCCAGGCCCTCTCAACAGGACTTGGTTGTAAAAAGGGACACCCTTACTATTCCTTCATCAACTTTCTCACTAGTTGATAAAGATGACTTGGAGTATCCCATCCAAGGTACCTCTTCTCCACCCCCTGAGCTCTCACAGCTCCTTTTCCACACTCCACGTGAAAGTGCATCACAACCAGGTGCATTTGATGGAGCAACCCACTTTACTGATTTTCTGATGTCCGACACTACCCTCGGGATGTGCACGTCTCCCGTACATGACAAGGGTGTGGAGGAACCCATTACTGAGGAATCCCCTCAAAGACACTCTCCTAAGAGTGTCTCCCCCTCATCTTCTAAATCCCCCCCAAGAAAATCTAAAGGTTTGGTTGATTATTCTTCCAGTGATGATGATGATATTGATCAACCACCAAAGCCTCATCCCTCTGCTCCCATGTCTTCAAAGCAAGGGAATGACCTTCTACAGGCTTTCACCACCTTTACAAGTGATACTATCAAAAGGGTGGAGGTTTTAGAAGAACATGCAACAAAGGAAATGGAAAGAATGGCTTCACTTTCCTCATCTCTCAGATCTAACATAGAGGAGTTGTCGGTGAGTCACCCAACTCTAATGACATGTTTAGATCTTCTACATTTGGATATCCTTGATCTTCAGCAAGGATTCTCTTCAAGCCAAGCTTCTGTGCTTTCATTCATTCAGGATCTTTGAAGCACCTCTTCTAAGCAAGCCACCGATATTTCTTCTCTCATTGCCACTCAACAGGCAATTATGGACTCTCTTATCAGTCTTCACACCAAAGTTGATAAAGTCCCAACCTCTGCTCCAACGGTTGAACTAGATATGGGTGATTCATACTTCAAGGACACTGATAGATTTGTTCTTCAAAGAGTTGAGAAGAAAATTGGTGCTCTCTGCTCTGATATGGAAAGGGTTAAGGAGTTTCTCTCTTCAGTGGGTTTCAAGGGTTCAACCACTGAGGGGGAGAAAAATGTGAAGACCTCTACAACAGCAGCCAAAGCCGCCGACGTCAGCATGCCAGCCGCCGACGTCAGCATGCCAGCCGCCGACGTCAGCATGCCAGCCGCCGACATCACAGATCTGGCCACCGACGTGGCAACCACCGATGTGGCCCCTACAGCCACCGATGGTGGTGTGGTCACAGAGGTGGTCCCTGTTCCTTTGGTACCCGAAGCAGCTGTTGAGGGGGAGAGTGTCAGTGCTCAACCCCTTGAAACTGAAGAAGAAAGAAGAAGAAAAGAAAAAGCCAAAGGAAAGAAGCCTCTTTCTTTTGAAGAGCAGAAGGAAGAAAAGAAGAGAAAGAAGAAGATGAGAGATCCTCATGCAGACACTCTCAGACTTCAGCCTGCCCCAGCACTCACCGATCCTCTTGGGTAATTCTCTCTGAGGCTGAAAGAGAAGAAGCTATCAAGGCTCAGCTTGAGTATGATCAGACTAATGTACTCAAGCTAGCTCATGATGAAGCTGTTCATGCCAAAGTCACCGATGCAATTCAAGCTTAAAAAGATGAGCTTGAAAATATAAAGAAGAAATCTGAAGCTGCAAAATTGGTTGATGAGGCCAAGAAGGCAAAGGAAGTAGAGTGGTTTAAAAGGAGATTGAAGAACAGGAAGGATGATTCCAAGATTATCAATGCTACCATCCAACCTCCAACCAAGAATTCTCCCAAGTTACTTATCACCCTTAAGAGAGCTGATACTTTATCAAAAGTATATGAAGCTGAATGGTTGGAAGTTCTTGGGATGACTGAGTGGATGGAAGTTGGTAAATGCATCTCCAAGAGCAAAAGCAAGTACAAGGAGCTGGTACTTAATATTCTCAGAAAACTCTTCATCAAGATGCTCAACATCCAAAAGGAGAATAATATTCTTGTGACATACCTTGAAGCACAACAAATGTACTTCATTCAACAGGGTCTTAAAGGAGAGGTCATCACTGCTCCTAAAAACAAGAAGAAGGGACATTTTGTTATGCTTCATGAAAGGGGCATCCAGATAAATGCTTCGGGTATAGATATTTCTATTCCTACTTCTATTGCTTACCCGGAGCAAACCATGCTGACTACTCCAGAGCTTGGGGTTTTCTTTGAAGACATCTTTGGAAACATCGGTTTCTTCAGAGCATCTGACATCCCAAGGGCTCACAGCTCTTTCCTCTCTGCTATTCTAGGAGTACCTCCTGTTGAAGACCATGGAATGACCAGAATGATCTTGGATGAACTTAAACAAAGAGAACCCTCAGATCCATGATCTTGCAGACGTATAGTACAGTATGAACTTTATTAATCATGTACTCTGATCAATCATATGTGTTGATTAATAAAAGTTCATACTTTTCTTCCATCCCATCTCTTGTTAATATTTTTACAAGCTTTGCACATATTTAAACTTATACTTATTCTTTCATTTATTTTATACTCTTATACTGTACATACTCAGTTAAAAAAAAAATCAAAAAAATTAAATTAAAAAAAAATGAAAAAAAAAATCTAAGTCAAAAGAACCCAAAAGAAAAATAGAAAGGGTCAAAAAGAATTCTTTTCTAACCTACAGGTATCATCATCAAATAGGGGGAGATTGTTGGGTCACCGATGATTTGGTGATGAACCACCTTTCTTTATATGAATGAATTTTTACAGGTTCTTTTGAAGGTCTGAAATATGCTTCAAGTATTGAAGAGTCAAAGACTATTCAATCAAGGGGTTGTACATCAAAAAGTGGAATTTTGGATGTATCAACCAACTTCAATATTCAGACCATCTTGCCAAGTCAAGATTGGGTCACCAATATAGTGGGTCACCGATGGTACACTCAAAAGTCATCAAAAGTACTAAGGACATCAAATAAGATGAGATCATCAAGTTTGATGTCATGGTCACCGACACTATGATTTTGGTCACCGAAATTGCAGGTATATTTTCTAAGGCTGTGATATCAACTCACAAGGGTATACACTTTTGTCACTTAGTGAAAGAAGAAGTTATCAAGCAAAGTGTACACTTATCAACTCCAGCCTTATAAGGTATCCACCGATGTGATACATAGTGAGATATATCACTTAGCAATTTCAAAGAGATAAGTTCTTGACTCACATCAATTGCAAGACACGTGAGCCAGCAAGAACTTGGGCACCAAGCCTTAAATAAAGACATTCTCTTTTATTCTTATAAAAGGAATATTTGTCTTTTAGCTAAAAGGCTTGATGGGACTTCACAGAGCATGAAGAAAAGAAGATAAAGTTATCTGACATTACGTGCTACAAGGAATGGTTCATCCATTATTCTAGTACAAAGGAAGTGGTCTCTTCCTTTGTCCAACAGATAATCTTCCAGCTAATGAAACCTTGACAGCTGTCCACTTGCATCCCATGCATGGGCACTATAAAAGGAGATGAAGTCCTCCCCAGAAATCTCACGCTTTCAACAAATCTTCAGAGTGATTATTTGTTTGACTGTGGCAAAGCTGTGTGCTATAACAGTATTGTTTTAACTTGCTTAGTGTAATAGTTAATTACTGTTATCTGTGTGTTTAGTTTGATAGAATAGTCTGCCTGTTCTTTTCCGCATCAAACTATCTGTGTGTAAATTTTTAATATTTATATTAAAAAATTTAAAAAGAGTATATTCTGTGTGTTTTATATTCAACCCCCCCTTCTACAAAACCCTCTCTTAGTTAGCCATGTCTCTTTGGGGACTAACAAGCATATGCCATGTCAAGGAACTTTCTACTTGCCTGTTCCTAACAGCCAGTCTTAGTGCCAAGGCACTGAATGATATGGGTGAAGATGTAGTGCCACTTAGCAGGTAAGCGACCCTTTTCGATCTTGGTGAGCTCCTTGTTGAGATCATTCTTGTTCTTTTCTTGACGAGGCCAGTCATAGCCAATCTGACTTAGAAATTCCTGGACTTGCTCCTTGGTGGGTTCAGGATCCCATTGCTGACCCTTTTCCTTGGAGGGAAAGCGGAGACTTGTCCTGATAGCTCCAACAGTAATGTCCATGAGCCCAAGCTAATAGTAAAGCCAATAGCAGGGAGGTGAGTTCCTTTCTCAGTTACCTTCTTTGTGCAGTGAGCTGTGTACCAGAATTGTTGGAGATGAGCAGTGATTCCAACAGGGACACAGTACAAGGCATCATGGAGAGGTAATTTATTGATGAAGAGATCACCGTCTCTGAGGCATGCACCATCCAAGGGGATCTCTAGAAGTGCCGCTTGGTTACAAGATTTTACCATCCCCTGTTCCATACTGAAAGCGGTGTTAGCATAGGGTTGAAATTCAGTGATTGGGAGGTTTTCTTCAGCAACAGTGTTGACGTTCGCACTAGTGTTGGGCATTTCTGGAACTGGAATTGGAAAACCAAAGAAAAAGAACATGGTTTAATACAAAAATGTATAAAGCAAAAGGATTTGGTACGAAGAATACCAATTATTTATGAAAAACAAGTGTTTTGATGAACAAAATCAAAATACTTGTTATTTGGTAGATTTTAAGAAAAAACGTTTAAACAAAGGTTTTAGTCAAAAAGCACCAAAATGGTTATTTTTAGTATATAAATATATACCATAAACAGATTTTAGAAAAGATTTGAAGGAAATTTTGGATCAAAAAGACCAAAAAGTGCTTCTGTTCTAAGAAGAAACCTTAGAACAAGTTTTTTTGATTTTTGAGTTTTTGACAGTTTATAAATCACAAAAACATAAAACAAATCACTATAACAAAATTTTATAAGTGATGAAAAGAAGTTATTAACAACATTTAAGTTGTTAAAAGAAAAACACAATTATAACCAACCTTAAATTGACTTTAAGTGAAAAACACACAAGTGTGTGTTCTTGGTGTTCTTGAAGGTTTGTAGAGAGAATTCATATTCTAAATCTTGCTTTGGAAGGTTTGAAAGCATAGAGAATGAAATGAAGTTGAACTTACCTTTTATTCGTAGACGAGAGAGAAAGAGGAGAGAGAGAAAGGATGTAAAACGACGGTTTTAGCTTTTAGGAAAAGTAATAATGACCTTTGCATGTCCCTAAGGTTTGATAGGATAGGGAGCGTTGAGTCCGTAGTGTGTCAGAAAAAGATTGGCACGTTCTTTATCGCAAAATAATAAGATTATCATTTATCTTAATAAATGTAAATCATTATCCATTTAAAATCCTATTATCATTGGAAATAAAAGCATTTCCAGTGATGGGTTTTCTCTTTTTGAGAACCATTCTCTAAATAGAAAATTCTTCACAGAGGTTAAGGAAGACAATTTCATACCTTAGCAAGATATATCACTGATACTGAGTTCCGGGAGTGACTAATGAATTTGAATTTCCATTTGATACTTACTGAATAATATTGATCACATAGAGTATTTACTCTTCAACATTCAACATACCTAGTTCGCTGATTAACATATTGAATCTAGTCTCATTAAGAGGCTTAGTGAATAGGTTAGCGAGTTGATATTCTGTAGGCACAAAGTGAAATTCAATTTCACCGTTCATAACATGATCTCTGATAAAGTAATATCTGATCTCAATATGCTTGGTTTTTTAGTGAAGTACAGGGTTATTTGCAATTGCAATGGCACTTGTGCTATCACAGTAAATAGGAATTTTAGATAGCTTAACATCATAGTCACTGAGTTGTTTTCTCATCCAAAGAATTTAAGCACAACAACTCCCAGCAGCTACGTATTCAGCTTCTGCAATTGATATGGACACTGAGTTTTGTTTTTTACTTGTTCAACTTACCAACTTTCCACCTAGAAGTTGACAACCTCCAGTGGTACTTTTCCTATCTATTTTGCATCCTACAAAATGACTATCATAGTAACCGGTTAGAACTGACGATTAGCCTTTGGAGTACCAAAGACCAAGACTAGGAGTTCCTTCCAGATATTTGAAGATTCACTTTACAGGGATCAGATGGGATTCATTGGGTCCAGCTTTTTATCTAGCACATAAGAAAGTAGAGTACATAATTTCGGGTCGACTCACTGTAAGACACAACTGTGAGTCTATCATTCCTCTGTAGGCTGTGACATTAACAGGTTTCCAATTCTGATCCTTGTTCAGTGTCAGAGGAGGTTCCATAGGAGTTTTCATTGGAGAACTTAGAGTCAAGTCAAATTTCTTCAGCATATCTTTAACATACTTACTTTGGCATATAAAGATGCCTTTCTCAGATTGTTTTATCTGAAGACCAAGAAGATATGTTAGTTCAACCATCATACTCATTTTCTATTTTTTTTTCATACGTTTAGCAAAACGAGTACAAAGCTTAACTCTTATGGAACCGAAGTTAATGTCATCGACATATACCTGAGCAAAAATGGTATGACCTTTATATTTTCTCAGAAAGAGGGTTTGGTCAATCTTTCCACGCACAAATTTTTCTTTTAAAAGATATTTGGAAAGGGTATAATACCAAGCTTGGGGAGCTTGTTTTAACCACAAAGAGCTTTTTCATGTTTAAAAACATATCTTGGGTGCTAAGGATCAGAAAAACCATGAGGTTATTCAACATAAACTTCCTCATTTAGTTTAACATCCATCTGAAAAAACTCTAAAGTTTTTATGGGCAGCATAGGCTAAGAAAAGTCTAATGGCTTCTAATCTAGCAAAAGAAGAAAAAGTTTCATCATAATCGATACCTTCTTCCTGTCTGTATCCCTGAGCAACAAGTCGAGTCTTGTTTCGAGTTATAGTGCCATTTTCATCTAGTTTGTTATGAAACACCCGTTTAGTTCCTATAACAGTCTTACCAGATCGACGAGAAACAATATTCCAAACTTTGTTTCTGTGAAACTCAGTTAGCTCTTCTTGCATAGCACTGACCCAACATGGATTAGTGATAGCTTCATCGATCTTTTTAGGTTCAGTTAAAGAAATAAATTTTACAAAGAGGCAGATATTACCTATACATGGATCGCCGATTATCTGATCAATTGGGTGATTTTGAGTCCATCACTGAGCAGGTAGTTGAGGAGTTTGATCAACAGAGGATTCATCGAATTGTTTAGGGGAAACGGAAGATGCTTCAGCAATAGGTTCTTCAACATTTCTTATCATCCCTGGAGGAGATCCGGAGGGATTGGCATTCTCTTGAGAGGAGAGAGGTTCTTGATTGTTCATTGATGAATCACCATTGGAAGAATCAGAGGGAGGATTCTGATTTAGAGGAGTAACCTCTATCCCTAAAGAGGAAGGATAGTTACTATTATTAGAAGTGGGGAGAAAATAACCCACGGGAAGGGCTGAGAGGAATTAGCATACCAACTCTCTCCTTAAGGTCGATGCTAAAGAGCGTACTTAACACCAACCCCGGGCAAGCACCCCTACAGTATCGTCACCGCAGTAGAGTTTAACCACCAAGTTCGGGAAATGAGATTAGTACAATCATCATCATTAGTTTCAGTGATAGGTGAGGTACTAAAATAAGATTCAGGTTCCTCATAATGAGACTTCATCCAACTATTCATTTCATTGTCGTCTTCAGGGACAGGAATAGAATTTGTTGAGCGATATTCATCAAAGTTAACATTGATGGTTTCTTCAACATGTTTTTTTTTTGAAGACTCTGAATGCCTTGGAAACTGAGGAGTACCCAAGAAATATACCATCATCAACCTTTGGATCGAATGTCCCAAAATGATCTCTGTCATTCAGAATATGGCACCTACATTCGAAGTTATGTAGGTAACTCAGTGAGGATTTTCTTCCATGAACATAGGATGTTTTCTCGAATCTTTTAACTATCCGGGATCGATTCTGAGTGAAACATGCAGTGTTAACTGCTTCAGCCCAGAATTGAGTTGGTATATGAGATTCGCTAAGCATTAAGCGAGCGATTTCAATGATCGTATGATTTCTTCTTTCAGCAACATTGTTTTACTAAGGAGTCCTCACTGATGAGAAATTATGAGAGATTCCTTTCTCTTCAAAGAAGCTAACCAAGGTACTATTTTTAATTCATTCCATGGTCACTTCTCATGGAGCGAACTGAGAGATTGTTCAAGACTTCCATTTTCTTGATAAAGGAGATAATTTCATCAGGGGTGTCACTTTTGGAATGGAGGAAGAATACCCAAGTGTACATGGAATATTCTTCGATAATGACAAGAGTGTATTTCTTTCCAGATATGGATAGGACATTGAGCGGTCCAAAGAGATCCATATGAAGTAAGTGAAGAGTTGTGGTCACTAAGGAGACTTGCTTGGATCTGAAACTAGCCCTTGTCAATTTTCCTTTTTCACATGTTGAGCAAAGAGATTCCTTTGCAAAAGAATGTTTAGGGAGTCCATTGACAAGTTCTTTCCGAGATAGGTTGATCATCTTAAAGTTCAGATGAGAGAGTCTGTTATGCCAAAGCCAGTAAACAATAGGAGAGGCCATGGATAGAAAGCAAACATTTTAGAATGAGTACTATCAATATTAATGACATACACGTTTTCTGATCTTTTGCCTTTTAAAGCAAGTTTGTCATTTTTATTAGTTACATCGCATCTTGTCTTTGTCACAGAGTTGACTAATGCTCAAAAGATTATGCTTTAGCCCTTCAACATAAGCAACACGATTGAAAGAAGTTGCTCCATCGGTTAGAACACCATAACCGTTAGTGTATCATTTGCCATTCCCACCAAAGGTCACTAAGGGACCTTTCTCTTCCTTATAGTCAGCTAGCAGAGATTTTCTACCAGTCATATGCCTAGAGCATCCGCTATCGAGATACCAAATACCTTTAGGACCCTTGATAAGATAAGGGAATTAATTTTTCATAGGTAACCATAGAACTATGGTTCCTGCAGTGTTAGTGGAAATATTTGAAATAGCAGTTTACTCACTTATTGAAGAATTTTCTTCAGTGGTTATCTTCACCATAGTTGTCTTACCAACTTTAGTGGATTTCGCTTTCACTGATTTCTCAGTTTGAGCTACTTTCTTACCATGAGATAATTTTTCAGCCTTAGTGGCATTGGGGAATTTACTAGTAATATGGGTAGTCTCACCACAGTGATAGCACTTCCTATATTTGAAAACACGTTTAGAACTAGAAGCATGCAGCGAGGAGGGCATAACGTTTTCAGTAACAGACCCATAAATTCCTTTCTCCATAAACCTTGGAGGAACCATTGGTTTCTCGGGTTTAGAGGGAGGGAGATCATTCTTGATCTGAGCAGTTGATCACTGAATATATCCAGGGATCTTCTTCCCAGAAGTCAGAGGATGACTCACTGAAGGAACTAAAGGATTCTTCTTCAGTTTAGGAAAGTTCTTGATCTTTGGAAAATGATTAAGGAACTTGTCTTTAATCACCGTCCCTGAGTCCTTAGGAATAGGTTTAGAAGGTCTTAACTCAGATGTTGTGGCACACTGAGTGGATGGATCAGGGATAGAAGAAACAAACATTCCGAATTTTAGCATGGAACAATCATTGACAGTGTTATCTTGGTAGAGGAATATCCTAGATTGTTGTTGACCTTTTTAGGGATATGAGTATTTTATGATCTAACATGCCTTAACAGAGGCTTTACACCACCCTCAATGGTGGCTTTTTCAGCTTTGAGATCAGCGGTGGCCTTCTCGCGCTCAGTGATAGCTTGTTGTTTCTCAATGCTTATATTCTAATTTACGAAGATTTGGTCTTTAAAATATTCTTCAATTTTAGTAAGTTCTTTGATTTTAAGGTGGCAAGTCTTAAGCTCTTCATTTAGATATGAGTTTATTGGTTAAACCTTAGTTTTACCGTTTAGAGCATTGTAAAGATCAACAGTAAAAGTGTCGAGAGCCAACAATCTATCATGTTCAGAGATAAAGGAGTGTTCTAGAATTGGTACCTGAGTAGATGGAGAGTCGGGTGATGAGGTTTCAGAGCCCTCTTCAGCTTCTTCAATTCTAGCCATTAGACATATGAAGGCTATGTCTTCTTCATCTGACCCTGATTCGTCAGTGGTTTGCGTCCAGTCAACTTCTTGATCCAATCAACTTCTTCAGCGACAAGACCCTTGCCTTTTCGCTGGTTTTTCTTCAGATTTTGATACTTTTCTTTCAATTGAGAATATTTTTCATTCTTAGTGTTATCAGGTATCTGAGATGTGGTTGGAACTGCAACTTTCTTAGATCTGTATTCACTTGCAAAGTGACCTTTGCGTTGAAAGTTAAAGCAGATGGTAGAAGCTTTATCAACAGGAGATATCTTTGACTTGTCAATGTTAGTTATGGCAGGAGTTCTTTTGAAACTGCTCTTTTGGCAAATCGTCTAAAATTATTAGTAAGAAGAGCCAAAAGAATTGTCAAATTCAGAAATATCAGCATGAGTGGTATCTTCCGAGTTAGCTTGATCTAACTCAGTGATAGAAGTTATGGAAGAAGAAACTGTTCTGGAGGGATCAGTCTCTGAGATCACTAAAGCCAAGGAAGAACTTTTGGCTGATTTAGTGTCTTTCAAAAGGTTTCTTTTTAAGGTTTGAGATTGCTCATGATTGAGCAATATTCCATACAAAGCACTTAAAGAAAGAGTTTCGGTGTTCTTTGAGACAAGTAGTAAATGTGTCCCATTGTTTAGGAAGAGATTCCATGAACTTTTTCAGTACTTCTAAGTTAGAATACTCTCGACCAACTGTTTTCAGATCTATAATCACCTAGTTGAATCTTTGATGGATCTGAGAAAGTGTTTCATTTTTAAGGAACATGAAACTTTCATATTGTCTCACCAAGCGGATTCGACGAGTAATCTAGAGTTAGAGGTCCTTATTTTCATGAAACTTTCATATTGTCTCACCATTGGTTCCTTCATATTGAATACAAAGAGTGTCCCACATGGATTTAGATATCCTCATTTTCATGACAGAATGGTATACATCATCTTGCAAAGACATTGCAATGATAGATCTAGCTTTTGAGGAAACAACTAGCTCTTTCTTGTCTTCCTCACTCCATTGATGTGGAAATTTGGGAATGCTTCTTTCAGGGATTGTAGGAGTATTAGTAGTTGCAGGAACTGCAGGGACTAGAAGTGTTGGAACGAATGGTCCATTTTCTACATAAAAGGGGATCTTAGGATCTGACCCTTCTAGAAATAGAGTCATTCTTTCCTTCCAGACAAGGAAGTTATCTTTGCTAAATCTTGAAGGGTCATCCAGAGATCCATTGTCCTATATAGTTTGAATTTGTATTAGCCATTTTAAAACAAGAAGATATTAGTTTTAACGAATAAGCAATAACCAATGCTCTGATACCACTTGTTGGTCCCAATGAGTCTACAAGAGTGTAAAAGTATTGAAACAATTTGTAGAAGGTGGGAGGCGGTAAATACAAATGCAATCATTTTAATGGTTTTTAAGTGAGTTTATATTTTAACAAATTTACAATTGTAAGCGGAATAAGAACAAGTATTAAACCTATTCTATTACAACTTTAGAATCACTAAGGCCTTGTTTGTTTTTTCATTTTAAGCTCTTAATCACCACTTATGTCTAATTCGTTTTGACGTTTCATAACCATTTCAGAACTGAAATCAGACTTCAGACTTCAGCACCTCTTAAAAAACAAATGCCACCTAAGTATTTATACTTTGAAGCACAAGAAGAGATAGAAATAAGCTTAGAGGTTTGAAGGAAAGATATGTATGCATAAAAGTGAAGAAGAAGGTGTTCATCTATTTATACCCGTTGCATTAAATGCAGGACAGAGGGTACATGCCACGTGTCAAGTTTCCATAGGGAACTTGTTTTTTGTTCATAAAGCAACCATGCTTTTTGCCGATTATGAACAATAGTATAATCGGAGTTGGTAAGCACGTAGGGAACAGTCCGTACGTACTTTCTGACAAGGCATTGGAGTTTGACATTTGAGCATCGAGTATAAGATCAACTTTAATCTTGCTGAGTAGGCCCCACATTCATCACTGATACTGAGTCTTCAAGGATGAAGTCTTCAGGTATCACTGAGACATAAGCAAGATCTCACACTTCTATTAGATGAACGCTGCTATCACTGAACCGTTTCAAATCATGAGCTATTCATCTTTTTCTTCAAATAGGTCTTCGACTATTGCTAAGGCGTCTTTGGTGTGAGTGTTGTGTTGGAACCCGGATCCCTAATTGACTCAATTAATCGATAGATCTAAGAGAAATATAAGAGCGGAAGCAATTTAAATCTATGATTAAAGCTAGAAGAGTTAATAGAACAGTAAGAATAGTAATTGAAGATCAAATGAGAATTTGTATTTAATAACCTGAGGAGTGATTACAAATACGTTAAGATGATCGACACTTTTTACAGTGATAACTACCTCTATTTATACTATTACAAATAAGAAAGTCAACGAGCTAGCCTATCACTGAATGACACGTCACTTGTATGACTAACAGAATTAGTTACGCATGGAAAGTGTGACTGACCACGTCATTAAGAGCGTGTGAGTAATGCAGTTGATATCCAGAGGTCTTCAGAGGTCCTTGGGCACTTCTGATGAGAGAGAGATCAGAGGATAAGTCTTCGAGTTTGTTCACTGATGCTTGAGACTTATCTACTTCTGGTTCATACTTTCATAACAAGTTCTAACAATCTCCCCCTAAGTATGAATCCAGAACTAGGAATTTACTAAACAAAAACAGAAGTTCATTTCTTTAATGCTCAAATAAATACATTAAAAAGAAAGTTACATTGTAAAATTTTAAATGGAACATCAGGATCAAATGTAACAATCTTGTGAAATAGATCTGTGATTTCTGTAATCTTTAAGGTGTGTTGAGTTGCTTATTCATCCTTTCAGCTATGATTCTGTCACTAGCTCCTTTGCTTCTGTCATCATTCTGAAGTGAGGCATAACTTTTGACTATATTCACAACTCCAATAGAATACTTGTGAGCTTCTTTAATTCTGAAGAAGCTCTTTCTTTTCGATCTTTTGAAGACGATTCCATCTTCTAGTTCTGTCAAAATTAGGCCCACTGGTAGATATTGAATTCCTTCCAACTCCTCATTTGGTGTTGTGATGCTCAACATGGTTTCTTTGTGATCGAGCCCTGTTTAAAAGTTTACCTGCTTCCTATACTTAAAAAAGGCTTCCATACATTTTATTATTCGAAAGAAGACAACTTTATCTTGACCATCTATTCTCTGATTCATTTTTTTCTTCATGAATCTTCCTAAGGGTATCAACTCTGAGGGATTAATTGATAGGAGGACCTTGTCATAGATGTACTACTTCTGTTTATCTTCCCTAGCCACTTCATATATTGTATACAGCAGCTCTGTATCTTCAAACTTCATATGCTTGACCCTAGATATGCGTTGAATTGGGGATCTTGAGTAAGCTTCTTTTCTCATCAGCCTATGACTCATAAATTTGGTCTTGATCTCATCGCTTACATTGTAGTCGTTGGCAAAGTTGGGAAGCATAAGATATATTTTCTGTTCAGCTGCTGCTTATATATGTTTGTATTCTATTTCAAATGAAGTGGGAATTTTGAACTCATTGACTTTTCTTAGTTCCTCTTTTAATTGTGCCCTTCTTCTTTCAGAAGCCTATTTCTTCGCCATTTCTTCTTCAGCTGCTTTCTTCACCCTCTCTGCTTGGACCTTTTGTTCAGAAGGCTCAGAGATGGGAGTTTTTATCTTTGAGCTCGAACTCTGACCTTTTGGATTAACAGGTGCAGATGCAAGTGAGTGGAATTCTCTAGTTCTGGCACTTGTTGAAATGGGTTATATTTGGGTTTGGGGTGTAGAAGATTAGCTTGTTTGTCTAGGCTTCTAGGTTTGGCCTTCTGCCTTTCTTTTATTTCCTAGAAGATCCAGAATGAACTTAGCCATATCTGGATCTTTAGGAAGTGGACCAGAGTTAACTGCCAGAGGTGTTGGTGTAAGACGTGTTTGTTTGGTTGATGGTGGTGGATCAGAAGGTATAGAGGTAGAGGCTTTGTCTTTACTCTAAGCTTGAGTATTTTCAACACCATCGGTTTTAGCCTTCCGAGAATTAGGGTCCTGATCCTCATATCTCTTTTTCTTCATTTCTGCCTTTTTACAAGCCCTGGCCTCTTTGGCCTTTTTCTTCGCTTCAAAGTCTGTAAAAATGGAACTTACCAGAGACGTTAGTTTTGAAACAGAGGTATCTAAGGTAGATACCTTCTGAGCTAAGTCATTTGAGCTTGTATTGTTCTTGGAGACGAACTTGGCATTTATTGCATTGAATCTGTCCATCATTGCCTTTTGGAATTTTGCCAAATCTGATTGCCGAATTAAGGCAGAAGTATTTGAGGCAGAGGCTTCTAAGGGAACCACTATATTGATCAACTTCTGTATGTCTGCAACGAAGGATCCATATTCTGAAACCGAGATGGTGACTTCTGGAGAGGGGATGGCGTCTGGAATATTGTATATGTCTTCTGAGTTAGCTTTAATTCTAGCGTCCAATTTTTTGAACTGATCAAAGGAAGAATTCCTCTGTGTTTCAGCATTATCAGAAATAAGCTTCTTGAGAGCTTCCAGAGCTTGATTCTGTTCTCTTTGAGTATTTTGGACACTGCAGATTAGAAAATTTTGGGTTTGAAGGGTTTTAGATCCTCCATAGATCTCTGAATTTGTTCACCAAGTGCCTTAAACGCTGCAGTGGTTACAAACTCAGAAGAGGTAACCGGTGCATCCCCAACACATGGAGCCCCTTGTCTCTCGCGTTCAAAGGGGCCCTCATTCACGCTTGTTTGGACGCTCAGCGTGGACGGACTTCCATCCTGTCTTCGAGGGCTATTAAAAATAGGCACCTCTTCGGATGTCGTGACGTTATTGACTTTTTCTCCAACATCAGAGGATGGAGAGTCAATTAACGTCTGCTTACTTTTAAAAAGTCTGAAGACTCCAGTAAGTGGTGCAACCTCTGGCCTGAACCCCTCTGATAGGATTTCATAGGCCTCTATATTATGAGAGGGCATGGACGTACCCTCTGTATTTCCTAAGATTGCGTTGGTCACAGATCCATCAACGAGTGTAGGAGGTGGCGAGTTCTGGGGCGATGGAACTCTTATACTTACAACGTCATCCTTTTGAGAGGATGATGAAGATGTGGTTTCCCCAATTGTGCTTGATATGGAAGAAGAAAGAATTCCTTCCAAACGATTGGTTTGAGGGTGGTTTGGACTAGGCTGTCCTATTTCAGTGAGTGTAGATGTGTTGGCATCTACCTTAGTATTGGAAGGTACCCTAGTTGGACTTGGCGAGGAACTCACAAATGTGTCTCTAAGGAAATCTTCTTGGCTTTCTCTTAACAAACGCTCGGCATGGCTAGAAGCGCTCGGTTGTTCACTCCTATTATTTTCAGACTCATCCTCATTAGACCCCTCACCATCTAAACTAGGCTCTAAGTGCTCAGGGGTAGGTACCCTCTGTTCTGAGAGTACCATAGAGCTTCTATAAGAAGTAAGATAAGGAGCGGTTTGAGGAATCAGATCAAGCATATACCTGGAAAGTTCACATTCTACAGTGTAGCCGGCTAGGTCGATGGTTGGTTTGTGGGAGTTCATGGTTGAAATTTTGTACAATGGTTAAATGATCCGGGCATTAAGTACAGCGATGGTTTGATGTGAGAATAGGGCAAGAAACCTAGGAAACATGAGTGCTGGGAGGGCCTTACCATTTGTTTGATTCAGAACTTTTAAGTGAACTGCTGCACTTAGTTCTTGGAATATAAGACTTGCGAAATCCGAGGGTCGGTTGAAGTACAAACCATACATGATGGTGAGAATGTTTCTGCTCTCCTAATCCAGAGACCCTATTTTGCAAGTGAGGCTTTTGTTGATTATTGAAACTAATACATTCCACATTGGAGGTAACTTTTTCCTCTTGAATTCAGAAAGCTTTGTGAGATTTTCATTGTAGCCCAGAAATTTGATAAATGCTAACAAAGCTTCTGTTGATGGATTTCGTTCAAGATCAGCATTGGGTACCATCTGGCCTTCGACTTCAATGAGAAGTTGGGGCAAATGAAAATATCTGGCAATCTTCTTCTTGGTTATGGGTATTTCGACAACATTATCAGTGTTTTTCAGGATGACTAAAACTTCCAGATAAAGTTTCATCGTTCTTGATATACAAAGTCTGCCATACTTCTTGACCATATACCTCCGGAACATTTGGATTGTAAGAGTTAGGGCTCGGTTCAACTGATGGTGTTGCAAAAATTCTATCATCACTCGATAATCTGACAGATACGTGTTGGGATCCAAAAGAACTTGAACGTTGTTGGGTTTGATGGGCAATCGAATGACTGGAGCACTGTCTGCGGCTGAATCGATGAGCCTGTCTTCTTCGTCGTGAACATTCATGTTTGCACTTGGGTTTTCCGTTTGTGAGATTTAGGAAGTTTAGGAATCGGAAATTGCAGGTTTGCAGGTTTGGGTTTTCATATAAGCACAATAAAAGCTGGAGGTTGAAGATGGTGAAAAGTGAAATTGGGGATTTACTCGAGTTTATATAGTAAGATTTGAAAATGCACTCGAGTACTTTTGAAGATCAAGGGTTTAATTGGGATTTGGGAAAGGGATTAGAATGGGAAGGGTTTAATTGGGAATTGGGGATTGGAAACGGTTTTTGATTGCTGTCGTATGCCTAAAAGGCGTGCAAACATGCAAACCGTTGATTTATGACACGTGGAGGTTCAATTGCGTGTGTATAGAGGGATGAAGAACGTGTGTTTTGTCAGCACAGGGTACTTAAACGTTTATCGTGGGTTTTTTATGAGAACCGGTTCCTCTTTCATTATTTTGAATATTTCCTCCATAAATTATTAATAAAAATTATCAATTAATCAACACGAATTGTGGATTAAAAGAATAATTTTATAAAATTAATTTTTTTATAAAAATAATATTAAAAATAGTCAATTGAAAACATATTGAACTAAGAGAAAGCTTTGTATTCTATAAATATTATTTTTTAAAGATATTTAATTAAATAAGGAAATTCTAAATAACTTTGATGGCAAGAGTTAATTTAGAAGTAATCTTATTATAAAAATTTCAAAAGAAAAGAAAATTTATAGAACAGCTAACATGAGTTCGATGAAAGCATTGTTAAAAAAAATTGAAGTAGAAAAAAATCATTTGGTCTATTGAAAACATTTTGGAAACAAATGAAAGTTTTATGTCAAGTGAAAGTCTTTTCAGAAGAACTTTGATTGAATTTGAGAATTCTGAATAACTTTGACGGTAAAAGTTAGTTCAAAAGTAACAAATTCGCAAAAAATTCTAAGAAAAAAAAATCAGACGACAGCTAACATTTGTTAGACTTGATTTTGATAATAGAAAATTCTCCCCCTTGAATCATGCACGAGTCTGTGCTCCCCTTTGATATCTGCATTTAGTGCTCCCCCTTGACCTGTGCTTGGATCATGAAATGTAATACCAAGTATTTTTGAGAAAGACAGAGGCAACCAAAGACTTCTTATAACTTCTGTAATGTGCGTCAGAGGCATTCAGAGGCTTCTGACCTGTTCTGGGGTATTTAATTTATGTGACCAAGTGTAACATTAAATAGACATGCTAAATAAATAATAATATAAAACCTATAAATTATAAGAAGCTTATAGGTTCTATATAGATTACATGTTTAACATGCCCAACTTGCTGATTAGAAAATTGAATCTTTTCTCATCCAAAGCTTTTGTAACTATATCAGCAAGTTGGTAATAAGTGGAGATAAAATACATTTCAATTGTCCCTTTTCTCCACATGATCCTTTGTGAAATGATACCTGACATCAATGTGCTTGGTCTTTGAATGCTGTACTGGATTTCGAGTGATGGCTATAGCACTTTCTGAGTCATAGAGGATGCGAATTTTGTCATACACCAGACCATAATCTCTGAGTTGAGTTTTCATCCAAATAACTTGTGAACAACAACTAGCAGCAACAACATATTCAGCTTCTGCTGTGGAAGTTGAAACACAATTTTTCTTTGTGGATGTCCAACTGATTAGCCTGTTTCCCGGAAGTTGACAGCTAACAGAGGTACTTTTTCTGTCCAACTTACATCCTGCATGATCAGAATCAGTATATGCAATTAAATCAAAGCCAAAATGTTTTGGATACCATAGGCCTAACGATGGTGTTCCTTTTAAGTATCTAAAAATTCATTTGACAATAGCCAAATGAGATTCTTTTGGATTGGCTTGGAATCTCGCACAGAGGCAAGTGGCAAACATTATATCTGGTCTACTTGTTGTCAAATACAGAAGTGATCCTATCATACCTCTATAGTTCCTAAGATCAATAGATTTACCAGAAAGATCTGGATCAAGTTTTGTACTCGGAGAGATAGGAGTTCTCATAGTAGTGGAATTTTGAAGTTTGAATTTCTTTAACATGTCAGAAACATACTTGGCTTGATTTATAAAAATGCCAGAGGTAGTCTGTTTGACTTGAAGTCCTAAGAAGAAAGTTAGATCTCCCATTAAACTCATTTCAAATTCACTTTTCATTAACTTTGAAAACAAATCAACTTCTGCTTGATCAGTAGAGCCAAATGTGATGTCATCCACATAAATTTGAACCACAGTTAACGTACCTTTTCCTCTTTTGATGAATAGGGTAGTATCGATCTTACCTTTTTCGTATGAGTGCTTAATTAAATATTTTGACAAACGCTCATACCAAGCTTTGGGAGCTTGCTTTAAGCCATACAGAGCTTTGTCTAGATGATAGACGTGATCTAGATGTCTTGAATTTTCAAAACAGGGGGTTCTTGGACATACACTTCTTCCTTGAGATATCCATTCAAAAAAGCACACTTAACATCCATTTGATATACCTTAAAGTCTTTGTATGCTGAGAAGGCCATAAAGAGTCTTATTGCTTCAAGTCTTGCAACTGGAGCACAAGTTTCATCATAGTCAATCCCTTCTTCTTGACAATATCCCTTGGCCACCAATCTTGCCTTGTTTCTGATCACTATTTCATCTTCATCCTTTTTGTTTTTGAATACCCACTTAGTACCAATGGTGATCTTATCTTTAGGCAGAGGTACTAATTTCCACACCTTGTTCCTGTCAAATTGAAGCAGCTCTTCTTGCATAGCTTCCACCCATCTTGGTTCTTGTAAAGCTTCATGAACCTTCTTTGGCTCTATCATGCTCAGAAAGTTTACAAAGAAGACTTCATTAGCAGTTGCAGATCTAGTTTTAACCTTTTCAGATGGATCTCCAATAACTAGATCTGGAGTATGAGACTTGATCCATCTCTTCAATGGTGTGTTATTGGGTATTCTTTCTGAAATTATTTCTTGTCCCAGAAAATCATTAAATAGAGCATCAATCTCGGATGCTCTGGAATCTGAAAGATAATCAGAGGTGACATTGTTAAGTTTGAGTTCAGAATCAGAATATTAAGAAGTTAGTTGAGTTTGATCATCAAAATTGATGTTTATGCTCTCCATTACAGTCTTGGTTCGTAAATTAAAAACGCTAAAGGCTTTTGAATTTAATAAATATCCCAAGAATTTGGCTTCATCATTTTTCTTATCAAACTTGCCAAGTTTGTCTCGATCATTCAGAATAAAACACCTGCAGCAAAAAATATGAAAAAAATTTAACTGAGGGTATTCTTTTGTTAATAAGGTCATAAGAGGTTTTGAAATGCCTCTTAATTATGATTGATCGATTCCGCGTGAAACATCCCAAGTGGCTACAGCTTCTGCCCAGAAGTTGGTTGGTAGCCCAGAAGCTGCAAGCATTTTTCTTGCTACTTCAACCAATGTTCTGTTTCTTCTTTCTACAACACCATTTTGCTGTGGAGTGCGTACAGTAGAGAAGTTTTGAGTAATTTCATTTTCAACAAGGTATTCTTCAAGCTTGGCATTCTTGAATTCAGTACCATTGTCACTTCTGAGTTGTTGTATTTGCTGTTGCAGAAGCACTTCTATTCTTGTCATCATATTTTTAAACAATATTGGAACTTCTGATTTTTGTACAAAATCAAGACATGTATACCTGGAAAATTCATCTATTAGTACCAAGATATACTTTTTGCCAGACAGGATCTGAATTACAATGGGACCA
Organism: Silybum marianum; assembly: GCA_036898165.1. NCBI lineage: Eukaryota > Viridiplantae > Streptophyta > Magnoliopsida > Asterales > Asteraceae > Silybum > Silybum marianum. The sequence continues at coordinate 22,230,386 of CM072542.1, read as the reverse complement.
CAGAGGTCAACATGTAGCATTTGCAGAGCTCTTGTGCACGAATGATCACTTTTGGTTTTGTGAGATGCTCCTTTTATTTTGCCCGTCTCACAAGCAGGGCAGAGGTGATCCTTCTGGAAGTGCACCTCTGGGAGACCCTTGACAAGGTTATGTTTTACAAGAAGTTCAAGATTTTCAAAGTTTAAGTGTGAAAGTTTATGATGCCAAAGCCATGCAACTTCACTCTTTTTAGAGATAAGACGGAGAGTTTCCTTAGCATCCTTGGATGTAAGATTCATCATATATAAGTTACCTTTTCTGTCAGCTCTCCATAATTCTTCACATGCCTTAGAGAATAAGCAACAATGTTTTTCATCAAATACAACTAGCATCTTAGAATCACAGAGTTGACTTACACTTAACAGGTTATGTTTCAATCCTGAAACATGAGCTACTTTGGATAAGGTAATATTACTTTCTTGAAGAGTACCGTAGCCCTTTATTTGATCCTTACCATCATCACCAAACGTTACTGCTCCACCAATTTTATCTTTGAATTTGGAGAGTAAGTTTTTTGTTCCAGTCATGTGCCTCGAGCATCCAGAGTCAAGATACCAGATATGCACACGCTGCTTCGGAGTTTCAGAAGGTTGATCTTCTGAGTCATTTGCCATCGCCATTCCACAGAACATGGCTTCATTTTCACTTGATTGATCATCAAGCAAGTTTTCTCTTTCAGCATAGTGTGCTCTTTCATCTACATTATACTTATATTTGTTTTTGTAATATGGTTTGTCTTTTACAAGAGCACCTTTGTAGTCTATTGAATAATGGTCTGGCTTTCCACATCTATCATAGACATCTTTCTTTCTCTTTAACTCCTCTTCTTTCTTCTCAGCTTCTGACTTTTCCACCTTCTGTACTTCTTGCCTTTGAACATTGGAGTAGGGCGTTCATTTCTGTTATCAAACCTTCTGCTTTGAAATGAACGATTACCAAACTTCTTTGTGAACTGTTTGATAGTTAGAGCTAAAGATTCAGCAAATGAATTGATCTCATCATCTTCAGAATCAAAATCTTCTGGATTGGTCTCCCAAATGAGTGCTTTTGTTGGTCCCTAAAGGGTCTACAAGAGTTCAATAATAAGTAAACAGTTTGTAGAAGGGGGGGGGGGGTTGAATATAAACACACAGATTTTGGTTTTTAAATTCGTTTATATATCATAAACAAATTTAAAGTTACAAGCGGAATAAGAACAAGTTTAAAACCTATTCTATTGTAACTATGAAACACTAAGTTTGATTAAGAAGAGGAAGGAAGAAAGAATAAAGAGGGTTTAGGTTAGAAAGTAGCATGCATTTAGATGAAGAAGATATCTTCATCTTATTTATACCAGTTTGCATTTAATGCAAGACAAATGGTATATGCCACCTGTCAAGCTTGGATAGGAAGCTTGTCCTTGCTAATAAGACAGCCATGTTTTTGGCCGAATATGCATAGTACCATATCAGATATGATGGGGACATAAGAGACAATTCGTACGTCCTTTTCTGACAAGGTATTAGGTTTGACTTTTGTGCATCGAGGATAAGATCAATCTTTAATCTTGTAAAGGAAATCATTTGATCGCTGATACTGAATCTTCAAGGATGAACTTCAGTATCGCAGAGGCTTCACAAGACTTCACACTTTGATTAGATAATCGCTGCTATCGCTGAACCGCTTCAGTTCACTTCAGCTAGGGTCTTTGACTTTCGCTGAGTGGTCTTATGGTGTGATAGCTGATCTTCAGGTCTTCAGAGATAAGCTTGTTGTTCCTTGATCTTTAGAGATCGTTGATGGTAATCAGCGTATGCTATCGCTGAATATGAACAGAAGCTTATACTATGGAATTTCACTAAGTATATAAAAAAGAATCATATTCAAATCATTGAGAGGAGTTATGATCAACAATCTCCCCCTATTTGATTATGATTAAGTAACATAGGAAAATTGCTTTAAGAGATTAATAAGGACTTAAGAAAAATTTGAAGTAAATTTTCTAATTACTAATCTGTACAATCTTTTTCAGCTAGTCTACTATCTGAATTGAGTTTCATTTATAAGGATATGAAAGCACAATTTTTACAAGTAAATAAGCATAAAGTACATTCACTGATTAAATTTTCAGAGTGAAAAATCAGTAAGTAAAATATAGTTTATAGAAAATAGAACTCTTATGTCCATTGTCCCGTTTACTTTTTTCAGGGATCTTTTCAGTACATAGATGGAGTAAAGTACTCTGATTGAATTTCATTAAATATAATCTGATGAAATTACAAGGAAATGAAATTACAATAATAAAAGTAAAGTACTTGTACACTGAAGAATTATTACAAAGGAAATAGAAACCTATGACTAATCAGAGATGTTCTCGTTTCTTCTTTGTAGCTCATTCTCATAAAGCATTTTCTGTCGTTAATCAGAGGGGTATCTGACCAGCAGCGCCATAGCATGATCTTTATGAGAGAGGATGTGCCTTGAGAATTTCTTGGTTTCTGAAGAGTCCTAAGAACCCTTCATTATCCAAGAATACCATACCAGGTTCAGGTAGTGAGATGATTTCATCTTCTTCGTATCTTCGATCTTGAGGGAGAGAGGTATGTAGCATTGAAATATCAGGGATTTCAAGATGACCAAGAATGCTATGATAATCGAATTTGGTTTCATGCTCATTTTTAGAGCTTGAACCTCCTTCAGCAGGGAGAGGGGGAACTTGCACGTGTTTTGACATCCTTTGCAGCAACTGATCCAGTGCTCTTTCCACCACATCCTTGAATTTGGATTTGGAACCCTATATGGCATCTCTGAATTCTAACCATTCAGTGTATCCATAAATCCTTAAGAACTTGGCTTCTTCTCTCTCAGTTCTTCTTGACCTTGTCATTCTTACATATACTTTTGGACCACCTCTGTTGAAGTGTCGCCCTTGAATAGTTGCATGATTGATTTTGGCTTCAGATCTTCGAAATTTCAATCTATCAGTGCACCAGTCAAGCTCTTTGTCTCTCTAAATTGTGGCTTCAGAGGATAGTGCACTTAGGATCTTTTGTTGAGCGAGGATCGGATCTACGTTCAAGTTTTCTTGTGCAAGTTCTTTTTGTGCAAGAGCTTCAGCGACCCTTTCACTCTTTTTCAATTGTTCCTTGGCCGCCTTGTCTCTAGCAGAGTCTTCCCTGAGTAATTTCCTTGCTAAAGCAAGATCATTCTCAGTTTCCTTTGTCTTCTCATCCCTTATATGTTGTGCTTCCAATGCTTGTTCTCTCTCTTCGATAGACAGAAGTAGAATTCATCTACCATTCTTATTGGTACAGCGTCTATGGGTTCAACTTGAGGCACCCTTATTCTTCTTGCTTTGAATTCCCTAAGGAATTTTATTCGCCTTTCTTCTTCTTCAGACTCGCTTATGATCGTCTTCATCATCATCATTTCCTCCCCCATAGTGAGGGATGGGTTCTGCATACTCTTCATCCTCATCATCATCATCATCATCATTATCATCATCATCATCTTCTCCTTCCACTACACCTTCAGTGAGGGAAGGTCCTACCTGCTTGATGTAAGGAGAGATAACTTCTTCAGGGAAGGTTGCATTGTGATCCGCGATGATGTCGTCAACGAATTCTTTGGCACATCTCTCCCCCTCGATGTTGTCTGTAGGGAGACAGTGCACCATCAGCAGACGTACATTTCCCTGAACGTCCTTCATCTTTTGTTCATGGCGCTCTTGGTGCTCAAGGACCGAGTTCAGGGATGTCCGATCAGCAGTGGAGAAAGAGGAGCTGCTCTCAGAGAGCTTTGTCAGCAACTGCATCATATCAGATTGAGTCTTCTGAATAGACTCAAGCACTTGATCTTGATCACCCATCTTCTTCTCCAGACGGGCAATGGACTGACCATGTGCCCGATTGTCTTCCTTTAGGGATTGGATGTCTCTTAGAATGTTGTTGACAGCGGTCTTGATCCCTGGGGAGTTCCAACCACTGTCCGGAAGATGAACTAAACAGACTTCTGTAGGTGCTCAACCTTCGCCTTGGTGTGAGCACATTCCTTGACTAAAACTGCAGGGAATGTTGGGCTGGGAAGAACAATTTGTGGAAGTTCAGCTGTGAAGGGAGGAAGCTTAGGAGCAGCCTTTTCAGTCTTGACCTCCATCAGCTTGGCAGAAGACCATGGTTGCTGAGGGGATTTCCCTTTGTCCTTGCTGAGAGGAGCAACAGCAGCCTTGGTGGTGGTGGTTGTCGTCGCTGAGGCGAAGAGAGGAGGGGTACCTATTGATAACATAGATAGAGCAGCCAAGAAGAGCTCTGAGATAGATGATGGATGAGTAGGCGTTATAACCCTTCAGAGAATCATGAGGATTACTCTCAGGGACCATTGGTGCAGAGGTAGTGTCATGAGGATCACTAGCCAGTGTCTTAGAATGCCTGTGAGTGACATTCTGAGGTTCTGTGCTACTGGCTTTCCAAAAGTCAGAGTGCCTAAACAACACTGAGGCTTGGACTGCGTGCGTTTCAGCCTCATCAGAGATAGGGACAACTATCTCTGAATCATATGTTGATGTGAGGACCAAAGAAGAGGGGATAGAAGAAGAGTAGAAGGCTGTGAATGTGTTACCTGAGACAGCTTCAGCGAAGCTGACTAATACACTTTCAGTGACCGTGGTCGCTGAATGTGATGGTAGTGCTGAAGAAGCAACAACGGAGGAGAAAACCGTTGAAGTAGTTGGGGTTGTTGATGGTGTTGGTAGTACACCGAAAGTAGAGAGAGTGGTCTGTTGAGAGACCATCTTCTTTGGCTTCTTGTTTTTGGTTGCGATGGTTTTTTGATGACCATCGGTTGGTTGTTTCCTCTTAGCAGCAGCAGTGTCCGGGATGCTCGCTGTTTGGATGGGCAGCGAGGTAGACACTGAAAGAGGGGCTCCAATCATGTTCAGCATATAAGGTGTGAAAGGAGCATCACCTGGACGTTCCTCTATGTCCAGGGACTTCTTCCCCACCATGGAGAAGGCGTGGTCACCGACCTTCGGGTAGTCCTCCCCGAAGGCAAGTTCCATGATTGTTGCAAAGAATCGCGGGAAAGGGATGACCGGGTGTCTGGTAGTAGCATTGATACGACTGACCATATTGCTGAAGATATAATCTGTGTAGTTCAGGTTATGGCCGGTGCAGAGATAGAAGGCGAGATCCTGAAAATGCTTGCTCGCTTGGTCATGTGAGCCAATCTTTGACCCAAGGCATTGGATCACCTGGGTAAAGATGTATTGCCAGCGAGCAGGCAATCTCTTCTGTTCCAGCTTTGAGCCCACCGTTTTCAGCGATGGATTCTCCAGGCATAGCCGATAGAGTCCAAGAACGCGTCGATCTGCATCTTGGTTCGTTCAGCGCCCCATTGCTCATTCTTGGCGCGTGCAGGGAGGCGAAGAACCTTCCTCACGAATCCAGCAGTGAAGGAGAAGTATCCAAGGTTGGGAATCGTGAAGCTAATCTCAACGAACACTGTCCCTTTGCCAGTGGTGAGCGTGGTACAGTGATCCGAGTACCAGAGAGCTTGAAGGTAAGAGGAGATGCCCACTGGGTTGTGGACAAATGCGTACATCAGCGGGCACGCCTTTATGAAGGTAGCTGCTTCCATAAAGTGAGGGCGATCAGCGGGTAATCTCGACCAATGCAATATAATTGCATGATTTGAAGATAGCTTTCTCCATAGGGAAATGGCATGTTGGTGCAGCGACCAAGGTGTTGTCAACAGTTGTAGCAGCAACAGTTTCAGCAGTCTTGCTTGCAAAGGCCATTTTCTGTAGGAAAAATGGGAACACCAAAGAGATAAATCATGGTATTATACATAAATGTATAAACCTGAGTTTGGTATAAAGAATACCAATTGTAAGATTCAAAGAAACAAGTATTTTAATGAACAAGATCAAAATGCTTGTGGTAAAAACAATAACATAAAAGATTATTTTAGAAAAAGTAGAAGATAATTAAAAAATGGATAAAACTTAAGAAGAAAGTCTTCTGTTCTAAGGAAAGAACTTAGAACAGGGTTTTGAAAATAGAAGATTTTTGAGTTTTAATCCAGATTAAATTTATTTTCTTCCTAAAATATGTTTATATTGAATTTAAGAAGATGTGAAACAAGATGTTTCCAGTTTTAAGTAAATGTTTAGATCAAACCTTAGGTGAGTTCAAGAAGAAAAACGCACAAGTGCGTGTTCTTGGTGTTCTTGAGAAAGCTTGAAGATTTGAAAGTTCTTTTGTCTTTGGAGAGTTATGAAAGTGTAAAGAGAGAAATGAGGAAAAAGAATTGCTTAAATACCATGAGGAGAGAGAAAGAAAGGAGTGCTAAACGACAGTTTTAGCTTTTTGAAAAAGAAATGACGACCTGGCGCACGTTCCAAGAAAGGAGTTGGAAAGGAAACGTCGTGGTCCGTCGTGTGTCAGAAAAAGGTCTGACGTGTCCTTTTCTCTTTTTTTTAAAAAGATTATAATGATAATTATCCATAAGGAAAGTTTATCATTATTAATTTTAAAATCTTCATTAATGACAATAAAGGATTGTCAGTGAGGAGTTTTATTTTCAGAGATTCATTCTTTGATGAGAAAGGATATCAAAGAGTGATAAAGATTAGAAGATAATACCAGAGGAGATGGCCCAGATATCGCTGAATCAGAGTTCAACGAATGGAAAGTTTGAAGGCTTTATTTGTCACTTGTTGTAAGTCACTGAATAAGAAATTATTCAGCGTTCAACATACCAAGTTCGCTGAAAAGTAGATTGAATCTAGTTTCATCAAGAGGCTTGGTGAAAAGATCAGCGAGCTGATATTCAGTGGGTACAAAATGAAGCTCAACTTCACCATTCATCACATGATCTCTGATAAAGTGATATCGGATCTCAATGTTCTTGGTTTTGGAGTGCAGTACAGGATTGTTGGAAATGGCAATAGCACTAGTACTATCACAATAAATAGGAACTTTAGAGAGCTTGAGATCGTAGTGTCTGAGTTGATTTCTCATCCAAAGGATTTGAGCACAACAACTACCAGCGGCTACATATTCAGCTTCAGCGGTGGAGGTGGACACTGAGTTTTGCTTTTTGCTTGTCCAACTAATTAACTTTCCACCTAGTAGCTGACACCCACCAGTGGTGCTCTTTCTATCTATCTTACAACCTGCAAAGTCGCTGTCAGAATAACCAATAAGATCAAATCCTGAGCCTTTGGGATACCAAAGACCTAGATTTGGAGTTCCTTTCAGGTATCTGAAGATTCGCTTTACACCGATTAGATGGGATTCCTTCGGTTCAGCTTGATACCGAGCGCAGAGACATGTAGAATACATGATGTCAAGTCTACTCGCTGTAAGATACAGCAGAGATTCAATCATCCCTCGATAGGCAGTGACATTGACTAGTTTCCCATTGGGATCCTTGTTCAAAGTCAGAGAGGTGCCATAGGGGTCTTCATCGCTGAGCATTGATTCATATCAAACTTGTTCAACATGTCTTTAACGTATTTATTTTGACAAATAAAGATTCCTTTGTCAGATTGTTTTATCTGCAAACCTAGAAAATACGTTAGTTCACACATCATACTCATTTTATATTGCTTTTGCATTCGTGCAGCGAAACGAGTACACAATTTGGGTCTTGTGGAACCAAAGATAATGTCATCGACATATATCTGAGCGAGTATGGTATGACCATTATATTTTCTTAAAAACAGGGTTTGGTCAATTTTTCCACGAACAAATTTTTCTTTAAGAAGAAATTTAGAAAGGGTATCATACCAAGCTCTAGGAGCTTGTTTTAACCCGTAAAGGGCTTTTTCTAGTTTAAAAACATAACCAGGATGGTTAGAGTCTGAGAAGCCAGGGGGTTGTTCAACATAAACTTCCTTGATGAGTTTTCCATTTAGAAAAGCACTTTTAACATCCATTTGAAAAACTTTGAAGTCTTTATGGGCAGCATAAGCTAAAAAGAATCTTATGGCTTCTAAACGAGCTACAGGTGCAAAGATCTCATCATAGTCAATCCCTTCTTCCTGTCTATAACCTTGAGCAACAAGTCTAGCCTTATTGCGAATTACAGTCCCGTTTTCATCTAGCATATTTCAAAAAACCCATTTGGTTCCTATGACAGTTTTATCAGAGGGGCTAGGAACAAGATTCCAAACTTTATTTCTACGAAATTCAGATAGTTTTTCTTGCATAGCTGAAACCCAGCTAGGATCAGAGATAGCTTGATCTATCTTCTTAGGTTCAGAGAGAGAAATGAAGTTAACATAAAGACAGATATTACCTGTACCTCTACGTGTCTTGATACCTACCTCGGGATCACCAATAATTTGATTTATTGGATGATTTGCAGTCCTTCGCTGAGCTGTTGGTTGAGGAGAGAGATCAACAGCAGATTCAGCGACTTGTTCTTCAGTTTCTGGAATAGGACTTGTTGTTTCAGGAACAGGTACTTCATTTCGAATCAATTCAGTGGATTGATTTTCAGACGTAGTTTGGTTGTTCACGGAGGAATTTCCAAGAGAGGAATCAGCAATAGGAATCTGATTCAGAGGAGTAACATTCATCCCTGAAGATGGATGATTGTCATTTGAAGGATTCATAGGGAATTCGACATCACTTGCTTCTGCAGCAGGTTGAGTGCTGAAATACGTTTCAGGTTTCCCATAATGAGATCTCATCCAAGCATTCAATTCTTCATCATCTTCATGAGTATGAGAAGTATGAATGGGACGCATCAAAGTTGACGTGCAAGGATTCTTCAACATGTTGTCTTCTTTTATTGAAGACTCTGAAAGACTTAGATAAAGAGGAATATCCAAGAAATATACCATTCTCAACATTTGGATCAAACTTACCTAAATGATCTCTGTCATTCAGAATGTAACATCTACATCCAAAAATATGAAAATATTTCAGAGTGGGTCTTCTCCCATGAAACAATTCATAGGGGGTCTTCTTAAATCGCTTAACTATCAGGGATCGATTCTGAGTGAAGCACGTTGTGTTGACTGTTTCAGCCCGAACTGAGTTGGTAGACGCGATTCGCTGAGCATTGAGCGAGTTGCTTCAATGATAGTTCGATTTCTTCTTTCAGCAACACCGTTTTGCTGAAGAGTTCTCACTGAGGAAAAGTTGTGAGAGATGCCTTTTTCTTCAAAGAAGTTTACCAGAGTGCTGTTTTTGAATTCAGTACCATGATCACTTCTTATGGAACGAAAAATCTGATTGTTCAGAACTTCCATCCTTTTGATAAATAAGATTATCATATCAGGGATGTCACTTTTGGATCGAAGAAAGAATACCCATGTATATCTGGAAAATTCATCAACAATCACAAGAGTGTATTTCTTTCCACATATAGATTGGACATTGACAGGTCCAAATAGATCCATATGGAGTAGCTGAAGAGGAGCGGTCACTGAAAAAATTTGCTTTGATCTGAAGGAGGCTTTTGTCAGCTTTCCCTTTTCACACGCTGAACAAAGAGATTCCTTTGTAAAGGTATGATTTAGGAGGTCTCTGACTAGATTTTTTTGAGACAATTCATTTATTGTCTTAAAGTTGAGGTGAGAGAGTCTTTTATGCCATAACCAGTTTATATCAGTGGATGCTCTAGAGATAAAGCACATGTTCTCAAAGTGAGAACTATTCATATTTATGACATACACATTCTCTACTCTTTTGTCTGTTAGGGCAAGCTTATCATTACCGTTAGTGACAGCACATCTATTCTTTAATAATAGAACTTTGAAGTCTTTGTCACATAACTGACTAACGCTCAAAAGATTGTGCTTTAGTCCCTCAACATAGTCATGTGCCTTGAGCATCCGCTATCAAGATACCAGATACCTTTGGCACTCTGCATACAACAAAAGGATTAATTGTTTGAAGGTACCCATATTACTATGGGTCCTGCTTGGTTAGTTAAAGGATTGGCGAAGCAGCTACTAGCTGAAGAACTCTCTTCAGTGGATGTCTTCACCTTTGTTGGTTTTGCAACCTTGGTGGATTTCACTCTCGCTGATTTATCAGCTTGAACTACTTTCTTTCCATGAGCTAGTTTATCAGCTCTAGTAGCGTTAGGACATTTACTTGCAATGTGGGTAGTTTCACCACAGTGATAGCACTTCCTATATTTAAAGGGTTTGGAATTCAGAGAGAAAGGAGGAACTTTTTTCAGGGATAGGACCAAGAATTCTTTTATTCATAGTCCTTGGAGGTATAACAACCTTTTCAGGGATAGGAGTGAGATCGATCTTAATTCTGGGGTTGGTCTCTGAGAAAAGTCAGAGACCTTCTTCCCAGATTTAGAATTTCTCTCTGAGGATTTCTTGTTCCTATTCTGAGCGATCTTATTCTTAGGAACTTGGTCATGAAACTCGTTCTTGATCACCTTCTTAGAATTTATCACAGGAATCTTCTTTTTAAAAGAAGAGGAAGAAGTTGAAGAAGAAGGATTAGGGATAGAAGAGACAAACATTCCAAATTTGAGCATGGAACGATCATTCTCTGATTCTTCCTTTTCAAGGTTAAAGCCTAACCCACTTCTTACTTTCATAGGTATTTTGGCATTGATGATCTTATTGACTTTTTCAGAAGCCTTACACCATCCTTCGATGGTTGCTTTTTCAGACATAAGATCAGCGATAGCCTTTTCCCTATCAACAATAGCTTGCTGCTTCTCGATGCTTATGGTTTGATTTGCAAAGACTTGGTCCTTGAGAGTTTCCTCAATTTTAGAAAGTTCTTTGATTTTTAGATGGCAATTTTTCAATTGCTCAGATAAATCAGTGTTAATTTTCTCGGCCTTAATCTTTCGATTTAAAGCATCATAAAAATCAACAGTCATAGCATCGAGGGCTGACAAGTTATCACTTTCGGAGAGTAAAGAGATAGAGGGAATGGTTACCTGAGTAGAAGGGGACTCAGAGGAAGACGTTTTAGTAGCTTCTTCAGCGTCCTCTATTATTGCCATTAGACACAACAAGGCAATATCTTCTTCATCAGAGCTAGACTCTTCAGAGGTCTTGGCCCAGTCGTCTTCAACGTCCCAATCAACTTCTTCAGCGATAAGGCCTTTGCCTTTTTGCTGGTATTTCTTCAGATCCTTGTATTTGTTTTTCAATTTCAAATACTTCTCCTTTTTATCAGAGGTCTGGGAGGTGGTAGGAGCTGCAACTTTCTTTGATCTACATTCACTTGCGAAGTGACCCTTTCGCTGACAGTTGAAGCACATAGCTGAGGCTTTCTCAACGGGCATTGTCTTTTGCTTTTCAGAGTCAGAGAGATTTGAAGGTTTTCGAAAGTTGCTCTTTCTAGCGAATCTTTTAAAATTATTTGTTAAGAGAGCTAGAGAGTTATCAAACTCAGAGATGTCAGCATCAGTGAGTTGATCTTCTGAATCAATTTGACCTAGTTCAGTGATGGAGGTAATAGTAGAAGAAGAAGTATTTTTAAGAGGAGTTACCTCTGAAGTCACAAGTGCCAAAGAAGTACTTTGGCACCTTTGAGTTCATTTATGAGGTTCTTCCTCAGAAGTTGAGATTGTTCCTCATTTAAGAGCATTCCATATAATGCACTCAAGGATAGAGTTTCAAGATTCTTTGACAACTTTAAACATGTAGTGTACACTGCCCATTGATCGGGGAGTGCCTCCATGAATTTGGTCAGTATTTCAGGTATGGCTGGAGTAGTAGTGGTGGCAGGAACACCACCTACAATATATGTAGGAACAAATGGTCCGTTTTCTAGATAGTAAGGGATCTTTGGGTATGATCCTTCTAGAAACAGAGACATTCTTTCCTTCCATAATGGAAAATTATCATGGCTAAATCTTGGAGGTTTAGCTAAAGATCCATTATCATTGTAGTTCGTATTAGGGTTTGACATTTTAAAATAGTTTATAAGAAAATTATTTTAGAGATAAAAGAAACAAACACTGCTCTGATACCACTTGTTGGTCCCTAAAGAGTTTGTAGAAGGGGGGGGGGGTTGAATACAAACACACAGATTTTGGTTTTTAAATTAGTTTATATATCGTAAACAAATTTACAGTTACTATGAAACAAATTTAAAACCTATTCTATTGTAACTATGAAACACTAAGTTTGATGGGCAAGAGGAAGGAAGAAAGAATAAAAGAGGGTTTATGTTAGAAAGTAGCATGCATTTAGACGAAGAAGATATCTTCATCTTATTTATACCTGTTTGCATTTAATGCAAGACAAAAGGTATATGCCACGTGTCAAGCTTGGATAGGAAGCTTGTCCTTGTAAATAAGACAACCATGTTTTTGGCCGAATATAAACAGTACCATATCAGATATGATCGGGACATAAGAGACAACTCGTACGTCCTTTTCTGACAAGGTATTAGGTTTGACTTTTGTGCATCGAGGATAAGATCAATCTTTAATCTTGTAAAGGAAGCTTCATTTGATCGTTAATACTGAATCTTCAAGGATGAACTTCTGTATCGCTGAGGCTTCACAAGACTTCACACTTTGTTTAGATAATCGATGCTATCGCTGAACCTCTTTAGTTCACTTAGCTGATTATCTCTTTCTTCAGCTAGGGTCTTTGACTTTCGCTGAGTGGTCTTATGGTGTGATAGCTGATCTTCAGGTCTTCAGAGATAAGCTTGTTGTTCCTTGATCTTCAGAGATCGTTGATGGTAATCAGCGATGTTATCGCTGAATATGAACAGAAGCTACTACTATGGAATTTCACTTAGTATATAAAAAGGAATCATATTCAAATCATTGAGAGGAGTTATGATCAACAACTTTACTCTTCCCTTTCTTTTCTGTCTCTCTGCTTCATCTGCCTTACCTTCTGGATTCAGAGATGAGGGCCAGAGGTCCACCTACACTTGCCTTTTTCTGATTAACTGTGGATCCCAGAATATGATCAAGTACTAAAGCTTTAATATAAAACACGAAGAAAACGATAAATATTGATGAAGATCCGAAGTCGGATATCTTACTTGTATTGAATAATATCAGATTTCTCTCTCACAGTTTAGCTCTCAATATTTTGCACAAATGTTTTTCTTCTGTAAAGCTAGCCCTAACCCTCTATTTATATGTATAAGAAATACGGTATAAGGAAAGTAAAGATTAAGGCATTATACACTTGCCTTATTTACAAAATAGAATGTTTCCTTATATTTAAACATTAAATCTTTCCTAATTAATGACTTTGTTGACTTTACACTTTAGCCCTTCACGTCTTCAATAGTTAACATCTCAGATACAATATTTTCAGACCTAACAATCTCTCCCTTTGTATTCGAGATTACAATTCAGCAAATCAGCACTCTTTTGAAGACGGTGAAACTTTTGTCAACAAATCTTTCTTCTTGATTCTTTTGCTCTCCCTACGAAAATGATCTCTTGTAAGCTCCGTAGTTCCCCCCTAACATTAGCATGAAAATAAAATCGAAGGAGCCGCGATGTCGTAGGGCATAAAACTTGTTGGGTCAAAAAAACATGTCGGGGCAGGTGATGTCGACATAAAAAGATCTCGGGTCAAGTAGATTCGACAAGAATTGATGTCAGACCAAGATGAGTCGATCAAATCAGGTGTCGGGCCAAATGGACGCGATGAAAACACTTAGTGTACTTGTCGATCTCTTGTTGCTCGACAAGAAATGTTGTCGGGTCTTAAGCAGTCGATAAGTTTTCAACTTTTTCTTCATTTGACTTTGAAACACATTTTCTTCCTTTCACAATTAGCATTCATCTTTGATATACCTTTTCACCCCCTCAGAATGATAAGGAGAACCCAAATCATTATGAACATTATCAAAGACAATAAGCGCGAGTGTGATCAAATGTAAATGTGGAATATCGGGTAATGGGCTAACAGACAGAGGCACATGTAGCAACTGTTATCACTTAAGAAAAAATTAAGTGGCCTATATTCAATGTTCGCAGCGGGTTGGCACTGATAGGACTTCCAGTTATCACAGAAGTAAGTTATACACCTATCTTCTCAAACAGTTCCGGCATAAACACAGAGATATGCAAATGGAATCACAAAGACTCGTGCAAAGTGTAAAAAATATTGTATATATATTATGGCTCAAAAGACTCAATGTGCACAGAATATGAAGTTCGAAGACCGGAGGTGTGTCTTCTTGTTTCAATATCTAAATCTTTCGAGTGAAGAATAGATAAATGATATGCTAAATCTTCGTGATATATGAAACACGAATCTTTTGTGAGATACTTGAGTAGTTAGGTGGGGTGACATAACTTATCGACATTGGGTCCATGTCTTTTTCAATATTCGTCTCCAAAGAATCGAGAATGAATAGATTGTGTAACTACCCGGATAACTGTTTAGGTTTGGTTAGGACCAATTTTCTTTTAAGTCTTGTCACACCCTCACTTTTTCTTTTTATCTCACAAGCACTAAACTTTATACCCTTTCAAAATATCTATTCTAAGGGTGTGTTTCATGGGTAGGTCCTTTGGCTCTAGATTGACCATTGAAACATCTAAATCCTATCACACAAAGAGTTAAAATACTAAAGTCCGAGTTCTGAACTGATGTATTCAGAAGTCATCATGCAATGTAAAAAGGGTTAAGAGCAGGTCCATAGCTGAGATACTATGAAGCTAAGTAAATAGTAAAAATGTGCTACTCCCCCTTAAATGTAGCATAACCTTTTGAAAGATTGTCATGTGATGTGAATATTCTGAATTTGGAACACATATGACATACCTACAAAACAGATTAAAAAGATTTTGGTACCCAAGCTTTGTTGGGTCCTCGGAGGTTAGCTTTAGAAACAACAAATGGGGAAGTGGGGATACTGTAAGTACCATACTGTTAGCTTTAAATTTTGATTGACAAAATCATTTGTTCCACATGTAGAACAACAAATCTTTGTGGAACTTAGACTAATTAGATGATTGATAGATTTGAAAAAATAAGGCAAATTAGTCATGGAAACAAATGATCTTGTATCAACTACAGGAGATGTATGTGACATGTTTCCAACACTATCATCTGTAGTTGATTTCTTCCACCAAACCATTTTAAACTTCTTAAAATTACCGGAATTAGCAACAAAATCATTGTAAAACCGATTAGAATTATGAGTCTGAGAATTTGAAGAACCAAATGATTTGGAGCTGTTAGAATAACTATGTGATTGAAAAACTTGAAGAATAGTTATTTTTACAGACACAATCAGTAGAAAGAGAAGTTATCCTATGAATTGAACTTGAAGCACTTTTGTAAGAGAGAACGAAATCAGAATCAGAATCAGATGAATTATCATGTGGAGAAAGAACAGTAGTATCAGGATTAAACTGTTTAAGAATTTCAACTTTAACTGGATTTTCTTGATTGTCTTTTGAAATTACATCTACAAGTTCTCTAATTTTTTTTGAGAGATGATCTTTTTCTTTCAACATCAAATCATATTTATTTTTAAATTCAGATCTCAAGTTCTTTTCAATCACAAGATTTGATTGTAATTCAGACAATTTCTTTGAAAGTTTACAAATTTCTTTTTTTAAAAATTTCTTTTTATTCTCAACTTCCTTTTCTAAACGTTTATTTTTGTTGAAAATTAAAACACTTTTATTTAAAACATTCTTTTTATCATTCTCAAACATTTTTCTTTCTTCATCTAGAATTTTCTGAAGCTTAGAAAGTTGCTTTGATAACTTTAGACATTTCGTTTCAGATGATTTTTTCTCTAAAATCACAACTTGTTCAAAATCAGACAGTTGTTTAGAAAGTTTTTGAATGGTTAGTTCACAAGTTATAATTTTGCTTTCAAAATCTTTTCGCTCAATATCAAACTTGTGTTTCTCATCAGAAGTTAATGTCCTTTCTTTCTCACATTCCAAAAATACAGTTAATTTTCTTTTAAGAACCACATTATAAGTCTCATGATCTATAAACATTTCTAACTCA
This sequence comes from Silybum marianum, assembly GCA_036898165.1. Lineage (NCBI taxonomy): Eukaryota > Viridiplantae > Streptophyta > Magnoliopsida > Asterales > Asteraceae > Silybum > Silybum marianum. The sequence goes on along the minus strand of CM072542.1, from coordinate 22,214,413 downwards.
GAAATTTTGATTTTTAGATCAAAATTTATTTTTATCAGATTTGTCTTTTTGCAAAACTCTTCATATGTATGATATCCATTCCTAGAATACTCGGGAGGTGTTTCTCCAAAAATTCATTTTGATTTTGCAAAACTCTTCTTGATTCTTCTGAGTTATTAAACTTAAATTTGAGAGTGACATGTTCTCTTAACAGTTCATTCAACACTTGCATGTTGTTTGTGTGTCTGGTTACAAGTTGAGAAATTTTTGCATTTAGCTCAAAAACTTGATTTTGAGAACTCGTCTTGAAAAAAATAAATTAAAGTACTTGTTAACTGATAAAGTGATCTCGATCGGTGAGTTTTGAAAAAATTCAAAGAGTTCTTTTAAAATAAAATAAAATCTCGATTTTGACAGAAAAAGATGTCGGCTTTGAAGTAGGTGATAAGTTTTTATGTCGGGTTAAGAGAATGCGACAAGAAAATTTATCGCGTGAAGAAGAGTCGACAAGATTTTATCTCGGGTCAAAGGGAGTCGATAAGATTTTATATCGGGTTAAGAGCACTCGACAGAAAAACTTATCGATTTGAGAAGAATCGAGAAGAATGTATATCGGGTAAGAATGAGGCGATAACTTTTTATATTGGGCCTTAAAGAGGCGATAAGAAAACTTATCGGGTCTTAAGGATGCGATTTTAAAACACAATTCTGAAAATCTTTTTATCTTAATTTTAAGTTATTGAAGAGCAAGAACGAAGCCTTCGTCGACAAAAAAAGAACTATGTCTTTTTAAGGAAGGGAAGATCTAAGTTCCCGAGTCCCCAACAATATTAAAAATAAAATAAAAAGATTTACTTTAAAGTTTAAACAGTGTACTTGAGAACTCTTAAACTAGAAAAGCTGCAGAAGTCAGAGACCCTAAGTTTTTCAATAAAAGTGAAGCAAAAGTACTAAAATTTAAACTAAGTAAAAGAATTCGAATTGTGTTAAAATTGAAAACTGGTACTTGAGAACTCTTAAACTAGAAAAGCTGCAGAAGTCAGTGACCCTAACTTTCTAATAAAAGTGAAGCAAAAGTTCTCAGAATTAAACAAAAACAATTTTGAATGAAAAACAGAATCTTATCGGGATATAAAGATGCGATATAAAAAGCTATCGATAGAAAGAGATGAGATATAAGTTACTTATCGATTTTTTTTTTTAATTTTTATCGATGCTTAAAGATGCGATATAAAGTTTCTTATCGACATAGAGAGGTGCGATAAGAATTTTTATCGATAAGCAAAGGTGCGATAAAAATTTCTTGTCGATTAACTAAGATCCGATAAAAGAACTTCTTATCGAAACAGGCTTTGGAAGCTTGTGCCGACAAGTTTAAGCAGAAAACAGAAATCGAGAATTTACCTTTAATTTGTCGAACTCGATTAGAATTAGATCAAAACTCAGATCGTGTAGCTTTGATACCAATTGTGGATCCAGAATATGATCAAGTACTAAAGCTTTAATATAAAACACGATGAATATTGATGAAGATTCGAAGTCGGATATCTTACTTGTATTGAATAATATCAGATTTCTCTCTCATAGTTTAGCTCTCAATATTCCGCACTAATGTTCTTTTTCTCTACAGCTAGCCCTAACCCTCTATTTATATGTATAGGAAATACGGTATAAGGAAAGTAAAGATTAAGGCATTATACACTTGCCTTATTTACAAAATAGAATTTTTCCTTATATTTAAACATTAAATCTTTCCTAATTAATGACTTTGTTGACTTTACACCTTAGCCTTTCACGTCTTCAATAGTTGTCATCTCGGATACAATATTTTTAGACCTAACATTAACCTCTTTCTTATGTGCTTGAAGCGTTCCAAACACAGCAGGTAATGACCACACCTCCAGATCTTGATTAACTTGAAGAGACATAGACAAATTTGACCATTCTGGATTCAAGCGTTTTAGAAACAGAACATTGTTGTTTTCCTTTGATCTGATGATATCACATTTCTTACACATATTTATCAGAGTGTTAAATATGTGGCAAGTCTGTTCCAGAGTTTCTTCTAGGAGTGCTTGGAAAACTATTGTATTCATTTAGAGCTTGAGCTCTTCTATTCTTTTTCATCTTAGCACCTCCCTCCAGTTGATAAGCAAGTTGATCCCATAGTTCCTTGGTTGTCTCACAAGAATCAAGAGATTGAAAAATCTCATTGGCAATCGCCATAATTAGTAGGCTTTTTGCCTTTTTGGCAATTTCCACTTTGGCCTTATCCTCATTAGTCCAATTTTCCCTCGATAGTCATTGGAACAAAAGGACCATTTAGAATGGTAGGAAATAGATTTGCATCTAACCCTTCATAGAAATTGATCATACGAATTTTCCATTGAGGATATCGTCTCGAATTAGAGTAGGAGGTTTGGTTAGAGATCCAGATGTGTAAATAGCATTCAAATTTTGATTCGCCATTTTTGTAGAAAACAGAGATTCAAAAATTTGCAGGAAATACTGTTGAAATTTAGAACAAATAAACTTCAAATGAATCGAAACGAAACGATTTACTTATTGATCTCATAATTAAACTAAAATTACCACTAGTTGAGTCTCGAGAAACAGGGTACAATGAAGAACAGTAGTTTGAAAGCTGAAATTAACTTCTAGTTGAGTAGGCATTTCTCCAAACTGGACAAGATCGAATAATCAATAGATTGATTATCTAGCTCTGATACCAATTGTTGGAACCCAGATCCCTATTTGACTCAATTAATCGATAGATCTAAGAGAAATATAAGAGCGGAAGCAATTTAAATCTAAGATTAAAACTAGAACAATTAATAGAACAGTAAGAACAGTAATTGAAGATCAAATGAGAATTTGTATTTAATAACCTGAGGAGCGATTACAAATACGTTGAATGATAAACCCTAATTCTCTCTCAAAGATGATCGACACTTTTACAGTGATAACTACCTCTATTTATACTATTACAAATAAGAAAGTCAACGAGCTAGCCTATCACTGAATGACACGTCACTTGTACGACTAAGAGAATTAGTTACGCACGAAACGTGTGACCGTCCATGTCATCAAGAGCGCGTGAGTAATGCAGTTGATATCCAGAGGTCTTCAGAGGTCTCTAGCGCTTCTGATAAGACAGAGATTAGAGGATAAGTCTTCGAGTTTGTTCTCAGATGCTTGAGACTTATCTACTTCTGGTTCGTACTTTCATAACAAGTTCTAACATGTTGTTCTTTAGATCTTCTAAGTTTAGATAAAGTTCCTGACTTTCAGCGATCACTAAGTGTAATCAGTGTATGCTATCGTTGAATCTGAACAATAACCTAAACTTGGATTTTCACCAAGTATATAGAGGAATCATATTTAAATCACTTAAAGGAGTTTGGATCAACACATTTATCACTGTTTCATTATCACACAACTAGGGCAAACATGAGTGGTCGTTAACATTGTTACTTGTCACACATGTTTATCATACTTTGATTATGGCTCGTGTAATCGCTCAGGTATAACAGTCGATTGCACTCGAGTCGGTAGCAACAATCGATAGCAAACTCGTGTATACATTAACCTTGTGTCTTAAAGTGTAGTGTATCACACAATTATCACATGTAAGATTTGTTACTGTTCGATTAACATAATGAGAACTCGATAAATTAATTCTCTGAATGTGTATCACACAAATATCACCGTTCAATTATCACAAAATGATCAAATATGCAGATACAGAAAACGATGGGACGTGAGATTCGACGTGATCAGATTCCAATCTATAATCATGGGATAATTACAATATTTAAAATAATATAAAAAATATCTAATCAAATTACTAACCTTACTGATTTATTATAATTAAAATTATTGGTTAAAAAAGTTAGAGGCCTACACGTGTTCTCGCATTCTCTTAAATCACAAGGGTTTTCGTTTGAACTTCTGCCTCTATATATAATGTTTATATTACTATTATTATTATTATTATTATTATTATTATTATTATATATATATATAATGTGTAAATTTTTATATAGTGTTTGTTGAGTTTATGTTTGTATTTCTTTTTAGCTTTATCTATAGGTTACGAAAAAAGATGTCGTTATCCGAGCGACCACGAATTCCCGGATTCATCCCAAGTGAACCTCCATTTTTAGCTTTATAGTTTGGTTCTATAAACTTAAGTGATAAAGTATTTCATTTGTCAAATTTATGTAACCACTAACCCGCTAACCTAACCAAACTAAACCCTTACCAACCACGAGGTTATACTCTAAAATTAGTTGGGTTGAGTTGAGATTTTTCCAAACCACCGTAATTTGATTGAGTTGTAAAGATGTAGTAAACCGTCCAACCCAACCCACCATACACCCCTACCATGCACCCAAGTTTCATGTATATGGAACAAGAAGACTAGGTAAAATGCTTTAATTCATAATTTGGATGTTTCCAACTGCCGATGCCAATCAACTTCATTTCGGACTATATTTTTCAAGTAGCTCGACTCGAATTTTGGGTCCCACAATATTTTGCAGAGGAAAAACCATTTGTATTTTAATTATCTATACTACCTTATAAATTAAATTTAGGAAAAGTCTTAAAAACAATCTTATATACATAAGCTATTGCTTTTTAAAGTACAACGTCTTAAAAGTCTTAATTACATAAGGTACTACTTTTTAAAACATAAAGGCTTAAAAGTCTTAATTACAAGTTTAAAAGCATAAAGTACTACCATTTTAAACAAAAAGTCTTAAAATCTGACAAAGTACAACCTCAATGATTCATGCTTTGTATCTATTGGGCTTCTAATGTCATATTTCTGCTCCCAATGCACTTTACTTCTCCAATTGAACACACATATCTCTCTTTCTCTATCGAGGTGGCTGTTGATTTCCCTAGGTGCAATATCAGTTTAAAATTACAATGATTCCTTTCTTCTTGTTCTCCAATGTCAATTACTCTTCACCTCCTACATCATTGCCCCCAAATCGCGTTCTTCTCTATACCCATTTATATGAGCTGTTATCAGGGTTTCTATTACCCATTTGATTTTCTCTATTTATGAACTACATAGTTCTTCTTTACTGGTTTGAACCTTGTAGATTGCAAATGGGTGTGGGTTCATTTCAATGAGCTTGCTACCAAGCTAATTGGGGTTTATATTTCATTAAAGTCGGGTTAATTTCACTCCCTTCAACCCCTAATCATTCTCTTTTTACTTTTGCAGGGAAACACACACACACACAGCCGGAGTTGAAAGGGGCGGACGGGGAGTCGTCTACTCCGAAGGTAATCTTGACCATCATCGATCCTTCGACTATAGATGTATCCACACACAAACTCATCTAAAACAGGGATTTGACTCGGTCAACTTTTGACAGCAATTTCGACAGCAAAGGATCGGGGATGGGTCGAATCTAAGGAAATGTTGCACAGTTCAAAACAGAGGCTGATGCATCGTTTTTTTTACAGCAATTTCGACAGCAAACTGCAACTTAATAGGGTTACAAAGTGGCTGCAGAACAAATTGGTTTACAACATTATTAATGGAGGTTTTTATAAACCAAGAATTTCTAATAAAGAGAGGGATAGATTTGGCATATCATGTGTTTGATGAAAGTCCACAAAGAATTTTTTCGAACTTTCCTAACGCACAAATTTAGTTTTGTATTTAAACCAAACTAAGAACCAACGAATCCGTGTGTTTTGTTTGTGTATGTAATTTAAAATACATTGATCACTTTGTTTATTTTATCCTCTTAAGAATATCGATTATGAATATGAAAATCGACTTCTCTACCAGAAGAGATTTCAAGCATCTAAAGATGTTTATTGGTGGAAGGAAGGCAAAACTATCTGGCGGCCCAAGTAAGGGACCTGGGTCAAAATCAATGTACTTAGAGTGGTGTAAATCATTGCGACTCTTATGCCAAGGTTGATTTGTAACACCCTAAATTTCGCATCTCTCGACTCCCTTTTTATATTTATAAGCTTGGTATTTCGATAAGTAGGGTGTTAAAGTCTTTTGGGACAATCAGGTACGAAGTGCTACCTAGAAATGCGACCTGGCCATGCCATGGTAGTAGTGGTATCGTAGCAGTTCATGTACCGTAAGTTGGGCATGAAGGTGCGACCTAGAGGTGCGACCTTGCCATGCCATGGTTGCAGTTGGTGTACCGAATGTCTAGAAATGCAAGGTGCGACCTTGCCATGCCATGGTCACTGTTCCATGGTAGCAGTTCCCGGCTGAAGTATAAAAGTGAGATTTTAGCTGAGTTTTCTCATTTAATATACGTATCAGACTTTTCTCTTAGCATTCACACTCAAAACCAAACCCTAAGGGACGATTTTCAGGAGCTTTAACTCCTCTTCAACAACTATACAAGATCAAGCCTTTATTTGGAGCTCAAGTTAAGGAATCAAGATATAGGTTTCAAACCTTAGGTGTTCTTCATCTCCTCTCTAGAACTCAAGTAGTATTGACAGCTTTCTAGGGTTTCTTCAAACTCTACTATTGTGAGTTCATTCTTACCTTTCTAAAATTTTATACATGTCAAAATGATGTATTTTACTCCTTTCAAGATGTTTATGAAGTATTTCTATACTAGGTGGATTTTGGTAAACTAGGTCACTTGAGTCATCTAGGGTTCCTCTTTGAAATGTTGAAATGAGTTAAAGGGACGATTTTAAAACCATTGCGTGAGTTTATTTTCTAGAAATATAATGTTTTGAAACTAGATGCTATTTGACCTAATTTTGAAGGAAAGGTTTAAACATGAGAAATGTTTATTGCACAATGATTTCGGGTTGAGAAATGGTTAGTACATCGAAAATGGACATATTAAAATGTAAGACTAGTGTAATGGATCCATAGGCACAAGAGTCGGTTTTATTTTGGGGATGGGACAGGTGATATATCTGGGTTTGGGGTTGAGCTTGTTCAGAAGGGTGACGAGTAATATATCCTGGTTTGGGGGTTGAACTTATGATCGGAAAGCCGAAGATTGATATCTGGTCGTGCTTACTCACTCGCTGACCAAAGATCTCGGTTTGGGGTTGATATTAGTATAATAACGGGCCTCCCCCGTATTTCACTCAAATATCGTTTCTTTGAGGTGTAAAATGAGGATAAAATAAAAGAAAAAAAGGAAAGGCTTTTTGGTTAAATGTTTATTTATCGTTTTCGAAGATTTACTGGCTTTCCTTATTTGAACTGTTTGTTCTCACTAGGCTTTAAGCCTAACACTTTTTTTTTTAAAATGGCATGTATATTAGGTGATCGTCCTAGTGGGGCTCCAAAGGGTTGAATGGAGCTAGATGCCGATAGGTGCATCCTTTTTGGAGTACATCTTCGCGTGTACAGTTGGAGTAACTTAGAAACATATATTTTGAGAATTTAGTGACACCCGAATTTAATCTGTATTTCATAACTTTATAGATTAGTAGGTTGTCATCTAGTATCCATTTGATGTTGTAAACTCTCGTACTCCTCCTCATCTTTATGGGTGATGTTTATTCATTAAGTCTTATTCCACATTTTATTTGGTTTAGATTAACTCCCATTTTTAGGAGTGTTACAAGTTGGTATCAGAGCTTTAGTTTAAGCGAACTAGGTATGAACTTAAAATGCCTAGACTTAAGCTGAGACTTTAAGCGATGAATTGTGAGTTATGGGTAGACACTCTTGAGATAGGAGAGGTTTAGAGTCGACGGAAGCGCGCTAATCATGAAATGTGACTTTGGTAATAGGAGTTCTTATGTATATGATATATTCAAGATATCACGTAGCTAATGCTATTTTGGGTATATTCTATTGTGAGTATGCTTATTTTACTATTGTTACGATGATTGGTGAAAGTGTTATATGTATTTATGTTAGCCTTGTCTTACACCTACTTTATCATCTTGACAGACTAAGATAGTGAACTCGCATACCAGATCGCGAAACGAAGCTGATGGGGGTGAATAATAGTATTTCAACTTCGGATCCACGAACGACAGCGGAGGTCACTCAAGCACCTCCGATTCCTCCATTATGAATAGAATCGCGCCTAGAATAGATCATATACCGCCAGTTAACCTTAATGTGGGAGGTCCTCTGATGGTGGAGGCGGGTTCTCAAGATGAGCTTCGACTCAGTTTGATGCAGGCGGTTATTTCCGTCATAGCTCAACAACATGAAACGTTCCTCAAGATGTTCGAGGAAAGGGATGCCCCATCAATGAAGTGGTGGTTTTGAAGGAAATGGGACTGGCCCCATCAATGAAGAGACACCCGTGGGTGAAGTAAGGAGAGTGGAAAGACGTTGCTCATACAAGGCCTTCATGTGTACTAAACCACCCGAGTTTTTCGATTCGGATGACCCGGTAAAGTGCATTAGGTGGTTGCAAGAGATCGAGCAAGCATTTGGCTCGAGTGATTGTGAAGAGAGGCAAAAGGTGAAGTTTGTTTCACAAATGCTACGGGGCGAGGCCCTAACATGGTGGGACGTCACCACGGCTACCCTTGGGTCCGTGATCGTCTCTATGCTCACATGGGAGATGTTTAAGGCAAAGATCTTGGAGGACTATTGTAATGATAGAGCAATTGACCGAAATATTGATGAGTTTCGAGCTCTCAAGAAGGGGAGCAAGACTGTGAGAGACTACACGCGGTTGCTTGTTGAGAATCTGAGTTTGGTAGGGCAAATGGCCCCGACTGAAAAGGAGAAGGTGAAGACCTACATCAAAGGGTTGCCATCAGCCATGATGGAGATGGTTCGAGTTTCAAAACCCTCTACTCTCCGGGAGGCAATCGAAGAAGCTCAACATAATGAGGATGCCCACAACTTGGGCATTGAAGAAAGATTGATAGTTGGGGAAAAGAGGAAATTGGAAGGGCATTCGGCGCCTTCCAAGAGATCAAACTACAACAACACCAACAACAACAACCGATGGACCGATTCTAGGAGGGAAGCTAGTTGGTACTCCAAATGCCGGAGCAAACACTTTGGAGCATGCAACTCGGCCCCGGGTAATTGTCAGAGATGTGCGAAGAGTGGTCATCTAATTTGTGATGGCCCAACCAAAATAACCACATGTTATGAGTGCAAGGAGTCAGGTCATTCATAAAGGAGTGCCTGAAGTTGAAACCGGCGAATTCTCAAGCTAAAGCTAGTGGTGTTCAGAAGACAGTGGGAAGATCTTTCAAGATGATGGTAGATGAGGCGAGAGCATCGAAGAACGTGGTGTCGGGTACTTTCCTTGTTAACTTCGCACCCGCTCATGTTCTTTTTTATTATAGTGCTACTTTTTCTTTTGTGTCATCTTCTTTCTACCCAAGTCTTCTTGTACTGGTTAATACTTTGGAGGATGCTTATATTGTTGAAATAGCCGATGGTAAAAAAATTCTAGTTCGGGATATTCTTAAGGATTGCACTTTAGAGATTAAAAGGAATAAGTTTGTGGTAAACCTCATACCTATGGCAATAGGAGGATTTGATGTGGTAATTGGGATGGATTGGTTGGCCGAGAACGAAGCCAAAATTTTATGTTCCAAGAAATTGATCTGAATTCCATTAGCGGATGGCAATATACTGGTAGTCTATAGGGAGAGAAGAATAGGTGAGGTAGCATTGTTAAGATTGGCAAAGGCGCGCAAGTGTCTAGCCAAGGGATGCCCTTCATATGTAGCCTATGTTTTGGATGCAAAGTTAGAGAAGAAAAAGTTAGATGACGTACGAATAAAGCATCGACTATCGGGAGTTGATTAAAGCAACCGTGAAGAACAAATATCCACTTCCGTGAATTGATGACCTTTTTGATCAACTACAAGGAGCGGGTTGTTTCTCGAAAATTGACTTACGTTTGGGTTACCATCAAGTGAAAGTGAAAGAAGACGATGTAGCAAAAACGGCGTTTAGGACACGTTATGGACATTACGATTTTTTAGTGATACGTTCGGTGTAACGAACGTACCGGCAGTATTTATGGATTTGATGAACCGTGTGTGTCGACCGTTTCTGGATCAATCAGTAATAGTATTTATTGATGATATTCTTTTCTACTTTAAGAACAAGTTGGACCACGAGCAACACGTTCGAGAAGTTCTGGAAGTGTTAAGGAAGGAGAAGTTATACGCCAAATTCTCTAAGTGCGGCTTTTGGTTAAAAGAAGTCCAATTCTTAGGTTATGTTGTCACTCAAGACGGAGTGAAGATGGATCCATCAAAGATTGAAGCAATGATGAATTGGGAACCGCCTCGGAGCCCGTCCGAGATCCGAAGCTTCTTAGGATTGGCGGGCTATTTTTGAAGGTTTATTCAAGATTTCTCAAAGGTTGCATCTTCTCTGACGACATTGACATGGAAGAACGTGAAGTTCGTTTGGACCGACAAACAAGAAGAGGCTTTCTGGTCTCTTCAAAAGAAATTGTATGAAGCCCCGATAATGTCCTTACCGGAAGGATCCGAAGATTTTATGGTTTATAGCGATGCATCAAAAATGGGTTTGGGTTGTGTACTAACGGAAAGGGGAAAAGTGATCGCGTATGCATCAAGGCAACTGAAAGTGAACGAGAAGAATTACCCAACCCACGATTTAGAGCTAGCGGCGATGGTCTTCGCATTGAAATTATGGTGACATTATCTCTATGGAACTAAATGCACACTCTGCACACCGATCATAAAAGTGAAGTATGTTTTCGTTCAAAAAGAGATAAACATGAGGCAACGACGTTAGCTAGAGTTACTTAAGGATTATGATACTGCTATACCACCCGGGTAAAGCAAATGTAGTAGCGAATGTTTTAAGTAGGAAGGAGTATGGTAGCGGGAAGCAGGCCGTGCTCACGAGAATCGACATAGTGTCGAGTTTGATCGATTGAATCAAGACTTCCCAAGCGGAGGTATTGCTTGAGGAAAACATAAAAAGTGAAGTTATGGTGAAACAACACTTGTTGCTATTCCGAGGACGTGTTTGGGTGCCCAAGTTTGGGGGCAACCGAGAGCTACTATTGGAGGACGCTCATAAGTCTAAATACTCCATACATCCGGGTAATACCAAGATGTATAGAGATTTGAAGTTAACCTATTGGTGGCCTGTCATGAAGTTAGACGTGGCTGGATACATAGAGAGGTGTGTGACTGTTTGCAAGTGAAGGCGGAACACCAACGACCGTGTGGGAGCCTTCAATCATTGGAAATTCCGGAATGGAAATGGGAACATCTCACTATGGACTTCGTAACAAAGCTACCAAAGACCTTGAAGGGTCACGACACCATATGGGTAGTGGTAGATCGATTGACAAAGAGTTCTCACTTCTTAGCAATGTAAGAAGCTGGTTCAGTTGACAAGTTGGCTAAGTAGTATATGGATGAGATCGTCTCAAGACATGGTGTGCCTTTGACTATCGTGTCAGATCGTGATAGCCGATTCACCTCTCATTTTTTGGACGAATTAGAAAAGGGACTTGGCACCAAGATAAACTTAAGTACGGCATTCGACCCCCAAACCGATGGCCAAAGTGAAAGAACTATTCAGACTCTTGAAGGCATGCTCCGGTCATGTGTCATAGACTTCGGTGGGAATTGGGACTCGCATCTACCGCTTGTAGAGTTTTCCTACAACAACAATTACCATTCTAGTATTGGAATGGCCCCTTTCGAGGCACTTTATGGACGAAAATGTAGAACTCCTGTATGTTTGTTAGAAGTGGGCGAGAAACAATTTATCGGACCCGAAATTGTGCAAGAGACGGCGGAAAAGGTGAAGATTATCCGAGAACGACTAAAAGCGGCACAAGATCGTCAAAAGAGTTATACCGACAAGCAGAGAAGACCAATGGAATACCAAGTGGGTGAGGGGGTTATGCTCAAGGTATCCCCTTGGAAAGGTATCATTCGGTTCGAAAAATGTGGAAAACTTTGACCACATTTCCTTGGACCATTCAAGATTCTTGACAGAGTGGAACGTCAAGCCTATAAATTGGAATTGCCACCCGAGATGGCCGGAATCGACAACACGTTCCATATTTGCTATCAAAGGAAATGTATGGTGGAGGAAGAAAGCGTGATTCCTCTCACGAAAATTCGAGTTGATAACAACAACCGACATATGGAAGAAACGGAAACGATCTTAGAAAGAAAGTCAAAGAAGTTACGCCACAAGGAAATCGTCATGGTTAATGTTCAATTGATGCATCATAGAGGAACAAAAGTGACGTGGGAAGCGGAAGAATATATGAAAAAAAGATACCCGCAAATGTTTGGCTAAGTTTTAGATTTCGAGGACAAAATCAATTCCAAGGTTGGGAGGATTGTAACACCCTGAATTTCGCATCCCTAGAATCCCTTTTTATATTTATAAGCTTGGTATTTCGATAAGTAGGGTGTTAAAGTCTTTTGGGACAATCAGGTTCGAAGTGTAACGTAGAAGTGCGACCTGGCCATGCCATGATAGCAGTGGCAGCGTAGCAGTTTATGTACCGTAAGTTGGGCATGCAAGGTGCGACCTAAAGGTGCGACCTTGTCATGCCATGGTCGCAGTTGGTGTACCGAATGTCTAGAAATGCAAGGTGCGACCACATGGTGCAACTTAGCCATGCCATGGTCGCAGTGCAATGGTAGCCGTTTGCGGCTGGAGTATAAAAGTGAGATTTTAGCTGAGTTCTCATTTAATATACGTATCATAGTTTTCTCTTAGCATTTACTCTCAAAACCAAACCCTAAGGGACAATTTTCAGGAGCTTTATCTCCTCTTCAACAACCACACAAGATCAAGCATTTATTTGGAGCTCAAGTTAAGGAATCAAGATCTAGGGTCAAACCTGAGGTATTCTTCATCTCCTCTCTAGAACACGAGTAGTATTGAGAGCTTTCTAGGGTTTCTTCAAACTCTAGGATTGTGAGTTCATTCTTACCTTTCTAAAACTTTATACATGTAAAAAATGATGTATTTTACTTCTTTGAAGATGTTCATGCAAGTATTTCTATACTCGGTGGATTTTGGTAAACTAGGTCACTTGAGTCATCTAGGGTTCCTCTTTGGAATGTTGAAATGAGTTCAAGGAACGATTTTAAAACCCTTGCATGAGTTTATTTGCTAGAAATATGATGTTTTGAAACCAGATGCTATTTGACCTAATTTTGAAGGAAAGGTTTAAAGATGAGAAATGTTTATCATACAATGATTTCGGGTTGAGAAATGGTTAGTACATCGAAAATGGGTGTAGTAAAATATATGACTAGTGTAATGGATCCATAGACACAAGAGTCGGTTTTATTTTGGGGATGGGACAACTGATTGATCCCGGTTTGGGTTTGAGCTTGTTCACAAGGGTACGAGTACTATATCCTGATTTGGGGGTTGAACTTATCACCGGAAAGCCAAAGATTGATATATGGTCGTGCTTACTCACTCGCTGACTAAAGATCCCGGTTTGGGGTTGATGTTAGTATAATAACGGGTCTCCCCCGTATTTCCCTCAAATAGCGTTTCTTTAAGGTGTAAAATGAGGATAAAAGAAAAGAATACAAGGAAAGGCTTTTTGGTTAAATGTTTATTTACCGTTTTCAAAGATTTACTGCCTTCCGTTATTTGAACTGTTTGTTCTCACTAGGCTTTAAGCCTAACACTTTTTTTTAAATGGCATGTATATTAGGTGATCGTCCTAGTGGCGCTCCAAAGGGTTGAATGGAGCTAGATGCCGGTAGGGGCATCCTTTTTGGAGTATATCTTCGCGTGTATAGTTGGAGTTACTTAGAAACATATATTTTGAGGATTTAGTGACACCCGGACTTAATCTGTATTTCATAATTGTATAGATTAGTAGGTGGTCTTCTAGTATCCATTTGATGTTGTAAACTCTCTTACTCCTCCCCATCTTTATAGGTGATGTTTATTCATTAAGTCTTATTTTGCATTTTATTTGGTTTAAATTAACTCCCATTTTTAGGAGTGTTACGTGATCATCCTTCGAGCTCTTTGAACCATGCAATATACCTATTTCCACATCATCCCATGAGGTAACCTTTAGAGTGGTGGAAATCTTTAGAGTGATTGTTCGCTTCTATTTTTATGTTTTTTTATGGTGATAATCTATATCTTGATATATGTGTTTGCTTTGGCTTTCTATTTTGTTGTGCCCTTGCTTTGGCTTTCTTTTTTGGTAGGGCTTAGACACTTTCTTTTTCTAATTTACCTCTTCTTACAGTAGATCGGTTCTATAACTCTTATTATTATAATTCCTCTGCACCTGATTTGGTTACCTTACACCTCAAAAATCAACAAAAAATCTAGGGATTTTGCAAATTTGGGGTTTGTAATTTGATGTTGAAATCCTGATTGAAATTGGAGAACTATTCTGAGTTTGTAAGTCGGTATAATTTTGATCTATTGAAAGTTGGGAACTCTTCGAACTCTAAAATTCAATTTTCTGAGTTCGACTTTAAAGTCTATATCTTTAAAAATGGGTAATCGCCGGTCAGCCATACGGCGGTGAATCCGTTCCCGGCTGAAGAGGCTAAGGGCTCGTTTGGTTTCGGAAAACTGTTTTCATTTTCCTAGAAAAAGTTTTTAGATAATGGAGTTGAGTTTTTGTTCTCAGTTTTCTATGAAAATTTTAGAAAACGCCTTTTGTTTAAATGGTGGAGTTTTTCATTTTTCATCAAAACTTATCTTTGAAATCCATGATGCTCTTGTAGTAGTTAAAATATCAACTCTAAATTATGGGAAAATTGCGATGTTATGCATTAAATTGAAGATTGCCGGCATATGGAACTATAATATACTGATTCAAGTATTCTCTTTTGTAGACAAAAGAACTTGGTTGCTACCCAATTCACCTCATAGAAGGATCTATCACCACTGTCACCATAGGTATTTGAGATACAACAACTACTACTACTATTGGGTTGCACTTCATTCACTAAGAACTAATCACATTATCCATCCCAAAGTAAATGCATGTGGATCACATCACTTTGGAACCAACAAAACATCGTGGTGGTTACATCAAGTTGATATGTTAGATTTAGGTTGAGCACATATGGTTCAATTGTAACAGGCGTATGTACTCATTTTAAATGTAAAGCCCTTTTATTTCTATGTAGATATTAAAATGGGTAGTTCATGAGATTGTAGAATGATTTGTCTTCTATTCCCTAGCAGCTCGTTTGGGTTTTCATGGTATCATAACTTCGTTTCTCAATAGTTCATCATAATTGGTGATATTTTTCTTCATAACTCAGGCTTTTTGCTGTAAGGTAATTTTCAATGTTAGACATGTGTAACTAGAAAAATTCTTCAAACACCCTCAATTTATACCCAAATATTTTGCGTACATTTATTTAAATATTACATCCGCCGCATTGCGCGTGTACACAACTAGTATGAAACAAAACGTATATAATATAAATGATCAAAATTGCATTATATCTTATAATGAATCAATAAATATATTAAATTAATAATGTAAATAATTTTATTACATGAGAAATACCCGATAGAATAGATATGTAATGGATAAGTCCAAACTAGAACCAAATAGATAAGTCCAAAACCAGTCCTAAATACGTTTGATCCTTATATGATGAAATCAAATATTTTTATTAAGACGGATTTGGTCTTATTTCTTATATATGAAATATAGTCTTTTTCTTTAAAGATCTTGCAAAGGAAAGGTGTGGTCGATATAATATTATCTCCTCGGAATATCTGTACTATTTTTAGATTTTGGTATGGTCGATAAATACATTTGAAATGGGACCTATCTAATTTTGTGCACATTTAAATTATCAGTATATATTTTATTGAGTAAATTACATTTTTCATCCCTGTGGTTTCAAAACTTCGTTTTTCATTCTTATGTTTGCAATTCATTTATAGTTTTGTTAAGACCGTCAAAAGAATTATGTCGATAAGAAGAGGAGACCCATGGAATTCCAAGTGGGGAGCGAATTATGCTAAAAGTATCCCCTTGGAAAGGTGTGGATCCCAGAATATGATCAAGTCCTTAAATAATTAAGTAAAACACGAAGAACACACAGTTTAATGAAGATCCGAAGTCAGATATCTTACTTGTATTGATTATAAGATCAGATCTCTCTCTAGCAATTTAGATCTCGATGTTATGCACCCTCATACAATGATCCTATGCATCTATTTATATTAAAGGACTAAACGAATAAGGAAACTAAGATAATGGCATTATACACTTGCCATGTTTACATTTAAGTAATGTTTCCTTATTTTTGACACAATTAAATAACGTCCTAACAATCTCCCCCTTTGTGTCAAAATGACCGTTTATCTCTTTAGCTCGAACATTCCTTCAAAACATCTAAGGGTCTGTCTGTAGATGATGCCCTTGTCAATCAGCTCGATAGCGTTTAGTAAATTTTCTCGTTCATTCGCCTTAAGCTGTTGTTTCTTAATTCTTCTTTGATCAGCACTTGCTTCTGCAGAAAGTCTGTTTCAAATAGCCTATAAAGTTCCGTCAGAATAAGAAGCAACTTCACCAAATCTTAAGAATCTCATTTCTTCGTTTGGCTTCATGTATACAACTCTATGAGCTGGTCGGGTCATCACTTTAGTCACTTTCAAATTCTTTAAGCCTGGAAAATCTTGATCAGACTTTGGCAGATACACTTTCTTCTGTTTACTTTCTACAGCCCTTTGGAAATCATGTAGATAGCTGTATCGAAGCTCCTTTTGAATATGCCTCACAATTGCTCTTAAAGCTCTTTGTTCATCCACCGATCTTCTGGTTTTGTCTTTAAGCTCAGTATACAGAGTTTCCATATCAGTCACATCTAGTCTGGCAAAGTCAGCTTCAGAAAAACAGTAGACTTTATCATCATATCTTCTTACTTTGAAAGTTGGAAATTCTACTTGATAGGCTTTATCACATCCGATCTTCATGATTGCGACTATTCTGTGTCTAGAAATAACTTCTTTAGGATCCTTCGCTTTAGTCTTCAGTATGTTCACATATCTTTTGCATGGTTTCTTCTAAGTATGGAGTTCTGACTTGTGGATTTACCCATTTGTTGTTTGAAATAATTCTTTCCCAACGAATTTGATGCGGTAGCAGCGGTGTTTGATCAATATTTGTTGGTAGGAGTTTCTTTTCCGCATGCATAAGATTTACATAATCTTCTACTTTTAGCACGGGTTCATATGGATCACAAAACCAGTTTCGGACTGAATCTCTTAAATGCTGAACATTTACTTCTTCTTCATTTGGTGGTTCAGCAGCTTGCGAGCCACTCCCAATTTCAAATTCTACCGCAGGCTTTTCAACCGTTGGCGGATCTTGTTGTTGTGTGGGAGGTGGAGCAGATTGTTGTTGGCTGGATGGTGGAACTGTAGATGTAGATGGACCAGAAGTTGTAGCAGAAGATGGTCGAGATCGAGCTTCAGTTCTTGTAATCCGGCGGCGTGTCTCGCCCTCAGGGCGATTTGGACCAGAGGCCTGATCGTCATGATCAGGTCAACGAGGTGGAATAGACGCGGTGGGACGATAAGACTCTTGAATTGCAGTGCGAAGAGCAGTGATGGCACCAAGAATCTCATTAGTTGCTTGCCTTTGTTTGGTTGCCATGTGAAGAAGTTGTGACTCTATATCAACTTTGAATAGGCCGAACTCATAGCGATTGACATTCGGAATTTCAAGATTGCGACGAAGAAGACCCGTCAGGGTATCTTCAAGTAAGCCTCGAGCTGTAGCTTCAGCATACAAGTTCGCATATAACATGGACATGAGTTCATCATTTTTGTACTCATATCTATGTGGTGATGGTGGTCGATTCCGAGGATCCGAACGCGGATCAGGATGCTGAGGTTGTGGATGTGGAGTGCGACTACTACTTGGTCGGGAAGAGCTGGCTTAATTTGGATCTGGATGTTGGGAGCGGGAAGCTTCAAGTACTTCTTGAACAAAGGCGCGTCTTTCAGCAGTCATGCGAGCCTCATGAGCATTTAAAGTAGCTTGAGCTCGTTGGAATAGAGCATCCATAAGCGCTTGAGCCTCGGGAGAAAGCGCGAATTGACGAGTAGGGATACCTGATAGGGAAACACCGGGATCACTTAGATTACCCGTTGACATCACAGTTGAGTAACTGGATGACCTACGTTCAGTGGTGGCAGTGATGTGGCACTGGTAGGATTTCCTTCCGGAATGGACATCACTATGGAAGTTCCGACTGGGCCACGAAGGCTCGCAGTGTGTAGATACTCGTGTTCCCTAGAAGGCTCTAGACTCGATGTGCTCAAATATGAAGGCGAAGTAGGTGAGATACTACTTCTTGTTTCAATAGCTTTGTCTCCCGAAGAGAGAGCAGCTAGATGAGGTGCTAAGCTCACAAGAATATCTGAAACCATAGGTTGTTGTGAGCTTACGGAGTGGCTGGGAGGGGCGTGCAATTGCGTTGTTGGGCAAACAACATCTTGTCCAATTGTGGAACTCAACGAATGAGTAACCGCAATAGATTCGGTTACCCGGGTAGAGGGGATAGGTGTCTCACTCTCCAGAATGTTTTCCTCCCCTTCACTCACTCGCACGTCTAGATTTTCAACTAATTCTCCCTCCGTTCTCCTTATTTCTCCAAAAAGTTGGTCATGTGTTGGGTCAGGGTTAGGTTCCGAGAACTGTTCTTGAACTGTCGGATGTCGGCCAATTCTGTGTAGGGCAGCATCTTCCGCAGCATCAATGCGCTGACGTTTTTTTTGAATAAGGTCGTCAGAAAGAGTGTCTTCGGTATCAGATTCGGACGCAGGTGGATACACTCTACTTCGGCTAACGTGCATCTTTAACCGGTGGGTGGACGGACACTTTAACCGGCGGGTGGATGGAGTGATAGTTGGAATGGCTGGGGCAACAGTAGATGGAATGGGGATTTGCTGATCCGTTGCACCTCCCACTACATTTCCCCTTACATTCAGTGTTCTCTCAACGCCCTGTTCAGGATCCCCTTGATCCGAACCTGCTCGTCTAAGCTAATACCCTCGCCCACACGATGATGTTCCTCACGGATAGGCTGTTGGGCAGGCTGTCCCGGTTGTTGGGGAGCCATTAAGCCGATACTCTCCCTATACGCTATCACACTAGGTGCATCTTGATCAGCAAGGGATAGAAGGGCTTCGGGTAAAGGCATGGTGAATGGAAATTGAGACTTGTTGAACTTGAGGTATTTCTGAATGAATGATGGACCAAGAGGAGAGCCATTTCTTCTTGGAATCTCTGCACGGGCATTCATCGTTCGATGAATGGCAATCTGAAAGAATCGTTGGAAAGGTATGAACTCCCGTGCACGTTGATTTTCCTTATCGGCCGCAAATGCTACAAGGTCGTTCCAGATGAGAGAAGCATAGTCGTAATGACGACTGTACATGAATCCATGGAAGATGCGCAGTGCGGATGAGCTGGCCCGATCCATTCCAGTATGCTTCGCTATTAAACACCGGTTGATTAGTGAAAAAATTGTAAAGTAGATATGGGGCAGATACATCCGTTTGAATTGTCCGAATGACGTGAGTTCGTCAGTGTAGCCCAAGGCCCGAAAGTCCCAACATAGTTCGTCCTCGCTCGGCGGATCTTCAAAAGGATCAAGGCCCGGGACGGAGTTCGCAGCCGAAAGATGGAGAATACGTCGGAGTCTGGTAGGTGCGAGTTTGGTGATGAACTCATCAATTTGAGCAGTGAAATGATGATCGCCTTCCACATGGTGATATTCCAGAGTATACCAAAATTGCTGCAGGTAGAATACGGGGACCCGGTGTTCAAGTGCGAAAGCAACTCGAAGGGGATGGTTACGAATAATCTCCATGACAACGGGGTGATCCAAGTGCATGTCAAGGTTGAGTCGATGGTTGTTCGGTTTGAGCTCCCGTGTTGTACCCGGGGGTAGTAAGATGTCGTCTCGATTGGCCGCGTTGATGCTTGGTGCGGTGGAACGTTCAGAGGGCATCGGGTTCTCGTCATCAGACATGTTAGGATCTTGGTGAGCCGCCATTGGAACTGAAAGCACAATGTTAAATCACGGATGAAAAGTCAGAAAAATTTCCAAGTATAGATGTCAGGTCAAGTATAGGCGACAAGAATTTATGTCGGGTGTAAGGGAGGCGATATAACCACTTGTGTTTTGACAAGAAAGGGCCAAGTAAAAAGATGTCGAGTAAAGAGGATCGATATAACCACTTGAAAGTTTCTTACAGAAACACAAGGTATTATATCGGGTACCTATGAGCCGATAAACCTACTTGGATAAAACATGAAGTGCAAACCTGGAAAACTTGTCGAGGGAATGAGAGATGATAAAATAATTTATTGAGATAGAAAGAGGAGATAAGAACACTTGTCGGGTAAAGTATGGGGAAAAGTGTTCATGATAAACTTTTGAAAAACACCAAGTGTTCGTGAGGATGAACTTGCCGATCTTTTATCGGCCGACAAAAAAAGTTGTCGGGCCTTAAAGAGTCGACAAGTTTTCCAACAAAAAACCTAAGTGTTCCTGAGGTCCGATGGGGTCAAACTTTGCCCTGATCTAAAACTAGATATTTAACCAAATTAAAGCCTATACCTAGGATCGATGGTGTTCGATTAACATAATTAAAACTGATCTGAAGTTCCAATAATCCAAAAATAGGCAAAAATAAACCAAAAATCGGGATTCCAAGGGATTGGAATCCGAACAGTTAAGCACTAAATTGATAAGAATGCAGGGGTTTAAACTAAATTTACCAAGAATTAAAGTTGATGTAGAAGAAAATGCGAACCTGGTGATGCCTTTGGATTCGAAAAACTCGAAGATTTGAAAATCGAAGTGACGCAACAGTATAATTCGAGGGTTTCAGAGAGAAAAAGAGGGAAGAGCACTTTTGTAAAAGTGAATAGTGCAGGTGGGGGCCCGAGGTTTAAATAGTGGGGTCATCAGAGGATGACACGTGGCAAACATTCCTCGGGGCCGACAACATGAAAGTAAGTCGGTTGAGTATCTTGTCGGGCCTTAGTCAGGCGACAAGAATTCTTGTCGGGTGAAGAAGGGCAGAGAATTGAGCTGTTTTGGAAAAAATTTAACAGAAAAATTTCTAAGTGCTCCCCCTTGAATATTGCTTACCTGTTCGCTCCCCCTTGAACGAAGAAAAGTTAAAAAACAACATCGAGACAGAAAAAAAAAGGCACAGACATGACGAAAATGATGTACGAGACGAAAATAAATTTGAAAATACAGAACATTGAATTTAAACAGAAATATACAGAACGAGAATTCAAGAATGATGAAAAAGTCACTTTAAAAGGGAATTTTGCGTGAATCTTGAATGGGAGTTTTGTGTAGTTTTGAAAATACTGATTCGAAATCAGGTTTTGAGATTTAGCATGCTCAACTAGGACACTAGGAACTGGAAGCGTTTTTCATCCAATGCCTTTGTGAACAAGTCGGCAAGCTGAAGTTCTGTATTAACAAAATATAGTTCAATCGTACCTCTTTCGACATGGTCTTTAATAAAATGATACCGGACATCGATGTGTTTCGTCTTTCTGTGTTGAACTGGATTGTTTGAAATGGTGATTGCGCTTTTGGAGTCACAGTAAATGGGAATCTTATCAAACCAGAATCCATAATCCTTGAGTTGCGTGCTCATCCACAGTACTTAAGAACAGCAACTTGCGGCAGCAATGTATTCGGCTTCCGCGGTAGAAGTGGAGACGCAAGCTTGCTTTCTTCGAGGACCAACTTACCAATTTATCGCCTAAGAATTGAATGTGTCCCGTCGTGCTTTTGTGATCAAGCATGCTTCCGGAGTGATCAAAATCTGAAAAGGCAGTTAACTCGAAACTCGTATCCTTTTAAATATCGAAAAATACGTTTGATGGCATTAAGGTGAGATTCTTTTGGAGATGCTTGATATCTAGCCGTTAAATACATTAAGGAACCAACCATTCCCCGGTAGTTTTTAGAATCCACCGCTTTTCCCAAGGGATCAGCGTGTAGTTTTGAACCCAGAGACATGGGTGTGCCAATCGAAGTATATGTCGTCATGTTATATTTACTTAACATATCGGAGATGTATTTCGATTGGTTGATGGATATTCCCATTGAAAATTGTTTTATTTGAAGGCCGAGGAAAAAAGTCATCATTCCCATCATGGTCATATTAAATTTGGCAATCATGAGCTCGGAGAACTTCTTTCATTGTTGTGGGTTAGTTGAACCGAAAATAATGTCATCCACATAAATCTGAATTAGCATAATATCACCATTCTCCTTTTTAATGAAAAGAGTTGGATCGATT
The DNA here is from genome assembly GCA_036898165.1 of Silybum marianum. NCBI lineage: Eukaryota > Viridiplantae > Streptophyta > Magnoliopsida > Asterales > Asteraceae > Silybum > Silybum marianum. Next base: position 22,192,152 of record CM072542.1, on the reverse strand, counting down.
TTACCTTTTGAGTATCCATTTTTCACTAAATTGGCAGAAAGACTGTCATACCATGCGCGTATGATTTCTTCTTTCAGCAACATTGTTTTACTAAGGAGTCCTCACTGATGAGAAATTATGAGAGATTCCTTTTTCTTCAAAGAAGCTAACCAAGGTACTATATTTTAATTCATTCCATGGTCACTTCTCATGGAGCGAACTGAGAGATTGTTCAGGACTTCCATTTTCTTGATAAAGGAGATAATTTCATCAGGGGTGTCACTTTTGGAATGGAGGAAGAATACCCAAGTGTACATGGAATATTCATCGACATTGACAAGAGTGTATTTCTTTCCAGACATGGATAGGACATTGAGCGGTCCAAAGAGATCCATATGGAGTAAGTGAAGAGCTGTGGTCACTAAGGAGACTTGCTTGGATCTGAAACTAGTCCTTGTCAATTTTCCTTTTTCACATGTTGAGCAAAGAGATTCCTTTGCAAAAGAATGTTTAGGGAGTCCATTGACAAGTTATTTCCGAGATAGGTTGATCATCTTAAAGTTCAGATGAGAGAGTTTGTTATGCCAAAGCCAGTAAACAATAGGAGAGGCCATGGATAGAAAGCAAAACATTTCAGAATGAGTATTATCCATATTAATGACATACACGTTTTTTGATCTTTTGCCTTTTAAAGCAAGTTTGTCATTTTTATTAGTTACATCGCATCTCGTCTTTGTCACAGAGTTGACTAATGCTCAAAAGATTATGCTTTAGCCCTTCAACATAAGCAACACGATTGAAAGAAGTTGCTCCATCGGTTATAACACCATAACCGTTAGTGTATCATTTGCCATTCCCACCAAAGGTCACTAAGGGACCTTTCTCTTCCTTATAGTCAGCTAGCAGAGATTTTCTACAATCATATGCCTAGAGCATCCGCTATCGAGATACCAAATACCTTTAGGACCCTTGATAAGATAAGGGAATTAATTTTTCATAGGTAACCATAGAACTATGGTTCCTGCAGTGTTAGTGGAAATATTTGAAATAGCAGTTTACTCACTTATTGAAGAATTTTCTTCAGTGGTTATCTTCACCATAGTTGTATTACCAACTTTAGTGGATTTCGCTTTCACTGATTTCTCAATTTGAGCTACTTTCTTACCATGAGATAATTTTTCAGCCTTAGTGGCATTGGGGAATTTACTAGTAATATGGGTAGTCTCACCACAGTGATAGCACTTCCTATATTTGAAAACACGTTTACAGCGAGGAGGGCATAACGTTTTCAGTAACAGACCGATAAATTCCTTTTTCCATAGACCTTGGAGGAACCATTGGTTTCTCAGGTTTAGAGGGAGGGAGATCATTCTTGATCTGAGGAGTTGATCACTGAATATATCCAGGGATATTCTTCCCAGAAGTCAGAGGATGACTCACTGAAGGAACTAAAGGATTCTTCTTCAGTTTAGGAAAGTTTTTGATCTTTGGAAAATGATTAAGGAACTTGTCTTTAATCACCGTCCCTGAGTCCTTAGGAATAGGTTTAGAAGGTCAACTCAGATGTTGTGGCACACTGAGTGGATGGATCAGGGATAGAAGAAACAAACATTCCGAATTTTAGCATGGAACGATCATTGACAGTGTCTTCTTGGTAGAGGAATATCCTTGATTGTTGTTGACCTTTTTAGGGATATGAGCATTTTATGATCTAACTTGCCTTAACAGAGGCTTTACACCACCCTCAATGGTGGCTTTTTCAGCTTTGAGATCAGCGGTGGCCTTCTCGCGCTCAGTGATAGCTTGTTGTTTCTCAATGCTTATAGTCTAATTTAAAAAGATTTGGTCTTTAAAATATTCTTCAATTTTAGTAAGTTCTTTGATTTTAAGGTGGAAAGTCTTAAGCTCTTCATTTAGATATGAGTTTATTCGTTAAACCTTAGTTTTACCGTTTAGAGCATTGTAAAGATCAACAGTAAAAGTGTCGAGAGCTGACAATCTATCAGGTTCAGAGATCAAGGAGTGTTCCAGAATTGGTATCTGAGTAGATGGAGAGTCGGGTGATGAGGTTTCAGAGCCCTCTTCAGCTTCTTCAATTCTAGCCATTAGACATATGAAGGCTATGTCTTCTTCATCTGACCCTGATTCGTCAGTGGTTTGTGTCCAGTCAACTTCTTGATCCAGTCAACTTCTTCAGCGACAAGACCCTTGCCTTTTCGCTGGTTTTTCTTCAGATTTTGATACTTTTCTTTCAACTGAGAATATATTTCATTCTTAGTATTATCAGGTATCTGAGATGTGGTTGGAACTGCAACTTTCTTAGATGTGTATTCACTTGCAAAGTGACCTTTGCGTTGAAAATTATAGCAGATGGTTGAAGCTTTATCAACAGGAGATATCTTTGACTTGTCAATGTTAGTTATGGCAGGAGTTCTTTTGAAACTGCTCTTTTGGCAAATCGTCTAAAATTATTAGTAAGAAGAGCCAAAATAATTGTCAAATTCAGAAATATCAGCATGAGTGATATCTTCCGACTTAGCTTGATCTAACTCAGTGATAGAAGTTATGGAAGAAGAAACTGTTCTGAAGGGATCAGTGTCTGAGGTCACTAAAGCCAAGGAAGAACTTTTGGTTGATTTAGTGTCTTTCAAAAGGTTTCTTTTTAAGATTTGAGATTTCTCATGATTGAGCAATATTCCATACAAAGCACTTAAAGAAAGAGTTTCGGTGTTCTTTGAGACAAGTAGTAAATGTGTCCCATTGTTCAGGAAGAGATTCCATGAACTTTGTCAGTACTTCTAAGTTAGAATACTCTCGACCAACTGTTTTCAGATCTATGATCACCTAGTTGAATCTTTGATTGATCTGAGAAACTGTTTCATTTTTAAGGAACATGAAACTTTCATATTGTCTCACCAAGCGGATTCGACGAGTAATCTGGAGTTAGAGGTCCTTATTTTCATGAAACTTTCATATTGTCTCACCATTGGTTCCTTCATATTGAACACAAAGAGTGTCCCACATAGATTTAGAGATCCTTATTTTCATGACAGAATGGTATACATCATCTCGCAAAGACATTGCAATGATAGATCTAGCTTTTGAGGAAACAACTAGCTCTTTCTTGTCTTCCTCACTCCATTGATGTGGAAATTTGGGAATGTTTCTTTCAAGGATTGTAGGAGTATTAGTAGTTGCAGGAACTGCAGGGACTAAAAGTGTTGGAACGAATGGTCCATTTTCTACATAAAAGGGGATCTTAGGATTTAACCCTTCTAGAAATAGAGTCATTCTTTCCTTCCAGACAAAGAAGTTATCTTTGCTAAATCTTGAAGGTTCATCCAGAGACCCATTGTCCTATATAGTTTGAATTTGTATTAGCCATTTTAAAACAACAAGACATTAGTTTTTAAGAATAAGCAATAAACAATGCTCTGATACCACTTGTTGGTCCCAATGAGTCTACAAGAGTGTAAAAGTATTGAAACAATTTGTAGAAGGGGGGAGGGGGTAAATACAAATGCAACCATTTTAATGGTTTTTAAATGAGTTTATATTTTAACAAATTTACAATTGTAAGCGGAATAAGAACAAGTATTAAACCTATTCTATTACAACTTTAGAATCAGTAAGGCCTTGTTTGTTTTTTCATTTTAAGCTCTTAATCACCACTTATGTCTTATTCGTTTAGACATTTCATAACCATTTCAGAACTGAAATCAGACTTCAGACTTCAGCACCTCTTAAAAAACAAACGCCACCTAAGTATTTATACTTAATGCACAAGAAGAGATAGAAATAAGCTTAGAGGTGACAATGCTTTTAGCCACGTGTCAAGTTTCCATAGGGAACTTGTTTTTTGTTCATAAAGCAACCATGCTTTTAGCCGATTATGAACAATAGTCTAATCGGAGTTGGTAAGCACGTAGGGAACAGTCCGTACGTACTTTCTGTCAAGGCATTGGAGTTTGACATTTGAGAATCGAGTATAAGATCAACTTTGATCTTGCTGAGTAGGCCCCACATTGATCACTAATACTGAGTCTTCAAGGATGAAGTCTTCAGGTATCACTGAGACATAAGCAAGATCTCACACTTCTATTAGATGAACGCTGCTATCACTGAACCGTTTCAAATCAGGAGCTATTCATCTCTTTCTTCAAATAGGTCTTCGACTATTGCTAAGGCGTCTTTGGTGTGAGTGTTGTGTTGGAACCCAGATCCCTAATTGACTCAATTAATCGATAGATCTAAGAGAAATATAAGAGCGGAAGCAATTTAAATCTATGATTAAAGCTAGAACAGTTAATAGAACAGTAAGAATAGTAATTAAAGATCAAATGAGAATTTATATTTAATAACCTGAGGAGCGATTACAAATACGTTAAGATGATCGACACTTTTTACAGTGATAACTACCTCTATTTATACTATTACAAATAAGAAAGTCAACGAGCTAGCATATCACTGAATGACACGTCACTTGTACGACTAACAGAATTAGTTACGCATGGAAAGTGTGACTGACCATGTCATTAAAAGCGCGTGAGTAATGCAGTTGATATCCCGAGGTCTTCAGAGGTCCTTGGGCGCTTCTGATGAGAGACAGATCAGAGGATAAGTCTTCGAGTTTGTTCTCTGATGCTTGAGACTTATCTACTTCTGGTTCATACTTTCATAACAAGTTTTAACAATCTCCCCCTAACTATGAATCCAGAACTAGGAATTTACTAAACAAAAACAGAAGTTCATTTCTTTAATGCTCAAATAAATTCATTAAAAAGAAACATACATTGTAAAATATAAAATGGAACATCAGGATGAAATGTAACAATCTTGTGAAATAGTTCTGTGATTTCTCTAATCTTTAAGGTTGTGTTGAGTTGCTTATTCATCCTTTCAGCTATGATTCTGTCACTAGCTCCTTTGCTTCTGTCATCATTCTGAAGTGAGGCATAACTTTTGACTATAGTCACAACTCCAATAGAATACTTGTGAGCTTCTATAATTCTGAAGAAGCTCTTTCTTTTCGATCTTTTGAAGATGATTCCATCTTCTAGTTCTGTCAAAATTAGGCCCACTGGTAGATATTGAATTCCTTCCAACTCCTCATTTGGTGTTGTGATGCTCAACATGGTTTCTTTGTGATCGAGCTCTGTTTGAAAGTCTACCTGCTTCCTATACTTAAGAAAGGCTTCCATACATTTTATTATTCGAAAGAAGGCAACTTTATCTTGACCAACTATTCTCTGATTCATTTGTTCTTCATGAATCTTCCTAAGGGTATCAAGTCTGAGGGATTAATTGATAGGAGGTCCTTGTCACATATGTACTGCTTCTGTTTATCTTCCCTAGCCACTTCATATATTCTATACAGCAGCTCTGTATCTTCAAACTTCATATGCTTGACCCTAGATATGCGTTGAATTGGGGATCTTGAGTAAGCTTCTTTTCTCATCAGCCTATGACTCATAAATTTGGTCTTGATCTCATCGCTTACACTGTAGTCTTTGGCAAAGTTGGGAAGCATAAGATATATTTTCTGTTCAGCTGCTGCTTATATATGCTTGTATTCTATTTCAAATGAAGTGGGGATTTTGAACTCATTGACTTTTCTTTGTTCCTCTTTTAATTGTGCCCTTCTTCTTTCAGAAGCCTCTTTCTTCGCCATTTCTTCTTCAGGTACTTTCTTCACCCTCTCTGCTTGGACCTTTTGTTCAGAACGCTCAGAGATGGGAGTTTTTAACTTTGAGCTCGAACTCTGACCTGTTGGATTAACAGGTGCAGATGCAAGGGAGTGGAATTCTCTAGTTCTGGCACTTGTTGAAATGGGTTCTATTTGGGTTTGGGGTGTTGAAGATTAGCTTGTTTGGCTAGGCTTCTAGGTTTGGCCTTATGCCTTTCTTTTATTTCCTAGAAGATCCAGAATGAACTTAGCCATATCTGGATCTTTAGGAAGTGGACCAGAGTTAACTGCCAGAGGTGTTGGTGTAAGAGGTGTTTGTTTGGTTGATGGTGGTGGATCAGAAGGTATAGAGGTAGAGGCTTTGTCTTTACTCTAAGCTTGAGTATTTTCAACACCATCGGTTTTAGCCTTTTGAGAATCAGGGTCCTGATCCTCATATCTCTTTCTCTTCATTTCTGCCTTTTTACAAGCCCTGGCCTCTTTGGCCTTTTTCTTCGCTTCAAAGTCTGTAGAAATGGAACTTACCAGAGACGTTAGTTTTGAAACAGAGGTATCTAAGGTAGATACCTTCTAAGGGAACCACTGCATTGATCAACTTCTGTATGTCTGCAACGAAGGATCCATATTCTGAAACCGAGATGGTGACCTCTGGAGAGGGGATGGCGTCTGGAATATTGTATATCGCTTCTGAGTTAGCTTTAATTCTAGCGTCCAATTTTTTGAACTGATCAGAGGCAGAATTCCTCTGTTTTTCAGCATTATCAGAAATAAGCTTCTTGAGAGCTTCCAGAGATTGATTTTGTTCTCTTTGAGTATTCTGGACACTGCAGATTAGAGAATTTTGGGTTTGAAGGCATAGTTTTAGATCCTCCACACATGTCTGAATTTGTTCACCAAGTGCCTTAAACGCTGCAGTGGTTACAACTTCAGAAGAGGTAACCAGTGCATCCCCAACACATGGAGCCCCTTGTCTCTCGCGTTCAAAGAGGCCCTCATTCACGTCTGTTTGGACGCTCAACGTGGACGGACTTCCATCCTGTCTTCGAGGGCTATTAAAAATAGGCACCTCTTCGGATGTCGTGACGTTATTGACTTTTTCTCCAACATCAGAGGATGGAGAGTCAATTAACGTGTGCTTACTTTTAAAAAGTCCGAAGACTCCAGTAAGTGGTGCAACCTCTGGCCTGAACCCCTCTGATAGGATTTCATAGGCCTCTATATTATGAGAGGGCATGGACGTACCCTCTGTATTTCCTAAGATTGCGTTGGTCACAGAGACATCAACGAGTGTAGGAGGTGGCGAGTTCTAGGGCGATGGAACTCTTATACTTACAACATCATCCTTTTGAGAGGATGATGAAGATGTGGTTTCCCCAGTGGTGCTTGATATGGAAGAAGAAAGAATTCCTTCCAAACGATTGGTTTGAGGGTGGTTTGGACTAGGCTGTCCTATTTCAGTGAGTGTAGATGTGTTGGCATCTACCTTAGTATTGGAAGGTACCCTGGTTGGACTTGGCGAGGAACTCACAAATGTGTCTCTAAGGAAATCTTCTTGGCTTTCTCTTAACAAACGCTCGGCATGGCTAGAAGCACTCGGTTGTTCACTCCTATTATTTTCAGACTCATCCTCATTAGACCCCTCACCATCTAAACTAGGCTGTAAGTGCTCAGGGGTAGGTACCCTCTGTTCTGAGAGTACCATAGAGCTTCTATAAGAAGTAAGATAAGGAGCGGTTTGAGGAATCAGATCAAGCATATACCTGGAAAGTTCACGTTGTACAGTGTAGCCGGCTAGGTCGATGGTTGGTTTGTGGGAGTTCATGGTTGAAATTTTGTACAATGGTTGAATGATCCGGGCATTAAGTACAGCGATGGCTCGATGTGAGAATAGGGCAAGAAACCTAGGAAACATGAGTGCTGGGAGGGCCTTACCATTTGTTTGATTCAGAACTTTTAATTGAACTGCTGCACTTATTTATTGGAATATAAGACTTGTGAAATCCAAGGGTCGGTTGAAGTACATACCATACATGATGGTGAGAATGTTTCTGCTCGCCTGTTCCAGAGACCCTATTTTGCAAGTGAGGCTTTTGTTGATTATTGAAACTAATACATTCCACATTGGAGGTAACTTTTTCCTCTTGAATTCAGAAAGCTTTGTGAGATTTTCATTGTAGCCTAGAAAGATAAATGCTAACAAAGCTTCTGTGGATGGATGTCGTTCAAGATCAGGATTGGTACCATCTGGCCTTCGACTTCAATGAGAGGTTGGGGCAAATGAAAATATCTGGCAATCTTCTTCTTGGTTATGGGTATTTCGACAACATTGGTTTTTCAGGATGACTAAAACTTCCAGATAAAGTTTCATCGTTCTTGATATACAAAGTCTGCCATACTTCTTGACCATATACCTCCGGAACATTTGGATTTGTAAGAGTTAGGGCTCGGTTCAACTGATGGTGTTGCAAAAATTCTATCATCACTCAATAATCTGACAGATACGTGTTGGGATCCAAAAGAACTTGAACGTTGTTGGGTTTGATGGGCAATCGAATGACTGGAGCACTGTCTGCGGTTGAATCGATGAGCCTGTCTTATTCGTCGTGAACATTCATGTTTGCACTTGGATTTTCCGTTTGTGAGATTAGGAATCGGAAATTGCAGGTTTGTAGGTTTGGGTTTTCATATGAGCACAGTAAAAGCTGGAGGTTGAAGACGGTGAAAAGTGAAATTGGGGATTTACTCGAGTTTATATCGTAAGATTTGAAAATGCACTCGAATATTTTAGAAAATCAAGGGTTTAATTGGGATTTGGGAAAGGGATGGGAAGGGTTTAATTGGGAATTGGGGATTGGAAACGGTTTCTGACTGCTGTCGTATGCCTAAAACGCGCGCAAACATGCAAACCGTTGATTTATGACACGTGGAGGTTCAATTGCGTGTGTATAGAGGGATGAAGGACGTGTGTTTTGTCAGCACAGGGTACTTAAACGTTTATCGTGGGTTTTTTATGAGAACCGGTTCCTCTTTCATTATTTTGAATATTTCCTCCAAAAATTAATAATAAAAATTATCAATTAATCAACACGAATTGTGCATTAAAAGAATAATTTTATAAAATTAATTTTTTTATAAAAAGATTATTAAAAATAGTCAATTGAAAAAATTATTGAACTAAGAGAAAGCTTTGTATTCTATAAATATTATTTTTTAAAGAAATTTAATTAAATAAGAAAATTCTAAATAACTTTGACGGCAAGAGTTAGTTTAGAAGTAATCTTATTATAAAAATTTCAAAAGAAAAGAAAATTTATAGAACAGCTAACATGAGTTCGATGAAAGCATTGTTAAAAAAAATTGAAGAAGAAAAAAAATCATTTGGTCTATTGAAAACATTTTGGAAACAAATGAAAGTTTTATGTCAAGTGAAAGTCTTTTCAGAAGAACTTTGATTGAATTTGAGAATTCTGAATAACCTTGACGGCAAGAGTTAGTTCAGAAGTAACAAATTCGCAAAAATTTCTAAGAAAAAAAAAATCAGACGACAGCTAACATTTGTTAGACTTTATTTTGATAATAGAAAATTCTCCCCCTTGAATCATGCACGAGTCTGTGCTCCCCCTTGATATCTGCATTTAGTGCTCCCCCTTGACCTGTGCTTGGATCATGAAATGTAATACCAAGTATTTTTGAGAAAGACAGAGGCAACAAAATACCTCTTATAACTTCTGTAATGTGCATTAGAGGCATTCAGAGGCTTGTAACCTGTTCTGGGGTATTTAATTTATGTGACCAAGTGTAACATTAAATAGACATGCTAAATAAATAATCATATAAAAACTATAAATTATAAGAAGCTTATAGACATGTTTAACATGCCCAACTTGCTGATTAGAAAACTGAATCTTTTCTCATCCAAAGCTTTTGTAAATATATCAGCAAGTTGGTAATCAGTGGAGACAAAATACATTTCAATTGTCCCTTTTCTCCACATGATCCTTTATGAAATGATACCTGACATCAATGTGCTTGGTCTTTGAATGCTGTACTGGATTTCGTGTGATGGCTATAGCACTTTCTGAGTCACAGAGGATGCGAATTTTGTCATACACCAGACCATAATCTCTGAGTTGAGTTTTCATCCAAATAACTTGTGAACAACAACTAGCAGCAACAACATATTCAGCTTCTGCTGTGGAAGTTGAAACACAATTTTGCTTTTTGGATGTCCAACAGATTAGCCTGTTTCCCGGAAGTTGACAGCTACCAGAGGTACTTTTTCTGTCCAACTTACATCCTGCAAGATCAGAGTCAGTATATGCAATTAAATCAAAGACAAAATGTTTCATATGAGTGCTTAATCAAATATTTTGACAAACGCTCATACCAAGCTCTGGGAGCTTGCTTTAAGCCATACAGAGCTTTGTCCAGAAGATAGACGTGATCTGGATGTCTTGAATTTTCAAAACCAGGGGGTTCTCGGACATACACTTCTTCCTTGAGATATCCATTCAAAAAAGCACACTTAACATCCATTTGATATACCTTAAAGTCTTTGTATGCTGAGAAGGCCAGAAAGAGTCTTATTGCATCAAGTCTTGCAACTGGAGCAAAAGGTTCATCATAGTCAATCCCTTCTTCTTGACAATATCCCTTGGCCACCAATCTTGCCTTGTTTCTGATCACTATTCCATCTTCATCCTTTTTGTTTTTGAATACCCACTTAGTACCAATGGTGATCTTATCTTTAGGCAGAGGTACTAATTTCCACACCTTGTTCCTATCAAATTGAAGCATCTCTTCTTGCATAGCTTCCATCCAGCTTGGTTCTTGTAAAGTTTCATTAACCTTCTTTGGCTCTATCATGCTCAGAAAGTTTACAAAGAAGACTTCATTAGAAGTTGCAGATCTAGTTTTAACCTTTTCAGATGGATCTCCAATAACTAGATCTGGAGTATGAGACTTGATTCATCTATTCATCCTTGTTTGAGGTATTCGCTGGGCTTGAACTTATGTATCTTCTGCTTGAACTTCTGTGTCTTCTAGTATTGGAATGGGTTTTGGTTCTAGAGATGCACCTAATGTCTCCCCCTCAAATGAAGGCATAAAGGTTATCTCTGGACTGTCATTTGGTGATACAGGACCAGAAAGAGTTATCCCAGAAGCCTGAAGTACTTCAGGAATATTCAATGGTGTGTTATTGGGTATTTTTTCTGAAATTATTTCTTCTCCCAGAAAATCATTAAATAGAGCATCAATCTCGGATGCTCTGGAATCTGAAAGATAATCAGAGGTGACAGTGTTAAGTTTGAGTTCAGGATCAGAATATTCAGAAGTTAGTTGAGTTTGATCATCAAAATTGATGTTTATGCTCTCCATTACAGTCTTGGTTCGTAAATTAAAAACCCTAAAAGCTTTTGAATTTAATAAATATCCCAAGAATTTGGCTTCATCATTTTTCTTATCAAACTTGCCAAGTTTGTCTCGATCATTCAGAATAGAAAACCTGCAGCAAAAAATATGAAAAAAAATTTAACTGAGGGTATTCTTTTGTTAATAAGCTCATAAGAGGTTTTGAAATGCCTCTTAATTATCATTGATCGATTCCGCGTGAAACATGTTGTGGCTACAGCTTCTTCCTAGAAGTTGGTTGGTAGCCCAGAAGCTGCTAGCATTTTTCTTGCTACTTCAACCAATGTTCTGTTTCTTCTTTCTACAACACCATTTTGCTGTGGAGTGCGTACAGCAGAGAAGTTTTGAGTAATGTCATTTTCAACAAGGTATTCTTCAAGCTTGGCATTCTTGAATTCAGTACCATTGTCACTTCTGAGTTGTTGTATTTGCTGTTGCAGAAGCACTTGTATTCTTGTCATCATATTTTTAAACACTATTGGAACTTCTGATTTTTGTACAAAATCAAGCCATGTATACCTGGACAATTCATCTATTAGTAATAAGATATACTTTTTGCCAGACAGGATCTGAATTGCAATGGGACCACAGAGGTCAACATGTAGCATTTGCAGAGCACTTTTTAGTGAGATGCTCTTTTTAGTGAGATGCTCAAGCCATGTACACGAATGATCACTTTTGATTTTGTGAGATGCTCTTTTTAGTTTTCCCATCTCACAAGCAGGGCAGAGGTGATCCTTCTGGAAGTGCACCTCTGGGATACCCTTGACAAGGTTATGTTTTACAAGAAGTTCAAGATTTTCAAAGTTTAAGTGTGAAAGTTTATGATGCCAAAGCCATGCAACTTCACTCTTTTTAGAGATAAGACAGAGAGTTGCCTTAGCATCCTTAGATGTAAGATTCATCATATATAAGTTACCTTTTCTGCCAGCTCTCCATAATTCTTCACCTGCCTTAGAGAATAAGTAACAATATTTTTCATCAAATACAACTAGCATCTTAGAATCACAGAGTTGACTTACACTTAACAGGTTATGTTTCAATCCTGAAACATGAGCTACTTTGGATAAGGTAATATTACTTTCTTGAAGAGTACCGTAGCCCTTTATTTGATCCTTACCATCATCACCAAACGTTACTGCTCCACCAATTTTATCTTTGAATTTGGAGAGTAAGTTTTTCGTCCCAGTCATGTGCCTCGAGCATCCAGAGTCAAGATACCAGATATGCACACGCTGCTTCGGAGTTTCAGAAGGTTGATCTTCTGAATCATTTGCCATCGCCATTCCACAGAACATGGCTTCATTTTCACTTGATTGATCATCAAGCCAGTTTTCTCTTTCAGCATAATGTGCTCTTTCATCTACATTATACTTATATTTGTTTTTGTAATATGGTTTGTCTTTTACAAGAGCACCTTTATAGTCTATTGAATAATGGTCTGGCTTTCCACATCTATCATAGACATCTTTCTTTCTCTTTAACTCCTCTTCTTTCTTCTCAGCTTCTGACTTTTCCACCTTCTGTACTTCTTGCCTTTGAACATTGGAGTAGGGCGTTCATTTCTGTTATCAAACCTTCTGCTTTGAAATGAACAATTACCAAACTTCTTTGTGAACTGTTTGATAGTTAGAGCTAAAGATTCAGCAAATGAATTGATCTCATCATCTTCAGAATCAGAATCTTCATCTTATTTATACCCATTTGCATTTAATGCAAGACAAAAGGTATATGCCACCTGTCAAGCTTGGATAGGAAGCTTGTCCTTGCTAATAAAACAGCCATGTTTTTGGCCGAATATGCACAGTACCATATCAGATATGATGGGGACATAAGAGACAATTCGTACGTCCTTTTCTAACAAGGTATTAGGTTTGACTTTTGCGCATCGAGGATAAGATCAATCTTTAATCTTGTAAAGGAAGCTTCATTTGATCGCTGATACTGAATCTTCAAGGATGAACTTCAGTATCGTTGAGGCTTCACAAGACTTCACACTTTGATTAGATAATCGCTGCTATTGTTGAACCGCTTCAGTTCACTTAGCTGATTATCTCTTTCTTCAGCTAGAGTCTTTGACTTTCGCTGAGTGGTCTTATGGTGTGATAGCTGATCTTCAGGTCTTCAGAGATAAGCTTGTTGTTCCTTGATCTTCAGAGATCGCTGATGGTAATCAGCGTATGCTATCGCTGAATATGAACAGAAGCTTATACTATGGAATTTCACTAAGTATATAAAAAGGAATCATATTCAAATCATTGAGAGGAGTTATGATCAACAATCTCCCCCTATTTGATTATGATTAAGCAACATAGGAAAATTGCTTTAAGAGATTAGTAAGGACTTAAGAAAAATTTGAAGTAAATTTTCTAAGTACTAATGTGTACAATCTTTTTCAGCTAGTCTACTATCTGAGTTGAGTTTCATTTATAAGGATATGAGAGCACAATTTTTACAAGTAAATAAGCATAAAGTATATTCACTGATTAAATTTTCAGAGTGAAAAATCAGTGATTAAAATATAGTTTAAAGATAATAGAACTCTTATCTTCATTGTCCCGTTTACTTTTTTCAGGGATCTTTTTAGTAAATAGATGGAGTAAAGTACTCTGATTTAATTTCATTAAATATAATCTGAAGAAATTACAAGGAAATGAAATTACAATAATAAAAGTAAAGTACTTGTACACTGAAGAATTATTACAAAGGAAATAGAAACCTATGACTAATCAGAGATGTTCTCGTTTCTTCTTTGTAGCTCATTCTCGTAAATGATTTTCTGTCGTTCATCAGAGGAGTATCTGACCAGCAGCGCCATAGCATGATCTTTATGAGAGAGGATGGGGCCTTGCGAATTTCTTGGTTTCTGAAGAGTCCTAAGAACCCTTCATTATCCAAGAATACCATACTAGGTTCAGGTAGTGAGATGATTTCATCTTCTTCGTATCTTCGATCTTGAGGGAGAGAGGTATGTAGCATTGAAATATCAGGGATTTCAAGATGACCAAGAATGCTATGATAATCGAATTTGGTTTCATGCTCATTTTTAGAGCTTGAACCTCCTTCAGCAGTTGATCTTCTCTTCTTTGATGACTCAGGGAGAGGTGGAACTTGCACATGTTGTGACATCCTTTGCAGCAACTGATCCAGTGCTCTTTCCACCACATCCTTGAATTTGGATTTGTAACCCTGGATGGCATCTCTGATTTCTAACCATTCAGTGTATCCATAAATCCTTAAGAACTTGGCTTCTTCTCTCTCAGTTCTTCTTGACCTTGTCATTCTTACATATACCTTTGGACCACCTCTGTTGGAGTGTCGCCCTTGAATAGTTGCATGAATGATTTTGGCTTCAGATCTTCGAAATTTCAGTCTATCAGTGCACCAGTCAAGCTCTTTGTCTCTCTGAATTGTGGCTTCAGCGGATAGTGCACTTAGGATCTTTTGTTGAGCGAGGATCGGATCTACGTTCAAGTTTTCCTGTGCAAGTTCTTTTTGTGCAAGAGCTTCAGCGATCCTTTCACTCTTTTTCAATTGTTCCTTGGCCGCCTTGTCTCAAGCAGAGTCTTCCCTAAGTAATTTCCTTGCTAAAGCAAGATCATTCTCAGTTTGCTTTGTCTTCTCATCCCTAATACGTTGTGCTTCCAATGCTTGTTCTCTCTCTTTGTTAGACAAAAAGTAGAATTCATCTACCATCCTTATTGGTACAGCGTCTATGGGTTCAGCTTGAGGCACCCTTATTCTTCTTGCTTTGAATTCCCTAAGGAATTTTATTCGCCTTTCTTCTTCTTCAGACTCGCTTATGATCGGCTTTTGAAGGCGACGCCTGGGAATAAGGCCTTCTTCTTCTTCACAGTCAGTTTCTACTATGTACATAAACTGCTCTTCAGAAGAAGGTTCCTTCCAAGAAGTGGAGTCCTTTGGGGGACTGGGCTTACTGAGAGAAGGAGAGGTAGAAGAAGTTTTATCAGAGCCAAAATTTGGTGGAGAGAAAGAGGGATATGTGGGAGGTTCAGAGATTGGAGCAGAGAAGAGAATGAGAGGAAGAGATACCTCGATAGTGGTCTCCCCCTCTGTTAAAGAGATGGTGGCATCAGCTTCTGCCACATTATTTCCTTTGCCTGAGGGACCGGACTGAGAGGGATGTTGTCCGTCCCCCAAAGGCTCCTGATGAGAGACTTCTGGCCTTGCCATGTTGAAGTGCTTAAGAGCACTTCCTATGTCATCGTCTTCATCATCATCATTTCCTCCCCCATAGTGAGGGATGGGTTCTTCATACTCTTCATCCTCATGATCATCATCATCATCTTCTCCTTCCACTACACCTTCAGTGAGGGAAGGTCCTACCTGCTTGATTTAGGGAAAGATAACTTCTTCAGGGAAGGTTGCATTGTGATCCGCGATGATGTCGTCAGCGAATTCTTTGACGCATCTCTCCCTCTCGATGTTGTCAGTAGGGAGACAGTGCACCATCAGCAGACGTACATTTCCCTGAATGTCCTTCAGCTTTTGTTCATGGCGCTCTTGGTGCTCAAGGACCGAGTTCAGGGATGTCCGATCAGCAGTGGAGAAAGAGGAGCTGCTCTCAGAGAGCTTTGTCAGCAACTGCATCATATCAGATTGAGTCTTCTGAATAGACTCAAGCACTTGATCTTGATCACCCATCTTCTTCTCCAGACGGGCAATGGACTGACCATGGGCCCGATTGTCTTCCTTCAGGGACTGGATGTCGCTGAGAATGTTGTTGACAGCGGTCTTGATCCATGGGGAGTTCCAACCACTGTCCGGAAGATGAACTCAACAGACTTCTGTAGGTGCTCAACCTTCGCCTTGGTGTGAGCACATTCCTTGACTAAAACTGCAGGGAATGTTGGGCTGGGGAGAACAATTTGTGGAAGTTCAGCTGTGAAGGAAGGAAGCTTAGGAGCAGCCTTTTCATTCTTGACCTCCATCAGCTTGGCAGAAGACCATGGTTGCTGAGGGGATTTCCTTTTGTCCTTGCTGAGAGGAGCAGCAGCAACCTTGGTGGTAGTCGTTGTCGTCGTTGAGGCGAAGAGAGGAGGGGTACCTGTTGATAACATAGATAGAGGAGCCAAGAAGAGCTGTAGGATAGATGATGGATGAGTATGCCTGTTATAACCCTTAAGAGAATCATGAGGATTACTCTTAGGGACCACTGGTGCAGAGGTAGTGTCATGAGGATCACTAGTCAGTGTCTTAGAATGCCTGTGAGACACGTTCTGAGGTCCTGTGTTACTGGCTTTCCAAAACTCAGAGTGCCGAAACAACACTGAGGCTTGGACTGCGTGCGTTTCAGCATCATCAGATATATGGACAACTATCTCTGAATCATATGTTGATGTGAGGACCAAAGAAGAGGGGATAGAAGACGAGTAGAAGGCTGTGAATGTGTTATCTGAGACAGCTTCAGCGAAGCTGACTAATACACTTTCAGTGACCGTGGTCGCTGAATGTGGTGGTAGTGCTGAAGAAGCAACAACGGAGGAGAAAACCGTTGAAGTAGCTGGGGCTGTTGATGGTGTTGGTAGTACACCGAAAGTAGAGAGAGTGGTCTGTTGAGAGACCATCTTCTTTGGCTTCTTGCTTTTGGTTGCGATGGTTTTTTGATGACCATCGGTTGGTTGTTTTCTCATAGCAGCAACAGTGTCCGGGATGCTCACTGTTGGGATGGGCAGCGAGGTAGACACTGAAAGAGGGGCTCCAATCATGTTCAGCATATAAGGTATGAAAGGAGCATCACCTGGACGTTCCTCTATGTCCAGGGATTTCTTCCCCAACATGGAGAAGGCGTGGTCACCGACCTTCGGGTAGTCCTCCCCGAAGGCAACTTCCATGATTGTTGCAAAGAATCACGGGTAAGAGATGACCGGGTGTCTGGTAGCAGCATTGATACGACTGACCATATCGCTGAAGATATAATCAGTGTAGTTCAGGTTGTGGCCGGTGCAGAGAGAGAAGGCGAGATCCTGAAAATGCTTGCTCGCTTGGTCATGCGAGCCAATCTTTGACCCAAGGCATTGGATCACCTGAGTAAAGATGTATTGCCAGCGAGCAGGCAATCTCTTCTTTTCCATCTTTGAGCCCACCGTTTTCAGCGATGGATTTTCCCAGGCATAGCCGATAGAGTCCAAGAAGGCGTCGATCTGCATCTTGGTTGGGAATCGTGAAGCCAATCGCAGGGAGCACTGTCCCTTTGTCTGTGGTGAGCGTGGTACAGTGATCCGAGTACCAGAGAGCTTGAAGGTGAGAGGAGATGCCCAATGGGTTGTGGACAAATGCGTACATCAGCGGGCACGCCTTTATGAAGGTAGTTGCTTCCATAAAGTGAGGGCGATCAACGGGTATCTCGACCAATGCAATATAATTGCATGATTTGAAGATAGCTTTCTCCATAGGGAAATGGCATGTTGGTGCAGCGACCAAGGTGTTGTCAACGGTTGTAGCAGCAACGGTTTCAGCAGTCTTGCTTGCAAAGGCCATTTCTGTAGGAAAAATGGGAACACAAAGAGATAAATCATGGTTTTATACATAAATGTATAAACCAGAGTTTGGTATAAAGAATACCAATTGTAAGATTCAAAGAAACAAGTATTTTAATGAACAAGATTAAAATGCTTGTGCTAAAAACAATAACATAAAAGATTATTTTAGAAAAAGTAGAAGATAATTAAAAAATGGATAAAACTTAAGAAGAAAGTCTTCTGTTCTAAGGAAAGAACTTAGAATAGGGTTTTGAAAATAGAAGATTTTTGAGTTTTAATCCAGATTAAATTTATTTTCTTCCTAAAATATGTTTTTATTGAATTTAAGAAGATGTGAAACAAGATGTTTCCAGTTTTAAGTAAAGGTTTAGATCAAACCTTAGGTGAGTTCAAGAAGAAAAACGCACAAGTGCGTGTTCTTGGTGTTCTTGAGAAAGCTTGAAGATTTGAAAGTTCTTTTGTCTTTGGAGAGTTATGAAAGCGTAAAGAGAGAAATGAGGCAAAAGAATTGCTTAAATAGCATGAGGAGAGAGAAAGAAAGGAGTGCTAAACGACAGTTTTAGCTTTTTGAAAAAGAAATGACGACCTGGCGCACGTTCCAAGAAAGGAGTTGGAAAGAAAACGTCGCGGTCCATCGTATGTCAGAAAAAGGTCTGACGTGTCCTTTTCTCTTTTTTTTAAAAAGATTATAATGATAATTATCCATAAGGAAAGTTTATCATTATTAATTTTAAAATCTTCATTAATGACAATAAAGGATTGTCAGTGAGGAGTTTTATTTTTAGAGATTCATTCTTTGATGAGAAAAGATATCAAAGAGTGATAAAGATTAGAAGATAATACCTGAGGAGATGGCCCAGATATCGCTGAATAACAGTTCAGCGAATGGAAAGTTTGAAGGCTTTATTTGTCACTTGTTGTAAGTCACTGAATAAGAAATTATTCAGCGTTCAACATACCAAGTTCGTTGATAAGTAGATTGAATCTAGTTTCATCAAGAGGCTTGGTGAAAAGATCAGCGAGCTGATATTCAGTGGGTACAAAATAAAGCTCAACTTCACCATTCATCAAATGATCTCTGATAAAGTGATATCGGATCTCAATGTGCTTGGTTTTGGAGTGAAGTACAAGATTGTTGGCAATGGCAATAGCACTAGTACTATAACAATAAATAGGAATTTTAGAGAGCTTGAGATCGTAGTGTCTGAGTTGATTTCTCATCCAAAGGATTTGAGCACAACAACTACCAGCGGCTACATATTCAGCTTCAGCGGTGGAGGTGGACACTGAGTTTTGCTTTTTGCTTGTCCAACTAATTAACTTTCCACCTAGTAGCTGACACCCACTAGTGGTGCTCTTTCTATCTATCTTACAACCTGCAAAGTCGCTGTCAGAATAACCAATAAGATCAAATCCTGAGCCTTTGGGATACCAAAGTCCTAGATTAGGAGTTCCTTTCAGGTATCTGAAGATTCGCTTTACAAAGATTAGATGGGATTCCTTCAGTTCAGCTTGATACCGAGCGCAGAGACATGTAGAGTACATGATATTAGGTCTACTCGTTGTAAGATACAGCAGAGATCTAATCATCCCTCGATAGGCAGTGACATTGACTGGTTTCCCATTGGGATCCTTGTTCAAAGTCAGAGGAGGTTCCATAGGGGTCTTCATCGCTGAGCATTGATTCATATCAAACATGTTCAGCATGTCTTTAACGTATTTACTTTGACAAATAAAGATTCCTTTGTCAGATTGTTTTATCTGCAAACCTAGAAAATACGTTAGTTCACCCATCATACTCATTTTATATTGCTTTTGCATTCGTGCAGCGAAACGAGTACACAATTTGGGTCTTGTGGAACCAAAGATAATGTCATCGACATATATCTGAGCGAGTATGGTATGACCTTTATATTTTCTTAAAAACAGGGTTTGGTCAATTTTTCCACGAACAAATTTTTCTTTAAGAAGAAATTTAGAAAGGTATCATACCAAGCTCTAGGAGCTTGTTTTAACCCGTAAAGGGCTTTTTCTAGTTTAAAAACATAGCCAGGATGGTTAGAGTCTGAGAAGCCAGGGGGTTGTTCAACATAAACTTCCACGCTGAGTTTTCCATTTAGAAAAGAACTTTTAACATCCATTTGAAAAACTTTGAAGTCTTTATGGGCAGCATAAGCTAAAAAGAATCTTATGGCTTCTAAACGAGCCACAGGTGCAAAGGTCTCATCATAGTCAATCCCTTCTTCCTGTCTATAACCTTGACCAACAAGTCTAGCCTCATTGCGAATGACAGTCCCGTTTTCATCTAGCTTATTTCTGAAAACCCATTTGGTTCCTATGACAGTTTTATCAGAGGGTCTAGGAACAAGATTCCAAACTTTATTTCTACGAAATTCAGATAGTTCTTCTTGCATAGCTGAAACCCAGCTAGGATCAGAGATAGCTTGATCTATCTTCTTAGGTTCAGAGAGAGAAATGAAGTTAACATAAAGACAGATATTACCTGTACCTCCACATGTCTTGATACCTGCATTGGGATCACCAATAATTTGATTTATTGGATGATTTGTAGTCCATCACTGAGCTGGTGGTTGAGGAGAGAGATCAACAGCAGATTCAGCGACTTGTTCTTCAGTTTCTGGAATAGGACTTGTTGTTTCAGCAACAGGTACTTCATTTAGAATCAATTCAGTGGATTGATTTTCAGACGTAGTTTGGTTGTTCATGGAGGAATTTCCAAGAGAGAAATCAACAATAGGAATCTGATTCAGGGGAGTAACATTCATCCCTGAAGATGGATGATTGTCATTTGAAGGATTCATAGGGAATTCGACATCACTTGCTTCAGCAGGAGGTTGATTGCTGAAATACGTTTCAGGTTTCCCATAATGAGATCTCATCCAAGCATTCAATTCTTCATCATCATCATGAGTATGAGAAGTATGAATGGGACGAGATTCATCAAAGTTGACGTGCAAGGATTCTTCAACATGTTGTTTTCTTTTGTTGAAGACTCTGAAAGACTTAGATACAGAGGAATATCCAAGAAATATACCATCCTCAGCCTTTGGATCAAACTTACCTAAATGATCTCTGTCATTCAGAATATAACATCTACATCCAAAAATATGAAAATATTTCAGAGTGGGTCTTCTCCCATGAAACAATTCATAGGGGGTCTTCTTAAATCGCTTAACTATCAGGGATCGATTCTGAGTGAAGCACGTTGTGTTGATCTGCCCACTTAACCGAGTTGGTAGATGCGATTCACATAGCATTGAGCGAGCTGCTTCAATGATAGTTCGATTTCTTCTTTCAGCAACACCGTTTTGCTGAGGAGTTCTCACTGAGGAAAAGTTGTGAGAGATGCCTTTTTCTTCAAAGAAGTTCACCAGAGTGCTGTTTTTGAATTCAGTACCATGATCACTTCTTATGGAACGAACAATCAGATTGTTCAGAACTTCCATCCTTTTGATAAATGAGATTATCATATCAGGGGTGTCACTTTTGGATCGAAGGAAGAATACCCATGTGTATCTGGAAAATTCATCAACAATCACAAGAGTGTATTTCTTTCCACATATAGATTGGACATTGACAGGTCCAAATAGATCCATATGGAGTAGCTGAAGAGGAGCGGTCACTGAAGAAATTTGCTATGACCTGAAGGAGGCTTTTGTCAGCTTTCCCTTTTCACACGCTAAACAAAGAGATTCCTTTGTAAAGGTATGATTTAGGAGGTCTCTGACTAGATTTTTTTGAGACAATTCATTTATTGTCTTAAAGTTGAGGTGGGAGAGTCTTTTATGCCATAACCAGTTTATATCAGTGGATGCTCTAGATATAAAGCACATGTTCTCAGAGTGAGAACTATTCATATTTATGACATATACATTCTCTACTCTTTTGCCTGTTAGGGCAAGCTTATCATTACCGTTAGTGACAGCACATCTATTCTTTAATAATAGAACTTTGAAGTCTTTGTCACATAACTGACTAACGCTCAAAAGATTGTGCTTTAGTCCCTCAACGTAGTCATGTGCCTTGAGCATCCGCTATCAAGATACCAGATACCTTTGGCACTCTGCATACAACAAAAGGATTAATTGTTTGAAGGTACCAATATTACTATGGGTCCTGCTTGGTTAGGTAAAGGATTGGCGAAGGAGCTACTAGCTGAAGAACTCTCTTCAGTGGATATCTTCACCTTTGTTGGTTTTGCAACCTTGGTGGATTTCACTCTCGCTGATTTATCAGCTTGAGCTACTTTCTTTCCATGAGCTAGTTTATCAGCTCTAGTAGCGTTAGGACATTTACTTGCAATGTGGGTAGTTTCACCACAGTGATAGCACTTCCTATATTTAAAGGGTTTGGAATTCAGAGAGAAAGGAGGAACTTTTTTCAGGGATAGGACCAAGAATTCTTTTATTCATAGTCCTTGGAGGTATAACAACCTTTTCAGGGATAGGAGTGAGATCGATCTTAATTCTGGGGTTGGTCTCTGAGAAAAGTCAGAGACCTTCTTCCCAGATTTAGAATTTCTCTCTGAGGATTTCTTGTTCCTATTCTGAGCGATCTTATTCTTAGGAACTTGGTCATGAAACTCGTTCTTGATCACCTTCTTAGAATTTATCACAGGAATCTTCTTTTTAATAGAAGAAGAAGAAGTTGAAGAAGAAGGATCAGGGATAGAAGAGATAAACATTCCAAATTTGAGCATGGAACGATCATTCTCTGATTCTTCCTTTTCAGGGTTTAAGCATAACCCACTTCTTACTTTCATAGGTATTTGGGCATTGATGATCTTATTAACTTTTTCAGAAGCCTTACACCATCCTTCGATGGTTGCCTTTTCAGACTTAAGATCAGCGATAGCTTTTTCCCTATCAGCATTAGCTTGCTGCTTCTCGATGCTTATGGTTTGATTTGCAAAGACTTGGTCCTTGAGAGTTTCCTCAATTTTAGAAAGTTCTTTGATTTTTAGATGGCATTTTTTCAATTGCTCAGATAAATCAGTGTTAATTTTCTCGGCCTTAATCTTTCCATTTAAAGCATTATAAAAATCAACAGTCATAGCATCGAGGGCTGACAAGTTATCACTTTCGGAGAGTAAAGAGATAGAGGGAATGGTTACCTAAGTAGAAGGGGACTCAGAGGAAGAAGTTTCAGCAGCTTCTTCAGCATCCTCTATTCTTGCCATTAGACACAAGAAGGCAATATCTTCTTCATCAGAGCCAGACTCTTCAGAGGTCTTGGCCCAGTCGTCTTCAGCGTCCCAATCAACTTCTTCAGCGATAAGGCCTTTGCCTTTTTGCTGGTATTTCTTCAGATCCTTGTATTTGTTTTTCAATTTCAAATACTTCTCCTTTTTATCAGAGGTCTGGGAGGTGGTAGGAGCTGCAAGTTTCTTTGATCTACATTCACTTGCGAAGTGACCCTTTCGCTGACAGTTGAAGCATATAGCTGAGGCTTTCTCAACGGGCATTGTTATTTTCTTTTCAGAGTCAGAGAGATTTGAAGGTTTTCGAAAGTTGCTCTTTCTAGCGAATCTTTTAAAATTATTTGTTAAGAGAGCTAGAGAGTTATCAAACTCAGAGATGTTAGCATCAGTGAGTTGATTTTCTGAATCAATTTGACCTAATTCAGTGATGGAGGTAATAGTAGAAGAAGAAATATTTTTAAGAGGAGTTGCCTCTGAAGTCACAAGTGCCAAAGAAGTACTTTAGCACCTTTGAGTTCATTTATGAGGTTCTTCCTCAGAAGTTGAGATTGTTCCTCATTTAAGAGCATTCCATATAATGCACTCAAGGACAGAGTTTCAAGATTCTTTGACAACTTTAAACATGTAGTGTACACTGCCCATTGATCGGGTAGTGCCTCCATGAATTTGGTCAGTATTTCAGCGTTAGAGTACACTCTGTTGACTGTTTTAAGATCAATCAACAAACAGTTGAAACGCTGGTGAATTTGAGAAAGAGATTTCCCTTTATGATACATAAAACTCTCATATTGTCTTACAAGGTTTATTGGATACATAGAGTATCCCACATGGCCTTAGAAGTCCTCATTTTCATAACAGAATGATAGACTTCATCTGGTAAAGACATTGCTATTATAGATCTAGCTTTTGAATCAATAGCAATTTATTTCTTATCTTCTTCAGTCCATCGATTAGGAGTTTTAATGATACTCCTTTCAGGGATGGCTGGAGTAGTAGTGGCGGCAGGAACACCAGCTACAATAGTTGTAGGAACAAATGGTCCGTTTTTTAGATAGTAAGGGATCTTTGGGTCTGATCCTTCTAGAAACAGAGACATTCTTTCCTTCCATAATGGAAAATTATCATGGCTAAATCTTGGAGGTTTAGCTAAAGATCCATTATCATTGTAGTTCGTATTAGGGTTTGACATTTTAAAATAGTTTATAAGAAAATTATTTTAAAGATAAAAGAAACAAACACTGCTCTGATACCACTTGTTGGTCCCTAAAGAGTCTACAAGACTTCAATAATAAGTAAACAGTTTGTAGAGGGGGGGGGGGGGGGGTTGCATACAAACACACAGATTTTGGTTTTTAAATTAGTTTATATATCATAAACAAATTTACAGTTACAAGCGGAATAAGAACAAGTTTAAAACATATTCTATTGTAACTATGAAACACTAAGTTTGATGCACAAGAGGATGGAAGAAAGTAGCACAAGAAGATATCTTCATCTTATTTATACCCGTTTGCATTTAATGCAAGAGAAAAGGTATATGCCACGTGTCAAGCTTGGATAGGAAGCTTGTCCTTGCTAATAAGACAACCATGTTTTTGGCCGAATATGAACAGTACCATATCAAATTTGATGGGGACATAAGAGACAATTCGTACGTCCTTTTCTGACAAGGTATTAGGTTTGACTTTTGTGCATCAAGGATAAGATCAATCTTTAATCTTGTAAAGGAAGCTTCATTTGATCGCTGATATTGAATCTTCAAGGATGAACTTCAGTATCGCTGAGGCTTCACAAGACTTCACACTTTCATTAGATAATCGCTGCTATCACTGAACCGCTTCAGTTCACTTAGCTGATTATCTCTTTCTTCGGCTAGGGTCTTTGACTTTCGCTGAGTGGTCTTATGGTGTGATAGCTGATCTTCAGGTCTTCAGAGATAAGATTGTTGTTCCTTGATCTTCAGAGATCGTTGATGGTAATGAGCGTATGTTATCGCTGAATATGAACATAAGCTACTACTACGGAATTTCACTAAGTATATAAAAAGGAATCATATTCAAATCATTGAGAGGAGTTATGATCAACAGCTTTACTCTTCCCTTTCTTTTCTGTCTCTCTGCTTCATCTGCCTGACCCTCTGGATTCAGAGATGAGGACCAGAGATCCACCTGCACTTGCCTTTTTCTGATTAACTGTGGATCCCAGAATATGATCAAGTACTAAAGCTTTAATATAAAACACGGAGAACACGATAAATATTGATGAAGATCCGAAGTCGGATATCTTACTTGTATTGAATAATATCAAATTTCTCTCTAACAGTTTAGCTCTCAAATTTCTATAAAGCTAGCCCTAACCCTCTACTTATATGTATAAGAAATACGGTATAAGGAAAGTAAAGATTAAGGCATTATACACTTGCCTTATTTACAAAATAGAATGTTTCCTTATATTTAAACATTAAATCTTTCCTAATTAATGACTTTGTTGACTTTACACTTTAGCCCTTCACGTCTTCAATAGTTATCATCTCGGATACAATATTTTCAGACCTAACAATCTCCACCTTTGTATTCGAGATTACAATTCAGCAAATCAGCACTCTTTTGAAGACGGTGAAACTTTTGTCAACAAATCTTTCTTCTTGATTCTTTTGCTCTCCCTACAAAAATGATCTCTTGTAAGCTCCGTAGTTCCCCCTTAACATTAGCATGAAAAGATAATCGAAGGAGCCGTGATGTCGTAGGGCATAAAACTTGTTGGGTCAAAAAAACATGTCGGGGCAGGTGATGTCGACATAAAAAGATCTCGGGCCAAGTAGATTCGACAAGAATTGATGTCAGGCCAAGATGATTCGATCAAATCAGGTGTCGGGCCAAATGGACGCGAGGAAAACACTTAGTGTACTTGTCGATCCCTTGTTTCTCGGCAAGAAATGTTGTCGGGTCTTAAGCAGTCGATAAGTTTTCAACTTTTTCTTCATTTGACTTCGAAACACATTTTCTTCCTTTCACAATTAGCATTCATCTTTGATATACCTTTTCTCCCCCTCAGAATGAAAAGGAGAACCCGAATCATTATGAACATTATCAAGGACAATAAGCGCGAGTGTGATCAAATGTGAATGTGGAATATCGGGTAATGGGCTAACAGACAGAGGCACATGTAGCAACTGTTGTCACTTAAGAAAAAATTAAGTGGCCTATATTCAATGTTGGCAGCGGGTTGGCACTGATAGGACTTCCAGTTATCACAGAAGTAAGTTATACACCTATCTTCTCAAACAGTTCCGGCATAAACACAGAGATATGCAAGTGTAAAAAATATTGTATATATATTATGGCTCAAAAGACTCAATGTGCACAGAATATGAAGTTCGAAGACCGAAGGTGTATCTTCTTGTTTCAATATCTAAATCTTTTTAGTGAAGAATAGATAAATGATATGTTAAATCTCCGTGATATATGAAACAAGAATCTTTTGTGAGATACTTGAGTAGTTGGGTGGGGTGACATAAGTTATCGACATTGGGTCCATGTCTTTTTCAATATTCGTCTCCAAAGAATCGAGAATGAATAGATTGTGTAACTACCCGGATAACTGTTTAGGTTTGGTTAAGACCAATTTTCTTTTAAGTCTTGTCACACCCTCACTTTTTCTTTTTATCTCACAAGCACTCAACTTTATACCCTTTCAAAATATCTATTCTAGGGGTGTGTTTCATGGGTAGGTCCTTCCGGCTCTAGATTGACCATTGAAACATCTAAATCCTATCACACAAAGAGTTAAAATATTAAAGTCCGAGTTCTGAACTGATGTATTCAGAAGTCATCATGCAATGTAAAAAGGGTTAAGAGCAGGTCCATAGCTGAGATACTATGAAGCTAAGTAAATAGTAAAAATGTGGTACTCCCCCTTAAATGTAGCATAACCTTTTGAAAGATTGTCATGTGATGTGAATATTCTGAATTTTGAACACATATGACATACCTACAAAACAGATTAAAAAGATTTTGGTACCCAATCTTTGTTGGGTCCTCGGAGGTTAGCTTTAGAAACAACAAATGGGGAAGTGGGGATACTGTAAGTACCATACCATTTATGAATGAAATTTTGATTGACAAAATCATTTGTTCCACATGTAGAAAAACAAATCTTTGTGGAACTTAGACTAATTAGCTGATTGATGGATTTGACAAAATAAGGCAAATTAGTCTTGGAAACAAATGATCTTGTATCAACTACAGGAGATGTATGTGACATGTTTCCAACACTATCATCTGTAGTTGATTTCTTCCTCCAAACCATTTTAAACTTCTTAAAATTAACGGAATAGCAACAAAATAATTGTAAAACCGATTAGAATTATGAGTCTGAGAATTTTAAGAACCATATGATTTGGAGCTGTTAGAATAACTATGTGATTGAAAACTTGAAGAATAGTTATTTTTACAGACACAATCAGTAGAAAGAGAAGTTATCCTATGAATTGAACTTGAAGAACTTTTATAAGAGAGAACGGAATCGGAATCAGAATCAGATGAATTATCATGTGGAGAAAGAACAGTAGTATCAGGATTAAACTGTTTAAGAATTTCAACTTTAACTGGATTCTCTTGATAGTGTTTTGAAATTACATCTTCAAGTTCTCTAATTTTTCTTGAGAGATGATCTCTTTCTTTCAACATCAAATCATATTTATTTTTAAATTCAGATCTCAAGATTTGATTGTAATTCAGACAATTTCTTTGAAAGTTTACAAATTTCTTTTTTTAAAATTTTCTTTTTATTCTCAACTTCCTTTTCTAAACGTTTATTTTTGTTGAAAATTAAAACACTTGTATTTAAAATATTCTTTTTATCATTTTTAAACATTTTCCTTTCTTCATCTAGAATTTTCTAAAGCTCAGAAAGTTGCTTTGATAGCTTTAGACATTTCGTTTCAGATGATTTTCTCTCTAAAATCACAACTTGTTCAAAATCAGACACTTGTTTAAAAAGTTGTTGAATGGTTAGTTCACAAGTTTTAATTTTTCTTTCAAAATCTTTTCGCTCAATATCAAACTTGTGTTTCTCATCAGAAGTTAATATCATTTCTTTCTCACATTCCAAAAATACAGTTAATTTTCTTTTAAGAACCACATTATAAGTCTCATGATCTATTAACTTTTCTAACTCAGAAATTTTGATTTTTAGATCAAAATTTATTTTTATCAGATTTGTCTTTTTGCAAAACTCTTCATATGTTTGATATCCATTCCTAGAATACTCGGTGAGGTGTTTCTCCAAAAATTCATTTTGATTTTGCAAAACTCTTCTTGATTCTTCTGGGTTATTAAACTTAAATTTGAGAGTGACATGTTCTCTTAAAAGTTCATTCAACACTTGCATGTTGTTTGTGTGTCTGGTTTCAAATTGAGAAATTTTTGCATTTAGCTCAGAAACTTGATTTTGAGAACTCATCTTGAAAAAAATAAATTAAAGTACTTGTTACCTGATAAAGTGATCTCGATCGGTGAGTTTTGAAAAAAATTCTAAGAGTTCTTTTAAAATAAAATAAAATCTCGATTTTAACAGAAAAAGATGTCGGCTATGAAGTAGGCGATAAGTTTTTATGTCGGGTTAAGAGAATGCGACAAGAAAATTTATCGGGTCTTAAGGATGTGATTTTTAAAACACAATTCTTAAAATCTTTTTTATCTTAGTTTTAAGTTATTGAAGAGCAAGAGCGAAGCCTTCGTCGACAAAAAAAGAACTATGTCTTTTTAAGGAAGAGAAGATCTAAGTTCCCGAGTCCCCAACAATATTAAAAATAAAATAAAAAGATTTACTTTAAAGTTTAAACAGCGTACTTGAGAACTCTTAAACTAGAAAAGCTGCAGAAGTCAGAGACCTTGAGTTTTCCAATAAAAGTGAAGCAAAAGTACTAAAATTTAAACTAAGTAAAAGAATTCGAATTATGTTAAAATTTAAGACTGGTACTTGAGAAATCTTAACCTAGAAAAGCTGCAGAAGTCAGTGACCCTGACTTTCTAATAAAAGTGAAGCAAAAGTGCTCAGAATTAAACAAAAACAATTTTGAATGAAAAATAGAATCTTATCGGGATATAAAGATGCGATATAAAAAGCTATTGATAGAAAGAGATGAGATATAAATTACTTATCGAATTTTTTTTTAATTCTTATCGATGCTTAAAGATGCGATATAAAGTTTCTTATCGACATAGAACGGTGCGATAAGAATTTTTATCGATAAGCAAAGGTGCGATAAAAACTTCTTGTCGATTAACTAAGATCCGATAAAAGAACTTCTTATCGAAACAGGCTTTGGAAGCTTGTGCCGACAAGTTTAAGCAGAAAACAGAAATCGAGAATTTTACCTTTAATTTGTCGAGCTCGATTAGAATTAGATCAAAACTCAGATCGTGTAGCATTGATACCAATTGTGGATCCAGAATATGATCAAGTACTAAAGCTTTAATATAAAACACGAAGAACACGATGAATATTGATGAAGATTCGAAGTCGGATATCTTACTTGTATTGAATAATATCAGATTTCTCTCTCACAGTTTAGCTCTCAATATTTCGCACTAATGTTCTTTTTCTTTAAAGCTAGCCCTAACCCTCTATTTATATGTATAGGAAATACGGTATAAGAAAAGTAAAGATTAAGACATTATACACTTGCCTTATTTACAAAATAGAATGTTTCCTTATATTTAAACATTAATTCTTTCCTAATTAATGACTTTGTTGACTTTACACTTTAGCCCTTCACGTCTTCAATAGTTGTCATCTCAGATACAATATTTTCAGACCTAACATTAACCTATTTCTTATGTGCTTGAAGCGTTCCAAACACATCATGTAATGACCACACCTCCAAATCTTGATTAGCTTGAAGAGAGATAGACAAATTTGACCATTCTGGATTCAAGCGTTTTAGAAACAGAACATTGTTGTCTTCCTTTGATCTGATGATATCACATTTCTTACACAGATTTATCAGAGTGTTAAATATGTGGTAAGTCTGTTCCAGAGTTTCTTCTAGGAGTGCTTGGAAAACTATTCTATTCATTTAGAGCTTGAGCTCTTCTGTTCTTTTTCATCTTAGCACCTCCCTCCAGTTGATAAGGAAGTTGATCCCATAGTTTCTTGGTTGTCTCACAAGAATCAAGAGATTGAAAAATCTCATTGGCAATCGCCATAATTAGTAGGCTTTTTGCCTTTTTGGCAATTTCCACTTTGTCCTTATCCTTATTAGTCCAATTTTCCCTCGACAGTCATTGGAACAAAAGGACCATTTAGAATGGTAGGATATAGATTTGCATCTAACCCTTCATAGAAATTGATCATACGAAATTTCCATTAAGGATATCGTCTCGAATTAGAGTAGGAGGTTTGGTTAAAGATCCAGATGTGTAAATAGCATTAAAATTTTGATTCGCCATTTTTGCAGAAAACAGAGATTCAAAAACTTGCAGGAAATACTGTTGAAATTTAGAACAAATAAACTTCAAATGAATCGAAATGAAACGATTTACTTATTGATCTCATAATTAAACTAAAATTACCACTAGTTTAGAAAAAATTGTAATAAATCAACAAAATCTCGAGAATAAGGGTACAATGAAGAATAGTAGTTTAAAAGCTGAAATTAACTTCTAGTTGAGTAGGCATTTTTCCAAACTGGACAAGATCGAATAATCAATAGATTGATTATCTAGCTCTGATACCAATTGTTGGAACCCAGATCCCTATTTGACTCAATTAATCGATAGATGTAAGAGAAATATAAGAGCGGAAGCAATTTAAATCTATGATTAAAACTAGAACAATTAATAGAACAGTAAGAACAGTAATTGAAGATCAAATGAGAATTTGTATTTAATAACCTGAGGAGCGATTACAAATACGTTGAATGATAAACCCTAATTCTCTCCCAAAGATGATCGACACTTTTACAGTGATAACTACCTCTATTTATATTATTACAAATAAGAAAGTCAACGAGCTAGCCTATCACTGAATGACACGTCACTTGTACGACTAACAGAATTAGTTACGCAAGAAAAGTGTGACCGTCACGTCATCAAGAGCGCGTGAGTAATGCAGTTGATATCCAGAGGTCTTCAGAGGTATCTAGCGCTTCTGATAAGACAGAGATCAGAGGATAATTCTTCGAGTTTGTTCTCTGATGCTTGAGACTTATCTACTTCTGGTTCATACTTTCATAACAAGTTCTAACATGTTGTTCTTTATATTTTCTAAGTTTAGATAGAGTTCCTGACTTTCAGCGATCACTGAGTGTAATCAGTGTATGCTATCGTTGAATCTGAAGAGTAACCTAAACTTGGATTTTCACTAAGTATATAGAGGAATCATATTTAAATCACTGAAAGGAGTTTGGATCAACACATTTATCACCGTTTCATTATCACACAACTAGGGCAAACATGAGTGGTCGTTAAAATTGATAACGTATCACCCAGTTACCACATTGGCTCCTGAGATTGTTTTGACTCCTAACACTATTTTTTAGCTATTGTACTGTGTTTACATGGTGATTTTGTTACTTATCACACATGTTTATCATACTTTGATTATGGCTCGTGTAATCGCTCAGGTATAACAGTCGATTGCACTCGAGTCGGTAGCAACAATCGATAGCAAACTCGTGTATACATTAACCTTGTGTATTAAAGTGTAGTGTATCACACAATTATCACATGTAAAATTTGTTACTGTTCGATTAACACAATGAGAACTCGATAAATTAATACTCTGAATGTGTATCACACAAATATCACCGTTCAATTATCACAAAATGATCAAATATGCAGATACAGAACACGATGGGACGTGAGATTCGACGTGATCAGATTCCAATCTAAAATCATGGGATAATTACAATATTTAAAATAATATAAAAAATATCTAATCACATTACTAACCTTATTGATTTATTATAATTAAAATTGTTGGTTAAAAAAGTTAGAGCCCTACAAGTGTTCTCGCATTCTCTTAAATCACAAGGATTTTCGTTTGAACTTCTGCCTCTATATATAATGTTTATATTACTATTATTATTATTATTATTATTATTATTATTATTATTATTATTATTATATATAATGTGTAAACTTTTATATAGTGTTTGTTGAGTTTATGTTTGTATTTCTTTTTAGCTTTATCTATAGGTTACGAAAAAAGATGTCGTTATCCGAGCGACCACGAATTCCCGGATTCATCCCAAGTGAACCTCCATTTTTAGCTTTATAGTTTGGTCCTATAAACTTTAGTGTTGTAAAGTATTTCATTTGTCAAATTTATGTAACCACTAACCCGCCAAACTAACCAAACTAAACCCTTACCAACCACGGGGTTATACTCTAAAATTAGTTGGGTTGAGTTGAGATTTTTCCAAACCACCGTAATTTGATTGAGTTGTATAGATGTAGTAAACCGTCCAACCCCTCCCACCATACACCCCTACCATGCACCCAGGTTTCATGTATATGGAACAAGAAGACTAGATAAAATGATTTAATTCATAATTTGGATGTTTCCAACTGCCGATGCCAATCAACTTCATTTCGGACTATATTTTTCAAGTAGCTCGACTCGAATTTTGGGTCCCATAATATTTTTCAGAGGAAAAACCATTTGTATTTTAATTATCTATACTACCTTATAAATTAAATTTAGGAAAAGTCTTAAAAACAATCTTATATACATAAGGTACTACTTTTTAAAGTACAACGTCTTAAAAGTCTTAATTACATAAGGTACTAATTTTTAAAACATAAAGTCTTAAAAGTCTTAATTACAAGTTTAAAAGCATAAAGTACTACCATTTTAAACAAAAAGTCTTAAAATCTTACAAAGTACAACTTCAATGATTCATGCTTTGTATCTATTGGGCTCCTAATGTCATATTTCTGCTCCCAATGCACTTTACGTCTCCAATTGAACAGACATATCTCTCTCTCTATCGAGGTGGCTGTTGATTTCCCTATGAGCAATATCAGTTTAAAATTACAACGATTCCTTTCTTCTTGTTCTCCAATGTCGATTACTCTTCACCTCCTACATCATTGCCCCCAAATCGCGTTCTTCTCTATACCCATTTATATGAGCTGTTATCAGGGTTTCTATTACCCATTTGATTTTCTCTATTTATGAACTACATAGTTTTTCTTTACTGGTTTGAACCTTGTAGATTGCAAATGGGTGTGGGTTCATTTCAATCAGCTTGCTACCAAGCTAATTGGGGTTTATATTTCATTAAAGTCGGGTTAATTTCACTCCCTTCCCTTATAACCCCTAATCATTCTCTTTTTACTTTTGCAGGGAAACACACACACACACAGCCGGAGTTGAAGGGGCGGACGGGGAGTCATCTACTCCGAAGGTAATCTTGACCATCATCGATCTTTCGACTATAGATGTATCCACACACAAACTCATCTAAAACAGGGATTTGACTCGGTCAACTTTTGACAGCAATTTCGACAGCAAAGGATCGGGGTTGGGTCGAATCTAAGGAAATCTTGCACAGTTCAAAACAGAGGCTGATGCATCGTTTTTTTTACAGCAATTTCGACAGCAAACTGCAACTTAATAGGGTTACAAAGTGGCTGCAGAATAAATTGGTTTACAACATTTTTAATGGAGGTTTTTATAAACCAACCATTTCAAAAAAAAAGAGGGATAGATTTGGCATATCATGTGTTTGATGAAAGTCCACAAAGAATTTTTTCGAACTTTCCTAACTCACAAATTTAGTTTTGTATTTAAACCAAACTAAGAACCAACGAATCGGTGTTTTTTGTTTGTGTATGTAATTTAAAATACATTGATCACTTTGTTTATTTTATCCTCTTAAGAATATCGATTATGAATATGAAAATCGACTTCTCTACCGGAAGAGATTTCAAGCATTTAAACATGTTTATTGGTGGAAGGAAGGCAAAACTATCTGGCGGCCCAAGTAAGGGACCTGGGTCGAAATCAATGTACTTAGAGTGGTGCGACCTAGAGGTGCGACCTTGCCATGCCATGGTTGCAGTTGGTGTACCGAATGTCTAGAAATGCAAGGTGCGACCTTGCCATGCCATGGTCACTGTGCCATGGTAGCAGTTCGCGGTTGGAGTATAAAAGTGAGATTTTAGCTGAGTTCTCATTTAATATACGTATCAGACTTTTCTCTTAGCATTTACTCTAAAAACCAAACCCTAAGGGACGATTTTCAGGAGCTTTAACTCCTCTTTAACAACCATACAAGATCACGCCTTTATTTGGAGCTCAAGTTAAGGATTCAAGATATAGGGTTCAAACCTTAGGTGTTCTTCATCTCTTCTCTTGAACTCAAGTAGTATTGAGAGCTTTCTAGGGTTTCTTCAAACTCTAGCATTGTGAGTTCATTCTCACCTTTCTACAACTTTATACATGTAAAAAATGATGTATTTTACTCCTTTGAAGATGTTTATGAAGTATTTCTATACTTGGTGGATTTTGGTAAACTAGGTCACTTGAGTCATCTAGGGTTCCTCTTTGAAATGTTGAAATGAGGTAAAGGGACGATTTTAAAACCCTTGCGTGAGTTTATTTTCTAGAAATATGATGTTTTGAAACTAGATGCTATTTGACCTAATTTTGAAGGAAAGGTTTAAAGATGAGAAATGTTTATCACACAATGATTTCGGGTTGAGAAATGGTTAGTACATCGGAGATGGACGTATTAAAATGTAAGACTAGTGTAATGGATCCATAGGCACAAGATTCGGTTTTATTTTGGGGATGGGACAAGTGATAGATCCGGGTTTGGGGTTGAGCTTGTTCAGAAGGTGACGAGTAATATATCCTGGTTTGGGGGTTGAACTTATGATCGGAAAGCCGAAGATTGATATCTGGTCGTGCTTACTCACTCGCTGACCAAAGATCTCGGTTTGGGGTTGATGTTAGTATAATAACGGGCCTCCCCCGTATTTCACTCAAATAGCGTTTCTTTGAGGTGTAAGATGCGGATAAAAGAAAAGAAAAAAAGGAAAGTCTTTTTGGTTAAATGTTTATTTACCGTTTTCGAAGATTTACTGGCTTTCCTTATTTGAACTGTTTGTTCTCACTAGGCTTTAAGCCTAACACTTTTTTTTTAAATGGCATGTATATTAGGTGATCGTCCTAGTGGGGCTCCAAAGGGTTGAATGGAGCTAGATGCCGGTAGGGGCATCCTTTTTGGAGTATATCTTCGCGTGTACAGTTGGAGTAACTTATAAACATATATTTTGAGAATTTAGTGACACCCGAATTTAATCTGTATTTCATAACTTTATAGATTAGTAGGTTGTCATCTAGTATCCATTTGATGTTGTAAAATCTCGTACTCCTCCTCATCTTTATTGGTCATGTTTATTCATTAAGTCTTATTCCGCATTTTATTTGGTTTAGATTAACTCCCATTTTTAGGAGTGTTACAAGTTGGTATCAGAGCTTTAGTTTAAGCGAACTAGGTATGAACTTAAGATGCCTAGACTTAAGCTAAGACTTTAAGCGATGAATTGTGAGTTATGGGTAGACATTCTTGAGATAGGAGAGCTTTAGAGTCGACGGAAGCGCGCTAATCATGAAATGTGACTTTGGGAGGTCCTCTGATGGTGGAGGCGGGTTCTCAAGATGAGCTTCGACTCAGTTTGATGCAGGCGGTTAATTCCTTCATAGCTCAACAACATGAAACGTTCCTCAAGATGTTCGAGGAAAGGGATGCCAGTTATCGAAGGCATGAAGCAACCGCTGAGAACCAAGTGGTGGTTTTGAAGGAAATGGGACTGGCCCCATCAATGAAGAGACACCCGTGGGTGAAATAAGGAGAGTGGGAAAACGTTGCTCATACAAGACCTTCATGTGTACTAAACCACCCGATTTTTTCGATTCGGATGACCCGGTAAAGTGCATTAGGTGGTTGCGAGAGATCGAGCAAGCATTTGGCTAGAGTGATTGTGAAGAGAGGCAAAAGGTGAAGTTTGTTTCACAAATGCTACGGGGCGAGGCCCTAACATGGTGGGACGTCACCACGGCTACCCTTGGGTCCGTGATCGTCTCTATGCTGACATGGGAGATGTTTAAGGCAAAGATCATGGAGGAGTATTGTATTGAAAGAGCAATTGACCGAAATGTTGATGAGTTTCGAGCTCTCAAGAAGGGGAGCAAGACTGTGAGAGACTACACGCGGTTGCTTGTTGAGAATCTGAGTTTGGTAGGGCACATGGCCCCGACTGAAAAGGAGAAGGTGAAGACCTACATCAAAGGGTTGCCATCAGCCATGATGGAGATGGTTCGAGTTACAAAACCCTCTACTCTCTGGGAGGCAATCGAAGAAGCTCAATATAATGAGGATTCCCACAACTTGGGCATTGAAGAAAGATTGATTGTTGGGGAAAAGAGGAAATTGGAAGGGCATTCGGCGCCTTCCAAGAGATCAAACTACAACAACACCAACAACAACAACCGAAGGACCGATTCTAGGAGGGAAGCTAGTTGGTGCTCCAAATGCCGGAGCAAACACTTTGGAGCATGCAACTCGGCCCCGGGTAATTGTCACAGATGTGGGAAGAGTGGTCATCTAATTTGTGATGGCCAACCAAAATAACCACGTGTTATGAGTGCAAGGAGCCAGGCCATTCAGAAAGGAGTGCCCGAAGTTGAAACCGGCGACTTCTCAAGCTAAAGCTAGTGGTGTTCAGAAGATAGTGGGAAGAGCTTTCAAGATGATGGTAGATGAGGTGAGAGCATCGACGAACGTGGTGTCGGGTACTTTCCTTGTTAACTTCACACCCGCTCATGTTCTTTTTTATTATAGTGCTACTTTCTTTTGTGTCCACTTCTTTCTACCCAAGTCTTCTTGTACTGGTTAATACTTTGGAGGATGCTTATATTGTTGAAATAGCCGATGGTAAAAAAAATTCTAGTTCGGGATATTCTTAAGGATTGCACTTTAGAGATTAAAGGGAATAAGTTTGTGGTAAACCCCATACTTATGGCAATAGGAGGATTTTATGTGGTAATTGGGATGGATTGGTTGGCCGAGAACGAAGCCAAAATTTTATGTTCCAAGAAATTGATCTGAATTCCATTAGCGGATGGCAGTATAGTGGTAGTCTATAGGGAGAGAAGAAAAGGTGAGGTAGCATTGTTAACATTGGCAAAGGCGCGCAAGTGTCTAGCCAAGGGATGCCCTTCATATGTAGCCTATGTTTTGGATGCAAAGTTAGAGAAGAAAAAGTTAGATGACGTACGAGTTGTTAGTGAGTTTCCCGATGTGTTTCCCGAAGATTTACCCGTTTGCCACCCGATCAACAAGTAGAATATCGAATAGATCTCATGTTGGGGGCCGCTCCGTTTGCTAGAGCACCCTACCGGTTGGCGCCATTCGAGATTAAAGAAATGATGACTCAACTACAAGACCTTCTAGAGAAGGGTTTCATGAGACCAAGCTCGTCACTTTGGGGAGCTCCGGTCTTGTTTGTTAAGAAGAAATACGGCTAGATGAGGATGTGCATCGACTATCGGGAGTTGAATAAAGCAACCGTGAAGAACAAATATCCACTTCCGTGAATTGATGACCTTTTTGATCAACTACAAGGAGCGGGTTGTTTCTCGAAAATCGACTTACGTTTGGGTTGCCATCAAGTGAAAGTGAAAGAAGACGATGTAGCAAAAATGGCGTTTAGGACACGTTATGGACATTACGATTTTTTAGTGATGTCGTTCGGTTTAACGAACGTACTGGCAGTATTTATGGATTTGATGAACCGTGTGTGTCGACCGTTTCTGGATCAATCGGTAATAGTATTTATTGATGATATTCTTTTCTACTTTAAGAATGAGTTGGACCACGAGCAACACGTTCGAGAAGTTCTCGAAGTGTTAAGGAAGGAGAAGTTATACGCCAAATTCTCTAAGTGCGGCTTTTGGTTAAAAGAAGTCCAATTCTTGGGTCATGTTTTCACTCAAGACGGAGTGAAGGTGGATCCATCCAAGATTGAAGCAATGATGAATTGGGAACCGCCTCGGAGTCCGTCCGAGATCCGAAGCTTCTTAGGATTGGCGGGCTATTATTGAAGGTTTATTCCAGATTTCTCAAAGGTTGCATCTTCTCTGACGACATTGACAAGGAAGAACGTGAAGTTCGTTTGGACCGACAAACAAGAAGAGGCTTTCTGGTCTCTTCAAAAGAAATTGTATGAAGCCCCGATTATGTCCTTACCGGAAGGATCCAAAGATTTTATGGTTTATAGCGATGCATCAAAAATGGGTTCGGGTTGTGTACTAAGGGAATGGGGAAAAGTGATCGCGTATGCATCAAGGCAACTCAAAGTGCACGAGAAGAATTACCCAACCCACGATTTAGAGCTAGCGGCGGTGGTCTTCGCATTGAAATTATGGTGACATTATCTCTATGGAACTAAATGCACACTCTACACCGATCATAAAAGTGAAGTATGTTTTCGTTCAAAAAGAGTTAAACATGAGGCAACGACGTTAGCTAGAGT
Source organism: Silybum marianum (assembly GCA_036898165.1). Lineage (NCBI taxonomy): Eukaryota > Viridiplantae > Streptophyta > Magnoliopsida > Asterales > Asteraceae > Silybum > Silybum marianum. The sequence goes on along the minus strand of CM072542.1, from coordinate 22,153,797 downwards.
TACTTACGGATTATGATACTACTATACCACCCGGGTAAAGCAAATGTAGTAGCGGATGTTTTAAGTAGGAAGGAGTATGGTAGCGGGACGCAGGCCGTGCTCACGAGAATCGACATAGTGTCGAGTTTGATCGATTGAATCAAGACTTCCCAAGCGGAGGTATTGCTTGAGGAAAACATAAAAAGTGAAGTTATGGTGAAACAACACTTGTTGCTATTCCGAGGACGTGTTTGGGTGCCCAAGTTTGGGGGCAACCGAGAGCTACTATTGGAGGACGCTCATAAGTCTAAGTACTCCATACATCCGGGTAATACCAAGATGTATAGAGATTTGAAGTTAACCTATTGGTGGCCTGTCATGAAGTTAGACATGGCTGGATACGTAGAGAGGTGTGTGACTGTTTGCAAGTGAAGGCAGAACACCAACGACCGTGTGGGAGCCTTCAATCATTGGAAATTCCGGAATGGAAATGGCAACATCTCACTATGGACTTCGTAACAAAGCTACCAAAGACCTTGAAGGGTCACGACACCATATGGGTAGTGGTAGATCGATTGACAAAGAGTGCTCACTTCTTAGCAATGTGAAAAGCCGGTCCAGTTGACAAGTTGGCTAAGTAGTATATGGATGAGATCGTCTCAAGACATGGTGTGCCTTTGACTATCGTGTCGGATCGTGATAGCCGATTCACCTCTCATTTTTTGGACGAATTAGAAAAGGGACTTGGCACCAAGATAAACTTAAGTACGGCATTCCTCCCCCAAACAATTACCATTCTAGTATTGGAATGACCCCTTTCAAGGCACTTTATGGACGGAAACGTAGAACTCCGGTATGTTGGTTAGAAGCGGGCGAGAAACAATTTATCGGACCCGAAATTCTGCAAGAGACGGCGGAAAAGGTGAAGATTATCCGAGAACGACTAAAAGCGGCACAAGATCGTCAAAAGAGTTATGCCGAAAAGCAGAGAAGACCGATGGAATACCAAGTGGGTGAGCGGATTATGCTCAAGGTATCCCCTTGGAAAGGTATCATTCGGTTCAAAAAACATGGAAAACTTAGTCCACGTTTCCTTGGACCATTCAAGATTCTTGACAGAGTGGGACGTCAAGCCTATAAATTGGAATTGCCACCCGAGATGGCCGGAATTGACAACACGTTCCATATTTGCTATCCAAGGAAATGTATGGCGGAGGAAGAAAGCGTGATTCCTCTCACGGAAATTCGAGTTGATAACAACAACCGACCTATGGAAGAAACGGAAACGATCTTAGAAAGAAAGTCAAAGAAGTTATGCCACAAGGAAATTGTCATGGTTAATGTTCAATTGAAGCATCATAGAATCCCTTTTTATATTTATAAGCTTGGTATTTCGATAAGTAGGGTGTTAAAGTCTTTTGGGACAATCAGGTTCGAAGTGTAACGTAGAAGTGCGACCTGATCATGCCATGATAGTAGTGGCATCGTAGCAGTTCATGTACCGTAAGTTGGGCATGCAAGGTGCGACCTAAAGGTGCGACCTTGTCATGCCATGGTCGCAGTTGGTGTACCGAATGTCTAGAAATGCAAAGTGCGACCACATGGTGCAACTTGGCCATGCCATGGTCGCAGTGCCATGGTAGTCGTTTGCCGCTGGAGTACAAAAGTGAGATTTTAGCTGAGTTCTCATTTAATATACGTATCATAGTTTTCTCTTAGCATTTACTCACAAAACCAAACCCTAAGGGACAATTTTCAGGAGCTTTATCTCCTCTTCAACAACCACACAAGATCAAGCATTTATTTGGAGCTCAAGTTAAGGAATCAAGATCTAGGGTCAAACCTGAGGTATTCTTCATCTCCTCTCTAGAACTCAAGTAGTATTGAGAGCTTTCTAGGGTTTCTTCAAACTCTAGCATTGTGAGTTAATTCTTACCTTTCTAAAACTTTATACATGTAAAAAATGATGTATTTTACTCCTTTGAAGATGTTTATGCAAGTATTTCTATACTCGGTGGATTTTGGTAAACTAGGTCACTTGAGTCATCTAGGGTTCCTCTTTGAAATGTTGAAATGAGTTCAAGGAAAGATTTTAAAACCCTTGCATGAGTTTATTTTCTAGAAATATGATGTTTTGAAACTAGATGCTATTTGACCTAATTTTGAAGGAAAGGTTTAAAGATGAGAAATGTTTATCATACAATGATTTCGGGTTGAGAAATGGTTAGTACATCGAAAATGGGTGTATTAAAATATAAGACTAGTGTAATGGATCCATAGGCACAAGAGTCGGTTTTATTTTGGGGATGGGACAAGTGATTGATCCCGGTTTGGGTTTAAGCTTGTTCACAAGGGTGACGAGTACTATATCCTGATTTGGGGGTTGAACTTATCACCGGAAAGCCGATGAATGATATCTGGTCGTGCTTACTCACTCGCTGACTAAAGATCCCGGTTTAGGTTGATGTTAGTATAATAACGGGTCTCCCCCGTATTTCCCTCAAATAGCGTTTCTTTTAGGTGTAAAACACGGGTAAAAGAAAAGAATAAAAGGAAAGGCTTTTTGGTTAAATGTTTCTTTACCGTTTTCGAAGATTTACTGGCTTCCCTTATTTGAACTGTTTGCTCTCACTAGGCTTTAAGCCTAACACTTTTTCTTAAAATGGCATGTATATCAGGTGATCGTCCTAGTGGGGCTCTGAAGGGTTGAGTGGAGCTAGATGCCGGTAGGGGCATCCTTTTTGGAGTACATCTTCGCGTGTACAGTTGGAGTTACATAGAAACATATATTTTGAGGATTTAGTGACACCCAAACTTAATCTGTATTTCATAATTGTATAGATTAGTAGGTTGTCTTCTAGTATCCATTTGATGTTGTAAACTCTCTTACTCCTCCCCATCTTTATAGGTGATGTTTATTCATTAAGTCTTATTTTGCATTTTATTTGGTTTAAATTAACTCCCATTTTTAGTTGTCTTACGTGATCATCCTTCGAGCTCTTTGAACCATGCAATATACCTACTTCCACATCATCCCATGAGGTAACCTTTAGAGTGGTGGAAATCTTTAGAGTGATTGTTCGCTTCTATTTTTATGTTTTTTTATGGTGATAATCTATATCTTGATATATGTGTTTGCTTTGGCTTTCTATTTTGTTGTGCCCTTGGTTTATGGTTTGTTATTTACAACTATTTTTCTTCCTTTCACGTCTTTTTTGGTAGGGCTTAGACACTTTCTTTTTCTAATTTACCTTTTCTTACAGTAGATCGGTTCTATAATTCTTATTATTATAATTCCTCTGCACCTGATTTGTTTACCTTACACCTCAAAAATCAACAAAAAATCTAGGGATTTTCCAAATTTGGGGTTTGTAATTTGATGTTGAAATCCTGATTGAAATTGGAGAACTATTCTGAGTTTGTAAATCGGTATAATTTTGATTTATTGAAAGTTGGGCTGAAGAGGCTAAGGGCTCGTTTGGTTTCGGAAAACTGTTTTCATTTTCCTAGAAAAAGTTTTTAGATAACGGAGTTGAGTTTTTGTTCTCAGTTTTCTATGAAAATTTTAGAAAACGCCTTTTGTTTAAATGGTGGAGTTTTTCATTTTTCATCAAAACTTATCTTTGAAATCCATGATGCTCTTGTAGTAGTTAAAATATCAACTCTAAATTATGGGAAAATTGCGATGTTATGCATTAAATTGAAGATTGCAGTCATATGGAACTATAATATACTTATTCAAGTATTCTCTTTTGTAGACAAAAGAACTTGGTTGCTACCCAATTCACCTCATAGAAGGATCTATCACCACTGTCACCGTAGGTATCTGAGATACAACAACTACTACTACCATTGGGTTCAACTTCATTCACTAAGAACTAATCACATTATCCATCCCAAAGTAAATGCATGTGGATCACATTTGGAACCAACAAAACATCGTGGTGGTTACATCATGTTGATATGTTAGATTTAGGTTGAGCACATATGGCTCAATTGTAACAGGCGTATGTACTCATTTTAAATGTAAAGCACTTTTATTTCTATGTAGATATTAAAATGGGTAGTTCATGAGATTGTAGAATGATTTGTCTTCTATTCCATAGCAACTCGATTGGGTTTTCATGGTATCATGACTTCGTTTCTCAATAGTTCATCATAATTGGTGATATTTTTCTTCATAACTCATGCTTTTTGCTGTAAGGTAATTTTCAATGTTAGACATGTGTAACTAGAAAAATTCTTCAAACACCCTCAATTTATACCCAAATATTTTGTGTACATTTATTTAAATATTACATCCGTCGCATTGCGCGGGTACACAACTAGTATCAAACAAAATGTATATAATATAAATGACCAAAATTGCATTATATCTTATAATAAATCAATAAATATATTAAATTAATAATGTAAATAATTTTATTACATGAGAAATACCCGATAAAATAGATATGTAATGGATAAGTCCAAACTAGAACCAAATAGATAAGTCCAAAACCAGTCCTAAATACGTTCGATCCTTATATGATGAAATCAAATATTTTTATTAAGACGGATTTGGTCTTATTTCTTATATATGAAATATAATATTTTTCTTTAATGATCATGAAAAGGAAAGGTGTGGTCGATATAATATTATCTCCTCGGAATATCTATACTATTTGTAGATTTTGGTATGGTCGATAAATACATTTGAAATGGGACCTATCTAATTTTGTGCACATTTAAATTATCAGTATATATTTTATTGAGTAAATTACATTTTTCATCCCTGTGGTTTCAAAACTTCGTTTTTCATTCTTATGGTTTGCAATTCATTTATAGTTTTGTTCATGAGGTCAAAACACTACATTTTAGTATGAAAAACTAAAATAAAATGAATTGTAAACCATAAAAACGAAAAAACAAACAATAAATTTTAATTCATCTGGACGAAAAACATAATGAATTATAAACCATTAAAATGAAAATTGCAATTTCAAAACCATAAAAACAAAAATAACAAATTTCAACAAACCACAAAGACTAAAAACATAATTTACTCTATTTAGTTAGTCCAATACCTTCTCATTCTCACACATGTGAGAGAAAGACTAAGGGGGCGTTTGGTTTGCAGGACTCCGACGGAATGGGAAGGATTGTAATGATCAATTTTTAGCTTTGTAGTTTGGTCCTGTAAACTTAGGTGTTATAAAGTATTTCTGTAACACCCGGAAATTTTTTAGGCAAGATATTAATAAATTTTGCATCTTAATGTTATCATAACTAACCATTTGGAGTTTTTCAAGTGATTAATGTTGAGTTGCGATGAACTGGAAGAAAAGAACGAAAAACGGAAACAAAAACGCCATCGGTACGTGTTTGGCTATTGTGACATTGGCTATTGTGCCATGTCACAATCACCAGGTCACAATCGCCCAGGGAGAAAATCAGAAAAAAAGAGGTCTTGCGGTACATAGCGGGCTATTGTGACATTGGCTATTGTGCCATGTCACAATCGTCGGGGGAGAAAAATCAGAAAAAAAGAAGGTCATGTGGTACATAGCGGACGGTTGTGACATTGGCGATTGTGCCATGTCACAATCGCAAAGGCAAGGTCGCCCGGGAGCTCCAGAATGTCTTTTTAGGTCATTTTCAGCTACCATTCTCTCATACGAAAACCACACTCCTTTTTCTCTCCAAGTTTTCTCTCAAGGACGATTCTTAGAGCATTTATTAATCCAATTCACCACCTTCTATGCATTTATTGTTCCATAAGAGTGAAGATTCAAGGTGGTAGTATCAAGAGAATTGTAGTCTTCATCCTCTTCACCAAGTTCCACCATTTTTAACCATTTTAGGGAGTTTCTAGGGTTTACCTAACCTTAGCTTTGTGAGCTCGTTTCTAACTCTTTTACAAACTTAATACTTGTCTTAAATGTTGTTTTACTTCATTTAAAGTATATGATTTCGTTATTTTAAGCATTTGGTTAAGTTTGAAGATTTTTGGTCAAAATGAAGAATTTGGAGATTTTGATATTGGATTTGAAATCAGAATTTTAAATGTCTATGTTATACTTGTAAATGTCTCTAGATGAGAAAAACTTTGATTATGTAACTAAAATTATTTGACCTAATTTTCGGTAAAGTTCATATTTCAAAGAGAAACATTTATAAAAGGGTTTTTCGGTAAATGGAAAACTATCAATACGTCTCGTTTGATGTAGTTGATTTACAGACTAGTATGTAATGGATCCATAGGCATTTAGTCGGTTATAAGACAGAATTGTTGTCCCATTTTGGTCACGTTTGTAGTCATCGAGGGCCTTGCATTTTGATGTATTCATTGGTTGTTACCAATTTCCATTGACTCCCTAGTTGGCTAACATCGAGTTGTGACTTACTTTTTTATCTGTCACCAAAGATGGTATGATCGGGTCTCCCCGCGGTTACTTTTAAAAGAACCTTGCTCACCAAGAGTAAGCTTTCAAGTTAAGTTAAATGGTATAAAGTCTTTCACTCCTTTAATTAAATATCTTATAGCTATATCCATTTAACTATTTATTCTCACTAGGCGTAAGTCTCACACTTGTTCTTAAATGCCATGTTGAGCAGATTATCGTTTTAACGGGGCTCCTTAGAGCGGAGCGGAGCGTTGTGTCGGTAGAGGCACCTTTTTGGGCTTACACTTCCAAGTGTAATTATTGGAGAAACTATTAATGTTATTTTGAGGATATTAGTGACACCCGAACATAATCTATATTCCGGATGTTTGTATAGATTAATAGGTTGTCATTTAGTATTCGTATATTGATGTAAACTCCGTTACTTTCCCCATCTTTTGGTCGATCCTTTATCTTTTAGATGTATTCGGCATTTAAATTTCGGTTTAAATTTGCTCTAAATTTTAGGGTGTTACAAGTTGGTATCAGAGCTCTAGTTTAAGCGATCTAGGTATGAATTTAAGATACCTACATTTAAGCTGAGACTTTAGGTATTAAATTGTGAGTATGGGTAGACACTCTTGAGATAGGAGAGCTTTAGAGTCGACGGAAATGCACTAGCTAAAAACTGCGACTTTGGTGATAAGAATTCTTATATGTATGATATATTCAAAATATCAAGTAGCCAATGCTATTTTGGGTATATTGTTATGTGAGCATGCTTATCTTACTATGGTTACGATGATTGGTGAATGTGTTATACGTATTTATGTTAGCTTTGTCTTACTCCTATTCTAGCATCTTGACAAACTAAGATGGTTAACACTAAGATGGCTAACACGCGCACCAGATCGCAAATTGAAGCTGACGGCGCAAATCATAGCACAACAGATGTCACTCAGCCACCTCTGACCTCTGCTATCCCATCAAGAGTTGTGCCTAGACTAGATCGTATCCCGTCAGTTAACCTTAACGTGGGAGGTCCTCTAATGGTGGAAGCGGGTTCTCAAGATGAACTTCAAGTCCGTTTGTTGTAAGTGGTGAATTCTGTTATAGCTCAATAGCATGAAAGAATGATGAAAATATTTGAAGAACGTGATGCTAGTAACCGAAGGCATGAAGCTACTATTGAGAACATCATAGGGGGTTCTGGGAGTAATGGAACTGGGCATGCTACTGAAGAGACACCCGTGACAGAAGTGAGAAGGACAGGAACGGGTTGTTCATACAAGACTTTTATGTGCCCTAAACCACCCGAGTTCTCAGGCTCGGATAACCCAGTGATGTGCATGAACTGGTTACGTGAGATAGAACAAGCTTTTGGCTCGAGCGATTGTGAAGAGAGGCAAAAAGGTAAGTTTGCTTCGCAAATGCTTCAGGGTGAAGCCCTAGTATGGTGGAATGTCACTACGATCTCCCTTGGACCCGCTATTGTATCCATGCTTACTTGGGAGATGTTCAAGGCAAAAATAATGGAAGAGTATTGCAATGAAAGTGCGCTTGATCGAATAATTGATGAGTTTCGGGCCCTCAAGAAGGGAGACAAGACTATTAGAGAATACTCACGATTTTTTGTGGAGAAACTAAGTTTAGTGGCGCACGTGGCCCCAACTGAAAGGGATAAATTGAAAGCCTACATCAAAGGGTTGCCATCCGAAATGATGGAAATAGTGCGAGTTTCGAAACCCTCAACTCTTAGAGAAGCAATTGAAGAAGCTCAATATAGTGAGGATGCCCACAAATTGGGCATGGAAGAAAGGAGAATGGTCGGTGAGCAGAGGAAATGGGAAGGCAACTCTATGCCATACAAGAAACCAAACTTCCATGGCTACAACAACCGTGGGGTCAACTCTAGGCAAGAGCCTAGGTGGTGTCACAAATGCAAGAGCAAGCACCACGGCTCATGTCGATCCTACTCCAAGACTTGTTACAATTGTGGGAAGACGGGTCACAACCGCAATGATTGTACCAAAGGGACTCGTTTGTTTTGAATGCAGGGAGCCGGGGAACTTCAAAAGAGATTTCCCAAAGTTGAAAATGGGAGGAAGTCAAGGGAGGAGAGAAGACGTCCCTAAAGCTATGGGGAGGGCCTTCAAGATGACTGCGGAAGAAGCGAAAGCGGCGGCGGATGTGGTGTCGGGTACATTCCTTGTTAACTCCGTTCCCGCTCATGTTCTTTTTGATTCCGGCACTAATTTTTCTTTTGTGTCTTCTACTTTCTATCCAAGACTTCATGCACCTTTTAGCATTTTAGAAGATGCTTACATTGTTGAAATAGCCGATGGTAAACAAGTTTTAATTCGGGATATTTTAAAGGGTTGCATGTTAGAGATCGAAGGAAATAAGTTTGGAGTAAACCTAATGCCTATGGCAATAGGAGGGTTTGATGTGATAATAGGAATAGACTGGTTGGCCGAGAATCATGCCGAAGTGGTATGCTCCAAGAAAATGATTCAGATTCTGTTATCGAATGGCGGTATAGTGGTGGTTTACGGGGAAAGAAAGAAAGATGAAATAGCATTGTTGACATTGGAAAAGGCACGCAAGTACCTAACCAACGGATGTCCTTCGTTTTAGCATATGTTCAAGATGCTAAGTTAGAAAAGAAAAGGCTTAAATACGTTCGAGTTGTAGTGAGTTTCCGGATGATTTTCCCGAAGACTTGCCCGGTTTGCCACCTAATAGACAAGTAGAGTTTCGTATAGATCTTATACCGGGAGCCGCTCCAATAGCTAGAGCACCTTACCGGTTGGCACCATTAGAAATGCAAGAAATGATGTCACAACTACAAGATCTCTTAGACAAAGGTTCTGTGAGACCAAGCTCATCGCCATAGGGAGCACCAGTTTTATTCGTGAAGAAGAAAGATGGCACAATGAGGATGTGCATCAATTATAGAGAACTAAATAAAGTAACCGTAAAGAACAAATACCCACTCCCAAGGATAGATGATATCTTTGATCAACTTCAAGGAGCAGGTTGTTTCTCAAAGATCGATCTTCGTTCGGGTTATGACCAAGTGAGGGTGAGAGAAGATGATGTGGCAAAGACGGCGTTTAAGACTCGTTATGGTCACTATAAATTTCTCGTCATGCCCTTTGGCTTGATGAATGCACCAGCGGTGTTAATGGATTTAATGAATCGGGTATGTAGGTCTTTCCTTGACAAGTCAGTGATTGTACTTATTGATGACATACTCGTCTACTCTAAGGACGATTTAGACCACGAGCAACACCTCCGTGAAGTTCTTGAAGTTTTGAGAGAAGAAAAGTTGTACGCTAAATTCTCTAAGTGTGACTTTTGGTTGAAGGAAGTCCAATTCTTGGGCCATGTTGTCACTCAAGTCGGAGAAAAAGTGGACCCCTCCAAGATTGAAGCAATGATAATTGGGAACCACCCAAAAGCCCATCAGAAATCTGGAGCTTTTTAGGCTTGGTGGGTTATTATAGAAGATTTATTTAAGATTTCTCCAAGGTTGCTTCTTTCTTGACGACTTTGACAAAGAAAAATGTGAAGTTTATTTGGATCGAAAAGCAAGAGAAAGCCTTTCGGACTCTCCAAAGGAAAGTATGTGAGGCTCCGATCCTTTCTTTACAAGAAGGATCCGAAGACTTTGTGGTGTACAGCGATGCATCCAAAATGGGTTTAGGTTGTGTGTTTATGCAAAGAGGCAAGGTGATTGCATATGCGTCGAGACAACTTAAAGATCACGAGAAGAATTATCCTACCCATGACTTGGAGTTAGCGGCGGTGGTTTTTTCCTTGAAATTGTGGCGGCATTATCTTTATGGTACCAAGTGCACTCTCTATACCTACCATAAAAGTTTAAAGTATGTCTTTGATCAAAAGAAGATAATATGAGGCAACGTCGTTGGCTCGAACTACTCAAGGATTACGATTGTGAGTTACTTTACCACCAGGGTAAAGCCAACATGGTAGCGGATGCTTTGAGTCGAAAGGAAGACGGTAGTGGAACGCATGACGTGCTCACGCAAATCGACGTGGTATCTAGTTTGATTGATCGAATCAAAGTATCCCAAGCGGAGGCACTTTTAGAAGAAAACCTCAACGGAGAGGTGATGGTAAAGCAACATCTACTTTTGCCGGAAGACGATCGCGGTTTAAAGTTGTTTCAAGTTTGTATTTGGGTGCCCAAGATCGGGGGCAACCGCGAGTTACTCTTAGAAGATGCGCACGAATCGAAATATTCCATTCATCCGGGTAGCAATAAAATGTATAGAGATTTGAAGTTAACATATTGGTGGCCCGTTATGAAGTTAGATGTGGCCAACTATGTAGAAAGATGTGTGACGTGCTTGCAAGTAAAAGCGGAACATCAACGACCATATGGGTGTCTTCAATCTTTGGAAATACCGGAATGGAAATGGGAGCATATTACAATGGATTTTGTGACTAGGTTACCAAAGACCTCGAAGGGTCATGATGCTATATTGGTGGTTGTAGATCGTTTGACAAAAAGTGCTCATTTTTTAGCCATGCGGGAAGCCGGACTGGTTGACAACCTTGCTAAGTTGTATGTAAATGAGATCGTTTCAAGACACGGTGTGCCTCTTCCTATTGTGTCAGATCGTGATAGCCGTTTCACCTTCAACTTTTGGGACGGTTTTCAAAACGAGTTAGGCACCAAGATACATTTAAGTACCGCGTACCATCCTCCAACCGATGGTCAAAGCGAGAGGACTATCCAAACTCTCGAAGACATGCTTAGAGCGTGTGTATTGATTTTGGCGGAAACTGGGACTCATATTTACCACTTGTAGAATTTGCTTACGATAATAGCTACCATTCGAGTATTGGAATGGCACCGTTCAAAGCCTTGTATGGGCGTAAGTGTAGAGCACCGGTGTGTTGGTTAGAAGCGGGTGAAAAACAATTTTCCGGTCCCGAAATTATGCAAGAGACGGCCGACAAAGTAAAAAGTATTCGTGAGCGACTTAACACGGCTCAAGACCGTCAAAAGAATTATGCCGATAAGAAGAGGAGACCCATGGAATTCCAAGTGGAGGAGCGAGTTATGCTAAAAGTATCCCCTTGGAAAGGTGTGGATCCCAGAATATGATCAAGTCCTTAAATAATTAAGTAAAACACGAAGAACACACAGTTTAATGAAGATCCGAAGTCGGATATCTTACTTGTATTGATTATAAGATCAGATCTCTCTCTAGCAATTTAGATCTCGATGTTATGCACCCTCATACAATGATCCTATGCGTCTATTTATATTAAAGGACTAAACGATATAAGGAAACTAAGATAATGGCATTATACACTTGCCATGTTTTCATTTAAGTAAAGTTTCCTTATTTTTGACACAATTAAATAACGTCCTAACAATCTCCCCCTTTGAGTCAAAATGACCGTTTATCTCTTTAGCTCGAACATTCCTTCAAAACATCTAAGGGTCTGTCTGTAGATGATGCCCTTGTCAATCAGCTCGATAGCGTTTAGTAAATTTTCTCGTTCATTCGCCCTAAGCTGTTGTTTCTTACTTCTTCTTTGATAAGCACTTGCTTCTGCAGAAAGTCTGTTCGAATAGCCCATAAAGTTCCGTCAGAATAAGAAGCAACTTCCCCAAATCTTAAGAATCTCATTTCTCCGTTTGGCTTCATGTATACAACTCTATGAGCTGGTCGGGTCATCACTTGAGTCACTTTCAAATTCTTTAAGCCTGGAAAATCTTGATCAAGCTTTCGCAGATACACTTTCTTCTGTTTACTTTCTACAGCCCGTTGGAAATCATGTAGATAGCTGTATCGAAGCTCCTTTTGAATATGCCTCATAATTGCTCTTAAAGCTCTTTGTTCATCCACCGATCTTCTGGTTTTGTCTTTAAGCTCAGTATACAGAGTTTCCATATCAGTCACATCCAGTGTGGCAAAGTCAGCTTCAGAAAAACAGTAGACTTTACCATCATATCTTCTTACTTTGAAAGTTGGAAATTCTACTTGATAGGCTTTATCACATCCGATCTTCATGATTGCGACTATTCTGTGTCTAGAAATTACTTCTTTAGGATCCTTCGCTTTAGTCTTCAGTATGCTCACATATCTTTTGCATGGTTTCTTCTAAGTATGGAGTTCTGACTTGTGGATTTACCCATTTGTTTTTTGAAATAATTCTTTCCCAACGAATTTGATGCGGTAGCAGCGGTGTTTGATCAATATTTGTTGGTAGAAATTTCTTTTCCGCATGCATAAGATTCACATAATCTTCTTCTTTTAGCTCGGGTTCATATGGATCACAAAACCAGTTTCGGACTGAATCTCTTAAATGCTGAACATTTACTTCTTCTTCATTTGGTGGTTCAGCAGCTTGCGAGCCACTCCCAATTTCAGATTCTTCCGCAGGCTTTTCAACCGTTGTTGGATCTTGTTGTTATGTGGGAGGTGGAGCAGATTGTTATTGGCTGGATGGTGGAACTGTAGATGTAGATGGACCAGAAGTTGTAGCAGAAGATGGTCGAGATTGAGCTTGAGTTCTTGTAATCCGACGGTGTGTCTTGCCCTCAGGGCGATTTGGACCAGAGGCCGGATCGTCCTAATCAGGTCAACGAGGTGGAATAGACGCGGTGGGACGATAAGACTCTTGAATTGCAGTGCGAAGAGCAGTGATGGCACCAAGAATCTCATTAGTTGCTTGCCTTTGTTTGGTTGCCATGTGAAGAAGTTGTGACTCTAGATCAGCTTTGAATAGGTCGAACTCATAGCAAGTGACATTCGGAATTTCAAGATTGCGACGAAGAAGACCCGTCAGGGTATCTTCAGGTAAGCCTCGAGCTGTAGCTTCAGCATACAAGTTGGCATATAACTTGGACATGAGTTCATCATTTTTGTACTCATATCTATGTGGTGATGGTGGTCGATTCTGAGGATCCGAACGCGGATCAGGATGCTGAGGTTGTGGACGTGGAGTACGACTACTACTTGGTTGGGAAGAGCTGGCTTGATTTGGATCTGGATGTCGGGAGCGGGAAGCTTCAAGTAATTCTTGAACAAAGGCGCGTCTTTCAGTAGTCATGCGAGCCTCATGAGCATTTAAAGTAGCTTGAGCTCGTTGGAATAGAGCATCCATAAGCGCTTGAGCCTCAGGAGAAAGCGCGAATTGACGAGTAGGGATACCTGATAGGGAAACACCGGCATCACTTAGATTACCCGTTGACATCACAGTTGAGTAACCTGGATGACCTACATTCAGTGGTTGCAGTGATGTGGCACTGGTAGGATTTCCTTCCAATCCTCGTGAAATATCCGGAATGAACATCACTATGGAAGTTCCGACTGGGCCACGAAGGCTCGCAGTGTGTAGATACTCGTGTTCCCTAGAAGGCTCTAGACTCGATGTGCTCAAAAATGAAGGCGAAGTAGGTGAGATACTACTTCTTGTTTCAATAGCTTTGTCTCCCGAAGAGAGAGCAGCTAGATGAGGTGATAAGCTCACAAGAATATCTGAAACCATAGGCTGTTGTGAGCTTACGGAGTGGCTGGGAGGGGCGTGCAATTGCGTTGTTGGGCAAACAACGTCTTGTCCAGTTGTGGAACTCAACGAATGAGTAACCGCAATAGATTCACTGACCCGGGTAGAGGGGATAGGTGTCTCACTCTCTAGAATGTTTTCGTCCCCTTCACTCACTCGCACGTCTAGATTTTCAACTAATTCTCCCTCCGTTCTCCTTATTTCTCCAAAAAGTTGGTCAAGTGTTGGGTCAGGGTTAGGTTCCGAGAACTGTTCAAAATCAAAAGTAGCCTCCAATGAGGTTTCTTGAACTGACGGCTGTCGGCCAATTCTGTGTAGGGCAGCATCTTCCGCAGCATCAATGCGCTGACGTTTTCTTTGAATAAGGTCGTCGGAAAGAGTGTCTTCGGTATCAGATTCGGACGCAGGTTGATACACTCTACTTCGGCTAACGCGCATCTTTAACCGGCGGGTGGACGGAGATTTTAACCGGCGGGTGGATGGAGTGATAGTTGGAATGGCTGGTGCAACAGTAGATGGAATGGGGATTTGCTGATCCGTTGCACCTCCCACTACATTTCCCCTTACATTCAGTGTTCTCTCAACGCCCTGTTCAGGATCCCCTTGATCCTGAACCTGCTCGTCTAAGCTAATACCCACGCCCACACGATGATGTTCCTCACGGATAGGCTGTTGGGCAGGCTGTCCCGGTTGTTGGGGAGCCATTAAGCCGATACTCTCCCTATATGCTATCACACTAGGTGCATCTTGATCAGCAAGGGATAGAAGGGCTTCGGGTAAAGGCATGGTGAATGGAAATTGAGACTTGTTGAACTTGAGGTATTTCTGAACGAATGATGAACCAAGAGGAGAGCCATTTCTTCTTGGAATCTCCGCACGGGCATTCATCGTTCAATGAATGGCAATCTGAAAGAATCGTTGGAAAGGTATGAACTCCCATGCACGTTGATTTTCCTTGTTGGCGGCAAATACTACAAGGTCATTCCAGATGAGAGAAGCATAGTCGTAATGACGACTGTAAATGAATCCATGGAAGATGCGCAGTGCGGATGAGCTGGACCGATCCATTCCAGTATGTTTCCCTGTTAGACACTGGTTGATTAGCGAAAAAATTGTAAAGTAGATATGGGGCAGATACATCCGTTTGAATTGTCCGAATGACGTGAGTTCGTCAGTGTAGCCCAAGGCCCGAAAGTCCCAGCATAGTTCGTCCTCGCTCGGCGGATCTTCATAAGAGTCAAGGCCGGGGACTGAGTTCGCAGCCGGAAGATGGAGAATACGTCGGAGTCTGGTAGGTGTGAGTTTGGTGATGAACTCATCAATTTGAGCAGTGAAATGATGATCGCCTTCCACCGGGTGATATTCCAGAGTATACCAAAATTGCTGCAGGTAGAATACGGGGACCCGGTGTTCGAGTGCGAAAGCAACTCGAAGGGGATGGTTACGAATAATCTCCATGACAACGGGGTGATCCAAGCGCATGTCAAGGTTGCGTCGATGGTTGTTCGGTTTGAGCTCCCGTGTTGTACCCGGGGGTAGTAAGATGTCATCTCGATTGGCCACGTTGATGCTTGGTGCAGTGGAACGTTCAGAGGGCATCGGGTTCTCGTCATCAGACATGTTAGGATCTTGGTGAGCTGTCATTGGAACTGAAAGCACAATGTTAAATCACGGATGAAAAGTCAGAAAAATTTTCAAGTATAGATGTCGGGTCAAGTATAGGCGACAAGAATTTATGTCGGGTGTAAGGGAGGCGATATAACCACTTGTGTTTTGACAAGAAAGGGCCAAGTAAAAAGATGTTGAGTAAAGAGGATCGATATAAACACTTGATAGTTTCTTAAAGAAACACAAGGTATTATATCGGGTACCTATGAGCCGATAAACCTACTTGGATAATACATGAAGTGCAAACCTGGAAAACTTGTCGAAGGAACGAGAGATGATAAAACAATTTATCGAGATAGAAAGACGAGATAAGAACACTTGTCGGGTTAAGTATGGCGATAAGAACACTTTATCAGCCGACAAAAAAGGTTGTTGGGCCTTAAGGGGCCGATAAGTGTTCATGATAAACTTTTGAAAAACACCAAGTGTTCGTGAGGATGAACTTGTCAATCTTTCGGCCGACAAAAAATGTTGTCGGGCCTTAAAGAGTCGACAAGTTTTCCAACAAAAAACCTAAGTGTTCCTGAGGTCCGATAAGGTCAAACTTTGCTCTGATATAAAACTAGATATTTAACCAAATTAAAGCCTATACCTAGGATCGATGGTGTTCGATTAACATAATTAAAACTGACCCGAAGTTCCAATAATCCAAAAACAGGCAAAAATAAACCAAAAATCGGGATTCCAAGGGATTGGAATCCGAACAGTTAAGCACTAAATTGATAAGCATGCAGGGGTTTAAACTAAATTTACCAAGAATTAAAGTTAATGTAGAAGAAAATGCGAACCTGGTGATGCCTTTGGATCCGAAAAACTCGAAGATTTGAAAATCGAAGTGATGCAACAGTATAATTCGAGGGTTTCAGAGAGAAAAAGAGGGAAGAGCACTATTGAAAAAGTGAATAGTGTAGGTGGGGGCCCGAGGTTTAAATAGTGCGGTCATCAGAGGATGACACGTGGCAAACATTCCTCGGGGCCGACAACATGAAAGTAAGTCGGTTGAGTATCTTGTCGGGCCTTAGTCAGGTGACAATAATTCTTGTCGGGTGAAGAAGGGCCGAGAATTGAGCTGTTTAAAAAATTTAACAGAAAAATTTCTAAGTTTTCCCCCTTGAATTATGCTTACAGTAAGAAAACTTAGACTGACGAAAGAAAAAACTTACCTGTTCGCTCCCCCTTGAACGAAGAAAAGTTGAAAAACAACATCGAGACAGAAAAAAAAGGCACAGACATGACGAAAAAGATGTACGAGAAGAAAATAAATTTGAAAATACAGAACATTGAATTTAAACAGAAATATACAGAACGAGAATTCAAGAATGATGAAAAAGTCACTTTAAAAGGGAATTTTGCATGAATCTTGAATGGGAGTTTTGTGTAGTTTTGAAAATACTGATTCGAAATCAGGTTTTGAGATTTAGCATGCCCAACTTGGACACTAGGAACTGGAAGCGTTTTTCATCCAATGCCTTTGTGAACAAGTCGGCAAGTTGAAGTTCTGTATTAACAAAATATAGTTCAATCGTACCTCTTTCGACATGGTCTTTAATAAAATGATATCGGACATCGATGTGTTTCGTCTTTGTGTGTTGAACTGGATTGCTTGAAATGGCGATTGCGCTTTTGGAGTCACAGTAAATGGGAATCTTATCAAACCAGAATCCATAATCCTTGAGTTGCGTGCACATCCAAAGTACTTGAGAACAGCAACTTGCGGCAGCAATGTATTCGGCTTCCGCGGTAGAAGTGGAGACGCAAGCTTGCTTCTTCGAGGACCAACTTACCAATTTATCTCCTAAGAATTGAATGTGTCCCGTCGTGCTTTTGTGATCAAGCATGCTTCTGGCATGATCAAAATCTAAAAAGGCAGTTAACTCGAAACTCGTATCCTTTTAAATATCGAAAAATACGTTTGATGGCATTAAGGTGAGATTCTTTTGGAGATGCTTGAGATCTAGCGCATAAGCATGTGGCAAACATTATGTCCGGTCGACTAGTCATTAAATACATTAAGAAACCAACCATTCCCCGGTAGTTTTTAAAATCCACCGCTTTTCCCAAGGGATCAGCGTGTAGTTTTGAACCCGGAGACATGGGGGTGCCAATCGGAGTACATGTCGTCATGTTATATTTACTTAACATATCCGAGATGTATTTCGATTGGTTGATGGATATTCCCATTGAAAATTGTATTATTTGAAGGCCGAGGAAAAAATTCATCATTCCCATCATGGTCATATTAAATTTGGCAATCATGAGCTCGGAGAACTTCTTGCATTGTTGTGGGTTAGTTGAACCGAAAATAATGTCGTCCACATAAATCTGAATTAGCATAATATCACCATTCTCCTTTTTAATGAAAAGAGTTGGATCGATTTTACCTTTTGAGTATCCATTTTTCACTAAATAGGCAGAAAGACTATCATACCATGCGCGTGGGGCTTGTTTTAAGCCGTAGAGAGCCTAGTCGAGGATGTACACATGATTTGGCTTTGAAGGATCGACAAACCCGTCAGGTTGGGATACATAGACTTCTTCACGTAGTACACCATTCAAGAAGGCAGTTTTGACGTCCATTTGAAAAACTACAAAGTTCTTGTGTCTCGCGTATGCTAAGAACATTCGAATTGCTTCAATACGGGCCATGGGTGCAAAGGTCTCGTCATAATCAATTCCTTCTTACTGGCGGTATTCTTTGGCGACAAGTCGGGCTTTGTTGCGAATGACAATCCCATCTTCATCTTGTTTGTTTTTGAAAATCCATTTGGTGCCGATGATGGTTTTGTTTTGTGGACGGGGAACGAGGCGCCAAACTTTCAAGCTTTCAAATTGATTGAGTTCGTCTTGCATGGCTACAATCCAATCAGAATTGTTCATTGCTTCTTGAATGGATGTGGGTTCGATCTTGCTTAGAAACGTAGAGAACAGACAATCGTTCGCCGAGGCGGATCGCGTTGTGACTGGTTTGGTTGGATCTCCAATAATCTGATTGGATGGATGAGAACGGACCCATTTGGTCGTGTGGGGAAGCGGTTGAAATGCGTTGGGGTCCGGGGTATCATCTTCATATGTACCGAGGGGAAGATCTTGAAGTGATTCCAAGGCTGGAGCCACGTCAGAGGACCTTGTGGAACTAGTGACATCCTTGGGGGATGAGGCTGATGGTGGGGGAGAGGACGTCGGTTCAGTAGGGAGCGGGTCAGAACTTGGTTGAGCATCAGGTTGAGCATTAGGTTGAGCATTAGGTTGAGCATTAGGTTGAACGAGTGGAGTGGATGCAGATGAGCTTGGAGTTGCAGCAGTTGAGACGGTTTCCGTTGTAACTGGCGGTCCAGAAAGGTCGGTAGTCTCGGCAACCTCCAAGGTAGGCGAGGTGATTTCTTTGGGAATTTTGGTATGAGAGCCGAAATAATCCGAGTAAAAGTGCTCGAATAAATCATCCAAATCTGATAATGCGGTTTTGGAAGTGGAAGCTTGAGCGGGGTTTGGAGCAGGTTCCAAACGGAGTTGTTCGGAAGTTAAAATACCAGTGAGAGCGGGTCCAGAACTGTCTTGTTCAGGAGCCATCTCGGCTTTAGTATCAAACTGGATATTGACGCTTTCCGTGACACAACGTGCATGTTTCATGTAGACCCGATATGCTGAGGCATTTGGAGAGTAGCCAAGAAAGTAAGCTTCATTGGCTTTTGGCTTGTGTTTTCCACGATCTTCTTTTTCATTCAGAATAAAGCAGCGAATTCCGAAGATGTGAAGATGATCGATGGATGGAATGCGGTTGTATATCAAATGATATGGTGTCTTGCTGAATCGCTTGTTGATGATTGACCAGTTTTGAGTGTAGCAAGCGGTATTGACAGCTTCGGCCCAAAGGTAGAGTGGCGGTTTGGAAAATGTAAGCATACTTCGAGCAGCTTCAACTAGCGTACGATTGCGGCGTTCGACCAAACCATTTGGTTGCGGAGTTCGAGCCGTAGAATACGTGTGTGTAATTCCAACTGATTCGAGATAACCGTCAAGGGAACGATTTTTGAATCCGGTTCCATTATCAGTGCGGATGGTTTAAACGGTGAGTTCCAGATTGACTTGAATGGCTTTCAAAAAAGTGATGATTGTGTCGGGAGTTTCATCTTTTGAGCGAAGAAATTTAACCCACGTAAAACGAGAAAAATCGTCAACTATAACTAGAACGTATTTCTTTCGATGAATACTTTGAGTCCGCATTGGCCCACACAAATCCATATGTATGAGCTGAAGGAGTCGAGTTGTGCTATGAACCACCTTGGGTTTGTGAGAAACTTTCTTCATCTTTCCCATCTCGCATGCTACGCATAAGTGTAGTTTGTCAAACTTCATCTTTGGTAGACCGGTGACTAATCCATGAACGGAGAGGGGATTGATGTTTTTGAAGTTCAAATGAGAAATTGTCGATGCCATAACCAGTTCTTGGGATTAGAAACATTTGAGATTAGACAAACATTAGAAGGGGCAATCACTTGGGATAGATCGATGGTGTAAAGGTTGGATTCGCATACAGCATCTTTCGGGTCGGAAATTGACTTCAAGTTGTTTGTCACAGAATTTGCCAATTCTTAGCAGATTGTGGCTCAGGCCTTGAACATAGGAAACATCGGAAATGGTGATGTTGTTAAAAATGATGTCTCCATGTCCTTGATGGGTGCTAAATGATTGTTGCCAAATTTTACGAATCCGCCCTTTTTCTCCTTGTAATTGGCAAGCAGCTCCTTTTGTCCGGTCATGTGTTTGGAGCAATTAGAATCTAAGTACCACACATGACCGGTTTGCACAAAATCAGGCATATTTAGGTACCCATTTGTAAATAAGTCCTTCGGGGGGTTAGTTGACTTTGTACCTTTGGGTACCCACTTGAAGTGGGACTTAGGAGCGTTAGTCATGGTCTCTTTAGGAATCCATTTATAAACAGGCGGAGTTGGAAAATAATTATGATGAAAATTATAGGAATTATGCATGTTCGGAAAATAATCACAACCATAATCAAACGAATTTAAGCGCACAAAGTCATTCACACCGCAATTTGAGCAACAAATTTGATTACCAGAAAATTTAATTAAATGTCGAAACGAATGAATTGTATAAGGAAATCGAAAATAACTATTGGATCCTTTGACATTTGTAGAATTTGTAAAAGAAAATTTGTCTTTACTGCGGGATGATGACTTTGAAGTGTGTTTGCGTTTTTCAACCCAAACTTGTTTGGTCTTTAAAGTATGACCAGCTCAAAAATCAACAGGACCATTGTTAGTACTTTTTGGAAAAAAATATAGTTTGATTTGTTTGGTTAGAATGAGTGTCATTCATTTGACTTGTGGAACACTCATTCGGATCCTCCGGAAGCAAAACTGATTCAATTGGCTTATTGCCTTTGTCTAAAAACTCCGTATGAGTTGGAAGTGTAGGACTGAACTCAAAGTCAACATTTAAATCATTTAAACATCCATCGTCGTTAAGTAAAGAAAGATTAGAATTTGCATCCGAAAAATACATTGTCTCAAGGTCATCTAATTCATCATCAATTTGGTTGGGAGAAGGGAAACATTTTTGTTTAGGAGGAATATAGTTTGGATCTAATTTAAACAACTCTTCATAATAATCTAAATAATTGCTAACGAAAGCTTTACACGAAGAAAAATTGGAAATAGAATCATTTTCGTGGTTTTTGTTTAAGTCTAAAGCCTCGTTTTCTAGTTTTTGAATTTTTGAAATAAATGCCTCTTTTTCCTTGTCCGACGAAGAACGTTCAGATTCCAACACTTTTTCAAGTTGAACAGTTTTCTTTTCTAAAAACAAGGTGGGAATATAAGATTTAAATTCAGGAATTTGAGTTTGAAGTTCTTCGTCAGTATAAGATGGAAAATAGTCATTTGGAAGAGTTTCTTTTGAAGATTCCTTTTCTACTATTTGAGGATAGCCGAAAGGAATTTGATGAAAATTCTTGTTTCTCCTATCCTTTCTTCGACGTTGGAATACGACTTCATAAATTGAATTTTGTATTTCGGACCAAGGTTCAGATATTCAAATTTATAGATAGTCGGAGTATTGTAGATGGCTTTTTCTAAGTGTTTTGGGTTATCAAATCTAAACCGGCTTTTGAACGTAAGTCTTTTGGAGCGTTTAAATGAATTGTGTGCTCAGTTTGACCAATCTTATACAGTTTGAGTTCCAAATCCTTAAGTTTTTCCAAAAGATCTTGTCTTTGAATACTGACAAATTAATATTTTGATGAAAATTCTTCGGTCTCACTTTTGGATGATTTTGTGCAATACTTTGAGATGTTGCAAGTTCAAATTCGGCAATTAGCAGTTGATGATGATTATTTTCTAAGCGTGCTTCTAAGTTGGAAACCAAGAGTTTATCGGTTTTCAACTTAGATTGTAATTCTTTTAATTGAAGCATCAAATCATGCATTTGGGAAACAAAATTGTCATAGTCAGAGCGTCTTACCTCGGGTGTGTAGTCGGAAGCGTTTGAAGTGGAATCATCAGAATAAGCCATCAGACTGAAGTGTGCTTGTACCTCATTTTCCATATCATCATCATCATTACCATGATTGAGCCATTGTTCATCTTCCGCCATGAGTACTTTACCTGACTCCTTTTGTTTAGCCAACATCAATTTGTAGGTGAAGTAGTTTGAGTCTTTGACGAATGGCTTTTTGCATTCACGGGCATAGTGGCCGGATTTGCCGCAGTTGTAGCACAGGCTCATTTCACCCTTGAATTTGTCTTTCGGTTTAGGTGTTGGACGAGATTCTTCTCTCCTTGGTTTAGGCTCAAACATGGCTTTGCGCTCATGGTTCATTGGACCCGAAGCATATCGTTGTTGATTGGGATTTGAGCGACGAGAGAACTTTTGTTGGAACGATTTTGTAAGAAAAGCCAATTGTTGTTGGAATTTGGCGATTTCCGGATCATAATCGAACCCTTCGTCCTCTAAGTCAGGAATGACGTCTTGTGATATGCTTTGGGATATATGAGAAGAATCTTTTGATACTAAGGCGATTGGATCGGAGTTCTTTTTGGTGTTTGCCCCCATTGATTCAAGTATCTCCTATTCGTCTTGTTGTAGGGTTTCGTAAACTTCGTGAAGATCGAGCTCAGCGAGAAATTTGTTGTGTTTGATTTGATTGGCAAAGTGGCGCCATTCAGGTTGAAGATTGCTAACAAACTTAACATTGTTCTCGATCTTAGTCTTACGAATTTCGTTTTTTGCTTAACTCGTTCACCAATTGAAAAAAACGAGTGTAAGTATTCATAAGACTTTCACCCTCTTTGGCTTTGAATTCTTCGTATTGCGAGATACAGTTGGTGATCTTTAGCTGAGTCCCAATCTTTTTTCCGAACATAAATTTTTCGATTTCTTCCCACATCTCTTTGGCAGATCTTTTATGGCTATCGATGCTCATATAGATATCATTTGGGAGGCTCATTAGAAGGTACGAGCGTGCTAATTGATCACCTTTAATGATTTTCTTTTCCGTGGCATCCCATGCAGATTTTGGTTTTACTCCTCTTGTGGCAGCGACAGGAGGAGTGGCATTTGGCATAGAACGGAATTCTTGATAGAGAGTTGGTGGAGGACCGTCCTTGATGGAACTCATGATTACATCGGCGTAATCACTACGTTCAATGAAATCGAGAAACCGGTCTTTCCACTGAGAGTATTCGCCCGGAAAGAGAATTGGTGGTTTTGTATCCGAACCGATTGCCATTGCTTCGCGTGAAGTCATAGTACTTGACAGAGTGATCTCGATCAAGGAGTTTTGAAAAAGTTCTAAGAGTTTTGTGAATTTAAAGTAAAATCTCGATTTGACAGAACACAAATCTTATCGACTAAAACTGAGGCGATAAGAATTTTTTTTTATCGGGTTAAGAGCACTCGACAAGAAAACTTATCGATTTGAGAAGAATCGAGAAGAATTTATATCGGGTAGGAATGAGGCGACAACTTTTTATATCGGGCCTTAAAGAGGCGATAAGAAAACTTATCGGGTCTTAAGGATGCGATTTTAAAACACGATTCTGAAAATCCTTTTTATATTTATCTTAAACTATTGAAGAGCAAGAACGAAGCCTTCGTCGACAAAAAAAGAACTATGTCTTTTTAAGGAAGAGAAGATCTAAGTTCCCGAGTCCCCAACAATACTAAAAATAAAATAAAAAGATTTACTTTAAAGTTTAAACAGTATACTTGAGAACTTTTAAACTAGAAAAGATGCAGAAGTCAGAGACCCTGAGTTTTCCAATAAAAGTGAAGCAAAAGTACTAAAATTTAAACTAAAGTAAAAAATTCGAAGTATGTTAAAATTTAAGACTGGTACTTGAGAACTCTTAAACTAGAAAAGCTGCAGAAATCAGTGACCCTGAGTTTTCTAATAAAAGTGAAGCAAAAGTGCACAAAATTAAATAAAAACAAATTTGAATGGGAAGCATAATCTTATCGGCATATAAAGATGCGATATAAAAAGTTATCGAATATAAGAGATGAGATATAAATTACTTATCGGTAAAAAAAAATTAATTCTTATCGATGCATAAAGATGCGATTTAAAGTTTCTTATCGACACAGAGAGGTGCGATAAGAATTTTTTTCGATAAATAAGGATGCGATAAGAGATTTTTGTCGATTAACTAGGATGCGAAAAAAAATTCCTATCGAAACAGGCTTTGGAAGCTTGTGCTGACAAGTTTAAACAGAAAACAGATATCGAGAATTTTACCTTTAAATTTCGAACATCGATTAGAATCAGATCAAAACTCAGATCGTTTAGCTTTGATACCAATTGCGGATCCCATAATATGATCAAGTACTTAAATAATTAAGTAAAACACGAAGAACACACAGTTTAATGAAGATCCGAAGTCGGATATATTACTTGTATTGATTATAAGATCAGATCTCTCTCTAGCAATTTAGCTCTCAATGTTATGCACCCTCATACAATGACCCTATGCGTCTATTTATATTAAAGTATTAAACGATATAAGGAAACTAAGAGAATGGCATTATACACTTTCCATGTTTACATTTAAGTAACGTTTCCTTATTTTTGACACAATTAAATAAAGTCCTAACAAAAGGCATCATCCGGTTTGGGAAGCGTGGAAAACTTAGTCCTCGTTTCCTTGGACCGTTCAAAATTTTAGAAAGGGTGGGACGGCAAGCTTTTAAATTGGAATTGCCACCCGAAATGGCTAGCATACACAACATGTTCCACTTGTGTTATTTGAGGAAATGTTTGGCGGAAGAAGAGAGTGTGATAGCACTCTCGGAGATTCGGATTGACAATAGTCGTTGTGTGGAAGAAGAGCCGAAACAATTTTAGAAAGAAAATCAAAAATGCTCCGTCACAAAGAAATCGTCATGGTTAAAGTCCAATGGAAGCACCATCTAGGGTCAAACGTGACGTGGGAAGCGGAAGAGGACATAACTGAAGATATCCGAAGTTGTTCGTCAAATGGAAACACCCGGAAATTTTGTATGCAAGATATTAATAAATTTTGCATCTTAATGTTATCATAACTAACCATTTGGAGTGTTTCAAGTGATTAATGTTGAGTTGCGATGAATTGGAAGAAAAGAACGAAAAACGGAAACGAAAACGCCATCGGCACATGTTTGGCTATTGTGACATTGGCTATTGTGCCATGTCACAATCGCCATGGTAGAATCGCCCGGGGAGAAAATCAGAAAAAAAAGAGGTCTTGCGGTACATAGCGAGCTATTGTGACATTGGCTATTGTGCCATGTCACAATCGCCAGGGCACAATCGCCGGGGGAGAAAAATCAGAAAAAAAGGTCTTGTGGTACATAGCGGGAGATTGTGACATTGGCGATTGTGCCATGTCACAATCGCAAAGGCAAGGTCGCCTGGGAGCTCCAGAATGTCTTTTTAGGTTAGTTTCAGCTACCATTCTCTCATACGAAAACCACACTCGTTTTTCTCTCCAAGTTTTCTCTCAAGGACGATTCTTAGAGCATTTATTACTCCATTTCACCACCTTGCACGCATTTATTGTTCCATAAGAGTGAAGATTCAAGGTAGTAGCGTCAAGAGAATTGTATTCTTCATCCTCTTCACCAAGTTCCACCATTTTTAACCATTTTAAGGAGTTTCTAGGGTTTACCTAACCTTAGCTTCGTGAGTTCATTTCTAACTCTTTTACAAACTTAATACTTGTCTAAAATGTTGTTTTACTTCATTTAAAGTATATGATTTCGTTATTTTAAGCATTTGGTTAAGTTTGGAGATTTTAGGTCAAAATGAGGAATTTGGAGATTTTGATCTTGGATTTGAAATGAATATTTTAAATGGTTATGTTATACTTGGAAATGTCTCTAGATGAGAAAAACTTTGATTATGTAACTAAAATTATTTGACCTAATTTTCAGTAAAGTTCATATTTCAAATGGAAACATTTATAAAAGGGTTTTTCGCTAAATGGAAAACTACCAATACGTCTCGTTTGATGTAGTTGATGTATAGACTAGTATGTAATGGATCCATAACCATTTAGTCGGTTATAAGACGGGATTCTTGTCCCCTTTTAGTCACGTTTATAGTCATCGAGGGCCTTGCATTTTGATGTATTCATTGGTTGTTACCAATTGCTATTGACTCTTACAGAAGAGATAGAATGTGTCATCGAGGGCCTTGCACATAGGTGTATTCGTTGGTGGTTGACAATTGCCATTGCCCCACAGCACGAGCTTTTATCAGGGTCATCGAGGAGCCTTGCATTTCGGTGTATTCGTTGGTTGTTACCAATTGTCATTGACTCCTTTAGTTGGCTAACATCGAGTTGTGACTTACTTTTGTATCTGTCACCAAAGATGGTATGATCGGGTCTCCCCGCGGTTACTTTTAAAAGAACCTTGCTCACTAAGAGTAAGCTTTCAAGTTAAGTTAAATGGTATAAAGTCTTTCACTCCTTTAATTAAATATTTTACAGCTATATCCATTTAACTGTTTGTTCTCACTAGGCATGAGTCTAACACTTGTTCTTAAATGCCATGTTGAGCAGGTGATCGTGTTAACGGGGCTCCTTAGAGCGAGCGGAGCGTTGTGCTGGTAGAGGCACCTTTTTGGGCTTACACTTCCAAGTGTAATTATAGGAGATACTAGTAATGTTATTTTGAGGATATTAGTGACACCTGAAGATAATCTATATTCCGGATGTTTGTATAGATTAATAGATTGTCATTTACTATTCGTAGATTGATGTAAACTCCGTTACTTTCCCCATTTTTTGGGCGATCCTTTATATTTTAGATGTATTCCGCATTTAAATTTCGGTTTAAATTTGTTCTAAATTTTAGGGTGTTACAATTTAATTCGTCAAATTTACATAACCAGTTTACATGAAACAATAAAAAATAAAAATAAGAATAAAAATAGGAGGTTTGGCTAACTGTGGTCCGGTGGTTGAAGATATAATTGCGTTTTTCACCTTGCAAAGATATTAACATTTTGAATTACTTCCCTTTCATGTTTGATTATATATCTTTCTCATTTTAATTAATCAAAAAAAGTATATATTAGCTAAATAAAGTAAATAAATACGCATTTTTAACAAATTATATCGTTAAAAAGTCCCGCCTTTAAAATAAGCCTAATATTGTTTTCTTGAAACTAATTTTATTTTTTAACTATAAAACGAATAAAAAGTTACATGTTTAGGGTTAATTTTTATACTTTATAGTTAATTGGTTAATATTTGTCATATATTTTGTGGGTTAATTAATTACATTACAAGAAACTCTATTTTTACCGGCTGGGTTTCGGAAATCCGTCGGAAAAAGTAGGTTTTAACAGGCTTATTATTACTTATCGGCTGAAGGTTGCATATTTTAATGCGGGTCACTTTTACCGACGCATTTAAACAAAATCGCCGGTAAAAGTTAAACTTTTAAATGATGAACAATGTCCTTGACAAAAATAACCTTTATCGGTGGATATTTTAAGGCGTCGGTAAAACAAATTTTTGCCGACGAACTTCTCAAACCCACCAGCAAATGTATTTTATTATTTTTCACAATATATTTACCGGCAAACATCACTAAGTCGTCGGCAAAAATATTATAATTTCTTTAATAATTTTTTTACATCCACTTTTGCTGACGGATTTTCCTTAGTCGGCGGCCAAAAAGTTTTAAGATCATTAATAACTTTTTTACGTAGACCTTTGCCGACGGATTTTCCTTTGTCATTGGCAAAAATATTTTGATTTCATTAATATATTTTTTAGGTACACTTTTGTCGGCCGAACTTCTTAATTCGCCGGTAAAAATATTCTAATTTCTTATAATTCTTTTACTTATACTTTTGCCAACAAAATTTTCAAACCTACTAGCAAAAGTATTTTACTTGTTTAAATATTATTTTAATAATAATTTTACTGTTAAGCTACATTAACTAATATATTTTTCTTTTATTTATATTTTTTTACTTACACTTGTACATCTGACGGACTTTCAAAATTCGAAGAACGCTTTTTTAATTATCTATACTATAGTATAAGTATTTGATAAAAACTCTTAAAAACCAATTTTTATGCATTAAGTACCGCTTATTTATGCATATTACTTAAAGAGTTAAATACAAATTTAGTCTTCATGGTTTACAAATATTAACGAATAAGGTCTCTCAAATATTTTTTAAAGATTAACATCCTTGTGGTTTCCATTTTATGACAGATAAAGTCCCCCATCCAACTTTTCCGTTAAAGATGACATTTTCTAGCATATTTTCTTTATTTTTCCATTTTTCAAACCACATGGACCAAATCTGTAATTTACTGTAAACTATATAGATATAGATATATTTATATTTTATGTATTATATAATTATATTTGTATTTTATTAATTATATAAATATCATATTTTATAAACTATATATATTTTATATTTTATAAATTAGATTATATATTTATATAGACCTTATATTTTTATTTAAAAATTACTTTTATTTTATTTATTTCGATGATATATTATATTTATTTTTTATAAAATGTATTTTGTATTCATATTTATATATAAAATGTAAATAATTTTATAAAATATACGGAAGGTTCAATTTATGCTAAACACAGTAAATCAGATTACTACACAAATTGCATAGATTGAAGGTTTAAATACACAAAATATACAAAAATTTAAAATATAAATATAAACAAAAATTAAATTTTATAAAATATAAATAAAATAATCTTAAATATACAAAAAAATTAATAATATGTAGATATAAATATATACGGTAA
Organism: Silybum marianum; assembly: GCA_036898165.1. Taxonomy (NCBI): domain Eukaryota; kingdom Viridiplantae; phylum Streptophyta; class Magnoliopsida; order Asterales; family Asteraceae; genus Silybum; species Silybum marianum. Next base: position 22,124,935 of record CM072542.1, on the reverse strand, counting down.
ATATAAATATAAGAGTTAAATTTAAACACGGTCTACATCGTTATCATCCTGAAAATCTACCTCCTCATCTTCTTCGCCATCTCTATTCATCGTATATATGTATCTCTACAAATTATTAAGTCTTTTGTATATTTAAGATTATATTATAATTATATTTTATAAAACTTATATTGTATTTATACTTTATAAAATTTGTTTTGTATTTATATATATATATATATTTATATTTTATATTTTATATATATTATGTATTTTATGTATTTAAACTTCAATATATGTAATTCATGTAGTGATCTGATTTAGTATTTTAGCATAAATTGAGTCTTTCATATATTTTATAAAATTATTTATATAAATACAAAATACATTTTATAAAAGATAAATATCATATATCATATAAATAAATAAAATAAAAATATAAGCTGCATATAAATATATAATATAACCACTGTTCTAAATAACTCGTTATGTCGCATTATGGCGTCAAGGCTTGGGGTTGCCGTCGCGTTGACCCCTATGGCTCCACTCTAATGCTTGACTTGCATTGTAACGCGTTATGACTTGTTACGACACGTTATGGCACGTTACGACGCGTTATTTAATAAGGTCTAGGGTTACTTTAATATATAATGTGCACAATAAATGATAATTATGTACAAGATCTAGGACTTGAATAAACATAAAAAAGAAATTTAAAAACTAAACATTTAAATAGGTAAATGCTTAATGACATTCTCGTACACGAAACGTCATACACAAAGTCTTTGAATATAGGAAAAAGTAGTGAGTAGAGATTCATGATATTTAATCCTGAATTTAAATTCTTGATATAATTTTCTATAAACTCTATGTGTTTGATATCAATGGTTTTTCATTCTTTTTTAATTTTATTACTTTATACGAATTTAATATGTTCTAAAGTATTCAAAACGCTAACAATACAAGGATGGGTAAGTGTCTATGTGTGTGTGTGTGTGTGTATATTTGCCGCCTTAGGACACACCTTAAAAAATGCCATGGCCTCGTCGTAACTCCTAAGGCTTGTGGCTTGAACTTGCCGCCACGCCACACGCCATGTAGAACCTTGAATATAACTTATAAAATATGAAAATTGTATGGTTTATAAAATATGATATTTATATAATTAATAAAATATAAATACAAATATAAATATAAATATATAATACATAAGATAATTCCCCAGTGACCACAATTTATTTGCGCCTGGATTCGAACCTGGGTTAGATGGGTTATCTAGTCTCATCTCCTATATAATTTAACCAGTACGACACAAACCTTGTGGTTAATCTGATTAGTTTTTAAGTTTGAAGAAATTATTTTTTGGAAAAAGAGTTAGTATATCAATTTTTTGATGGCTTAAGGATATTTATTTTAATTTAATCGATCGAAAATACAAAAAAACAAGTCCGTGTAATTATTTTATATTAAAAAATTTATTTTAAAGTTAAAACTTTATTTTATTTTGTAATATAAAATGCTTTAATTCATAATTTGGATATTTCCAATTGCCCATGCCAATCAACTTCATTCCGGACTATATTTTTCAAGTAACTCGACTCGAATTTTGGCTCCCCACGATATTTTTCTGAGGAAAAATCATTTGTATTTTAATTATATCAAACAAACTGTATATAATATAAATGATCAAAATTGCATTATATATGTATAATAATGTAAATAAATATATTAAATTAATAATGTAAATAATTTTATTAAATGAGAAATACCCGATAAAATAGATAAGTAATGGGTAAGTCCAAAACCAGTCCTAAATACGTTCGATCCTTATTTGATGAAATCAAATATTTTTATTAAGTCGGATTTGTTCTTGTTTCTTATATATGAAATATAATTTTTTTTCTTTAATGATCGTGCAAAGGAAAGGTGTGGTCTATATAGTATATAGTATCATCTCCTTGGAATATCTGTACTATTTGAATATTTTTAGTATGGTCCATAAATACATTTGAAATGGGACTTATATAATTTTGTGCACGTATATATTTTATTGAGTAAATTACATTTTTCATCCTTGTGGTTTCAAAAGTTCGATTTTCATTCTTTTGGTTTGCAATTCATTTATAGTTTCTTTCATGAGGTGAAAACACTACATTTCAGTATGAAAGACTAAAATAAAATGAATTGTAAACCATAAAAATGAAAAAAAAAAAAATTTAATTCATCAGGACGAAAAACTAATGAATTATAAACCATTAAAATGAAAATTGCAATTTCAAAACCATAAAAACAAAAATAACAAATTTCAACAAACCACAAAGACTAAAATCGTAATTTACTCTATTTAGTTAGTCCAATCTCTTCTCTTTCTCACACATGTGAGAGAAAGACTAAGGGGGCGTTTGGTTTGCAGGACTCCGACGGAATTGGAAGGATTGTAATGATCAATTCCATTGATCAAATTCCATTCTGGTGTTTGCTTTACCTACAAAATGTAATTGAATTCCACATGTTCCACCATTCATGGATTTGGTCACTGCATCAGAATAATTCCATTTCATCCCATTTTCTTAAGAAGACAAAATTATCCCCATCTTTCATACATGATCTAAACCATGATCGACCACCACCGATTTGAAACGCCGTCAACCACCGTCGATCTGAACCACCACGGACCAGCCGACCACCACCTATTTGAAACACTGCTAACCAACACCGACCACCACCGCCAACCACCACCGACCACAATTGACCATCGCCAACCACCTTCGATCTAAATCACCGTCGACCACTACTGATATGAACCACTACCGACCACCACTGCCAACCGTCACTGATCTGAACCACCGCATACCTGAACCATTATTTTGAACCTCCGTCGACCACCGCCGACCTAAACCCCTATTCTAAACCATCGTCGACGACCACCGACCTGAACAACTGTTTGGAATCACTGCCGACCACCACCGACATAAATCGCCGTTTTGAACCAGCACCGGCTTGAACTGCCGTTTTGAACCAACACCGCCTGAACCGCCAATTTGAACAAACACCGGCCTGAACCGCTATTTTAAACCACTACAGACCATTGCACCACCGACCTGAACCGCTGTTCTGAACCACCACCAATCTAAACCACCGTCGACCACTACCAACCTAAACCACCGTTCTCAACCACCATCGACCACCACCGATCAGTTTCAAAATTTTCAAAAAGAGTATTTTGGTCGTTTACCAATATTTCATTCCAATTCCAAAGATACATAATGTGAACCAAACAGACATATTCCAATTCTTTAAACAGATTCACTTCCGGTGTATGTCAACCAAACATGTGATCAAACCTGATAACATTTCATTTGAATTCCTTTAAAGTCAATTTTTTGACAGATTCCATTCCATCCAAAAATATTATGTGAACCAAATGGCCCCTAAGGCTTTGTTTGGCTTGTAAGACTGGATTGAATTGGAGTTAAATTTCATTTCATTCCATGTTTGGTTTGAATTTATTTTTTTTAATTTGAAATCATGTGATTTCATTAAAATCCCATAAACATAAGATTTTGAAATCCAATGACAATGTTGGTACTTTATGGGATTTCATAAAATTTATATTTAATATTGTTTTTAAATATGTTAAAAACATTTGTTTTATAGTAATCAAGTAATATAAAAGGTTATTTATTTTTTATAATTATTTATAAATATAAATAATTTTTTATAATTGTTTGGGTAAATCTCCAAGACTCACAACCGTTGACTTTTATGTTCTACCAAGCATATTTTATGACTTTGGAATATTTATTACAGCTCCAGGATCAATAGTTGAACGAAGCTCACTCAGGAAGAGCATGATGTCCGACGTACGATATTCGCTTGACGCACGCTTTCAGCGTAAGATATAGTAAGAACTAACCGTTAACATTCGTTAGAAATTGCACAGATCCGTTGGACGGTTACGGTCAACGCCATCAAAGATATTCATGAAGACCATTAATGATATACGACAGTTACAGCCGGAGCCAAGCTATAAAATCCAAGTTCGGCCAAGCAAAGGAGCCCCAATCAATCATCCATGCGCTCTAGTTTCAAGAATCATACAATTGTTCTCTAGATTTCGTACGATATTATTATTTATTTTTCTATATTTCTTTTCTGTAAACGTATGATCTCAGTTCCAAAGGACGACGTCCCTATTTGAATTCATTTTCCCATAGAGCAACGACGGTCAATTCTATCTTTCGCGGGTTTTTTCCCTCGTTAAAGGGTTTTTCCGCGTCACCAAATCTCTTGTTATTATCTTTTATTATTCTTGTTGTGTTTGTCGTGAGAATACTACCTTTGACCGATCAGTTACACAAACTCCTTAAGTTGACTTTTGGTAAATCAAATTTTGGCATTAATAGTTGGGCGCCATCCGTGGGACCTGATCAAAGGAATTCTCCGACACTCGCAACCGTTACTAACGTTTTCTTTTTGATTCTCTGAATGGCATATCATGGAGCTAATCCCGCGGAAGCAGCTTTAAGGGCCGAATTATATGTCGCACAAATACGCATTCATCAAATGGAAACGCAAAGAAATCTTCATGGGAGTTACGTCCCATAGCCTCCACCACCGCCCGCTCCAAAACCACCAGGGACACAATATTTTGGTCGACCACATCTTAACAACCAGCAACACCAGTATGCTAACCAACAGTTCCAGTACCAGCAACCTGGATCGTGGGCACTACATAACAATCAGTTTCAGAATTACAACCAAAACTACGCCGGAATACCTCAACAAAATATGTACGTACAAAATCCCTCCGCCGACAGCTCAGCAAATCCAGGGGGACAAAGCTCGTTCAGTATCCCTATTGTAGAACCCGTCGTGCAATGAATCAAAATCCTGGAGGAACAGAATGAAAAAATGTTAGCTTTGTTATCAAAGCTACCTGGAGCAGCCGTACATGTCGACGTCGAACCTCCTACAGGATTTCAAACGTCACCATTCTCTGATGCAATTGCTCTAATCGAGGTCCCTAAGAAGTACAATATCCCCGCGTTCTCCCTAAAATACTCGGGATTAACGGACCCAACTGAACATGTCGCTCAATATAAACAACTGATGTGGACCGTATCGATACCTTTACCATATCAAGAAGTATGCATGTACAATAGTTTTGGAGCAACGCTTATCGGAGCCGCCCTGTAGTGGTTGATTAATCTGAAGCCAAAATCGATAAATTCCTTTGCAGATCTCGCCAATCAGTTCTTTCAGCAATTCACCAGCAATCGCAAAATGGAAAAACAAACGGGAGATTTGTATTACATTATTCAAAAGAATGGCGAACCAATTCGTAACTATTTTAACCGTTTTAATTCTGAAATGATAGGTATACGAAACTGCGATATAAGGATGGCCATCGAAGCATACAAGAGAGATCTGGACAGTGCGTCTGACCTATACCTGGATCTCACCAAGTATCCAGCCGAAACATTCGAAGACGTACGAGCTCGGATGCTGGCTTATATCAGAGTCGAAAATGACGCTTCTTTCCGACGAAAACACACTGATGATAAACGTTCTCTTGGCGTCAAAAAACCAGACTTCAAGCATCGTTCGACATCCAAATCAGACCCACAAAAGCAGATATCGAACGTTCGGTTCGATAAAAAGAAGGACACTTCGTCCTCTCGATATCCCCCGCATCCTAAGATCTCGTCCTACGATTTCAAAGGAACGACTGGTGACCTGATCAAAGCCCTAAAGGAAGTTCCAACGACCGTACGATGACCAAAGAAAAGTGATCAGCCGGATGAGAAAAAAGATACGACAAAATGGTGCGACTTTCACGACGATCATGGTCACATGACAGATGATTGCGTAGCACTAAGAAATGAGGTCGCGTGGGTTATATTGAAAGGGCATCTTCTGGACCTTTTGTCTAACGACAAAACAGGTAATATTCCTAAACCCCCATCTCCGAATGCTACTAAAACTGTGAATTACATTACAGGAGGGTCGGTCGTCTGTGGACTCACGTACTCGGCCGCAAAACGACACGCTACGCAACGATCAGGCGACTCTACTATTCCCCGAGCACATAGACCAAAGTCAGACGTTGACCTAGAAGGCATGCCGATCGCATTCGATGATCATGATCTGGACGATTTGTACCCTAAGCGTCATAACAGTCTTATAGTCCAGATGACAATCGGGAACTGTTCCACGAAAAGGATACTTATCGATGGAGGCAGCTCAGCCAACATAAATTTTCTCGAAACTCTTAAGGCAATAGGAATCAACGAGACTGAGATCGTGCGGCGCTCTACGATCTTATTGGGTTTCAATGGTGATGCAGCTCAAACTATCGGGGAGATTACCCTCCCTATTTATGCGAAAGGAATCAATAAGTCAACTAGGTTCAACGTTATCGACTGTTCATCCGCATATAACATCATCCTCGGCAGACCATGGATCCACGACATGAAAGCTTTCCCCTCGACGTATCATCAAGTGCTTAAATTTCCTACTCCGTGGGGGGTCAAGAGATAAAAAGTGAGCAGAAAGTAGCGCGCGAATGCTACAAGACAGCGATGAAACCCCGCAAGGAGAACATCTAGCAATTACAGAACCAGGAGGATTCGGCCGACGACCTGCAACTGCAAGAGGTTGTTCTTGACCCGAGCCATCCTGAGCGAAAAGTTTATGTGGGGACATCCCTCGATCCAGCCATCAGACAAGAATTGATCGAATTCCTTCGACAGAATGCTGATTGTTTCGCCTGGTCGCACGAAGATATGTTCGGAATCGATCCAAAAATCATATCACATCAATTGTCCATCGATCCATCGTTCAAACCTATGAAGAAGAAACACCATAAATTCGCACCTGAACGGAATAGAGTAATCAATGACGAAGTCGACAATCTGCTTAAAACAGACAAAATTTGAGAAGTGAAGTACCTCGAATGGTTGGCAAATGTCGTGGTCGTCAAAAATAAGAACGGTAAATGGAGAGTTTGCATAGACTTCATCGATCTCAATAAAGCTTGTCTGAAAGATCCATTCCCGCTCCCTCATATCGATGCCATGGTTGATGCAACGGCAGGACATGAGATGTTAACTTTTATGAATGCGTATTCCGGATATAATCAGATTCTCATGCATCCGAATGATCAAGAGAAAACGACCTTTATAACCGACAAAGGTATTTATTGTTACAAAGTAATGCCTTTTGGTCTTAAAAATATAGGTTCAACATACCAACGACTAGTCAACCAGATGTTCAAGCAATATCTGGGAGATACAATGGAGGTGTACATCGACGACATGCTAGTCAAATCAAAACGTGCGATCATGCGGAACACATAAAGCAATCATTCGACGTGCTCAAAGAATATCAAATGAAGCTGAACCCGACTAAATGTTCTTTCGGGGTATGTGTGGGAAGATTCCTAGGACATATGGTGACCCAGCGAGGAATAGAAGCCAGTCCTGATCAAATCAAGGCAATCAACGAAATCAAATCACCTAGAAATTTCAAAGAAGTCCAAAGGCTTACCGGGCGAGTAGCCCGCTCAACAGGTTCATTTCTAACTCGTCCGATAGATGCCATTTATTTTACAATGTTCTCAGGAAAAACAAAGGCTTCGACTGGTCGAGCGATCATGAAAAGGCTCTACAAGCAATTAAAGAATATATGGCATCATCGCCTCTATTGTCCAAGCCTCAAGACGGAGAAGAACTTCAATTGTACCTTGCGGTAAAGTCTAACTCAGTAAGTGTTGTTCTCGTTCGAGAAGAGAACAAGTAGCAACTTTCGATATATTACGTAAGTAAATCCTTACTCGATGCAGGAAAAAGGTACACGTCTATGGAGAAATTGCTTTTAGCATTGGTCACAACGGCTAAGAAGCTTCGGCATTATTTTGAACCACATGTTATCAATGTTATTACTAACTTTCCGTTGAAATCTGTGTTGAGAAAACCCGAGCTTACAGGTCGGTCCGCAAAATGGAGCATCTATCTCAGTAACTACGATATCAGTTATAAACCTTGGACCGCGATCAAATCACAGCTTTTAGCTGATTTCATTGCAGATCTCAGCCCTGAATTGGAAAAGACAGCGATCGAAGAAACACTCAGTATGGAGACCCAAGACGAACGACCATGGGTGTTACATGTCGATGGATCCTCTAATATACGAGGATCAAGATTAGGCGTCGTCTTGAAGTCACCACAGGGGGGCATAACGGTCTATTCCGTATCCTGCGAATTCAAAGCCACCAACAATAAGACGGAATATGAAGCCTTGATCGTAGGACTGGGTCTGGCATACGATTTGGGGGCAAGAAATTTACAAGTCAGAAGCGGCTCTTTACTCGTCGTCAATCAGATGAATGAAGAATTTGCGACGAAAGATTCAAAAATGGCAGCATATTGGCAGATCGCTAGAGATCGAGTAAAAAAGTTCAATTTTTTCGACACTCAGCAGATCCCCAGAGATCAAAATGCCCAAGCTGACGCACATGCCAATTTGGGATATGCTTTATTGAAATCATTCCTCGATGTCGTACCAATGATCCACCTGACAAGACCCTCAACGGAAAACGAAAAACACGATCAGGTGGCAGTTCTGGATGAACCAAACGAATGGATGAAGGAAATCCGAGAGTATCTAACATATGATCGACTCCCGGAGGACAAAATGAATTCTCGACATATCCGATTTAAGGCCTCTCGATATGTAATGATCGCAGGAAAGTTATACCGACGATCGTCCACCGAGTTAAATCTACGATGCCTCGTTCCGAGTGAGGCCCAAAAGGTCTTCCAAGAAATGCACGATGGAGACCACGGAAATCATTTAGGAGGACGGAGTATAGCAAACATAATTTCTCGACAAGGCTACTACTGGCCAACTCTACGGCAAGACGTTGTAACACACGTGCAAAAGTGTAACGCATGACAACGACACGCAGGTATGACTCATCAACCTTCGGAACCTTTACATTCGTCATTAGTCCCATGGCCTTTCATGCGATAGGGAATGGATATTGTCGGCAAGTTACCACCAGCACCAGGACAAAAGGTATATTTATTAGTTCTTAAAGATTATTTTTCAAAATGGGTAGAAGCCGCCGCTTTTTCTCAAATACGAGATAAAGAGGTGATATCTTTTATCCCGACTAACGTTATATGCAAATTTGGTATCTCATCAAAGATAGTGTGCGACAATGGGTCTCAGTTCATAAGCGATAAGACGAAGCCATTCTGTGAAGACTGGAATATTAAGCTTACGACGCCCACACCTCGTTATCCTCAGTCTACGGGCTTGCAGAATCGAGTAACAAAACGATTATCAATTTGCTTAAGAAAAGACCCAAAGCTGCAAAAGGACGTTGGATCGAAGAATTGCATTCTGTCTTATGTGCCAATCGAACGACTCCTCGTACTTCAACAGAACAAATGCCATTTTCATTGGTATACGGATGTGAAGCTGTCTTACAAGTTGAGGCAAGACTGCCAATCACTCGATACACCGCAATCGACCATAATCTAGTGAACCTCAGTTATGACATTGATGCGCTCGAATAATAAAGAGATTCAACTTATATTCAGATGGCGTCCCAACGAGAATCTGTCCAACGTCATTTTTTTCAAGAAAGTTAAAGTGAAAGTCTTCCAAGTGGGAGATTATGTGCTACGACGAGTCTTCCAGAACACCCAAGAACGAAACGCAGGTAAGTTATCCACTAAGTGGGAAGGACCCTATCGAATAATCGCAGTCGTCGAGAAAGGAGCTTATCGGTTACAGACCTTAGACGATCGAAATATCCCACGTAGCTGGAATGCGGTACATTTAAAGAAATATTTCTTTTAATATTTCTTTTAATTTAAAGAATGTATTTCTTTTAATTTCTATTTCGGGCCATTACTAACTTGAGCGTCGGAGGGTCGTTGGTCAAACCAACGACCACCCCTAACGCTCCCTTTCTGTCGCAGGAATGCACGACCTCCGCAGGAACGCACGATCTTTACAAACAACTCACGATTTGCTTTATGCGAATTAAAGACTTAATCGTGTGAATCTTCATCGTTCAAAATGCATCGTTCATATGAACGATTCAAAATTTATGGATTTGAGGCTTAATCGTCGGAAAAATTCATTATTTTCCAAGTCTCAGTCATCATCGAATTATGATTAAATTCATTCCTGTCGTACACCCGGTTTGTTTTTAGCATTATTTTCAAAAAGAAAGTAATAGATAAATACACGTCTGAATTATAAACATTCGACAAGACAATTTAATATTTTTAAATTCCATTAAACAAGAGGGGACAGTACAAAAGGAGGCACGACTCTGATAAGTCGTCCTAAGAAGTAGGGATGAGCATACGGACCGAGATTCCGAAACCGAACCGGTACCGGTATCGGTACTGAATATCATTACCGGTTCGGTTTTCGGTACCGAGATTTTTCATATTCGGGATTCGGTATTTTCGGTTCGGTACCGGTACTGGTACCCATAAATCCCGAACCGAACCGGGTAATATTAAATGACACTTTCAATTTTGAATTGGTAAAAAAAAATCTTTTCTTTTCCCAACATTATATCTTCCATTTTTATACCAAATCCACCTAAATATTTTAAAATTTCGGTTCTTATAATATTCCACCTAAATACCGATTTTTTCTTTATATTTCGGTTCCATAATTTCTCCAAAACCCGGTTCTTTCATTAATAGGCTCCTCGATCCAATCCGGTTTCCGCTTAACATGGATCAATCTCAAGTAAGTTTATTTATGTTTCTTGTGATAAATTATCATCGTTTGTTTAGTGATACATGAGATCTTAAGTAACCATCAATTATATATAATTTATTGGAGTATGAAATTGTTCGTTTGTGAAAAAATATAATTTCAATTGAAAACATGATTGTTGCACGCTTTTTGACATGTATGTAACACTATATACATACACTCAGAATATACATATATATACATATATACGAAGCCCACTTTCTTATCGTTACAAATTTTGGATGTCAAATTGTAAAATTAAAAAAATTACTTTTTTACCGGTGTTTTTTAATCTTTTTTATGCTAATTTAAGTTAAATGAGTTCCTCCCCACATTTTACTCCACAATTAGAAAAACCATTTTGAGCTCTAAAAAACTTTTAAAAATGAATATAAACATGTCATGCGTGTATATTAAGGATAGGATCTTTATGACTTAGACTTAATTTAAATAATGTTGACACAACGGTGAAAAAGTTAGTCGTCCCTAAAAACGGTACCAAACGGTGTTAGTCCTGAAAATCCAGGTATCGAACCGGTACCGGTACCAAATTTCTATTACCGATTCGGTATTCGGTAGTGTTTTTTTCCCTTCTCGGTTTCGGTGCTAATCGGTATCGGTACCGATTCGGTACCGGTTCGGTACCGAGCTCATCCCTACTGAGAAGCCCTAAAAACTAAAAAAGGACAAAAGGAAAAGCTAAGACGCATGAGGTTCGAGCTTCGCCAGTCGATCGTTGAGATCGACAATCTTACCTTGGGCCTCGCCCAACTGAGACTTCAGAATTCCCACCTCTCTAGCCTTCCCGACAAGAGCCGCCTCCAACTCGGCCTCTAAAGAGTTTATTTTATTAAGGGCCTCCTCCAGGCGACCTCTAAGGTCGGAGTTGACACCTTGCTCACGCTCAAGGTCATTTTAAGTTTCCTCGAAATAAAGGCGAAATTCATCGGCACTGGCCGACGCCTTTTCTTCTTCCACCCGTAAGGAATCTTTGCACTCATGCGCCATTCTCTCCGCATCGGAAGCCATGGTGACGACCTGGCCAAGAGATGCCTGAAGGGCCTGAAACAAAGGCCACATGATGTCAGTATCGCAAGAACACATGAATGCTTAGACGCACGTCACACGAAACACATAGGGATTCATGACCCCGTAAAACCAATGTCGAATCCGGAGATCTTACCTGGAACGAACGATCAGGGAACTCGGCATGATCTCTGATCGTGGCACAGGCTCCCGCCATAGGCTTTTTCTCTCTATCTTGCGACGGGAGGGAAGAACCAATTATGTATGATGGCGTGGCTGCCATCGACGTCTTCGCCTTCTTGAAACCTGTGGTTCGGGGAGACGGTTCCCTAAGGATTGGCCCCAGTGACCTTTCTTTCCCAAGACCCCGCCGAGCGGGAAGAATCCAATAACCGAGAGGGAAATCACCCGTTTTTCCTGAGATAATCACAAAAAGAGGTCAAAAGAAAGAGTTAAAAGGGTGCGTTGCTCAGACGAAAGACAAGGATTACCTGTCCTTTCCCCTTCTTTCTCCTCCTCTGGATTAAGACGGGACGCGGAGGTTCCAATAAAGGTGACACCCTCATCCTCCTCATCCACAACAATCGCACCCTCATCCTCTTCATCCACATGGACATGAACATAAAACATCCTGTTAGGACCCAAACAATCAAGATATCAATATATGAAAAGATTAGAACAGTAATATGATAGCCAAATGTAATATGTATTGATAGATTGAACAGTATTACAAAATATCTCTTTACAAGGCTAATGGGAAACGTTAGTTCTAACAATCTAACTGACTATCTATTTATACATACAATAGAAAGACTAAAGTGACACAACAGTCATAACAGACAAGTTCAGAATTGGTTCTGAACTCCTTCAGAATATCTTCAGAAGTGTCTTCAGAACTTCTTTAGAACCTCTTCAGAAGTGTCTTCAGAACTTCTTCAGATATTTTTCTCTTTTAAGAACCCAGTTCCTTTTGAAGCTATTATGATATTTCTATCAATCTTCCCCTTAGCTTCAAAAGTTCAAATCATACTTCCAGAAATTCAGAATTTCTCTTACATCCTTCAGAATTAGTCTTCTGTATTCTAGTAAGGATTCAGCAACTCTAATCATTTCTTTTGCAAGTATCTTGTGCTTCTCCCAATCTTCATTGCTCAGATTCTTTGGTCTTCTATTTTGTCTTTTTACCAAACGATCTCTGATTGCCATAAGAGTTCCATTGCAACATTTGTGGAGTTCTTCAAATCTCACAAATAAAAGTTCATGAAAGCATTTACAAACGAAGCCAGGAGGATGAAGTACTAAAGTGCTCTTCTTTAAATTCTGAATATCTGGTAGACTTAAATTTGGTTTGGGTAAGTGTACTTGCTTCTTGTTTAGAACATAAGCAACCTGGAAATCAGTCTTTGCAGCCCATATAAATTCTCTGTATAATCCATCCCTAAGCACTAGAAAAGATTTTCTGAACTTGGTAATTGAGTCATGGAAAGGATAAAGACTTCTGTATACTCTGAGAAGATCTCTGAGATGAACATTCTGAAAGTCAGCTTCAGAAAAAGTAGAAATCTTACCATTTTGTCGCTCAACAGTAAAGAATGCATATTTGTAATTCTTTCTTGTCTTCAAATCAGCATTAATCACTTTGACTTAACAGGACTTTCTTTTCTTGCTTCATTGATTGGAATCCTTATCTTTCTGATGATGTCTGAGTACCATTGTTTCCAACCAAAAGACTTTTGAATCCAACAATCTATATAGTTGAATTTTTTGCTCATATTCCATGAACATTTCTGGATGAAAATATTCAAAGAACATAGTATAAGCACTTTCTTCAATTCTTTGTACTTGTAGTTGTTCCTCTTCAGATATTTGCTTTTCAGGAACCAACTCTTCAGAAATATTTTCAAGAACTTCTTCCTTTTTCTTTTCTTTTTCCTTTTGTCTTTCTTCTGAACTTTCAACATTCAGAATGTACTTCTGAATTTCTTCCATATCTTGTCTCTTTGTATGAATCTTGAAGTCATATGCATCACTTAGTAGATAATCTGCTCCTTTTATCTTGTTTACTTTCTTGTGACCAGCAAGATAACTCTTCCTCACAAATTCTCTAAAATGAATTCTTTCTTTGATTAGATAGACAATTTCTTCTTTGATGTCAGATTCTTCAATAAAATCTGTCATGTAGTTCAGAAACCATTGGAGAGAGGATGTAGAATACTTTGGAATATCAGATACAACAAATGTCTTAGAGACTTCTTCAACAAGATACATGAACCCAATATCTGGATTAGTAAATAATCTCTTCAACCCAAAGCTTTCAATATATATAGGTTCTAACAGATTTACTGTGCTAAGTCTGTATTCCAAAGCCAACTGAAAATCATGGTTTATGAGATTCCTTATGTATATTCCCAAGATTCTTCTAATCTCTGAGACTAACACAGATTCACCAGAATTAACACAAAAAGATAAGATTGCCAACTTATCTTGTAGCCTTAGCTTGTAAACATCAAACTGAGTAAATTCACACAGAGTACCATCTCTTCTTTCTGCTCCAAATCTGAATATAGTGAAATCATTTTGAACTGATTTTGATATGCATCTGATCTTCTTTATTAAAGTTGAATCATGAAAATTCTAAACACCTTGATTCTGAAATAAAGTTCTTCACTTGAGCAATATGATCATCAGACCATTCATCATTCAGAAAGTCTTCCAACTTTGCAAACTTCATATTTCTTTTGTACATGAAGCAATAAGTGTCTTCAAGAAATATCAGACTGGTTTCTCCAGAAATAAGTATATTTTCTTTTTCAAACACTTGATCCAATACAGGTTCTTCAAGTATTGGAAGATGTATCTTAGGAATGATAATGCAAGGTCTGGTTCTAACTTCAAATCTTCCTGAGAAAGCAATTAAGATTTCATCAATAATTTCAACTCCTTCTAAATGAGTTAAGTCAAATTCTAATTCAACTCTTTCATCTGGTTGTTCAAGAAAATTTCTTAAGATAGAAAATCTGTTGTCCAAAAGTCTACACTCCAGACTTCTTGGATAATTCAGAAAGATATGCACCCAACAGAATTGATTCAGAGTATCCCATAATCTTTCAGAAGCACTTCTGAACTCTTCACTCAGAAGTTGTTGAGGCTTCCAAATCACTAAATCTTTTATTTCATTTGAGCTTTCTCCCATATTTACATCAATCATATCTTCTTCAAACATGATCACATCAGAAAGATCACTTGGTTCTCCAATAACATCTTCAAAAGCAAGATATTCCCTTAGCATTTCTTCATTAGAATCTGGAATTATATCTGTGTTATCTGAGCTCAGGTTACCTTCAGAATCAAGAGACAACTTTTCTGTTTCATACCCTTCTTCTATCATTGCTTCAGAAGAATGATCATTTATCTCTTGTACCTCATGTTCTGCAGATAAAATATCTTCTATGGCTTCTGAGACTTTATGTGATTCTTCACCAATATTCTGAGTATCTTCAGAGGTCTTCTCAGAACTTTGGACTTGATTAGTTTCTGGTTCAGATACTCTCTGTCTTTTCTCCCCCTTTTGATTATCAGGATCCTGATCATCAAGACTCCTTTTAAAAGTATCTGATTGAGATCTGCATTCCAGAGCAGATAATCTGGTGCTTAATTCTGATTGAGAATTCTGAATGGATGAAAGTTGATTGAGAATTTGAGAAATATCATCTTTAGTGGCATAAGCTTGTGAAGCAGAAGAAGAAGAAGAAGGCTGAGAAGCTTTCAAAGAAGAAACAGAGGAAGCCACTTCAGAAAAAGTTGACAAAAGTGCTTCTTTAAACAAATGAAGATCATTAGAAGATTTGAGATGAAAGTCATTCAGCTTGTTAACCATATTTTCCCCATGTTGATCCAACCTAACCTCCAACATCTTTTTGGTAGAATCCGTCAAATCCTTGATGTCCTTCTGAATCTTTGCAAATTCAGAAGTACAGAGATCTTTGAATTCTGTGAATTCAGAAGATGTGGGTAAGTTGCCAAGATCAACAGATGAACTTGTTTTCAGACCTTCAGAAGAAGGTTGGCCTGTATGAGCCACAAAGGCATCATGAACCACATTTGATTATGTGAATGGAGCTTTTGTGATGTTCACCCCACCAGGACTTCCAACTAATCCTTGATATCCAAAAATTGGAATATCTATAGTTGTTGATGCAATGTGACAAACACTTTGCTTAGGAACATCTGAAAGATGTGTGCTTGTGTGAATGGATGCCACATTAAGTGGTTCCGAAGGCTCAAAGTTGAGTGGACACTCAGACTCAATGTGCTCAAAACTGTGAAGGGGGGACATATATCCTTCATTTTCAACAAAAGGAACCTCCAATTGGGTCCTTATGGATTATAAGCTGCTTGCCCCATTTGTGTTGTTGAAACACCCTTCTGTTGAGAGATGGGTGAGTGGCTGGGGGGGTTAACCAAGGTTGCCATGGGCTCACTGGCTGTTTCAATATTATCCACCAAAGAATGTGGAATAATAGTAGATGTGGGTGCCCGGCTTGTAACGGGTGGTTCACAGGTTTGTTTTTCTTGTACCTGTGTTCTCCCCTCATCAATTCTTTTTCTGACCCTTCTACCCTGTCTCTCATTTACATTTTTCCTCTTCACTCTTTGAGGTTGTTCTCCCCCTTGAACAACCTCCCCCCTCTTTCTAGTAAGTCTAGACTCCCTTGCATGATCACCACTCTGGTTTGAATCAGGGGAAGGGACTACTGGTTGAGGTAATCCCATAGATTCTAAATTCTCACTCCCAATCCTAGTTGGTATACTTACAAGTTCAAGTAAATGAGAAGGAAGTGGAACTGCATTTGGAAAAGTAAGTTTTGCATTTGGAGGTCTTAGGCTATCCATAGTGAAAATAGGAACATGTACCTCATGAGCTAGAACAGGGATGTTTGAGACAGCCTTCATTGCTCCTTTGATAAGTGTTTGAAGAAATCTCTGAAATGGTATATAGTTGAAAGTAGACTTCTTCAAAATTGCAGTTTAAGATCATCAAAGATGAGGCTAGCATAATCATAGTGTTTGTTGAAGGCAACCCATGAAATATAATCCTCCCATTTGCTGAAGCTTGGTCTAAACTTGAGCTCTTCCCAGATAGACAGGTATTCAGAATGGAAAACAGGCAATACCAAATTGGAGGTAAACATTTTCTTCTAAAAGAGCTCAGAGCACTAAGATTTTCAGAGTAACCCAAGCTCATAAAATCTGAGATCATCTCTGATGAGGATGGAATTGAGTCATAACAGGTTTTCCCAAGAACCTCATCTGGTTTTGGCAGATAGTGAAGGCTTCTAATGTCATCTACAGATATACAAACTTTGTAGGCATGAACATAAGATACAATTTCATCATCATTTTCATCCATCTCAGCATAATGCCAGAATTGTTGAAGATAAGAAGCAGGAACAAAGAATTTTCTTGAAAGGAGAGTGCGCAGGGGATGTTTCTTCAGAATTTTAATCAACATTACTTGATCATCAATGAAGTCTTTGGATTTGAAGTTCAGTGCACAGTTGTTTCTTTTGATGTCAAGTAATTTCTCAGCAGGTACATAGAGTTTGGACAGGTCACCACTTTCAGCAACATTTGATTCAGAAACAACATCGATGGGTTTATTCTGTGTTTCCCCAATTTTAGCAGTTGTCGGGTTAGGGTTAGGGTTAATGATAGGGTTTGAAGGTCCGACTTGATGAGTTGCAGTTGTGGCTGTGTCATGAAGCATTTGATCATCACTTAGTGGGATTTCCATTGATCCAACCATTAATTTTTGAGGCACAATCTTGAACGAAGCATCACTGGATGATCCAGTGTTATCATTGGAACTCGAGGAAGTAGAAATCATGGTTTTTGAAGTAGATATCATGTAGAAAGAACACAGATTGGTAACTGAAAGATGATCAATAAACACAGAAAGATTTCTCAGAGTAAAATTGCTAAAAGAATGAAGATGATGAGGAATCCATAGATTTATACGATCGGATAAGCGTTGAAGGACACGTGGCCAAAAAGTAAATGTGATTAGAGTAGTAATCATCATTTATTAAGAGAAAGGAACCGTTTAATGGTCGTGGATAAGAGAAATCCAATGAGATTAAAACACGTGGCACACGCTTAAATGAAAAAATCAACGGGAAGTTTTAGTTCTGAGAACAAGTTCAAAAACTTCAGAAGTTGTTCAGAACTTCTGAGAAAAAGTTCAGAAGTTTGAAAGAAAGAATTCAGAAGAACCGCAGAATTTTTAAGTGAAGTTCAGAACTAAACTTGAGTCATCTTAGAAGATATAAATCATTTAAAAATATAAACTTCTGAAAAATATAAAACATTTTGAGAATTCAGAAGTAGATTTGAACAAATAGAAAACTGTTTTAATCTAAGGTAGCTTGTTCATACTTCTTAGATATAAAGAGCAAGACTGTATTTCACCAATACAGAGTTGTTATGTAGGAAAGGGTAGTTATAGAAATTTGAAATTAATAACACTCCCCCTTGAATCACTAGCAATTATGATTCTCCCCATTGATTATTGCAACTTTATCAAAGAATCAATCAAATATTAGTGAAATGAGAAAAAAAAATGAAAAGTATTAAAATACAATCAACCTAGTTACTGATATACTTCTGAGTTTGAAAAGTAGCAAAAATCTGAATGAGAAACTTCAGAATATACAAAGTAATTCTGAAGAGTAAAGTATTCAGAATTTGATAAAAAAAAAACTTCAGAATGTAACGTCTAGAGTATAGGTGATGTATAATACTTACATAGACATGTTCATCATGCCCAATTTACTTACCAAGAAGTTAAATCGTTTTTCATCAAGTGCTTTGGTAAATAAATCAGCTAACTGATAATCTGTCTGAACAAAAAACATTTCAATATTACCTTTTTCCAGATGATCTTTGATAAAATGATATCTTACATCAATGTGCTTGGTTTTTGAATGCTGAACAGGATTGTCAATGATGGCTATGGCACTCTTTGAATCACAATACAAAGGAATCTTATTGAAAGTGTAATCATAGTCTTTTAGTTGAATTTGCATCCAGATCACTTGTGAGCAACATATTGCAGCTGCTACTTATTCAGCTTCTACTGTAGAAGTAGAAACACAATTTTGTTTCTTTGAAGACCAGCTGACTAGTCTATCACCCAGAAACTGACATGATCCAGAAGTGCTTTTCCTGTCTAATTTGCAACCACCATGATCTGCATCTGTAAATGCTGTTAATTCAAAACTAGAATCCTTAGAATACCAAAGTCCCAATGAAGTAGAACCTTTTAGGTATCTAAGTATTCTTTTTGCAGCTAGAAGGTGTGATTCCTTAGGATTAGCTTGATATCTGGCACAAATACATGTAGCAAACATTATATCTGGTCTACTAGCAGTTAAGTAAAGCAAAGATCCAATTATGCCTCTGTACTTTTTCTGATCAACAGATTTTCCATTTAGATCAGGTTCTAGCTTAGTTTGCAGTGGCCATTGGAGTTTGAATACTTGAACAATCAGTCATGTCAAACTTCTTAAGTAAGTCAGAGACATACTTAGATTGATTAATGAATATGCCAGTGGGAAGTTGTTTAACTTGAAGACCAAGAAAAAAAGTCAACTCTCCCATCATACTCATTTCAAATTCTGTTTGCATGATTTTCTCAAAATTTCTACAAAATTTTGGATTAGTAGAAGCAAATATAATATCATCTACATAGAGTTGTATCAAAATCATATCATCACCCTCCTTTTTCAGAAATAAAGTTGTATCAACAATACCTCTTTTGAATTTGGAATTCAGAAGAAAAGTTGTAAGAGTATCATACCATGCTCTTGGTGCTTGTTTAAGTCCATATAAGGCTTTGTCTAATATGTAAACATGATCTGGGAATTCTTTGCTTACAAAGCCTTCTGGTTGTTCCACATACACTTCTTCATGTAAAATACCATTCAGAAATTCACATTTATATCCATTTGAAATACCTTCATGTTTTTATGAGCAGCATAAGCAAGAAAAATTCTAATAGCCTCTAATCTTGCAACAGGAGCAAAGGTTTCATCATAATCAATTCCTTCTTGTTGACAATACCCCTTAGCTACAAGTCTTTCCTTGTTTCTTACAACAATTCCATTTTCATCCTTTTTATTTCTGAACACCCATTTTGTGCCAATGACAGATTTACCTTTTGGCTTTGTTATCAATCTCCAGACTTTGTTTCTTTCAAATTGATTTAACTCATTCTGCATAGCTAAAATCCAGTCTGGATCTTGAAGTGCCTCATATGGCTTTTTGGGTTCCATACTACTTAAAAAATTAACATACAGACACTCATTTGCTGTTGCAGATCTTGTTTGAACACCTTTTGATGCATCTCCAATTATTTGATGAACTGGATGACTAGATGTCCATTTGTTCACATTTGGAAATGGTTGAACAAAAGAAACATTATTCAGAGAATCATAATCATCAGTAATTGCTTGAGTTTCAGTATCATGATTGATGGCTGAAAGTAAATCTGAAGACTCCCTCTCAAATGGAGAAATCTGAATTGGTTCAGAACTGTGAGGTTGATGATCAGAAATAGTTTGAACCGGTTCAGAAACAACTGGAATTGGTTCAGAAACAATTGGAATTGGTTCAGAAACAATTGGAATGAATTGGTTCAGAAGTTGCATTTTCAGAAGTTGGAAGTTCTGAATTTGAGGTAGAGAGTTGTGGTGCTGATGTATTTGAAATCTGTATCTCTGAAATGTCTTGATCATTTGAATTTCTGAGTAGAGAAGGATTTTGGTAATCTGCAGAGACATTTACAGAAATATCAAATAAGTCTTGACATAAAGTATCTAAATTGGATTTAAGTAAATTTTGAGATGCAGAAGTAGAGTTTGTGTGATTATGTTCTGAGTCCAAACTTTCAGAAGTTGGTTTATGTGCGAGTTCTGAACTGTTTTGTTCAGAAGTCATTTTTGGCTCATGAAATCTGACATTTGTAGTCTCAATGATTCTTTGAGTTCCTTTAATGAGTACTCTATAAGCTTTGGATCTTTGAGAGTAGCCAAAAAAAAATACCAGCTACACATTTTGGTGCAAATTTGTCAAGATGAGGAGTATCATTCTTTAGAAAACGCCTGCAACCAAAGTGTTTAAAATAATCAATAGAGGGTTTTCTTTGTTTTAACAATTCATAAGGAGTTTTAAGAAAATTTCTGTTAAGAATGGTTCTGTTCTGAGTAAAACATGCAGTAGCAATTACTTCTGCCCAAAGAGACAGAGGAAGTTCTGAATATGCAAGCATGGTTCTTGCAGCCTCTACCAAAGTTCTATTCTTTCTTTCAACTACCCCATTTTGTTGAGTAGTTCTTGCAGCGGAAAAATTATGAGAAATACCAACAGATTCCAAAAAATTCTGAAGTGTAGAATTAGTAAATTCTGTTCCATTGTCACTTCTGATCTTTTGAATCGGGAGTTGAAGAAGAACTTGAATTTTCTTCAGAAAGGGTATCAGTCTTTCAGAAGTATCAGATTGGAGTGTCAGAAATTCAATCCATGTATATCGTGTATATTCATCTACTATAACAAGAATGTATTTCTTTCCCCCCATGCTTTGAGTTTTCATTGGGCCACACAAATCCATATGTAGCATTTCAAGTGGAGCTTTGCATGAAGATAGCATTTTCAGAGGATGAGAACTTCTTTTGATCTTCCCTAGTTCACATGCAGAACAAAGAGAGTTCTTTTCAAATCTGATCTTTGGTAGTTCTCTTACAGATTGATGTTTGCCTAGTTCAGAAATGGCTTTGAAGTTCAGATGTGACATTCTTCTGTGCCAAAGCCAACTATCATTTTTCATTGATGTAGACATATAACATACACCTTGTAGTTGACCAGTTGCAGTGAATGTTGCGGTGTAGATATCTCCATCTCTATAAGCAGTTAACTCATTCTTGTTTGTTGTACTCAGAACATGACAATAATCTATGTCAAAATTAACCTTCCAGTATTTGTCACAGAATTGACTAATACTGAAAAGATTATGTCTTAGTCCCTCAACATAGAAAACTTTCATTACTTTCACATCTCCTTTAATGAAAGTGCCATATCCTCTGACATATCCCTTTGCATTGTTTCCAAAACTAACTGTTCCTCCATATCTTTCATGATAATCAGTTAGTAGTTCTTTGAAAGGTGTCATGTGTCTTGAACATCCAGAATCTAAGACCCACACATGACATATCTGCAAAAGAGATATTGAGTTTTAGGTACCCATTTCAGAATGGGTCCTTTGTGATTAGTATTAAAATTTGAAGTTCTGAACTTTTTCTTCAAATGTTTCAACTCAGAAGTTTGTGTAGAACTTTGAGATTTATCTTTATTTCTATTTATTTGTTTACTTGAATTTGTCAATGTAGCCAAACATTTCTGAAAAGATTTCATCAAATTTCTTTTGTTTGTTTTGGAGTTAAGAAGAAAATTATGATGACCACAATTAATATAGTGAATATGATTCTTTAATGTATTTACAACAGTATTAGACATATAAGAATCAATAACATTTGATTTTTCAACAAAAAATCTTTTATTCACTTTCTTTGTTTTAGGTACATCATTATTCTGTAAAAATGAAAAACTCTCTAAGTTGTCAATCTTTGACAGTCTTTCATCTTTCTTTCTCCATACTAAAGTGGATAGCTCTGTAAAAGATAAGAAATGAGGATTAGTATAAGAAATTCTTTTGTTCACTTTAGGTTTATCTTCAGATTTTGTGTTAATTTTCTGAACTTCAGAGAGAGAGTTTGAGGATTGGCCTTGTTCAAAATTTTTAACTCTGGTGTTAAAGTCAGAAGATGTTACTGAACATGGTGTTGAATTTGATGATATGTTTGTATTAGTAGGAGAAAAATCTGAATTCTGATATTCTGGTTTTAAAAACACAGAACCAAACAATTCTGAAGGTATCTTTGAAACTTCATATTTTAATATTTCTCCTTCAGTCATACATGATTGAGATTTATAAACCAAATAGCCATTTTTGTCAATGACTTGCACCATTTGATCATCATCATCTTCTGAATCAGAAGCATTTATTAGATCTAAAAACTTATTATGAGTCATACTTGTTGCAAAAATATTTGAATTTTTTGTTGTTGTATACTCATTATCAGAATTATCAAAAAATATATTGGAATTCTCATCAATATCTTCAGAGGATTCAATATCTGAGAATTCATCATATTTTTCTTTATGTTCTGATGTATTATCAGAAGTATCTTCTGAAATGTTTTCACAATTGGATTCAGAAGTAACTTCAGAAATAATTTCAGACTTAACAATTACTTCTGATTTTTCTTCAGAAATAATATTTGATTCAGAAGATTTACAAATATTTGGAATTATATTCATTTCTTCTGTTTCAGAGATACTTTCTGGTTCACCAGTTTTAAGAGGTTTTTCTTCTGAAAACAAAGTCTCTAATTTTATAAAAGGAATTCTTTCAGGCAAAGAATGGTTTACAGGTTTGGAAATGATGCCAGTATTTAATTCATTGAAAATTTTCATTTTAGAATAATCATACAAGTTTGCAAGTGCCTTTTTTAAAATTTGACTGTCATTATATCCTAAGCCTGCTTTTATATTGTAAAATTTTGAGTTCTGAGCCTGACTAGTTAAAATATTCAGAGTTTGTTCAGTTTGTCCTCTTTTAAAATTTAAATCTTCCAATTCCTTAATCTTTTTATAAAGATCAAGTCTCTCTTGATTCAGAAAATTCATCTTAACATTTAGAATTTCCTTTTCAGATTTTTCATTTATAACTTCTTTTTGTAAACTATCCATTTTTTCTTTTAAAACAAGTTTTTCTTCAGAAATTTTTTCAAGAATCTGTTCAGCTGCTTGACAATTTTCTTTATATATTAGACTTTCAGCTCTGAATTGATTGACCAAAATTCTTTCACCTTTAATTCTGTTTCTAAGTGTTTCGAATTCAGAAAACATATTTTGAAATTGATTTGTCATTTCTGAATCTTTAGTATTAATTTCAGAATTATGTTCAGAATTATGTTCAGAAGATGAAGAAGATACCTCAGTGTCTTGTTTGTCCTTTTCTGGATCCATTTGACACATGTAGCAATTGGTTGCAAAGTGAGCAACTTCTTCATCATCATCTCCATCACTCCAGTTTAACCAGTCTTCTTCATACTTGGTTACTAGAGCAGGATTAAGCTCTTTTTTCTTTGCTAATAGATGCTTCTTCTCATAATAACCTGAATTCTTAACTTTTGGCATCTTGCATTGTCTAGCATAATGTCCAGGCTTTCCACAGTTGAAGCATCTTGCTGGTTCAGATGTTTCAGATTGACCAGCCTCTTGACCCTTCTTAGGTCTAATTTCAGATCTAGGTTTATTCTGATATTTTTGATTGTATCTTTGTTTGAATTGCCTTGTCATGAAAGCAATATTATCAGAAATCCTTTTAAGCTCTTCATCTGATTCATCCCCATCACATACTGTCATCTCTGGGATCTCACAAACTTTCTTGGTAGCAATGGCCAACGAATTATTGTAGTTCTTGCTTAGAAGGGCAACTGTTTCTTGTGTCTTCTTTTGTTCATTTTGTCTAACTTTGATCTTGTCCTCTTGTTGGAACAAGATGCCATAGACATCATGAATTGTCTTTCTAGATAAGTTCCTAGTTACCATATTATCTGAAAAACTTGACCATTCATTTCCCAGATTGTTCAGAAATTTGTTGTTTATTTCAGAATTTGATTTCTGAACACCATTTCTTCTTAGATCATTCAGAATGTTATTGAATCTATGATATGTATCAATGATAGATTCATTTTCTTTGTACCTGAAATTTTCATATGTTCCTACACAGATATTTAATCTCTGAGCTTGAGCCTTTGTACTTCCTTGCATCTGAGCTTCTACTTCATCCCACATGGCTTTTGCTGAAGTTAAACTATCAACCCTATTGAATATCTCATTGGGAATTGCCATGGTGAGTAAAGTTAATGCTCTTCTATCAACTTTCATTTGAGCCTTTTCAGCTGGATTATACATTCCAGGACTCTTCTTGATTCTTGATGCAGGGATTTCAGGGGTGGATTCAGTTCAGAGCTATTTGGAATCTCAACAAATACCTCTAGTGGGCCATTTGTGATAGATTGCATTAAGGCTTCATCTATGTTATCCAAGAATTGAATCATTCTAATTCTCCATTGATGATATTCCCCTAAGAAGAGAGTTGGTGGTTTCGTTTCAGATCCGATTGAGACTATTTCTTTAGACATCTTTGATTGTTAGAAGATCGAGAATTCACCTGTATTGAATTTGAATTTTGTAGATCAAGAACACCAAGAACTGTCAGATCTGACAAGTTCTTTCACAAATCTTCTTCAAGAACAGATGAATTGGCTCTGATACCCCCAAACAATCAAGATATCAATATATGAAAAGATTAGAACAGTAATATGATAGCCAAATGTAATATGTATTGATAGATTGAACAGTATTACAAAATATCTCTTTACAAGGCTTATGGGAAACGTTAGTTCTAACAATCTAACTAACTATCTATTTATACATATAATAGAAAGACTAAAGTGACACAACAGTCATAACAGACAAGTTCAGAATTGGTTCTGAACTCCTTCAGAATATCTTCAGAAGTGTCTTCAGAACTTCTTTAGAACCTCTTCAGAAGTGTCTTCAGAACTTCTTCAGATCTTTTTCTCTTTTAAGAACCCAGTTCCTTTTGAAGCTATTATGATATTTCTATCACATCCGATTTGGGATTTGCCGGAAGAGCTCGATTTTGGCCGCTGAGTCAGGCAAGGGTGGAATTTCGCATGACAACGCTATACGAAAGACAGCGAAACAGTCAGACGGGTGTTTTATATTACGGAACACAAAGAAAATTATTGCTTACCTTGTGTGGGCCAACCATAAACGATCCATTTCTCGTCCTCAACCGGAGTTGATAAGTTGCTGAACAAGTAACGCTCTTTCCAACCATGATCATTCACTGCAGTCCCCAGAATCAATGCTTGGTCCCGTCGACCCCGAACATAGGGACTGAATCGATGGTAGGCATCGACCTTCACCACATAAGCCAACAGTACCTCAGGAACAGAGAAGGGAGAATTCCAATCACATGACAATCGATCTATCATCATCGCGATTCTCCAAAACTGGGGCATCAGTTGCCCAGGAGATATGCCAAACCGGCTCAAGAACTCTCTAACCAAGTGATTCTCCAACACTGGTATTAAATGGGTATTCGTAAAGAACGAAAGATCCGTCAGGGCATTCCTCCGACGTGAACTCGCCTGTACTTTCCTGACAACTGTAGTATGGAAATCCGGCCAAATATTTGAAAGCCAGCAGGTCGTCCACAGATATGATCGTACTCTGAGGGTTTGCCATTTTCGCACTATCAGGCGGGGAAGTTAAGAGAATTGATTTCTTAAAAAGTTGCAGGTTTTTTCTTGCTTTAAAAAATTGAAAGAAATCGGGAAGAAGAAAAGGAAAGAAATCGTTTCCTTTTATGCCATCGAATCTGAAACCAAATCGTCGCTCCATCTCCCTGTGACGACACCTGTCCCACGCCTTTTGGCTTACCCTCGTCGGAAGATCGACACCTGTCCTTAACAGCTAGCCACGTGCGCTTGTGCATATGTATGACATCGTCGTGGCTTATCGTTTTCCAACGTATCAACCACGACACGTCATCGTGACTCAGCAAATCTTATCGTTTTCTAACTGAATCGAAAATGATTCAGTTTCTTTGTGATTGGGTTCACAGGATCGGCGACATGCGTCCTATAAATTCAAAATTAGGAGCTGACGCTCGAAATTTGAATTTGGGGGAAAACTGTTTGGGTAAAAATATCCAAGACTAACGACCGTTGACTTTTATGTTCGACCAAGCATATTTTATGACTTTCGAATATTTATTACAGCTACAGGATCAATAGTTGAATGAAACTCACACAGGAAGAGCATGACGTACGACGTACGATATTCGCTCGACGCACGATTTCAGCGTAAGATATAGTAATGAACTAACCGTTAACATTCGTTACATATTGCACAGATTCGTTGGACGGTTACGGTCAACGTCATCAAAGACATTCATGAAGACCATTAATGACATACGACAGTTACAGCCGGCGTAAGCTATAAAATTCAAGATCAGCCAAGCGAAGGAGCCCCAATCAATCATCCATGCGCTCTAGTTTCAAGAATCATACAACTGTTCTCTAGATTTCATACGATATTGTTATTTATTTTTCTATATTTCTTTTCTGTAAACGTACGATCTCAGTTCCAAAGGACGACGTCTTTGTTTGATGTCATTTTCCCATAGTGCAACAACGGTAGCTTCTATCGTCCGCGGTTTTTTCCCTCGTTAAAGGGTTTTTCCGCGTCACCAAATCTTTTGTCATTATCTTTTATTATTCTTGTTGTGTTTTTTGTGAGAATAATACCTTTGACCGATCAGTTCCACAAACTTCTTAAGCTGACTTTTGGTAAATCCATTTTTGGCATTAACAATAATTATTTATAAATATAAATAATTGTTTATAAATTGTTTTATAAAGAATGAAATTCAATTTCATTTTAAATCCTACAAATCAAGCATAACGAAAATTCTAAATCACTTCAAATCCAAATCCCTGCCATTTTAAATCCTTTCATTATTACAAACTCTTAAAATCCATGTAATCAAATGTCTTGTAAATTTACACCATGTGAAATTGTATCTCTCACATATAGGTTATAAGAAAAAAAATCAAATGATGTTTGGCCCATTATTTCGGGTTATTATCATAGATAACCATTATGAAAGGAAAAAAGTTTTATCTTTTAGTCAAATCCAAACATATTCTTACCGAATAGCCAAAAAAACCCTAAATAACGTCGTAAAACGTAAGCCTACCGTAAAAAATTAATTGAGAATACTGTAGTTTGCGACACTAGAAACCAAAAGGAAATGTGTCAAAACTCAAAACACAAAAAGTAAGCCAAAGCCAAAATGTGCAATACCGTAAGGAGATGCCACAACTTAATTATGCGTAGTTTACTTGAACTTTTTTGCTACTTTGTGAGAAAAGATAAAATGGTGGATAATATTATTAAACTTTTTTATGAGGTTGTCATTTAAGATGATAACCCCATTATTTCCCTTATGGTCACAAGTTTAAGATCTTATTTGTTTTTTCATTTTAAGCTCTTAATCATCACTTATGTCTGATTCTTTTAGATGTTTTATAATTCACACCATTTGTTTTTTTATTATTTTCAGAGTCTCTTATCATTTAATATGGTCCGAATAAACAAGTGATAACCTAACCTCTTAAATCCCTCTTATTATCTTCCCACATCTCTTGTTCTTTTATTTTGCCTCTATTTTCTAAGTCTTTTGACTTTTCTTTGTTAAATAAACGAATATAAATTTGGTTACGCAGTAAAATCATCTGCTAATTAAGAAACTTTTGAATTCATTTGTATATGATGATTATTTTTTTAATCGAGTCTAGATAATAAAAACAAATAAATTCAAACTCCCCCACTTTAAGAAAAAACTAATAAATTCAAACTCCCAATCTCTTCACACTTCTTTTATATATATAGAGGCAAGGTCCATAAGGTTATACCATCTCTAATTGTTTATTACATAAGAAAAAAGAGATGGAGTTGCAAAATGGTGAGCTATCCAACATGCTTCATTCTCAATCTCACATATGGAACCACATTTTTAGCTTTATAAACTCCATGTCACTAAAATGTGCAATTCAACTACAAATACCTGATATCATAAACCACCATGGCGCACCGATGTTGCTCTCTGAGTTAGTCGAAGCCCTCTCCATTAATAAGGAGGGATCCCATTTTGTTTATCGGCTTATGCGCATCCTTGTTCATTCTGGTTTCTTCCTAAAACAAACAATATCCATAACTAAAGGAGACAAGAAGGAGGAGAAAAAAGGCTATTTACTAACTCCTGCTTCTCGTCTCCTTCTGAAGGAAGAACCATTAAACATGAGGCCCTTTTTGCTAGCCATGTTGGATCCAATATTCATGGATCCATGGCAAGACATGAGCAAATGGTTCCAAAATGATGATGATATTTGCCCTTTTCATACAACTCATGGGAGAACGTTTTGGGATTTTGCAGGCCAAAATCCAAATCTTAATGAGTTCTTCAATGAAGCGATGGCTAGTGATGCAAGACTTGTTTCAAATATCATTCTTAAACACTGCAAGGGAATTTTTGAAGGTCTGAATTCAACTGTTGATGTTGGTGGTGGTACTGGGACATTTGCCAAAGCCATTTCCAAAGCTTTTCCCGAACTTAATTGCATCATTTTTGATCTTCCTCATGTTGTTAATGGTTTGGAAGGAAGTAACAATTTGAGCTATGTTGGGGGAGACGTGTTTGAAGCCATTCCAAAAGCTGATGCGCTTTTGATGAAGGTATTAATTTCTTTTCCTTTTACTATTCAAAAATCATTACTATTGTCTTTTGGAAAATATATTTCGATATATCAGAACATAAACTTTATTTGTCGGTAAGCAAGCTTTTTAAACATAAGTGGTCCTCTATTTGATTGAAATATATTACCTACAACTTTTAATGACATCAGAAATTGGATTAATTAATAAACTTTAATCTTTTATGATGACTTATGTTAATCTTTTATGATGACATACATATAGTGGATGTTAGAATCTTGGAGTGATGAGGAATGCATAAAGATATTGATGAGGTGCAAAGAAGCGATTCCAAGCAAAGAAAATGGAGGAAAGTTATTGATCATAGACATTGTGGTAAAGAACCATGCAGAGGGTGATGATGATTCATTGAAAACTTAACTTTTCTTTGATATGCTTTTGATGGCATTGACAACAGGAAGAGAAAGGAGTGAAAAAGAATGGAAAAAGCTTTTAATTAATGATGCTGGTTTTAGCGATTACAAAATTATTCCTATTTTGGGGATAAGATCTTTGATCGAAGTTTACACCTAGTCTAATTACATTGCTTAATTTTTATACAACATATGTGCTAATGAAGCTGCTAAAATATAACATAAGGTTTTTCGAACCACGAGATGTACCTTTTTCTTAGATCTTTTTATAATTATGTGTAATAATTAATGTATTTGGTTTCAATATATATGTAATAAATAAAATAAGAAGGATTTATGTATTGCATATCACGAGAAGGATACGAAGGCTAAATGAGAACACAATATCCTTGGGTGTCATGAGGTGTTTAACATGCGAAGATTGTCCCAAAATATGTGTCGACTTCATAGAGTCGTAGATTTGCCTATGGTACCATGTGAAAATATGTGAACCTCAATATTTATCTCCAAAAAATGTATTTGAGGAAAGAAGGAATGTTACAACATATATGGAAGAGAAATGATAAAGTCTAGATTTATTTAAACTTTGCCCTACTTAAACCATATCTATCCCAATAAGAAAAACAATTCCTTTCGATGCAAATCTTTAGTTTTGCAGCAAACTGTGATAGCCGACAATTAAACTCAACACTCGTTGCTGGCAAACTCATGATCTACACATTAGGGTCGAAAAACGGAAGCGCCATGAAAATAGCCACTAAAACGGTGAAGAGCTTCTCCTCTCCTCCCTGCAACTATGGTTGGTGTAGAAGGTTCAGTCAAAATCAGAGAATGTGTCAAATCCGATCCATCACGGAAGAGGACAACCATTTTCCTGACGTAACACAGATTTGCGGAAGGAACGACAAGCGTCTAAACTCTTTGGGCTTGAGATATACGATTAGTAAAATTTACAAAAAACTAAGAGAAAACTCTTAAAACTATCAACAAAAGAAATTGTATTAATAATAATGTGTTTTTACAATGAAGTACATTAAATAATCCTATTTATGGTCTAAATAAACCAAAAGATAAAAATTTAAATCAACACTATCGGATAAGTGAGAAAATAAGAAAATAGAATAATCAAAAGAATTAAAAGATAATTAACAAATGAAAAAAAAGGCAAGAAAGGATTTGGTTATGGATTGGAAACGTCGCTCGGCGCTTGGTGCATATAGTAATATATATTAGTTTTTGTATTTTGGGTTTAATACTTTTGAGACTTGGGCTTTAATTATTAACAGGCCCAACCGTCTAAAGCCTTGTAATAGCAAATCCATAGTCCAGACGTTAACAGGCCTAACTGTTGTCGATTGGCTTTGCGGTTTCTTTTGTTCTTCGAGTGTTCGAATATTTCGATCTTCAATGATGGATTGATGGCATTCCGGTTTCAAAAGCAGACGATTAACGGTATTGACAATCCATGGGACGGTGTCCAGCCCGTTGCCGACAGCCGACTATAAATACCCGTATGGAGGATACACAATTCACTGTTTGCCACCTATTTGTAAAAGTTACGTAACGACCATTTTAATTTTTTCATAGCCGTAATCTTTGACAAGTCAAAGCCACAATATTTGACCAGTTAAAGTCGTAATTATTGACTAGTCAAATCCGATCTTGACTGTATGAATGACTAGGATCACTTATTTACTTCTTAAACATTTACCATTTCTCAAAATAACCTTTGGATATATATATATATATATAGAGGGAAGTTAATATGAGAATGATACTTATTTAAAAACATTAAAAAAGCTGCCAAATTATATACAAAATCACATGTGATTTTCCATTAAAGCAAAAAATTTTGTGAGAGACCCCATAACCGAGTGGCAAGGTCGAATGACAATGTCACGTGAACCACATGTGATTTTGTACGTAATGTTATTGTAAAATCAAATGTGACTTGGACATTGTTTTTTATGTTATAAATAAATATTATTCTCGTATCAACTCAACTCTCTCTGTATATTATTGTAATAGGATAAGAGGGCACATAACTTTTTTACAAAGACGACGTCAAAAATGTTGACACGAAGAAAACAGATGTTACACGATTATAACAATCCAAAATTTTAGGGTGTGTTTAATTAGCGAAAACTTTTTTCATTTCCAAGAAAATGTTTTTAGAAAATGTAGTTGAGTTTCAAAACGCGTTTAGTTGAATAGAGAAGTTTTCATTTTTCAATTTTAGAAAATTAGAAAACGCGTTTAGTTGTGCATTTTGAGAGGATGATGAAGATGTGGTTTCCCCAGTTGTGCTTGATATTGAAGAAGAAAGAATTCCTTCCAAACGATCGGTTTGAGGGTGGTTTGGACTAGGTTGTCCTATTTCAGTGAGTGTAGATGTGTTGGCATCTACCTTAGTATTGGAGGGTACCCTGGTTGGACTTGGCGAGGAACTCACAAATGTGTCTCTATGGAAATCTTCTTGGCTTTCTCTTAACAAACGCTCGGCATGGCTAGAAGCGCTCGGTTGTTCACTCCTATTATTTTCAGACTCATCCTCATTAGACCCCTCACCATCTAAACTAGGCTCTAAGTGCTCAGGGGTAGGTACCCTCTGTTCTGAGAGTAACATAGAGCTTCTATAAGAACTAAGATAAGGAGCGGTTTGAGGAATCAGATCAAGCATATACCTGGAAAGTTCACGTTGTACAGTGTAGCCGGCTAGGTCGATGGTTGGTTTGTGGGAGTTCATGGTTGAAATTTTGTACAATGGTTGAATGATTCGGGCATTAAGTACAGCGATGGCTCGATGTGAGAATAGGGCAAGAAACGTAGTAAACATGAGTGCTGGGAGGGCCTTACCATTTGTTTGATTCAGAACTTTTAAGTGAACTGCTGCACTTATTTCTTGGAATATAAGACTTGCGAAATCCAAGGGTCGGTTGAAGTACATACCATACATGATGGTGAGAATGTTTCTGCTCGCCTGATCCAGAGACCCTATTTTGCAAGTGAGGCTTTTGTTGATTATTGAAACTAATACATTCCACATTGGAGGTAACTTTTTCCTCTTGAATTCAGAAAGCTTTGTGAGATTTTCATTGTAGCCCAGAAAATTGATAAATGCTAACAAAGCTTCTGTGGATGGATTTCGTTCAAGATCAGGATTGGGTACCATCTGGCCTTCGACTTCAATGAGAGGTTGGGGCAAATGAAAATATCTGGCAATCTTCTTCTTGGTTATGGGTATTTCGACAACATTATCAGTGTTTTTTAGGATGACTAAAACTTCCAGATAAAGTTTCATCGTTCTTGATATACAAAGTCTGCCATACTTCTTGACCATATACCTCCGGAACATTTGGATTTGTAAGAGTTAGGGCTCGGTTCAACTGATGGTGTTGCAAAAATTCTATCATCACTCGATAATCTGACAGATACGTGTTGGGATCCAAAAGAACTTGAACGTTGTTGGGTTTGATGGGCAATCGAATGACTGGAGCACTGTCTGCGGTTGAATCGATGAGCCTGTCTTCTTCGTCGTGAACATTCATGTTTGCACTTGGGTTTTCCGTTTGTGAGATTTAGGAAGTTTAGGAATCGGAAATTGCAGGTTTGTAGGTTTGGGTTTTCATATGAGCACAGTAAAAGCTGGAGGTTGAAGACGGTGAAAAGTGAAATTGGGGATTTACTCGAGTTTATATCGTAAGATTTGAAAATGCACTCGAATATTTTTGAAGATCAAGGGTTTAATTGGGATTTGGGAAAGGGATGGGAAGGGTTTAATTGGGAATTGGGGATTGGAAACGGTTTCTGACTGCTGTCGTATGCCTAAAAGGCGTGCAAACATGCAAACCGTTGATTTATGACACGTGGAGGTTCAATTGCGTGTGTATAGAGGGATGAAGGACGTGTGTTTTGTCAGCACAGGGTACTTAAACGTTTATCTTGAGTTTTTTATGAGAACCGGTTCCTCTTTCATTATTTGAATATTTCCTCCAAAAATTAATAATAAAAATTATCAATTAATCAACACGAATTGTGGATTAAAAGAATAATTTTATAAAATTAATTTTTTTATAAAAAGAATATTAAAAATAGTCAACTGAAAAAATTATTGAACTAAGAGAAAGCTTTGTATTCTATAAATATTATTTTTTAAAGAAATTTAATTAAATAAGAAAATTCTAAATAATTTTGACGGCAAGAGTTAGTTTAGAAGTAATCTTATTATAAAAATTTCAAAAGAAAAGAAAATTTATAGAAAAGCTAACATGAGTTCGATGAAAGCATTGTTAAAAAAAATTGAAGAAGAAAAAAAATCATTTGGTCTATTGAAAACATTTTGGAAACAAATGAAAGTTTTTTGTCAAGTGAAAGTCTTTTCAGAAGAACTTTGATTGAATTTGAGAATTCTGAATAACCTTAACGGCAAGAGTTAGTTCAGAAGTAACAAATTCGCAAAAAATTCTAAGAAAAAAAAATATTAGACGACAGCTAACATTTGTTAGACTTGATTTTGATAATAGAAAATTCTCCCCCTTGAATCATGCACGAGTCTGTGCTAACCCTTGATATCTGCATTTAGTGCTCCTCCTTGACCTGTGCTTGGATCATGAAATGTAATACCAAGTATTTTTGAGAAAGACAGAGGCAACCAAAGACCTCTTATAACTTCTGTAATGTGCGTCAGAGGCATTCAGAGGCTTCTGACCTGTTCTGGGGTATTTAATTTATGTGACCAAGTGTAACATTAAATAGACATGCTAAATAAATAAAAATATAAAAACTATAAATTATAAGAAGCTTATAGACATGTTTAACATGCCCAACTTGCTGATTAGAAAATTGAATTTTTTCTCATCCAAAGCTTTGTAAATATATCAGCAAGTTGGTAATCAGTGGAGACAAAATACATTTCAATTGTCCCTTTTCTTCACATGATCCTTTATGAAATGATACCTGACATCAATGTGCTTGGTCTTTGAATGCTGTAATGGATTTCGAGTGATGGCTATAGCATTTTCTGAGTCACAGAGGATGCGAATTTTGTCATACACCAGACCATAATCTTTGAGTTGAGTTTTCATCCAAATAACTTGTGAACAACAACTAGCAGCAACAACATATTCAGCTTCTGCTGTGGAAGTTGAAACACAATTTTGCTTTTTGGATGTCCAACTGATTAACCTGTTTCCCGGAAATTGACAGCTACCAGAGGTACTTTTTCTGTCCAACTTACATCCTGCAAGATCAGAGTCAGTATATGCAATTAAATCAAAGCCAAAATGTGTCATATGAGTGCTTAATCAAATATTTTGACGAACGCTCATACCAAGCTCTAGGAGCTTGCTTTAAGCCATACAGAGCTTTGTCCAGAAGATAGACGTGATCTGGATGTCTTGAATTTTCAAAACCAGGGGGTTCTTGGACATGCACTTCTTCCTTGAGATATCCATTCAAAAAAGCACACTTAACATCCATTTGATATACCTTAAAGTCTTTGTATGCTGAGAAGGCCAGAAAGAGTCTTATTGCATCAAGTCTTGCAACTGGAGCAAAAGTTTCATCATAGTCAATCCCTTCTTTATGACAATATCCCTTGGCCACCAATCTTGCCTTGTTTCTGATCACTATTCCATCTTCATCCTTTTTGTTTTTGAATACCCACTTAGTACCAATGGTGATCTTATCTTTAGGCAGAGGTACTAATTTCCACACCTTGTTCCTGTCAAATTGAAGCAGCTCTTCTTGCATAGCTTCCACCCAGCTTGGTTCTTGTAAAGCTTCATGAACCTTCTTTGGCTCTATCATGCTCAGAAAGTTTACAAAGAAGACTTCATTAGAAGTTGCAGATCTAGTTTTAACCTTTTCAGATGGATCTCCAATAACTAGATCTGGAGTATGAGACTTGATCCATCTCTTCATCCTTGTTTGAGGTATTCGCTGGGCTTGAACTTATGTATCTTCTGCTTGAACTTCTGTGTCTTCTGGTATTGGAATGGGTTCTGGTTCTAGAGATGCACCTAATGTCTCCCCCTCAAATGAAGGCATAGAGGTTACCTCTAGACTGTCATTTGGTGATACAGGACCAGAAAGAGTTATCCCAGAAGCCTGAAGTACTTCAGGAATATTCAATGGTGTGTTATTGGGTATTCTTTCTGAAATTATTTCTTCTCCCAGAAAATCATTAAATAGAGCATCAATCTCGGATGCTCTGGAATCTGAAAGATAATCAGAGGCGACAGTGTTAAGTTTGAGTTCAGAATCAGAATATTCAGAAGTTAGTTGAGTTTGATCATCAAAATTGATGTTTATGCTCTCCATTACAGTCTTGGTTCGTAAATTAAAAACCCTAAAAGCTTTTGAATTTAATAAATATCCCAAGAATTTGGCTTCATCATTTTTCTTATCAAACTTGCCAAGTTTGTCTCGATCATTCAGAATAAAACACCTGCAGCAAAAAATATGAAATTTTTACTGAGGGTATTCTTTTGTTAATAAGCTCATAAGAGGTTTTGAAATGCCTCTGAATTATGATTGATCGATTTCGCGTGAAACATGTTGTGGCTACAGCTTCTGCCCAGAAGTTGGTTGGTAGCCCAGAAGCTGCAAGCATTTTTCTTGCTACTTCAACCAATGTTCTGTTTCTTTTTTCTACAACACCATTTTGCTGTGGAGTGCGTACAGCAGAGAAGTTTTGAGTAATGTCATTTTCAACAAGGTATTCTTCAAGCTTGAAATTCTTGAATTCAGTACCATTCTCACTTCTGAGTTGTTGTATTTGCTGTTGCAGAAGCACTTGTATTCTTGTCATCATGTTTTTAAACACTAATGGAACTTCTGATTTTTGTACAAAATCAAGCCATGTATACCTGGAAAAATTCATCTATTAGTAATAAGATATACTTTTTGCCAGACAGGATCTGAATTGCAATGGGACCACAGAGGTCAACATGTAGCATTTGCAGAGCTCTTGTGCACGAATGATCACTTTTGGTTTTGTGAGATGCTCTTTTTAGTTTTCCCATCTCACAAGCAGCGCAGAGGTGATCCTTCTGGAAGTGCACCTCTGGGATACCCTTGACAAGGTTATGTTTTACAAGAAGTTCAAGATTTTCAAAGTTTAAGTGTGAAAGTTTATGATGCCAAAGCCATGCAACTTCACTCTTTTTAGAGATAAGACAGAGAGTTGCCTTAGCATCCTTAGATGTAAGATTCATCATATATAAGTTACCTTTTCTGTCAGCTCTCCATAATTCTTCACCTGCCTTAGAGAATAAGTAACAATATTTTTCATCAAATACAACTAGCATCTTAGAATCACAGAGTTGACTTACACTTAACAGGTTATGTTTCAATCCTGAAACATGAGCTACTTTGGATAAGGTAATATTACCCTATTGAAGAGTACAGTAGCCCTTTATTTGATCCTTACCATCATCACCAAACGTTACTGCTCCACCAATTTTATCTTTGAATTTGGAGAGTAAGTTTTTCGTTCCAGTCATGTGCCTCGAGCATCCATAGTCAAGATACCAGATATGCACACGCTGCTTTGGAGTTTCAGAAGGTTGATCTTCTGAGTCATTTGCCATCGCCATTCCACAGAACATGGCTTCATTTTCACTTGATTGATCATCAAGCCAGTTTTCTCTTTCAGCATAGTGTGCTCTTTTATCTACATTACACTTATATTTGTTTTTGTAATATGGTTTGTCTTTTACAAGAGCACCTTTGTAGTCTATTGAATAATGGTCTGGCTTTCCACATCTATCATAGACATCTTTCTTTCTCTTTAACTCCTCTTCTTTCTTCTCAGCTTCTGACTTTTCCACCTTCTGTACTTCTTGCCTTTGAACATTGGAGTAGGGCGTTCATTTCTGTTATCAAACCTTTTGCTTTGAAATGAACAATTACCAAACTTCTTTGTGAACTGTTTGATAGTTAGAGCTAAAGATTCAGCAAATTGAATTGATCTCATCATCTTCAGAATCAGAATCTTCATCTTATTTATACCCGTTTGCATTTAATGCAAGACAAAAGGTATACGCCACCTGTCAAGCTTGGATAGGAAGTTTGTCCTTGCTAATAAGACAGCCATGTTTTTGGCCAAATATGCACAGTATCATATCAGGTATGATGGGGACATAAGAGACAATTCGTACGTCCTTTTCTGACAAGGTATTAGGTTTGACTTTTGTGCATCGAGGATAAGCTCAATCTTTAATCTTGTAAAGGAAGCTTCATTTGATCGCTGATACTGAATCTTCAAGGATGAACTTCAGTATCGTTGAGGCTTCACAAGACTTCACACTTTGATTAGATAATCACTGCTATCGTTGAACCGCTTCAGTTCACTTAGTTGATTATCTCTTTCTTCAGCTAGGGTCTTTGACTTTCGCTGAGTGGTCTTATGGTGTGATAGCTGATCTTCAGGTCTTCAGAGATTGCTGATGGTAATCAGCGTATGCTATCGCTGAATATGAACAGAAGCTTATACTATGGAATTTCACTAAGTATATAAAAAGGAATCAGGGATTTTATCTTCTTCGTATCTTCGATCTTGAGGGAGAGAGGTATGTAGCATTGAAATATCAGGGATTTCAAGATGACCAAGAATGCTATGATAATCGAATTTGGTTTCATGCTCATTTTTAGAGCTTGAACCTCCTTCAGCAGTTGATCTTCTCTTCTTTGATGACTCAGGGAGAGGGGGAACTTGCACGTGTTGTGACATCGTTTGCAGCAACTGATCCAGTGCTCTTTCCACCATATCCTTGAATTTGGATTTGGAACCCTGGATGGCATCTCTGATTTCTAACCATTCAGTGTATCCATAAATCCTTAAGAACTTGACTTCTTCTCTCTCAGTTCTTCTTGACCTTGTCATTCTTACATATACCTTTGGACCACCTCTGTTGGAGTGTCGCCCTTGAATAGTTGCATGAATGATTTTGGCTTCAGATTTTTGAAATTTCAGTCTATCAGTGCACCAGTCAAGCTCTTTGTCTCTCTGAATTGTGGCTTCAGCGGATAGTGCACTTAGGATCTTTTGTTGAGCGAGGATCGGATCTACGTTCAAGTTTTCCTGTGCAAGTTCTTTTTGTGCAAGAGCTTTAGCGATCCATTCACTCCTGTTCAATTGTTCCTTGGCCGCCTTGTCTCTAGCAGAGTCTTCCCTGAGTAATTTCCTTGCTAAAGCAAGATCATTCTCAGTTTGCTTTGTCTTCTCATCCTTGCTACGTTGTGCTTCCAATGCTTGTTCTCTCTCTTCGTTAGACAAAAATTAGAATTCATCTACCATCCTTATTGGTACAGCGTCTATGGGTTCAGCTTGAGGCACCCTTATTCTTCTTGCTTTGAATTCCCTAAGGAATTTTATTCGCCTTTCTTCTTCTTCAGACTCGCTTATGATCGGCTTTTGAACGCGACGCCTGGGAATAAGGCCTTCTTCTTCTTCACAGTCAGTTTCTACTATGTACATAAACGGCTCTTTAGAAGAAGGTTCCTTCCAAGAAGTGGAGTTCTTTGGGGGACTGGGCTTACTGAGAGAAGGAGAGGTAGAAAGAGTTTTATCAGAGCCAAAATTTGGTGGAGAGAAAGAGGGATATGTGGGAGGTTCAGAGATTGGAGCTGAGAAGAGAATGAGAGGAAGAGATACCTCGATAGCGGTCTCCCCCTCGGTTAAAGAGATGGTGGCATCAGCTTCTGCCACATTATTTCCTTTGCCTGAGGGACCGGACTGAGAGGGATGTTGTCCGTCCCCCAAAGGCTCCTGATGAGAGACTTCTGGCCTTGCCATGTTGAAGTGGTTAAGAGCACTTCCTATGTCATCGTCTTCATCATCATCATTTCCTCCCCCATAGTGAGGGATGGGTTCTTCATACTCTTCATCCTCATCATCATCATCATCATCTTCTCCTTCCACTACACCTTCAGTGAGGGAAGGTCCTACCTGCTTGATGTAGGGAGAGATAACTTCTTCAGGGAAGGTTGCATTGTGATCCGCGATGATGTCGTCAGCGAATTCTTTGGCACATCTCTCCCCCTCGATGTTGTCAGCAGGGAGACAGTGCACCATCAACAGACGTACATTTCCCTGAATGTCCTTCAGCTTTTGTTCATGGCGCTCTTGGTGCTCAAGGACCGAGTTCAGGGATGTTCCATCAGTAGTGGAGAAAGAGGAGCTGCTCTTAGAAAGCTTTGTCAGCAACTGCATCATATCAGATTGAGTCTTCTGAATAGACTCAAGCACTTGATCTTGATCACCCATCTTCTTCTCCAGACGGGCAATAGACTGACCATGGGCCCGATTGTCTTCCTTCAGGGACTGGATGTCGCTGAGAATGTTGTTGACAGCGGTCTTGATCCCTGGGGAGTTCCAACCTCTGTCCGGAAGATGAACTCAACAGATTTCTGTAGGTGCTCAACCTTCGCCTTGGTGAGAGCACATTCCTTGACTAAAACTGCAGGGAATGTTAGGCTGGGAAGAACAATTTGTGGAAGTTCAACTGTGAAGGGAGGAAGCTTAGGAGCAGCCTTTTCATTCTTGACCTCCATCAGCTTGGTAGAAGACCATGGTTGCTGAGGGGATTTCCCTTTGTCTTTGCTGACAGGAGCAGCAGCAGCCTTGGTGGTGGTGGTTGTCGTCGTTGAGGCGAAGAGAGGAGGGGTACCTGTTGATAACATAGATAGAGCAGCCAAGAAGAGCTCTGGGATAGATGATGGATGAGTATGCCTGTTATAACCCTTGAGAGAAGCATGAGGATTACTCTCAGGGACCACTGGTGCAGAGGTAGTGTCATGAGGATCACTAGCCAGTGTCTTCGAATGCCTGTGAGAGACGTTCTGAGGTCCTGTGTTACTGGCTTTCCAAAACTCAGAGTGCCTAAACAACACTGAGGCTTGGACTGCGTGCGTTTCAGCATCATCAGAGATAGGGGCAACTATCTCTGAATCATATGTTGATGTGAGGACCAAAGAAGAGGGGATAGAAGACGAGTAGAAGGCTGTGAATGTGTTACCTGAGACAGCTTCAGCGAAGCTGACTAATACACTTTCAGTGACCATGGTCGCTGATTGTGGTGGTAGTGCTGAAGAGGCAACAACGGAGGAGAAAACTGTTGAAGTAGCTAGGGCTGTTGATGGTGTTGGTAGTACACTGAAAGTAGAGAGAGTGGTCTGTTGAGAGACCATCTTTTTTGGCTTCTTGCTTTTGGTTGCGATGGTTTTTTGATGACCATCGGTTGGTTGTTTTCTCTTAGCAGCAGCAGTGTCCGGGATGCTCACTGTTGGGATGGGCAGCGAGGTAGACACTGAAAGAGGGGCTCCAATCATGTTCAGCATATAAGGTGTGAAAGGAGCATCACCTGGACGTTCCTCTATGTCCAGGGACTTCTTCCCCAACATGGAGAAGGCGTGGTCACCGACCTTCGGGTAGTCCTCCCCGAAGGCAACTTCCATGATTGTTGCAAAGAATCGCGGGTAAGAGATGACCGGGTGTCTGGTAGCAGCACTGATACAACTGACCATATCGCTAAAGATATAATCAGTGTAGTTCAGGTTGTGGCCGGTGCAGAGAGAGAAGGCGAGATCCTGAAAATGCTTGCTCGCTTGGTCATGCGAGCCAATCTTTGACCCAAGGCATTGGATCACCTGGGTAAAGATGTTTGCCAGCGAGCAGGCAATCTCTTCTTTTCCAGCTTTGAGCCCACCGTTTTCAGCGATGGATTTTCCCAGGCATAGCCGATAGAGTCAAAGAAGGCGTCGATCTGCATCTTGGTTAGTTCAGCGCCCCATTGCTCATGGCGCGTGCAGTGAAGGAGAAGTATCCAAGGTTGGGAATCGTGAAGCCAATCGCAGGGAGCACTGTCCCTTTGTCTGTGGTGAGCGTGGTACAGTGATCCGAGTACTAGAGAGCTTGAAGGTGAGAGGAGATGCCCACTGGGTTGTGGACAAATGCGTACATCAGTGGGCACGCCTTTATGAAGGTAGTTGCTTCAATAAAGTGAGGGCGATCAGCGGGTATCTCGACCAATGCAATATAATTGCATGATTTGAAGATAGCTTTCTCCATAGGGAAATGGCATGTTGGTGCAGCGACCAAGGTGTTGTCAACGGTTGTAGCAGCAACGGTTTCAGCAGTCTTGCTTGCAAAGGCCATTTCTGTAGGAAAAATGGGAACACCAAAAAGATAAATCATAGTTTTATACATAAATGTATAAACCAGAGTTTGGTATAAAGAATACCAATTGTAAGATTCAAAGAAACAAGTATTTTAATGAACAAGATCAAAATGCTTGTGGTAAAAACAATAACATAAAAGATTATTTTAGAAAAAGTAGAAGATAATTAAAAAATGGATAAAACTTAAGAAGAAAGTCTTCTGTTCTAAGGAAAGAACTTAGAACAGGGTTTTGAAAAGAGAAGATTTTTGAGTTTTAATCCAGATTAAATTTATTTTCTTCCTAAAATATGTTTTTATTGAATTTAAGAAGATGTGAAACAAGATGTTTCCAGTTTTAAGTAAAGGTTTAGATCAAACCTTAGGTGAGTTCAAGAAGAAAAACGCACAAGTGCGTGTTCTTGGTGTTCTTGAGAAAGCTTGAAGATTTGAAAGTTCTTTTGTCTTTGGAGAGTTATGAAAACGTAAAGAGAGAAATGAGGCAAAAGAATTGCTTAAATAGCATGAGGAGAGAGAAAGAAAGGAGTGTTAAACGACAGTTTTAGCTTTTTGAAAGGAGTTGGAAAGAAAACGTCGCGGTCCGTCGTGTGTCAGAAAAAGGTCTGACGTGTCCTTTTCCCTTTTTTTAAAAAAGATTATAATGATAATTATCCATAAGGAAAGTTTATCATTATTAATTTTAAAATCTTCATTAATGACAATAAAGGATTGTCAGTGAGGAGTTTTATTTTCAGAGATTCATTCTTTGATGAGAAAGATATCAAAGAGTGATAAACATTAGAAGATAATACCTGAGGAGATGGCCCAGATATCGCTGAATAAGAGTTCAGCGAATGGAAAGTTTGAAGGCTTTATTTGTCACTTGTTGTAAGTCACTGAATAAGAAATTATTCAGCGTTCAACATACCAAGTTCGCTGATAAGTAGATTGAATCTAGTTTCATCAAGAGGCTTGGTGAAAAGATCAGCGAGCTGATATTCAGTGGATACAAAATGAAGCTCAACTTCACCATTCATCACATGATCTCTGATAAAGTGATATCGGATCTCAATGTGCTTGGTTTTGGAGTGAAGTACAAGATTGTTGGCAATGGCAATAGCACTAGTACTATCACAATAAATAGGAATTTTAGAGAGCTTGAGATCGTAGTGTCTGAGTTGATTTCTCATCCAAAGGATTTGAGCACAACAACTACCAGCGGCTACATATTCAGCTTCAGCGGTGGAGGTGGACACTGAGTTTTGCTTTTTGCTTGTCCAACTAATTAACTTTCCACCTAGTAGCTGACACCCACTAGTGGTGCTCTTTCTATCTATCTTACAACCTGCAAAGTCGCTGTCAGAATAACCAATAAGATCAAATCCTGAGCCTTTGGGATACCAAAGACCTAGATTTGGAGTTCCTTTCAGGTATCTGAAGATTCGCTTTACAACGATTAGATGGGATTCCTTCAGTTCAACTTGATACCGAGCGCAGAGACATGTAGAATACATGATGTCAGGTCTACTCGCTGTAAGATACAGCAGAGGTCCAATCATCCCTCGATAGGCAGTGACATTGACTGGTTTCCCATTGGGATCCTTGTTCAAAGTCAGAGGAGGTGCCATAGGGGTCTTCATCGCTGAGCATTGATTCATATCAAACTTGTTCAACATGTCTTTAACGTATTTAATTTGACAAATAAAGATTCCTTTGTCAGATTGTTTTATCTGCAAACCTAGAAAATACGTTAGTTCACCCATCATACTCATTTTATATTGCTTTTGCATTCGTGCAGCGAAACGAGTACACAATTTGGGTCTTATGGAACCAAAGATAATGTCATCGACATATATCTGAGCGAGTATGGTATGACCTTTATATTTTCTTAAAAACAGGGTTTAGAAAAGCACTTTTAACATCCATTTGAAAAACTTTGAAGTCTTTATGGGCAGCATAAGCTAAAAAGAATCTTATGGCTTGTAAACGAGCTACAGGTGCAAAGGTCTCATCATAGTCAATCCCTTCTTCCTGTCTATAACCTTGAGCAACAAGTCTAGCCTTATTGCAAATGACAGTCCCGTTTTCTTCTAGCTTATTTCTGAAAACCCATTTGGTTCCTATGACAGTTTTATCAGAGGGTCTAGGAACAAGATTCCAAACTTTATTTCTACGAAATTCAGATAGTTCTTCTTGCATAGCTGAAACCCAGCTAGGATCAGAGATAGGTTGATCTATCTTCTTAGGTTCAGAGAGAGAAATGAAGTTAACATAAAGACAGATATTACCTGTACCTCTACGTGTCTTGATACCTGCATTGGGATCACCAATAATTTGATTTATTGGATGATTTGCAGTCCATCGCTGAGCTGGTGGTTGAGGAGAGAGATCAACAGCAGATTCAGCGACTTGTTCTTCAGTTTCTGGAATAGGACTTGTTGTTTCAGCAACAGGTACTTCATTTAGAATCAATTCAGTGGATTGATTTTCAGACGTAGTTTGGTTGTTCACGGAGGAATTTCCAAGAGAGGAATTAGCAATAGGAATCTGATTCAGAGGAGTAACATTCATCCCTAAAGATGGATGATTGTCATTTGAAGGATTCATAGGGAATTCGACATCACTTGCTTCAGCAGGAGGTTGATTGC
This sequence comes from Silybum marianum, assembly GCA_036898165.1. Classification (NCBI taxonomy): domain Eukaryota; kingdom Viridiplantae; phylum Streptophyta; class Magnoliopsida; order Asterales; family Asteraceae; genus Silybum; species Silybum marianum. The sequence continues at coordinate 22,080,422 of CM072542.1, read as the reverse complement.
TGAAATACGTTTCAGGTTTCCCATAATGAGATCTCATCCAAGCATTCAATTCTTCATCATCATCATGAGTATGAGAAGTATAAATGGGACGAGATTCATCAAAGTTGACGTGCAAGGATTCTTCAACATGTTGTCTTCTTTTGTTGAAGACTCTAAAAGACTTAGATATAGAGGAATATCCAAGAAATATACCATCCTCAGCCTTTGGATCAAACTTACCTAAATGATCTCTGTCATTCAGAATATAACATCTACATCCAAAAATATGAAAATATTTCAGAGTGGGTCTTCTCCCATGAAACAATTGATAGGGGGTCTTCTTAAATCGCTTAACTATCAGGGATCGATTTTGAGTGAAGCACGTTGTGTTGACTGCTTCAGCCCAGAACTGAGTTGGTAGATGCGATTCACTGAGCATTGAGCGAGCTGCTTCAATGATAGTTCGATTTCTTCTTTCAGCAACACCGTTTTGCTGAGGAGTTCTCAATGAGGAAAAGTTGTGAGAGATGCCTTTTTCTTCAAAGAAGTTCACCAGAGTGTTGTTTTTGAATTCAGTACCGTGATCACTTCTTATGGAACGAACAATCAGATTGTTCAGAACTTCCATCCTTTTGACAAATGAGATTATCATATCAGGGGAGTCACTTTTGGATCGAAGAAAGAATACCCATGTGTATCTGGAAAATTCATCAACAATCACAAGAGTATATTTCTTTCCACATATAGATTGGACATTGACAGGTCCAAATAGATCCATATGGAGTAGCTGAAGAGGAGCGGTCACTGAAGAAATTTGCTATGACCTGAAGGAGTCTTTTGTCAGCTTTCCCTTTTCACACGCTGAACAAAGAGGTTCCTTTGTAAAGGTATGATTTAGGAGGTCTCTGACTAGATTTTTTTGAGACAATTCATTTATTGTCTTAAAGTTGAGGTGGGAGAGTCTTTTATGCCATAACCAGTTTATATCAGTGGATGCTCTAGAGATAAAGCACATGTTCTCAGAGTGAGAACTATTCATATTTATGACATACACATTCTCTACTCTTTTGCCTGTTAGGGCAAGCTTATCATTACCGTTAGTGACAGCACATCTATTCTTTAATAATAGAACTTTGAAGTCTTTGTCACATAACTGACTAACGCTCAAAAGATTGTGCTTTAGTCCCTCAACGTAGTCATGTGCCTTGAGCATCCGCTATCAAGATACCAGATACCTTTGGCACTCTGCACACAACAAAAGGATTAATTGTTTGAAGGTACCCATATTACTATGGGTCCTGCTTGGTTAAAGGATTGGCGGAGGAGCTACTAGCTGAAGAACTCTCTTCAGTGGATATCTTCACCTTTGTTGGTTTTGCAACCTTGGTGGATTTCACTCTCGCTGATTTATCAGCTTGAGCTACTTTCTTTCCATGAGCTAGTTTATCAGCTCTAGTAGCGTTAGGACATTTACTTGCAATGTGGGTAGTTTCACCACAGTGATAGCACTTCCTATATTTAAAGGGTTTGGAATTCAGAGAGAAAGGAGGAACTTTTTTCAGGGATAGGACCAAGAATTCTTTTATTCATAGTCCTTGGAGGTATAACAATCTTTTCAGGGATAGGAGTGAGATCGATCTTAATTCTGGGGGTTGGTCTCAGAGAAAAGTCAGAGACCTTCTTCCCAGATTTAGAATTTCTCTCTAAGGATTTCTTGTTCCTATTTTGAGCGATCTTATTCTTAGGAACTTGGTCATGAAACTCGTTCTTGATCACCTTCTTAGAATTTATCACAGGAATCTTCTTTTTAATAGGAGAGGAAGAAGTTGAAGAAGAAGGATCAGGGATAGAAGAGACAAACATTCCAAATTTGAGCATGGGACGATCATTCTCTGATTCTTCCTTTTCAGGGTAGAAGAGCCTAACCCACTTCTTACTTTCATAGGTATTTAGGTATTTAGGCATTGATGATCTTGAAATAAATAAATTAAAGAACCTGTTACCTGATAAAGTGATCTCGATCGGTGAGTTTTGAAAAAATTCTAAGAGTTCTTTTAAAATAAAATAAAATCTCGATTTTGACAGAAAAAGATGTCGACTATGAAGTAGGCGATAAGTTTTTATGTCGGGTTAAGAGAATGCGACAAGAAAATTTATCGGGTGAAGAAGAGTCGACAAGATTTTATCTCGGGTCAAAGGGAGTCGATAAGATTTTATATCGGGTTAAGAGCACTCGACAAAAAAAACTTATCGATTTGAGAAGAATCGAGAAGAATTTATATCGGGTAAGAATGAGGCGATAACTTTTTATATCGGGCCTTAAAGAGGCGATAAGAAAACTTATCGGGTCTTAAGGATGCATTTTAAAACACAATTCTGAAAATCCTTTTTATCTTAATTTTAAGTTATTGAAGAGCAAGAGCGAAGCCCTCATCGACAAAAAAAGAACTATGTCTTTTTAAGGAAGAGAAGATCTAAGTTCCCGAGTCCCTAACAATATTAAAAATAAAATAAAAAGATTTACTTTAAAGTTTAAACAGCGTACTTGAGAACTCTTAAACTAGAAAAGCTGCAGAAGTCAGAGACCCTGAGTTTTCCAATAAAAGTGAAGCAAAAGTACTAAAATTTAAACTAAGTAAAAGAATTCGAATTATGTTAAAATTTAAGACTGGTACTTGAGAAATCTTAAACTAGAAAAGCTGCAGAAGTCAGTGACCCTGACTTTCTAATAAAAGTGAAGCAAAAGTGCTCAGAATTAAACAAAAACAATTTTGAATGAAAAATAGAATCTTATCGAGATATAAAGATGCGATATAAAAAGCTACCGATAGAAACGATGAGATATAAATTACTTATCGAATTTTTTTTAATTCTTATCGATGCTTAAAGATGCGATATAAAGTTTCTTATCGACATAGAACGGTGCGATAAGAATTTTTATCGATAAGCAAAGGTGCGATAAAAACTTCTTGTCGATTAACTAAGATCCGATAAAAGAACTTCTTATCGAAACAGGCTTTGGAAGCTTGTGCCGACAAGTTTAAACAGAAAACAGAAATCGGGAATTTTACCTTTATTTTGTCGAGCTCGATTAGAATTAGATCAAAACTCAGATCGTGTAGCTTTGATACCAATTGTGGATCCAAAATATGATCAAGTACTAAAGCTTTAATATAAAACACGAAGAACACGATGAATATTGATGAAGATTCGAAGTCGGATATCTTACTTGTATTGAATAATATCAGATTTCTCTCTCACCGTTTAGCTCTCAATATTTCGCACTAATGTTCTTTTTCTTTAAAGCTAGCCCTAACCCTCTATTTATATGTATAGGAAATACGGTATAAGGAAAGTAAAGATTAAGGCATTATACACTTGCCTTATTTATAAAATAGAATGTTTCCTTATACTTAAACATTAAATCTTTCCTAATTAATGACTTTGTTGACTTTACACTTTAGCCCTTAACGTCTTCAATAGTTGTCATCTCGGATACAATATTTTCAGACCTAACATTAACCTATTTCTTATGGGCTTGAAGCGATCCAAACACATCATGTAATGACCACACCTCCAGATCTTGATTAGCTTGAAGAGAGATAGACAAATTTGACCATTCTGGATTCAAGCGTTTTAGAAACAGAACATTGTTGTCTTCCTTTGATCTGATGATATCACATTTCTTACACAGATTTATCAGAGTGTTAAATATGTGGTAAGTCTGTTCCAGAGTTTCTTCTTGGAGTGCTTGGAAAACTATTGTATTCATTTAGAGCTTGAGCTCTTCTGTTCTTTTTCATCTTAGCACCTCCCTCCAGTTGATAAGGAAGTTGATCCCATATTCCTTGGTTGTCTCACAAGAATCAAGAGATTGAAAAATCTCATTGGCAATCGCCATAATTAGTAGGCTTTTTGCCTTTTTGGCAATTTCCACTTTGTCCTTATCCTCATCAGTCCAATTTTCCCTCGACAGTCATTGGAACAAAAGGACCATTTAGAATGGTAGGATATAGATTTGCATCTAACCCTTCATAGAAATTGATCATACGAATTTTCCATTAAGGATATCGTCTTGAATTAGAGTAGGAGGTTTGGGTAAAGATCCAGATGTGTAAATAGCATTCAAATTTTGTTTCGCCATTTTTGCAGAAAATAGAGATTCAAAAATTTGCAGGAAATACTGTTGAAATTTAGAACAAATAAACTTCAAATGAATCGAAATGAAACGATTTACTTATTGATCTCATAATTAAACTAAAATTACCACTAGTTTAGAGAAAATTGTAATAAATCAACAAAATCTCGAGAAACAGGGTACAATGAAGAATAGTAGTTTAAAAGCTGAAATTAACTTCTAGTTGAGTAGGCATTTCTCCAAACTGGACAAGATCGAATAATCAATAGATTGATTATCTAGCTCTGATACCAATTGTTGGAACCCAGATCCCTATTTGACTCAATTAATCGATAGATCTAAGAGAAATATAAGAGCAGAAGCAATTTAAATCTATGATTAAAACTAGAACAATTAATAGAACAGTAAGAACAGTAATTGAAGATCAAATGAGAATTTGTATTTAATAACCTGAGGAGCGATTACAAATACGTTGAATGATAAACCCTAATTCTCTCTCAAAGATGATCGACACTTTACAGTGATAACTACCTCTATTTATATTATTACAAATAAGAAAGTCAACGAGCTAGCCTATCACTGAATGACACGTCACTTGTACGACTAACAGAATTAGTTACGCAAGAAAAGTGTGACCGTCACGTCATCAAGAGCGCGTGAGTAATGCAGTTGATATCCAGAGGTCTTCAGAGGTATCTAGCGCTTCTGATAAGACAGAGATCAGAGGATAAGTCTTCGAGTTTGTTCCTTGATGCTTGAGACTTATCTACTTCTGGTTCATACTTTCATAACAAGTTCTAACATGTTGTTCTTTAGATTTTCTAAGTTTAGATAGAGTTCCTGACTTTCAGCGATCACTGAGTGTAATCAGTGTATGCTATCGTTGAATCTGAAGAGTAACCTAAACTTTGATTTTCACTAAGTATATAGAGGAATCATATTTAAATCACTGAAAGGAGTTTGGATCAACACATTTATCACCGTTTCATTATCACACAACTAGGGCAAACATGAGTGGTCGTTAAAATTAATAACGTATCACCCAGTTACCACATTGGCTCCTGAGACTGTTTTGACTCCTGACACTACTTTTTAGCTATTGTACTATGTTTACATGGTGATTTTGTTACTTATCACACATGTTTATCATACTTTGATTATGGCTCGTGTAATCGCTCAGGTATAACAGTCGATTGCACTCAAGTCGGTAGCAACAATCGATAGCAAACTCGTGTATACATTAACCTTGTGTATTAAAGTGTAGTGTATCACACCATTATCACATGTAAAATTTGTTACTGTTCGATTAACATAATGAGAACTCGATAAATTAATACTCTGAATGTGTATCACACAAATATCACCGTTCAATTATCACAAAATGATCAAATAAGCAGATACAGAAGACGATGGGACGTAAGATTCGACGTGATCAGATTCCAATCTAAATCATGGGATAATTACAATATTTAAAATAATATAAAAAATATCTAATCACATTACTAACCTTATTGATTTATTATAATTAAAATTATTGGTTAAAAAAGTTAGAGGCCTACAAGTGTTCTCGCATTCTCTTAAATCACAAGGGTTTTCGTTTGAACTTCTGCCTCTATATATAATGTTTATATTACTATTATTATTATTATTGTTATTATTATTAGTTATTATTATTATTATTATTATTATTATTATTATATATATATAATGTGTAAACTTTTATATAGTGTTTGTTGAGTTTATGTTTGTATTTCTTTTTAGCTTTATCTATAGGTTACGAAAAAAGATGTCGTTATCCGAGCGACCACGAATTCCCGGATTCATCCCAAGTGAACCTCCATTTTTAGCTTTATAGTTTGGTCCTGTAAACTTAAGTGTTATAAAGTATTTCATTTGTCAAATTTATGTAACCACTAACCCGCCAAACTAACCAAACTAAACCCTTACCAACCACGGGGTTATACTCTAAAATTAGTTGGCTTGAGTTGAGATTTTTCCAAACCACCGTAATTTGATTGAGTTGTATAGATGTAGTAAACCGTCCAACCCCTCCCACCATACACCCCTACCATGCACCCAGGTTTCATGTATATGGAACAAGAAGACTAGGTAAAATGCTTTAATTCATAATTTGGATGTTTCCAGCTGCCGATGCCAATCAACTTCATTTCGGACTATATTTTTCAAGTAACTCGACTCGAATTTTGGGTCCCACAATATTTTTCAGAGGAAAAACCATTTGTATTTTAATTATCTATACTAACTTATAAATTAAATTTAGGAAAAGTCTTAAAAACAATCTTATATACATAAGGTACTACTTTTTAAAGTACAACGTCTTAAAAGTCTTAATTTCATAAGGTACTACTTTTTAAAACATAAAGTCTTAAAAGTCTTAATTACAAGTTTAAACAAAAATCTTAAAATCTTACAAAGTACAACTTCAATGATTCATGCTTTGTATCTATTGGGCTCCTAATGTCATATTTCTGCTCCCAATGCACTTTACGTCTCCAATTGAACAGACATATCTCTCTCTCTATCGAGGTGGCTGTTGATTTCCCTATGTGCAATATCAGTTTAAAATTACAACGATTCCTTTCTTCTTGTTCTCCAATGTCGATTACTCTTCACCTCCTACATCATTGCCCCCAAATCGCGTTCTTCTCTATACGCATTTATATGAGCTGTTATCAGGTGTTGGTTCCAGATTCCTTTAAACCGATTGTTAATTGAGAGTATTGAATCAAAGTGAAATGCGGAAGCAGATCAATTAACAATTTAAATCAATAGAACAGTAAACAGAATGAAGAACAAAGATTATGAAATGATAACTTTGAATCAAAGTAGACAAAGTTATGAATTACGCACAGTATTCTACAAAATGTAAATGTATTAATCGACAACTTTTACAAACACAATATAATGCTATTTATACAGATACAAAAACAGAAAGTCAAAATGCTAGCCAATTACAAAGTGCCATGTGTCTAAAAGGGAGCGTCTAACAACAATTAGTTATAACAAGAATAGTGTGTTGACTTTTGTAGACATCTCTTCTTTGACTCATACTTTAATTTCTAACATTCTCCCCCTAAGTATGAAGTCAAAAAAAAACTTTCTTCAGAGAGGATCAACAGCAGCAATGATACTTGAAATATTATCGATAAGCTCTGTTCTTCCGAAGTCCATCAAGTCTTTTCTCTACTTTCTTTGCAACCTTCCGGATTTGTCGTGTCTAAGCCAAAGATAGCACTTGATGATGTAGACTACCTCGTAAGAGTATTTGTGAGCTTCTTTGATGCGAAAGAAGCTCTTTCCATTTGGTCTTTTGAAGATGATTCCCTCTTCTGGTTCAGTAAGAAGTCTACCCACTCTGAATTTGCTTATCCCTTCAAGTTCCTCATTTGGTGCAGAGATAGCCAGATTATCCATTTTGAAATTTAAGCCAATCTGGAAGTCGACCTCGCCTTTTGTATCTAACGTATGATTTCATACATAGAATAATTCTAGTGTAGGCAACATGGTCTTGTGGATCTTTGCGTTCGTAAAGCCGAGTCTTCATAAATTCTTCCGTAAAAAAATGAGATCAATTTGGATGGATGGACAACGAGATCATTATCACATATGTAATAACTCTTGTTGTTTGATCCGACTACCTCGTAGATTGTGTACCAAATGGGTGTATCTTGAAACCGCTTATGTTTCATGGCCGTGATCTTTGTAATTGGAGCAGTAGTGAAAACCGTCTTTCTGTCTTGTTTATGAGCCATGAAGTTATCTTTAACTTCATTGCTTACATTGGATTGGTTTGCGAAGTTAGGCATCATGAGGTAAATCTTCGACTCGTTGGAGCATACATGTGCCTTTTCTCAACTTCAAGTGTTGGAAGTTCAATGTTTCCAACTTTGTTTAATTTTTCTTCAAATTCTCCTCTTCGATCTCTTTCTCGCTTCGAGCGGCCTCTCGCTCGACTCTTGCTCTTTCTTCGCCTTCAAAATTTTGTCTCTGTAGTTCTTCTTCAAGTCTAGCCTTCTCTCTTTCCAGATTCTCTCTTTCAGCCCTCTCTATCTCTATTTGTTCTTCAACAATTAGCCTCTGGCGTATTATCTCTTCTTCTTTTTCTTTTTCAGCTCTGAACACTTCCTCATCCTCCTCTCTGGCCCTTTCTTCTTTTTCAGCTTTAGCTCTTTCCTTTGCAGCTTTAGCTCGTTCTCGTTCTTCGTGAGCTCTGACTATTTCAGCCCTTTCAGCCGGAGAGCTCGGGATTCTGCTTTTTCCCATAACATCCAGAATGAACTTAGCTAGATCTGGATCTCTGGGTAGAGGCCCAGAATGCGTAGCCAGAGGTGTTGGAGTGAATGGCACTTGTTTTGAAGAAGAAGGTTGCTGTGATGGTTTTGGAGTTGAAGAGTCAGCGGTGGTCGTGTTTGGTTCTGGTGGTGTTTGTTTGGCTTGCTTAGGCTCAGGACCTTTCTCCCCCTTCTGAGAATCAGGATCCTGATCCTCAGAATGTTTTCTTTTCGACCCGCCTTTTTGCAAGCCCTTTCTTCCTTGGCTTTCTTCTTGGCATTAAACGCCTCAGCAATAGAAGAAACCAGAGGCACGAGTTGAGATAGAGTAGAGTCGATGGCAGCAATTTTCTGGTCTGTTGAGGATGTGGAGGGCTTGGAAGAGTACTTTGAAGCGATGGTAGACATTCGCTCAAGAATAATCTTCTGGAAAGAGGCGAGATCAGATTTCGTGACGAGGGTAGACCCAGAGGGATCATCAGAAGGAATGATGGTCTTGATAATCTTCTGTATATCGGCCACCAGAGAGCTGTAGTCTGAGATAGGGAAGTCAGAGGCACGTAGAGATTCTGGAAGTTGAGAGATTGCCTCTGCATTTGCTTGAAGACCATTATTCAATAGCAAAAATTGTTCAGCAAAATAGGCCTTCTGATCTTCTTGAGAGGTACTCATTTGGTGCGAAGATCCGCTAAGAGAGAGTTCGACTTTCAATTTTAAATTGAAGGCTCGAAGAAGAGAGTTGTTAGTGGTCACGGATAATTTTAGATCTTCCACGGATCTACGAATTTGATCGGCAAATGCCAAGAACGCCGCATTTGTGACGAAATCAGAAGATGTAACCGGTGCATCTCCAACACATGGAGCCCCTTTACCCTCGCGTTCAGAGGGGCCTTCTACACCTGTTTTGACGTTGAGTGTAGAAGGACTTCCAACCAGTCCTTGAGGGCTGTTATTCACGAGCTCCTCTTCGGTTGTTCCGATCGTTTCAACATTATCCTCATCATCGAGGATGAGGTGCGAAGACAAGATGCTTACCTTGGTGAAGTGTAAACACTCCGGTAAGAGGTGCATTCCTAGGCCGTAACCCCTCCGATGGGAATTCATTAGCATCTATCCTAGGAGAGGATGTGGACTCATCCTCTGTGCGTATTGGTATGTCGATCCACGGAGACATGAACATGTGGTGAAGGAAGTGGCGAGTTACGGGGCGAATGAACTCTTATATTATCATCATCATCCTTTTGGGAGGATGATGAAGTGGAGGAGCTTTCCCCAGATGAATTTGATTCGAGAAGAAGAAGAATCCTCCGAACGAGCCGGGTTTCTTGGTGGTTTGAACTGAGGTCGTTCTAAGTCAATGAGTGGAGATGTGGTGACATCAACCTCAGAAGTTGTGGTTGCCCTTTGGGGAATAGGAGAGGAACACTCATATGTGTCTGTGAGGACATCTTCTGTACCTTCATTTAATAGAAGGTCGGCATGGGTAGAAGCACTCGGATGTTCACTCCTATTTTTCTCAAGCTCATGCTCACCAGACCCCTGACCACCTACACCTGGCTCTAAGTGCTGCGGGGTAGGAATTCTCTCGTTCGAGAAAACCATAGAGCTTCTATAGATTTGGCGATTAGAAGAGCTAGATGGGATTAGGTTTAGCATGTACCTGGATAATTCTGCTGGGTGCGCAAGTAGTCGATGCTGTCGATGGTTGATCTATGGGAGCTCATTGATGCAATTTTGCAGAATGGCTGAATCAGAGGAGCTTCGATTGCCCCAATTGCAGGATGAGTGATGAGAGATAGAAATCTTGGGAACATGAGTGCTGGTAGTGGCTTTCCCTGACTCTGATGGATCACCTTAGTGTGCACAGCTGCTTTGATCTCTTGGAAGATGAGACTTGCATAGTCCAAGGGTCGATTGAAGAACATCCCATACATTATAGTCAGAATGTTTCGGCTAGCCTGATCCAGAGAACCTATTTTGCAGGTTAGGCTCTTGTTGAGAATGGAGACGAGTAGATTCCACATTGGGGGCAACTTCTTCCTCTTGAATTCGGACAGCCTTGTAAGAGGTTCATTGTAACCCAGAAGATTTATGAAGGCTAGGAGGGCTCTGTGGAAGGGTTTTCTTCTAGGGCAGGATTGGGAGTGGGTTGCCCATCCCACTTCGATCACAGAAAGGGGAAGATGGAAATATTTGGCAAGTTTTCTTTTGGTGATGGGGATTTGAACAGCAATTTCCACTTGTTCAGGATGGGTGAAAGAACCGGCGAGTGTTTCATCAGTTTCGATGATCATTGTTTGCCACAGTTCTTGGACATAGATTTCAGGGATGTTTGGGTTGGTTAGGGTTAGGGCTCGATTCAACTGGTGTTGTTGTAGAAACTCGATCATGATGCGAAATTCTGGTTGATAAGTGTTAGGGTTGAGCAGTACCTGCACATTGTTCGCCTTCAATGGCAGTTTCACAATGGGAGTACTATCCGCAGTTGAATCGATGATTCTTTCTTCATCATTGTTGGAAGGACGGGCACAGTTGGAAGCCATTTTGAAATTTCGAATGCTTGACAATAGAAAACTTTGTCTTTGCAAAGAGAATGAACACTGATTTAGGGAATTTTTGCGAGGAAGAAGATGAAGGTTGAAATTGGGGGTTTTATGTGAGAGAGAAACTGTAGAATGGGAAGGGGTTATTAAGTTTTGGGGACACGTGTACGACGAGAAACATGTATGATGATGATTTAGTCGCAGAGGCTGTTTTTCTTAAAAGCAGAAATAAACAAAAGTAATAAAAAAATCTGTTTGATTAATCAATTAATTTTGAATTAATTGAATAAACACAGATTTTAATCTTAATTTTATTTATTTAAGTTTAAAAATCAGTCAAGTGAAAACAAAAATCACATGAGAGTTTAGTTTCTATAAAAGAATAATAAAGAAGAATTTGTATTAAACATATAGATTTAAACAACCTTGGAGGCAAGAGTTGATTGAATTTATATATTTAATGGAAATTATAAGAAATATCAATTTATAGAAAATTTAGTTGAAAAACATGTCGACTTGATTTATATTTAAAAAAAAATTGAAATGAATCAAAAGTCTAAGAGACCTTGGCGGCAAGAGAAACTCAGAGCAGATAGATTCAAATAAAATTTAAGTGAAATAGTAAATCAGAAGACAGCTAACCAGAGTTAGACTTAGACGAATAGCTTCTGCATTGTGAAACTCCCCCTTGAATGGTAAACTCCCCCTTGAATGGTGAATTCCCCCTGTAGTAGCTTCTTTACCTCGTTTCTCAATCTGCACTTTATGATTTCTCTTGAAAGAAAAATATTATTATGAAACAGAAAATCAGAGTAACTTAGAGGCTTCTGAAGTGTTCTGAAGAGTTCAGAAAGCATCAGAGACTTCTGATGACTTCTGAAGTATCGTCAGAATAGTTCAGAGGCTTCTGGATGCTTCTGAAGAAATCATTGTTACATATTAAGCATTCCCAACTTGCTAATTAAGAAGTTAAAACGTCTCTCATCAAGAGCTTTTGTGAAAATATCAGCAAGTTGATAATCAGTAGAAACAAAATACATTTCGATTGTACCCTTTTCGACATGATCCTTGATGAAATGATACACCGACATCGATATGCTTTGTTTTGGAATGCTGAACTGGATTTTCTGTAATGGCGATAGCACTTTCAGAATCACAGAGGATGGGAATCTTATCGTATATCAGACCATAATCTCTGAGTTGGGTCTTCATCCAAATAACTTGTGAACAACAACTAGCGGCGGCAACATATTCGACCTGCGTAGATGTGGATACGCGGTTTTGTTTCTTGGATGTCCAACTTATAAGTCGATTTCCCGAAGTTGACGGCTACGATGTACTTTTTCTCGTCAAGCTTACAACCCGCATGATCGAATCTGTATACGCCATTAAATCAAATCCAGAATTTTTAGGATACCAAAGGCCCAACGATGGTGAACCTTTTAAGTACCTAAAAATTCTTTTTACAACCAAATGAGACTCTTTAGGATTGGCTTGATAACGAGCACAAAGACAAGTGGCAAACATAATATCGGGTCTACTTGTTAAATATAAAAGAGAACCAATCATTCCTCATGTAGCCGGTAATATCAACGGATATACCGGAGGAGTCGAGTCCTAATTTCATACCGGGAGAGATAGGTGTTTTCATGGATGATGAGTTTTGAAGATTAAACTTTTTAAGCATGTCGAAACATATTTTGCACGATTTATAAAGATACCGAGAGGTGCTTTGTTTAACTTGAAGTCCTAGGAAGAAAGTTAATTCTCCCATCATACTCATTTCAAATTCGGTTTCCATCAACTTAGAAAATAAATCAACTTCGTTTGATGAGTAGAACCAAATATTATGTCATCCACGTAAATTTGAACTATAGTTAACATACCTTTGCCTCTTTTGATGAACGAGTTGTATCGATTTTACCTTTTTCATATCTTTTGCCGATCGTAAATTTCGATAGTCGTTCATACCAGGCTCTTGGGGCTTGCTTTAGACCATACAAAGCTTTGTCAAGAAGATAAACATATTCTCGGATATCTTGCATCTTTGAAACCATCGGGTTGTTCAACATACACTTCTTCTTTTAGACATCCATTAAGAAATGCACATTTAACATCCATTTGGTAGACTTTGAAGTTTTTGTATGCGAGAGAAAGCCACGAATAATCTTATTGCTTCTAGTCTTGCAACGGGAGCAAAGGTTTCATCATAATCGATACCTTCCTCTTGACGGTAACCTTTAGCCACCAAACGAGCTTTATTTCGACAACAATTCCATCTTCATCCTTTTTGTTCCTAAATACCCATTTTGTGCCAATAGCAACTTTGCCTTTTGGTAAAGGAACCGTACGCCAAACTTTATTTCTTTCGAATTGAAGTAGTTCTTCTGCATAGCATCCACCCGACTTGGTTCAACTAAGGCTTCATGTACACGTTTAGGTTCGATCATACTAAGAAAATTAACAAAGAATGCTTCATTTGCGTAGCGCATCGTGTTCGACCCCCTCGGAAGGACTACCAATTATAAGATGCGGTGTGTGAGATTTAGTCCATTTCGTCATTACGGGTTGAGAAATTGATTGGGTTGTTTTATTTGACGAAATGATTTCATCCGGAAACACAAAATCTTCTTTATTTTCTTACTCGTATGTCCTTCTGGTATCTGTTTTGTCACCGGTCCTTGTGTCTCTCCCTCAGATGATGGAACAGAAGTAGCTTCTGGACTGGCAGATGTAGGAGTAGTGGGAACTTCTGGACAAATAGACGTGACAGATGAAACAGAAGAAGCAGGACCAGAGAGAGTAATGCCTGAGGCTTGGAGAATATCTGGTATCTGCAAATGTGGAGGTGACATAGCTTCGACACAACTTCGTCGCCCGAAAATCTTGAAAAATAGCATCAATCTCGGATTCTCTGGAACCTGAAAGATAGTCAGAAGTAACAGTATTAAGCTTGAGTTCTGAAGTAGAGTGTTCGGAAGTCAGTTGGGTGTTATCATCGAAGTCAATGTTGATGCTTTCCATAACAGTTTTTGTTCGTAAGTTAAAAACTCGGAAAGCTCTTGAATTTAACGAGTAGCCTAAAAATTTAGCTTCATCGTACTTCGGATCAAATTTGCCAAGATTATCTCTGTCGTTTAAGATAAAACATCTGCAACCAAAGATATGAAAATTTTTTACAGATGGTTTTCTTTTATTAATCAGCTCATAAGAGGTTTTGAGATGCCTCTTGACAATAATTGAACGGTTTTGAGTGAAACAAGCAGTAGCAACAGCTTCGGCCCAGAAGTGAATTGGGAGACCAGAAGCTGCGAGCATCGTTCTGGCTGCTTCAACCAAGGTTGTTGCGACGTTCAACTACACCGTTTTGTTGTGGAGTGCGAACAGAGAAGTTTTGAGTAATTCCTTGTTCAACAAGATACGATTCAAGCTTGGCGTTCTTGAATTCTCGTACCATTATCACTTCGAAGCCGCCGAATCTTCGATGTAGAAGAACTTGAATTTCGGTCATCATATTACGTAGTACCACCGGGACTTCGACTTTTGACGAACGAAAGCAAGCCAAGTATATCCGGAAAATTCATCAATTAGTACCGAGAATATATTTTTACCGGATAGACTGCGAATTGCAATTGGACCACGAGATCCACATGTAATAATTGCGAGAGGTCTAGTACAAGAATGATCACTTTTTGTTTTATGAGATGCTCGTTTAATTTTGCCCATTTCACATGCAGGGCAGAGGTGATCTTTTTGAAAATGAATATCTGGAAGTCCAGATACCAGTTTGTTTTTAACAAGCATCTCAAGATTATTAAAATTTAAGCGAGACATTTTATGATGCCAGAGCCACGCAACTTCACTCTTTTTGGAGATGAGACATAAAGTTTCCTTACCATCCTTAGAGATAAAATTCATCATATACAAGTTACCTTTCCTGTCTGCTATCCAAAGTTCTTCACCTGCCTTAGAGAATAAATAACAATGTTTTTCATCAAATACTACTAGTATTTTAGAATCACAAAGTTGACTTACACTAAGGAGGTTATGTTTCAAGCCAGAAACATGAGCTACCTTTGATAAGGTGATATTACCTTTTTGTAGAGTACCGTAGCCTTTTATTTGACCCTTACCATTATCACCAAAAGTTACTACTCCACCTGATTTGTCCTTGAATTGGGATAGTAAATTTTGGGATCCAGTCATGTGCCTCGAGCATCCAGAGTCAAGATACCAGATGTGCACACGCTGTTTCTGCAATCAAAAATCAGAATTTCTTAGGTACCCATCGCATAATGGGTCCTTTTATGTTAGTTTTTGGAGTATGCTCGTTTTTTGATTTAACAGAAGGTAAAGACTTTATTTTTGGTTTTTGGTTTTTTTGAGTTTTATTCTTTTTGTGACAAACATACTGTGAATTGGAATGATCAGAGGTTTGCGAGAAAAATTGTTTTAACTTTAAGAACGGTGAAAAACATTCAGAAGACTGAAACATAGAAGATTGAATTGAATTTTCATTGCGAGAATGGTAATTACAATTATTCTTTCTAAAGTCTTTTCTAGTATCAGTTGTTCTAGAGAACCTATCTAGACTAGACTTTTGTTTTAGTTACGGTTTTTTCTTCTCTCGTGTTCTTCCTGCGATCTACTTTTGCGAAGCTCGTTATTTACTGAAAAAGGAACATAAGAATTAGAGGATTTCCATTTGCCTTTTTGAATATTAGTAAACTTCGGAAGAGTAGAGTTTAAAATCTTTTGATTTTGCACTTTGTTTTTGAGTTCTGCCTCTTTCTCAAGTTCAAGACATGTTTTGGCTTTGAGACACATATCTAAGAAGTACGGATGTATAGATGCGATTTTCTCGGTTACGGAACGAAACGGGGAAGAATAGGTATACCACTTGAAAGTTTAGCACAATCTCTATCAGAAGCTCTGATTTCTTGAGATTTATCAGTATACAAATAATCATCCTTTTTATCAATAATTTCGAATTATTTGTGATAACTTTTGATGATTTAAAAGAATTAATTTCTAAATTTGAAAGGTAATTTTCAGAGTTATCAAAAAATTCTTCATCATTATTGTCATTCTCCCATGGATACGTAATCTCAGCCAAGCTTTCTTGAGTTTCAGAAAGATGTAAATCTTCAAATGAACAGGAGAGATCTCTGGATGATTCTCACAAAGAGTTTCATTTCTAAAACACTTATCCAGAGTAGAGAGAATATCGTTTTCAAACATAAGTCGTAGATCTTCCTCTGCCTGACTTGGAACAAAAATATCTGCCTCTGGATTCAAAATTGTATGTTTATTTGAACCAAAATTGAAAATATCATCTTTCTTCTGAACTTTATTTAGATCAACATTTGTTTTACAACAATATTCAATATTTTCGAATTTAAGTTTGCTTTTTTTATGATGGTTTTCATATCTAGATTTTTTAAAAATAGATTTTTCATACAAAATTGGAAACTTTGGCTTCTGTATTTGTCCAACACAAAAAACAGATTTCAGATCTGACCTTTTCTTACACGTGTAGGGATCTAGGTCCTCGAAACCAAGTCCGGATCTTCCTACTTGTGTGTTAATTTTGTCATGAACCTTCGTGCATCCGGATATGTTATAATCTGTAGCTTTTTTTGTTGAAGTTCAATGTGTAAAAATTCTCTCTCTTTCTGAAAATAGTTTTTAAGTGCTACAGAGTTGAGTCTATCACTCTCTTTGTCTCTGATTTCTTTCTCTTTTCCTTCCAGAAGTTTATTGAGATTCAAAATTTCCTTTTTAAGTTTTTCTTCAGAAAGTTTTAAACTCATGGAAATCGTTTCCTTTGCAGTATTTAATTCGAGTTTTTCTTCTGTAAGTAAATCCATTTCTCTTTTGAAAATATCTCTTTCCCTTTTGATTGTAGAAAGAGTTTTCTCAGTACTTTTTCGTAATTTCTTTTCGATTGTGAGTTTCAGTTTTAGTTCCTCAAAATTGTTTGATAACATCACAATCGTTTGTTCAAGCTCAGATGATCCAGAGAAATTACTAACCGGTGACTCGGAAGGGTTGATCCTTCCGATTCGTTTGTGTTTGCCATTCCACAGAACATGGCTTCATCACCGCTGGATTCATCTCGCACCCAGTTTTCTTTTTCTGCAAAGTGTGCTCTTTCAGTGACATTGTACTTATATTTGTTTTTGTAATAAGTCTTATCCTTTTCCAGAGCTCCTCTGCAATCTCTCGAGTAATGTCCGGGCTTGCCACATCTGTAGCGTACATCTTTCTTCCTTTTTAATTCTTCTTCTTTCTTCTCTTCTTCAGTTTTCTCTACTCTCTGTACTTCTTGTTTAGGAACATAGGGACGATCAAATCGTTTATTTCCTTTCAAAGACCTATTTCCAAAACGATTAGTAAATTGCTTGGTTATTAAAGCCAGAGAGTCAGCAAACGCTTTAATTTCATCATCTGATTCAGAGTCATCTTCTGGAGCAGTCTCTGATTCAGAGTCATTTTCTGTAATGGCGATAGCACTTTCAGAATCACAGAGGATGGGAATCTTATCGTATATCAGACCATAATCTCTGAGTTGGGTCTTCATCCAAATAACTTGTGAACAACAACTAGCAGCAGCAACATATTCGGCCTGCCGTAGATGTGGATACGCGGTTTTGTTTCTTGGATGTCCAACTTATAAGTCGATTTCCCGAAGTTGACGGCTACACGATGTACTTTTTCCGTCAAGCTTACAACCCGCATGATCGAATACTGTATACGCCATTAAATCAAATCCAGAATTTTTAGGATACCAAAGGCCCAACGATGGTGAACCTTTTAAGTACCTAAAAATTCTTTTTACAACGAGCCCAAATGAGACTCTTTAGGATTGGCTTGATAACGAGCACAAAGACAAGTGGCAAACATAATATCAGGTCTACTTGCTGTTAAATATAAAAGAGAACCAATCATTCCTCTGTAGCTGGTAATATCAACAGATATACCAGAGGAGTCAGGTCCTAATTTCATACCAGGAGAGATAGGTGTTTTCATGGATGATGAGTTTTGAAGATTAAACTTTTTAAGCATGTCAGAAACATATTTTGCACGATTTATAAAGATACCAGAGGTGCTTTGTTTAACTTGAAGTCCTAGGAAGAAAGTTAATTCTCCCATCATACTCATTTCAAATTCAGTTTCCATCAACTTAGAAAATAAATCAACTTCTGTTTGATGAGTAGAACCAAATATTATGTCATCCACGTAAATTTGAACTATAGTTAACATACCTTTGCCTCTTTTGATGAACAGAGTTGTATCGATTTTACCTTTTTCATATCTTTTGCTGATCAGAAATTTCGATAGTCGTTCATACCAGGCTCTTGGGGCTTGCTTTAGACCATACAAAGCTTTGTCAAGAAGATAAACATATTACGGATATCTTGCATCTTTGAAACCATCAGGTTGTTCAACATACACTTCTTCTTTTAGACATCCATTAAGAAATGCACATTTAACATCCATTTGGTAGACTTTGAAGTTTTTGTATGCAGAGAAAGCCACGAATAATCTTATTGCTTCTAGTCTTGCAACAGGAGCAAAGGTTTCATCATAATCGATACCTTCCTCTTGACAGTAACCTTTAGCCACCAAACGAGCTTTATTTCTGACAACAATTCCATCTTCATCCTTTTTGTTCCTAAATACCCATTTTGTGCCAATAGCAACTTTGCCTTTTGGTAAAGGAACCGAACGCCAAACTTTATTTCTTTCGAATTGAAGTAGTTCTTCTGCATAGCATCCACCCAAATGCCTTGGTTCAACTAAGGCTTCATGTACACGTTTAGGTTCGATCATACTAAGAAAATTAACAAAGAATGCTTCATTTGCGGTAGCAGATCGTGTTACGACCCCCTCGGAAGGACTACCAATTATAAGATACCGGTGTGTGAGATTTAGTCCATTTCGTCATTACCGGGTTGAGAAATTGACTGGGTTGTTTTATTTGACGAAATGATTTCATCTGGAAACACAAAATCTTCTTTATTTTCTTCTCGTATGTCCTTACGGTATCGTTTTGTCACCGGTCCTTGTGTCTCTCCCTCAGATGATGGAACAGAAGTAGCTTCTGGACTGGCAGATGTAGGAGTAGTGGGAACTTCTGGACAAATAGACGTGACAGATGAAACAGAAGAAGCAGGACCAGAGAGAGTAATGCCTGAGGCTTGGAGAATATCCGGTATCCGCAAATGTGGAGGTGACATAGCTTCGACACAACTTCGTCGCCCGGAAAATCTTGAAAAATAGCATCAATCTCGGATTCTTCCGGAACCCGAAAGATAGTCGAAGTAACGGTATTAAGCTTCGAGTTCGAAGTAGAGTGTTCGGAAGTCGGTTGGGTGTTATCATCGAAGTCAATGTTGATGCTTTCCATAACAGCTTTTGTTCGTAAGTTAATAACTCGGAAAGCTCTTGAATATAACGAGTAGCCTAAAAATTTAGCTTCATCGTACTTCGGATCAAATTTGCCAAGATTATCTCTGTCGTTTAAGATAAAACATCTGCAACCAAAGATATGAAAATTTTTTACAGATGGTTTTCTTTTATTAATCAGCTCATAAGAGGTTTTGAGATGCCTATTGACAATAATTGAACGGTTTTGAGTGAAACAAGCGGTAGCAACGACTTCGGCCCGTAAGTGAATTGGGAGACCGAAGCCGCGAGCATCGTTCGGCTGCTTCAACCAAGGTTACGTTGCGACGTTCAACTACACCGTTTTGTTGTGGAGTGCGAACGGCGGAGAAGTTTTGAGTAATTCCTTGTTCAACAAGATACGATTCAAGCTTGGCGTTCTTGAATTCTCGTACCATTATCACTTCGAAGCCGCCGAATCTTCGATGTAGAAGAACTTGAATTACGGTCATCATATTACGTAGTACCACTGGGACTTCTGACTTTTGACGAACGAAAGCAAGCCAAGTATATCTGGAAAATTCATCAATTAGTACCAGAATATATTTTTTACCAGATAGACTCTGAATTGCAATTGGACCACAGAGATCCACATGTAATAATTGCAGAGGTCTAGTACAAGAATGATCACTTTTTGTTTTATGAGATGCTCGTTTAATTTTGCCCATTTCACATGCAGGGCGAGAGGTGATCTTTTTGAAAATGAATATCTGGAAGTCCAGATACCAGTTTGTTTTTAACAAGCATCTCAAGATTATTAAAATTTAAGCGAGACATTTTATGATGCCAGAGCCACGCAACTTCACTCTTTTTGGAGATGAGACATAAAGTTTCCTTACCATCCTTAGAGATAAAATTCATCATATACAAGTTACCTTTCCTGTCTGCTATCCAAAGTTCTTCACCTGCCTTAGAGAATAAATAACAATGTTTTTCATCAAATACTACTAGTATTTTAGAATCACAAAGTTGACTTACACTAAGGAGGTTATGTTTCAAGCCAGAAACATGAGCTACCTTTGATAAGGTGATATTACCTTTTTGTAGAGTACCGTAGCCTTTTATTTGACCCTTACCATTATCACCAAAAGTTACTACTCCACCTGATTTGTCCTTGAATTGGGATAGTAAATTTTGGGATCCAGTCATGTGCCTCGAGCATCCAGAGTCAAGATACCAGATGTGCACACGCTGTTTCTGCAATCAAAAATCAGAATTTCTTAGGTACCCATCGCATAATGGGTCCTTTTATGTTAGTTTTTGGAGTATGCTCGTTTTTTGATTTAACAGAAGGTAAAGACTTTATTTTTGGTTTTTGGTTTTTTTGAGTTTTATTCTTTTTGTGACAAACATACTGTGAATTGGAATGATCAGAGGTTTGCGAGAAAAATTGTTTTAACTTTAAGAACAGTGAAAAACATTCAGAAGACTGAAACATAGAAGATTGAATTGAATTTTCATTGCGAGAATGGTAATTACAATTATTCTTTCTAAAGTCTTTTCTAGTATCAGTTGTTCTAGAGAACCTATCTAGACTAGACTTTTGTTTTAGTTCTGGTTTTTTCTTCTCTGTGTTCTTCCTCTGATCTACTTTTGCAGAAGCTCTGTTATTTACTGAAAAAGGAACATAAGAATTAGAGGATTTCCATTTGCCTTTTTGAATATTAGTAAACTTCGGAAGAGTAGAGTTTAAAATCTTTTGATTTTGCACTTTGTTTTTGAGTTCTGCCTCTTTCTCAAGTTCAAGACATGTTTTGGCTTTGAGACACATATCTAAGAAGTCTGGATGTATAGATACTGATTTTCTCGGTTCTGGAACAGAAACAGGAAGAATAGGTATACCACTTGAAAGTTTAGCACAATCTCTATCAGAAGCTCTGATTTCTTGAGATTTATCAGTATACAAATAATCATCCTTTTTATCAATAATTTCTGAATTATTTGTGATAACTTTTGATGATTTAAAAGAATTAATTTCTAAATTTGAAAGGTAATTTTCAGAGTTATCAAAAAATTCTTCATCATTATTGTCATTCTCCCATGGATACGTAATCTCAGCCAAGCTTTCTTGAGTTTCAGAAAGATGTAAATCTTCAAATGAACAGGGAGAGATCTCTGGATGATTCTCACAAAGAGTTTCATTTCTAAAACACTTATCCAGAGTAGAGAGAATATCGTTTTCAAACATAAGTCGTAGATCTTCCTCTGCCTGACTTGGAACAAAAATATCTGCCTCTGGATTCAAAATTGTATGTTTATTTGAACCAAAATTGAAAATATCATCTTTCTTCTGAACTTTATTTAGATCAACATTTGTTTTACAACAATATTCAATATTTTCGAATTTAAGTTTGCTTTTTTTATGATGGTTTTCATATCTAGATTTTTTAAAAATAGATTTTTCATACAAAATTGGAAACTTTGGCTTCTGTATTTGTCCAACACAAAAAACAGATTTCAGATCTGACCTTTTCTTACACGTGTAGGGATCTAGGTCCTCGAAACCAAGTCCAGATCTTCCTACTTGTGTGTTAATTTTGTCATGAACCTTCGTGCATCCGGATATGTTATAATCGTAGCTTTTTTCGTTGAAGTTCAATGTGTAAAAATTCTCTCTCTTTACGAAAATAGTTTTTAAGTGCTACGTAGTTGAGTCTATCACTCTCTTTGTCTCTGATTTCTTTCTCTTTTCCTTCCAGAAGTTTATTGAGATTCAAAATTTCCTTTTTAAGTTTTTCTTCAGAAAGTTTTAAACTCATGGAAATCGTTTCCTTTGCAGTATTTAATTCGAGTTTTTCTTCTGTAAGTAAATCCATTTCTCTTTTGAAAATATCTCTTTCCCTTTTGATTGTAGAAAGAGTTTTCTCAGTACTTTTTCGTAATTTCTTTTCGATTGTGAGTTTCAGCTTTAGTTCCTCAAAATTGTTTGATAACATGACAATCGTTTGTTCAAGCTCAGATGATCCAGAGAAATTACTAACCGGTGACTCAGAGGGTTGATCCTCTGATTCGTTTGTGTTTGCCATTCCACGTAACATGGCTTCATCACCGCCGGATTCATCTCGCACCAGTTTTCTTTTTTCGCAAAGTGTGCTCTTTCGGTGACATTGTACTTATATTTGTTTTTGTAATAAGTCTTATCCTTTTCCGCAGCTCCTCTCGCAATCTCTCGAGTAATGTCCGGGCTTGCCACATCTGTAGCAGACATCTTTCTTCCTTTTTAATTCTTCTTCTTTCTTCTCTTCTTCAGTTTTCTCTACTCTCTGTACTTCTTGTTTAGGAACATAGGGACGATCAAATCGTTTATTTCCTTTCAAAGACCTATTTCCAAAACGATTAGTAAATTGCTTGGTTATTAAAGCCAGAGAGTCAGCAAACGCTTTAATTTCATCATCTGATTCAGAGTCATCTTCCGGAGCAGTCTCTGATATGAAGGCCTTCGATTTCTTCCTGTCATCACTTCGTCTTCTGATTCCTTTTGTTTCTGAGATCAAAGCCAGAGGACCTCCGATGTTTGTTCTTTTCTGAACAACTTCTTTTTCATGAGCTTGCAGTGTACCGAATACATCATGCAGCGACCATTGTTCAAGGTCCTGATTGGCTTGTAGTGACATGGATAGATTTGACCATTCAGGGTTTAACCTTTTGAGAAATAGAACATTGTTGTCTTCCTTTGATCTAACAATGTCACATCTCTTGCGAGAGATTAATCGTATTGTTGAATCGATGAAATGTTTGTTCCGAGAGATTCATCAGTCAGCGCTTGAAAACTATTATATTCATTTAGAGCTTGGGCTCTTCTGTCTTTTTCATTTTCGCACCACCTTCTAAGAGATTCTCCAGTTGATCCCATAAATCTTTTGCTGTGTCACATGAGTCCAGAGATTGAAAAATCTCATTTGGAATGGCCATTATCAACAGAGACTTAGCTTTCTTAGCTAATTCCACCTTAGCCTTTTCTCATCAGTCCAGTTATTCCTTGACTTCTGAACCAGTCTTGCTGGTACCTCATCTGTATTTGCAGTGGCTGGAATTCTGGGAATAGTAGTGGTGGGAACAAACGGACCGTTTTGAATAATTGGATATAACTCAGCATCCAATCCCTCATAGAAGTTAACCATTCGAATCTTCCATTGTGGGTATTCATCACGTACAAGAGTTGGAGGTTTAGTCAGGGACCCAGACGTATAAACAGCATTCAAGCTCGAATTTGCCATTTGAGTAGGATAGAAGAGAAAATTTGAAGATTTGAAAGAAATTTAGAACAATTAAATCTCAATTTGATAGAAGAACAGGTCGATAATATCACTGTTTCTTCAGATTACAAAATGAATGACTCAATTTAAGAGAAGATTGTTAACGATTTAACAAAATCTCGTAAAACAGAGTGGATTAATAAACAAATTTTGAATCTGAGAAAATACTGTTCGATCGAAAGGAATTTCTTCAATGGAAGAGATCTAATAATCAATAGATTGATTAGAAGGCTCTGATACCAATTGTTGGTTCCAGATTCCTTTAAACCGATTGTTAATTGAGAGTATTGAATCAAAGTGAAATGCGGAAGCAGATCAATTAACAATTTAAATCAATAGAACAGTAAACAGAATGAAGAACAAAGATTATGAAATGATAACTTTGAATCAAAGTAGACAAAGTTATGAAATTACGCACAGTATTCTACAAAATGTAAATGTATTGATCGACAACTTTTACAAACACAATATAATGCTATTTATACAGATACAAAAACAGAAAGTCAAAATGCTAGCCAATTACAAAGTGCCATGTGTCTAAAAGGGAGCGTCTAACAACAATTAGTTATAACAAGAATAGTGTGTTGACTTTTGTTGACATCTCTTCTTTGACTCATACTTTAATTTCTAACATCAGGGTTTCTATTACCCATTTGATTTTCTCTATTTATGAACTACATAGTTTTTCTTTACTCGTTTGAACCTTGTAGATTGCAAACGGGTGTGGGTTCATTTCAATGAGCTTGCTACCAAGCTAATTGGGGTTTATATTTCATTAAAGTCGGGTTAATTTCACTCCCTTCCTTTATAACCCCTAATCATTCTCTTTTTACTTTTGCAGGGAAACACACACACACACACAGCCGGAGTTGAAAGGGGCGGACGGGGAGTCATCTACTTCGAAGGTAATCTTGACCATCATCGATCCTTCGACTATAGATGTATCCACACACAAACTCCTCTAAAACAGGGATTTGACTCGGTCAACTTTTGACAGCAATTTCGACAGCAAAGTATCGGGGCTGGGTCGAATCTAAGGAAATCTTGCACAGTTCAAAACAGAGGCCGATGCATCATTTTTTTTACAGCAATTTCGACAGCAAACTGCAACTTAATAGGGTTACAAAGTGGCTGCAGAACAAATTGGTTTACAACATTTTTAATGGAGGTTTTTATAAACCAAGCATTTCAAATAAAGAGAGGGATAGATTTGGCATATCATGTGTTTGATGAAAGTCCACAAAGAATTTTTTCGAACTTTCCTAACGCACAAATTTAGTTTTGTATTTAAACTAAACTAAGAACCAACGAGTCGGTGTTTTTTGTTTGTGTATGTAATTTAAAATACATTGATCACTTTGTTTATTTTATCCTCTTAAGAATATCAATTATGAATATGAAAATCGACTTCTCTACCGGAAGAGATTTCAAGCATCTAAACATGTTTATTGGTGGAAGGAAGGCAAAACTATCTGGCGGCCCAAGTAAGGGACCTGGGTCAAAATCAATGTACTTAGAGTGGTGTAAATCGACTTCTCTTATGCCAAGGTTGATCTGTAACACCCTGAATTTTGCATCTCTCGACTCCCTTTTTATATTTATAAGCTTGGTATGTCGATAAGTAGCGTGTTAAAGTCCTTTGGGACAATCAGGTACGAAGTGCTACCTAGAAATGCGACCTGGCCATGCCATGATAGCAGTGGTATCGTAGCAGTTCATGTACCGTAAGTTGGGCATGAAGGTGCGACCTAGAGGTGCGACCTTGCCATGCCATGGTTGCAGTTGGTGTACCGAATGTCTAGAAATGCAAGGTGCGACCTTGCCATGCCATGGTCACTGTGCCATGGTAGCAGTTCGCGGTTGGAGTATAAAAGTGAGATTTTAGCTGAGTTCTCATTTAATATACGTATCAGACTTTTCTCTTAGCATTTACTCTTAAAACCAAACCCTAAGGGACGATTTTCAGGAGCTTTAACTCCTCTTTAACAACCATACAAGATCAAGCCTTTATTTGGAGCTCAAGTTAAGGGTTCAAGATATAGGGTTCAAACCTTAGGTGGTCTTCATCTCCTCTCTAGAACTCAAGTAGTATTGAGAGCTTTCTAGGGTTTCTTCAAACTCTAGCATTGTGAGTTCATTCTTAACTTTCTAAAACTTTATACATGTAAAAAATGATGTATTTTACTCCTTTGAAGATGTTTATGAAGTATTTCTATACTTGGTGGATTTTGGTAAACTAGGTCACTTGAGTCATCTAGGGTTCCTCTTTGAAATGTTGAAATGAGGTAAAGGGACGATTTTAAAACCCTTGCATGAGTTTATTTTATAGAAATACGATGTTTTGAAACTAGATGCTATTTGACCTAATTTTGAAGGAAAGGTTTAAAGATGAGAAATGTTTATCACACAATGATTTTGGGTTGAGAAATGGTTAGTACATCGGAGATGGACGTATTAAAATGTAAGACTAGTGTAATGGAGCCATAGGCACAAGAGTCGGTTTTATTTTGGGGATGGGACAAGTGATAGATCCGGGTTTGGGGTTGAGCTTGTTCAGAAGGGTGACGAGTAATATATCCTGGTTTGGGGGTTGAACTTATGATCGGAAAGCCGAAGATTGATATCTGGTCGTGCTTACTCACTCGCTGACCAAAAAGCTCGGTTTGGGGTTGATGTTAGTATAATAACGGGCCTCCCCCGTATTTCACTCAAATAGCGTTTCTTTGAGGTGTAAGATGCGGATAAAAGAAAAGAAAAAAAGGAAAGTCTTTTTGGTTAAATGTTTATTTACCGTTTTCGAAGATTTACTGGGTTTCCTTATTTGAACTGTTTGTTCTCACTAGGCTTTAAGCCTAACACTTTTTTTTAAAATGACATGTATATTAGGTGATCGTCCTAGTGGGGCTCCAAAGGGTTGAATGGAGCCAGATGCCGGTAGGGGCATCCTTTTTGGAGTATATCTTCGCGTGTACAGTTGGAGTAACTTAGAAACATATATTTTGAGAATTTAGTGACACCCGAATTTAATCTGTATTTCATAACTTTATAGATTAGTAGGTTGTCATCTAGTATCCATTTGATGTTGTAAACTCTCGTACTCCTCCTCATCTTTATTGGTGATGTTTATTCATTAAGTCTTATTTCGCATTTTATTTGGTTTAGATTAACTCCCATTTTTAGGAGTGTTACAAGTTGGTATCAGAGCTTTAGTTTAAGCGAACTAGGTATGAACTTAAGATGCCTAGACTTAAGCTGAGACTTTAAGCGATGAATTGTGAGTTATGGGTAGACATTCTTGAGATAGGAGAGCTTTAGAGTCGACGGAAGCGCGCTAATCATGAAATGTGACTTTGGTAATAGGAGTTCTTATGTATATGATATATTCAAGATATAACGTAGCTAATGCTATTTTGGGTATATTCTATTGTGAGTATGCTTGTTTTACTATTGTTACGATGATTGGTGAAAGTGTTATATGTATTTATGTTAGCCTTGTCTTACACCTACTTTATCATCTTGACAGACTAAGATAGTGAACTCACATACCAGATCGCGAAATGAAGCTGATGGGGGTGAATAATAGTATGTCAACTCCGGATCCACGAACGACAGCGGAGGTCACTCAAGACGTTGTACTTTAAAAAGTGGGAGGTCCTCTGATGGTGGAGGCGGGTACTCAAGATGAGCTTCGACTCAGTTTGATGCAGGCGGTTAATTCCGTCATAGCTCAACAACATGAAACGTTCCTCAAGATGTTCGAGGAAAGGGCTGCCAGTTATCGAAGGCATGAAGCAACCGCTGAGAACCAAGTAGTGGTTTTGAAAGAAAATGGGACTGGCCCCATCAATGAAGAGACACCCGTGGGTGAAGTAAGGAGAGTGGAAAGACGTTGCTCATACAAGACCTTCATGTGTACTAAACCACCCGATTTTTTCGATTCGGATGACCTGGTAAAGTGCATTAGGTGGTTGCAAGAGATCGAGCAAGCATTTGGCTAGAGTGATTGTGAAGAGAGGCAAAAGGTGAAGTTTGTTTCACAAATGCTACGGGGCGAGGCCTTAACATGGTGGGACGTCACCACGGCTACCCTTGGGTCCGTGATCGTCTCTATGCTCACATGGGAGATGTTTAAGGAAAAGATCATGGATGAGTATTGTAATGAAAGAGCAATTGACCGAAATGTTGATGAGTTTCGAGCTCTCAAGAAGGGGAGCAAGACTGTGAGAGACTACACGCGGCTGCTTGTTGAGAATCTGAGTTTGGTAGGGCACATGGCCCCGACTGAAAAGGAGAAGGTGAAGACCTACATCAAAGGGTTGCCATCAGCCATGATGGAGATGGTTCGAGTTTGGCGAAGAAGCTCAACATAATGAGGATGCCCACAATTTGGCGAAGACCTACTCTCCGGGAGGCAATCGAAGAAGCTCAACATAATGAGGATGCCCACAACTTGGGCATTGAAGAAAGATTGATAGTTGGGGAAAAGAGGAAATTGGAAGGGCATTTGGCGCCTTCCAAGAGATCAAACACCAACAACACCAACAACAACAACCGAAGGACCGATTCTAGGAGGGAAGCTAGTTGGTGCTCCAAATGCCGGAGCAAACACTTTGGAGCATGCAATTCGGCCCCGGGTAATTGTCACAAATGTGGGAAGAGTGGTCATCTAATTTGTGATGGCCCAACCAAAATAACCACGTGTTATGAGTGCAAGGAGCCAGGCCATTCAGAAAGGAGTGCCCAAAGTTAAAACCGGCGACTTCTCAAGCTAAAGCTAGTGGTGTTCAGAAGACAGTGGGAAGAGCTTTCAAGATGATGGTAGATGAGGCGAGAGCATCGACGAACGTGGTGTCGGGTACTTTCCTTGTTAACTTCGCACCCGCTCATGTTCTTTTTTATTATAGTGCTACTTTTTCTTTTGTGTCCACTTCTTTCTACCCAAGTCTTCTTGTACTGGTTAATACTTTGGAGGATGCTTATATTGTTGAAATAGCCGATGGTAAAAAAATTCTAGTTCGGGATATTCTTAAGGATTGCACTTTAGAGATTAAAGGGAATAAGTTTGTGGTAAACTTCATACCTATGGCAATAGGAGGATTTGATGTGGTAATTGGGATGGATTGGTTGGCCGAGAACGAAGCCAAAATTTTATGTTCCAAGAAATTGATCTGAATTCCATTAGCGGATGGCAGTATAGTGGTAGTCTATAGGGAGAGAAGAAAAGATGAGGTAGCATTGTTAACATTGGCAAAGGCGCGCAAGTGTCTAGCCAAGGGATGCCCTTCATATGTAGCCTATGTTTTGGATGCAAAGTTAGAGAAGAAAAAGTTAGATGACGTACGAGTTGTTAGTGAGTTTCCCGATGTGTTTCCCGAAGACTTACCCGTTTGCCACCCGATCGACAAGTATAATTTCGAATAGATATCATGTTGGGGGTCGCTCCGTTTGCTAGAGCACCCTACCGGTTGGCGCCATTCGAGATTAAAGAAATGATGACTCAACTACAAGACCTTCTAGAGAAGGGTTTCATGAGACCAAGCTCGTCACCTTGGGGAGCTCCGGTCTTGTTTGTTAAGAAGAAAGACGGCTAGATGAGGATGTGCATCGACTATCGGGAGTTGAATAAAGCAACCGTGAAGAACAAATATCCACTTCCGTGAATTGATGACCTTTTTGATCAACTACAAGGAGCGGGTTGTTTCTCGAAAATCGACTTACGTTTGGGTTACCATCAAGTGAAAGTGAAAGAAGACGAAGCTTCTTAGGATTGGCGGGCTATTATTGAAGGTTTATTCCAGATTTCTCAAAGGTTGCATCTTCTCTGACGACATTGACAAGGAAGAACGTGAAGTTCGTTTGGACCGACAAACAAGAAGAGGCTTTCCGGTCTCTTCAAAAGAAATTGTATGAAGCCCCGATTATGTCCTTACCGAAGGATCCGAAGATTTTATGGTTTATAGTGATGCATCAAAAATGGGTTTGGGTTGTGTACTAATGGAAAGGGGAAAAGTGATCGTGTATGCATCAAGGCAACTCAAAGTGCACGCGAAGAATTACCCAACCCACGATTTAGAGCTAGCGGCAGTAGTCTTCGCATTGAAATTATGGTGACATTATCTTTATGGAACTAAATGCACACTCTACACCGATCATAAAAGTGAAGTATGTTTTCGTTCAAAAAGAGTTAAACATGAGGCAACGACGTTAGCTAGAGTTACTTAAGGATTATGATACTACTATACCACCCGGGTAAAGCAAATGTAGTAGCGGATGTTTTAAGTAGGAAGGAGTATGGTAGTGGGACGCAGGCCGTGCTCACGAGAATCGGCATAGTGTCGAGTTTGATCGATTGAATCAAGACTTCCCAAGCGGAGGTATTGCTTGAGGAAAACATAAAAAGTGAAGTTATGGTGAAACAACACTTGTTGCTATTCTGAGGACGTGTTTGGGTGCCCAAGTTTGGGGGCAACCGAGAGCTACTATTGGAGGACGCTCATAAGTCTAAATACTCCATACATCCGGGTAATACCAAGAAGAGATTTGAAGTTAACCTATTGGTGGCCTGTCATGAAGTTAGACGTGGTTGGATACGCAGGGAGGTGTGTGACTGTTTGCAAGTGAAGGCGGAACACCAACGACCGTGTGGGAGCCTTCAATCATTGGAAATTTCGGAATGGAAATGGGAACATCTCACTATGGACTTCGTAACAAAGCTACCAAAGACCTTGAAGGGTCACGACACCATATGGGTAGTGGTAGATCGATTGACAAAGAGTGCTCACTTCTTAGCAATGTGAGAAGCCGGTCCAGTTGACAAGTTGGCTAAGTAGTATATGGATGAGATCATCTCAAGACATGGTGTGCCTTTGACTATTCAGACTCTTGAAGACATGCTCCGGTCATGTGTCATAGACTTCGGTGGGAATTAGGACTAGCATCTACCGCTTGTAGAGTTTTCCTACAACAACAATTACCATTCTAGTATTGGAATGGCCCCCTTCGAGGCACTTTATGGACGGAAACGTAGAACTCCGGTATGTTGGTTAGAAGCGGGCGAGAAACAATTTATCGGACCTGAAATTCTGCAAGAGACGGCGGAAAAGGTGAAGATTATCCAAGAACGACTAAAAGCGGCACAAGATCGTCAAAAGAGTTATGCCGACAAGCAGAGAAAACCGATGGAATACCAAGTGGGTGAGCGGGTTATGCTCAAGGTATCCCCTAGGAAAGGTATCATTCGGTTCGAAAAACGTGGAAAACTTAGTCCACGTTTCCTTGGACCATTCAAGATTCTTGACAGAGTGGGACGTCAAGCCTATAAATTGGAATTGCCACCCGAGATGGCCGGAATCGACAACACGTTCCATATTTGCTATCCAAGGAAATGTATGGCGGAGGAAGAAAGCGTGATTCCTCTCACAGAAATTCGAGTTGATAACAACAACCGACGTATGGAAGAAACGGAAACGATCTTAGAAAGATAGTTAAAGAAGTTACGCCACAAGGAAATTGTCGTGGTTAATGTTTAATTGAAGCATCATAGAATCCCTTTTTATATTTATAAGCTTGGTATTTCGATAAGTAGGGTGTTAAAGTCTTTTGGGACAATCAGGTTCGAAGTGTAACGTAGAAGTGCGACCTGGCCATGCCTTGATAGTAGTGGCATCGTAGCAGTTCATGTACCGTAAGTTGGGCATGCAAGGTGCGACCTAAAGGTGCGACCTTGTCATGCCATGGTCGCAGTTGGTGTACCGAATGTCTAGAAATGCAAAGTACGACCACATGGTGCAACTTGGCCATGCCATGGTCGCAGTGCCATGGTAGCCGTTTGCGGCTGGAGTATAAAAGTGAGATTTTAGCTGAGTTCTCATTTAATATACGTATCAGAGTTTTCTGTTAGCATTTACTCACAAAACCAAACCCTAAGGGACAATTTTCAGGAGCTTTATCTCCTCTTCAACAACCACACAAGATCAAGCATTTATTTGGAGCTCAAGTTAAGGAATCAAGATCTTGGGTCAAACCTGAGGTATTCTTCATCTCCTCTCTAGAACTCAAGTAGTATTGAAAGCTTTCTAGGGTTTCTTCAAACTCTAGCATTGTGAGTTCATTCTTACCTTTCTAAAACTTTATACATGTAAAAAATTATGTATTTTACTCCTTTGAAGATGTTTATGCAAGTATTTCTATACTCGGTGGATTTTGGTAAACTAGGTCACTTGAGTCATCTAGGGTTCCTCTTTGAAATGTTGAAATGAGTTCAAGGAAAGATTTTAAAACCCTTGCATGAGTTTATTTTCTAGAAATGTGATGTTTTGAAACTAGATGCTATTTGACCTAATTTTGAAGGAAAGGTTTAAAGATGAGAAATGTTTATCATACAATGATTTCGGGTTGAGAAATGGTTAGTACATCGAAAATGGGTGTATTAAAATATAAGACTAGTGTAATGGATCCATAGGCACAAGAGTCGGTTTTATTTTGGGGATGGGACAAGTGATTGATCATGGTTTGGGTTTGAGCTTGTTCACAAGGGTGACGAGTACTATATCCTGATTTGGGGGTTGAACTTATCACCGGAAAGCCGATGATTGATATCTGGTCGTGCTTACTCACTCGCTGACTAAAGATCCCGGTTTCGGGTTGATGTTAGTATAATAACGGGTCTCCCCCGTATTTCCCTCAAATAGCGTTTCTTTTAGGTGTAAAACACGGGTAAAAGAAAAGAATAAAAGGAAAGGCTTTTTGGTTAAATGTTTATTTACCGTTTTCGAAGATTTACTGGCTTCCCTTATTTGAACTGTTTGCTCTCACTAGGCTTTAAGCCTAACACTTTTTCTTAAAATGGCATGTATATCAGGTGATTGTCCTAGTGGGGCTCTGAAGGGTTGAGTGGAGCTAGATGCCGGTAGGGGCATCCTTTTTGGAGTACATCTTCACGTGTACAGTTGGAGTTACATAGAAACATATATTTTGAGGATTTAGTGACACCCGAACTTAATCTATATTTCATAATTGTATAGATTAGTAGGTTGTCTTCTAGTATCCATTTGATGTTGTAAACTCTCTTACTCCTCCTCATCTTTATAGGTGATGTTTATTCATTAAGTCTTATTTTGCATTTTATTTGGTTTAAATTAACTCCCATTTTTAGGAGTCTTACGTGATCATCCTTCGAGCTCTTTGAACCATGCAATATACCTACTTCCACATCATCCCATGAGGTAACCTTTAGAGTGGTGGAAATCTTTAGAGTGATTGTTCGCTTCTATTTTTATGTTTTTTTATGGTGATAATCTATATCTTGATATATGTGTTTGCTTTGGCTTTCTATTTTGTTGTGGCCCTTGGTTTATGGTTTGTTATTTACAGCTATTTTTCTTCCTTTCACGTCTTTTTTGGTAGGGCTTAGACACTTTCTTTTTCTAATTTACCTCTTCTTACAGTAGATCGGTTCTATAATTCTTATTATTATAATTCCTCTGCACCTGATTTATTTACCTTACACCTCAAAAATCAACAAAAAATCTAGGGATTTTCCAAATTTGGGGTTTGTAATTTGATGTTGAAATCCAGATTGAAATTGGAGAACTATTCTGAGTTTGTAAATCGGTATAATTTTGATTTATTGAAAGTTGGGCTGAAGAGGCTAAGGGCTCGTTTGATTTCGGAAAACTGTTTTCATTTTCCTAGAAAAAGTTTTTAGATAATGGAGTTGAGTTTTTGTTCTCAGTTTTCTATGAAAATTTTAGAAAATGCCTTTTGTTTAAATGGTGGAGTTTTTCATTTTTCATCAAAACTTATCTTTGAAATCCATGATGCTCTTGTAGTAGTTAAAATATCAACTCTAAATTATGGGAAAATTGCGATGTTATGCATTAAATTGAAGATTGCAGTCATATGGAACTATAATATACTTATTCAAGTATTCTCTTTTGTAGACAAAAGAACTTGGTTGCTACCCAATTCACCTCATAGAAGGATCTATCACCACTGTCACCGTAGGTATTTGAGATACAACAACTACTACTACTATTGGGTTCAACTTCATTCACTAAGAACTAATCACATTATCCATCCCAAAGTAAATGCATGTGGATCACATCACTTTGGAACCAACAAAACATCGTGGTGGTTACATCAAGTTGATATGTTAGATTTAGGTTGAGCACATATGGCTCAATTGTAACAGGCGTATGTACTCATTTTAAATGTAAAGGCCTTTTATTTCTATGTAGATATTAAAATGGGTAGTTCATGAGATTGTAGAATGATTTGTCTTCTGTTCCATAGCAGCTCGTTTGGGTTTTCATGGTATCATGACTTCGTTTCTCAATAGTTCATCATAATTGGTGATATTTTTCTTCATAACTCATGCTTTTTGCTGTAAGGTAATTTTCAATGTTAGACATGTGTAACTAGAAAAATTCTTCAAACACCCTCAATTTATACCCAAATATTTTGCGTACATTTATTTAAATATTACATCCGCCGCATTGCGCGTGTACACAACTAGTATGAAACAAAACGTATATAATATAAATGATCAAAATTGCATTATATCTTATAATGAATCAATAAATATATTAAATTAATAATGTAAATAATTTTATTACATGAGAAATACCCGATAGAATAGATATGTAATGGATAAGTCCAAACTAGAACCAAATAGATAAGTCCAAAACCAGTCCTAAATACGTTTGATCCTTATATGATGAAATCAAATATTTTTATTAAGACGGATTTGGTCTTATTTCTTATATATGAAATATAGTCTTTTTCTTTAAAGATCTTGCAAAGGAAAGGTGTGGTCGATATAATATTATCTCCTCGGAATATATGTACTATTTGTAGATTTTGGTATGGTCGATAAATACATTTGAAATGGGACCTATCTAATTTTGTGCACATTTAAATTATCAGTATATATTTTATTGAGTAAATTACATTTTTCATCACTGTGGTTTCAAAACTTCGTTTTTCATTCTTATGGTTTGCAATTCATTTATAGTTTTGTTCATGAGGTCAAAACACTACATTTTAGTATGAAAAACTAAAATAAAATGAATTGTAAACCATAAAAACGAAAAAACAAACAATAAATTTTAATTCATCTGGACGAAAAACATAATGAATTATAAACCATTAAAATGAAAATTGCAATTTTAAAACCATAAAAACAAAAATAACAAATTTCAACAAACCACAAAGACTAAAAACATAATTTACTCTATTTAGTTAGTCCAATCCCTTCTCTTTCTCACACATGTGAGAGAAAGACTAAGGGGGCGTTTGGTTTGCAGGACTCCGACGGAATGGGAAGGATTGTAATGATCAATTCCATTGATCAAATTCTATTCAGGCTTTTGCTTTACCTACGAAATGTAATTGAATTCCACATGTTCCGCCATTCATGGATTTGGTCGCTCCATCATAATAATTCCATTCGATCTCATTTTCTTAAAAAGACAAAATTATCTCCATCTTCCATAAATTATCTAAACCACGATCGACCACCATCGATTTGAAATGCCGTTAACCACCGTCAATCTGAACCACCATGCACCGGCGCCAACCACTACCTATTTGAAACACCGCTAACCGACGTTGACCATCACCATTTTTAGCTTTGTAGTTTGGTCCTGTAAACTTAGGTGTTATAAAGTATTTCTGTAACACCCGGAAATTTTTTAGGCAAGATATTAATAAATTTTGCATCTTAATGTTATCATAACTAACCATTTGGAGTGTTTCAAGTGATTAATGTTGAGTTGCGATGAATTGGAAGAAAAGAACGAAAAACGGAAGCAAAAACGCCATCGGTACGTGTTTGGCTATTGTGACATTGGCTATTGTGCCATGTCACAATCGCCCGGGGAGAAAATCAGAAAAAAGAGGTCTTGCGGTACATAGCGGGCTATTGTGACATTGGCTATTGTGCCATGTCACAATCGCGGGGGGAGAAAAATCAGAAAAAAAGGAGGCATGTGGTACATAGCGGACGATTGTGACATTGGCGATTGTGCCATGTCACAATCGCAAAGGCAAGGTCGCCCGGGAGCTCTAGAATGTCTTTTTAGGTCATTTTCAGCTACCATTCTCTCATACGAAAACCACACTCCTTTTTCTCTCCAAGTTTTCTCTCAAGGACGATTCTTAGAGCATTTATTAATCCATTTCACCACCTTCTATGCATTCATTGTTCCGTAAGAGTGAAAATTCAAGGTGGTAGCATCAAGAGAATTGTAGTCTTCATTCTCTTCACCAAGTTCCACCATTTTTAACCATTTTAGGGAGTTTCTAGGGTTTACCTAACCTTAGCTTTGTGAGTTCGTTTCTAACTCTTTTACAAACTTAATACTTGTCTTAAATGTTGTTTTACTTCATTTAAAGTATATGATTTTGTTATTTTAAGCATTTGGTTAAGTTTGAAGATTTTAGGTCAAAATGAGGAATTGGAGATTTTGATCTTGGATTTGAAATTAGTATTTTAAATGTCTATGTTATACTTGTAAATGTCTCTAGATGAGAAATACTTTGAGTATGTAACTAAAATTATTTGACCTAATTTTCGGTAAAGTTCATATTTCAAAGAGAAACATTTATAAAAGGGTTTTTCGGTAAATGGAAAACTATCAGTACGTCTCATTTGATGTAGTTGATTTACAGACTAGTATGTAATCGATCCGTAGGCATTTAGTCGGTTATAAGACAGAATTGTTGTCCCCTTTTGGTCACGTTTGTAGTCATCGAGGGCCTTGCATTTTGATGTATTCATTGGTTGTTACCAATTGCCATTGACTCTTACGGAAGTTCTAGGATGGGTCATCGAGGGCCTTGCATTTCGGTGTATTCGTTGGTTGTTACCAATTGCCATTGACTATTTAGTTGGCTAACATCGAGTTGTGACTTACTTTTTTATCTGTCACCAAAGATGGTATGATCGGGTTTCCCCGCCGTTACTTTTAAAAGAACCTTGCTCACCAAGAGTAAGCTTTCAAGTTAAGTTAAATGGTATAAAGTCTTTCAGTCCTTTAATTAAATATCTTACAGCTATATCCATTTAACTATTTGTTCTCACTAGGCGTAAGTCTCACACTTGTTCTTAAATGCCATGTTGAGCAGATTATCGTTTTAACGGGGCTCCTTAGAGCGGAGCGGAGCGTTGTGCCGGTAGAGGCACCTTTTTGGGCTTACACTTCCAAGTGTAATTATTGGAGAAACTATTAATGTTATTTTGAGGATATTAGTGACACCCGAACATAATCTATATTCCGGATGTTTGTATAGATTAATAAGTTGTCATTTAGTATTCGTATATTGATGTAAACTCCGTTACTTTCCCCATCTTTTGGTCGATCCTTTATCTTTTAGATGTATTCGGCATTTAAATTTCTGTTTAAATTTAAATTTGCTCTAAATTTTAGGGTGTTACAAGTTGGTATCAGAGCTCTAGTTTAAGCGATCTAGGTATGAATTTAAGATACCTAGACTTAAGCTGAGACTTTAGGTATTAAATTGTGAGTATGGGTAGACACTCTTGAGATGGGAGAGCTTTAGAGTCGACGGAAATGCACTAGCTAAGAACTGCGACTTTGGTGATAAGAATTATTATATGTATGATATATTCAAAATATCACGTAGCCAATGCTATTTTGGGTATATTGTTATGTGAGCATGCTTATCTTACTATGGTTACGATGATTGGTGAATGTGTTATACGTATTTATGTTAGCTTTGTCTTACTCCTATTCTAGCATCTTGACAAACTAAGATGGTTAACACTAAGATGGCTAACACGCGCACCAGATCGCAAATTGAAGCTGACGGCGCAAATCATAGCACAACAGATGTCAGTCAGCCACCTCTGACCTCTGCTATCCCATCAAGAGTTGTGCCTAGACTAGATCGTATCTCGTCAGGTAACCTTAACGTGGGAGGTCCTCTAATGGTGGAAGCGGGTTCTCAAGATGAACTTCAAGTCCGTTTGTTGCAAGTGGTGAATTCTGTTATAGCTCAACAGCATGAAACAATGATGAAAATATTTGAAGAACGTGATGCTAGTAACCGAAGGCATGAAGCCACTACTGAGAACATCATAGGGGGTTCTGGGGGTAATGGAACTGGGCATGCTACTGAAGAGACACCCGTGACAGAAGTGAGAAGGACAGGAACGGGTTGTTCATACAAGACTTTTATGTGCACTAAACCACCCGAGTTCTCAGGCTCGGATAACCCAGTGATGTGCTTGAAGTGGTTACGTGAGATAGAACAAGCTTTTGGCTCGAGCGATTGTGAAGAGAGGCAAAAAGGTAAGTTTTTTTCGCAAATGCTTCAGGATGAAGCCCTAGTATGGTGGAATGTCACTACGATCTCCCTTGGACCCTCTATTGTATCCATGCTTACTTGGGAGATGTTCAAGGCAAAAATAATGGAAGAGTATTGCAATGAAAGTGCGGTTGATCGAATAATTGATGAGTTTCGGGCCCTCAAGAAGGGAGACAAGACTATTAGAGAATACTCACGATTTTTTGTGGAGAAACTAAGTTTAGTGGCGCACGTGGCCCCAACTGAAAGGGATAAATTGAAAGCCTACATCAAAGAGTTGCGATCCGAAATGATGGAAATAGTGCGAGTTTCGAAACCCTCAACTCTTAGAGAAGCAATTGAAGAAGCTCAATATAGTGAGGATGCCCACAACTTGGGCATGGAAGAGAGGAGAATGGTCGGTGAGCAGAGGAAATGGGAAGGCAACTCTATGCCATACAAGAAACCAAACTTCCATGGCTACAACAACCGTGGGGTCAATTCTAGGCAAGAGCCTAGGTGGTGTCACAAATGCAAGAGCAAGCACCACGGCTCATGTTGATCCTACTCCAAGACTTGTCACAATTGTGGGAAGACGGGTCACAACCGCAATGATTGTACCGCAAAGGGACTCGTTTGTTTTGAATGCACGGAGCCGGGGAACTTCAAAAGAGATTTCCCAAAGTTGAAAACGGGAGGAAGTCAAGGGAGGAGAGAAGACGTCCCTAAAGTTATGGGGAGGGCCTTCATGATGACCGCGGAAGAAGCGAAAGCGGCGGCGGATGTGGTGTCGGGTACGTTCCTTGTTAACTCCGTTCCCGCTCATGTTCTTTTTGATTCCGGCACTAATTTTTCTTTTGTGTCTTCTACTTTCTATCCAAGACTTCATGCACTTTTTAGCATTTTAGAAGATGCTTACATTGTTGAAATAGCCGATGGTAAACAAGTTTTAGTTCGGGATATTTTAAAGGGTTGCATGTTAGAGATCGAAGGAAATAAGTTTGGAGTAAACCTCATGCCTATTGCAATAGGAGGGTTTGATGTGATAATAGGAATAGACTAGTTGGCCGAGAATCATGCCGAAATGGTATGCTCCAAGAAAATGATTCGGATTCTGTTATCGAATGGCGGTATAGTGGTGGTTTACGGGGAAAGAAAGAAAGGTGAAATAGCATTGTTGACATTGGAAAAGGCACGCAAGTACCTAACCAACGGATGTCCTTCGTTTTAGCATATGTTCAAGATGCTAAGTTAGAAAAGAAAAAGCTTGAAGACGTTCGAGTTGTTAGTGAGTTTCCGGATGATTTTCCCGAAGACTTGCCCGGTTTGCCACCTAATAGACAAGTAGAGTTTCGTATAGATCTTGTACCGGGAGCCGCTCCAATAGCTAGAGCACCTTACCGGTTGGCACCATTAGAAATGCAAGATATGATGTCACAACTACAAGATCTCTTAGACAAAGGTTCTGTGAGACCAAGCTCATCGCCATAGGGAGCACCAGTTTTATTCGTGAAGAAGAAAGATGGCACAATGAGGATGTGCATCAATTATAGAGAACTAAATAAAGTAACCGTAAAGAACAAATACCCACTCCCAAGGATAGATGATCTCTTTGATCAACTTCAAGGAGCAGGTTGTTTCTCAAAGATCGATCTTCGTTCGGGTTATGACCAAGTGAGGGTGAGAGAAGATGATGTGGCAAAGACAGCGTTTAGGACTCGTTATGGTCACTATGAATTTCTCGTCATGCCCTTTGGCTTGATGAATGCACCAGCGGTGTTAATGGATTTAATGAATCAGGTATGTAGGTCTTTCCTTGACAAGTCAGTGATTGTACTTATTGATGACATACTCGTCTACTCTAAGGACGAGTTAGACCACGAGCAACACCTCAGTGAAGTTCTTGAAGTTTTGAGAGAAGAAAAGTTGTACGCTAAATTCTCTAAGTGTGACTTTTGGTTGAAGGAAGTCCAATTCTTGGGCCATGTTGTCACTCAAGTCGGAGAAAAAGTGGACCCCTCCAAGATTGAAGCAATGATAATTGGGAACCACCCAAAAGCCCATCAGAAATCTGGAGCTTTTTAGGCTTGGTGGGTTATTATAGAAGATTTATTCTAGATTTCTCCAAGGTTGCTTCTTCCTTGACGACTTTGACAAAGAAAAATGTGAAGTTTATTTGGACCGAAAAGCAAGAGAAAGCCTTTCGGACTCTCCAAAGGAAAGTATGTGAATCTCCGATCCTTTCTTTACAAGAAGGATCCGAAGACTTTGTGGTGTACAGCGATGCATCCAAAATGGGTTTAGGTTGTGTGTTTATGCAAAGAGGCAAGGTGATTGCATATGCGTCGAGACAACTTAAAGATCACGAGAAGAATTATCCTACCCATGACTTGGAGTTAGCGGCGGTGGTTTTTTTCTTGAAATTGTGGCAGCATTATCTTTATGGTACCAAGTGCACTCTCTATACCTACCACAAAAGTTTAAAGTATGTCTTTGATCAAAAGAAGATAATATGAGGCAACGTCGTTGGCTCGAACTACTCAAGGATTACGATTGTGAGTTACTTTACCACCAGGGTAAAGCCAACATGGTAGCGGATGCTTTGAGTCGAAAGGAGTACGGTAGTGAAACGCATGACTTGCTCACGCAAATCGACGTGGTATCTAGTTTGATTGATCGAATCAAAGTATCCCATACGGAGGCACTTTTAGAAGAAAACCTCAACGGAGAGGTGATGGTAAAGCAACATCTACTTTTGCCGGAAGACGATCGCGGTTTAAAGTTGTTTCAAGTTTGTATTTGGGTGCCCAAGATCGGGGCAACCGCTAGTTACTCTTAGAAGATGCGCACGAATCGAAATATTCCATTCAGCCGGGTAGCAATAAAATGTATAGAGATTTGAAGTTAACATATTGGTGGACCGTTATGAAGTTAGATGTGGCCAACTATGTAGAAAGATGTGTGACGTGCTTGCAAGTAAAAGCGGAACATCAACGACCATACGGGTGTCTTCAATCTCTGGAAATACCGGAATGGAAATGGGAGCATATTACAATGGATTTTGTGACTAGGTTACCAAAGACCTCGAAGGGTCATGATGCTATATGGGTGGTTGTAGATCGTTTGACAAAAAGTGCTCATTTTTTAGCCATGCGGGAAGCCGGACCGGTTGACAACCTTGCTAAGTTGTATGTAAATGAGATCGTTTCAAGACACGGTGTGCCTCTTCCTATTGTGTCAGATCGTGATAGCCGTTTCACCTTCAACTTTTGGGACAGTTTTCAAAACGAGTTAGGCACCAAGATACATTTAAGTACCGCGTACCATCCTCCAACCGATGGTCAAAGCAAGAGGACTATCCAAACTCTCGAAGACATGCTTAGAGCGTGTGTATTGATTTTGGCAGAAACCGGGACTCACATTTACCACTTGTAGAATTTGCTTACAATAATAGCTACCATTCGAGTATTGGAATGGCACCGTTCAAAGTCTTGTATGGGCGTAAGTGTAGAGCACCGGTGTGTTGGTTAGAAGCGGGTGAAAAACAATTTGCCGGTCCCGAAATTATGCAAGAGACGGCCGACAAAGTAAAAAGTATTTGTGAGCGACTTAACACGGCTCAAGACCGTCAAAAGAATTATGCCGATAAGAAGAGGAGACCCATGGAATTCCAAGTGGGGGAGCGAGTTATGCTAAAAGTATCCCCTTGGAAAGGTGTGGATCCCAGAATATGATCAAGTCCTTAAATAATTAAGTAAAACACGAAGAATACACAGTTTAATGAAGATCCGAAGTCGGATATCTTACTTGTATTGATTAAAAGATCAGATCTCTCTAGCAATTTAGATCTCGATGTTATGCACCCTCATACAATGATCCTATGCGTCTATTTATATTAAAGGACTAAACGATATAAGGAAACTAAGATAATGGCATTATACACTTGCCATGTTTACATTTAAGTAACATTTCCTTATTTTTGACACACTTAAATAACGTCCTAACAATCTCCCCCTTTGAGTCAAAATGACTGTTTATCTCTTTAGCTCGAACATTCCTTCAAAACATCTAAGGGTCTGTCTGTAGTTGATGCCCTTGTCAATCAGCTCGATAGCGTTTAGTAAATTTTCTCGTTCATTCGCCTTAAGCTGTTGTTTCTTACTTCTTCTTTGATCAGCCCTTGCTTCTGCAGAATGTCTGTTCGAATAGCCCATAAAGTTCCGTCAGAATAAGAAGCAACTTCCCCAAATCTTAATTAAGAATCTCATTTCTCCGTTTGGCTTCATGTATACAACTCTATGAGCTGGTCGGGTCATCACTTGAGTCACTTTCAAATTCTTTAAGCCTGGAAAATCTTGATCAGGCTTTGGCAGATACACTTTCTTCTGTTTACTTTCTACAGCCCGTTGGAAATCATGTAGATAGTTGTATCGAACCTCCTTTCGAATATGCCTCACAATTGCTCTTAAAGCTCTTTGTTCATCCACCGATCTTCTGGTTTTGTCTTTAAGCTCACTATACAGAGTTTCCATATCAGTCACATCCAATCTGGCAAAGTCAGCTTCAGAAAAACAGTAGACTTTACCATCATATCTTCTTACTTTGAAAGTTGGAAATTCTACTTGATAGGCTTTATCACATCTGATCTTCATGATTGCGACTATTCTGTGTCTAGAAATTACTTCTTTAGGATCCTTCGCTTTAGTCTTCAGTATGGTCACATATCTTTTGCATGGTTTCTTCTAAGTATGGAGTTCTGACTTGTGGATTTACCCATTTTTTGTTTGAAATAATTCTTTCCCAACGAATTTGATGCGGTAGCAGCGGTGTTTGATCAATATTTGTTGGTAGGAATTTCTTTTCCGCATGCATAAGATTCACATAATCTTCTTCTTTTAGCACG
Organism: Silybum marianum; assembly: GCA_036898165.1. Lineage (NCBI taxonomy): Eukaryota > Viridiplantae > Streptophyta > Magnoliopsida > Asterales > Asteraceae > Silybum > Silybum marianum. The sequence goes on along the minus strand of CM072542.1, from coordinate 22,037,550 downwards.
GGTTCATATAGATCACAAAACCAGTTTCGGACTGAATCTCTTAAATGCTGAACATTTACTTCTTCTTCATTTGGTGGTTCAGCAGCTTGCGAGCCACTCCCAATTTCAAATTCTACCGCAGACTTTTCAACCTTTGGCAGATCTTGTTGTTGTGTGGGAGGTGGAGCAGATTGTTGTTGGCTGGATGGTGGAACTGTAGATGTAGATGGACCAGAAGTTGTAGCAGAAGATGGTCGAGATTGAGCTTGAGTTCTTGTAATCCGACGGCGTGTCTCGCCCTCAGGGCGATTTGGACCAAAGGCCGGATCGTCCTGATCAGGTCAACGAGGTGGAATAGACGCGGTGGGACGACAAGACTCTTGAATGGCCGTGCGAAGAGCAGTGATGGCACCAAGAATCTCATTAGTTGCTTGCCTTTGTTTGGTTGCCATGTGAAGAAGTTGTGACTCTATATCATCTTTGAATAGGTCGAACTCATAGCGAGTGACATTCGGAATTTCAAGATTGCGACGAAGAAGACCCGTCAGGGTATCTTCAGGTAAGCCTCGAGCTGTAGCTTCAGAATACAAGTTGGCATATAACATGGACATGAGTTCATCATTTTGTACTCATATCTATGTGGTGATGGTGGTCGATTCCGAGGATCTGAACGCGGATCAGGATGCTGAGGTTGTGGACGTGGAGTACGACTACTACTTGGTCGGGAAGAGCTGGCTTGATTTGGATCTGGATGTCGGGAGCGGGAAGCTTCAAGTAATTCTTGAACAAAGGCGCGTCTTTCAGCAGTCATGCGAGCCTCATGAGCATTTAAAGTAGCTTGAGCTCGTTGGAATTGAGCATCCATAAGCGCTTGAGCCTCGGGAGAAAGCGCGAATTGATGAGTAGGGATACCTGATAGGGAAACACCGGCATCACTTAGATTACCCGTTGACATCACAGTTGAGTAACCCGGATGACCTACGTCCAGTGGTTGCAGTGATGTGGCACTGGTAGGATTTCCTTCCAATCCTCGTGAAATATCCGGAATGAACATCACTATGGAAGTTCCGACTGGGCCACGAAGGCTCGTAGTGTGTACGTACTCGTGTTCCCTAGAAGGCTCTAGACTCGATGTGCTCAAAAATGAAGGCGAAGTAGGTGAGATACTACTTCTTGTTTCAATAGCTTTGTCTCCCGAAGGGAGAGAGCAGCTAGATGAGGTGATAAGCTCACAAGAATATCTGAAACCATAGGCTGTTGTGAGCTTACGGAGTGGCTGGGAGGGGCGTGCAATTGCGTTGTTGGGCAAACAACGTCTTGTCTAGTTGTGGAACTCAATGAACGAGTAACCGCAATAGATTCGATGACCCGCGTAGAGGGGATAGGTGTCTCACTCTCCAAAATGTTTTCCTCCCCTTCACTCACTCGCACGTCTAGATTTTCAACTAATTCTCCCTCCGTTCTCCTTATTTCTCCAAAAAGTTAGTCAAGTGTTGGGTCAGGGTTAGGTTCCGAGAACTGTTCAAAATCAAAAGTAGCCTCCAATGAGGTTTCTTGAACTGACGGCTGTCGGCCAATTCTGTGTAGGGCAGCATCTTCCGAAGCGTCAATGCGCTGACGTTTTCTTTGAATAAGGTCGTCGGGAAGAGTGTCTTCGGTATCAGATTCGGACGCAGGTTGATACACTCTAGTTCGGCTAACGCGCATCTTTAACCGGCGGGTGGACGGAGACTTTAACCGGCGGGTGGATGGAGTGATAGTTGGAATGGCTGGTGCAACAGTAGATGGAATGGGGATTTTCTGATCTGTTGCACCTCCCACTACATTTCCCCTTACATTCAGTGTTCTCTCAACGCCCTGTTCAGGATCCCCTTGATCCTGAACCTGCTCGTCTAAGCTAATACCCTCGCCCACACGATGATGTTCCTCACAGATAGGCTGTTGGGCAGGCTGTCCCGGTTGTTGGGGAGCCATTAAGCCGATACTCTCCCTATACGCTATCACACTAGGTGCATCTTGATCAGCAAGGGATAGAAGGGCTTCGGGTAAAGGCATGGTGAATGGAAATTGAGACTTGTTGAACTTGAGGTATTTCTGAATGAATGATGGACCAAGAGGAGAGCCATTTCTTCTTGGAATCTCCGCACGGGCATTCATCGTTCGATGAATGGCAATCTGAAAGAATCGTTGGAAAGGTATGAACTCCCGTGCACGTTGATTTTCCTTGTCGGCGGCAAATGCTACAAGGTCGTTCCAGATGAGAGAAGCATAGTCGTAATGACGACTGTAAATGAATCCATGGAAGATATGCAGTGCGGATGAGCTGGCCCGATCCATTCCAGTATGTTTCCCTGTTAGACACTGGTTGATTAGCGAAAAAATTGTAAAGTAGATATGGGGCAGATACATCCGTTTGAATTGTCCGAATGACATGAGTTCGTCAGTGTAGCCCAAGGCCCGAAAGTCCCAGCATAGTTCGTCCTCGCTCGGCGGATCTTCAAAAGAGTCAAGGCCGGGGACGGAGTTCGCAGCCGGAAGATGGAGAATACTTGGGAGTCTGGTAGGTGTGAGTTTGGTGATGAACTCATCAATTTGAGCAGCGAAATGATGATCGCCTTCCACCGGGTGATATTCCAGAGTATACCAAAATTGATGCAGGTAGAATACGGGGACCCGGTGTTCGAGTGCGAAAGCAACTCGAAGGGGATGGTTACGAATAATCTCCATGACAACGGGGTGATCCAAGCGCATGTCAAGGTTGAGTCGATGGTTGTTCGGTTTGAGCTCCCGTGTTGTACTCGGGTGTAGTAAGATGTCATCTCGATTGGCCACGTTGATGCTTGGTGCAGTGGAGCGTTCAGAGGGCATCGGGTTCTCGTCATCAGACATGTTAGGATCATGGTGAGCCGTCATTGGAACTGAAAGCACAATGTTAAATCACGGATGAAAAGTCAGAAAAATTTCCAAGTATAGATGTCGGGTCAAGTATAGGCGACAAGAATTTATGTCGGGTGTAAGGGAGGGGATATAACCACTTGTGTTTTGACAAGAAAGGGCCAAGTAAAAAGATGTCGAGTAAAGAGGATCGATATAAACACTTGATAGTTTCTTAAAGAAACACAAGGTATTATATCGGGTACCTATGAGCTGATAAACCTACTTGGATAAAACATGAAGTGCAAACCTGGAAAACTTGTCAAGGGAACGAGAGATGATAAAACAATTTATCGAGATAGAAAGAGGAGATAAGAACACTTGTCGGGTAAAGTATGGCGACAAGAACACTTTATCAGCCGACAAAAAAGGTTGTTGGGCCTTAAGGGGCTTATAAGTGTTCAGGATAAACTTTTGAAAAACACCAAGTGTTCGTGAGGATGAACTTGTCGATCTTTTATCGGCCGATAAAAAAAGTTGTCGGGCCTTAAAGAGTCGACAAGTTTTCCAACAAAAAACCTAAGTGTTCCTGAGGTCCGATAAGGTCAAACTTTGCCCTGATATAAAACTAGATATTTAACCAAATTAAAGCCTATACCTAGGATCGATGGTGTTCGATTAACATAATTAAAAATGATCCGAAGTTCCAATAATCACAAAATCAGGCGACAATAAACCAAAAATCGGGATTCCAAGGGATTGGAATCCGAACAGTTAAGCACTAAATTGATAAGCATGCAGGGGTTTAAACTAAATTTACCAAGAATTAAAGTTGATGTAGAAGAAAATGCGAACTTGGTGATGCCTTTGGATTCGAAAAACTCGAAGATTTGAAAATCGAAGTGATGCAACAGTATAATTCGAGGGTTTCAGAGAGAAAAAGAGGGAAGAGCACTATTGAAAAAGTGAAGAGTGCAGGTGGGGGCCCGAGGTTTAAATAGTGGTGTCATCAGAGGATGACACGTGGCAAACATTCCTCGGGGCCGACAACATGAAGGTAAGTCGGTTGAGTATCTTGTCGGGCCTTAGTCAGGCGACAAGAATTCTTGTCCGGTGAAGAAGGGCCGAGAATTGAGCTGTTTTGAAAAAAAATTAACAGAAAAATTTCTAAGTGCTCCCCCTTGAATTATGCTTACAGTAAGAAAACTTAGACTGATGAAAGAAAAAACTTACCTGTTCGCTCCCCCTTGAACGAAGAAAAGTTGAAAAACAACATCGAGACAGAAAACAAAAGGCACAGACATGACGAAAAAGATGTACGAGACGAAAATAAATTTGAAAATACAGAACATTGAATTTAAACAGAATATACAGAACAAGAATTCAAGAATGATGAAAAAGTCACTTTAAAAGGGAATTTTGTATAAATCTTGAATCGGAGTTTTGTGTAGTTTTGAAAATACTGATTCGAAATCAGGTTTTGAGATTTAGCATGCCCAACTTGGACACTAGAAACTGGAAGCGATTTTCATCCAATGCCTTTGTGAACAAGTCGGCAAGCTGAAGTTCTATATTAACAAAATATAGTTCAATCGTACCTCTTTCGACATGGTCTTTAATAAAATGATACCGGACATCGATGTGTTTCGTCTTTGTGTGTTGAACTGGATTGCTTGAAATGGCGATTGCGCTTTTGGAGTCACAGTAAATGGGAATCTTATCAAACCAGAATCCATAATCCTTGACTTGCGTGCGCATCCACAGTACTTGAGAACAGCAACTTGCGGCAGCAATGTATTCGGCTTCCGCGGTAGAAGTGGAGACACAAGCTTGCTTCTTCGAGGACCAACTTACCAATTTATCGGCTAAGAATTGAATGTGTCCCGTCGTGCTTTTGTTATCAAGAATGCTTCCTGCATGATCAAAATCTAAAAAGGCAGTTAACTCGAAACTCGTATCCTTTTAAATATCGAAAAATACGTTTGATGGCATTAAGGTGAGATTCTTTTGGAGATGCTTGATATCTAGCGCATAAGCATGTGGCAATCATTATGTCCGGTCGACTAGTCGTTAAATACATTAAGGAACCAACCATTCCCCGGTAGTTTTTAGAATCCACCGCTTTTCTCAAAGGATCAGCGTGTAGTTTTGAACCCGGAGACATGGGGGTGCCAATCGGAGTACATGTCGTCATGTTATATTTACTTAACATATCCGAGATGTATTTCGATTGGTTGATGGATATTCCCATTGAAAATTGTTTTATTTGAAGGCCGAGGAAAAAATTCATCATTCCCATCATGGTCATATTAAATTTGGCAATCATGAGCTCGGAGAACTTCTTGCATTGTTGTGGGTTAGTTGAACCGAAAATAATGTCGTCCATATAAATCTGAATTAGCATAATATCACCATTCTCCTTTTTAATGAAAAGAGTTGGATCGATTTTACCTTTTGAGTATCCATTTTTCACTAAATAGGCAGAAACACTATCATACCATGCGCGTGGGGCGTGTTTTAAGCCGTAGAGAGCCTTGTCGAGGATGTACACATGATTTGGCTTTGAAGGAGCGACAAACCCGTCAGGTTGGGATACATAGACTTCTTCACGTAGTACACCATTCAAGAAGGCAGTTTTGACGTCCATTTGAAAAACCACAAAATTCTTGTGTCTCGCGTATGCTAAGAACATTCGAATTACTTCAATACGGGCCACGGGTGCAAAGGTCTCGTCATAATCAATTCCTTCTTACTGGCGGTATCCTTTGGCGACAAGTCGGGCTTTGTTGCGAATGACAATCCCATCTTCATCTTGTTTGTTTTTGAAAATCCATTTGGTGCCGATGATGGTTTTGTTTTGTGGACGGGGAACGAGGCGCCAAACTTTCAAGCTTTCAAATTGATTGAGTTCGTCTTGCATGGCTACAATCCGATCAGAATTGTTCATTGCTTCTTGAATGGATGTGGGTTCGATCTTGCTTAGAAACGTAGAGAACAGACAATCGTTCGCCGAGGCGGATCGCGTTGTGACTGGTTTGGTTGGATCTCCAATAATCTGATTGGATGGATGAGAACGGACCCATTTGGTCGTGTGGGGAAGCGGTTGAAATACTCTATTTAGTTAGTCCAATCTCTTCTCTTTCTCACACATGTGAGAGAAAGACTAAGGGGGCGTTTGGTTTGTAGGACTCCAACGGAATTGGAAGGATTGTAATGATCAATTCCATTGATCAAATTCCATTCAGGCGTTTGCTTTACCTACAAAATGTAATTGAATTCCACATGTTCCACCATTCATGGATTTGGTCACTGCATCAGAATAATTCCATTTCATCCCATTTTCTTAAGAAGACAAAATTATCCCCATCTTTCATACATGATCTAAACCATGATCGTCCACCACCGATTTGAAACGCCGTCAACCACCGTCGATCTGAACCACCACGGACCAGCCGACCACCAACTATTTGAAACACTGCTAACCAACACCGACCACCACCGCCAACCACCACCGACCATAATTGAGCATCGCCAACCACCATCGATCTAAATCACCGTCGACCAGTACTGATATGAACCACTACCGACCACCACTGCCAACCGTCACCGATCTGAACCACCGCATACCTGAACCATTATTTTGAACCTCCGTCGACCACCGCCGACCTAAACCCCTATTCTAAACCATCGTCGACGACCACCAACCTTAACAACTGTTTGGAATCACTGCCGACCACCACCGACATAAATCGCCGTTTTGAACCAGCACCGGCCTGAACTGCCGTTTTGAACCAACACCGCCTGAACCGCCATTTTGAACAAACACCGGCCTGAACCAATGTTTTAAACCACTACAGACATTGCACCACCGACCTGAACCGCTGTTCTAAACCACCACCGATCTAAACCACCGTCGACCACTACCAACCTAAACCACTGTTCTCAACGACCATCGACCACCACCGATCAGTTTCAAAATTTTCAAAAAGAGTATTTTGGTCGTTTACCAATATTTCATTCCAATTCTAAAGATACATAATGTGAACCAAACAGACATATTCCAATTCTTTAAACAGATTCACTTCCGGTGTATGTCAACCAAACATGTGATCAAACCTGATAACATTTCCTTTGAATTCCTTTAAAGTCAATTTTTTTGACAGATTCCATTCCATCCAAAAATATTATGTGAACCAAATGGCCCCTAAGGCTTTGTTTGGCTTGTAAGACTGGATTGAATTGGAGTTAAATTTCATTTCATTCCATGTTTGGTTTGAATTTATTTTTTTTAATTTGAAATCATGTGATTTCATTAAAATCCCATAAACATAAGATTTTGAAATCCAATGACAATGTTGGTACTTTATGGGATTTCATAAAATTTATATTTAGTAATGTTTTTAAATATGTTAAAAACATTTGTTTTATAGTAATCAAGTAATATAAAAGGTAATTTATTTTTTATAATTATTTATAAATATAAATAATTGTTTATAATTGTTTGGGTAAATCTCCAAGACTCACAACCGTTGACTTTTATGTTCTATCAAGCATATTTTATGACTTTGGAAGATTTATTACAGCTCCAGGATCAATAGTCGAACGAAGCTCACTCAGGAAGAGCATGATGTCCGACGTACGATATTCGCTTGACGCACGATTTCAGCGTAAGATATAGTAAGAACTAATCGTTAACATTCGTTAGAAATTGCACAGATCCGTTGGACGGTTACGGTGAACGTCATCAAAGACATTCATGAAGACCAATAATGATATACGACAGTTACAGCCGGCGAAAGCTATAAAATCCAAGCTCGGCCAAGCGATGGAGCCCAATCAATCATCCATGCGCTCTAGTTTCAAGAATCATGCAATTGTTCTCTAGATTTCGTACGATATTATTATTTATTTTTCTATATTTTTCTTTTCTGTAAACGTATGATCTCAGTTCCAAAGGACGACGTCCCTATTTGACTTCATTTTCCATAGTGCAACGACGGTCACTTCTATCTTTCGCGGTTTTTTCCCTCGTTAAAGGGTTTTTCCGCGTCACCAAATCTCTTGTTATTATCTTTTATTATTCTTGGTGTGTTTGTCGTGAGAATAGTACCTTTGACCGATCAGTTCCACAAACTCCTTAACTTGACTTTTGGTAAATCAAATTTTGGCATTAATAGTTGGGCGCCATCCGTGGGACCCGATCAAAGGAATTCTCCGACACTCGCAACCGTTACTAACGTTTTCTTTTTTATTCTCTGAATGGCATATCAAGGAGCTAATCCCGCGGAAGCAGCTTTAAGGGCCGAATTATATGTCGCACAAATACGCATTCATCAACTGGAAACGCAAAGAAATCTTCATGGGAGTTACGTCTCATAGCCTCCACCACCGCCCGGTCCAAAACCACCAGGGACACAATATTTTGGTCGACCACATCTTAACAACCAGCAACACCAGTATGCTAACCAACAGTTCCAGTACCAGCAACCTGGATCGTGGGCACTACATAACAATCAGTTTCAGAATTACAACCAAAACTACGCCGGAATACCTCAACAAAATACGTACGTACAAAATCCCTCCGCCGACAGCTCAGCAAATCCTGGGGGACAAAGCTCGTTCAGTATCCCTGTTGTAGAACCCGTCGTGCAACGAATCAAAATCCTGGAGGAACTGAATGAAAAAATGTTAGCTTTGTTATCAAAGCTACATGGAGCAGCCGTACGTGTCGACGTCGAACCTCCTACAGGATTTCAAACGTCACCATTCTCTGATGCAATTGCTCTAATCGAGGTCCCTAAGAAGTACAATATCCCCGCGTTCTCCCCGAAATACTCGGGATTAACGGACCCAACTGAACATGTCGCTCAATACAAACAACTGATGTGGACCATATCGATACCTTTACCATATCAAGAAGTATGCATGTACAAAAGTTTTGGAGCAACGCTTATCGGAGCCGCCCTGTAGTTGTTGATTAATCTGAAGCCAAAATCGATAAATTCCTTTGTAGATCTCGCAAATCAGTTCTTTCAGCAATTCACCAGCAATCGCAAAATGGAAAAACAAACGGGAGATTTGTATTACATTATTCAAAAGAATGGCGAATCAATTCGTAACTATTTTAACCGTTTTAATTCTGAAATGATAGGTATACGAAACTGCGATATAAGGATAGCCATCGAAGCATACAAGAGAGATCTGGACAGTGCGTCTGACCTATACCTGGATCTCACCAAGTATCCAGCCGAAACATTCGAAGACGTACGAGCTCGGATGCTGGCTTATATCAGAGTCAAAGACGACGCTTCTTTCTGACGAAAACACACTGATGATAAACGTTCTCTTGGCGTCAAAAAACCAGACTTCAAGCATCGTTCGACATCCAAATCAGACCCACAAAAGCAGATATCGAACGTTCGGTTCGATAAAAAGAAGGACACTTCGTCCTCTCGATATCCCCAGCATCCTAAGATCTCGTCCTACGATTTCAAAGGAACGACAGGTGACCTGATCAAAGCCCTAAAGGAAGTTCCAACGACCGTACGATGACCAAAGAAAAGTGATCAGCCGGATGAGAAAAAAGATACGACAAAATGGTGCGACTTTCACGACGATCATGGTCACATGACAGATGATTGCGTAGCACTAAGAAATGAGGTCGCGTGGGTTATATTGAAAGGGCATCTTCAGGACCTTTTGTCTAACGACAAAACAGGTAATATTCCTAAACCACCATCTCCGAATGCTTCTAAAACTGTGAATTACATTACAGGAGGGTCGGTCATCTGTGGACTCACGTACTCGGCCGCAAAAAGACACGCTACGCAACGATCGGCGACTCTACTATTCCCCGAGCACATAGACCAAAGTCAGACGTTGACCTAGAAGGCATGCCGATCGCGTTCGATGATCATGAGCTGGACGATTTGTACCCTAAGCATCATAACAGTCTTATAGTCCAGATGACAATCAGGAACTGTTCCACGAAAAGGATACTTATCGATGGAGGCAGCTCAGCCAACATAAATTTCCGCGAAACTCTTCAGGCAATGGGAATCAACGAGACTGAGATCGTGCGGCGCTCTACGATCTTAGTGGGTTTCAATGGTGATGCAGCTCATACTGTCGGGGAGATTACCCTCCTTATTTATGCAAAAGGAATTAATAAGTCAACTAGGTTCAACGTTATCGACTGTTCATCCGCATATAACATCATCCTCGGCAGACCATGGATCCACGACATGAAAGCTTTCCCCTCGACGTATCATCAAGTGCTTAAATTTCCTACTCCGTGGGGGGTCAAGAGATAAAAAGTGAGCAGAAAGTAGCGCGCGAATGCTACAAGACAGCGATGAAACCCCACAAGGAGCACATCTAGCAATTACAGAACCAGGAGGATTCGGCCGACGACCTGCAACTGCAAGAGGTTGTTCTTGACCCGAGCCATCCTGATCGAAAAGTTTATGTGGGGACATCCCTCGATCCAGCCATCAGACAAGAATTGATCGAATTCCTTCGACAAAATGCTGATTGTTTCGCCTGGTCGCACGAAGATATGTTCGGAATCGATCCAAAAATCATATCACATCAATTGTCCATCGATCCATCGTTCAAACCTATGAAGCAGAAACACCATAAATTCGCACCTGAACGGAACAGAGTAATCAATGACGAAGTCGACAATCTGCTTAAAACAGACAAAATTTGAGAAGTGAAGTACCTCGAATGGTTGGCAAATGTCGTGGTCGTCAAAAAGAAGAACGGTAAATGGAGAGTTTGCATAGACTTCATCGATCTCAATAAAGCTTGTCCGAAAGATCCATTCCCGCTCCCTCATATCGATGCCATGGTTGATGCAACGGCAGGACATGAGATGTTAACTTTTATGAATGCGTATTCCGGATATAATCAGATTCTCATGCATCCGAATGATCAAGAGAAAACGACCTTTATGACCGACAAAGGTAATTATTGTTACAAAGTAATGCCTTTTGGTCTTAAAAATATAGGTTCAACATACCAACGACTAGTCAACCAGATGTTCAAGCAATATCTGGGAGATACAATGGAGGTGTACATCGACGACATGCTAGTCAAATCAAAACGTGCGATCATGTGGAACACATAAAGCAATCATTCGACGTGCTCAAAGAATATCAAATGAAGCTGAACCCGACTAAATGTTCTTTCGGGGTATTTGTGGGAAGATTCCTAGGACATATGGTGACCCAGCGAGGAATAGAAGCCAGTCCTGATCAAATCAAGGCAATCAGCGAAATCAAATCACCTAGAAATTTCAAAGAAGTCCAAAGGCTTACCGGGCGAGAAGCCGCGCTCAACAGGTTCATTTCTAACTCGTCCGATAGATGCCATTTATTTTACAATGTTCTCAAGAAAAACAAAGGCTTCGACTGGTCGAGCGATCATGAAAAGGCTCTACAAGCATTAAAAGAATATATGGCATCATCGCCTCTATTGTCCAAGCCTCAAGACGGAGAAGAACTTCAATTGTACCTTGCGGTAAAGTCGAACTCAGTAAGTGTTGTTCTCGTTCGAGAAGAGAACAAGCAGCAACTTTCGATATATTACGTAAGTAAATCCTTACTCGACCAGGAAAAAGGTACACGTCTATGGAGAAATTGCTTTTAGCATTGGTCACAACGGCTAAGAAGCTTCGGCATTATTTTGAACCACATGTTATCAATGTTATTACTAACTTTCCGTTGAAATCTGTGTTGAGAAAACCCGAGCTTACAGGTCTGTCCGCAAAATGGAGCATCTATCTCAGTAACTACGATATCAGTTATAAACCTTGGACCGCGATCAAATCACAGGTTTTAGCTGATTTCATTGCAGATCTCAGCCCTGAATTGGAAAAGACAACGATCGAAGAAACACTCAGTATGGAGACCCAAGACGAACGACCATGGGTGTTACATGTCAATGGATCCTCTAATATACGAGGATCAGGATTAGGCGTCGTCTTGAAGTCACCATAGGGGGGCATAACGGTCTATTCCGTATCCTGCGAATTCAAAGCCACATACAATAAAACGGAATATGAAGCCTTGATCGTAGGACTGGGTCTGGCATACGATTTGGGGGAAAGAAATTTACAAGTCAGAAGCGGCTCTTTACTCGTCGTCAATCAGATGAATGAAGAATTTGCGACGAAAGATTCAAAAATGGCAGCATATTGGCAGATCGCCAGAGATCGAGTAAAAAAGTTCAAATTTTTCGATACTCAGCAGATCCCCAGAGATCAAAATGCCCAAGCTGAAGCACTTGCCAATTTGGGATATGCTTTATCGAAATCATTCCTCGATATCGTACCAATGATCCACCTAACAAGCCCCTCAACGAAAAACGAAAAACACGATCAGGTGGCAGTTCTGGATGAACCAAACGAATGGATGAAGGAAATCTGAGAGTATCTAATAGATGATCGACTCCTGGAGGACAAAATGAATTCTCGACATATCCGATTTAAGGCCTTTCGATATGTAATGATCGCAGGAAAGTTATACCGACGATCGTCCACCGAGTTAAATATACGATGCCTCGTTCCGAGTGAGGCCCAAAAGGTCCTCCAAGAAATGCACGATGGAGACCACGGAAATCATTTAGGAGGACGGAGTATAGCAAACAGAATTTCTCGACAAGGCTACTACTGGCCAACTCTACGACAAGACGTTGTAACAAACGTGTAAAAGTGTAACGCATGACAACGGCACGCAGGTATGACTCATCAACCTTCGGAACCTTTACATTCGTCATTAGTCCCATGGCCTTTCATGCGATGGGGAATGGATATTGTCGGCAAGTTACCACCAGCACCAGGACAAAAGGTATATTTATTAGTTCTTAAAGATTATTTTTCAAAATGGGTAGAAGCCGCCGCTTTTTTCTCAAATACGAGATAAAGAGGTGATATCTTTTATCCCGACTAACGTTATATGCAAATTTGGTATCTCATCCGAGATAGTGTGCGACAATGGGTCTCAGTTCATAAGCGATAAGACGAAGCCATTCTGTGAAGACTGGAATATTAAGCTTACGACGCCCACACCTCGTTATCCTCAGTCTACGGGCTTGCAGAATCGAGTAACAAAACGATTATCAATTTGCTTAAGAAAAGACTCAAAGCTGCAAAAGGATGTTGGATCGAAGAATTGCCTTCTGTCTTATGTGCCAATCGAACGACTCCTCGTACTTCAACAGAACAAATGCCATTTTCATTGGTATACGGATGTGAAGCCGTCTTGCAAGTTGAGGCAAGACTGCCAATCACTCGATACACCGCAATCGACCATAATCTAGTGAACCTCAGTTATGACATTGATGCGCTCGAAGAATAAAGAGATTCAACTTATATTCAGATGGCGTCCCAACGAGAATCTGTCCAACGTCATTTTTTCAAGAAAGTTAAAGTGAAAGTCTTCCAAGTGGGAGATTATGTGCTACGACGAGTCTTCCAGAACACCCTAGAACGAAACGCAGGTAAGTTATCCACTAAGTGGGAAGGACCCTATCGAATAATCGCAGTCGTCGGGAAAGGAGCTTATCGGTTACAGACCTTAGACGATCGAAATATCCCACGTAGCTGGAATGCGGTACATTTAAAGAAATATTTCTTTTATTTTATTTTACATATTTATTTCTTTTTATTTCTATTTCGGGCCATTACTAACTTGAGCGTCGGAGGGTTGTTGGTCAAACCAACGACCACCCCTAACGCTCCCTTTTTGTCACAGGAATGCACGACCTCCGCAGGAACGCACGATCTTTACAAACAACTCACGATTTGCTTTATGCGAATTAAAGACTTAATCGTCTGAATCTTCATCGTTCAAAATGCATCGTTCATATGAACGATTCAAAATTTATGGATTTGAGGCTTAATCGTCGGAAAAATTCATTATTTTCCAAGTCTCAGTCATCATCGAATTATGATTAAATTCATTCCTGTCGTACACCCGGTTTGTTTTTAGCATTATTTTCAAAAAGAATGTAATAGATAAATACACGTCTGAATTATAAACATTCGACAAGACAATTAATTTTTTTTAAATTCCATTAAACAAGAGGGGGCAGTACAAAAGGAGGCACGACTTTGATAAGTCGTCCTAAGAAGTAGGGATGAGCATACGGACCGAAATCCCGAAACCGAACCGGTACCGGTATCGGTACTGAATATCATTACCGATTTGGTTTTCGGTACCGAGATTTTTCATATTCGGGATTCGGTATTTTTGGTTCGGTACCGGTATTGGTACCCATAAATCCCGAACCGAACCGGGTAATATTAAATGACACTTTCAATTTTGAATCGGTAAAAAAAAACTTTTCTTTTCCCAACATTATATCTTCCATTTTTATACCAAATCCACCTAAATATTTTAAAATTTTCGGTTCTTATAATATTCCACCTAAATACCGATTTTTTCTTTATATTTCGGTTCCATAATTTCTCCAAAACCCGGTTCTTTCATTAATAGGCTCCTCGATCCAATCCGGTTTCCGCTTAACATGGATCAATCTCAAGTAAGTTTATTTATGTTTCTTGTGATAAATTATCATCGTTTGTTTAGTGATACATGAGATCTTAAGTAACCATCAATTATATATAATTTATTGGAGTATGAAATTGTTCGTTTGTGAAAAAAAATAATTTCAATTGAAAACATGATTGTTGCAAAGTTTTTGACATGTATGTAACACTATATACATACACTCAGAATATACATATATATACATATATACGAAGCGCACTTTCTTATCGTTACAAATTTTGGATGTCAAATTGTAAAATTAAAAAATTATTTTTTACCGGTGTTTTTTAATCTTTTTTATGCCAATTTAAGTTAAATGAGTTCCTTCCCACATTTTACTCCACAATTAGAAAAACCATTTTGAGCTCTAAAAAACTTTTAAAAATGAATATAAACATGTCATGCGTGTGCATTAAGGATGGGATCTTTATGACTTAGACTTAGTTTAAATAATGTTGACACAACGGTGAAAAAGTTAGTCGTCCCTAAAAACGGTACCAAACGGTGTTAGTCCCGAAAATCCAGGTATCGAACCGGTACCGGTACCAAATTTCTATTACCGGTTCGGTATTCGGTAGTGTTTTTTTCCCTTCTCGGTTTCGGTGCTAATCGGTATCGGTACCGATTCGGTACCGGTCCGGTACCGAGCTCATCCCTACTGAGAAGCCCTAAAAACTAAAAAAGGACAAAAGGAAAAGCTAAGACGCATGAGGTTCGAGCTTCGCCAGTCGATCGTTGAGATCGACAATCTTACCTTGGGCCTCGCCCAACTGAGACTTCAGAATTCCCACCTCTCTAGCCTTCCCCACAAGAGCCGCCTCCAACTCAGCCTCTAAAGCGTTTATTTTATTAAGGGCCTCCTCCAGGCGACCTCTAAGGTCGGAGTTGACACCTTGCTCACGCTCAAGGTCATTTCAAGTTTCCTCGAAATAAAGGCGAAGTTCATCGGCACTGGCCGACGCCTTTTCTTCTTCCACCCGTAAGGAATCTTTGCGCTCATGCGCCATTCTCTCCGCATCGGAAGCCATGGTGATGACCTGGCCAAGAGACGCCTGAAGGGCCTGAAACAAAGGCCACATGATGTCAGTATCGCAAGAACGCATGAATGCTTAGACGCACGTCGCACGAAACACAGAGGGATTCATGACCCCGTAAAACCAACGTCGAATCAGGAGATCTTACCTGGAACGAACGATCAGGGTACTCGGCATGATCTCCGATCGTGGCAGAGGCTCCCGCCATAGGCTTTTTCTCTCTATCTTGCGACGGAAGGGAAGAACCAATTATGTACGATGGCGTGGGTGCCATCGACGTCTTCGCCTTCTTGAAACCTGCGGTTTCGGGAGACGGTTCCCTAAGGATTGGCCCCAGTGACCTTTCTTTCCCAAGACCCCGCCGAGCGGGAAGAATCCAATGACCGAGAGGGAAATCACTGTGATGAAAGTTTTCTATTTGAGGGTCTCAAGCATAATCTGTTCGATATAAGTTGGTTATGTGACAAATACTGGAACGTACATTTTGGCATTGATTTTTGTCATGTTCTTAGTTCTGAAAATCTAAACAAATTAACAGCCTATAGAAATGGAGATATCTATACTGCTACTTTCACTGAAGATGGTCAACTGCAGGGAGTTTGTTATATTTCTATTACCATGAAAAATGAAAGTTGGTTGGCACAAAAGGTTATCTCATCTGAATTTCAAAGCAATTCCTGAATTGGAAAGACATAAATCTGTAAGAGGTTTGCCAAAGATCAAGTTTGAAATAAATTCATTATGTTCTGCATATGAGCTAGGAAAGATAAAAAGAAGCTCTCATCCTCTAAGAATGCTTTCTTCATGTCAAGCACCACTTGAAATGCTACATATGGATCTATGTGGACCAATGAAGACTCAAAGCATGGGAGGAAAGAAGTATATCCTAGTAATAGTTGATGAATATTCAAGATATACTTGGGTTGAATTTCTGAGACTTAAATCTGATATTTCTATGTACTTATTCCTTTTCTAAGAAAAATACAGGTTCTTCTTCAATTTCCTATCCAAAAGATCAGATGACAATGGCACAGAATTTACAATTTCTACACTTCAGAATTTTTTTGATTATGTTGGAATATCCCATAATTTTTCCGTTGCAAGAACTCCTCAACAGAATGGAGTAGTTGAAAGAAAGAACAGAACCTTAGTAGAAGCAGCCAGAACTATGCTTGCCTATTCAGAATTATCTTTATCTCTTTGCGCAGAAGCAATAGGAACTGCCTGCTTTACTCAGAACAGAACTATTCTCAACAGAAAACTTCTCAAAACTCCATATGAAATTATTAAAAAGAGAAAACCCTCTATTGATTCTTTTAAAAATTTTGGATGCAAGTGTTTTCTTCTGAATGACACACAACTGTTAGACAAATTTGCTCTTAAAGGAGTAGCTGGAGTGTTTGTTAGCTATTCACAAAGATCCAAGGCATACAGAGTTTTCATCAAAGGCACCTAAAGGATCATTGAAACTTAAAATATCAGATTTCATGAGCTAAAAATGACTTCTGAACAAGACAGTTCAGAACTCAAGCTTAATCTAGTTTCTGAAATATTAAATTCAAGAAAAGAGCAATACTGATAAAACTTCTGAATCTAAATCTTTACTAAAGGCAAATTTAGATTACTTTTGTCAAGACTTATTTGATATTTTTGTTAATATTTCTGCAGATTATCAGAATCCATCCTTACTCAGAAAAATACCAGACCAAGTTTCCATAGAAACCACAATATCAAATCTTTCTGCACCATCTATCTCAACCTCAAATTCAGCAATTCCTACTTCTGAATTTGTACAAATCAACTCTGACACGGTTCCAGTAACCAACAATACCTATTTCTTCTGAACCAACACAGAATCTTCAATTTGAGGGGGAGTCTTCAGATCTGCATTCAGAACTTAATCTAAATTCTGAATCACATGCAATCATTGATGACTATGACTCTTTAAATAATGTCTCATCTGTTTAACCATTGCCAAATGTTAACATATGAACATCAAGTCATCCAATTCATCAAATCATAGGTGATGCCTCAAAAGGTGTTCAAACCAGATCAGCCACAGCTAATGAATGTCTGTATGTGAATTTTTTAAGCAGTATTGAATCCAAAAAGCCAAGTGAAGCTCTTCAGGATCCAGACTGGATATTAGCCATGCAAGATGAGCTAAATCAATTTGAAAGAAACAAAGTCTGGAGACTAATTACAAAACCAAAGGGGAAATCAATTATTGGCACAAAATGGGTTTTCAGAAATAAGAAAGATGAACATGGAATTGTTGTGAGAATTAAAGTAAGGCTTGTAGCAAAGGGTTATTGTCAACAAGAAGGCATGGATTATGAAGAAACTTTTGCTCCTGTAGCTAGGCTAGAAGCAATTAGGATCTTTCTAGCTTATGCAGCTCACAAAAAAATGCAAGTCTTTCAAATGGATGTCAAATGTGCATTTCTGAATGGAATTCTTCATGAAGAAGTATATGTTGAACAACCAGAAGGCTTTTTAGCAAAGAATTTCTAGATCATGTTTAGGGTATGACACTCTCACAACTTTTCTTCTGAATTCTAAGTTCAAAAGAGGTATAGTAGATACAACTTTATTTCTAAAAAAGGAAGGTGAAGACATGATCTTAATACAAATATATGTGGATGATATTATATTTGTTTCTACAAATTAAAAATTTTGTAATTTTTTTGAGAAGATCATGCAAACTGAATTTGAAATGAGTATGATGGGAGAGTTAACATTCTTTCTTGGTTTACAAGTTAAACAACTTTCCACTGGCATTTTTATTAATCGAACTAAGTATGTTTTTGACTTACTTAAAAAGCTTGACATGTCTTACTGTTCTAGTATTCAAACACCAATGGCCACAGCTACTAAACTTGAAGCAGATTTATCTGGTAAATCTGTTGATCAAAAGAAGTACAGGGGTATTATTGGTTTTTTCATTTACTTAACAGCAAGTAGACCTGATATAATGTTTGTGACATGTATTTGTAAAAGATATCAAGCCAATCCTAAAGAATCTCATCTTCTTGCTACTAAAAGAATACTTAGATACCTAAAAGGTTCACCTTCTTTGGGACTTTGGTATCTTAAGGATTCTGGATTTGAACTAACTGCTTTCTTAGATGCAGATCATGGTGGTTGTAAATTAGATAGGAAAAACACATCTGGATCATGTCAATTTCTGGGTGATAGACTTTTAAGTTGGACTTCCAAGAAGCATAATTGTGTATCCACTTCTACTGTAGAAGCTGAATATGTAGCAGCTTCCATATGTTGCTCACAAGTCATCTAGATGCAAATTCAAATCAAAGACTATGGCTATACATTCAAAAAGATTCCTCTGTATTGTGATTCCAAAAGTGCAATAACCATTACAGCAAATCCTGTTCAACACTCAAAGACAAAACATATTGATGTGAGGTATCATTTTATTAAAGATCGTGTTGAGAAAGGCAATATAGAAATGTTTTTTGTTCAGACTGATTATCAATTGGCAGATTTGTTTACGAAAGCACTTGATGAAAAAATATTTAATTTTTTGGTAAGCAAATTAGGCATGATGAATTTGTCTACGTAGGTATTTTAGATCAACTAAGAATTAAGGGTTAAATTCTGAGACTCATTCATTAAGAATTCTGAAAATCTTAACTTCAGAAGTTCTGAGGTTAACTTTTCAGAAATCTATATTTTAATTCTCAGAAGTACTAATTCTTCATTTCTAAAGTTGTTGCATTATAATACTTATCAATTTTTTTTTCTTTTCTTCTAACCATTTCTACGTTTAGCACTTTTCAAGGGGGGGATTTATAACTTTACTCATAATTCAAGGGGGAGTGATACTCATCCATGATGCTTTGTTACTTTCATATGTCATCAAGATCTCAAAAGATGAATACTGATTTTCAAATTAACAAATCTTAGAAGTATGGACAAACTTCTGAAGACAAAAGCCTGTTTTATAAATTGTTCAAACTTACTTCTAATATATCAAATTGCTTTATATATTCAGAAGCATGTTGTTTTAAATGTTTTTCATGAATATCAAGTCATAACATTCAAGTTCTGAACATAATTCAAAAGTTCTGATGTCTCTGTGAATCATTTCATCAAACTTCTGAACTTGTTCTCCGAAGTTCTGAACTTCCCGTTTTAAGACTGATTTAATACATGCGTGTGCCATGTGTTTTAATTATGTTGCAAAACAGTTCATTAATCAAAATAAATGATGATTACTTTTCTAGTCGTCATTACTTTTTACTCCTTTTTCGGCCACGTGTCCTTCCATGATCATCCACCTAATATAATCCATGGCTTCGTCATCTTCTTCTCTTTTTAGCAATTTTTCCCTCCGAAATTTAATTTCTGTTCTTCTTGAACTTCATTTGAACTCGAATCCTAACTCTCTGTCTACGATGTCGACTTCAAATGTTGATATGCCAATCCAAACTGCAAAGTCGTGTTTCAGTAACAGTGATACATCATAGAATGAAGGTCTTTTCAAAATAGTACCTAAAAAGATCATGATTGGATCAATGGAGGTTAATCTGGATGATGATCCAATGCTAGAAGACACTGCCACAAAAGGAAATGTTGAAGCCGATCCTTCAAACCCTACCACTAATCCAAACCTTAACCCTAACCCTCATTCACCTACAATTGGGCAAACACAAATGGAGCCAATCGAAGTACCTTCTAAATCTGTTGGCGGTGTAAATGATTCTCAATCTGTTGCTGGTACTGCTCAAGAAGAAAGTTATGGACCTGATCTTACAAAACTATATGTTCCAGAGCAAAAGAAGATGGAAATTAAGAAAAATAATTGTGCTCTTAATATTCGTTCAACAGACTTCAATGATGAACAAAGAATTTTGATTGAATTATTAAAGAAGCATCCTCTTAAAGCAATGTTTACAAAAACGTTTTTGGTTCCTGAGTCCTACTTACAACAATGGTGGTTTCACACTGAAATTGATGAAATAGAAAATGATTTTTCTTCATTTGTTCATGGTTATAGATTCTCCATTAAGGAATCTGATATCAGGGATATCTTTGATCTTCCAAAGGCTGACGCAGTAGTTGGTAAGACAACTTTTGATGCTATTTCTTCTTCATCTGAAAATATTGCAGATTTCATCAAGTTAGGATATTCAGAATCAATAACTACATTGAGTTCTTTTAGAAGAAAATGTCTTCCTCCTATTTGGTATTCCCTGTTTACCATCATCAACACATGTTTATCTGGGAAGACTTCAAGTTTAGACCAAGCCTCATCAAATGTCAGAGTTATCTTCCATGAAATTGCCCACAACAAGCATTATGACTATGCTTCTCTTATTTTTGAAGAATTAGAGACAGCTATCTCAAAGAAATATACTTATTCTTACATTCCTTATCAAAGATTCTTTCAAATCTTTATCAAAGGAGCCATGAAGACTGTTGAAGCCATTCCAAGATTGGATCATGAGGTACTTTTTCCACTTTTTTCTATGGATAACTTAAGACCACCAAATGCCAAACTCAAATTTCCAAATGCAATGCCATTACCAGTAGAACTTCTTGCCTATGTAAGTTCTATAAATAGGTTTTTGATTGAGTATTGTGAATCTTTGGGATTGCCTAAACCAGCAATCTCTACCCCAAATTCAACCCCAAGTGGTGAGAAAGGTGAGGGGTCTAGAATACATAGTGAGAGAGGGGAGGAAGTTCATGGTGGGGAAAAACCTCATAGTGAAAAGAGGAAAAATGTAAATGAGAGACAGGGTAGATATGTGAGAAAAAAACCTGATGAGGGGAGATCACAGGTAAAAGAAAAAGAAACCTGTGCACTAACTGATCTATGCCGGACAGCCACACAATCTATTACTCCACATTCTTTGGTGGGTAATATTGAAACAGCCAATGAGCCCATGGTAAATCTTGTCAACCCCCCAGCCACTCACCCATCTCTCAACAGTAGGGTGTTTCATTAACACATATGGGGCAAGCAGCACATCTACCATTGGGTCCCCACATGGAGGAGCCCAATGTTAAAATTGAAGGATATATGTCCCCCTTCACACATATATGCACATAGAGTTTGAGAGTCCACTCTATGTTGAGCCTAATGAACTACAAGATGTGAGATTTATTCACACAAGAACATATCTATCAGATCTCCATAAGCAAAGTGTTAGTCACATTGCAACAACATCGATAGATGTTCCTATTTCTGGACTTCAAGGATTGGATGGAAGTCCTGGTGGGTTGAACATCTCTAAAGCCCCATTCACTGAATTAGCAATGATTCATGATGTGGTGATATCAACAGGCCAGCCTACTTTTGTAGGATTGCAAACAGGATCATTTTTTGGTCCTGGCTCTATTACCCAATCTTCTGAATTTTCTGAATTCAAAGATTTCTGTACTTCTTAATTTGAAAAGATTCAGAAGGACATTATGGCACTATCTGAAAAATCAACCAAGGTGTTGGAGGATAAGGTGTAGAGTCAGGAGAAGTTATTGGAGCAGAAACTAAGTGAGTTGAAGAATGTTTCTGTCTCAACAAATGATCTCAAATCATTTTAAGAAGCTATTTTAAATTCTTTCTCAGAAGTTGTTTCTTCAGTGGAAAATCTCAAAACATCCTTGCCATCTACTTCTGCACAACCAGATCTCTCTCAGTTAGCCACAAAGGATGACATTAAACTCATTTGAATCAATTATTTTCAATTCAGAATACTCAAGTAACTTTGGATCAAAGAATATCTGCTTTGGAATGTAGGTCTCAAGCTGACACTTTGAAAAGAAAACATGATGATCAGGATCATGATGATCAGGAGGGGGAGAAAGAAGGAAAGTGTCTCATCTGAAGATGTACTTATGCTAAAAGCTCAGTCTTCTGAAAGATCCTCTGAAGATGTTGTTAGTCCCCAAGGAGAGATGGCTAACTAGGAGAGGGTTTTGTAGAAGGGGGGGTTGAATATAAAACACACAGAATATACTCTTTTTAAATTTTTTAATATAAATATTAAAAATTTACACACAGATAGTTTGATGCGGAAAAGAACAGGCACACTATTTTATCAAACTAAACACACTGATAACAGTAATTAACTTATACGCTAAGGAAGTTAAAACAATACCGTTATAGCACACAGCTTTGCCACAGTCACACAAATAATCACTCTGAAGATTTGTTGAAAGCGTGAGATTTCTGGGAAGGACTTCATCTCCTTTTATAGTGCCCATGCATGGGATGCAAGTGGACAGCTGTCAAGGTTTCATTAGCTGGAAGATTATCTGCTGGACAAAGGAAGAGACCACTTCCTTTGTACTAGAATAATGGATGAACAATTCCTTGTAGCACGTAATGTCAGATAACTTTATCTTCTTTTCTTCATGCTCTGTGAAGTCCCATCAAACCTTTTAGCTAAAAGACTAATATTCCTTTTATAAGAATAAAAGAGAATGTCTTTATTTAAGGCTTGATGTCCAAGTTCTTGCTGGCTCACGTGTCTTGTAATTGATGTGAGTCAAGAACTTATCTCTTTGAAATTGCTAAGTGATACATCACATTATGTATCACATCGGTGGATACTTTGTAAGGCTGGAATTGATAAGTGTACACTTTGCTTGATAAACTTCATCTTTCACTAAATGCGAAAAGTGTACACCCTTGAACTTGTGACTTGATATCACAGCCTTAGAAAATATAACTGCAATTTCGGTGACCAAGATTATAGTGTCGGTGACCATAACATCAAACTTGATGACCTCATATTATTTGATGTCCTTAGTACTTTTGATGACTTTTGAGTGTACCATCGGTGACCCACTATATTGGTGACCCAATTTGACTTGGCAAAATGATCTGAATATTGAAGTTGGCTGATACATCCAAAATTCCACTTTTTGATGTACAACCCTTGATTGAATAGTCTTTGACTCTTCAATACTTGAAGCATATTTCAGACCTTCAAAAGAACGTGTAAAAGTTCATTCATACAAAGGAAGGTGGTTCATCACCAAATCATCGGTGACCCAACAATCTCCCCCTATTTGATGATGATACCTGTAAGTTAGAAAAGAATTCTTTTTGACCCTTTCTATTTTTCTTTTGGGTTCTTTTGACTCAGATTTCTTTCTTTTCTTTTTTTTGATTTTTTTTTAACTGAGTATGTACAGTATAAGTATAAGAATAAATGTAAGTATAAGTATGTGCAAGAAAAAATAAAATATTAACAAGAATTTTTAAGGAAGAAGAGTATGAACTTTTATTAATCAACACACAGCTTTGAAAAATAAAGTTCACACTATATGAAAAATATTCAAGGAGTGGGTTCTCTTCTTTTTAGCTCATCCAAGATAAGCCTAATGATCCAATGGTCTTCAACCGGAGGTACTCCTAGAATAGCAGAGAGAAATGAGCTGTGAGCCTTTGGGATGTCAGAAGCTCTGAAGAAATCGATGTTTCCAAAGATGTCTTCAAAGAAAACCCCAAGCTCAGGAGTAGTCAGCATGGTTTGCTCCGGGTAAGCAATAGGAGTAGGAATGGAAAGATCTATACCCGAAGCATTTATCTGAATGCCTCTTTCATGAAGCATAACAAAGTGTCCCTTCTTCTTGTTTTTAGGAGCTGTGATGACCTCTCCTTTAAGACCCTGTTGTATGAAGTACATTTGTTGTGCTTCAAGATATGTTACAAGAATATCATTCTCCTTTTGGATGTTGAGCATCTTGATGAAGAGTTTTCTGAGAATATTAAGTACCAGCTCCTTGTACTTGCTTTTGCTCTTGGAGATGCATTTACCAACTTCCATCCACTCAGTCATCCCAAGAACTTCCAACCATTCAGCTTCATATACCTTTGAGAGAGTGTCAGCTCTCTTAAGGGTGACAAGTAACTTTGGAGAATTTTTGGTTGGAGGTTGGATGGTGGCACTGATAATCTTGGAATCATCCTTCCTGTTCTTTAGTCTCCTTTTGAACCACTCTACTTCCTTTGCCTTCTTGGCATCATCAACCAATTTTGCAGCTTCAGATTTCTTCTTTATATTTTCAAGCTCATCTTTTTGAGCTTGAATTGCATCCGTGACTTTGGCATGAACAGCTTCATCATGAGCTAGCTTGAGTACATTAGTCTGATCATACTCAAGGTGAGCCTTGATAGCTTCTTCTTTTTCAGCTTCAGTGAGAATTACCCCAAGAGGATCAGTGGGTAATGAAGCAGGCTGAAGTCTAAGAATGTCTGCTTGAGAATCTCTCATCCTTTTCCTTCTCCTTTTCTCTTCCTGTTGATCTTCAAAGGAAACTGGTTTCTTTCCTTTGGCTTTTTCTTTTCTTTTCTTCTCTTCTTCAGTTTCAAGGGGTTGAGCACTGATACTCTCCCCCTCAACAGCTGCTTCGGGTACCAAAGGAACAGAGACCACCTCTGTGACCACACCACCATCGGTGGCTGTAAGAGCCACGTCGGTGGCTGCCACATCATCGGTGGCTGTCATGGTGGTGATGTCGGCGGCTGTGACGTCGGCGGCTGTTTTGGCAGCGTCGGCTGTGACGTCGGCGGCTGTTTTGGAAGCGTCGCGTCGGCGGCTGGTGAGGTGGTATTGGTGGTCTTCTTATTTTTCTCCCCCTCAGTGGTTGAACCCTTGAAACCCACTAAAGAGAGAAAAGTCTTGATCTTTTCTATATCAGAAGCCATGGAATTTATTTTTCTTTCAATTCTTTGAAGAACAAATCTGTCTTGTTCCTGAAAGAAGGATCCATCCACATCAAGCTCAATAGATGGAGGAGAAATTGGAATCTTGTCAATTTTGATGAGAATAGTGGCAAGAGACTCCATAATGTTCCCTTGAGAAGTAGAAAGAGAAGCCAGTCTTTCCAAGTCCTTGGCTGCTTGGTCTTCCAAAGTTTTCACCCGACGTATAGTGTCACGGGTAAAGCTGGTAAAAGCTTGGAGAAGATCATCTCCTTGTTTGGAAGACATGGGAGCAGAAGGTTGAGGCTGTGGTGGTTGATCAGCATCATCATCACTGGAAGAAGAGTAATCCACCAAACCTGTAGGTTTTCTTGGGGGGGATTTAGGAGATGTGGGGGAGACATGTTTAGGAGAGTGTCTATGAGGGGATTCCTCAGTAATGGGTTCTTTCACAACCTTGGTACGTACGGGAGACGTAAGTGTCCAAGGTGTAGTGTCAGAAAATAGAAAATCAGTAAATTGGGAAGCTCCATCAAATGCATCTGGTTGTGATGCACTCTCATGTGGAGTAAGGAAAGGGAGCTGTGAGAGCTCACGGGGTGGAGAAGAGGTAGCTTGGATGGGAGAGTCCAAGTCTTCTTCATTAACTAAAGAGAAAGTTGATGAAGCAATAATAGGGATGTCCCTTTTTACAACCATGTCCTTTTGGGAGGGCATGGAGGTGCTAGGTTGGGTTAACTGGTCCTTGGGTCGGGTAGGAATCTTTTCAACACTTACTAACTTTTGGGAGTTAGTAGGTGGCTTGTGAGCTGAGACCCTTTGGGTACCCTTAGACTTCTTTGAGGAAGTCTTTGGGGGGCTTTTAGAGTGTCTCCGCTTTTGGGACTTAGATGCTTGGGTAGAAGCCAAAGGTTCTTTTGGCTTCGTAGCATCGGTGGGTGCAGAGGTAGATGTGCCCGACGCTTTGGATCTCTTACGAGATTTGGGCACATCAGTTACTCTAGGTGCAGAAGGAGTAGAAGACATACCTGAGGTCCTTTGCAGACGGGGCTCATTTTCACCCCAAGATAGAGTTGCATTCCTTGCAAACTCAATCATAGATGGTCGGAGAGGGTTGTCTGATGCTAAGACAGCCTTTTTCATAATTTGATTTCCCACTTGATGAAGAGGGAGATCATATATGATGTCATCTCTTTTCTCTAATTTATCTGCCAACTTTGCATGAATAATAAGAGAGAAAAGTCGCTGAAATGGTACCTGAAGACGTCGGATGGTAGAGAAGGAGGAGATCATTTCATTGAAGAAATAGCTTGCAAAGTCTATCCTCCTTTGAAATATTAGAGCATGTGCCAATTCTGTCACTTGGGAAGGTGACTGATCCGGGCCACCTGTCTTCTTGCTCAGGGACAGAATCAGATGAGCAAAAAGGAAGTTCCATATGTTTCCCATATTCTTGCGCAGTAAAGTACCTGGACCCTTTGACTTTGAACCCTTATTTTCTTCCAGATAGTTCAACACATCAACCACCATTTGATGTTCATTACCAAGAGGAAAAGGTTCATAGGTATCATAAACAGGAAGCTTAAGAATGCTTCTAACATCTTCCACGTTGAAGATCACATCATGTTCATCATTACTTAGAACAGATGCAAGAATTTGATCCGATGAAGCATCAAATGTGCAAGTCAACCAAAAGTTTCCAAGAAGAAACTTACTCATTTTGGGTTTAGCTGTGATTGCATATTGTAGAGGGCATCTCTGAAGAAACCAGCAAACATCATTGTACTCTGGATGAGCATTGTCAACTCCTATTCTTCCAAAGTAATTGCATGCAGGAAAGGATAGGGATCCAAAAGTCATGGTCTGTTCTTCAGAGGTCTTTGAGGGAGAAGCCATTGAAGAGGATGAAGAAAGTTGCAGGTTTTTGCTTTTGAAGGTGAAGGAGAGTGGGTGCGAGAAAGGTGGTGAAGTAGTGGGGGAAGAGGTTATATATGAGAGGGAAATTTCAATTTTCAAAAATAGTGATTACTTTTGGTGATTGAAAGGTCAGAATTCTAAGGGTTTTAGGGTTGAATTCGGCGCATGTACTGACATTGATGATGTCATTAGGGATAAGAACAAAGAATCTTGCTTATCAAGAGTGGTAAGTCAAGAGTTATCTTTAAGGGGTTAAGAATGTGAAAGTTTGTAACGGTTACCTCGGTGAGTGGACAACGTCGGTGGATGTATTTGAGAGATAGATATGTCGGTGGCTAGAACGTGGGTGCAACGTCGGTGGGTCAAGGAACGATGTCGGTGGGTGGATTTTAAAAGAGACGACGTCGGTGGATAATACAATGGTATCGGTGGCTCGATACGTCGGAAGGTGACGTCACGTTGGTGGTTCGATGAAGATTCGTTGGTGGCTCGATGGTAAGGACGTCGATGACGTCGGTGGGTGTAGTGGATGACGTCAACGGGTGATGTAAGCAAGACGTCGTTGGCAGAGGGCAGGGGCCGCCGTCGGTGGCTGAGATGTTATCGTCGGAAAGGGAGGCGCTGTCGGAAAGTGACGTAACCAAGACGTCGGCGTCGGTGGATGGAGGGTCACGGTGGTTTAGACGTCGGTGGGTGTAGCCACGGAGGTGGGCGACCGTCGTGGGCTGCCGTCGGTGGGTGGCTTTTGGTGGTTGTTACCGCCGACGTCGGTGGCTAGAGGGATGTTGGATCACGGTGGTTAGGGTTAGGGTTTTGAGAGAGGTAAAGGAGGTATTTTTGGGAGAGAGAGAGAGAGAACACGTCGGTGACTATGTCACCGACTTTATACATATATATATATATATATATATATATTTTTATTTTCTTTTTCTTTTTATATTATTTTCATATATATATATAAATATAATATAATATATAAGTTATAAATATATATATAATATATATAAAGTATATATATATAAAACATATAACATATATAAGTTATAAATATATAAATGTATATAGTATATATATATATAGAATATATATATATATATAAAACATACATTATATATAAATATAAAATATATTAGTCTATGTTTACCATACCTAACTCACCAATGAAGAATTTGAACCTTGCTTCATCAAGGGGCTTTGTGAACAGATCAGCTAATTGATAATCGATGGGAATGAAATGTAGCTCCACATCACCTTTAGAGACATGATCTCTTATAAAGTGATACCTGATATCAATGTGCTTGGATCTTGAATGAAGCACAGGGTTGTTGGCAATGGCTATTGCACTTGAGTTGTCACACATTATTGGGATTTTTGAGAAAATTTGATTATAATCACACAACTGATTTTTCATCCACAATATATGTGCACAACAACTTCCAGCAGCCATGTACTCTGCTTCAGCAGTAGATGTAGACACCGAATGTTGTTTCTTACTTGACCAGCTCACAAGCTTTCCACCAAGTAACTGACAACTTCCAGTTGTACTTTTTCTGTCTATTTTAGAACCTGCAAAATCATAATCAGAGTACCCGATGAGATCGAAACCTGAGTCTTTGGGATACCAAAGACCCAGATTTATGGTACCTTTCAGATACCTAAAAATCCTTTTCACAACAGCCAGATGTGATTCTTTAGGATTTGCTTGGTATCGGGCACATAAGCAAGTAGCAAACATGATGTCAGGTCTACTTGCAGTCAGATAAAGAAGGGATCCTATCATGGCTCTATAATTTGTAATATTAACAGAAATGCCATCAGGATCAGAAAAGAGTCTAAGAGGAGGAGCCATAGGAGTTTTCATGGTAGAGCAAGTATCAAATTGAAACTTTTTCAGAAGATCTTTAATGTATTTACTTTGATTTATGAAAATACCTTCTGAAGACTGTTTTACTTGTAAACCAAGAAAGAAAGTTAACTCCCCCATCATGCTCATTTCATACTCTTTTTGCATGAGGGAGCTA
Organism: Silybum marianum; assembly: GCA_036898165.1. Classification (NCBI taxonomy): domain Eukaryota; kingdom Viridiplantae; phylum Streptophyta; class Magnoliopsida; order Asterales; family Asteraceae; genus Silybum; species Silybum marianum. The sequence continues at coordinate 22,008,488 of CM072542.1, read as the reverse complement.
AACTCATCACACAAGGATTCATCGGTGGCTCCAAAAATAATATGATCAACATAGATTTGAACAAGAATGATATTACCTTGTGATTTCTTGAAGAACAGAGTGTTGTCAACCTTGCCTCGTATATACTTATTTCTAAGTAGATATTCTGAGAGAGTGTCATACCAGGCACGAGGAGCTTGCTTCAGTCCATATAGAGCTTTATCCAGCCTATACACATGATATGGATGGACTGGATCTTCAAACCCAGGAGGTTGCTTCACATACACTTCTTCAGCTAATTCACCATTCAGGAAGGCACTTTTGACATCCATTTGGAATACCCGAAAATTCTTGTAAGCTGCATGGGAAAGAAATATTCGGATAGCTTCCAATCTGGTAACAGGAGCAAAAGTTTCATCATAATCAATTCCTTCCTCTTGCCGATATCCTTGAGCAACCAACCTTGCTTTGTTCCTTATGACAGTTCCTTCTTCGTCCATCTTGTTTCGAAACACCCATTTTGTTCCAATAATAGTTTTGTTGGATGGACGAGGAACTAACTTCCAGACTTTGTTTCTCTCAAATTGTGAGAGTTCTTCTTGCATGGCAATTACCCAGCTAGGATCAGCTAGGGCTTCATTTATCAACTTAGGCTCAACAATGGAAACAAAGTTGACATATAAGCACAGATTGCTTATGCCTCTTCTGGTTTTTACACCAACTTGTGGATCACCTATGATTTGATCTATTGGATGATCCATGGTCCACTTTAGTGCAGGAGGTAAGGTAGGAGGTAGAGAAGAGGATGAGGTAGGAATTTGAGATGGTGAAGATAGGTTTGTGGGAGATATGGTGTTTTGGTGGGTAAGGTTTTCTGTAGAGTTAGTTTCAGGAGGTGGAGAAAAAAGAGAAGGTTCTGAAGGTAAGGTGGTGTTTATGGGAGGCTGAGAAGAGTTGCTATCTGGAGGATTGGGTTGAGAGGAGGATGAAATTTCACCAACACATGAATTTATCCATAGGTTTAATTCTTCTTCATCACAAGATAATGAAGAAGTTTCAAACTCATCAAACTTCACATGCATGGATTCATCTATGCATTGTCTTCTTAGGTTGAAAATTCTGAAGGCTCTTGAGGAGAGAGAGTAGCCCATGAAAATTCCATCATCAGACTTCAGATCAAACTTTCCAAGTTGTTCCCTGTCATTTAGCATGTGACATGCACAGCCAAACACATGGAAGAAGTCAGCTGCAGGTTTTCTACCATGGAAAACTTCATAAGGAGTCTTGTCATGCCTTTTGACTATGATAGACCTATTTTGAGTAAAGCATACATTTTTAACTGCTTCTGCCCAAAAATAGGTTGGCAACTTGGATTCACTCAGCATAGACCTTGCAGCTTCACATAGTGTTCTATTCTTTCTCTCAACAACACCATTTTGCTGAGGAGTGCGTACGGCAGAGAAGTTCTGAGAAATTCCTTTTAGGTCAAAGAAATCTTCCAGAGCAGCATTCTTGAATTCTGTGCCATTATCACTTCTGAAGGACTTCACCAGTTTACCATTCAAATTTTCAATCTTTCTTGTAAACCTGATGATTTCTTCCACATCACTCTTGTGTTTCAGAAAGAACACCCAAGTATATCTAGAGAATTCATCGACGATTACTAGCATATACTTTTTACCACCCAGACTGGGTGTGCTTACTGGACCGCACAGATCCATGTGAAGCATTTGAAGAGGTTGAGAGATAGAAGAGCATTGTTTTGTTTTAAAGGAAGTTCTAGTGAGTTTTCCTTTTTCACATGCTCCACACAGCTTTTCTTTTTCAAAAACTATTTTTGGCATTCCAACAACCAGCTCTTTGTTGGAGAGTTTGTTCAAGGTTTTAAAGTTTAGATGAGAGAACATTTTATGCCACAGCCAACTCTATTTGGCTTGTTCTTGAGAGAGGAGACACACAGCTTCTCCTATTGCACTTTCCTTCATGTTGATTATGTATACGTCATTTAGTCGGCTTCCTGCTAGTACAATCTTGTTCTGTACATCAAAGACCAAGCACACACACAGCTGGAACACGACCTTATAGCCCAAATCACATATTTGGCTAATGCTTAGAAGATTATACATTAGCCCTTCAACATGAGCTACTCTGGAGAAAGTGATGGTTCAATTTGAAATGGTACCATATCCTTTGGTGACCCCTTTTCCATTTCCTCCATAGGAAACAGTGGGTCCCTTTTCTTTTGAGAAGTTAGAGAGAAGAAGTTTGTTTCCGGTCATGTGTCTTGAACACCCACTGTCCATGTACCATATGTGATCTTTATTTGGTACCTGCACCCAGAAACAAATTTAGACTTTTGGTACCCATTTTGAGGTGGGTCCTTTGGGATTAGAAGGCATTTTAGTTTTGCAAAGATCCAAATCTTTTGGGCAATTTTTAGCAAGATGAAGAGTGTTGCCACAATTATAGCACTTCTTTAAATAAAAGGCCTTTTTAAAATCCCTATCTTCAAAACTTTGGACAGAGGTTGACGACTGAGAAGAAGAGGGGTGTCCAACACCTGGTCTTGGTCCAAGGATACCTTTACCAGGATTTCTTGATTTCTTCAAGTTCACTGACCGAGGAATGAAATCAGTAACTATTTGAGATTTCCTTTTAGATGAAAAATTTGATTTAGCAAAAATTTTCTTTTGAGGAGAAAATCTTTTTGGAGAGGGATACTCAGCAACACCAGATGGTTGCTCCTGGGAGTACCTTAACTCATGCAGACTTAAGGAGTTTAAAAGTCTTTGGATAGGTTTGGGAGAAGAAGAAGAGCTTGGAAGAGTTGAAACTTTTGAAGACTCAAAGGAGATTTCTTTAGCTTTAACAAAGACTCCAAACTTCTTAGAACCAGATTCTACTTTGAGCATGTCAAGTAGATCTATAGAATGAACGGAGGTAGAATCCTCAGATGAGTAACCGAAGAGATCATCATTGTCATCGGAAAGGAAACCAGCAGGAAAACCTTGACATTCAGAAGAAGGAAGTGGAAGGTCAAAAGGTTGAGGAACATCTTTTCCATAACCAAGGCCAGACTTATCCTTGCTAGTGATTTGATCTTGAAGGATCCTTTCAAGATTCTTACAGGATTTAGTCCATTTAGACAGAACCTCTTGTTCCTTTTCAAGAGTGGAAGAGATTTTTGATTTTTCCTCAGAAAGACTGTCGTTTAAGTACCGTAGGTTTTCCAGATCAACTTTCATTTTGTCAAAATCTTTTAGTTTTAAAAATCAAGAGAGAAGTTGATCATTTAGACATTTTATGTGCATATCAGCCTTTTTCTTTTGAATCTTTAAGTCACAGAAGTCAACAGTTAAAGAGTCAAAGGCATCAGCCTTTTGATCATCAGAGAGAAAGGTAAAAGGATGTACCTGAGGCTTTGTTCCTGAAGTGGATCCCTCAGCAGACACAAGGGTAGTGTAGAGTGACTTTTCCATGTCTTCCAGCTCATCGATTTTGGCCATGAGGCATTTAGTGACATACTCACTCTCACTCTCAGAGGTTTGCTCATCCTCCCAGCAATGAGCCTCTGCCACCAAAGTTTTATTTTTACTTTGGTTTCTCTCTTTTTCTCTCTTCTATTTGGCTTTGTACTTCTTATACCTGGAGGTTTCTTTTGATTCAGAATTTTCTTTAGAGGATTGGCTATTTCTCTCTTCATGCTTCCTAGAAGCTGATTTTGAGAAGTCATGGCCATAAGAAGAAGAAGGTTTGAGAGAAGAGGAAGCTTTTGATCTGCATTCACAAGCAAAATGACCTTTCTTTCCACAATTGAAGCATTCTTCATTTGCTTTATCAGAAGAGGATTTTTGAGAAAAAGGTTTTCTATTAAATTTGGAGCGGTTTGAAGAAAATCTTTTATTCTTAAGGTTTCCAGCAAGCATTGCCATACTATCAGAAAGTATGTCAATGGCTGATTCTTCTCCTTCATCATCGGCAGCACTATAGTATGTATCTGACAAATGAGAAGAGTCTTCCTTAATATCTTTTTCAGAATCAGAAGAAGGATAGGTGATTCTAGGAATACAAGAAGAAGATTTTGAATCACCTATCAAAGCAATAGAAGAGGATTTGATATCCTTTATAAGAGATTTTCTCTGGTTCTTAGTTTGTTCATAGTGAAGAAGAGTTCCATAGAGAGCAGTTAAAGGCATTATTTCTAAGTCCTTGGTTTGCTTGATGTAAGTACAGATAGTTTCCCAGAAATCTGGAAGACAATCCATGAACTTGCAGAGAACTTCTTTATTATCATAAACTCGTCCAAGAACTTTGAGATCATTGAGAAGACAGTTAAAGCGATTAAAGTAGGTAGAAAGAGATTCTCCTTTTTCATGGGAAAAGAGTTCATACTTTCTAACAAGACAGATCCTGTTAGATTTCTTTACTTCTTTGGTGCCTTCATATAAGACACTCAAAGTATCCCACATTTCTTTAGCAGTAGGAAGGCTAAGAAGAGAGTGATACACTTCATCAGGAAGGGATACAGCAAGAGCAGATTTGACTTTAATGTCTAAAGCAACTAAGCGTTTATCATCTTCACTAAATTTGTTAGAAGGTTTGATGATATATCTACCAGTTTTCTCACTTCTTTCGTCATCTGACTCTATGTCCTTTCCTTCAGCGTCCTTTTGAGGGCCAAAGCGAGCCCATATTTTAGGAACAATAGGTCCCTCACTTAGAATGTTGGGATACCTGCAATCGATCCCTTCCAAGAATAATAACATGCGATTTTTCCATAACCCAAAGTTATTTGGGTTGAACCTTGGAGGTTTAGCCAAAGATCCTAAATCATATGTATTACTGGAAGAGGTCTGCAAGGTACCATCAACATTTGAGGTAGTAGCCATCACAGATCTGGTTTATTGAATTAAACCAATCGCTTCCGATACCACTTGTTAGTCCCCAAGGAGAGAGGGCTAACTAAGAGAGGGTTTTGTAGAATGGGGGTTGAATATAAAACACACGAATATACTCTTTTTAAATTTTTTAATATAAATATTAAAAATTTACACACGTATAGTTTGATGCGGAAAAGAACAGGCACACTATTCTATCAAACTAAACACACAGATAACAGTAATTAACTTATACACTAAGGAAGTTAAAACAATACTGTTATAGCACACAGCTTTGCCACAGTCACACAAATAATCACTCTAAAGATTTGTTGAAAGCGTGAGATTTCTGGGAAGGACTTCATCTTCTTTTATAGTGCCCATGCATGGGATGCAAGTGGACAGCTGTCAAGGTTTCATTAGCTGGAAGATTATCTGCTGGACAAAGGAAGAGACCACTTCCTTTGTACTAGAATAATGGATGAACCATTCCTTGTAGCACGTAATGTCAGATAACTTTATCTTCTTTTCTTCATGCTCTGTGAAGTCGCATCAAACCTTTTAGCTAAAAGACAAATATTCCTTTTATAAGAATAAAAGAGAATGTCTTTATTTAAGGCTTGATGCCCAAGTTCTTGCTGGCTCACGTGTCTTGCAATTGATGTGAGTCAAGAACTTATCTCTTTGAAATTGCTAAGTGATACATCACACTATGTATCACATCGGTGGATACTTTGTAAGGCTGGAATTGATAAGTGTAAACTTTGCTTGATAAACTTCATCTTTCACTAAATGCCAAAAGTGTACACCCTTGAACTTGTGACTTGATATCACAGCCTTAGAAAATATACCTGCAATTTCGGTGACGACCATGACATCAAACTTGATGACCTCATCTTATTTGATGTCCTTAGTACTTTTGATGACTTTTGAGTGTACCATCGGTGACCCACTATATTGGTGACCCAATCTTGACTTGGCAAAATGATCTGAATATTGAAGTTGGTTGATACATCCAAAATTCTAATTTTTGATGTACAACCCTTGATTGAATAGTCTTTGACTCTTCAATACTTGAAGCATATTTCAGACCTTCAAAAGAACCTGTAAAAGTTCATTCATACAAAGGAAGATGGTTCATCACCAAATCATCGGTGACCCAACAGATGTTCAGAAAGATGTTGGTGCTGGTGCTGAAAAGGTTTCTGAAGCAATTGAAGACATTTTATCTTCTGAATCTGAATTTTAAGAGATTCCTTGTTCTGAACCCATTCATGAAGCTGGTGGAGTTATTTGTGAAGAAAATATTGTTGATAAAACATCTTCTGCAGAGGTAAATGAAGGATATGAAACTGAAAGGTTATCTTTCAATTCGGAAGATAAAGCAAGTAAAGATGATACAGATATCATACCTGATTCTAATGAAGAAATGCTTAATGAGTATTTAGCTTTTGAAGATGAAATTGGAGAACCTGGTGATCTATCAGATGTTATCATGTTTGATAAAGAAGAGGAGGTAAATGAAATAAGGGATGTAGTTGTATGGAGAGTTGATAGAAGAGAAGATGAAGTTCTTCTGAATACAATGTGGTATTTGATCTATTAGATTGTTATGACGTTTGTATTTATGAATTCACCAAGGAATCTGGAGTGTAGATTCTTGGATGAAAAATTGTCTATATTCAGAGATTTTTATAATCGACCAAACCAGTATGCATATGACAGTTAACTTAGGTCATATGAGTGAAGTTGGATTCTCTGAAGATATGATAATGACCTATGTTGGTGTGATTGAGGTCAAGTACAAAGAAAGTATTCAAATACCCAAATTCAACTTACCACTCCATGAAAAACCCATAGTTGATCAAGTTTTTGCAAAAGAAACAATTTTTGATGAACTTGAAGATGTTGTCATTATCTTTCCTGAAGACACATACATTTATTTGTACAAAAAGAGTTTGAAGTTTGCATCTCTTGAAAGTTTCTTAAGAGATAAATGGGATGAAGACTTTGCCTCTAAAGTTAAATCTTTTCAGCAAAGACATGGTATTCAAGACATATTTAACCCAATTACTATCAAGCACTTCACAAGTATTAAAATGTCAATTGAAGAAGATTTGAAAGTTGTCAGGATTGGTGCTGAAAGAAGAGATGGAACTTTGATAGAATTTACTCAGTTTCATTTCTACAATCTAAGACTAAAAGATAAGCTTTCTTTTCTGAAATTTCTTTGTAAAAAGAGAAGATACAGAAATGGTGCAAGAGTTGAGAAGAATCATTGGTGTTTATCTCAGAAATTTTGTTAAGCATGATTTTCAACTTGCCTTGAAACAAGGGTTAAACAAAGTAAATCTGTTGGAACCAGCTTATGTGAGCTTTGAAGGAATTTCAACTGTTTTCACTAAACCAAAACTTGGTTTTCATTATGAGCCTGAAGGGTTAAACAAAAGAACTTTTATTGTTTCTGATATTCCAAAGTATTCCTCTTCAATCTTGAAATGGTTTTGTGACACTATGACCTGGATTGCTGGCTCTAAAGAAGTAAAGGATGAGATTCTGTATCTGATCAAAGAAAGAATAAACTTCAGAGAATTGGTAAGAAGAAGTATATCTGCTGGTCATCAACAGATAAATTCAAAAAGAGATGCAGATTACTTGTTAAGTAATGTTTATGACTTCCATATACATGCCAAAGAACAAGTAGTTGAATTTGAAGTGTTGGAAGAAGTTAAACCTTCAGAAGCTCCTATTTCTGAACATGCTGGCACAAGTTCTGAAAAGGATAAAGACAAAAGTGTAAAGGTTGTTGAAGATCAAGTGCAAGTTACTCAAGTATCAGAAGCAGGACAGTTGCAAATAAATAGGATTGTTGAACATGCTCTTACTTTATTCCTTGAATATATGCATCCTGAAATATTTGTGGAACATGAGCAAATATTCAATTACATTGATTGCTGGCTAGACAAATCTTTTGGTTGGAAACAGTGGTACAATCAAATAGTCAAGAAATTGAAGCTGCCAGTCTCTGAAACAAGGAAAGTGTTGGTTCCAGATTTCTTTTTCAATGATTAATCGTTGAGATTATATATCAGAATGTAAGCGGAAGCAATTAATATTGATTAATCAACAGTAATAAGAACAGTAAAGGAATGAAGAACAGATTTAATTTGTATTATAACCTTAATCATGATTACAAATACTTAGAATGACGCACAGTAAGTTCTTCACAGTAAGAGTACTCAGATCGACAACTTTTACATTAAGAGAAAAGATCTATTTATACAATAACAGAATGTAAAAGTCAATGACCTAACCTATTACAGACTGACACGTATGAGATTGGAGTGTGTAACAAACTGATCAGCTGTAAACGGGTAGACATGCTTGATGTATGTGCCACGTCATGCTCTTCATCTTATGGTTCATACTTTCAATGTCTAAAAATCTCCCCCTAAGTATGAAACCAGAAGAATGAAGTCTGTTCAGAAAGGAGCAACTTCAGAGACGATCTTTCCAATCTTGTTGATGACCTCTCTGATTGATAATAAACTGGAAAGCCTTTTGATCATCTTTTCAAGTACTTCTGGATCATGATTGTTGATATCAACAGAGATGTAACTTTTTGCAATGTATACAACCTCTGATGAATATTTATGAGCTTCTTTGATTCTGAAGAAACTCCTTCTGTCTGGCCTCTTGAAGATTACCCCTTCCTCTGGGTTAATTAATACTCTGCCAATTCTCATAGTATTTATGCCTTCTAAATCTTCATTAGGAGCAGAGATGGCTAGGTTATCAACATTGTAATTGATCTCTATTTGAAAATCTGCCTGTCTCTTGTATCTGATGAAGGACTTCATGCATTGAATGACCCGTGAGTAGGCGATTTGATCTTGGTTATCACTTATTTTGGTCATTTGAACCTTCATGAAATTCTCCAGAAAGATGAGATCAGAGGGAAAGATAGACAGAAGATCATTATCACAGAAGTAATAAGTCTTATTGTCTTCTCTGATAACTTCATAAATCGTGTACCAGATCTCTGTATCTTCAAATTGTGAGTGTTTTATAGCAGAGATCCGTTTGATTGGTACAGAGGTATAAACATCCTTTCTTGCTTGTTTGTGTGCCATGAATTTGTCTTTTACAGCATCACTTACATTATAGGCGTTTGAGAAGTTGGGTAACATAAGATTGATCTTCTGGTCTATAGGAGCATACATGTACCTTTTTGTGACTTCCAGATTGGAAGATCAATTCTAAGTCTCTGCAGTTTTTCTCTATTTTCAGCAGTTCGACTTGATGATCCTTCAGCAGTTGCTCTTTCAACTTTTTTTTTCTCAATTTCTTCTTGTGCTCTTGCTTCTTCTGCAGAGGCTCTTTCAGCTTCAGCTTTTGCATTACGTTCAGCTTCTATTCTTTCTTCTTCCCTTCTTCTATTTAAAGCTTCAACTTTAGCTTTTGATGCTTCGGCTCTGATCCTAGCTTCTTTTTCTTTGGCTATCGCCGCTTCAGTGGATGGAGAGTATGGTGTTTTCCTTGTATTGCCAATTACTTCTAAGATAAATTTGGCTATTTCTGGATCTTTTGGAAGAGGCCCAGAATGAGTAGCTAACGGGTTTGGAGTTAGAGGAGTTTGCGTTGATGAGGGCCGAGCAGAAGGAGTTTGCTTGGAAGAATGTGGTGGTTGTTTGTCAGAAGGAGTAGATGTAGTTGGATTAGAGCTTTCAGCGTTGGTAGTAGATTTGGCTTTCTTGGCTTCTGGTTCTTTCTCCCCCTTCTGAGAATCAGGATCCTGATCCTCAGATCTTTTACGTTTAAGCTCAACTCTTCTGCAAGCTCGTTCTTCCTTAGCCTTTTTCTTGTTGTTGAATGCATCAGATATAGAACTTACCAGAGTTGTAAGTTGAGAAAGAGTGGTTTCCATTGAGGAGAGCTTCAGATCAACATTTGAAGTCGTTGTCTTTGATGCAAACTTTGAAGAGATGGCATTCATTTTGTCAAGCATGGCTTTTTGAAAAATAGCCATATCTGACTTTTTAACCAGAGTAGTGCCAGAAGGATCATCAGAAGGAGTGACTGCTTTGATAATCTTTTGTAAATCAGCAACCAAAGAGCTATATTCTTCCACAGAGATGGTAACTTCAGAGGTTGGTAGAGAGTCAGGTATTTGGAAGATAGCATCAGCATTGGCTTTGATCCCTTCATGCAGAAGTTTGAACTGGAGATCAAAATAATTCTTCTGAGCCTCTGAATTGTCAGAGAGAACCTTTTGAATGGCTTGTAAAGTAGCAGCTTGATTTGTTTGTTCAGCTTTGATGCCCAGAAGAAGATTATGATTATTAGAGACGGATAAATTTAGATCTTCTACAGATCTCTGAATTTTGACAGCAAATGTCTGAAACGCTGCATTTGTGACAAACTCAGAAGGTGTAACCGGTGCATCTCCAACACATGGAGCCCCTTTACTCTCGCGTTCAGAGAGGCCCTCTTTCACACCTGTTTGTACGTTGAGTGTGGAGGGACTTCCAACCTGTCTTTGAGGGCTGTTATTAACAGGCACCTCTTTGGTTGTTCTGAAAGTGTTAGCTTTATCCCAATCAGAGGATGGGGGAGCTAAATACAGTATGCTTACCTTGAAAGAGTGAAAACACTCCGGTAAGAGGTGCATCCTGATGCTGTAACCACTCTGATAGGATTTCATCAGCGGCTAAACTATCAGAAAATGTGGACGCATCTTCTGTGTTTTCTAAGACAGTGTCGGTCACAGAGACATCGACATTTTGTGTGGGAATGGGCGAGTTCTGGGGCGATGGAACTCTTATATTTTCATCATCATCCTTTTGAGAGAATGATGAAGAGGAGGTGCTTTCCCCGGCAGTGCTTGATTCAGAGGATTGAGAAGTATCCTCTGAATGGATGGTTTCTGGGTGGATTGGACTGGGTTGTCCTTGGTCAATGAGTGTAGATGTATAAGCATCTATCTCAGCAAATGAGGTTACCCTTTGGGATGTAGGAGAGCTTCGCTCAAATGTATCTCTTTGGACATCTTCAGTACCCTCTTTCATCAAGAGGTCGGCATGGGTAGAACTACTCGGATGGTCACTCATATTCTTTTCAACCTCAGCCTCACTTGACCCCTCACCACCTAAAAATGGCTCTAAATGCTCTGGGGTAGGAATTCTCTGTTCTGAGAAAACCATAGAGCTTCTATAAGATTTAAGATAAGAAGAGCTAGATGGAATTAGGTTTAGCATGTACCTGGAGAGTTCCCTTGGAGAGGAATACCCATTGCGGTCGAGAGTTGGCCGATGAGAGCTCCTTGAGACGATTTTGCAGAAAGGTTGAACTAATGGAGCTTTAAGTGCCCCAATTGCAGGATAGGTAACCAGGGATAAAAATCGTGGAAACATTAAGGCTGGGAGAGGTTTTCCTTGATTTTGATGGGATACCTTAGTGTGCACAGCAGCTTTGATTTCTTGGAAAATGAGGCTTGTATAATCCAAAGGGCGGTTGAAGTACATACCATACATGATGGTCAGTATGTTTCTGCTAGCTTGATCGAGGTACCCAATTTTACATGTGAGGCTCTTGTTCAAAATGGAGACAAGGAGATTCCACATTGGGGGTAACTGCTTTCTCTTAAATTCGGACAGTTTGGTTAGGGGTTCGTTGTAGCCAAGGAAATGGATAAAGGATAGCAGAGCTTCAGCAGATGGATTTGATTCTAGGGCTGGATTTGGCATGAAATCACCATCAATTTGCACCTGTGATTAGGGTAATTGAAAATACCTGGCTAATTTCTTCTTGGTGATAGGTATCTCCACAGCATTTTCAGGTTGATCTGGATGGCTGAAATTTCCAATCAAAGTTTCTTCATCACCAATGTACATTGATTGCCAAAATTCTTGAACATAGATTTCAGGGACATTTGGATTTGTCATAGTTAGGGCTCGATTAAGTGGATGCTGTTGGAGGAATTCGACCTTGATTCTGAACTCGGGTTGGTAGGTGTTTGGATCAAGAAGAACCTTCACATTGTTCGGTTTTAATGGCAATTTGACAAATGGTGCACTATCTGCAGTGGAATCAACGAGACGTCCTTCGTCATTGTTGAGAGTTGGATTTGCAAGACGAGAAGCCATTGATGAGAGTTGGGTAAGCTGGTGAGTAAATTCGTGAAATAGGAGAGTTTGAGCAGTAACAGTTGCGAAGAAGATGACGAGTTTCTGAAATTTGGGGGTTTTATATGAGATAGAAGGTGAACAATTTGGAATAGGAAGAGGTTTTAGTGTTGGGAGTAGGAGAAAACGGTTCAGAAATGATGATGTAAGCACGCAGGCGTGCATACATGCAGTCACACGTTGGGTGACACGTGGAAAGTAAGAAGGTGAGCTAGTGACGATTAAAGCACGATATTTGAAAGAGATAACTGAATGGTTATCGGCTTAAAATAGATTGATTATCCCAAAAGTAAATAAAAAGAAAATTAATAACAAAATTGTTAATTACTCAAATAAAATTGTTATTTTAGGTGATTAAAACAATTTTGAGAGTAATAAATCTTTTTATTTAAATTTAAAATCAGTCATTCGGTAAATAGAAAAATGTATTGAACCAACTGAAAGTTTAATTTTCCATGAATAGAATAATAAAAAAATTAAAATTGAATATATAGATTTTGAATAACCTTGACGGCAAGAGTTAATAAAAAAAAACATATTCAATAGAAATTTTAGAAAATATTGATTCATAGAAAAGTAATATGAAAAACATGTCAACTTAGAATCATCATCTAGAATAAATTTGAAATGAATCATAAAAATTCTGAGAGACCTTGACGGCAAGAGAAACATAGAATTAGAAGATTCAGAAGAAACTTAAAGTAGAAAAAAAAAATCAGAAGACAGCTAACAGAGTTAGACTTGGAATACTCCCTCTTGATAATTAAACTCCCCCTGGAATGGTAAACTCCCCCTTGAGTGATGAACTCCCCCTTGAACGGTAAACTCCCCCTTTGCTTTTTAAGAGCGGCTTCCTTTCTGTTATCACTTGGATGTAAAGGAATAAAAAGCGCAAGAAACAATCATATTTACGTCAGAATCGATCAGAGGTCTCTGAATGCTTCTGGAGAAAAACCCAAAAACAATCAGAGGTCTCTGATTAATCTCTGAAAAATAAGATTTACATATTTATCATCCCCATCTTGCTGATTAAAAAATTAAAACGCTTCTCATCCAGAGCTTTTGTAAAATTATCAGCTAGTTGGTAATCAGTAGAGACAAAATACATTTCTATTGTGCCCTTCTCTACGTGATCGTTGATAAAATGATACCTGGCATCAATATGCTTTGTTTTGGAGTGCTGAACTGGGTTTTCAGTAATAATTTGCACTCTCAAAATCACAGAGTATGGGAATCTTATCATAAATCAGACCATATTCTCTGAGTTGAGTTTTCATCCAAATAACTTGTGAACATCAACTCGCAGCAGCAACATATTCTGCTTCTGTGGTAGATGTTGAAACACAATTTTGTTTCTTGGATGTCCAGCTGATAAGTCGATTACCCAGAAGTTGACAGCTACCAGAAGTACTTTTTCTGTCCAACTTACAACCTGCATGATCAGAATCTGTATATGCCATTAAATCAAACCCAGAGTTTTTAGGATACCAGAGACCCAATGATGGAGTTCCCTTTAGGTATCTAAAAATTCTTTTGACAGCAGCCAAATGGGATTCTTTTGGTTTGGCTTGATAACGAGCACAAAGACAAGTAGCAAACATAATATCAGGCCTACTTGCAGTTAAGTACAGAAGAGAACCTATCATACCTCTGTAACCTGTGATATCAACTGGTTTCCCAGAAGGATCAGGACCTAGTTTCATACTAGGAGAGATAGGTGTTTTCATTGGTGATGAATTCTGAAAATGATATTTCTTTAACATGTCAGAGACATATTTTGCTTGATTAATAAAAATACCAGAGGTACTTTGCTTAACCTGGAGACCTAGAAAGAATGTTAGTTCTCCCATCATACTCATTTCAAATTCAGTTTCCATCAATTTAGAAAACAGATCAACTTCTGTTTGATGAGTAGAGCCAAAAATTATGTCATCTACATAAATTTGAACAATAGTTAACATACCTTTGCCTCTTTTGATGAAAAGTGTGGTATCAATTTTACCTTTCTCATATCCTTTGCTGATCAGAAACTTGAATAAACGTTCATACCAGGCTCTAGGTGTTTGCTTTAAGCCATACAGAGTTTTGTCAAGAAGATAGACATATTCTGGATGTCTTGCATCTTTAAAACCAGCAGGTTGTTCAACATACACTTCTTCTTTGAGATTTCCATTTAGAAATGCACATTTAACATCCATTTGATATACTTTAAAGTTTTTGTAAGCAGAGAATGCCAGAAAAAGTCGAATCGCCTCCAGTCTTGCAACAGGAGCAAAGGTTTCATCGTAATCAATGCCTTCTTTTTGACAATAACCTTTTGCCACCAGACGAGCCTTGTTTCTGATCACAATTTCGTCTTCATCCTTTTTGTTGCTGAAGACCCACTTAGTACCAATAGCAACCTTGCCTTTTGGTAATGGTACTAAGTTCCAAACTTTGTTACGTTCAAATTGAAGTAACTCCTGCTGCATTGCTTCTACCCAACTTGGTTCAACTAAGGCTTCATGAACTTGCTTGGGTTCAATCATACTAAGAAAGTTGACATCAAAAGCTTCATTTGCTGTAGCAGAACGTGTTTTGACACCCTCAGAAGGACTACCAATGATAAGATCTGAAGTGTGTGATTTAGTCCATTTCTTCATCCTTGTTTGTGGTATTGGTTAAGCCTGAACTTCTATGTCAGAAGATCAAATGACGTCTTCTGGAGCAGATGAAATGACTTCTTCTGGAGATACTAGTTGTGAGTCTCTTGCTTCTAATGTCTCCCCCTCAGATGATGGAACAGAAGATACTTCTGGACAATCAGATGGAATAGAAGGAAAGAAAGAGTTTGACTCAGAAGTAGGACCAGAAAGAGTTATGCCAGAGGCTTGAAGAACTTCAGGTATGCTTAAGGATGGAGTTGATTATGATAATATTTCTTCGCCCAGAAAATCTTGAAAAATAGCATCAATCTCGGATTCTCTGGATCCTGAAAGATAGTCAGAGGTGACAGTATTAAGTTTGAGTTCTGAAGTGGAATATTCAGAAGTCAGTTGTGTTTGATCATCAAAATAAATGTTAATGCTTTCCATAACTGTTTTTTGTTCGTAAGTTAAAAACACAAAAAGCTCTAGAATTTAAAGAATAACCTAAGAATTTAGCTTCATCTGATTTTGGATCAAACTTGCCAAGTTTGTCTCTGTCATTTAAGATGAAACACCTGCAACCAAAAATATGAAAAAATTTGACAGATGGTTTTCTTTTGTTAATGAGCTCATAAGAGGTTTTGAGATGCCTCTTGACGATTATGGAACGATTTTGAGTAAAACAAGCAGTGGCGACAGCTTCTGCCCAGAAGTTAATGGGAAGTCCAGACGCTGCAAGCATCGTTTTGGCTGCTTCTACCAAGGTTCTGTTGCGACGTTCAACGACACCATTCTGTTGAGGAGTGCGTACAGTAGAGAAGTTCTGAGTAATTCCATTTGCAGCAAAGTACGTTTCAAGCTTGGCATTCTTGAATTCAGTACCATTATCGCTTCTAAGCTGTTGAATCTTTTGGTTCAGAAGAACTTGAATTCTGGTCATCATATTCTGGAGTACGATTGGTACATCTGACTTTTGTCGAACAAAAGCAAGCCAAGTATATCTGGAAAATTCATCAATAAGTACTAGTATATACTTTTTACCAGAAAAAACTCTGAATTGCAATAGGACCACAGAGATCGACATGTAGCAATTGCAGAGGTCTTATGCATGAGTGATCACTTTTTGTTTTATGAGATGCTCGTTTTATCTTTCCCATTTCACATGCAGGGCAGAGGTGATCTTTTTGAAAATGAACTTCTGGAAGTCCAGTTACCAAATTATATTTTACAAGCATCTCAAGATTATCAAAATTTAAGTGAGACATTTTATGATGCCAGAGCCATGCAACTTCACTCTTTTTAGAGATAAGACATAAGGTTTCTTTACCATCCTTGGAGGTAAAATTCATCATATAGAAGTTACCTTTTCTGTCTGCTCTCCAAAGTTCCTCACCTACCTTAGAAAATAAGTAACAATGTTTTTCATCAAATACTACAAGTACTTTAGAATCACAGAGTTGACTTACACTTAGGAGGTTATGTTTCAATCCAGAAACATGAGCTACCTTCGATAAAGTAATGTTACCTTCCTGTAAAGTACCGTAGCCCTTAATCTGACACTTACCATTATCACCAAACGTTACAGCTCCACCACTTTTGTCTTTGAATTGGGAGAGTAAGTTTCGTGTACCAGTCATGTGCCTCGAGCATCCAGAGTCAAGATACCAGATATACACACGCTGTTTCTGCAATCAAGATCAGAGTTTCTTAGGTACCCATATCATTATGGGTCCTTTAATGTTTGTTTTTGTTTTATCAGCCTTTTTTATTTGCTTTTGATTTGTTTTAACAGAAGATAAAGACTGATTGTTTGTAATTTTTGTTTTTCTATTTTTCTTGGTTTTATTTTTATTGAAGTACGAATAGTTTGCAGTTGATGGATTTGAATTCCGTGAGAAAAATTGTTTTAATTTTAAGAATAAGGAAAAACATTCAGAATTCTGAAACATAGAAGATTGCATTCAATTTTCATTGCGATAATGATAATTACAATTATTCTTAAGACTGTCATTTCTAGTATCAGTTGTTTTAAAGAACTTCCTATCTAGACTAGACATATGTTTAGAATCTGAAATATTCTGCAGCTGTGATTTCTTCAGATTTACCTTCTCAGAAGCTTTTGGATTTACCGAAATAGGAACAGAGAGATTAGATTTCCATTTACCTTTCTGGACATAAGAAAGTTTTGGAGGATAAGATTTAGGAGTTTGGATAAGGATTTTCTTTTTCAGTTTTTCTTCTTTTTCAAGTTCCAGACAAGACTTAGCTTTCAGACACATGCCCATAAAATCTGGATGTATGAGAACAGGTTTTCGTTGTTCAGAACAAACAGAGAGAATCGGAATTTCAATTGAATGTTTCTGAACATTCATTCCAGAAGCTCTATTCTCCAGAGATTCATTAGTAAATAGAAATGGAGCGTCTTTATTCTTAATAACCTCTGGAGTTTTGGTATGGATAGGAGATTGATGTTCAAAGTGAGAGAGAGATATGTTTCTGAATTGTCAAAGAAATCCTCACTTTGATCATCATTTTCCCAGGGATATGAGATTTCTTCTAAATCCTCTTGAACTTCAGAAATATTTAAATCAGTGAAGGTACAAGGAAAAATTTCTGGATTGTTTTCTAACTCTTTTTGTTTATTGTCATTTTCATGTTTAAAACAATTGTCCAGTGTCAGGAGAATATCATTTTCGAAACTAAGTCTTAATTCTTCTTCTGCTTGAGTAGGAATAAACGCATCAGCCTTTGGATTCAACTTTATAAGAACACTTGAACCGAACTTGAAAATATCATCCTTCTTCTGAATTTTATTTAAATCAACGTTAGTCTTTTCAGAAGAGTATATAATATTTTTAAACTTGAGTTTTCGTTGATGATGACCATTTTCAAATTTAGATCGTTTAAAGCATGATTGTTCATAAAGAATTGGAAACACAGGCTTCTGTTGTTGTCCCATATGAAAAACGGAGTTTAAACAAGACTTCTTTTCACACGTGTAAGGATCTAAATCTTCAAAACCGACTCCAGATCTTCCTACTTATGTACTTATTTTCTCATGAACTTTTTGAGCATCCAGATATGTTTTGATCTGGTGCGTTTTGTTTTGAAGTTCAATGTATAAAAATTCTCTTTCCTTTTGAAAGTAGTTTTTAAGTGCTACAGAATTTAATCTGTCACTTTCCTTTACTTGAATCTCCTTATCCTTTTCTTCCAGAAGTTTCTTAAAACTTAAGTTCTCCTTTTTTAACAAAACTTCCGTGTCTTTCAAGGTTTTAGAAATCTTTTCCTTTTCAGTGTCCAGTTCCAGTTTCTCTTCTATTAAGATATCCATTTCTCTTTTATAAATATATCTTTCCCTTTGTATTGTGGAAAGAGTTTTCTCAATGTTTTTTCGCAACTTCTTTTCAATTGTAAGATTTTGTTTAAGTTCCTCAAAATTATTTGACAAAAGCACAATTGTATTCTCAAGTTCAGATGATTCAGAAAGAGTACTAACCGGTAATTCAGAAGGCTGATCTTCTGATTCATTTCTATTAGCCATCCCACAGAACATGGCCTCATCACCGCTGGATTCATCTCCGAGCCAGTTCTCTTTCTCAGCATAGTGAGCTCTTTCAGTGACATTATACTTGTATTTGTTTTTGTAATATGTTTTGTCTTTATCCAGAGTCCCTCTTCAATCTTTTGAGTAGTGACCTGGCTTACCACATCTGTAACATACATCTTTCTTTTTCTTCATTTCCTCTTCCTTCTTCTCTGTTTCAGTCTTTTCAGATCTCTAAACCTCTTGTTTAGGGGTATAGGTAGAAGAACGATCAACCCTTTTATTTCCTCGAAACAACCTATATCCAAAACGGTTTGTGAACTGTTTGGTTATAAGAGTCAAGGAATCAGCAAATGCCTTTATTTCATCATCAGAATCAGAATCTTCTTCTGGAGCAGCTTCTGACATGAATGCCTTGCTTTTCACTCTTCTATCTTCACTTCTTCTTCTGGTAGTTCCCTTTGATTCGGAAATCAAAGCCAGAGGTCCACCTATAGTTGTTTTCTTTTGTACAACCTCCTTCTCATGGGCTTGAAGAGTGCCAAATACGTCATGTAGAGACCATTGCTCAAGATCTTGATTAGCTTGTAAGGACATAGAGAGATTTGAACACTCTGGATTTAATCTCTTTAGAAATAAGACATTATTGTGTTCCTTTGATCGAACAATATCACATCTTTTGCATAGATTTATCAGATTATTAAATCTATGAAAAGTCTGTTCCAGAGATTCATCCGCAATGGCCTGGAAGCTGTTGTATTCGTTCAGAGCTTGAGCTCTTCGGTTTTTATTCATTTTAGCACCAACTTCCAGAAGATGTTCTAGTTGATCCCATAATTCCTTGGCAGTATCACAGGAATCCAGAGATTGAAAAATCTCATTTGGAATAGCCATAATAAGAAGAGTTTTAGCCTTTTTGGCTAGTTCAACTTTGGTTTTTTCTTCATCAGACCAGTTTCCTTTTAGCTTTGCAACTTGCCTAGCAGGAATTTCATCAGTATTGGCTGTTGTTGGAACTCGCGGAATGGTAGTCATGGGAACCAGAGGACCATTTTGAATGATTGGAAATAGACCAGCATCCAGTCCCTCATAGAAATTTATCATTCGTATTTTCCATTAGGGATATTCATCACGTATGAGAGTAGGAGGTTTTGTTAGTGATCCAGAGGTATAAACAGAATTCAGATTTGAATTTGCCATTTTGTTCGTAGAAAACAGAGAATCGAGAAGAATACAATGAAAAATTGATCTGAAATTTAGAACAATTAAACTTCGGTTGAATTGAATAACAGAATGATCGTCTTACTAATTCTTCAAAATTTTAACTACAATTACCACGGTTTTTGGAGAAAATTACTATGAATTAATAAAATCTCGTAGAACAGGGTGGAATTAAGAACAGTAGTTAAAACAGGAAATTACTGAATGAATGAAGAGAGAAATTTCCAAATTAAGGAGATCTAATAATCAACAGATTGATTAGATGGCTCTGATACCAATTGTTGGATCCAGATTTCTTCTTCAATGATTAATCATTGAGATTATATATCAGAATGTAAACGGAAGCAATTAATATTGATTAATCAGCAGTAATAAGAACAGTAAAGGAATGAAGAACAAATTTAATTTGTATTATAACCTGAATCATGATTACAAATACTTGGAATGACGCACAGTAAGTTCTTCACAGTAAGAGTACTCAGATCGACAACTTTTACATTAAGAGAAAAGATCTATTTATACAATAACAGAATGTAAAAGTCAATGACCTAACCTATTACAGACTGACACGTATGAGATTGGAGCGTGTAACAAACTGATTAGCTGTAAACGGGTAGACATGCTTGATGTATGTGCTACGTCATGCTCTTAATCTTATGGTTCATACTTTCAATGTCTAACCGAAAGAGAGTCCTATTGTCAAAGTGATTAATGTTGATCAAAAGACAAAATTGAATTATAAATATTCTTACTTCACAGTGGAAAGAGAAAATGGTGAAGTATGCACATTTTCTGAAACTGATTTCCAAAATGTTCATTTAAGGGATTTGGTTAAGATATACAGAAGAATTAATCCTTTTCATGACAACATTACCAGATTCAAAAAAATATTTCCTGTTGTAAAAGGAGGAATCTATAGAGAATTCATCTAAGAAACATTTTCAAGTAGCATTTGTACTTGGAAGAGAAAAAGTGAATTTGAGCAGATTTAACTTTGAACTTCAAGGAATTAATTCAATCAACAAAGGTACTTTAATAGTGCATCCTCCGGGGTTTGTATGCAAATTCAATCAAGAGAAACTGTTTGAAAGATATGAAGTAATTCACAACTACTGCAATGGTACACTATTGGCAATAAGTGAAAGGCTTGTCAAAAGACAGAAATACAGGCCAAAGAATCTGAATGACAGCGAATGGAATGAATACAAGAAGCTGGCCAAAGACATGCATAAAATAATAGAATTGTTACAGGAGTATAGAAAGTTAATTCTTGGTGAAGTCAGAGAACTGTTGACTTATTGGGGATACAATTTGAATTTTTGAAGCTAAGGGGAGATTGATATAGATTATAATATAGCTTCAAAGAAGTCTTGGTTCTGAAGCCTCAGATCTGAAGTGGTTCTAAAGAAATAAAGAAAGAAAGCTCAGAAGCTCAGAAGTCCAAAGACATAATGACTGAAGTGAAGATAAGCCTAAGCCATAACTTCTGAAGTGGCTACTTCAGAAGTTCTGAAGGTTCTTACGCAGTTCTGAAGAAGTTCTGAAAAATATTCTGAAGATGTTCAGAAGTAGTTCTGAACTTACTTATGTATGTCTGTCATGTAATGTACTGTAACTTTAACATTTCCTATTGTATATAATAATATAAATAGAAGGTTAGTTAGTAAGTTAGAACTAACGTTCATAAATCTTTTGTACTGTAAAGACATATCTTTGTAACTTTGTCAATATCAATACTACATCCGACTTCCTTGCTATATTTCTTGTTATATATTCTATTTTCTTTCTACTTTTTGATATTTGGGATCTAACACACACTTTTACTTTCACTTTCACACAGACATACACACATTCACACACACACACACACACTTTTGCACACACACACACACTCACTTTCAAACACACACACACACACACACGCTCTTTCACACACACTCACACATTCACAAACACGCACACACACACTTTCACTTTCACACAGACATACACACACACTTTCACTTTCACTTTCACTTTCACACACGTGCGCGCACACACACACACACTTTCACTTTCACACACACACACACACTTTCACACACACATACACACACTTTCACTGACACTTTCAGTTTTACTTTCACACAGACATATTCATACACACACACATTCACACACACACGCACTTTCTCATATTCACTTTCACACACACACACACACACACACACACTTTCACAGACATAAACACACATTCACACATACACACACTTTCACTTTCATACAGACATACATACACACACACACTTTCAATTTCACACAGACATAAACACACACACTTTCACTTTCACACACGCACACGCGTACACACACACATACATTTTCCCTTTCACACAGAAATACACACACTTTTACTTTCACTTTCACACATACATACACACATTCACACACACACACACTCACTTTCAAACACACACACACACTTTCATAGACACACACACACGCTCTTTCACACACACTCACACATTCACAGACACGCACACACACACACACTTTCACAGACATAAACATACATTCACACACACACACACACATTTTCACTTTCACACAGACATACACACACACACTTTTTATAACACCCTCAAATCTAGAAAGAGCGACTAATTTAGAATTTCTAATATTAAATCAATTGAAAGATAAAACATTCCCTTATAAACCAATATTTGAAATTCCTCAAGTAACAAATAGTAATAAACCTCTACAAAGATCTATCATGTCTTCTACTAAGACATGATTACAGTCGAGTGTTACTAAACCCAAAAGAGTCGCTATCTCCGAATATGGAAAATGTCACCAAGAGTCTAATATTTATCGTGTCACTTCCTAGCACTCAAGTCCACACGTGTCGCTAGTACCAACCCCAACAATAACCTGATGCACATGCCAACAAAGAAAAGGGTTAGGCTGAACGCCTAGTGAGCTAAAGAGTTTTTAACATATTTATAATTGATCTGAAACCAAAAGATTTGCTTGATAAAGTATAATTCTCAAATGAAATAGCTTTATTATACAAGCAACATCTTTCCCAAATTAAGTATTTCCATAATAAAAGCTTTACACCAAAATGACATTAGAAATGAAAGCTTTAAATAGGAATATCCATTTGACATGATCCAGACCCAATACTCCCACGACCATGAATAAGTTTATAAATGTAAAGATAGAAACATAACTTTAACCAAGTTTTATAAACCGTTAACTCACGCGTACCTCTAAACGGGATAAAAATATCAGAAGTTAACGGGGAGACCCGATGATACCATCTTTGGTGACGGATATATAATTAGTCACTACTCGATATCAGCTTAATAAAGGAATCAATGGCAATTGGCAGCAACCAACAACATAATTGTGAGGCCCTCGATGATCCTAGCTGAGATCAATAGCTATTGGCAACACATCAATAGTACAATGTATGCAAGGCCCTCGATGATTCCAATTAAAGCCCGTGCTAGGGTCAATGGCAGTCGGTGACAACCAACAACAGAATAAGTGTCAGGCCCTCGATGACTCTAATTTAGCACGTACGTAAGAGTCAATGGCAGTTGGCAACAACCAACAACACAATAAGTGTCAGGCCCTCGATGACTCAAACGTGACGAAAAGGGGACAACAATCCCAATTTTTAAGACCGACTTATATGCCTATGGATCCATTACATTCTAGTCTATAAATCAAATACGTCAAGCAAGACATATTGATAATTTCCCAACACCAACTCTTTGCTCAAAAGTTATTTTCCAATAATCAATTATTTCTCAAGGTTGGGAAGACATCAAATTACACGACACTAAATGAATGACCAACACACCCAAAACATGTAAAATATTATTCAACTCGGACAAATGTCCATGAGACCCATTTTAGTCAAAACCGAGCAAATGCTCTATAACTCAACATTTATGTAATAATCGGAAACACTAGTTGAGAGCACCCTTTTTCCAAATGAACTCATATTCGTGTATTTTTACAAAATGCCCCATAATGCCATAACATGTAAATTCTGTAGGTTTATAAATCCAATATCCTCAAAATATTATTGACACCAAATAATCCCCATTTATAAATAAAATATCAAAACCTCTCATGCAATATGCTTTATTCATCAACGTGTCAAAATCCAAATATAACATTTGTAAGATTTATAAAACCATTTATATCAAATAATTGCATATTATCAAAATACTCAAATACTTGACAAATAGCAAGTAAAACATGTTAATATATCAAAATGAACATTTTTGGCATGTACAAAGTTTTCACAAAGTATCTTGAACTCACCGGAAAAGTTAAATATCCTCAAACATGTTAAATAATGTTTCTTAATGGGTGTTTGGGATTGCTTATTTGAAACTAACTTATTGACTTCCTGGAAAAGTGTTTATCAAAAGTTGATAAGTTAAAAGTTTTAACTTCTTAAATAACTCCTTATCACCGGTTTGGCACCGGATACGTTGTTTTTCCCAAACACTCAAAATAACTTATTAGCAGTGTCACACCAGAAGAAATCAATTATAAGTAAATACTTGGTTTAGTGTTAATTCTAAAAGTTAAGGTTTTAATGGTGATTTATCATATTTGTTATTTTGAATTTTCTTATATGTGACCATGGGATATAAAGCAAAAACAGTATGGAAGTTATTCTCATCCTCATCTACTGCAGGTGTCGTATTGCATCAACAATATGTCCTCCATACTAAAAAAGTTGTTTTTGTGATGATTGAGTGAAAAATGCTTCGATGAAGTTGGGAAATGGTGAAATTCCTTCTTTTTTTTGTTGGAATGTTGCTAAATTTGGCTTTGTTTATCTTGTTTGTTTTATTGGCACTTCTGTTTTTGGTGGTAACTATCGTGATTCTTTGTTGATGACTTTGTAGTTTGATATAATTGTTGTTGTTTCTATCTTTTTTGGCAAGAAAAATGGAGTAGAAAATTCGTACGGTGGAATGTATGGAATATAAGTCTTCATCTTTTTTGGCGGTTGAATTTGTGGATGGTTAGGAGCTAATGATAGTTTGGTTGTATCATGGAAGGTTGTAATTTTGTTCTTCTAGCAGAATTAAATGTCGTCTATTTGTTATTAGAACATGTTGAAAATGGTACTATTTCAATGTCGACAAAGTATTGTGCACGAGAAAGGAAATAATGAAAATGCTTCAGTTTTTTTGAAGTTAGGAAATGGTGAAATTCCTTTTTTTCATTGGAATGTTGTTGAATTTAGCTTTATTTAGTTCTCTTTTTATTTCTGGGATTTGTGTCTTTGGCGGGAACCATGCGCCTTGATGAATCTCATGCTTTTTGGAAAGGGTATCCTAGGCATTTGCCTATACTAATCCTGACAATTTTACGACTGCTAAAGCATGCAGCCCTGAGATAATTCCCTAGTGGCCACAAGTTGTTTGTGCCTGGATTTGAACCTGGGGTAGATGGGTTATCTAGCTTCATCCTCCCACAAGTCTTAACCAGTACGCCACAAACCTTGTGGTTTTTATGAAGCTCGTGCTCTTGGTTAATGAACTTGTTTCATCATTTTTGTCGGTTCAAAATGTAATCAATGTCCACAAAGCTTCTAACATGGTATCTTTTAATCATTTGGACTTAATTAGATGGATGATGAAGCATGCCAAATGAAAGGTCTCTTTGTTCCTACTTCTTCTGCCATCACAATCTGGTCAAAAAAAGATTATCCCTTCGGGAAGTCCTTGGAATGCTGCAAGGAACTCTTTCGCATGGTCCACACCCCCCCCCCCCAAATCAAACGTAAAGGTAATGATAAGAAAATTTCACATTTTTCTTGTACGATTTCTCTCTATATTTCTATGAAAAATTGATAAACCTCTAATTGTTCTTCCTTGCAACTATTTTACATACATTTTGTTTCTTTCTTTCCTTGATATCATATAATTGGTTGTTATATTTCAAGGGGTCTACAGCCCAAAGATGTATGCTACATCCATACTCTTGGGAAGTTTTCCACCTCTGGAGGAGATTTCGGACAAGGTCAAAGTGATCATTTTCTTTGTATGAAATAAGTTATTACAAGTGATTAAATTAACTTGACATTTTTGGGTTTTAGGTACACAGAGCTTTTATTGGGAGTCATTTTAACAACTTACTTTTAAATAGATAGAAGGATGGTAATGACTATGGTGGTTGGCATGATGATGATTAGAAGTTTTATGGACCCACCCCAATCCATAAAATGCTTCACCCGATGTATGAGTTTGAGGCATCACTGCCTTTGGTAAAACTGTATGTTTCCCTCTCTTATATGCGTAGTTGTATTCAATTAGAAGTGTTCTGTTATCTTTGGATATATAGTGTTGAATCAAGGACAATTTGTAGAAAACCTTAGATATTAGTCAAGTGTGATCTTGGAAGTTAGGTGCATATGTATAAATGTGTATGATTGTAGACTTGTAATTTTTATTTTGTTTAAACCTAAATTATAGGATTTTCTTTTTTAGTAAGGAGTTTGTTGATGCAAAAAATTAACTTAACAAAAGTCAACTTAAGGTGCTTGTGGGCCTGATCGATTAAAGGAAGGACTCTACCGAGAAACGTAAATAAGACGAAGAAAAATAGACAAATACAAGAGATTTGGTGACGCAGAAAAATCCTTGCTCGAGGGAAAAAACCGTGGACGATAGGTTAGTATCGTCGATGCACTATGGAAAAGTGACGCCAAGCAGGGGCTTCGTCCTTTAGAGCTGTGGTCGTACGATTAAAAGTGAAAACGAATGTAAAAACTGAACTAGCGTATAAAGTCTAGAGAGCTGATGTATATCCTTTGATTCGAGAGTGTCGATGTGATTAGTTTTGGGGTTTGTTTGATAGCTCGAGTGTTGCTTTTATATTCATAGCGATTTGTAACGGTTGATCGACACTGATTTCATCCATAAAGGCTCTTGATGACGCTATTTGTAACCGTCCAACGGTCTTGCAAAAATAGATAACGGTTTAGACAGTAATGATCCAGCCGTTAAAGGTTGGGCTTAAGGCGCTCGCAGGTCCATCGTACGTCGGAGATTTCGCCAGTGAGTTTCGTTCGACTGTTGTCTCATGATGCTTCGGTCAATATCCACAGGTCGTAAAATATCTTTGGTCGCGCGTTTTACCCTACTGTTTAGAGTTATGCTCGACCATTGTTTTCTTAAGTCTTGGCCGATGTTTGAGAGTCGTGGAAGTCATTGATCGAACATTTTGGTCAAAGGTCGAAGGTTTGAGATTTTTGCCCAAACAGAGTTCATTGCTTTCTAATACCGACATAAATTACGATTAGATTTGATTGGGGTTGGGATACGATAAAATTTTAAATCTAGTGACAATACAGAAAATTACTTCTATAATACATACTTGTCCCAAATAGTTTTATTTTTTGTTTTAAGTTTTTATAAAAGATTACTTTTTCTTCATTGATAGATATTTCTTGAACCAATGAAACAGTGAGCATTATTTGTTGTGTGTCACAAAATTATTTTGTTTCATGAATTTTCATTCTTAATTTACATCAACTTTTGAATTTAGCTATGTTGCAGCGGGTATGCAACTAGTTACTTAAAAGATCGTGTAGATTCATTGATTCTACGTTTTTTTTTTTTGCAAATAACAAAAGTAAGGTAACACTAAGTTTTTTTTTCTTCCCAATTTATTGGTTCTATGTTTTTTTTTGTGCATAAATTTGGGTTTTTTTTTCAACTCGACAATAACTTGTTATATGTAGGAGAAATTTGTTAAAATAGTCATTTTTTACTTGTGATTTCACCAAATAGTCAATTTCTATCCAAAGTTACCAAAATAGCCGTGAGGTTCGCAATTGCGAACGAAGTGAAAATGTCAAAAAAAAAAATTGAACTAGATTCGTAATTAGAAGGACTAAATATGTAAAATTTGAAAATTACATTCGCAATTGTGAACCTAGACCAAATTTTACATATTTGGTCTCTGAAATTACGACCCTAGTTTAGAAACCTTTTTTTTTTAAATTTAATATTTTTTAAGATATGACTCTCAAGTTCAAAAAATTCCCGAACTACAATTTTGTAGAAAAATATATGATCAGTAAAACATTGTTAGAGCATCTCTAATGCAACAAAATAAATACTTAAAGAAAGACTTGAAAACAACTTGATCAAAGTCCATTAGAGCATGGACTTAAGCAATAGCTTGAGATAAGATTCTAAGTCTTTGAAGAATATGATATGTGATGAAATAAAAAGAAAAAATAATTTATAATGGAACTATGTACTTTTTATATATATTTTATTTCTTCAAGCTTTCACCTTAAATTTTAGCATTGGAGATGCTCTTAGGAAGATAAAATTGATGAGAAAAACACACAATTAAAGATAAAGCCGTAAAGGAGGGTTTCTTTTGCCGAAAAAGTGTTTGGAATTTGACGGTTAACCATCGTGTAGTTCTAAAATACAACCTAAGAATGTCATCTCGATATGAGATCCTAGTAAAAAAATGATCTTTCAAAGTTTTTATCATTTACATATTCCTAAATCTTTCAATACTTAGAGGTCCGTTTACTAAACGCTTATCGAGTAAACTTTTACTAATATCACTTACCTTACCAATCGAACTTGACAAGACCGATACTCTAACCCGGTAAGAGGCATAGGAAGGATCAAGAGTCTTACCCAATAAGTGAGAAAAAAGACTTTTACCCGATAAGATGCATAGCAAAGACTGAAAGTCTTACCTGATAATTGAGTGAAAAGACTCTTACCGGGTAAGAGTCATAGTAAAGACTGAGAGTCTTACTTGACAAGTGAGAGAAAAGACTCTTACCCAATAATCGCTTACCGGATTTAAGATGCTTACCAACATCCCATTTTCATGGTCGAGGATGTCATACAATACGGTAAATGACGGTGATGTCTCTTACCAGTAAACACTTACCGACTAACCGTTTGACAGATGACCCCTTAGTTCAACAATGAATTTTATTTTTCATTCCAACTAACACCATTAAACATTGTAACCAACATTTTTCATTCAAAAGAGGCACCCTATTTTTTTTTCTTTTTTTTGGGGGGATGTGTTTCTCGATAGTTTATTTTATGGTGTTTGATAAGAAGTAAGACGACTTTATTCAAATACAAGACAAATTTCATGTTTGACCTGGAACTGCTGCTTAACCCAAAACAAATCTCTTTTATATTGGTATCTTTAGAGACAAGTTCATGTAGAATCGATTGAAGTTGCCAGTAATCAAGTACCTAAATATTTTATATAAAACTAGCCACTTTAACCTATCTCCTAATTCCCGAATCAATGAAAAGTACATAGCCCACTTTTTTTTGAGAGAAAATAAAGAGCCCATTTGAAAATCTCATTTAAAAGACCAGCCCGTTTAAGAACCCAATTAAAAGTCCATCCCATTCAAGAATAAATGATAATGAACACCCTTCATTCCTTTTGTCTTTGAATTTTTTCCATACGTGATTTTTCATCCATATATGTTTTAAAGTTTAATCCAATTACAATGTTTTAACCTTCTATTCTTTTTAACCAATTTCACAATTTCCGACTTTGGCTTGGATCCAAGTACGTAGAAAGAGTTATTCCATTTTAACCATATTTACAATTTCTGATTTTTGCTTTCGAAGTATGTAGAAAGAGTTATTCTATTTTAACTAATTTCACAATTTCCGATTTTGGCTTTTAAAGTATGTAGAAAGAGTTATTCTATTTAAAAGAAATTCACATGTTAATTTGTTATTTAAAACATTTTTTTACAGTTTTAACTTATAAGATTGTAAATATAATAAATGATATGAATTTAAATATTTTTATTCTATTTATTACTCTACTTGCCCATCAATCTATAAGATTGGAACACCATTAACAACATTCACCGGACGAACACCGTGGACCAACACCAAAGACTCCTTCGATCTTTCCCCTCTTCTGCCGACCAATTTTTTGGTTTTTGGATTAACATTTTTGCCGTATTTGATTACTTGGTTACTGGTAAATTACTAATTTTTATTTATTTATCAAGAATGGTTATTTAAAAATTGTTTTCTTGTTTGATGCTTAATTCTTGATGCCTTAATAGGTAGGATTTGATGCGTAATTGTTATTGTTAGGTTGTGACTTTGATGTCTACTTGTTAATTGTTTTGATGTCTAAATATGTCTAATTATGAATTGTTTGGTGGTTGGTTGTTAAATATTCTATTATTTCATTACATAAATGAAAAAAAATTCTTAAAAAAAGCACTAACATCTAGAAACACTAGTGGTGATAATGATTATCGTAATATTTCCTAATTTAACTCTGCTCCTTTGATGCATAGGGAAGTTTATATGAATGCTGTTTTTCGAGATTCATCTAAACAAAAAGAACTACATAATATAACCCCATCCAAAGATGAAATAAGGCGAAAATATTTGTTCAGATGATAGTTCATTTAATTTTTATTATGTATTATATTATGTTATATAAATTTTATTAAAAAAATTTCTAGATCAGATAATGCGCTGAGCTCATATCGAACATCTCATGAGCTTACCATCGAGCACAACATCGAGTTGTTTTCGAGTATTTATGAGTATAATTGTCATCTAATCATCATTTAACTATCATGAGATCATAAAATTTAAATGGTGACTTGAATTGAAATGATTTTTCAAGTTACTTATTTTTCTTCTCAAAAATCCAAGTTTAAAGCATGTTTTGGATGGAAGGGACCTTGTGAGCATAGAAACTCAAATTTCCCTTAGATATTTATTTAGTTGTCCCTCTAAAAATATGTAAAATTTAAACATGATCGTATATAACTTTTAAATAACTTGTGCTTTAAATTTTAAGTAAATTACGTTTTTTTCGTTCTACAGTTTCTTGAAAATTGTTATTTTTATTTTTATATTTTTAAAATTATGTTTTTAATCCATATGGTTGCAATTTATTACTATTTTTATCTTAATGATATACAATTTACTTTTGTTTCCGTTCCACTGCTTATAATTTTTTTTCATCTTTTATATTTAAAGATAAGAACAAAAGTATCGATAAATCACAAACCATAAAAACTAAAACTGTAATTTCAAAATCATAGGAATGAAAATCATAATTTTTAACAAATCATAAGCACGAAAACATAATTTATTATTAGAATTTCTTATGATATATGAATAACAACTTTAAGACGATGATAAATACTCTATTAAAACTTTAAAAAGTATTGTTTCTTAAAGTGGGGCAACTTCATATCTTCAAACTTTTATTCACCTTTCTTGCTATCTTTTTCTTTATAGTTTTCATCTTTTAATTGATCGCAAACCTATTGCATTCCAAGTCACAAACTTTTGATCCACAATATCCTTTATAACTTTTGCTGTAATAAAATCGGATTTATAAAATATCAACACCCTCTTGTTATTTCAATAGGTTATTTTATAGAATAAAATGATAAAATGTCATATTTAAAGGTATTGTAATAAGTTTAATAGGTTGTTTTTGAATGTTTTAACAAGTTTTTTTGAAACAACTTTAAAATACATAGTGTTGTATTAACTATTTTATAGGATATTTTTGAAAATTGTCCTATGAACACATTTTTTATAGGACGCTTGTTTCTATAAGACACTTGTGTTTATAAGACACTTTATAAAGAAGTGTCCTAAATAATTTGTTATGCTAAAAAACGTCTTACAAGCTTATCACAACACCTTTAGAAAAATACTTTATTGTTTGTTTCAATAAAATTAAGTCCTATAAAGAACTCTATTAGGACGTTTAGACATTTTGGCGACTTATAAACCCAAATTTGTTGTAGTGTTGTATTTTATTTTAGGGTAAATTGTGTAGAGATCCTGATTTGTAAGTTCATAATTTTAAGTTGACTTAAAAGTCATTGGCATAATACATTTTTTTCAGGGCTACAACCTTACAATTTGTATATAATGAAGCCAATGTTGTTTTCGTTCCTATTTTGGACAACATGAATTTGGTCATCAAGTTTCATAATAAAGAAATTCGAAAAATTAATTATCCACAATTAAGGTTGTAAAGTTGGTGATTCAGAATAGGAACTAAAACAAATGATAAAAGGTAAGCTCAAACAATACCACCATTTTACAAAAACGACAAGAATACCCATATCCATGTGTTAATACATGTGAGGAGAATGAAGATATGGGGGCGACTTGGCCTTCGACCTAAGTCGTGCCAAAGTTTGACCACATCTATTTTGAGATAACAATAGGTTAATAGACCAACTTATGTACATCGTTTAATCTCTCGGGTGACCACGAATGGCTTGAAGTCTTTACTGGTGACCTCCATGGTTACAAGGGCTTTGGTAGTCCTGGATTCGAACTTCAAGAAGATAAGATTTCTATTACATCCCCTTGTCCTTGAGACTTAACCTTGTTGATTACTCCTTAGTATCTCATGTACATATATATATATTGTGTAATGGACTATAGAATCACATGTAATTTAAGTGTTCTTGTCTTTTCATAAATGATGATATTCTTCTTTGAACTCACTCATATGATATGATTTCATTATTCTTTTTATAGTTAAATGGTTACTAACATTTTGAGTTAACATGTACGACAAAAAGAGGTGAATTATTAGGGAGACCTTTTGATCTAAAGCAAAAATTTCAACTTTTTGATCAAACAAGACTTTTGTTTGGAATTGAAGTACAAACAAATTTGTCACGTCATAAAAGAAAACAATGACTTATATAAGCCTCCATCAAGTTTAATCATATGATGATTCAATTATGTTAATCTTCTTTTTTACTTCAAAATGGTAAATAAGTAATTTACACATATGATTATTTCTCTCTCTCCTCTCTAAATTTCGTAACCCATCATGGTACCACCTTGATCGAAATCGAACCCATGGCCTTTAATGTGGCTCGAACTCGAACCCACCTTACCGTACGGACCCACAACCTTTATTGAACTTGAACCTATGGCTTTTGTTGTAACTCGCTTTCGAACTCGTACCTGCGACCTTTACATGAATACTAGATGTTTATGATATTATTCATACATGTCTAAATTATTCATCATGAATATTAGTATGTTATTCAATATGAATATTAGTATGTTATTCAATATTAATATTCATACATGTTACTAATAAGAATCAAGTCAAATCATGTATTGAGAATATAAAAATTAACCCTTGATCTTGATATCCTAGAAAAGAAAATTAGTAGGTAATGATGAAAAATTACCCACCCCATAATTAAACCATACCCAGGACCCATCCTTCTAATCTTTATCTAAATTACAAATTTGCCATCATTAGTTTTCACTATTGATTGGAAATGCTTAAAGTTCGAAATCGGTTCATGTTCTTAAAATATTTATGGTTTCTATTTGAACCTCTCTCTATATATGGATGATCAAATAAGATTATACTCGAAACAAGAAAACACGAAACGACCAAATTATATGTGATTCTGCTCTGAAATTACATGTGATTTTAAAACATGGTCAATGCAAGGATTAGGGGACGACTTGGCCCACGACTTCAGTTCCCAGCCTAAGTCAAGTATCCATCCATCCACGAACAAATGTGGAAACTTGGTTCTCATCTCCGACTCAAACTCCCACGTTGCCTCTTCACCTTTATGGAATCACCATTGAACCTGTATGAGGTTAATCTCTTTATTCCTTAATTTCTTGACTTTTCGATCAGTAATCAACTTTGGCCCTTCTACGAAGTTCAATTCCTAATCTAGTTGCACTTCTTGCAAAGGTATTGCTATATCGACCACCATTAAACACTTCCTCATATTCGAAACATGAAACATGTTATGAATGCCTCACAACTTCTAAGATAGTTCCAGTTTGTATGGCACCTTTCGAACTCCCTTAGTGATAGCAAACGACTCAATATAACGCAAGCTCAACTTTCCTTTCTTTCGAAGTGCACCACTCCTTTCCATGGAGATATTTTCAAAATCATGTTGTCTTCAACTTGGAATTCGATGGCTTTACGTCTCATATCCTTATAACTCTTTTATTTGTTATGCACTACCTTCAAACTCTCACGAAAATGTTATATGCAATCAACTGAACAGTTTTTAACCTCGCTAGTTACCTTTCCACAAGCTTATTCCAGCACAATGGTCTTCTACACTTTCTTCCTTAGAGCATTTCTAAGGAGCATCTTGAATGCTTGCATGGTACCTATTGTTGTAAGTGAAATCAATGACATATGCTTGCATGGTACCTATAGTCTAAGGCACAATCTCTCAACATATTTTATTGAGTCTGAATAGTCCAATCACTTTGACCATTAGTCTGAGAGTGGTAGGTGTTTCTTAACCTGATTTGCGGCCCTATTTCTCTTCGAAAACTTCTACTTGCCACTTCTTAATCCCTTCTAGAAAATTAAATCTCACTTCGGCTCTCAAAGCTATGATGTTCAAAGTTCCTACCCTTTCTTTTCGACTCAACGCATTGGCTACTACATTGACCTATCCGGGATGATATTAATCTCATAATTGTAATCCGTCAAAAGTTCCATTCATTTTCTTTGTCGAATATTCAACTATTTTTGATCAAATAGGTGACACGGACTTTGATGATCTGAGAAAACTTGACATTTAGTCCCATACAGGTAATGTCTCCAAATCTTCAAAGCAAAAACGACATCCACCAACTCTATGTCATGAGTGAGGCATCGTCTCTCATGGTCATTCAATTATCCCGACGCGTACACAATAACTTTTCCACATTGAATTAGAATGCAACCCAAACCCAGTTTGTAAGGGCGGAGCCAGAAAACTAATATAGACGGGGTTAAATAAATGAAAGGAAATCAACATTTTCGTAGTTGGCAAGATTGTTTAGAAAAAAACATTTTTTTGTTAAATGTTTATCCATAGTTAATAGCTATTTCAAAAATAGTTTATTACTGACAACCCAACTGCCCGAAAAGAACCCGATTCTAAGGACACCAAAGCAGGAATAATTTTTGGTTTACCCATTGGCTGAGTCTAGAATAGGAGCCCAAAATTACCTATCTTAGTATCTTGTATTTAGGCAAAGTCGTACCAGCCATTTACTAACTGAGCTACATGTCGAAGGCCGAACCATATTATCAAATTACAATTTTACATTAATTATAATTACATTTACATAATTTCATTCAAATACAAAGTATTAAATTAAATTAGTTAACTAAAGTTTAGGTATTTAAACTTTTGTAGACTTTTGTCATTTGCTTAAAGAAATCAAATACAAAATACTTGTTTTTTTTAATACATCAAAAGAGTGGGAGTTTCTAACTTTTGGGGGTTTTGGTGTGTTTCATAATAATAATAATAGGTATTTTATGCCTCTAAATTTAGAGTTTGTATGTGTATTTTCTAGTATTAATAATTATTTTATGTTATAGATAAATGGACTCATACTATTGTTGGGGTAAGGGAGGGGGCTTGGCACCACCTTGTCCCCCCATTGGCTACGCCATTGTCAGCTTGAACGCAACACTATATACTATAAAATCATCTGTGTGGTTAGGTAGTGCCAAGATCGGAGCACTACAAATCAAACTTAACGTTTTTTTTTGTCATTGAGGTTAACGGAGTAGCTATTCGAGAAAGATTCTTGATGAATTTGCGACCCCGTGAATCCAAAGAAACTTCTAACCTTTGAAAGAATTTTGAGAATCTAGCATAAAGTTTCTCACGCTTCAACAACTTCAATACCAAACGAAAATGATTCTCGTACTCCCCTTCTGATTGAGAGTAAATTAAAATATCGTCTATAAACACAATAACAAACTTATCCAAGTAAAGTTAACATATCCTATTTATTAAATCCATGAACACTATAGGGGGATTGGTTAATCCAAATGGCATCACCAAAAGTCATAGTATTTGTACCGCGTTCAGAAATCGGTGTTCGGTACGTTTTACTTTCTCACTTTGAGTTGATAGTGTCCACATCGTAAATCAATCTTTGAGAAATAATTTGTCCCTTGCAATTGATAGAACAAGTCATCTATTATCGGAAGTAGATACTTATTCTTGATAATCACTTTATTATGCTCATGATAATCAATACACCTTCGCATGGTTTCATCTTTCTTTTTGTTGGCTTTAATACCATGAAATAAAATAGAGAAAGAGACCTTCATTCAATATCCCATTCCTGCTGCATCGGTTGGTCAAAGATCACCCCAAAATTGATTCAAAAGGTAATCTTTCCGGATTCGCTCTGCCTTAAAGCCTTGCTTCCCATTGTAATTGCTATTGTAGCACGTGCGTGGTATAAAGAGGTATCCTTAACGTGCTTTTGACCTAGGTAAAATAGCATTCACTGAAAAAAAAGGCAAAAATGCTTCCACGGTTGCCAACAAAAAGGAAATAGATAAATAGACACATCCCACTGCACTGATCGGGGGCGTTCGTAGTGACTGAGGGGGTCGAAGACCAATAAGTGAGTTATTCATACCAATCATTCTTCTTACAGCTAGATCCAATCTCCTGGTCCCTGCGGAAAAGATAAAAAGTACCGATGCTCCTCATTGCGAGGTACCGGGTCACACAAACCTTTTGTCTAATAGATCTTGAATTTAAGTAATCATTTCTTTTATTTGAAACCGCGCCAAACAATATGGCGCACGGGCTTGGAAAACATCAGGAGGCACCAAATGAATTCGAAATTCGGTTTGAAGGTCTAGGGGTTGACTTGTCAAATCACCCGGATACACCTCAGGATACTCTCTCAAGATGGCCACACCATCCACCCTTCGTTTCTCCTTCTTGGCCTCTATCACCTACACGAGATAACACTGAATTCTTTATTCAAGTATTGAATAGCCTTTATCATCAACATAAGACTAGTCTTTTTGCGTTGGTTCCTATAAATCACCACCGTCTCCTTGTTGGGAAAATGAATGTGGTTCAACTTCTTATGACAAACGATATTGGCACCATTCTTTGCTAACCAGTCCTTATGGAGAACCACACCAAATTCCCCCAAGCGCATGGGATATAATGACAAGGGTACCAAACTCCCATTTACGTCTATGGTATAAATCATCAAATACATCACTAAAAGACACATGATTATCATCTACGGTTTCTACCTCTAAAGCATGAGTAAAATGTTTAGGCTTCACACACAATCATTTCATAAAATTAGGTGATACAAATGAGCGGTTAGCTCCGGAATCAAACAAAACATTGGCACATATAGAGTTTACAATAATGTACCTCTCATGACATCCAGGGAATCTCAGCCTCAGTAGTGGTCATCTGGAAGACACGTCCTTTTGGGCACGCTGTCTCAAATCTCTTCTCATCTCCTTTACCTCCTTGACAACTCCCATAATAAGTTAATCCCCCTTTCTTCAACTGTGAGTAATCAGGTTTCATATGTCAAGTGAACCACATTGAAAACATGATTTTCCAATTGGGTAGTCCCAAGACAGATGTGGTAGTCCACATCTGTAACAAGATATTTGATATGTACCCAATCCCTATGGTGCACTCGGTGACACTTTTCACACGACCTACCATTGAACCCTTGGCTCCCACGCTGAGCCGATCTATAAAACTTCAGTTTTTTTATTTAATCTACCCCTTGTCCTTTCCATTTCCTCTTTTTCGCATCCTTCTACAATATCTTCCACATCCACATCCGATTGAAATTGAATAGGATTCATTTCCATGACTAACTCTTAAGTATTACCCTCCAAAAATTTCTTTCAGTGCGATGCTCTTTAGTGGAAATATACAATCCAATAAACTAACAATATTCGGTAAATCTTGATGTGCATTCTTGCACCGACATCCCTCTTTGATCTAACATCAAAAATTCTTGTTCAAGTTTCATAATTGCTGCCTTAGGGAAAAAATAATCTTTAGATCTCGAGTGAAATTCTCCCATAACATCCACTTGGCCGCCCCCAAACCTCCAGCACCCGTCTCAATATCCCACAAAAAAGACAGCATTTTATTTCAACATCGTAATCGCAAAGCCACTATATCGGTACATTTACTTCTATCAATGATCGCTTCCATATCTCGAATCCACCTGTAAGCTAGTACCAAGTTGTGTTCGCCTTTGAAAGTAGGAGGCCTGAAAGATAAGAACATTTTATAATCGCACCCTTTGGTGGTTTGTTAAGGATCATCTCATATTCAAGGGTTAATTGAGGATGTCTACCCATATACATCGAAGGTAGTCTACACGCCTTTGTGCACCCTCCATTTCCACTCTTCTGTTGACTTTCTAACAAAGACTTTTGTTGTTGTGGCAACAATGCTTGCAAACTAGTTTGTAACTTCCAAATTCTGTTGCCTAGTCTTCTTTAGTGACAAAAGCTTGATTCTAAACTCTGCAAATGGATTTAGAATGATCCCGACCTCTCCCATTGACCGAACTCTCTTGCACCGACTCCCTTTGTACCTATTGTATCTCTAAGCTTCTTTCCCTTCCTCAACCGCGACTTCTTCCTTGACGTCGGGCTCCATTTTCAGTTTGTTCTACCTGTGTCACAGTCTTTCAGGGATCTCTCCCTCGCCCTCTTCCATGACATTGAACCCCATCACTCATGGGCTCAACATGTTTAACATGCTATTGAGTCTTGACCATCCCGACCACAACCTCTTCCATGACTACGAGTAATGGGTTGACTCAATTACAACACTGGTCTATTCCCAAGAGTTTCATCAGAAGGTTCCTCCCCTTGGGGAACCCTACACCTACTCCTAAACGATGGAGCTGACATATATGAACAATGAAATAACAAATATAAACATAACTTATCCAATAGTTCAAAAATAGTAAGGTAAATAAACATACACATGCACCAATAATTTAACAATTACATTCATCAGATGTAATTGTAAATTTAGCGTACATGAAGGTCCTCACTACTCTCTTATAAATGTCGCACTTGAGGTATTACCTAATGGATCCCTATAACTCACTTGTGTTTCCTTACCCTAGTTTAAGATTAGGACCTAAATCTCCTCAAACTAAGGCTCTGATACCAATGGTAACAACCCAAAATCCAAAATAGCAATAATCATAAAGACAGCAAAAACGACCTAAAGAGTAACAAGATAAAGGTATTTAACACATCTCAAATGTTTACAACGGGAAAACAACCTCCACAGATGAGAACTATTACAAATCTAAAGGAAAACTAAACTTCATTTTCTAAGCCAAGCCATTACAACGTGAGTCACATCTTCCCTTTACCCTTGGATGAGTTTTCCACATGACACTTATATAAGGCATAGATAGGCAAATCGGTTATATAAGGCATGGATAGGCAAATAGGTTACGTGAGCGAACTTCCAAATGAATCTATTTTGATCTTATTATAAATTGGGTTGGAGTGGAAAAAGGAGGGCATTAGGAAAAATCTCGCGGGAAAGGCTAGTCTCTCGACCATAACAACAATTGTTTACTGATTATCTTTGATAAATTCAACCTTTTAATTCATCGTTTATTTCTGTGGTTTGAAAGATATGTTCTTGTTGTCTTCCAATTGGTATTAGAGCAACCTTCCTGAGATTTCGTGGCTCCTTCACGAGCAGCTCTGGTGACGCAAAGGGCGGATTTTATAGAAGAAGAAATTACAGCGTTAAACCTTCATCATTGATCTACAACAATCTCTGCAACAACAGTTTACAATGCAAATGACCCTCATGAAGGAGGAATTATGTGCTTCCTTGTCCGAGTCCCGTCAATCACTTAAAGGTCCACCAACAGGAATTCCATCAAGTTGTGCAATAGGAGGGGGCCCTCCAACGATTACTGATGCAAATTGGAGGTTTAGAAATTTGGACATGCCTTTATTTGACGTGGGTCAATCTATATGGTTGAATAATTCGAGCGGAGAGGTATTACAAATTCTATCGTTTAATAAAGATTGAGAAATTAGAGGCGATGGTGATGGCGTTAGAAGGGGACGCTTTACTGTGGTATCAATGGGAGAACTGAAGAAGACCCATTCTAAGGTGGGAGGAGATGAAATTGTTGCTCCTGAGACAATTCTGTCAGAGCAGTACTGATCCCCCCATGAACAATGGTTAACCCTCTCATAGGTAAGTTATGTACTCGATTATCAGAGAAATTTTACTAAACTATAAAACTTTACTGAAATTTTACTAAACAAACAAGAGAAGGTTTTGTGCTTTAAATGTGATAAAAATGGAGTATGGGACATCGTAGTCAACGACAAGAATTAAGTTTCTTGTTAACACACGAGGATGAACCAGATGAGGGGTATGAACTACAAGGTGATCAAAAGAATGAGCAAATGGCCATTGAGATCTGTATCAGTTCGGTTTTAGGAATCAACAACCTAAAAACGATGAAGATAATCGTGACTCTATGTGTAACGAATGTGACAGTGATGATTGACCTACGGGCGACTCATATTTTCTTATAGACATTCCTAATTCAGAGATTGATAATTCCAGTGACTGAAATCGGAGGACATGGTATTACTCCGAGAGATGGCGAGGCAATTGAGGGTCATGATGAATGAAAAGGGGTCCATTTATAGTTACAAAACTTGGAAATAGTCCAAGACTTCCTATCTCTTATACTTGGAAACTCGGAGGTCATCTTAGGTGTCTAATGGTCGGAGAAACTTGGAACCGTCTCGACTAATTGGAAAAAAACAGGTTATGAAGTTTCAAATGGGTGGGTGGTCAGTGACATTTAAAGGAAACTCTTCTCTAGGTCGTTCTCGGATAACGTTCAAGAATATGATGTGAACAATTGGAAGGGAGGGTGGTGGATTTTTGGTACAGATGAATCAAGTATAAAGGATTATAGCATCAAAGAATCTTCCTTAAGTTTCAGATTAAAAGCGAGAGGTGATACGTGAATACTTGGGGGGGGGGGGTTGAACGGCTGAATGAATTGCCACTACGAAGGGACCGGAAGAACATCATCACACTGAAAGAATGGGTTGAGCCAGTTCCTGTACGACCATAACGAGTCCTATGATTTTTTTTCAAATTGGACCTCAAGTCTGGGTATGTATGACGCGTGTCGATTCCGACAAAAAATAAAGTCCTATTACCTCAAACTACAACAAAAATTTCAATAGCGGTATGTAGGGTCGATTCCACAAGGATTGGATGTGAAAGGTGTCAAGCATCTACACTTTATGTAAAATTGGGGAGGGGGGGGGGGGATGGATTGAGATGTTTTAAACTAAACATAGAATAATTAAAGACGACAAATAACAAAAATAAAGCTTTTAACAATGAGTTATAATTCAATTAAAGTTCGCACTTGTGTATCATTGGCTTCCCAAATACATTCTCGTGCAATTCCAGACTCGCCATAAGTGCCGATATGCATCAAACACTCTGTCTATCCTTATGATTAGACTGTCATGAGAAGCTTAATGACGAGCCCCTAATTAGTTAAAACAACTCTATTTACGAACATAAAAGTTGATCTACTAATTGAATTAATAGCGAAATAAACACCGACCCTAACTAATGATGGAATGCTCAATCATTTAAGCTAGATTATGGAAACCTATAATACAATCCAAATAATTTGGTGGTCATTCGAAGTGTTAGTTTCTACTTTATCAAAACAAAGAACAGTTATTCGAAGTGTTAGTTTATATATATATATATGTGTGTGTGTGTGTGTGTTTTTATTATATATATTTATAATGTGTAAACCTTGCTTTAATGTTTATTAAGTTTATGTTTGAATTTCGCGTTAGCTAAATATATAAGTTACCAAAAGAGATTCACGGTCAAAGAATGATGAAAAATAATCTAATTAATAAAGAGAATTATTGAAATAATTTTTACAGCAACAACAAATGATTAGGTCAGAGAATATAAATGATGTTGTTTGATATTCGGTTGGTGAATCTATCATGTCATGTTAGGATGGAAAAAATGAATATCTCCCTCATTTCATGTTGTACTTTGGTGGGAAAAAGTGATTGGTTATAACATTTCACTACAACAATATTAGGTTTTATAGGATGTTTTTGGGTGTCTTAACAAATTTTCATGACACTTTTAAAATAAAATGTCGTATTAGTTATTTTACATGACACTACTTGAAAAAGTCTCATATGAATACAAACATGTCCTATAAAAAAAATG
Organism: Silybum marianum; assembly: GCA_036898165.1. Taxonomy (NCBI): domain Eukaryota; kingdom Viridiplantae; phylum Streptophyta; class Magnoliopsida; order Asterales; family Asteraceae; genus Silybum; species Silybum marianum. Next base: position 21,966,912 of record CM072542.1, on the reverse strand, counting down.
AGTTACGAGATACCTTTAAAAATGTTTATAAAAAATAACTAATACAACATTTTATTTAAAAAGACGTTCTAAAAAACTTGTTGAAACACCAAAAAACGTCATATAAACCAATTGTAATATTTTTAGATAGGACAATTTATCGTTTGGTCGTATAAAATTTAGTCTTACGAAGTATTTCATTCGTCAAAATTTTGTAACTACTAACCTGTCAACCCAACCCAATCCGTCTCAACCACCAGGGGTTTAGTTGGTTTGGTTTGGTTTATACTTTTCAATGAGTTGAGATTTTCTGAAATTGCCATAATTAGATTGAGTTGTAAAAATGTCGTAAACCGTCTAACCCGACCCCTGTATACCCCTAATCAAAAGTACAAGATAAGAGAAAAAAGTTCTATTCAAATAAAATACTAAATTGTTGAGTAGAGTATCCATAACCAAGATCGAAGAATGCAATTTTGTTTTTTTCCGAGCCTTTTGGTGAGTTCAATCGGCGAATCACAAACAAAAGAGAATTGAAGAGGAACGCCAAATTAAAGAAGCGATGATGAGACTCGTTACTTTTGTTTTCTGTTAGATATTAAAGAGGCACTCAGGTGGGTTATAGCTTTACACAAAGGTTAATGAAAGATCCTAAATGCATGTAAACGGGTCCCCAAAAATTTTGTAGGCCATGTTTTTTTAAATCTCACATTTAACATGCTAAGGAACGGTCATAGTTTTGATATCAAGGTTCTAAATAAAGTGAGATGTGGTGTAGCAGAAAAGTCAAATCTCAAGCCTTACAAATTACGACAATGTAATGACATTTTTCATGATGTGCCCTAAGGCTAAATATGTATACATATATGTATGTGTGTTAGTGTTTTGAACAATCACGTAGAGCAATATAATTCATATAAATTAATAAAACTAAAAAAAAGAAAAGAAATATTTATATCATATATATATATATAGAACTTATAAGAAAAATAAAATCAAGCGTACAAAAATAGGATTAAATCTTTTGGGTTTCTAACCATTACTTTCTCCAATCGTTAAAGAATTCATGTTTGACACTACGTGTATGGTGATGAAAGTAAAGATTTGCCTATTTAGAGTTTTAGTTGTTATGTTTCATTTTAATGTTTATTTAAGTTTTAGATGTCATACATAATTATCATTTATCCTCAAGTTATAAATTTAAAAATACCACACCTTATATTTAAAACTGTGTAGTTTACTCATTGTAAAAGAGAGTTTTGATTAAAAATTATTTTGTGAAGAAATGAGGCAACTTATGTGAACATAAAAAACGAGACAAAATGACATAAAGGAAATAAAAGGTGATGTGATATAATTGGAAGAGACCAATAATGCTAATTACTTAATGATTAATTTCATAAAAAGGTGAAAAAAACCACTTCTATAGTATATATAACTCTTTTCTCTATAACAAAAATTCAAAACTTAATAAATTATATCATTTTTTTAAATGAATTTACATTCATTTTGATAGTCAAATATTTCCATCTTTTATTTGTTTAATAATCATAGTTATCTTGATTGAAATCAATAATCATTTCAAATTAACATTATATATACACATGGAGATAAATATATATATATAGGTTATATTTGTTATACAACAATTTTATAATAATTGTTAGATATACCGGTATATTCATATAAAATGGCAATTAACTTAAAAGAGTTAAATTTGACTTGATTTATCTCATTATATTGTTTCTATGCCATAACGTTACGATTGGAAGACACATTAGTAGGCAGTGGCTAGCAACCACCATATACAACGACAACAGACGATAATAGTGAGTCAAAACCTCTATTTATGGCAAATTAAGACTTTAATTGAACTCAAAACCATTGATTGGCAACGATAAAAGCATATGATGTGAAAATTAATTATAGTACTAGAAGAAGAATCAAAACTCTAAAACTTGTTGATGGCAATTTTTATGTCTATGGTTTGATTCCACCTCAAACTTGATTCAGAATATCCCATAATCTTTCAGTAGCACTTCTGAACTCTTCACTCAGAAGTTGTTGAGGCTTCCAAATTACTAAATCTTTTATTTCATTTGAGCTTTCTCCCATATTTACATCAATCATATCTTCTTCAAACATGATCACATCAAAAAGATCACTTGGTTCTCCAATAACATCTTCAAAAGCAAGGTATTCCCTTAGCATTTCTTCATTAAAATCTGGAATTATATCTGTGTTATCTGAGCCCAAGTTACCTTCAGAATCAAGAGACAACTTTTCTGTTTCATACCCTTCTTCTATCATTTCTTCAGAAGAATGATCATTTCTCTCTTGTACCTCATGTTCTGCAGATAAAATATCTTCTATGGCTTCTGAGACTTTATTTGATTCTTCACCAACATTCTGAGTATCTTCAGAGGTCTTCTCAGAACTTTGAACTTGATTAGTTTCTGGTTCAGATACTCTCTGTCTTTTCTCCCCCTCTTGATTATCAGGATTCTGATCATCAAGACTCCTTTTAAAAGTATCTGATTGAGATGCATTCCGGAAGCAGATAATCTTGTGCTTAATTCTGATTGAGAACTCTGAATGGATGAAAGTTGATTGAGAATTTGAGAAATATCATCTTTAGTGGCATAAGCTTGTGAAGCAGAAGAAGAAGAAGGTTGAGAAGCTTTCAAAGAAGAAACAGAGGAAGCCACTTCAGAAAAAGCTGACAAAAGTGCTTGTTTAAACAAATGAAGATCATTAGAAGATTTGAGATAAAAGTCATTCAGCTTGTTAACCAAATTTTCCCCATGTTGATCCAACCTAACCTCCAACATATTTTTGGTAGAATCCGTCAAATCCTTGATGTCCTTCTGAATCTTTGCAAATTCAGAAGTACAGAGATCTTTGAATTCTGTGAATTCAGAAGATGTGGGTAAGTTGCCAAGATCAACAGATGAACTTGTTTTCAGACCTTCAGAAGAAGGTTGGCCTGTATGAGCCACAAAGGCATCATGAACCACATTTGATTCTGTGAATGGAGCTTTTGTGATGTTCACCCCACCAGGACTTCCAACTAATCCTTGATATCCAAAAATTGGAATATCTATAGTTGTTGATGCAATGTGACAAACACTTTGCTTAGGAACATCTGAAAGATGTGTGCTTGTGTGAATGGATGCCACATTAAGTGGTTCAGAAGGCTCAAAGTTGAGTGGACACTCAGACTCAATGTGCTCAAAACTGTGAATGGGGGACATATATCCTTCATTTTCAACAAAAGGAACCTCCAATTGGGGTCCTAATGGATTATAAGCTGCTTGCCCCATTTGTGTTGTTGAAACACCCTTCTGTTGAGAGATGGGTGAGTGGCTGGGGGGGTTAACCAAGGTTGCCATGGGCTCACTGGCTGTTTCAATATTATCCACCAAAGAATGTGGAATAATAGTAGATGTGGGTGCCCGGCTTGTAACAGGTGGTTCACAGGTTTGTTTTTCTTGTACCTGTGTTCTCCCCTCATCAATTCTTTTTCTGACCCTTCTACCCTGTCTCTCATTTACATTTTTCCTCTTCACTCTTTGGGGTTGTTCTCCCCCTTGAACAGCCTCCCCCCTCTTTCTAGTAAGTCTAGACTCCCTTGCATGATCACCACTCTGGGTTGAATCAGGGGAAGGGATTACTGGTTGAGGTAATCCCATAGATTCTAAATGCTCACTTCCAATCCTAGTTTGTGTACTTACAAGATCAAGTAAATGAGAAGGAAGTGGAACTGCATTTGGAAAATTAAGTTTTGCATTTGAGGCCTTAAGCTATCCATAGTGAAAATAGGAACATGTACCTCATGAGCTAGAACAGGAATTTTTGAGACAGCCTTCATTGCTCCTTTGATAAGTGTTTGAAGAAATCTCTGAAATGGTATATAGTTGAATGTAGACTTCTTCAAAATTGCAGATTTGAGTTCATCAAAGATGAGACTAGCATAATCATAGTGTTTGTTGAAGGCAACACCATGAAATATAATCCTCCCATTTGCTGAAGCTTGGTCTAAACTTGAGCTCTTCCCAGATAGGCAGGTATTCTGAATGGAAAACAAGCAATACCAAATTGGAGGTAAACATTTTCTTCTAAAAGAGCTCGCAGCACTAAGGTTTTCGTAGTAACCTAAGCTCATAAAATGCGAGATCATCTCGATGAGGATGGAATTGAGTCATAACGGGTTTTCCCAAGAACCTCATCTGGTTTTGGCAAATAGTGAAGGCTTCTAATGTCATCTACAGATATACAAACTTTGTAGGCATGAACATAAGAGACAATTTCATCATCAGTTTCATCTACTTCAGCATAATGCCAGAATTGTTTAAGATAAGAAGCAGGAACAGAGAATTTCCTTGAAAGGAGAGTGCGCAGGGGATGTTTCTTCAGAATTTTAATCAACATTACTTGATCATCAATGAAGTCTTTGAATTTGAAGTTCAGTGCACAGTTATTTCTTTTGATGTCAAGTAATTTCTCAGCAGGTACATAGAGTTTGGGCAGGTCACCACTTTCAGCAGGAGTCTGGGATTCACTTTCAGCAACATTTGATTCAGAAACAACATCAATGGGTGTGTTCTGTGTTTCCCCAATTTTAGCAGTTGTCGGGTTAGGGTTAGGGTTAATGATAGGGTTTGAAGGTCCGGCTTGATGAGTTGCAGTTGTGGCTGTGTCATGAAGCATTTGATCATCACTTAGTGGGATTTCCATTGATCCAACCATTAATTTTTGAGGCACAATCTTGAACGAAGCATCACTTGATGATCCAGTGTTATTATTGGAACTCGAGGAAGTAGAAATCATGGTTTTTGAAGTAGACATGATGTAGAAAGAACACAGATTGGTAACTGAAAGATGATCAATAAACACAAAAAGATTTCTCAGAGAAAAATTGCTAAAAGTATGAAGATGATGAGGAATCCATTGATTTATATGATCGGATAAGTGTTGAAGGACACGTGGCCAAAAAGTAAATGTGATTAGAGTAGTAATCATCATTTATTAAGAGAAATGAACCGTTTAATGGTCGTGGTTAAGAGAAATTCAATGAAATTAAAACACGTGGCACACGCTTAAATGAAAAAATCAACGGGAAGTTTTAGTTCTGAGAACAAGTTCAAAAACTTCAGAAGTTGTTCAGAACTTCTGAGAAAAAGTTCAGAAGTCTGAAAGAATTCAGAAGAACCGCAGAATGTTTAAGTGAAGTTCAGAACTAAACTTGAGTCATCTTAGAAGACAAAAAATCATTTAAAAATATAAACTTCTGAAAAATATAAAACCTTTTGAGAATTCAGAAGTAGATTTGAACAAATAGAAAACTGTTTTAATCTAAGGAAGCTTGTTCATACTTCTTAGATATAAAGTGCAAGACTTTATTTCACCAATGCAGAGTTGTTATGTAGGAAAGGGTAGTTAGAGAAATTTGAAATTAATAACACTCCCCCTTGAATCACTAGCAATTATGATTCTCCCCCTTGATTATTGCAACTTTATCAAAGAATCAATCAAATATTAGTGAAATGAGAAATAAATGAAAAGTATCAAAATACAATCAACCTAGTTACTGAAGAGATATACTTCTGAGTTTGAAAAGTAGCAAAAATCTGAATGATAAACTTCAGAATATACAAAGTAATTCTAAAGAGCAAAGTATTCAGAATTTGATAAAAAAAAAACTTCAGAATGTAACTTCTAGAGTATAGGTGATGTATAATACTTACATAGACATGTTCATCATGCGCAATTTACTTACCAAGAAGTTAAATCGTTTTTCATCAAGTGCTTTGGTAAATAAATCAGCTAACTGATAATCTGTCTGAACAAAAAACATTTCAATATTACCTTTTTCCACATGATCTTTGATAAAATGATATCTTACATCAATGTGCTTGGTTTTTGAATGCTGAACAGGATTGGCAGTGATGGCTATGGCACTCTTTGAATCACAATACAAAGGAATCCTTTTGAAAGTGTAACCATAGTCTTTTAGTTGAATTTGCATCCAGATCACTTGTGAGCAACATATTACAGTTGCTACATATTCAGCTTCTGCTGTAGAAGTAGAAACACAATTTTGTTTCTTTGAAGACAGGTGACTAGTCTATCACCCGAGAACCGACATGATCCGAAGTGCTTTTCCTGTCTAATTTGCAACCACCATGATCTGCATCTGTAAATGCTGTTAGTTCAAAACTAGAATCCTTAGAATACCAAAGTCCCTATGAAGGAGAACCTTTTAGGTATCTAAGTATTATTTTTGCAGCTAGAAGGTGTGATTCCTTAGGATTAGCTTGATATCTGGCACAAATACATGTAGCAAACATTATATCTGGTCTACTAGCGTTAAGTAAAGCAAAGATCTAATTATACTTCGTACTTTTTCGATCAACGATTTTCCATTTAGATCAGGTTCTAGCTTAGTTGCAGTGGCCATTGGAGTTTGAATACTTGAACAATCAGTCATGTCAAACTTCTTAAGTAAGTCAGAGACATACTTAGATTGATTAATGAATATGCCAGTGGGAAGTTGTTTAACTTGAAGACCAAGGAAAAATGTCAACTCTCCAATCATACTCATTTCAAATTCTGTTTGCATGATTTTCTCAAAATTTCTACAAAATTTTGGATTAGTAGAAGCAAATATAATATCATCTACATAGATTTGTATCAAAATCATATCATCACCCTCCTTTTTCAGAAATAAAGTTGTATCAACAGTACCTCTTTTGAATTTGGAATTCAGAAGAAAAGTTGTAAGAGTATCATACCATGCTCTTGGTGCTTGTTTAAGTGCATATAAGGCTTTGTCTAATATGTAAACATGATCTGGGAATTCTTTGCTTACAAAGCCTTCTGGTTGTTCAACATACACCTCTTCATGTAAAATACCATTCAGAAATGCACATTTTACATCCATTTGAAATACCTTCTTGTTTTTATGAGCAGCATAGGCAAGAAAAATTCTAATAGCCTCTAATCTGGCAACAGGAGCAAAGGTTTCATCATAATCAATTCCTTCTTGTTGACAATACCCCTTAGCTACAAGTCTTGCCTTGTTTCTTACAACAATTCCATTTTCATCCTTTTTATTTCTGAACACCCATTTTGTGCCAATGACAGATTTACCTTTTGGCTTTGGTATCAATCTCCAGACTTTGTTTCTTTCAAATTGATTTAACTCATCCTGCATAGCTAAAATCCAGTCTGGATCTTAAAGTGCCTCATATGGCTTTTTGGGTTCCGTACTGCTTAAAAAATTAACATACAGACACTCATTTGCTGTTGAAGATCTTGTTTGAACACCTTTTGATGCATCTCCAATTATTTGATGAACTGGATGACTAGATGTCCATTTGTTCACATTTGGCAATGGTTGAACAGATGAAACATTATTCAGAGAATCATAATCATCAGTAATAGCTTGAGTTTCAGTATCATGATTGATGGCTGAATGTAAATCTGAAGACTCCCTCTCAAATGGAAAAATCTGAATTGGTTCAGAACTATGAGGTTCATGGTCAGAAATAGTTTGAACTGGTTCAGAAACAACTTGAATTGGTTCAGAAACAACTGGAATTGGTTCAGAAGTTGCATTTTCAAAAGTTGGAAGTTCTGAATTTGAGGTAGAGAGTTGTGGTGCTGATGTATTTGAAATCTGTATCTCTGAAATGTCTTGATCATTTGAATTTCTGAGTAGAGAAGGATTTTGGTAATCTGCAGAGACATTTACAGAAATATCAAATAAGTCTTGACATAAAGTATCTAAATTGGTTTTAAGTAAAGTTTGAGATGCAGAAGTAGAGTTTGTGTGATTATGTTCTGAGTCCAAACTTTCAGAAGTTGGTTTATGTGCGAGTTCTGAACTGTTTTGTTCAGAAGTCATTGTTGGCTCATGAAATCTGACATTTGTAGTCTCAATGATTCTTTGAGTTCCTTTAATGAGTACTCTATAAGCTTTGGATCTTTGAGAGTAGCCAACAAAGATACCAGCTACACCTTTTGGTGCAAATTTGTCAAGATGTGGAGTATCATTCTTTAGAAAACACCTGCAACCAAATATTTTAAAATAATCAATAGAGGGTTTTCTTTGTTTTAACAATTCATAAGGAGTTTTAAGAAATTTTCTGTTAAGAATGGTTCTGTTCTGAGTAAAACATGCAGTAGCAATTGCTTCTGCCCAAATAGACAGAGGAAGTTCTGAATATGCAAGCATGGTTCTTGCAGCCTCTACCAAAGTTCTATTCTTTCTTTCAGCTACCCCATTTTGTTGAGGAGTTCTTGCAGCGGAAAAATTATGAGAAATACCAACAGATTCCAAAAAAATTCTGAAGTGTAGAATTAGTAAATTCTGTTCCATTGTCACTTCTGATCTTTTGAATTGGGAGTTGAAGAAGAACTTGAATTTTCTTCAGAAAGCGTATCAGTCTTTCAGAAGTATCAGATTTGAGTCTCAGAAATTCAATCCATGTATATCGTGTATATTCATCTACTATAACAAGAATGTATTTCTTTCCCCCCATGCTTTGAGTTTTCATTGGGCCACACAAATCCATATGTAGCATTTCAAGTGGAGCTTTGCATGAAGATAGCATTTTCAGAGGATGAGAACTTCTTTTGATCTTCCCTAGTTCACAAGCAGAACAAAGAGAGTTCTTTTCAAATCTGATCTTTGGTAGTCCTCTTACAGATTGATGTTTGCCTAGTTCAGAAATGGCTTTGAAGTTCAGATGTGACATTCTTCTGTGCCAAAGCCAACTATCATTTTTCATTGATGTAGACATATAACATACACCTTGTAGTTGACTAGGTGCAGTGAATGTTGCTGTGTAGATATCTCCATCTCTATAAGCAGTTAATTCATTTTTGTTTGTTGTACTCAGAACATGACAATAATCTATGTCAAAATTAACCTTCCAGTATTTGTCACAGAATTGACTAATACTGAAAAGATTATGTCTTAATCCTTCAACATAGAAAACTTTCGTTACTTTCACATCTCCTTTAATGAAAGTGCCATATCCTCTTACATATCCCTTTGCATTGTTTCCAAAACTAACTGTTCCTCCATATCTTTCATGATAATCAGTTAGTAGTTCTTTGAAAGGTGTCATGTGTCTTGAACATCCAGAATCTAAGACCCACACATGACATATCTGCAAAAGAGATTATTGAGTTTTAGGTACCCATTTCAGAATGGGTCCTTTGTGATTAGTATTAAAATTTGAAGTTCTGAACTTTTTCTTCAAATGTTTCAACTCAGAAGTTTATTCAGAACTTTGAGATTTATCGTTATTTCTATTTCTTTGTCTAATTGAATTTGTCAATGTAGCCAAACATTTCTGAAAAGATTTCATCAAATTTCTTTTGTTTGTTTTGGAGTTAAGAAGAAAATTATGATGACCACAATTAATACAGTGAATATGATTCTTTAATGTATTTACAACAGTATTAGACATATAAGAATCAATAACATTTGATTTTTCAACAAAAATTCTTTTATTCACTTTCTTTGTTTTAGGTACATCATTCTTCTGTAAAAAATGAAAAATCTCTAATTTGTCAATCTTTGACAGTCTTTCATCTTTCTTTCTCCATACTAAAGTGGATAGCTCTGTAAAAGATAAGAAAGTGGATATCTTCAGATTTTGTGTTAATTTTCTGAACTTCAGAGAGAGAGTTTGAGGATTGGCCTTGTTCAAAAATTTTAACTCTGGTGTTAAAGTCAGAAGATGTTACTGAACATGGTGTTGAATTTGATGATATGTTTGTATTAGTAGGAGAAAAATGCTGAATTACGATATTACGGTTTTAAAAACACAGAACCAAACAATTCTGAAGGTATCTTTGAAACTTCAGATTTTAATTTTTCTCCTTCAGTCATACATGATTGAGATTTATAAACCAAATAGCCATTTTTGTCAAGGACTTGCACCATTTGATCATCATCATCTTCTGAATCAGAAGCATTTATTAGATCTGAAAACTTATTATGAGTCATACTTGTTGCAAAAATATTTGAATTTTTTGTTGTTGTATACTCATTATCAGAATTATCATAAAAACCCTATTTGAAAGCTGTAGGCCTGGCTTTGCTTTCGTGTGCGGTGTTGTGTAACATATATTGGAATTCTCATCAATATCTTCTGAGGATTCAATACTTGAGAATTCATCATATTTTTCTTTATGTTCTGATGTATTATCAGAAGTATCTTCTGAAATGTTTTCACAATTGGATTCAGAAGTAACTTCAGAAATAATTTCAGACTTAACAATTACTTCTGATTTTTCTTCAGAAATAATATTTGATTCAGAAGATTTACAAATATTTGGAATTATATTCATTTCTTCTGTTTCAGAGATACTTTCTGGTTCACCAGTTTTAAAAGGTGTTTCTTCTGAAAACAAAGTCTCTGATTTTATAAAAGAAATTCTTTCAGGCAAAGAATGGTTTACAGGTTTGGAAATGATGCCAGTATTTGATTCATTGAAAATTTTCATTTTAGAATAGTCATACAAGTTTGCAGGTGCCTTTTTAGAATTTGACTGTCATTATATCCTAAGCCTGCTTTTATATTGTAAAATTTTGAGTTCTGAGCCTGACTAGTTAAAATATTCAGAGTTTGTTCAGTTTGTCCTCTTTTAAAATTTAAATCTTCCAATTCCTTAATCTTTTTATAAAGATCAAGTCTCTCTTGATTCAGAAAATTCATCTTAACATTTAGAATTTCCTTTTCAGATTTTTCATTTATAACTTCTTTTTGTAAACTATCCATTTTTTCTTTTAAAACAAGTTTTTCTTCGAATTTTTTTCAAGAATGTTGTTGCTTGACAATTTTCTTTATATATTTGACTTTCGGCTACGAATTGATTGACCAAAATTCTTTCACCTTTAATTCTCGTTTCTCGAGTATTTCAAATTCGGAAAACATATTTTGAAATTGATTTGTCATTTACGAATCTTTAGTACTAATTTCAGAATTATGTTCAGAATTTTGTTCAGAAGATGAAGAAGATACCTCAGTGTCTTGTTTGTCCTTTTCTGGATCCATTTGACACATGTAGCAATTGGTTGCATAGTGAGCAACTTCTTCATCATCATCTCCATCATTCCAGTTTAACCGCCTTCTTCATACTTGGTTACTAGAGCAGGATTAAGCTCTTTTTTCTTTGCTAATAGATGCTTCTTCTCATAATAACCTGAATTCTTGACTTTTGGCATCTTGCATTGTCTAGCATAATGTCCAGGCTTTCCACAGTTGAAGCATCTTGCTGGTTCAGATGTTTCAGATTGACCAGCCTCTTGACCCTTCTTAGGTCCAATTTCAGATCTAGGTTTATTCTGATATTTTTGATTGTATCTTTGTTTGAATTTCCTTGTCATGAAAGCAATATTATCAGAAATCCTTTTAAGCTCTTCATCTGATTCATCCCCATCACACACTGTCATCTCTGGGATCTCACAAACTTTCTTGGTAGCAATGGTCAAAGAATTATTGTAGTTCTTGCTCAGAAAGGCAACTGTTTCTTGTGTCTTCTTTTGTTCATTTTGTCTAACTTTGATCTTGTCCTCTTGTTGGAACAAGATGCCATAGACATCATGAATTGTCTTTCTAAATAAGTTCCTAGTTACCATATTATCTGAAAAACTTGACCATTCATTTCCCAGATTGTTCAGAAATTTATTGTTTATCTCAGAATTTGATTTCTGAACACCATTTCTTCTTAGATCATTCAGAATGTTATTGAATCTATGATATGTATCAGTGATAGATTCATTTTTTTTGTATCTGAAATTTTCATATGTTCCTACACAGATATTTAATCTCTGTGCTTGAGCCTTTGTACTTCCTTGCATCTGAGCTTCTACTTCATCCCACATGGCTTTTGCTGAAGTTAAACTATCTCGTTGGGAATTTCCATGGTGAGTAAAGTTAATGCTCTTCTATCAACTTTCATTTGAGCCTTTTCAGCTGGATTATACATTCCAGGACTCTTCTTGATTCTTGATGCAGGGATTTCAGGGTGGATTCGGTTCTGGGAACTGCTGGAATCTCACCAAATACCTCTAGTGGGCCATTTGTGATAGATTGCATTAAGGCTTCATCTATGTTATCCAAGAATTGAATCATTCTAATTCTCCATTGATGATATTCCCCTAAGAAGAGAGTTGGTGGTTTCGTTTCAGATCCGATTGAGACTATTTCTTTAGACATCTTTGATTGTTAGAAGATCGAGAATTCACCTGTATTGAATTTGAATTTTGTAGATCAAGAACACCAAGAACAGTCAGATCTGACAAGTTCTTTCACAAAACTTCTTCAAGAACAGATGAATTGGCTCTGATACCAATTGTTAGGATCCAAACAATCAAGATATCTATATATGAAAAGATTATAACAGGAATAATAGTAGCCAAATGTAATTTGTATTGATTGAATGTACTGTATACATAATATATCTTTACAAGGTATATGAAAACATTAGTTCTAACAATCTAACTAACTATCTATTTATACATACAATAGAAAGACTAAAGTGACACAACATTCATAACAGACAAGTTCAGAATTGGTTCTGAACTCCTTCAGAACTTCTTCAGAAGTGTCTTCAGAACTTCTTCAGAACCTCTTCAGAAGTGTCTTCAGAACTTCTTCAGATCTTTTTCTCTTTTAAGAACCCAGTTCCTTTTGAAGCTATTATGATATTTCTATCAATCGTAAATGACATAATGCAAATAACGTAAAAGTAAGATTGCAAGGAAAGTAAATTGAAAGGTTTAAAGATTGTTGTAGCAACCGACCATAACGAAAATGACAATTAAAATAACCAAAAGCTTTTAAATAATAAAGGAAAAGGAACCAAAGCTTTGTTCTTGCGAACACAAGGTAGGAACAGATACTACTACAAAAGAGATTTACCCCAAGTATATATAGTTCAAAAGAGGGAATCAAAAGTACATAAAGATGCTTAAGGTTAAAAAATATCCAACATATAAAACAAAAGATTCTCTAAGTACAAAAGAGAGCATCATGGCATCTTCCATCAAATAACACCAATAAAAGTGAAGACGCCTTTCTTCTACAAGTAAACTATATTAAATATGGCTTGAGTTGAATTGATTGAACCGGCTTGAGCCAATATCACGAGCCTCCAGAGTGCTGTAGCATCTCCATCATGCTGTAGCAACACAAACACCTCTGCAGGCAGAGACTAGATCAACAATTATTCATCAAATTCATAGAATATTATGATTTCTAACATCCTAGCTCAACAATTATTCATAAAATTCCAAATGGTATGTCAGATTGCTTCCCAGGTGGCTATGCATGGTTCAGGCCTTAGATGATCAAATGGGATATTAACAACAAAGTTATGAGGAATATGGTTTGTTAACAGTAAACACCTCATAACCTCCGAAAATATTCAAAATCCCATACTCAAACTAAAATAAAACTACGAAATAAAGAAATGTAAAATACCATGGAGCTTAAAGGTGAAAGAAATGGACCTGTCCAACTCATGGAGAATTGGTGGTGGTGTTGCTTGTGGCAAGAACTGTTAGTCCCAAAGGAGTCTACAATAGTTTATCAAGTATAGAAACAGTTTGTAGAGGGGGGGGGGGTTGAATACAAACACAACTTTTTAAGGTTTTTAAATGAGTTTATATTAAATAATCAAATTTTCAGTTGTATACGAAAATAAGAACAAGTGATTACACCTATTCTAATACAACTTGAGAAGTCACTAAGTTTGATGCATAAGGAAAGATAAGAAATAGAATCAGAGGTTCAAGAAAAGATTTTAGCATGCATAAAGATGAAGAAGAGGTCTTCATCTATTTATACCCATTGCATTTAATGCAACTCAGAAGGTACATGCCGCGTGTCAAGTTTCTATTTGATACTTGTCCTTTCTTCATAAAGCAGCCATGCTTGAGGCCGAATATGAACAGTAGCCTAACAAGAGTGGATAAGGACATAAGGAACAATCCGTACGTCCTTTCTGACAAGGCATGGAGGTTTGACATTTGTGCATCGAGGATAAGATCAACTTTGATCTTTCTGAGTAGGCCCCACTTGATCACTGATACTGAATCTTCAAGGATGAAATCTTCAGGTATCACTGAGGCTTTATGCAAGATCTCACACTTCTGTTAGATGGACGTTGCTATCACTGAACCGCTTCAGATCACGAGATGTTCATCTCTTTCTTCAGCTAGGTCTTCCACTATCGCTGAATGGTCTTTGGTGTGAGTGTTGTTCTTCAGATCTTCAGAGATTACGCAGTGTTCCTGATCTTCGACGATCACTGAGTACAATCAAATGTATGTTATCACTGAATATGAACAGTAACATAATCTTGGAATTTTCACTAATGTTTAAAGGAATCATATTCAAATCACTGAAAGGAGTTTGGATCAACAATCTCTCCATATTTGATCATGATTAAGCAACATAGAAAAGTTACTTGAAAGTTTTAGTAAAGCCAGAGAAAAATTAAAGTAAATTTTCTAAGTACTAATTTGTGAGATCTTTTTCAGCTAATTCACTATCTGAATTGAGTTTCATTTATAAGGATATGAAATCACAATTATTACAAGTGTATAAATTGGAAAGTACATTCACTGATAATTATAGAACATAATATCATGTAGTAATAAGATTTAAGAGGTTTAGAACTCATATGTTCATTGTCTCTTTTACTCTTTTAGGGATATTTTCAGTACACAGATGGAGTAGAGTACTTCATTTAATTTCATTAAATAGTTAAACTGGAGAATTACGTACGAAAATGAAATTACAATATCTAAGGTAAAGTACAATACACTAAAGAAAATTACAAAGGAAATTTTTAGAAACTAAGAATGTTGTTCCTGAGTGTTATCAGATAACTCTTACTTTCTTCTTCATAATTCTTTCTCACAGATGTTTTCTGAAAGAGAAGTGGATCATTATACACCCAACAATTGTAGTATATAATTTTGAGAAGCTTAACTGGTGCAATATGAATCTCCTTGTTCCTGAGAAATTTTATTGACCCATCATTATCCTTAAATGTAATCCTTGGTTCAGGAGAATTAATTATTTCATTATCTGCATATATTCTCTGAGTTGGCAGTGATGTGTTAAGTAATGAAAGATCAGGGATAATGAGATGGGCATAAAGACATTATGCGTCAAATTTAGTCTCATGTTCATTCTGAACGATGGACCTTCGTCATCTTCAGACTTTGATCTTTTATTTTTGTATTTGAGGGAAAAGGAGGAACTGTCACGTACTGAGATATCCTCTGCAGAAGCAGATCGAGATGTCTTTCTACAACTGCCTTGGATTGAGATTTGGATTTCTGAATAACATCTCTGATTTCCAGCCATTTAGAGAAACCATAGAACTTCAGGAACTGAGGGGCTTCTTCTTTGCTTCTTCGATCTCTGAACATAGTTACCTTTATCTTTGGACCAGATATTGAGTTTCGTCCTTTGATAGTTACATTGGTAATAGTTGCAGGAGAGATACGATAGTTTACCTTTTTCTTGCACCACTCAAGTTCTTTATTCTTTGGTTCTTGGGCTTCCTGATTCTCTTTGTTCAAATCTTGTAGAATCTTCTCTTGAGCTCTGATAGAATTCACTTTTAAGTTTTCTTCGGCGAGTTCCTTCTCTGCTAAAGCTTCAGCGGCCATGAGGCTTTGTTCAGCTTCGTGTCTGAGTACTTTAGCTCTAATTCTATATTCTTTGACCATTGCCTCAATGACCTTGAGACTTGACTGTGCATCTTTTAATTGTTGATCTCTTATTCGCTGAGCTTCCAGAGCTTGTGCTCTTTCTTCAGGGGTAAGGAATGAGAATTCATCATAGACGCTTATTAGAGTGGGAGCTTCAGGATCAGAGGTACAAAGAAGAATTTTTACTCTAGCCCTCTCTGGCTCTTTTATGAAGGCATCCGTTCTTTATTCTTCTTCTGGTTCAGAGATAGGTTGTCTATTTACATGCCTCTGAACAAGGCCCTCTTCCTCTTCAGATTTTGATTCAGAAATGTATAAGAATCGGTCTTGAGCGAAAGGTTCATTCAAAAATGCGGACACCTTAGGGGGATAGGGTTCACTGAGATTGGGAGAAGAAGATTCATTATTAGTTGTTTCATCAATACTTCTTATAAACGAAGTATTGGTAAGGATAGCAAGAGGAAGGGATAAAGAAGGTTATCCACTTGTTTATTCTTCCCTGAGGGATCAGACGACTTCTGATTAGGAGGGGGCCTGTCCCACAAAGGGTCTCAAAACACAATTCCAGATTGTGTTATTCCAAGACGGTTGGATTTGAAGAAGTTTGACGTATCATCATCATCATCTTCATCTATGTGAGTCAAGGGGATGTCTTCATTGTCATCATCTTCTTCTTCGTTGTCCTCTTCATCTTCTTCTTCTTCATTTCCTTCATCAGGGATGAGAGTTTTCAAAGCATCGATGTTTCGTTGTGAAGGTTCAGCGCTTGCAAAGACGATGTCTGTCTCATTGATGAATTGCTCCTCGAGCTCCATTAATACTTTTCCCCCTCTTTATTACCTGGAGAAAGAACATGCACCAATAAAGCACCGACATTGCCTTTAATATTAGCAAGTGTGTCTGATTGGGCCTTCTGAGTAGTAGAGAGCTGACTCGGGTTCTCTCGGTCTGCAGCCGAGATGGAGGAGGTAGATGTAGATGAAGCTTGGAGAAGGCGTAGTATCTATGAAAGAGTTTTGCCTTGAGCTGCAAGTTCTTCTCCTTGCTTGTCTAGCCGGGTTCCCAACTGAGTCACTGAAAAAGTGTTTTGTGCAATCGCGTTGCTCAACTCCGTCTTCAGCAAAGAGACTTCAGTTTGGATGCCTAGAACGACATTCTTCAAGGCTGGTACCCCTAACATCTTATTGTAGATATACTCGACAGAGTGCTGCAAGATATCTGGCCAATTCTTTAACCAGATGATCCAGAGCCAGAATCCGGATTGAAGCAGATGGATGAGGTAGAGAGACGACAGGAAGTTCTTGATCTGGGGAAAAGGTCTTTCCTGAGCTGTCTCCGTCTTTATTTTCTTTATCTGCTCCACAGTAAGACTTGGAGACTTTCGGAGAGGTGTGTCTTAGACACCCTTCGGATCCACAACAGCAGCAGCAACAGTGGAGGAGGTAGATGCAGCAGTGATACCTGTAGGTAAAAAAGATAAATTAGCCAAGAAGAGCTTAGGGTTAGATGAAAGAAGTTGGGAGGTAGAGTGTATATGCAAGGGTCCCTTAAGAGTATCTGAAGGATTACTCTCAGGATTGTTACTTGCTACGGTTGTGTCCTGGGGATCACAATCCTGTCTCTGAGAATGTTTGTTAGAAACATTTTCAGGTCCTGTGCACGTAGCTTTGCAAAAATCAGATTGTCAAAACAAAACTGATTCCTGAACAACATGTTTCTCAATCTCTTCAGATATGGGGACAACCATATCCGAGTCATGGATTGATGTGTGGACCAAAGAAGAGTAGGTAGAGATAGAAGAGAAGGTGGTCATAGTAATACCTGTACCAGCTTCAGCGTAGCTGGTGACTAAATTTTCAGTGACCGTAGTCCCTGAAAAAGGTGGTAGTGCTAATGAAGCGGCAACAGTCACAGAAGCCGTTGTCGTGGTTGTGGTGTGAGGAGGCGTTGGTATGACGCCGAAATCAGCAAGAGTTGTCTTTTGAGAGACACCCTTCTTTGGCTTCTTCGATTGAGGCTTATGAGCGATGGTCTTTTTATGACCATCGATGGCTGGGTATTTGCGCTTCAAAGGGTAGGAAGATGGGTCTATGTCGATCACTGATGGGTTTTTCAGTGACCCTGACACATTCTCTACCTGAATGGTAGGACCAGAGGTCTTGGTGACAGAGGGAGAGGGACCCCTGATGATTTCCAACATGTATGGGAGGTAGGGAGCGTCTCCAGGCTTTTCATCGAGTTCTAAAGCCTTTTTCCCAATGTGGGAAAACTTTTGATTACCCTCAAATGGGTAGCCTTCATACACATACTACAAGATTGTAGCAACAAATCTTAGGTATGGGATGGTCTTATCTCTTTTCTATGCCTTGACTCTCCTGAAAAGTTCATCAAAGATGTATGTGGGTAGTTTAGCTTTCGGCCATGACATAGAGAATAGGCCATTTACAGGAACTGTTTGCTGGCTTGTTTCTGAGCACCCGTCTTAGTGCCTAGATACTAGATGAACGTGGGTGAAGATGTATTGCCACTTCGCATGCAATCTTCACTTCTCAATCTTAGTGATGTCCTTGCTGATCTCTGAGGGGTTCTTCTCTAATGGAGGCCAGTTGTACCCGATAACTTCAAGAAATTCTTGAATTTCTTCCTTGGATGGTACAACTTCCCATTGCTGACCCTTTCCCTTTGTAGGGAGACGAAGAGCCATCCTGACAGCTCCAGTAGTGATAGCCACAGTTGCCATGCTGATAGTGAAGCGGATGGTAGGGAGTTGGTTATCTTTTTCAGTGGTAACTGTAGTGCAGTGAATAGTGTACCAAAACTGCTGTAGATGTGCAATGATCCCTACAGGGATGTGAGTGAAAACAAACTTCAAAGGGCATTTCTCTATGAAGAGAGCGCCTTCCTTGAGATAAGGCCATTCCGCAAGGATGTCGTGGAGAGCGACATGGTTGCTTGGTTTCACGAACCCTTGTTCCACAGTAAATGTGGCTTCCTTTGCCGTAGTGAAGACGATGACAGGACAGTTTCTTCATCAGAGGAGACAGAGATGGTGTTGATGTTCTTGCTTGAAGATGTCATTGTTGTTTCAAAAATTGGAACACCAAAGAGAAAAATCATGGCTTAATAAAAAAAATGTATAAACCAGAGGTTTTTGGTACAAAGAATACAAAAATTGGGAAAAACAAGTGTTTTGATAAACAAAGTCAAAATACTTGTTATTTGACAGATTTTAACAATAAAGTTTGAAAAAGGTTTTAGTTAAAAAAAAGATACCAAAGTGTTTATTTTGGTATAAAGAAACATACCATAAACAGATTTTAGAAAAGATTTGGACGATATTTTTAATCAAAATGACCAAAATGTCTTCTGTTCTAAGAGGGAACGTTAGAACAGGTTTTGGGTTTTTAGGATTTTAACAGTATTTAAAAATGCAAAAATAGTAAACAAATCACTTTAACAAGATGTTAAATGTGATAGGTAGCCGTTCTTAACCACAATTAAGTTGTTCTTAAAGCAAGAGAAAATAAAAACCAACCTTGCAAGTGAGAAATTAAGAAACACGCACAAGTTCATGTTCTTGGTTTTCTAGGAGGTTGCAGAGAGAATTCAAATTGCTTTTCTTGCTTAGAGAGTAATGAGCGCGTAAAGAATGAATTGAAATCCCAATTACCTTTTATAGGTAGATGAGAGAGAAAGAGGAGAGAGAAGGAGATTAAACGACGGTTTTAACTTTTTGAAAAGGTAATAACGACCTTTGCACGTCCCTAGGGTTTGATGGGATAGAGAACGTTGAGGTCCGTCGTGTGTCAAATAAAGGTCTGACGTGTCCTTTTTACAAAATAATAAGATTATCATTTATATTAATAATTGTTAATCATTATCAATTTAAAATCCTCATCATTTGAAATAAAAGTATTTCCAGTGATAGGTTTTCTCTTTTTGAGAACCTTTCTTTGAATTGGAAACTCTTCAGAGAGAGTAAGGAAAGAAGTTACATACCTTAGCAATATATTTATCACTGAATCGCAGTTCAGGGAATGACTAATGAATTTGAAAAATATTTTGGTATTCACTGAATAATATTAATCACTGAGATTTTTCATTCTTCAGCGTAAAACATACCAAGTTCGCTGATTAACATATTGAATCTAGTCTTATCAAGAGGCTTAGTGAAAAGGTCGTCGAGTTGATATTCAGTGGCATAAAATGAAGTTCAATTTCACCATTCATGAAGTGATTTATGATAAAGTGATATATGATCTCAATATGCTTGGTGTTTGATTGAAGAACAAGGTTATTAGCGATAGCAATAGCACTTGTGCTATCACAGTAGATATGGATTTTTTAGAGCTTAACATCATAGTTACTGAGTTGGTTCCTCATCCAAAGGATTTGGGCACAACAACTCCCAGCAGCTACATATTCAGCTTCAGCGGTTGATGTGGACACTGAGATTTTCTTTTTACTTGTCCAACTCACCAACTTTCCACCTAGAAGTTGACAACCTCCAGTGGTGCTTTTCCTATCTGTCTTGCATCCTGCAAAATCACTAGCAGAGTAACCGGTTAGATCGAACCCTAAGCCTTTGGGGTACCAAAGACCAAGATTAGGAGCTCCCTTTAGATATCTCAAAATTCGCTTTACAATGATCAGATGGGATTCCTTGGGTTCAACTTGATATCTAGCACAGAGACAAGTAGAGTACATAATATCAGGTCGACTCGCTGTAAGATACATCAGTGAGCCTATCATTCCTCTACAGGAAGTGACATTTACTCGTTTCCCATCAGGGTCCATGTTTAGTGTTAAAGGAGGTGCCATGAAACTCATTGGAGAACTTTGAGTCAAATCAAATTTCTTCAGCATATCTTTAACATACTTACTCTGACATATGAATATGCCTTTCTCTGATTTCTTTATCTGAAGACCAAGAAAATATGTTAGTTCACCCATGATACTCATTTTATATTCCTTTTTCATATGTCTAGCAAAGCGAGTACATAATTTGAGTCTTGTGGAACCAAAGATATTGTCATCGACATATACCTGAGCAAGAATAATATGACCTTTATATTTTCTAAAAAAGAGAGTTTGGTCAATTTTTCCACGTACAAGTTTTTCTTTCCAAAGGTATTTAGAAAGGGTATCATACCAAGCTCGGGGAGCTTGTCTTTGCCCTTAAAGAGTTTTTTCAAGTTTGAAAACATAACCATGATGTTTAGGATCAGAAAAATCCAGAGGTTGTTCAACATAGACTTCCTCATTCAGTTTACCACTTAGAAAAACACTTTTAACATCCATTTGAAAAACTCTAAAGTCTTTATGGGTTGCATAGGCTAGAAAAAGTCCAATGGCTTCTAGTCTAGCAACAGAAGTGAAAGTTTCATCATAATCAATGCCTTCTTCCTGTCTGTATCCTTGAGCAAGAAGTCGAGCCTTGTTACGAATTAGAGTGCCATTTTCATCTGGTTTGTTGCAAAAAACCCATTTGGTTCCTATAACAGTCTTACCAGATGGACGAGGGACAAGATTCCAAACTTTGTTTCTCTAAAACTCAGTTAGTTCTTCTTGCACAACACTGACCTAACTTGGATTGGTGTTAGCTTCATCGATCTTTTTAGGTTCGGTTAAAGAAATAAAGTTTATAAAGAGACAGATATTACCTATACTCTGACGGGTTTTAATACCTGTACATGGATGACCAATAATCTGATCAATTGGGTGATTTATATTCCATCATTGAGCCGGTAGTTGAGGAGATTGGTCAAAACATGTGATTTAGCGACTTGTTTAGGGAGAACGGAAGATGCTTCAGCAATAGGTTCTTCAACATTTCTTATCGTCCCTAGAGGGGATCAAGAAGGATTGACATTCTCTTGAGAGGATAGAAGAACTTTATTATTCACTGATGAATCACCGATGGAAGAATTAGATGGAGGAATTTGATTTAGAGGAATAACGTTTATCCCTGAAGAGGGAGGATCATTACTATTGTTAGAAGTGGGGATGAGGTTAGAACCTTCATCATCATTATTTTCAGTGGCAGGAGGTACACTGAAATAAGATTCAGGTTCCCCATAGTGAGAGTTCATCTAACTATTCAGTTCCTCGTTGTCTTTAGTGACAGGAATGGAATTTGTTGAGCTAGATTCATCAAAGTTGACATTGATGGATTCTTTTACGTGTTGTCTTCTTATGTTGAAGACTCTGAATGTCTTAGATACTGAGGAGTACCCAAGAAAGATACCATCATCCACCTTTGAGCGAGTAATTTCAATGATCGTTCGATTTGTTCTTTCAGTAACACCATTTTGCTGAGGAGTCCTCACTGACGAGAAATTATGAGAGATTCCTTTTTCTTCAAATAAGTTAACTAGGTACTGTTTTTGAATTCAGTGCCATGGTCACTTCTCATGAAGCGAACAGAGAGATTGTTCAGGACTTCCATTTTTTTGATAAAGGAGATAGTTCATCAGGTGTATCGCTCTTGGAGCGAAGAAAGAATACCCAAGTGTACCTGGAATATTCATCAAACACTAGAGTGTATTTCTTTCCAGATATGGATTGGACGTTGACCGGTCCAAAGAGATCCATATGGAGTAAGTGAAGAGGTGTAGTCACTTAGGAGACTTGCTTCGATTTGAAAGTTGCTCTTGTTAATTTTCCTTTTTCACACACTGAACAAAGAGATTCCTTTGCAAAATAGTGTTTAGGGAGACCATTGACAAGTTTTTTCGGGATAGATCATTGACCATCTTGAAATTCAGATGAGAGAGTCTTTTATGCCAAAGCCAGTTAATATCAGATGAGGCATTTGATAGAAAGCACACATTTACACATTTTCTGAATGAGTGCTATCCATATTAATGACATATACATTCTCTGATCGTTTGTCTTTTAAAGCAAGTTTGTCATTTTTGTCAATGACGTCACATATTGTCTTCATGAACAAAACTTTGAAATCTTTGTCACAAAGTTGACTAATGCTCAAAAGATTGTGCTTTAGCCCTTCAACATAAGCAACACGGTTGAAAGAAGTTGCTCCGTTGGTTAGAACACCATAACCTATGGTGTATCCTTTGCCATTTCCACCAAAGGTCACTGGAGGACCAATGTTTTTCTTATATTCAGAGAGCAGAGACTTTCTGCCAGTCATGTGCCTAAAGCATCCACTATCGAGATACCAGATACCTTTAGCACTATGCATAAGATAAGGGAATTAATTTTTCATAGGTACCCATAGAACTATGGGTCCTGCAGCGTTAGTGGAAATAACAGGATTAACAAATTTGTTACATACTGAAGAATCATCTTCAGTGGTTTTCTTCACCTTAGTTGTTTTACCAACTTTGGTGGATTTTGTTTTCCCTGATTTCCCAATTTGAGCTACTTTCTGACCATGAGATAGTTTTTCAGCTTAAGTAGCATAGGAAATTTACTAGCAATGTGGGTAGTCTTACCATAGTGATAGAATTTCCTATATTTGAAAACAAGTTTTGAACAAGAAGCATGCGGAGAGGTCAAAACAGTTCCAAGACCAGGGCCAAGAATTCCTTTCTCCATAAACCTTGGAGGAATCACGGGTTTCTCAGTTTTATATGGAGTGAGATCAGTCTTGATCCGAGGAGTTGATTTCTCAATATGTGCAGGGATCTTCTTCTTAGATTCCAGAGAATGACTCACTGAAAAAACTGAAGGATTCTTCTTCAGTTTACGGAAATTCTTGATCGTGGGAAATTAAGGAACTTGTCTTTAATCACCTTCCCTGAATCCTTGGTAAGAGGTTTGGAAGGTCTTGACTCAGATGCAGTAGATCACTGAGTACAGGGATCAGGGATAGAAGAAACAAAAATTCCAAATTTTAACATGGAACGGTCATTGTTAGTTTCTTCTTGATCAGAGGAATATCCTAGACTGCTTTTGACCTTTTTAGGGATTTAAGCATTTATGATCTCGCTGACTTTATCAGAGGCTTTGCACCATCCTTCAATGGTGGGTTTCTCAGCTTTGAGATCAGCGAGGGCTTGTTCGCGCTTAGTGATAGCTTGTTGTCGCTTAATGGTAATAACTTGATTTACCAAAAAAATTGTCTTTAAAATCTTCTCAGATTTTAGTAAGTTCTTTGATTTTAAGGTGTCATTTAAGTTGTTCAGTTAGATCTGAGTTTAGTTGTTCAGCCTTAGATTTACCATTTAAAGCATTATAGAGTTCAACGGTCATAGAGTCGAAAGCCGTCAAGCTATCAGGTTCAAAGATAGAGGAGTTCTCTAGAAATGGTACCTGAGTAGATGTAGATTCTGATGAAGAGGTGTCAGTGGCATCTTCTGTTTCTACAATTCTAGCCATAAGACATATGAAAGCTATGTCTTCTTCATTTCACCCAGATTCGTCAGTGGTTTGAGCCCAATCATCTTCTTGATCCTAGTCGACTTCTTCAACGACAAGGCCCTTGCCTTTTCACTAGGTTTTCTTCAAATTCATACAATTTTCTTTTAACTTATAATATTTTTCATGTTTAGATTTATCAAGGATCTGGGGGGTGGTTGGAACAACGACCTTCTTGGATCTGCATTCACTAGAAAAGTGACCTTTGCGTTGACAGTTAAAGCAAATCGCTGATGCTTTATCAACAAAGGGTATCTTTGACTTCTCAGAGTTAGTGATGGCAGGAGGTCTTCTGAAATTGCTCTTTCTGGCAAATCTTCTGAAATTATAGTAAGAAAAGCCAAAGAATTATCAAAGTCAGAAATATCAACATTAGTGATATCTTATGAGTAGGCTTGATCTAACTTACTGATTGCTGATCATAACTTCTCTTAGTGATTTGAATATGATTCCTCTATATACTTAGTGAAATTCAATTTGTAAACTTATGCTTAAATTCAGCGATAGCATACGCTGATTGTTATCAGCAATCGCTAAAAATCAGAAGCCTCAAGTCTACCCCTGAAGATCTGAAGATCAACCATCACACCAAAAGAACATTCAGCAAAAGTCAAAGACCAAGCTGAAGAAAGAGATAATCAACTAATGATCTGAAGCGGTTCAGTGATAGCAATGGTTATCTAAACCAAAGTGTGAAGTCTTGTCAAGCCTCAGCGATACTCTGAAAGTGTATCCTTGATGCATCAAGTTCAGCGATCAAGTGAAGCTTCTCAAACAAGATTAATGTTGATCTTATCCTCGATGCACAAAAGTCAAACCTTATACTCTGTCAGAGAAGGAGTACGAATTGTCTCATATGTCCCCATCATATCTGATATGGTACTGTTCATATGTGGCCAAAAGCATGGTTGCTTTTTGAACAAAGGACAAGCTTCCTATGAATGCTTGACACGTGACATATACATTTTGTCTTGCATTAAATGCAAACGGGTATAAATAAGATGAAGATATCTTCTTCATCTTCATGCATGCTACTTTCTATTTCCTAAAACCTCTGTCTCTTTTCTTTCTCATTTCCTTGTGCATCAATCTGTGTGATTTATTAAGTTACAATAGAATAGGTTTACTTGTTCTAATTCCGCTTGTAACTGTAAATTTGTTTATTCAATATAAACTCATTTAAAAACGAAAATCTGACTGTTTGTATTCAACCCTCCCTTCTACAAACTGTTTCTATATCCTTGAACTCTTGTAGACTCCTTTGGGACCAACAAGTGGTACAGAGCAGTGTTTGTCACTTATCTTTAAAATATCTTTAAACAAAACTATTTTAAAATGATTAATACTAATACAAACTATATTGATAATGGATCTTTAGCTAAACCACAAAGATTTAGCCGTGATAATTTTCCATTATGGAAGGAAATGATGACTCTATTCCTAGAAGGGTCAGATCCTAAGATCCCCTACTATCTAGAAAATGGACCATTTGTTCCTATAGCCCTGGTATCTAGTGTCCCTGCCACTACTACCACACCAGCCATTGCTGAAAGGAGAATTGTAAAAAATCCTAGTCAATGGACTGAAGAAGAGAAAAAGGAAGTAGCCATAGATGCTAAAGCTAGATCCATAATTCATATGTCTTTAGCAGATGAAGTCTATCATTCTGTTATGAAGATGAGAACATCTAAGGCCATGTGGGATATGTGTATTCAATATGAAGTGACTGATGAAGTCCAAATAACTAGATGTATTAATCTGGTAAGACAGTATGAAAGTTTTATGCACTCAAAAGGTGAAACTCTCTCTCAAATTCACCAAAGATTAATTGTCTCTTGATTGACATGAAAGCTGTCAACAGAGAATACTCTAATGCTGAAACACTGACAAAATCCATGGAGGCACTACCTGAACAATGGGGAGTGTACACTACATGTTTAAAACTGTCAAAGAATCTTGAAACTCTCTCTCTCTGAGTGCCTTATATGGAATGCTCTTAAATGAAGAGCAATATCAGGTTTTAAGAAAAAACCTCATAAATGATATCAAGGGTGCCAAAAGTACTTCTTTGGCACTAGTAACTTCAGAGGTAGAACCATCAAAACTAGTTTCTTCTTCCATCACCTCTATCACTGAATTAAATCAAAATAATTCAGAAAAACTCACTGATGCTGACATCTCTGAGTTTGATAACTCTCTGGCACTTCTAACGAACAACTTTAAAAGATTTGCTAGAAAGAGCAACTTTCGAAAAACTCCTGCTATCACTGACTCTGATATGACAAAATCTTTGCCCGCTGAAAAAGCATCTGCCATATGCTATAAATGTCAGCGAAAGGGTCACTTTGCTAGCGAATGTAGATCTAAGAAAGTAGCTGCTCCCACAACCTCTCAAAACTCTAATAAAAAGGAAAGGTATTTTAAATTAAAAAATAAATACAGAGATCTGAAAAAGAACCAGCAAAAGGGCAAAGGTCTAATTGATGAAAAAGTTGATTGGGATCAAGAAGAAGATTGAGCCAAAACATCTGATGAATCAGGCTCCGATGAAGAAGATCTTGCCTTCCTCTGTCTAATGGCAAGAATTGAAGAGGCTGAAGAAGTCTCTGAAACTTCCAGCTCAGAGTCTCCTTCAACTCAGGTAAATATTCCTATCAACTACTCTATACCTGAAAGTGTTAACTTGTCCGCTCTCGATGCTATGACCGTTGATTTTTACAATGCTCTAAATGGAAAGATTAAAGCTGAACAAATTAATACTGATGTTTCTGAACAATTGTAAAATTGTCATTTAAAAATCAAAGAACTAACAAGGATTGAAGATTCCCTAAAAGATCAAGTCTTTGTAAATCAAACAATTAGTATTGAGAGACAACAAGCTATCACTGAAAAGGAAAAGGCCATTTCTGATCTTAAGGCTGAAAAGGCTACCATCGAAAGATGGTGCAAGGCCTCTGATAAAGTCAGCGAGATCATCAATGCTCAAATCCCTCTTAAAGTCAAAAGTGGGTTAGGTAATAACCCTGATAAAGAAGAATCAGAGAATGATTGTTCCATATTGAAATTCGGAATGTTCGTCTCTTCAATCCCTGATCCTTCTTCCTCTGAAAATTTGACTGTTCTTAAATATGATGATTCTAAGAAAATAATCAAGAACAAAGTTCCTGACCAAGTTCCTGACCACGTTCCAAAAATCAAAAACTTTCAGAAAAAGAAAAAGAACTCCTCTGTTCCTTCTGTAAGTCATCCTAAAGCTGGGAAGAAAATCCCTGGATATATTCAGCGATCAACTCCCAGAATTAAGATCGACCTTACACCTGTCCCTGAAAAGATTGTTATACCCCCAAGGACATTGAACAAAGGATTCTAGGCTCTGCTCCTGAAAATGTTTCTTCTCGCACTCTGAAATCTTTCAATTCCAAACCTTCTCACAAATATAGGAAATGCTATCACTGTGGTGAAAATACCCACATTGCCAGCAAATGTCCTAATGATACTAAGGCTGAAAAATTAGCTCATGGAAAGAAAGTAGCTCAAACTGATAAATCAGCGAGAGTGAAATCCACCAAGGTTGGGAAACCTTCCAAGGCGAAGATATCCACTGAAGAGAATCCTGCAGCTAGTAGCTCTTCCACCACTCCTTCCACTAACAAAGCAGGACCCATAGTAATATGGGTACCTATGAAAAATTAATCCTTTTGCTGTATGTAGAGTGCCAAAGGTATCTGGTATCTTGATAGCGGATGCTCAAGGCACATGACTGGCAGAAAATCTCTGCTCGCTAAATACAAGGAAGAAGCTGGTCCCCCAGTGACCTTTGTTGAAAATGGCAAATGATACACTAAAGGTTATGGAATTCTATCCAATGGAACCACTTCATTTTCTGGAGTCGCTTACGTTGAAGGACTAAAACACAATCTGTTGAGCGTTAGTCAGCTATGTGACAAAGACTTGAAAGTTTTATTTCTAAAAAATAGATGTGCTGTCACTGATTCTAATGACAAACTTGCCCTAATAGGCAAAAGAGTTGAAAATGTGTATGTCATTAATATGAGTAGCTCTCACTCTGAAGAGCCTCCTCAGATAGGAACTGGTTATGGCACAAAATACTCTCTCATCTGAACTTTAAGACAATCAATGAATTGTCTCAAAAAGAACTTGTCAGGGATCTCCCCAATCATACCTTTGCAAAGGAATTTCTTTGCTCAGCGTGTGAAAAGGGAAAATTGACAAAAGCCTCGTTCAGATCTAAACAAGTTTCTTCAGTGACATCACCTCTTCAACTTCTCCATATGGATCTATTTGGACCTGTCAATGTCCAATCTCTCTCTAGAAAGAAGTACACTCTTGTGATAGTGGATGAATATTTCAGATACACATGGGTATTCTTTCTTCAATCCAAGAGTGATACACCTGATGTTATTATAGCTTTTATCAAGAGAATGGAGGTCCTCAATAATCTTATCGTTCGTTCCATGAGAAGTGATCATGGTACTGAGTTCAAAAACAGTACCCTGATTAATTTCTTTGAAGAAAAGGGAATCACTCACAACTTCTCTTCAATGAGAACTCCTCAGCAAAACGGTGCTGAAAGAAGAAATCGAACGATTATTGAAGCAGCTCGCTTAATGCTCAGTGAATCGCATCTACCTACTCAATTCTGGGTTGAAGCAGTCAACACAACATGCTTTACTCAGAATCAATCCATTATAGTGAAGCGATTCAAGAAGACCTCCTATGAACTATTTTATGGAAGAAGACCCTCTCTGAAATATCTACACATCTTTGGATGTAGATGTTATATTCTGAATGACAGAGATCATTTGGGCAAGTTTGATCCAAAAGCTGATGATGAGATATTCCTTGGATACTCTTCTATATCCAAGTCTTTCAGAATATTCAACAAGAGAAGACAAGACGCTGAAGAATCAATGCACGTCAACTTTGATGAGTCTCGTCCAACTAAATCTATTCCTATCCCTGAAGAAGATGAGGAGTTGAATGAATGGATGAAATCTCATTATGAGGAACCTGAAACTTATTTCAGCAACCAACCTAATGCTGTAACACATGATGATGGAATCCCTGATCTTCCTATGTCAAGCAACGATCCATCAACATCAGGGATAAGCGTCACTCCTCTCAATCAGATTTCTCCATCTGATACTTCTTTAGGAAATTCTTCAGTGAATAACCAAGCTTCATCTTCTACTGATCAATCCTCTGAATCTCCTCCATAATGGATCTTAAATGAAGTTCCTGTCGCTGAAACGATCAACGACATCCCTGAAAGAGAGCAAATCGCTGAATCTATTATTGATCAATCTCCTCAACCTCCAGCTTAGTGATGGCCTACAGATCATCCAATAAATCAAATCATTGGTGATCCTAATGCAGGTATCAAGACTCGTAGAGGTACATGTAATATCTGTCTCTATGTTAATTTTATTCTCTAGCTGAACCTAAGAAGATAGATCAAGCTATCTCTGATCCTAGCTGTGTCTCTGCCATGCAAGAAGAACTAACTGAGTTTCGTAGAAACAAAGTTTGGAATCTCGTTCCTCGTCCCTTTGATAAAACTGTAATAGGAACCAAATGGGTTTTTCGAAATAAGCTGGATGAAAATGGCACTGTAATTCGCAATAAGGCTAGACTTGTTGCTCAGGGATACATACAGGAAGAAGGTATTAACTATGATGAGACCTTTGCTCCTGTTGCTAGACTAGAAGCCATAAGACTCTTTTTAGCTTATGCTGCCCATAAAGACTTTAAAGCTTTCAAATGGATGTTAAAAGTGCTTTTCTAAATGGTAAACTCAGCGAGGAAGTTTATGTTGAACAACCTCCTGGGTTCTCTGATTCAAACCATCCTGGTTATGTTTTCAAACTTCAAAAAGCTCTTTACGGGTTAAAACAAGCTCCTAGAGTTTGGTATGATACTCTCTCTAAATACCTTCTTAAAGAAAAATTTGTTCGTGGAAAGATTGACCAAACTCTTTTTTTAAGAAAATATAAAGGTCATATTATTCTTGCTCAAATATATGTTGATGACATTATTTTTGGCTCCACAAGACTCAAACTATGTATTCGTTTTGCAAACAGAATGAAGAAAGAATACAAAATGAGTATGATGGGTGAACTAACATGTTTTCTAGGTTTGGAGATTAAGCAATTTGACAAAGGAATTTTTATTTGTCAAAGTAAATATGTTAAAGACATGCTGAACAAGTTTGATATGAATCAATGCTCAGCGACGAAGACCCCGATGGCACCTCCTCTAACGTTCAATAAGGACCCAAATGGGAAACTTGTCAGTATCACTGCCTATCGTGGGATGATTGGGTCTCTACTATATCTTACAACGAGTAGACCTGATATCATGTACTCTACATGTCTCTGTGCTCGGTATCAAGCTGAACCAACGGAATCTCACCTCATCGTTGTAAAGCGAATCTTCAGATATCTGAAAGGAACTCCTAATCTTGGTCTTTGGTATCCCAAAGGCTCAGGGTTCGATCTAATCGGTTACTCTGATAGTGATTTTGCAGGATGCAAGATTGATAGAAAGAGCACCACTGGCGGATGTCAACTATTAGGTGGTAAGTTGATAAGTTGGGCAAGTTAGAATCAGAACTATGTGTCCACATCTACCGCCAAAGCTGAATACGTAGCTGTTGGTAACTGTTGTGCTCAACTCCTATGGATGAGAATCAGCTAAGAGATTATTTTCTCAAACTTTCTAAAATCCCTATTTATTGTGATAGCACTAGTGCAATTGCAATTGCAAACAACCCTGTACTTCACTCAAAAACCAAGCACATTGAGATTCGATATCACTTTATCAGAGACCATGTGATGAATGGAGAAGTGGAACTTCATTTTGTACCAACTGAATATTAGCTCGCTGATCTTTTCACCGAACCTCTCGATGAAGCTAGATTCAATCTACTCTTCAGCAAACTTGGTATGTTAAACGTTGAATAATTCTCCATTCTCTGAACTCTGATTCAGGCGATACTTGATCATTCTCACTCAGGTATGAACTTCTAAATCTTTACATTCTCTGAATATTTTTTCTCAGGGAATGCCTTCAAACTAAAAACTCATCACTGACAATCCTTTATTGTCTATTGATGACGAATTTAAGGATAATGATTGACATTTTTTAAATGATAATCATTTTCAAATTTTTCAAATAAGAAAAGGACACGTCAGATCTTTATCTGACACATGACGGACCACGACGTTTCCTTTCCTACTCTTTTCTAGGAACGTGCGCTAGGTCATCCTTACTTTTCAAAAAGCTAAAACCGTCGTTTAGCTATCCTTTTCTCTCTCCTCTTGCTATTTAAGCAATTCATTTCTTCATTTGATTCTTTACGCGCTCTGTAATATCAAAAAGCAAGAATTCTTCTCGAATCTTCAAGCTTTCCTCAAGAACACCAAGAACACGCACTTGTGCGTTTTTCTTTGTTTTTAATGTTTAAGGTTTGATGTAACCCTGTTCTTTACATAAAACACAAATGTCGTTTATCACATATTTAAATTTATAACTTTTTATAAAATCAAATCCAGTTTTAAGTAAAAAATTAATGTGATAAAACCCTTTTTATTTCTCAAAACCTATTCTGGGTTCGTCTTAGAACAGAAGACCTTTTTTGGTATTTTTTTGAAGTTTTTCTCCCATTTCTAAAAATTGTGGTACTAACAAGTATTTTGATCTTTGCTCATCAAAACACTTGTTTTTCTTCTACATCTTTTTTCGGAAATCTTTGTACCAAAAACCTATTCTGGTTTATTACCCTTGTATTAAACCATGATTTTCCTATTTGGTGTTCCCATCTTTAAAATAGACATGGCAACTTCAAGCAAGAACACTCTGGCCGCTGCACAAGCACCAATTGTCCTCACCAAAGCCCCTGCTAGCGCCTTCGACTTGGAACAAGCAACTTTCAAAGCTTGCAACTACCTTGCCTTGGTGGATATCCCTGCTGACAAATCATACTTCAGCGATGGTGCCACCTTCATTAATGCTTGTCCTCTGATGCATGCCTTTGTGCACAATCCCGTGGGAATCACTGCGCATCTTCAGGCTCTCTGGTACACAGCTCACTGCACGACCCTCACCACTGACAACGGCAAAAAGCTCCCTGCTATCGGTTTCACAATCCCTACTCTTAGAGACTTCGCTTTCACCTCAGGCTTTCTAAGGAATGCCCTCCGCCTTTCTTCCAGAGGTAAGAACGAGCCCTGGGCCCCTAAGCCCACCAAGGAACAAATAGAGGGCTTCTTGGACTCTATTGGCTATGTTTAGGAGAACCCCGTAGTCAAATCCGTGGGATCAAAGATGGAGAAGAAGCATCTTCCAGGTCGTTGGCAATACATCTTCACCCAAGTGATTCAGTGCTTGGGCTCCAAGATTGGCTCTCATGATCAAGCCAGCAAGCACTTCCAGGACCTTGGCTTCGCTCTCTACACCAACTACAAGCTGAACTATGCGGACTACATATTCAGCGACATGTTCAACAGGGTAAAAGCTGGTAAGAGGAACCAATTCATTCCTTACCCTAGGTTCTTTGCAACCATCTTGGAGGCTGCATTCAAGGATGAATATCCAAAAGTCGCCAACCAAAGCTTCTCTATGGTCGGCAAGAAGTCTCTGGACATTGATGTCCATCCAGATGATGCTCCTTTCACTCCCTACATGCTGCAACTCATTGAAGCAACAACACATGTGTCCGTCTCACTGAACAACCCATCATTGAGTATCCTAGACACCTCCACTCCCTCCAAAAGAAAGGAACCAACTGATGGTCATCGAAAGCCCATCGCTCATAAGCCAGCTGCAAATAAACAAAAGAAGGGAGTCTCTCATAAGACTTCCCTTTCTGATTCAGGCGTAATACCAACGTCCTCTGTAGCCATAGCCACGACAGCGGTCTCTGCATCCGTTGCCGTTTCTTCAGCACTACCACCACCTTCAGCGACTCCGATCACTGAATGTCTTATAGCCAGCTTCGCTGAAGCTGGATCAGGTACTACATTCACAACCTTCTCTTCTTCTTCCACCATCTCTTCTTTGGTCCTCACACAATCGCACACTGTCCATACTTCAGTATTGTTTCGACAATCTGAACTTTGGAAAGCCAGTACAACAGGATCTCATGATGTCTCTCACAGACATACTAAGACACAGGCTAGTGATCCTCATGACACTACATAGTACATGTTGTCTCTGAGAGTAATCCTCATGATACTCTCAAGGTAAATAACATGTCTTGTCATCCTTCATCTAACCCAGAGCTCTTCTTGCCTGCTCTGTCTATGTTGTCATCAGGTACTGCACCTCCTCTCTCTACATCAGCAACCATCGTCACTACCTCCAAGGCTGCTGCTGCTGCTACTGCTCCCTCCAGTATGAGCAAGGGAAAATCTCCTCAGCAACCAAAGACGGATGCTGAGCTACGCAAGATAAAGCAGGAGAAGTTTTCCTCAAAGCTTCCTCCTTTCGCTATGGAGATTCCCAAGATCGTTCTTCCTAGCCCCACATTCCCTATAATTGACTTCTTGGGCAATGAATGTGCTCTCACAAGGGCTAGGGTAGACAACCTTCAGACGTCCGCTGAGTACATCTTCCAGACAGTCGCTGGAACTCCAGGGATGACGACCACGATCAACAATGTCTATACTGACATTCAGGGACTCAAGGCTGATAACCTGGCTCATGAGCAAGCTCTTGCCAAGCTTGAGAAGAAGGTAGAAGCACAAAGCCAGGTGCTCGAGTCTATTCAAAATACTCAGTCCGATATGATGCAGATGCTCTCCAAAATGCAAGAAGCTAGCTCTTCCTTCACTGCTGCTGATCGGACTTTGCTGAACTAGGTCGTTCAGAACTAGACTGCGCACACCAATTCTCTGAAGAAACATCGGGTCCAGTGTGCGTACCCTGGTGGTGCATGTTCTCCCCGCTAACAACATCGAGGGGGAGAGATGTGCCAAAGAAATCGCTGACGAGATTATCGACAGAGGCTAATGAAAGATTCCCTGAAACTCCGATATCTCCCTACGTTAAGCGAAAGCCTACTTCCTCTGTCGCTGAAAAAGAAGATGATGAGGAAGATGATGAGGAGTAAGAAGACGATGAAGAAGACAACGATGATATCCCTCACTTTGGGGGAAATGATGATGATGATGATGATGACATCACTCCTAGTGCTATTAAGCACTTCAAAAATAGTAGACCAGGCAACTTCATGCCTGAAGTAGTCTACAGGGAGCCCTTGGGGGACGGACCTCTTCCTTCTCAGGATCCGTCCAACCAATCAGGCAAAGGAAAGGAGGTGGTAG
Organism: Silybum marianum; assembly: GCA_036898165.1. Taxonomy (NCBI): domain Eukaryota; kingdom Viridiplantae; phylum Streptophyta; class Magnoliopsida; order Asterales; family Asteraceae; genus Silybum; species Silybum marianum. Next base: position 21,932,451 of record CM072542.1, on the reverse strand, counting down.
ATCTTGATGCCACCATTCCAATATCTTAGGGGGAGACCGCTGCAGAGGTAACTCTTCCCCTTATCCCTTTTACTCCCATCTCTGAGCCTCCAACCTATCCAACTTTCTCCCCCTCCAAATTTTGGTTCTGACCAACCTCTCTCTCCATCTCCCATTCTCAGTGAGTCTAATCTCCAAAGGACTCCACTTTTTGGAAGGAACCTTCATCAGAGGAGCAGTTTGTGTACATATCTGACTCTAACTCTAAAGATGAAGAAGGCCTCATTCCCAGACGCCGCGCACAAAGACCTCTAATAAGCGAGCTTGAAGAGGAAGAAAGGCGAATAAACTTCTTAAAAGAACTTGAAGTCAAAAGAATAAAGATGCCCTCTGCTGAACCAGAAAATCCCATTCCTATTAGCGTGGTGGATGACTTCTACTTTCTATCAAAGGAGGAGAGAGCACAAACATATGAAGCTCCGAGAATAAGGAATGAAAAGATGTAGTAAACAGAGAGTGATCTAGAGCTTGCAAGGAAAATACTCAAGGAGGATGCTAGAGATAAGGCGACTAAAGAGCTGATCGAGAAAAGTCAAAGAGTCACTGAAGCTCTGGCACAAAGAGAACTGAACGAAGAAAATATAAAAGTAAGTCCCATCCTCGCTCAAGAGAAGATCCTAAATGCTCTAACCAATGAAGAACCAAGCCACAGAGAAAAAGAACTACGTTGGTGCACTGAAAGATTCAAATTTCGTCGGTCTGACTCAAAAATCATTCGAGCAACTATTGAAGGACGTCCTTCCAAAAGGTATGGACTGAAGGTATTTGTTCGAATGTACATGCACAGGAATGTTGAAAAAGAAGAAGCCAAGTTCTTGAAATTCTATGGATACTCTGAATGGCTAGAAATCAGAGATGCCATTTAGGGTTCCAAATCCAAGTTTAAAGATGTGGTGGAAAGAGCATTGGATCAGCTTCTTCAGAGGATGTCACAACATGTGCCAGTTCCGCCTCTCCCTGAGCCTACAAGAAGGAGAAGATCAAATGCTGAAGGAGGTTCATCTTCTAAAAGTGAACATGAAACCAAATTCAACTACGAAAGCATTCTCGGCCATCTGGAAATCCCTAATATCTCAATGCTGAACTCCTCTCTCCCTCAAGATAGAAGATATGAAGAAAATGAAATCATCACCTTCCCTGAACCTGGTATGGTTTTCTTGGATAACGATGGATTCTTAGGGCTCTTCAGAAACAAAGAAGTCAGCAAGGCTCCTTCAGCCTTCATAAAGATCATGCATCACTAGTGCTGGTAAGATAATCCGCTGATGAATGGACATAAGAGGCTTATTGAAAATGAAATACGAAGAAGACATGAGAAACTCTCTGATTGATATATAATCGTCTTTTCCTTTGTATTATTCTTCAGTATATTGTACTTTTCTTACAAATTTGTAATTTCATTTTTCATGTAATTCATTCATATTATAATTAATGAAATTTCAAATGAAGTACTCTACTCCAAATGTGTACTGAAAAGATCCCTGAAAATAGTAAATGTGACACTGAACATAAGAGTTCTAATTTCTTTACAAACATCTTTACTCACTGATATTTCTCTCTGAAATTTAAATCAGTGAATGTACTTGTAAAAATTGTGTTTTCATATCCTTATAAATGAAACTCAATGGCTATAATAGATTAGGTGAAAAAGATCACACAGATTAGTACTTAGAAATTTTTATTTCAATATTTCTTAAGTCCCTACTAATCCCTTCAAGTATTTTTCCCATGTTACTTAATCATAATTAAATAGGGGGACATTGTTGATCATAACTCCTCTCAGTGATTTGAATATGATTCCTCTTTAAAGTTATGCTTAAATTCAGCGATAGCATACGCTGATTGTTATCAGCAATCGCTAAAAATCAGAAGCCTCAAGTCTACCCTTGAAGATCTGAAGATCAACCATCATACCAAAAGAACATTCAGCGAAAGTCGAAGACCAAGCTAAAGAAAGAGATAATCAGCTAATGATCTGAAGCGATTCAGTGATAGCAATGGTTATCTAAACCAAAGTGTGAAGTCTTGTCAAGCCTCAGCGATACTCTGAAAGTTCATCGTTGATGTTTCAAGTTCAGCGATCAAGTGAAGCTTCTCAAAGAAGATTAATGTTGATCTTATCCTTGATGCAAAAAAGTCAAACCTTATACTCTGTCAGAGAAGGGCGTACGAATTGTCTCATATGTCCCCATCATATCTGATATGGTACTGTTCGTATGTGGCCAAAAGCATGGCTGCTTTTTGAACAAATGACAAACTTTCTATGAATTTTTGACACGTGGCATATACCCTTTATCTTGCATTAAATGCAAACGGGTATAAATAAGATGAAGATATCTTCTTCATCTTTATGCATGCTACTTTCTATTTCCTAAAACCTCTAACTCTTTTCTTTCTCATTTCCTTGTGCATCAATCTGTGTGATTTCTTAAGTTACAATAGAATTGGTTAGTTGTTCTAATTCCGCTTGTAACTGTAAATTTGATTATTCAATATAAACTCATTTAAAAACGAAAATCTGACTGTTTGTATTCAACCCTCCCCCTTCTACAAACTGTTTCTATATCCTTGAACATTTGTAGACTCCTTTAGGACCAACAGTGATAGCTGTAATAGAAGAAGATACAGTTTTAGAAGGTTCCATCTCTGAAGTTACTAAAGCCAAGGAAGTACCTTAGGCTGATTTAGTGTCTTTCAAAAGGTTTCTTTTTAAGGTTTGAGATTGCTCATGATTGACGAATATTCCGTACAAAGCACTTAAAGATAAGGTTTCAGTGTTCTTTGACAACTTTAGACAAGTAGTAAATGTGTCCCATTGTTCAGGAAGAGATTCCATGAACTTTTTCAGTACTTTAGAGTTAGAGTACTCTCGACCAACTGTTTTTAGATCAATGATTAAACAGTTGAATCTCTGGTGGATCTGAGAAAGTGTCTCATTTTTCAGAAACATGAAGCTTTCATATTGTCTCACCAAGTGGATTCGACGAGTAATGTGAACTTCACTAGTTCCTTCATATTGAACACAAAGAGTGTCCCACATGGACTTAGAGGTCCTCATTTTCAGGCCAGAATGGTATACATCATCTGGCAGAGACATAGCAATAATAGATCTATCTTTTGAATCAACAACTAGGTCTTTCTTGTCTTCCTCACTCCATTGATTTGGAGTTTTGGGAATACGTCTCACAGGAATAGCAGGAGTAGTTCTAGTTGCAGGAACTGCAAGGACTAGAAGTGTAGGAATGAATGGTCAATTCTCTACATAGTAGGGGATCTTATGATCTAACCCTTCTAGGAATAGAGTCATTCTTTCCTTCCAGGCTAGGAAATTATCCTTGCTAAATCGAGGAGATTTAGCTAAAGATACATTATCTATATAGTTAGTATTTGTATTAGCCATTTTAAAATAACAAGAAATAAGTTCTTTTAAAGATTTAAAGCAATAAACACTACTCTGATACCACTTGTTGGTCCCAAAGGAGTCTACAAGAGTTTATCAAGTATAGAAACAGTTTGTAGAAGGGGAAGATTATTGATCCAAACTCCTTTCAGTGATTTGAATATGATTCCTTTAAACACTTAGTGAAAATTCCAAGATTATGTTATTGTTCATATTCAGCGATAGCATACACTGATTGTACTCAGTGATCATTGAAGATCAGGAACACTGCCTAATCTCTAAAGATCTGAAGAACTGAAGAACAACACTCACACCAAAAACCATTCAGCGATAGTCGAAGACCTAGTTGAAAAAAGAGATGAACAACTCGTGATCTGAAGCGGTTCAGTGATAGCAACGTCCATCTAACAGAAGTGCGACATCTTGCATAAAGCCTCAGTGATACCTGAATATTTCATCCTTGAAGATTCAATATCAGTGATCAAGTGGGGCCTACTCAGCAAGATCAAAGTTGATCTTATCCTTGATGCACAAATGTCAAACCTCCATGCTTTGTCAGAAAGGACGTACGGATTGTTCCCTATGTCCTTACCAACTCTGATTAGGCTACTTTTAATATTCGGCCAAAAGCATGGTTGCTTTATGAACAAAAGACAAGTCTCAAATAGAAACTTGAAACGTGGCATGTACCTTTTGAGTTACATTAAATGTAACAGGTATAAATAGATGAAGACATCTTTTTCATCTTTATGCATGCTAAAATCTTTCCTTGTGTGTCAAACTTAGTGACTTCTCAAGTTGTATTAAAATAGATTTAATCACTTTTTCTTATTTCCACATACAATTGTAAATTTGTTTATTCAATATAAACTCATTTAAAAACCTAAAATATTGTGTTTGTATTCAACCCCCCCCCTTTCTACAAACTGTTCCTATACTTGATAAAGTCTTGTAGACTCCTTTGGGACCAACAAGAACTTAGTTGCTTCCTAGATTAACTTTGGTGGTAGGGTCTAATGCTTGCATACTCATCTGGAGTAGTCAATGCCTACTCTATCTCCATCACTCCTTCTCTCGTCATTTGGTAGTCTCTCTTTAACGTAGGGAGTTTTCTCTTGTTAAGAATAGCCTTATCATGTTTGTTCAAACAAGCCAACAATGTATGCTCAGTCTTTGATAGCCTTTCTTCCATCTCCTTTCTCTGCTTCTCCATTCTGTCCATCCCAATCTCAACTCTCCCTTCAAACTTCTTCAGAAGGGTCTCTTGGTTCCATTCTATCTGCTTGGTCAGATACATGAACGAGTTAGTATCAATGTTGTCCTGTGGTTGGGGTACATCAGATCTTGGGGATTCTGGTTGGGTGGGTTTAACTTCCAGGAACCTGGCTAGAAGTTTCTGCAACCTGTGCACCAATCGCTGCAGCCTATGCACAGTTGCTGTAGCAGCCAAGTTTTTGCTGCAGCAATAGCACACTTCTTGATTGCCTTTTCTGCATCCTCTTTACTCAGTTCACTGTCCCTTCTTCAATAACAACCTTCCCTGACATAAAATGATCAGTGGAATGGTTCTCACCTACACGTTGGTCATCAGGGCATGGACCAGTGAAGGGTGCCACAACAATCCTATTGTTCTTTCTGAGTTAGACTATATGCTTTTTGAAATGACTTCCCCAATACTAAACTTCTTCCCATGCATGATGTAGTACAGTAGGATTATTCTATCAAAGGTGAGGCTGCTATCATAGGTTGTGGGTTGTAGTGAATGCCTAAGAAAGTAGAACCAAATACTAACATCTGGTGATAGATGCATACTGTATAGGGTCCTATGCACATCATTTTTCCATGTTTTTTCTGGTTGTTCAATAAGAGCTAGTATCTTCTTAGCATCCTCATCTAAGGCTTCAACCATCAATCTGTTGTATAATCCGGGAATGGAGGCATTGATACCAAACATAGTATCTATGGTGGATGGTGCATAATAGACATTGGTGCCTCTAACTCTCATAGTGGTGCCCTAAGTGGCCACTTCTACATAAAATTCTCTCATAGGGGATAGGTTCCAACTTGATGGGATGGCACAATATATTTTCCATCCAAGTTTGGTAATGGTTGCCTGTAAGGAAGAGAAATCTTTCAATCTTTCAGGGTTAAAGCCCTTGTCAGGTAGTGGCCATATGACCAAACTGGTCAAATGACTCTCTACAGCTGAAGGTCCCAAAAGGAGTTGTATTCCTAATGGTTTTGCTTTGAGATGGCAAGGGTGTACTTTCCTTCCTTCTCTTTGTTGCCTTCTTCTTTGGGGTCTCCCTTTTCTCCAACACAGGGTTATCACTTTCTTGTTTTGTTGCTGCAGCAACCTCTGTTCTGCCATTTCCACATCATCATCATCATCAGAATCATCCTCCTCTGATGATTCTTCCTCACTCTCTGATTTCTCTTCTTCCTCCACAAGTTTCTTCTTCTCCACCCCTACCTTCTTCTCTTCAAACCTCTTATTCCTTCTTTCCACTTCTTTTTCTGCATTTTTCTCCCTTTCTTCAGTTTCACCTTCTCTGCACTCTACTCCATCTCAACACTCTTTTTCTTCTCTGCACTATTTTCCTTCTCCAGAGTCTCAGCAGAGTCAGAATCGTCTGTTAGGACCTTCGAAGCATTTCCCTCGTCAATAATCTTCTTGGTAGAATGCTACAAATCCTCCAATGGTTGTGATTGTCTTGCAAGCTTGGTTTTAGGGAATGGCTTAATGGCTTCAAGGGTTTTTATAGAGGATTTGGATGGTGTTTCAGAAGTGGAGTGCTTTGCTTGGGGCCTTTGGGTCATTGGAAATCGACCACCAAGTATAAAGGTTTGTGGTTATTTATCATGTGGTTCTTTGTTGATGTCGATATTCAGGGATCCATGGCTAGAAGAATTAGATGAAGTAGATGTAGAGGGGTTTCGATTCTTACTCTTTCCGGTTTGCTCTGTTTTCTGCCTCTTTAGTGGAGGATTCCGTGCAGAGGGATTCAATGATCCTTTTCCTTTTGCAGATTGAACATTCGGTTTGATGGTCTCCACACAATCGGTTTCAAGGTTTTCCTTCCTTAGACTCTTTCTTCTTCCTGTATCTTCGTTTGGCTTCTTCCCTTTTATTTTCTTTGCTTTTGTAGCCTTCCCCATTTGGGATTTAATGTCCTGTGTATGCTGCAAACGGTGGTAATATATTACTAACAGTGAAGTTCATCAGTATTTTAAAGGAAATCAGTTACAAAGGAGGTACATCGTAGGCTCTGGTTGGAAATAAACCGAACGAGAGTAGGATTGTGGTGGATTAGTTACTAAGAAACTAGGGATTTATCTATAAGGTACAAAAGAAACCTTTCTATTGACCTTGAAAGCTTGGATTGTGATAATGTGAGGCTTTCTTGGACTGTGCTATCAAATCTCCTGAAATCTTCTTTTTTAGAGCATCTTTGCAGAATACTTAAGTGTTTTTTTTTTCGGCTGGCAAGATAGGTGGGCTAGGTGCAGAATGTTGTAGCATCGTACGGACGATGCTGTGGCAATTGTACCTTTTTCATAGAAACTTGTTATTCTTAAAACACATTTTTAACAAAAATTAAAAATAAAACAGCTGTATTTACATATGTACATGGATGTAGGTTGTATTAGCCTTCCATATCACTTTTCTAGGATTGAGAGAGTCGTACCATAGAGGTGGTACCAATGGTTGTCGCATCATCATGATAGGATTTCACTCTTTGACCATTTACTTTGAAAATGGATCCATTGTTGTGGTCAATGAGTTCCACAACTCCATAATGATGGACTTCGTGAACCTCAAATGGCCATGTCCACTTGGGTCTTAGTTTTTTTGGAAAAAAGTTTAAGCCTAGAGTTAAGGAGTAAAACTTTCTGGCGAGCTACAATACCTCTTGGAGATATCCTCTTATCATGCCATCTCTTGGTCTTGTCTTTGTAGATTTTGGCATTCTCATATGTCTAATCTCTCATCTCCTTAAGTTCATTGAGTTGTAGCTTCCTCATTTCCTGCAACATCAATACACATGTTAAGATCTTTCAAAGCTCAATAGGATTTATGTTCTAGCTTCAATGGTAAGTGACAAGCTTTTCCAAAGACAAGCTTGTAGGGAGACATTTCAATGGGTGTTTTATAGGTTGTCCTATATTCCCAAAGAGCATCATCAAGCTTGAAGGACAAGTCCTTACTTATAGGTTTTACAAAACCTTTTCCAAGATACTCTTGATCTTCCTGTTTGAAAGTTCTGCTAAGTCAATTGTTTGAGGGTAATAGACAGTAGCCACCCTATGGCTTATATTGTACTTGTCAAGAACTAAGTTTATCATATTGTTTACAAAATGGGTACCCCCATCACTAATCATAGCTCTTGGAGTACCAAACGTTGTAAAGATGTGTTTATGCAAAAAATTAACAACTGTCTTTGCATCAATATTCTGGCAAGTTTTTGCCTCGACCCATTCAGAGACATAATGAACAACTACCAAAGATGTATTGGTTGTTTCCAGACATGGGAAATGGTCCCAAGAAGTCTATACCCATACATGAAAGACTTCTACTTGGAGAATGTCATTTAGGGGCATTTCCTGTCTTTGGGAGATAGATCCAACCCTTTGATATTCATTGCACCTTTTGACAAAGCTATCAACATCTTGAAATAGGGTAGGCCAGAAAAATCCAGATTGTAGGACTTTGGTTGCAGTCCTTTGGCCACCAAAATGACCACCATATGCAGCAACATGACAATGCTGCGGCACTGTAGGCACATCCTCATGAAGTGTACACCTTCTAAGGATTTGGTCAGCCCCTAATTTGAACAAATAGGGGTCATCCCATAGCTAAATATGTGTAATTGAGTAACTTCTTTCATTGGTCTTTATTTAGTTCTGGTGGTATGATCCCAATAGGCAAGATATTTTCAATGTCTGCAAACCAGGAGGCTGTTGAATGTTGCAGCATTAAGAGCTGCTCATATGGGAATTTTTCATTTATTTGACCAGTACTAGATTCTTATATTTTTAATCTTGAAAAGTGATCAGTAACTTGGTTGTTCACTCCTTTCTTGTCTACTATTTCAATATCAAACTCTTGTAACAAAAGCACCCACCTTATTAACCTTGGCTTGGCATCTTTTTTTGAAATCAAATACTTAATGGCAGCATGGTCAGTAATCATTATGGACAATGACCCTTGTTCCCATCAAGTAAGACCTAAAATTTTCAAATGCGAAGAACACACCCAAAAGTTCGTTGTCAGTGGTTGTATGGTTGATTTGTGCTTCATTAAGAGTCTTACTAGAATTATAGATAGGATGAAAAATATTTTCTTTAACTTGGCCCAAACCTCCACCAACTGCCCAATCACTAGCATCACACATTAGTTCAAAAGGTTTGGTCTAATCTGGTGTGACAACAATGGGAGCAAATATCAGTGCCTTCTTGAGAGTTTTCAATGCAGATTTGCATTCTTTTATAAAATTGAAGGTTTGGTCATGCTGCAACAAAATATAAAGTGGGTTGGAATTTTTTTAAAAATCATTTATGAATCTTTTATTAAATCCAGCATGACCCAAATATCTTCTTATGCCTTTTACATTTGTGGGATCAGGTAGACTCTCTATGACTTCTAACTTGGCTTTGTCTACCTCTATTCCTCTCCTTGCGATTACATTTCCTAAAACAATACCTTCCCTAACTATGAAATGACATTTCTTTCAATTCAGAACCAAATCACTATCCTGACATCTCTTAAAACCTTGTTCTAAGTTGTTCAAACATTCCTCATAAATATCATGCATCTCTTGAATGTGGCAGGGGCATTGCATAGTCCAAATGACATCCTTCTTAAAGCAAAAGTACCAAAGGGGAAGGTGAAAGTGGTTTTGTCCTGTTCCTCTGGTACAATAGTTATCTGATTGTAGCCTGAATAATCATCTAGAAAGTAATAGTATTTCTTTCTAGGGAATCTATCCAAAATCTGATCTATAAAAGGCAATGGGAAATTGTAACGCCCCGCCTTACCACGACACAATATTGTCCGCTTTGGCCTAAGCCGCACGGATTTGTTTCTGGCGATCTAGAGAGGACTTCCAAGGGGTTCACTCATCCTGGTACTACTCCCACCCAAGCATGCTTAACCACAGAGTTCCAAGAACCTGCCTTGCGTGTGGCCCCAAAACGCGTTGTGTTTAGGAAGGGCAAGGTTTACTTATGAACCCAGCATCACTCCTATCCACGGCCGATATGGGATCTGCCTAAGGTGTTACAAACATCCCCCCTTAGGGACTCATCGTCCTCGATGAGGTTTGCCCCACATCCCGAACGGCACAGGAGCGGCTCTGATACCATTTGTAACACCCCGCCTTACCACGACACAATATTGTCCGCTTTGGCCTAAGCCGTACGAATTTGTTTCTGGCGACCTGGCGAGGACTTCCCAGGGGGTCACCCATCCTTGTACTACTCCAACCCAAGCACGCTTAACCACAGAGTTCCAAGAACCTGCCTTGCATGTGGCCCCAAAACGCGTTGTGTTAGGAAGACCAAGGTTTACTTATGAACCCAGCATCACTCCTGTCCACGGCCGATATGGGATCTGCCTATGGTGTTACAGAAATGGTCTTCATGGGTTGCATTGTTTAGCTTCCTATTATCCATACATATCCTCCATCCTTACACTATCCTAGATGGAATTAGTTTATTATTTTCATTCTCAACTACAGTCACTCCTCCTTTCTTAGAAACACACTGGACATGACTTACCCAAGAGCTACTAGCTACATGATAAATAATTCCAGCATGTAACCATTTCAAAATTTCTTTCTTAACCACTTCTTTCATCACATGATTCAGTCTCCTTTGGGGTTCAACAGAGGTAAACTCTTTTTCTTCCAAAATGATATTGTTAACGCGCAACGGCTTTCTAAAGCTCAATCCGTTGCTTCTTTCTTTCGAGCCCAAGCCTACGTTTGCTTAGTAAGGTGGCTTCTTTTTATATCTCCCGAATAGAGCGCGGAGCCAACGAGTTCAGTATAGGTTCTACGGACCGATGCCTGCTGCTTCATCTAGGAGAAAATAATCATAGATATGCCGGTCATTAGAAGGAAGAACCACCATAAAAAGATTCCTCGTGTGACAAATAGATGGATTTACACCCTTCAAATCTGATATGGTGCAACCTAAGGCTTTGGTATTGGATTGAAGCATTTTCACTAATTGCTCTTCCGGTTTTTCTACTAAAGAGGCTGAAATGATCATAGATAATTTGTTATCATCCCTCAAAAATGCATATTTAAGATGGGCAGGTAGTTGCTTCAATTCTAACTCTAGTGGGGACTATATGGATGGTAATGGGTTCTGTTTGGGCTCATCCTCTAATAGTTCATGTGCTGCAGCTTGCTGCAACAACACATCACTATCTTCACATTCACTTTCTTCCTCACCACTATCATCAAATGGTTCAATATCTTCACCTAAGATTTCCTCTAAAGCTTACTCATGACACTATGACTCTATAGTACCTACCATAGAACAATCATCTTTCTCCTCAGGGTATTTCATTGAGTTAAAAACATAAAAAGTGACATTTTGGTCATGCACTCTCATGGTCAACTCTCCCTTTGGGACATCAATGAGTGTTCTATACTAGTGGCTAAAAAGGGTCTACCCAACAAAATAGGTGTGTCTTTATCTGCCTCAAAGTCAAGGATTGTAAAATCCGCAGGAAATATGAACTTGTCTAACTATACTAACACATCCTCTATCTTGCATTTGGGAAATGCTATGGATTTATCAACTAACTATATGGTGGTAGTAGTAGTTGGTCTAGCCTCTCCTATCCCTAAGCTTTTGAATACCAATAAGGGCATAAGATTAATGCTAGCACCTAAGTCATGTAGGGATTTTCCAACATGCTTCCCACCTATGGAACAAGAAATTGTAAAACTCCTAGGGTCTTTCATTTTAGGGGGAAGTTTGTTTAACAAGAGGGCACTACATCCTTCACTTAGGGTAACAGTGTCATATTCAGTCAATTTCTTTTTCCTACTCATTATGTCTTTCATAAATTTGGCATAACTAGGCATAGTCTCAATTGCCTCCACCAATGGAATATTGATGTGCAACTTTTTGAATAGTTCCAATAACATTTTAAACTGAACATCCTCCTTCTGGTTCCTCAAGATCTATGGGTTAGGACCATAAGGTGGGACAGGGTTAATTACTAGATTTTTAGGATTTGGACAGCATGACCAGTAGGAATAGAGGGGTAATGCCTGCTGGTTTTGTTTGTGGGGTTGGGACACGGCTTGCATCCAATGGACATGTGGCAGTACTTTCTGGACTTGACTTTATGGCGGTTGGTTCTGTCTAACTAGGTAAAAGTAATGGGAAATTTGATCTGCTTGGTATGGAAACAAATTCTTAGTTTTCTGCAAGTTTATGGATAACAGAAGAGGTTGTTGTAGCAACAGGTCGAATTGTTGTAGCAATTTGGTCCTGTTTCAACAGTAGTTTTCTGGGGACTATCCACTAAATAATTTCCACTTCTTAGGTTCACACCTTTCACATGCTCTTTGGTCAACAACTTAGGGATCTCAGTATCACTAGGCAAGGTTCCAACAGGCCTATTAATCAACTCTAGTGATATTTGACTAATCTGTGTCTCGAAAGTCCTAATGTTGCATTTTGACGACTCATTGTTGAGTTAGTCTAGTTTATAAAACCTTTTTACATAGCTTCCAAAAGAATTGGATTAATCATTTTGCTGGTTAGACTTGTTTTGAAAATAAGACTGGTGCTGATCATGAGCAAGTTGACTTAGAGGAGTAGTTTGTTAAAAACTCTGAGAAGTCCTTGGTTGGAAATTATGTCGTTGTTCTTTCACAACTGGTGGGTTCAAAAAAGGGTTGTTCCAAGAGAAACTATGATGGTTTTTTCAATTGGAGTTGTATGTCTTTGAAAATTGGGCAGGCCTGTTGTGAATATAATTCATAGACTCAGAGTTTAGGCTGCGGTAGTCAAAAGTATGACCTTCAACATAATACACACATTGGACATGCAAAGATTCAGAAACAGATGTTACAGCAACATTACTAGCATTAGGGACTGCCAAGTTTTTCAACATGCTAGTCATGGTTGCTAGCTATGCAGTAAGAACAACATAAAGATCTATTTCATGAATGTCCGCTATCTTTCTATGTACTTTCGCTCTAGGATCTGCCCAATGACAATTGTTGTTGGAAATTTTCTCCAAAATGTCTACACCATCATTATAGGTACTGGAAGTAAAGGCTCCTCCTGCAGTAGCATCTAACATTGATTTAGCATTGGTGTCAAGACCATTGTAAAATGTTTCTAGCTGAATGTAGTAGGGTATGCCATGATGTGGGCATTTTCTTAGTAATTCCTTGAATCTCTTCCAAGCATTAGGAAGTGTTTCATCGTCCATTTGTTTCAAAACACAAATTCCATTTATGAACTTAGCATTCCTGGTTGGGGGGAAATATTTTCTTAAAAACTTTTCAATCATCTCATTCCGTGTGGTGAGTGAGTCTGGTTGCAAAGAGTTATACCATGTTTTAGCTCTATCTCTTAATAAAAAGGGAAATAACTTCAGCCTTAAGGCTTCATTAGTAATCCCATTAATATGAAAAGAATCAATGACTTCCATGGAAGATCTTAGATGTAAATGACGATCCTCATATGGTAATCCAGCATACTGACCATTTGTTTGTAACATGTGAAACATGATTAGCTTAAGATCAAAGTGGTCACCATTAATAGCAGGCCTACGTATTCCTGAGTGTAATTAACAACATAGGAATAGCATAGTCCATGATGCCACCAGTCTTTGAATTAGCAAGCCTTATAACTTCCTCCTCAGGATTGGGTCTTTGTTCAGGTCCGTAGGCAGCCATTTCAGGAGCTTCTAGAAAAGGTAAAAGAATTATGTACCCTTCTTCTACTTCAAAATGTCCTCTTAATATTCCGATCTAAAGCAAACAGTTGCCCGTAAGGTATCCTTGGCATAAACCACAAAAACTAACTCTTTATGGCTAAATTCTCCGTCAACGGCGCCAAAAACTTGGTGTGGAAGGAGTTATACCCTCCAAAGGTTATAAAAACAAGTAATTCATGCAAGTATACATGGTTCACAAGTATCGTCCATAACAAATAATTATGAGAAGTATACCAAAATTATTGTCCTCAAGGATTTAGAATGCTAAAAGAGTCACAAAAGTCAACTTAGAATGAGATTTCAAGAAGGGTTTTTGGAAGAAATAAAACTTCAGATGGAAAATATCCTTGAGTGATTTGGTAACAAGTATTGAAATATAACAGAAAGTAAAAGATAGTATGGGTGCAAGATCGGGTTAGATTTCAGCTAAGGTTTGGTAATAAGGTTGTTGCAACAATAGTTTCTACAAAACTACCGGATTGACCGGCCTTCCAAGGAAGTGCAGATTAGACCAAATGTTGGATATGCATTTGGTGATGTTATCAATGCCAAACTGGCACAAATCTTGCCTTTCTCGCCGTATAGTTTCACAACCCTTAAGATTGTAGTAGCTCTTTGTAACCTCTATAACACATATAGTAAAAACATTTGTGTTGTCTTATTTTTAAGTCCAACTCACCATGCTGAAATAACATGTGTCACTTTGTCAAGAATTAACCGGTAAAACATTTGTACCATATGTGAAAAGTAAAGTAATATGCTATTAGCGAATCAAATTTCCACTAACACTTGACTTAATCTCACAACCGTCACTTACACCCACACTAAGGTGTTTACCCTAGCATGACTGAATGTAAATGCTTAAAAGTAAATGATGTAATCATAAATGACATAATGTAAATGACGTAAAAGTAAGATTGCAAGGAAAGTAAATTGAAAGTTGTAAAGATTGCTATAGCAACTGACAGTAACGAAAATGACAATTAAAATAACCAAAAGCTTTTAAATAATAAAGGAAAAACATCCAAAGGTTTTTAGAAGCTTTGTTCGTGGTAACACAAGGTAGGAACGAATACTCCTACAAAAAAGATTAACCCCCACTGTATATAGTTCAAAAGGGGGAATCAAAAGTACATAAAGATGCTTAAGACTAAAGGTTAATATCCAACATACAAAACAAAAGATGCTCGAAGTACAAAAGAGAGCATCAAGGCATCTTTCATCAAATAACATCAGCAAAAGTAAAGATGTGAATTTTCTATAAGTAAACTATCTGAAGTATGGCTTTAGCTGAATTGATTGAGACGACTTGAGCCAATATCACGAACCTCCAGACTGCTGCGACATCTTCATCTTGCTGTAGCAACACAAACATCTGCTACAGCAAAGACTAAATCAACATATATTCATTAATTTCATAGAATATTACCATTTCTAACATCCTAGCTCCACTAAGTCTAAAATCATAAAATAAGACTAAAAGACTTAATATAGAATTGGGAAAGGTACAAAATAAGGTGAGTTACAATCCTAAATGAGTAATAAAGTGCATACTTCTACACAATTATCAGGCTTGTATACGGGTGGGTCGTACCATAGCCATATGATCCATGTATTTTTCAATGTGTATAAGTTTCTAGCTACTAATCTCCTCAACCATGTTCTTTCTAGTATAAAGGAAATATTTTCTCGAGATTCCCTGTGCGACTTTCCTCTTGCAGTGTATATATGTATGTATAATGTTTCCATAGATTCGATCATGGTTTACACTTCCAACTTCCATACTAGAGATGTGCCAAAAATCCTAACCCCAAATCAAGATTTCTCTCTTATACTATGTCATATATATATATATATATATATATGTATATATATATATGTTTGTATATATTGTTGGTCTTGAGAAGTGATCACTTACACACAAAGTGTTTGTAGAAAGGGGTTGAATACAAACACAACATATTTAGTTCTAGAGTGTATATTCTGAATAAAACAAAGAACTACAGATTTATTGCAGAAGTTAAGAAGGTAAGACATATGATCCTAAACAATATGACTATGACAAATTTGCTAAAACTGAAAGAGTGGAGGAAAGAAGTACTCTTTCAGATCCGAAGAACTAAGGAAGCTCTTCTGAGGATGACGAAGATTTTGTTTAAACAACACTTAAAAAGATGTTCTTTCAAAACAGGTGGGTAACTTTGAATGACAAGGGTGACCTTTTATAGCCACCATTGCAGTAAATGCATAATGTCCAACTTTAATACGTGTCTTCTTCTGATTAGCTGATCCATGCATCCGAATACTTTTTATTTCAGCCTTTGAGGTTGATGTAGACACTTTGTTAACTTATCAAATCTTTCTGTATGTCGAGGGAAAGGAAGTATGAGACCAATGAAATAGTGTTTTTGTACTTACTTTGGCGGACATATTATACACTCTCATACCATGACGGGAGTAAGAGAATCGGTGAGACAAACTTGTTGGCCATATTTGTACTTCATGATTCGGCTTACCAGTAGTAGTATTTGTCAGACTACTAGTTAACTGTATTGTGTATTGATCTTCTTTTTGACTAAATGACAAACCAATCCGCTTTGGTGACGATATTCACCTCACTTCAACTAGTCTTTCATTTTGTTGAATGCGTTCTTCTTTTGAATCAATACATATAGTTACAAGACTTTTACAAGTAAAATTCCTATCTTTTTCTATTTTCGACTAAAAGCAATATGTATCGAATTTACATTTATAGAAACTTTATGAAGATGCTTCATCAGATATAGAGGAAAACTTGGTACAAGTGAGAAATTTTAAGCTATAACATTCTTTCAAGAAAACCAACCGGATTTCTATGAGCGAATGCTAGTTTTTAGAGTATATAAGTTATAGAAGGGATCCGATGAGTGATATATTCGAAACCTAAAACACATGTTAGAATGATACCAAAATGAGACATTATCCGATGAATGAAGTTCTTCAGATATGTTTCTTGTAACACAAGGCAAACGAGAATTTTCCTTTCTAAGTGTTTGATGGGATGCTATGAGTATTATTCTCAAATTTGATGGTTCAGACCAATATATATATATATATATATATATAGACACTGGTTCATTTACAAACTGGATGAAAGATACAAATTGTACAAACCGGTTCAAATCAATATAAAAATTATTTTTTTCATGATTTTTTCATCAAATGCTATGATTTGAGATATTGTTATACATATGTTTGTTTCATAATGTAAAAGTTTCACATGTATTTGTTTTCATAAGTTAAAAGTTTCTCGTATATTTTTTTATGAAAAAGTTTCATATGTATTTGTTTCTTAATGTAACACTTTCATATGTAATTGTTTCACAAGATGAAACAAACATATGTGCAAACATATGAAACAAAAATATGTGCAAACATATAAAATTATTTTTATATTGATTTGAAGCAGTTTGTATAGTTTGTACTATTCATCCAGTTTGTAAATGAACCAACCTCTCTCTCTCTTTCTATGTATATATATATATGTGTGTGTGTATATGTTTAATATATTAAATGGTATGTTATAGATATGGTCTCTGTGGTTTGTGTTTTTTCATCGTTTTGGTCCTTGAATTTCATTTAATCCAAATCAATTACTACAATATGCACTTTTGCTGGGTTTTGAACTCTCCTTCTAATGATTGTTAAAAATTCCATGAATTGAGGAGAATTTTGCTATTTTTGTTTCAATTTCTTTGATTTTGTAATTTAATTATTAATATAATATATATATATATATACACGCACATACAAAACCCTTTCTATTAATGAAAACAGGTCGAAGAGAGCATGGGGAGCTTTCCTTTTTAGCCCTAAATATGCACACATCAAGGGGGAGGGGGAGGGGGAGGGGGAGGGGGAGGGGGAGAAAGATACAAGAGAAGAAAGTTTAGAGCACAATGTATCGATTTGCAATAGACTAATGCTGCTAGGGCAACCAAGAAACCCCATATGAGAAGAACGTAGTTGTTGGGTTTCGAGGAAACACACACTTAAATATCATATGGAAAATAATGGGAAAATGAAAAGGCCAAAATGTCATCAGTTTACGGATTTTTTAACATCCGTTACAAGAGATATCGAAATCGAGCAAAAATGTATACCACATAGTCTGATCTTGAATACATGACTCGAAATGACCAAAACTTAGAAAAACCACGTACCAAAGGCACCATATCCAAAATTTACTCTATAGTAAATAAGTTTTAAAAAAAAACTATTTAGTCCACGAGTTTCCAAAGTTGCCACTTTTGCCCCCAATACAATTCCGAACTTAGAAGTTGTAAATTTAACCCTACATTTATCATCACAATTATAATTTTGACATTTATTTAGTTTTTGTAGAGCTCATGTTGTCGGTTATTCAGGGCTTTTCACATAAACCAAAACAATTGATCTTGTGAGAGGTGCACTAAAGATTTCTTATTTTACGTCGCGCAGAATGAAATGGTTTGATTCAAATGATGATTTGTTTAAAGAAACTTATACAATACAAGTCACGATTTGATCGAAAGTAGCAATAAGAAGGAAGGAGAAGTTGTAGAATTCAAGTATACCCGATTCGAATGTGGTAACTAAGACACAAAGCCAATTTAGTTTATTTTGATTTTTATATCAGAACATTTTTTAAACAAATACTAGTATATATGTAAACTACTTTTCACTGCAAAATATGACCCATCAATATTGTTTGAGCATTTTAAAATTTGGATGTTTATATGGATGAGTCAACATATATCTAAAATGTAATAATTAAACACAAGGAATATTTAATGAAACATTTTCCAACGACAATGATTATAATAAATGAATTTATAATTGTTTAGGGAAAAGCCATTTGTGAGTCTTTGATCATTTACTTTTGACCGTGGAATATGACCAACCTTTTTAAAAAGATTAATGATATCCAATAAGTTACAAAATTGTATAATGCACCAAAGATTATCCATTATTATTATTATTATATATCCTTCATGTTTTCAACTTTCTTCCACGATATTCAATTTAATAAAAAACAAAATACATTAAAATTTAGTTCGAATCTGGTGTGATAGAAAAGAATTCTTAATCAAGCGAAATTAGAGTTTTAAACGTTTACATAATGGTAGATTAACAAATGACCTGTCGAGAAATATATTAATTAATAACTTGCAATATAAGATTAGTAGTTTTTTTTAGTCAAAATAGGTATTCAATAGAAAATTTAATTTTTTTTATTCATATCTTGTATATTATAAAGTTTTGATAAAAAATTCTTAAAAACTATTTTAATACATAAAGTATTGCTTATTAATTCATATTATCAAAAATTCAAGATTTACAAGTAAAAATTTATACATACGCACAACTTATTATAGCTCCATTTTAAATATATGTAACGAAGTATAGATAAACATAATAAAAATTATAGGATAAATACTTTATTTTAAATATAAAAAATATAAAATATAATTAGGATAATCATTAAATTTTTATCAAAATAGTTGATTATTATCTTTAAAAAAAAATACTATAAACCGAAAATATATTACTCTATTAAAAAATTTCAAATACTTTTGACACTGATATGGATATTTTTTCAAGTTTTTTATGAGATATTGAAATATATATTTTATTTAAATATAGAAAGTATCATTTTCTTAAAATCACATAAAACTATATTATAACAATAACAAACACAAAATAAATTGAAGCATTAAAATTGAGATGTAACTTGATATATTACACGAATACCTTATTAGTATTAATTAAAGAAAATCCTAAATTCATATCGAAAACTAATGAAACTAACTAAGAAAACGACGAAATAATAATTAAAGAAAGCAAATAAAAATCCTAGCTAAATTAATTAGAAACAAAATAATCAAATAAACGCAATTCATGTACAACTAGTCAGTTATGCATCCTACGCTGTGGGAGAAATCAGGAAATACAAGATTTCGGGCTTCTTTCGAACTCGTAAAAAAACCAATTTGGGGATAACATGCACTCGTGCATATAAAAGAAAATGTTTACATGCATTTGCGCATACCGTCGACGTCCATGCACAAATGTATATTGTCCAGAAGAAGGGCTCATTGGGAGTTCTTCAGTTTTTTTTAAGTTTTACTCTAAATCTCCCTCATGTACACTCTATATATATATGGAGGTTCAAACGACAACCCCTGTGATTTACAAGAATGCAAGAACACCTGTGGACCTCTATCTTCTTTTTTCATTATAATAAAATTAAAAGAAATCAATAAGGGTAGTAATGTAATTTGATATTTTTGTTAATTTTTATTTTATTTTAATTAATTGTAATTATCCCATAATTATAGGTTGAATCAGATCACATACCACGTTGAATCTCATGTATTAATCGACTTCTTCCCCCGTCATCTTTTACCCAATGATTAACAGTGTGATAACCCCTATAAAAATCGATGTGATAACCCTATGATTTACGAGTGATATACCTTGTGAAATTGGTGTGATAACTCTATGATTTACGAGTGATATACCATCTCAAATCGGTGTGATAAATAGTGCACTAAACTCTTTCAAATCAGTGTGATAAATAGTGTATTACCCTCTCAAACCGGTGTGATTAACAGTGTGATAACCCTGTGATATAGAAGGCTAACCAGTTTGTCCTAATCTTGTTGATCATCAATTATCAATGACTATGATAATCGTGTGATAGTCGAACGTGATCATACAAGGAATTAAGTTTAACCTTATCATGTAAAATTAAAAGGAAGGGTGAATAGTCTGTGCTAATCGCTTATCACATATCGTTATAATCGTGTAATAACCGGACGCGATCATACAAGGAACTCGAGTATAACCTTATCGTGTTATAATAATGTGATATTGAACGGAAGGTCGAACTATCTGTGCAAATCGTATGAGAGTTTGCCTTAATCTTGTTGATAATCGATTACCATAGACTGTGATAATCGTCTGATGATCAAACGTGATCAAGCCACTCGGCTGAACAGTCTACTAATCATGCCCCAATATTGTCATACTTCCAATTTTACGCTTCCAAGTTTTTAATATTCATTTAAATTTTAAAAAGCCCTTAAATCCTCTTAAACTGTGATTTAAAACAAAATACTTGCCTTACAAGTGTTCTCGCATTC
This sequence comes from Silybum marianum, assembly GCA_036898165.1. Lineage (NCBI taxonomy): Eukaryota > Viridiplantae > Streptophyta > Magnoliopsida > Asterales > Asteraceae > Silybum > Silybum marianum. Next base: position 21,911,870 of record CM072542.1, on the reverse strand, counting down.
TCGTAAATCACAGGGGTTCTCGTTCGAACCCTTCTATATATATATATATAGGGGAGGGATCATATGAGAACAGTATCAATTTAAAGGAACTCAGGAACTCATTTGGGACCAGATATGATGTGGGTCCCACATAATATTAAATCATTTATGATTTAATATTAAATCATATTAAATCATAAATGATTTAATATTATGTGGGACCCACATCATATGTGATCCACAATAGTCCCTTTGTTCCTTTAAAAATGCAAAGTTCTCATTTGAACCTTCCTCTCTCTCTCTCTCTATATATATATATATAGGGGAGGGATCATATGAGAACAGTACCAATTTAAAGGAACTCAGGAACTCATTTGGGACCAGATATGATGTGGGTCCCACATAATATTAAATCATTTATGATTTAATATTAAATCATATTAAATCATAAATGATTTAATATTATGTGGGACCCACATCATATGTGATCCACAATAGTCCCTTTGTTCCTTTAAAAATGCAAAGTTCTCATTTGAACCTTCCTCTCTCTCTCTCTCTCTCTCTATATATATATATATATATATATATATACATATATGGAGAGAGAGAGAGAGAGAAAGAGAAAACGATAATCAATGAGAACCTCAAAAAGATCGAGAACCTTGATAACCAATCTCAGCCATCTAATCTCTAATCTAACAACCATAACTAATGTTCAATCTATAATTAAGGTAAACCAATTTCTTGACTATTCTCCACTTCCTTTTCGGTACTGAACCGAACTGGACACTTCGGTTCGGTATTCAGTTATAAAAATTAACGCTTTCGGTTTCGGTACCAACCGGTATCGGTACAGGGTAAATACCGAATAGGACCGAACCGAACTGAATACCAAAGGGTCACTTTTGATTTGAATTTCAACAAAACCCTTTCCTTTTTCCAACCATAATATCTTCCGTTTTACCCAATATCCACCTAACATAATAGAAAATCGGCTCATCCCTATAGTGTCTTATAATACCGATTTTATAAAGAAAAAATCGATTCTTGCATTGAAAACTGCAAAATCTAATCTTACATAATCGGTTCCTACTGGGGATGCTAGATCGATCAGGTAACAATGTAAACCAACGAGAATAATATCAATAATCTCACTATGTCATATATCTTATTTGTATAATCGTGGTTACAATGATGTGGAATGAAAGAACAAACTCACGATTAATTGGCTATTCTCTCTCTAAAATGATATGAACGAATGACCAATCTCTTGAGTTCTAATGCATACCCTAGGCCTCTATTTATATGTTGAGAGAAAGCATAATAAGGAAACAAAGGAATTAGACATGATACACTTACCTTATTTACAATGAGATCTTTTCATTTTTACATAATAAAATCTATACGTATAATTAAACCTTCTAATTGACTTTTGATGACTATGCAATTTGGCCATTCATGTCTTCAATAGGTGTGATCTCGGATACAATATTTTTTTTCAGGGGGAAGAGGACGGCACCTCTAGCAATATATTGAACAGAATAGCAGGAAATTACACGAACGTGGAAACAACCACAGAACAACCAATCCTACTCGGACAAGGACAAGTTCAAGGCTCGAGATAGGAAAGTCGTAGCACATAAATAACCCAATACCCAACATTATCCCCTAAAACAAAGGTACAATCCACCCAGCAATGATTCAAGAGATCCCAATAATAAAAAAAAACAACAACGGAATAAAGAAAATCACGGTCCCAATTATTTTCCAGCCTTCGTTCTTGTGCCGCAAGTTTGTGAAAATGAGTCTGTCCGCCTTCATTAAAGAATATCATGGCCATAATCCTCTTCTAACAATTGAAACCTGCGCAGAAAAACAACTTCATTTCTCTAATTAGAATTTCCGCAATGTCCTTCGCCTCTTTTCCTTCATTCTGGAATAGTGTTTTATTTCTTTCCCTCCAAATATAGTATTACACCGCAGCAAACATCTTTACCCTAGCTACCAGAGCATTTGAGTTCATATTCCCAAAGTATTGGACCACTCCATCCCAGTCATTTGGTAGGTCCCTTGACCCAATATTGTCAGACTTCCAATTTTACGCTTCCACGTATTTAATATTCATTTAAATTTTAAAAAGCCCTTAAATCCTCTTAAACTGTGATTTAAAACAAAATACTTGCCTTACAAGTGTTCTCGCATTCTCGTAAATCACAGGGGTTCTCGTTTGAACCCTTCTATATATCTATATATAGGGGAGGGATCATATGAGAACAGTACCAATTTAAAGGAACTCAGGAACTCATTTGGGACCAGATATGATGTGGGTCCCACATAATATTAAATCATTTATGATTTAATATTAAATCATATTAAATCATAAATGATTTAATATTATGTGGGACCCACATCATATGTGATCCACAATAGTCCCTTTGTTCCTTTAAAAATGCAAAGTTCTCATTTGAACCTTCCTCTCTCTCTCTCTCTCTCTATATATATATATATATATATATATACATATATGGAGAGAGAGAGAGAGAGAGAGAGAAAGAGAAAACGATAATCAATGAGAACCACAAAAAGATCGAGAACCTTGATAACCAATCTCAGCCATCTAATCTCTAATCTAACAACCATAACTAATGTTCAATCTATAATTAAGGTAAAACAATTTCTTGACTATTCTCCACTTCCTTTTCGGTACTGAACCGAACTGGACACTTCGGTTCGGTATTCAGTTATAAAAATTAACGCTTTCGGTTTCGGTACCAACCGGTATCGGTACAGGGTAAATACCGAATAGGACCGAACCGAACCGAATACCAAAGGGTCACTTTTGATTTGAATTTCTACAAAACCCTTTCCTTTTTCCAACCATAATATCTTCCGTTTTACCCAATATCCACCTAACATAATAGAAAATCGGCTCATCCCTATAGTGTCTTATAATACCGATTTTATAAAGAAAAAATCGATTCTTGCATTGAAAACTGCAAAATCTAATCTTACATAATCGGTTCCTACTAGGGATGCTAGATCGATCAGGTAACAATGTAAACCAACGAGAATAATATCAATAATCTCACTATGTCATATATCTTATTTGTATAATCGTGGTTACAATGATGTGGAATGAAAGAACAAACTCACGATTAATTGGCTATTCTCTCTCTAAAATGATATGAACGAATGACCAATCTCTTGAGTTCTAATGCATACCCTAGGCCTCTATTTATATGTTGAGAGAAAGCATAATAAGGAAACAAAGGAATTAGACATGGTACACTTACCTTATTTACAATGAGATCTTTTCATTTTTACATAATAAAATCTATACGTATAATTAAACCTTCTAATTGACTTTTGATGACTATGCAATTTGGCCATTCATGTCTTCAATAGGTGTGATCTCGGATACAATATTTTTTTTCAGGGGGAAGAGGACGGCACCTCTAGCAATATATTGAACAGAATAGCAGGAAATTACACGAACGTGGAAACAACCACAGAACAACCAATCCTACTCGGACAAGGACAAGTTCAAGGCTCGAGATAGGAAAGTCGTAGCACAGAAATAACCCAATACCCAACATTATCCCCTAAAACAATGGTACAATCCACCCAGCAATGATTCAAGAGATCCCAATAATAAAAAAAAACAACAACGGAATAAAGAAAATCACGGTCCCAATTATTTTCCAGCCTTCGTTCTTGTGCCACAAGTTTGTGAAAATGAGTCTGTCCGCCTTCATTAAAGAATATCATGGCCATAATCCTCTTCAACAATTGAAACCTGCGCAGAAAAACAACTTCATTTCTCTAATTAGAATTTCCGCAATGTCCTTCGCCTCTTTTCCTTCATTCTGGAATAGTGTTTTATTTCTTTCCCTCCAAATATAGTATTACACCGCAACAAACATCTTTACCCTAGCTACCAGAGCATTTGAGTTCATATTCCCAAAGCATTGGACCACTCCATCCCAGTCATTTGGTAGGTCCCTTGCCCCAATATTGTCATACTTCCAATTTTACGCTTCCACGTTTTTAATATTCATTTAAATTTTAAAAAGCCCTTAAATCCTCTTAAACTGTGATTTAAAACAAAATACTTGCCTTACAAGTGTTCTCGCATTCTCGTAAATCACAGGGGTTCTCGTTCGAACCCTTCTATATATATATATATAGGGGAGGGATCATATGAGAACAGTACCAATTTAAAGGAACTCAGGAACTCATTTGGGACCAGATATGATGTGGGTCCCACATAATATTAAATCATTTATGATTTAATATTAAATCATATTAAATCATAAATGATTTAATATTATGTGGGACCCACATCATATGTGATCCACAATAGTCCCTTTGTTCCTTTAAAAATGCAAAGTTCTCATTTGAACCTTCCTCTCTCTCTCTCTATATATATATATATATACATATATGGAGAGAGAGAGAGAGAGAGAGAAAGAGAAAACGATAATCAATGAGAACCACAAAAAGATCGAGAACCTTGATAACCAATCTCAGCCATCTAATCTCTAATCTAACAACCATAACTTATGTTCAATCTATAATTAAGGTAAAACAATTTCTTGACTCTTCTCCACTTCCTTTTCGGTACTGAACCGAACTGGACACTTCGGTTCGGTATTCAGTTATAAAAATTAACGCTTTCGGTTTCGGTACCAACCGGTATCGGTACAGGGTAAATACCGAATAGGACCGAACCGAACCGAATACCAAAGGGTCACTTTTGATTTGAATTTCTACAAAACCCTTTCCTTTTTCCAACCATAATATCTTCCGTTTTACCCAATATCCACCTAACATAATAGAAAATCGGCTCATCCCTATAGTGTCTTATAATACCGATTTTATAAAGAAAAAATCGATTATTGCATTGAAAACTGCAAAATCTAATCTTACATAATCGGTTCCTACTGGGGATGTTAGATCAATCAGGTAACAATGTAAACCAACGAGAATAATATCAATAATCTCACTATGTCATATATGTTTTTTGTATAATCATGGTTACAATGATGTGGAATGAAAGAACAAACTCACGATTAATTGGCTATTCTCTCTCTAAAATGATATGAACGAATGACCAATCTCTTGAGTTTTAATGCATACCCTAGGCCTCTATTTATACGTTGAGAGAAAGCATAATAAGGAAACAAAGGAATTAGACATGATACACTTACCTTATTTACAATGAGATCTTTTCATTTTTACATAATAAAATCTATACGTATAATTAAACCTTCTAATTGACTTTTGATGACTATGCAATTTGGCCATTCATGTCTTCAATAGGTGTGATCTCGGATACAATATTTTTTTTCAGGGGGAAGAGGACGGCACCTCTAGCACTATATTGAACAGAATAGCAGGAAATTACACGAACGTGGAAACAACCACAGAACAACCAATCCTACTCGGACAAGGACAAGTTCAAGGCTCGAGATAGGAAAGTCGTAGCACAGAAATAACCCAATACCCAACATTATCCCCTAAAACAAAGGTACAATCCACCCAGCAATGATTCAAGAGATCCCAATAATAAAAAAAAAACAACAACGGAATAAAGAAAATCACGGTCCCAATTATTTTCCAGCCTTCGTTCTTGTGCCGCAAGTTTGTGAAAATGAGTCTGTCCGCCTTCATTAAAGAATATCATGGCCATAATCCTCTTCAACAATTGAAACCTGCGCAGAAAAACAACTTCATTTCTCTAATTAGAATTTCCGCAATGTCCTTCGCCTCTTTTCCTTCATTCTGGAATAGTGTTTTATTTCTTTCCCTCCAAATATAGTATTACACCGCAACAAACATCTTTACCCTAGCTACCAGAGCATTTGAGTTCATATTCCCAAAGTATTGGACCACTCCATCCCAGTCATTTGGTAGGTTCCTTGCCCCTACATTCTTAACCGTATTTCACACTTCACATGAGTACGAGCATTCGAAAATCAAGTGTTATACCGAATCTGCGACCGTGCTACACATAGGACATGTATAATCTGGGGGTACCTCCTTCCACAACATTAGGCGATCTTGCGTGGGAAGTTTATTCAACATAGAACACTAAAGAACCACATAATATCTAGGAAATCAAGGCTTGATCCAGACGATATTAGCCCAATTCACATTTGCCTCTCTAGGTCGTAGCGTTTCGTAGACCTCAGCCACCGTAAAATCCGCCATTTTGCCATTAGAGTCCTTTCACATAACTTTATCTGGATTAGAATCATCATGGTTGGGGATATTCACATCCTCCAAACCTGGCCACACCTCTTTCCAACTTCCTGGCCATTCATCACCAATGATCTGAATCATATCAGAAACAGTTGCTTGAGTATTTAACCCCATCTCTCCTAGTAATTCAGGTGTGATATGGGCACTTATGGGCCCACAATGCAACCAATTTTAATGCAACTATAAGGCCCTCCTATCATTACCAATGTCATCCACAAAATGATGTCTTAAAACATCTCTAAGTTGCAATATTTTCCTCCAGACTGCCGTACTTTTCTTTGGGATGCCCACTTCCCAAAAATGTTTATGCTGTAAACGATACGCATAAATCCATTTTATCCACAGGGAATTTCTCTTGGAAAGAATGTCAAACACAAGAGGGGTCAATAAAGCAATATTCCAAATTACCATATATTTGATAACCAATCCTCCCTCCGTTTTTGGTAAACAAACTTGTTGCCACTTGACTTTCGCCTTCCCTTTATCTAATTCTCCCTGAGACCACATAAAATTTCTGAAGAGTCTTTCAATAACATGAATTACATTTTCCTGGAATGGGAAAAATTGCATCTGGTACTATTGAAGAGACGAGGTAACAGATTGAATAAGTTGTATACCCTTCCTACAAAAGATAAAAACGTATTCTTCTAATTACAAATATGGCTTCTCACCTTATCCACCATCATTGCATATTCTGCTGACTATAGTCTTTTAGCTGCTAAAGGAACTCCAATATCTTGTGGGAAGAGAACCCTCCTAAAAAGAGACAATTGCCATAAATTTCATGTTTGATCTGCTGAGGGACGTTACAAAAGAAAGCAAGGCTCTTTGCTTCATTCGGTGCCAAACCAGAGAAAGATTTAAAATCATCCAGAGACAGCTTAATAGAATTAGCAAATCCACTATCCCCATTACTGAAAATAATGAGGTCAACTGCAAAGCAAAGGTGAGACACACCAATCTTTTCACACGCTTTGTTAAATTTTAAAGAGATTTAAGTCTCTAATTCTCCGATTTAACGTAGCAGAATAGACCTCCATCACAAGCGTGAAGAGTTATGGATAAATAGGATCAGTCTGCCGAATAGCTCTCTTTCCTTTAAAGAAACCATACGATTTACCATTAACAACAACATAATACAAGGTTTTTTTCACACATTCCATCACCCAGTGCACCATTAAAGGATGAAGACCAACGTTCTTTAAAACAACCTCCAAAAACTTCCAATCTACCGTGTCATACGCCTTTTGTATATCAATTTTAAAGGGACATCTCGCAGGCAACATCAGTTCCTGAGCCAAAAGAATATTGTCCGAAATACGCCGTCCTGGAAGAAAAGCTAATTGCGCCTCAGACACCACCTTGTTCAGACAACCTTTGAGTTTATTGGCTAGAATTTTGTTGATACGTTTGTAAATAACATTACACGGTGCAATCAGCCTGAATTCACTAACTTCTGTGAGTTTGGCACCTTAGGAATGAGATAGATGAGAGTGTGATTAATCTTTCTTCGTTTGACACGTTAGGAAGAAATCTTGAACAACATTCTCCACCTCATTTCCAACAACATTCCAAGCATTCTTATAGAAACACGATGAATACCCATCCGATCCCGGAGCTTTATCTCCAGGAATACTAAAGATAGTTCTACGTACATCCTCCTTAGTTACTGAGTGAGCAAATCGCATGATTCATCCGTAGTTAATATATTGGCGAGTAATGATTGTGGAAAATTATCCTAAGAAGTAGGAGTAGAAGTGCCAAGAATACACCCAAAGTAATTGACAACTTGCATGGGCACATCCTCCCCTTCAAAAAAATTGCCTTGTACATCACATATTGTTGGTCCCAAAGGGGTCTACAAGAGTTCAAAGATATAAAACAATTTGTAGAGGGGGAGGGGGTTGAATACAGACACAAGTAGATTTTTGTTTTTAAATTGGTTTATATAAATAAACAATATTACAGTTACAAGTGGAATACGAACAAGTATAAAATCTATTCTATTGTAACTAAAGAAATTACTAAGTTGATGCACAAGGAAAGATAGAAATAGCAATAGAGGTTTTGAGAGGGAATAGCATGCATGAAGATTGAAAGGGGTTTCCCATCTATTTATACCCGTTTTCATTTAATGCAAAGGAAAAGGTACATGCCATGTGTCAAACATGTGGAGGATGTTTGACCTTTGGTTAATAGGATGGCCATGCTTTTAGTCACCTACGAATAGTACCAAATCATATTTGATGGGGACATAAGAGACAATCCGTACGTCCTTTTCTGACAAGGTGTTAGGGTTTTGAATTTTGTGCATCGAGGATAAGATCAACAATAATCTTGTTGAAAGCTTCATTTGATCGCTGAACCGGAGACTTCAAGCATGAAGTCACTGAGGTATTGCTGAGGCTTTACAAGATTTCACACTTATGATTAGATGAGCTTTGCTATCACTGAACTGCTTCAGATCACTAGCTTTTCATCTCTATCTTCAGCTTGGTCTTCGACTGTCGCTGAATGGACTTGTGGTGTGACTGTTGTTCTTCAGATCTTCAGGGATAAGGTTAGAGTTCCTGATGTTCAGCGATCCCTGAGTGCAATCAGCGTGTGCTATCGCTGAACCTGAACTACAACTTTATACATGAAATTTTCACTAAGTATAGAGGGGAATCATATTCAAATCACTGAAAGGAGTTTTAGATCAACAATCGCCCCTTATTTGATTATGATTAAGCAAGATAGGAAAATTGCTTGAACTGACTGTTAAGACTTAGAGAATTCTAATTTAAAGAATTCTAAGTACTAATCTGTGAGATCTTTTTCAGCTATCTACATTCTGAATTGAGTTTCATTTATGAGGATATGAAATCACAATTTTAAAAGTTTAAAAGCTATAAAGTTCATTCACTGATTTAATTACATAGTGTAATATCAGAGAGTGAGGTGGTTTTAACGAAGATAGAACTCTTATGTTCATTATTCCATTTACTATATTCAGAGATCTTCTCAGTACACAGATGGAGTAGAGTACTTCATTGAATTTCATTAATGATCAATCTGAAGAATTACATACAGAATGAAATTACAATAATAGGGTAAAGTACAATACACTGAAAAATGTTACAAAGGATAAGAAACTAGTGACTAGTCAGAGAGTTTTTCTTTTCTTTTTCGTAGCTCATTCTCATAGATCTTCTTCTAGAACAGGGTCATTAGTAGACCAGCAACTGTAGTACATGATCTTGATGAGTTTTGAAGGAGCTTTCCTGATCTCTTTATTTCTGAGAAACCTTAATAACCCTTGGTTATCAAGAAAGACCATTCCAGCTTCAAGGATTGTCATGATTTCATGCTCAGTGAATCTTCTGGCTTCAGGAAGAGAAGTGTTAAGCATAGAGATGTCAGGGATTTCAAGATGACCAAGAACGCTTGCATAGCTGAATTTGGCTTCATGGCCGCTTCTTGATGAAGGTCCTCCTTCAACATCTGATTTTGAATTTCTTCTTTTGTTCTGATTAGGGAGAGGAGGAACTTGGACGTGTTGCGACATCCTTTGCAGTAGTTGATCAAGGATTCTTTCTACAACATCTCCGAATTTGGATTTTGATTGCGGAATGGCATCTCTGATTTCCAGCCATTCACAGTATCCATGAAACTTCAGAAACTTGGCTTCTTCATGTTCACTCCTTGAATGCCTGTACATTCGTATAAATACCTTCAGACCCTTATTTTTGGAAATATATCCTTCGATAGTGGCACGAGTGATGGTTGAATCAGACATACGGTGTTTGAACCTTTCAGTACACCATCTAAGTTTATCGTTCCATTGTTCTTGAGTTTCTTTATTCAGAGCATGTAGAATTCTTTCTTGAGCTATGATTGGATTCACTTTCAGGTTGTCCCTTGTGAGTTCCTTCTGTGCTAGAGCTTCGGCGACTTGTATACTTTCTTCATTTTGCCTCTTGACCGCTTCTTCTCTTAGATTTTCCTCTATGATCATCTAACGTGCAATCCTTAAGTATTTTTCAGTTTGCTTCATCTCTTCATCCCTTCGTCTCCGAGGTTCAAGTGCGTCTGCTCTTTCTTCTTTTGAGAGAAAAGAGAATTCATCAAATACTCTGATTGGAATAGGGACTTCTAGCTCAGATGTATGAGGAGGAATTTGAACTTTGGTTGCTTCCATGGCTCTGATGAAGTTTATTTTTCTTTCTTCTTCTTTAGGCTCCCTTATTATTTCTTTATGTACACGCCTTTGAACAAGGCCTTCTTCTTCTTCAGACGCAATATCGGATATGTACAGAAATTGATCATCAGAAGAAGGTTCATTCAGGAATGAAGAACCTTTTGGGAACTGGGATCACTGAGAGGAGAAGAGGAGAGAGGTTCATAAGCAACAGAAGTTTGGGGAGGAGTTTGAGCTTCAGAAGGAGGGATATAAGTGACGAGAGGAAGGCATACCTCAATAATGAGCTCCCACTCTGAATTTATAGGAATAGAATCAAGTTCTACAACTTCTTTATTCTTCTCTAAGGGTCCAGGTTGATCCTTTTTAGAATTTTCCCTGTCCCCCAAACGGCTTCCGAAAACAACTCCCCCTGATGGTGTTGTTTCTGGTCTATTTTTAGTCCAGAAGGCATCATCGTCATCATCTTCATCATTATTATCCTTGCTGGAATAATAAGGGATGTCTTCAGGTTCATTGTTGTCTTCATCTTCTTCCTCTTCTTCATTATCTTCATCACCTGCTTCAGGAAGAGGTGATTGTTGATGAGGTTGCTAAGGTTGTAGAGGTGGTTGGTTCATGAGCTGTTCAGCTAGCTCATGCGCAAACTTCTCCCCCTCTTTGTTATCGACATGGAGAGTGTGCACCAAAAGAGTGTGCACATTTGAATCGAGGGAAGAGAAGACTGGTGCCTGAGAAGTCTGAATTTGAGCGATCAAACCCAACTTAGACCTGTCTGCTTCAGAGAATGAAGGTGCTTTCTCTGACATGCCTTTAAGAAGGCGCATAATCTCTGCTTGATTTTGTTGGATTTCAGCAATAGCCTTGGCTTGACTCTCAACTTGTTTGGAGAGAGATTTCACCTCTCGCTCAATAGAGCATTGGTCGTCTCCTGTATGCAGATTAGTGGAGAAATTGCTGATAGCCACCTTCATGGCAGGGTCCCCAACAACTTGCTTGTAGATCCTCTCTAAGGCATACCACAGTGTGTCTACTCGTTACCTTGTGGTCGTACACTCTTTCACTAGAAAATCAATGGCTGGGAAAAAGGGAAGAGCCAGATAAATTTGGGGTGTGTCCGCAGGGATAGAATGAAATGTGGAAAGGCCCTTCTCCTTCTTCACGTCTCGTAGATCAGCAGCTGAAGGAGCCTTTGAAGAGGTAGCCGTGCTGATCGGAGTGGTGGTGGGGATAACAGTTGCTGAAGTAAAGTGAGGTGCAGTGACACCTGTAGATAACAAAGAAAGATGAGCTAAAAAACAGCTCAGGTTTAGCAGAAAGAAGTGGGTAGGTAAAGTGTTTACACATGGGTGCCTTGAGAGTATCTGAAGGATTACTCCAGGGATAATACATGCGACGGTAGTGTCCTGAGGATCACTGACCTGTTTCTGAGAATGCGTAAGAGAAGCATTTTCAGGTCCTGTGCACGTTGCATTCCAGAGATCAGATTGTCGAAACAAGATTGATGTGAGGACCAAAGAAGATGGGGACAACCATACCCGAATCATGGATTGATGTGGGGACCAAAGAAGATGATATAGAAGAAGATGAGAGGGTACTGCATGTGATACCTGATACAGCCTCAGCGTGGCTGACTATAACAGTTTCAGCGATCGAGGTCACTGAAAAAGGAGGTAGTGCTGATGAAGCGGCAACAGAAGAAGAGCTGTTGTCGTGGCTGTGGGGAGGTTTGTAGAGAAGGTAGGGTAAATCCCAAAATCAGAGAGAATGCTTGATTTAGAGACATTCTTCTTGAATTTATTGGACATTTGCTTTTGGGCGATGGACTTTTTGTGTCCATCGGTTGGTTGTTTTTGCTTGGTAGCGATAGGAGAGATGCCTTGGTTGGTCACTGAGGGGATTGGCAGTGACGTAGGCATGGTGGCTACCTGAGAGGTAGAGATGGTTGATTCAGCAGCAGCAGCACCTTGGATCACTTGTAGCATGTATGGAGTGTAGGGAGCATCTCCATCCTTTTCATCCACCTCGAGGGCCTTCTTTCCAGTCTGAGAGAAATTTTGGTTTCCCTCAGTTGGTTATCCCTCATAGATTGTTGCGAAGGGCATAGCAGCGAACCTGAGAAAAGAAATAGCTTTGTCCCTCTTCTGGTATTTCACCCGGTTGTATAGTTCGCTAAATATGTATGCAGCAAAGTTCAGCTTCCTACCAGTGCAGAGAGCAACAACCATTTCTTGGGAGGGCTTACTGGCTTGATCCTGCGAGCCAAATTTGGATCTCAAGCACTGAATGACATGCGTCCAAATATATTGCCATCTCGCTGGCATGCGCTTCTTTCCCACCTTAGTGATGGATTTGACGATTTGCTTCGTCTCTTTGCAACTGGCCAAGCATAGTCAGTGGCATCCAGAAAATCCTGAATTTCCTCAGTAGTTGGAGCAGCAACCCACTTTTTATTGTCCTCCTTAGTTGGAAGACGGAGTTCATTCCTTATCACTCCAAAGGTGACAACGATGGTGTCAAGGATAGTGGTGAACTGAATGGCAGGGAGCTTTCTTCCTTTCTTTTTGGTGAGGGTAGTGCAGTGAACTACGTGCCAGTATTGCTGAAGGTGAGCAGTTATCCCAACAGGGACATGGATGAAGGCGTACTTCAGCGGACACTTTCTTTTGATGAAGCTGGCACCATCCCTCACATAAGCTCGTTCAGCAGGGATGTCAGTGATAGCAACAGAGTTGCTTGGCTTCACCATAGCTTGTTCAGGAGGAAAGCTGGCCTCTAGTGCAGCAGTGAAGGTAGTAACACGGATGACCTCGGTTTCAGATTGAGACACGTTGCTTGGAGTTGCCATTTCTGTTTCAAATATGGAAACACCAAATAGAAAAATCATGGCTTAATACAAAAATATGTATAAACCAGAGTATTTTTGGTACAAAGGTTACCAAAGAGAAAATAATAAGAAAATAAGTGTTTTGATGAACAAAATCAAAATATTTGTTATTTGGCTGAGTTTTAAAAATAATTTTAAAAAGATAAACTAAATGTTAGTGATTTTGGTAAAGCAAATATACCAAAAACAAGTATTAGAGGGTTTTTGAAAAGAAATATGGATTAAACTTTCCAACAGTTCTTCTGTTCTAGAAAAAAACTTAGAACATGTTTAAGAATTTTTTATTTTAATCCAAATTTAATGAAGAAATCTTTATAACAAGATGTTATAAAAGATTTAAGAATGAAGAAAACAACATTCTTGTTGTTTTTAGAGAAGAAAGGGTTAGATCAAACCTTGAGAGTTAGGACCGGAGAAAAAAACGCACAAGTGCGTGTTCTTGAGAAAGTTTTGAAGATTCGAGAGAGAGTTCTTGCTTTTGAAAGTTTTAAGCGCGTAAAGAGTGAAATGAAATATGTTTCACTTTATATAGGAAGAGACGATACGGAGTAGAAAAAAACGAATCGACGGTTTTAGCTTTTTGATAAAAAGGTAATAATAACCTACGACACGTTCCTAGGGTTTGATTGGATAGGAGAGGTTGAGGCCGTCGTGTGTCAGAAAAGGTTCTGAGGTGTCCTTTTCGAAAAATAAAACGATTATCATTAAAATAATGTTAATCATTATCCTTAAATTCCTCCTATCATTAAGAACAAAATTATTCTCAGTGAAGGGTTTTCTTTTTAGAATTTATTCCCTGAATAGAAAAACATTCAGAGAGTATAAGAGATTCGAAGTCATACCTGAGTGATAATTTTTTAGAGTTCAGCGAATGACTGAAGAATTTGAAATTCATTCTTATAATCACTGAAAGTGTAAAACACTGAAGAAGTTATTCTTCCATGTTTAACATTCCTAGTTCGCTGATTAACATATTAAATCTTGATTCCTCAAGAGGTTTTGTGAGCTGAAAATCAGTGGGGATAAAATGAAGTTCAATTTCACCATTCATAATGTGATCTCTGATAAAATGATATATGATCTCGATGTGTATGGTCTTAGAGTGAAGTACAGGATTGTTTGCAATTGCGATAGCACTAATGTTGTCACAATATATAGGAATTTTTGATTGCTGAATATCATAATCAACGAGCTGATTTCTCATCCAAAGAATTTGGGCACAGTAACTCCCTGTTGCGACATATTCAACTTCAGCGGTTGATGTGGACACTGAATTTTGCTTTTTACTTGTCCAACTGATCAACTTTCCACCAATGAGTTGACACCCACCAGTGGTGTTTTTCCTATCAATTTAGCATCCTGTAAAATCACTATTTGAATAACCCATTAGATCGAACCCTGAGTCTTTGGGGTACTAGAGACCAAGATTAGGAGTCCCTTTCAATTATCTGAAGATTCGTTTTACAGCGATGAGATGGGATTCTTTGGGTTCGGATTGATATCTAGCACATAAATAGGTGGCATACATAATATCAGGCCTACTAGCAGTTAGATAAATTTAGGATCCTATCATTCCTCGATAAGTAGTGACATTAACAGGTTTACCATTAGGGTCCTTATTTAAAGTTAGAGGAGGTGCCATAGGAGTTTTCATTGAAGAGCTTTGAGTTAAATCAAATTTCTTCAGCATGTCTTTAACATATTTACTTTGACATATAAAGATGCTTTTTTCAGATTGCTTTACTTGAAGACCAAGAAAATATGTTAGTTCACCCATCATACTCATTTTATATTCCTTTTTCATACATTTGGCAAAACGAGTGCAAAGTTTAAGATTCGTGGAGCTAAAGATAATGTCATCTACATATATCTGATCAAGAATGATATGTCCCTTACGTTTTCTAAGAAAGAGGGTTTGATCAATCTTACCACGAACAAACTTTTCAGCGAGAAAGTATTTAGAGAGAGTGTCATACCATGCACGGGGAGCTTGTTTCAACCCGTATAGTGCCTTGTCTAGCTTATAGACGTATCTTGTACGTCTTACATTAGCGAAGCCAGAAGGTTGTTCGACATGGACTTCTTCCTTCAACTTGCTGTTCAGGAAGGCACCCTTGACATCCATCTGATAGACTTTGAAATTTTTGTGAGCGGCGAAAGCTAGGAACAATATGATAGCTTCTAACCTTGCAACAGGAGCAAAAGTTTCATCATAGTCTACTTCCTCTTTGTCTTTATCCCTGAGCAACAAGTCGAGCCTTGTTGCGAGTTACAGTGCGTTCTCGTCTAACTTGTTACGAAACACCCATTTGGTGCCTATAACGGATTTGTCAGAGGGTCTGGGAACAAGCTTCCATACTTTGTTTCTTTTAAACTCAGAGAGTTCTTCTTGCATGGCGATAATCCAATCTTGATCAAGGATAGCTTCATGGATCTTCTTAGGTTCTATAATAGAAATAAAGTTTAGATAGAGACATATGTTAGCCATACTTCTTCTTGTCTGAACACCTATACAGGGATCACCAGTTATTTGATCGATGGGATGATTTGGAGTCCATCTCTGAGCTGGTAGCTAAGGATTTGGATCAAGTGATGATTCAACGGCCTATTCAGGAGTTCAAGAAGATAGATCATCGTGACGTTCTTCATTTTCTCTAATCATCTCAGGAGGAGATTCTGAGGGAATTTCATTTCCTGGAGAAGAGAAAGATGCTCGATTATTCAGTAAAGAATTACCGATAGAGGGACTGGATGGAGGAATTTGACTTAATGGAGTAACATTCATCCCTAATGCTGAATTGCTGTTATTCAGCGATGTGGGGATTAGAACAGGACCATCATCATTATTATTTTTAGTGACAGGAGGATTCAGGTTCCCCATAGTGAGATTCATCCAGTTATTTAGTTCTTCATCTTCTTAAGGGATGGGAGCAGAACTTGAAGGAAGAGATTCATCAAAGTTGACGTTGAAGGTTTCTTCGACATGTTGTCTTCTTTTATTGAAGACCCTGAATGCCTTGTATACGGAGGAGTACCCAAGAAATATACCGTCATCAGCTTTGGGATCGAACTTTCCCGAATGATCTCTGTTATTTAGGATGTAACAATTACATCCGAACATATGCAAATGTTCTATTGAGGGCGTCTTCTCATGAAATAATTCATAAGCAGTGTTCTTGAATCTTCTTACAATCAGGGGTCGATTCTGAGTGTAACTGGCAGTATTGACTGCTTCAGCCCATAATTGAGTTGGAAGATTAGATTCGTTGAGCATTGAGCGAGCAGCTTCGATAATAGTTCGATTTCTTCTTTCAGCAACACCATTTTGCTGAGGAGTCCTCACTGAAGAATAAATATGAGTAATGCCTTTTTCTTCAAAAAAATTACCAGGGTACTGTTTTTGAATTCAGTACCATGATCACTTCTTATGGAACGAACTGGAGTATTGTTCAGCAACTCAATCTTCTTGATGAAAAAATTTATTTCATCAGGGGTATTCACTCATAGATCATATAAAGAATACCCAAGTATATCTGGAATATTCGTCTACTATAACAAGAATATACTTCTTCCCTGATATGGATTGAACATTGACAGGTCCAAAGAGATCCATATGGAGTAAGTGAAGAGGAGTGATTATTGAGGATACTTGCTTAGATCTCAACGTTGCCCTTGTCAGCTATCCTTTTTCACATGCTTAACAAAGAGATTTCTTTGCAAAGCCATGTTTAGGTAGGCCTCTGACAAGTTCTTTTCTTGATAAATCATTTATCATTTTGAAGTTAAGATGAGAGAGTCTCTTATGCCAAAGCCAGTTGACATCAGAGGAGGCTCTTGATAGAAAGCACACATTGTCAGAGTAAGTGCTGTCCATATTGATGACGTATACGTTCTCTGATCTTTTGCCTTTTAAAGCAAGCATATCATTTTTGTCAGTGACCGGACATCTAGTCTTTGTGAACAAAACTTTAAAGTCTTTATCACAGAGTTGACTAACGCTCAATAAATTGTGCTTTAGTCGTTCAACATATGCAACTCGAGAGAAGAAGGTTGCTCCGTTAGATAGAATGTCGTAGCCTCGGTGTATCCTTTGCCATTTCCATCAAAGGTCACTAAAGGACCATTTTCCTCCTTATATTCAGTGAGCAGAGATTTTTTGCCTATCATGTGCCTTGAGCATCCGCTATCTAGATACCAGATACCTTTAGCACTCTTCAAAAATAAGGGGATCAATTTTTCATAGGTACCCATACTAGTATGGGTCCTACATTGTTAGTGGAAGTAACAGGAGAACTAGAGGAGGTATTAGCTAAAACTTTATCTTTCATGGTTTGCCCTGACTAAGTTGTTTTATCAACTTTAACAGTTTTATCTATCGCTGATTTCGAAGCTTGGGCTATTTTCTTTCCATGGGATAATTTTTCAGCTTTAGTGGTATTTGGGCATTTTCTAGCAATGTGGGTAGTCTCACTACAGTGATAACACTTCCTATATTTGAAAATAGGTTTTGAACTAAAAGCATGCTAAGTGGAGGTCATGTTTTCTGGACAGGATCCAAGAATTCCTTTTTCCATAGACCTGGGAGGAACCACTAGTTTCTCAGGCTTTGGTAAAGTCAAATCAATCTTAATCCTTGGAGTTGGTCTCTGAGAGAAGTCAGGGCCTTCTTCTTAGATTTAGAAATTTGAATTACTGAAAGAAAAGAAGGATTTTTCTTCAGTGAAAGGAGTTTCTTGTCCTTGGGAACTTGACTAATGAACTTGTCTTTAGTCAATTTCCCTGAATCCTTAGGGAATAGGTTCAGAAGGTCTTGTCTCTGAGATAGAAGCACTCTGAGACGAGGGGTTAGGGATAGAAGAAACGCACATTCCAAATTTCAGTATGGAACGGTTAGTATCAATTTCTTCTTGGTCAAAGGAGTATCCAAGACCACTTTTGACCTTAGCAGGAATCTGAGCTTTTATGATCTCACTTATCTTATCAGAAGATTTACACCATCCTTCAATGGTGGCTTTCTCAGCCTTAAGATCAGCAATGGCATTTTCGCGCTCTATGATAGCTTGTTGTCTTTCAATACTTATGGTCTGATTTACAAGGATTTGGTTTTTAAGATCTTCTTCGATCTTAGTAAGTTCTTTGATTTTCAGATGACAATTCTTTAGTTGTTCAGATAGATCAATGTTAATTTGTTCAGCTTTGATCTTGCCATTTAAAGCATTGTAAAATTCAATAGTCATAGAGTCGAGAGACGACAAGCTGTCATTTTCAGGTATAGAGGAGTTAGAAGGAATTAGTACATGTGTTGATGGAGATTCTGAAGAAGATATGTCAGATGCCTCTTCAGCTTCTTCAATTCTGGCCATAAGACATATTAGGGCTATGTCTTATTCATCTGATTCAGATTCATCAATGGTATTTGCCCAATCGTCTTCCTGATCCCAATCTGCCTATTCAGCGACAAGGCCTTTTCCTTTTTGCTGGTTATTTCTTAGATTTTGATATTTCTCTTTTAACTTAGAATATTTTTCCTTTTTAGATTTATCAAAGATCTGAGAAGTTGTTGGTGCAACGACTTTCTTGGATATACACTCACTTGCGAAGTGACCCTTACGCTGACAATTATAGCAGATTGCTAAAACTTTATCTGCAGGAAGAGTCTTCGACTTATCAGAGTCAGTGATAGCCGGTGTTTTTCTAAAGTTACTCTTTCTAGAAAATCTCTTAAAATTGTTAGTAAGAAGAGCCAAAGAGTCATCAAATTCAGAGATGTCAGCATCAGTGAATTCTTGTGAGTCAGCTTGATCTAACTCAGTGATAGAGGTGATGGAAGAAGAGACACGTATAGAAGGTTCTGCCTCTGAGGTCACAAGTGCCAAAGAAGTACTTTTGGTACTTTTGATGTCCTTTATGAGGTTTCTTTTTAATGCATGAGATTGCTCATGATTTAGTAGCATCCCATATAAGGAACTTAAAGACAGAGTTTCAATATTCTTTGACAGTTTAAGAGATGTAGTATACACTTCCCATTGTTCAGGTAGTGCCTCCATGAATTTTGTCAGTATTTCAACATTAGAGTATTCTCTGTTGACAGTTTTCATGTCAATCAGGAGACAGTTAAATTATTGGTGAATTTGAGAAAGTGTTTCATTTTTAAGAAACATAAAGGTTTCATATCGTCTTACCAAATTAATGCTACGAGTTATCTGAACTTCATCAGTTCCTTCAAATTGAATACAGAGAATATCCCACATGGTTTTTGAGTTCTCATTTTCATTACAGAGTGATAAACTTCATCAGGAAGAGACATGGCAATTATAGATCTAGCTTTTAAATCAATAGCTATTTCTCTTTTGTCTTCATCACTCCATTGAACTGGAGTTTTGATAATTCGTCTCTCAGGGATAGCCGGAGAGGTAGAAGTGGCAGGTACTGCAGGAGCCAGGACTGTAGGAACAAATGGTCCATTCTCTGGATAATAGGGGATCTTAGGATCTGACCCTTCTAGAAATAGAGTCAATTTTTTCTTTCCATAGAGCGAAATTATCACGGCTAAATCTTGGAAGTTTAGTTAAAGATCCATTATCTATGTAGTTGGTATTTGTGTTAGCCATTTTAAAATATAACTTAACAAAAGTTGTTTTAACGATTCATAAGCAGAAAACACTGCTTTGATACCACTTGTTGGTCCCAAAGGGGTTTACAAGAGTTCAAAGATTAGAACAGTTTGTAGAAGGGGGGGGGGGGCGGGTTGAAGACAAACACAATTAGATTTTTGTTCTTAAATTGGTTTATATAAATAAATAAATTACAGTTACAAGCGGAATAAAAACAAGTATAAAAATCTATTCTATTGTAACTAAAGAAACCACTAAGTTGATGCACAAGGAAAGAAACAAATAGCAATAGAGGTTTTGAGAGAGAATAGCATGCATGAAGATGGAAAAGGGGTTTCCCATCTATTTATACCCATTTTCATTTCATGCAAAGCAAAAAGTACAGGCCATGTGTTAAACATGTGGAGGATGTTTGTCCTTTGGTTAATAGGATGGCCATGCATTTAGCCACCTATGAACAGTACCAAATCAAATTTGATGGGGACATAAGAGATAATCTATACGTCCTTTTCTGACAAGGTGTTGAGGGTTTGACTTTTGTGTATCGAGGATAAGATCAATAATAATCTTGTTGAAAGCTTCATTTGATCGTTGAACCGGAAACGTCAAGGATGAATTCACTAAGGTATTCCTGAGGATTTACAAGATTTCACACTTCTGATTACATGAGCTTTGCTATCATTGAACCGCTTCAGATCACTAGCTGTTCATCTCTATCTTCAGCTTGGTCGAATCTTCAGGGATAAAGTTAGAGTTCCTGATGTTCAGCGACCGTTGAATGCGATCAGCGTGTGCTATCGCTGAACTTGAACTACAACTTTATATATCGAATTTTCACTAAGTATAGAGGGGAATCATATTCAAATCACTGAAAGGAGTTTTGGATCAACAAATATCACATCAATACGCGTGATAGCTCTTTTTTCCTTGACAGGTTTGTGGAAAAAAGCAGTATTGGAGTCTCAATCTGCCAACCACCTATTCTTTGCTTTTTTCACTTAGAAAGCTTATTCATCCCATAAGGCCGTTTGGTAAGCATTGACCAAGAAAGCCACATCCTCTCTAAGATCATGCGAAAATGGGTCCACATCGATTTCACTTTGTGCGGTTTTGACTTCCTTTCTTTGTTGTTCGACTCTCTTCGAAACATTCCCATGTTTGGAGCATAATTGTCGAATTAGCTTTTTCTAAGCCTTTAAGTTTTATGGTGAACGCATACATTAGACCTCCATCTACTCATCCCTCCCAAGCTTTCTCAACCACCTGTCAAAAGTCCTCATGCGATACTAAGTGATTAGGGAAGTTAAAAGACTGACGCTTACCACCTTTTCCTCCACTAAATTGGACCACAACTAGGGAGTGATCCGATATACCGAACGGTAGAAAGCGTGCAACCGCATCCTGAAATTCCAACATGAATTCATAGGAAGGTAGAGCACGATCAAGTTTTCTTAGCATCCCATTATTCCCTCTTGGTTTTTGCTCCAAGTGTAGTGCAAACTTAACATTACTAAGTCCAGTTGATTCCATACAATCCCCCCTTTGTATTCAGGATTAGAATTCAACAAATCAGCATTCTAACAATCTCCTTTTTGAAGACGATGAAATTTTCTCAACATATCTTTATGTTGAATCTTTTTGCTCCTCCTACGAATATGATTACGTAATAAGCTATGTATCTCCCCCTTAACATTAGAATGTAGTTCAGGAACACAATGTTGAAGGAACCATGATGTCGTGACCCTATGATGCGATGAATTTCTTGTTTCTCCCCTTTCTTTCTTCATGTGTCTTTGATACACAGTTTCTCCCCCTCATAATGATAAGGAGAATCTAAAGTATTATGAATAATCAAAGACATTAAGTGGAAATGATCAAACGCGAATGTGGAATAATGGGTAAGAAGCTAACATAGAAGCATAATGATCAACTATTATCACTCAAAATAAAACAAACTCAATTTAGTGGCCTATTTTCAGTGTTGGCATCAGGTTAGCAATGATAGGACTTCCAGTTATTATAGAAGTAACTTATAAAACTAACTTCTCAAACTGTTCTAGCATAAAACATATATGCTTGTGGAATCACAAATACTCGTGCAAAGTGTAAAAAAATTGTATATACTTTGGCTTAATATACTCAAGTGCAAAGAATATGACGTCTAAAGACCGGATGTGTGTCTTCTTGTTTCAATATCTAAATCTTCCGAGTGAATAATAGATAGAGGATATGCTTAATCTCCGCAATATATGAAACAAACACCTTTTGTGAGATACTTGAGTAGCTGGGTGGGGTGACACGAGTTATTGACGTTGGGTCCATGTCTGTTTCAATATTCATCTCCAAAGAATCGAGGATGAATAGATTGTGTGGCTACCCGGATTACCTTTTAGGTTTGGTAAGGACCAAATATTTCTTTTAAGTCCTGTCACACTCTCACCATTTTCTTTTAACACACAAGCACTCAGTCTCTCAACATTTTATCTCAATCACACCCTTTCAAAATAACTAACCTAGCGATGTGTTTCATGGGTAGGTCCTTCTGGCTCTAGATTGACCATTGAAACTTGTAATTTCTAACACAGAAAGAGTTAAGGCAGTTAAGTTCGAGTTCTGAACTAATGTATTCAGAAGTCATCATTAAAAGCAGGTTCATAGCTAATGTACTATGAAGCTAAATAATATATGGTACCCCCCCTACAAAACAAATTAAAAGGATTTTGGTACCCAAGCTTTGTTGGGTCCTCGGAGGTTAGCTTTAGAGGCAACAAATGGGTAATTGGAGATACTATAAGTACCATACCATTTATGAACGTACCTTTGATCGACAAAATCATTTGTTCTGCAAGTAGAACAACAAATGTTTGTGGCACTTAGACTGATTAGCTAATTGATTGACCTGACGAAATAAGACATATCAGTCTTGGAAACAAATGATGTTGTATCAACTACAAGAGAAGTATGTAGCATGTTTTCAACACTATCATCTGCAGTTGACTTCTTCCTCCAAACCATTTTAAAATTCTTAAAATTACCAGAATTAGCAACAAAATTATTGTGAAACTGATTAGAATTATGAGTATGGGCATTTGAAGAACCATATGATTCGGAGCTATTAGAATAACTATTTGATTGGACATTTGAAGAATAGTTATTCTTATAGACACTAACAAGAGAAAGAAAAGTCATCTTATGAATTGAACTTGAAGCAGTTTGTAAGAGAAAACAGAATCAGTATAAGTTGTATTATCATATGGAGAAAAAATAGTAGTAGTAGTAGGATTGGGTTGTTTAAAAATATAAACTTTAACTGGATTCTCTTTATTGTGCTTTGAAATCACATCTTCAAGTTCTTTAATTTTGCTTAAGAGATGATCTCTTTCTTTCTCAGACAAACTACAGTTAAAAATTGTTTTAGCTTCAAGAACCTTTTCAAGTTACTTGAGTTTGTCAGATAAATAATATTTTTCCTCCATAAGCAAATAATATTTACTTTTAAATTCAGATATCAAGTTCTTTCAGTCACAAGGTGTGATTGCAATTCAGACAATTTCTTTGAATGTTTAGAAATTTCTTTTTCAAAAACTTTCTTGTCGATTTCAAAACCTTTTTCTAGACTTTTATTCTTATCAGATATTTATTTAAAAACCACAACATTTTTCTTCATGACATTATGTTTATTAGTTTCAATCACTTTTCTTTCATCATCCAAAAGTTTCTGAAGCTCGAAAATTTGTTTTGACCGCTCCAAACCTTTTGTTTCAGAAGATTTTCGCTCTAAAATCACAACTTGTTCAAAATCTGACACTTGCTTAGAAAGTTTTCTAATGGTTAACTCACAAATTTTAATTTTGCTTTCAAAAGCTTTTCGCTAAATTTCAAACTTGTTTTTCTCATCTAAAAATAACTTTATTTCTTTATCAAATTTTATTTCTTAATCAAATATTTTAATTTTAGAATCAAGTTTCTCATCAGACTCAGAAATCTTTTCTTTCAGCTTTCGGTTTTCTTTTTTCTAAAACTACAAATTTCTCCTTTAACTCGTTGAGCTAAATAGTTGTCTCTCTCCAACCCATATAGTATTGATATTCAACGGAATTCTTATCCATTACTAATGGATCTATAGACATCTTGTTTTCGTCCTGTTGAACTCAAACACACAAAAATTAGTTCTTGAATATAAAAAAATGTAAGCACTGGTTACCTGACGAAGTGATCGTGGATCAATGATTTGAATTAATTCAGACAAATATTATTGGGTTTAACGGATGCGAGAAACAAGGTTCTCGGGAGAAGGTGATGCGAGCAACAATTTTATCAGGTCACAGTGGTGTGAGAAAGGTGTTTTCTCTTGTTCAAGCTTCTCGGGTAGCACGAGTCCGAGAAGAGAAGTTCTCGGGTAAGTCGAATGCGAGGACCAAAGTTTTCGAGTCACACGGATGCGAGTACCAGGGAACTCGTGTCTAACCGATGTGAGGACCGAGTTTCTTGGGTCAAAGGGATGTGAGGACCAAGTTTCTCGGGACAAAGAGGTGCGAGCAAAAAAAATGTTCTCGGGTAAAAGAGGGTCGAGAACTCGGATGAATAAAAACCCAAGAAATGAGATTGGCGCGTCCTTTGGATGTGATAACAAGTTTTAGCACTTCCTTTGATGAGAAAAATAACTAGTGTTCTAAGAGAAACGATAACAAAGTTTTCTTGACTAAAAAGAGCTCCGGGGAACAGAGTTATCGTGTCTTTTTATGGATGAGAATGACTAAGTTATCAACTTCCAAAAAACAGCAGAAAAGATTTTAAAACACACTTTTAAAGGAAATACAAACTAGAACTTAAATAAAGCGATAACAAAGTTTTCTTGACTAAAAAAAGTTGCGAGAAACAGAGTTCTCGAGTCTTTTTATGGACGAGAATGGCTAAGTTATCACTTTTCCAAAATACAAAGACAAGTTTGAATATACCAATATTTTAAAAGAATTTTTCAAAATCCAAAACAATTACTAAAGTTTCTTGACTAGAAAAAGCTACAAGGAACAAAGTTTTTGAGTCTTTCTATTTTCAAGAATGTCTAAATAATCATTAATGAATATGACAAAAAATTTAAAAAAAACTAATTTTATCGAATGTTAGGACTTATTTTAATTGTGTCAAAATAAGGAAAATATTCTGTTTTGTAAAATAGGTAAGTGGATAATGCCTTATTTTTTGTTTCCTTATCTCTTATAGTCCTAGCAATATAAACAGATGTTTAGGGCTATTATCAATGCTGGTTAGAGAGATCATATTGTAATCGCATCATAGCTTTACACAACATTGTAATAGTCGATTACATCAAGTAAGATATCCGACATATTCTCTCTACATTCATCGTGTTCTTCGCATTCTTTCTTACTTTACATGCGTACTTGATCATATATTGGGATCCCCAATTGGTATCAGAACCAAACGATCAGAGTTTTGATTGATTTCTTATCGATTTCTTGGAGATAAAGGTACATCTCGTTTTTTTCCGCGAATCTCTCTAAGCCAGTTTAAATCGATATCTTTCTTTGTTGTTTACTTGATTAATTTTATTTCTTCATTAATATCTGTTCTCTTATCATATTCCTTGATTTGATCGATTTTTAACCAAATTTGTTTTATCGCACCAATTTTTTTCTTTCAAAAAACCCTGATTCATAGGTTTTTTCTGACGTTTGTTAAGTTTGTTTTCAACTTGTCTAGTGTAAACTCATAAATTCGTACAAGTCTGACCTGTTTCTGTTAAAATTCTGGGTTTTTATTCATAAAGTTCATACTTATCGGATCAAACAATCCGAGAAAACCAAGTTTATCAGACCCTAGTCACCCGAGAACTTTGGTTATCGGACTCAACTAAGGGTAAACAGTGTTTTTGTCGGACCATATAGACCCGGCAAAAGTGGTTTTTATCGAATCCCTATTTTCGAAGATTCTTTAAAATTGCTTTCGTTTGTTTCAATCACTATAAAGACCTTCTTGTCCATAGAAAACTCAATAGCTTTGCTACTTGGACGCTTTTCTAGTCAAGAAACTTTTTAGTGATCATTATAAACCTTAGTAATTTATTATTTGTCTTATAATATTCTCGGTTGTTTAGACTTTCTTGTCCATAGAAATCTCAATAGCTTGGCTACTTGAACCCTTTTCTAATCAAGAAAACTATTACAACACGTTTGAATTTTTGATATATATTTTAAAAAGGGCTTCAAAATCTTGACTGTATCGGAAAACCAAAAACTTTGCCTTTCTTGTCCATAATAAGACTCGAGAACTTTGTTCCTCGTAGATCTTGTTAGTCAAGAATTCTTTGTTTTTGTCCTCCTTAACCTCGAGAAAGAAAAAGACTTTTTTCAAAAATCCAAGGACTAGATAAATTCAAGCTTATCGAATTGTTAAAATCGACAAAATTACATTATCTCGACCAATCTCATCCGACAAACCAAATTTCTCGAACCAACAAAGTCCGACAAAACATAAGTTTCTCAGACATACTTGACCCGACAAACTGTGTTATCGGACCCCTTTGATTCAACAACACTTTCCTCGAGTCTACCCATTCCGACATTATTTATCCTCGACATTATTCCCCTCCTCTTCCGGCTCGACAAGAAATCAAACCAAAATGAGGAAAAACGTATTACCAAAGGTGATAAACTTGCAAGATCATACCTTCTTCAAAGCATTCCAAATGGAATTTACAATGAGCATTGATAGCCACCGCACCATGGCTAAAGGAATATGGGAGCAAATCGAGAAGATAATGCTTGGCACTAAGACAAGCACTCAATTAAAGATCACCAACTGTATTTCACAGTACGAAAAATTCAAAGCTAAAGAAGGTGAAAGCCTTTCGGATACATATGAGAGATTTTTCAATCTGCTCAACGAAATTAGCAAGAATGAAATCCGAAAGACTAAGATCGAAAATAACGTGAAAGTAGTGAGCAATCTCCAACCTGAATGGCGTCGTTTTGCCAATCGAATCAAACATAGCAAGTTTCTCGCCGAGCTTGATCTACACGAGGTATATGAAACTCTCAAACAAGACAAAGAAGAGGTTCTCGAAGCTATGCCCACGAACAAGAAATATGCAAAGTCGTCCGACCCTATTTCTCTCATTGCAAAAGATAATCAGTCATCTCGCCCAACCCAAAGCAACAATTTTACGGAAGACGAAGAAGACGGCTATGCATCCGATCCCGAAATAGCCGAATTCCAACAACAACTTGCCCTTCTTACCCAAGCATTTCAAAAGAAGTTCACTCGCCGCTCCACTTCCAACTAACTTCGATATGCTTCGGGTCCGAAGAATTATAAACACAAGGAGATGTTTGAACCCAACCGTGTCAAGAAGATAAAAGCCCCACAATTAAACCCAAAGAGAAATTCAAAGGTGAGATGAGCTTATGTTACAACTGTGGCAAGTCCGGCCATTACGCACGTGAATCCAAGAAACCCCTTGTTAAAGATTCCAATTACTTTGCATACAAACTGATGCTTGCAAAACAACGCGAAGCCGGGAAAGTACTCATGGCGGAGGATGAGCATTGGCTTGATCAAAACAACGACGAGCATGAAGAAATTCATGCCCACTTCAGTCTCATGGCAAATGTCACGAATCCATCTAATGATGAGACTTTCGCCAGTATCAATCTCATGGCAAATACGTCTAATGCTTCAATGTCTCAAGCTTCCGACTCGTTTAACGAGACCAGTCATGTGTGGTACTTATATTCTGGTTGCTCGAAACACATGACTGGATAAAAGGAGCTGCTCGCCAATTACACGCAAAAATATTGCGGGGAAGTACGTTTCGGAAACAACCACTACGCACCTATCGTTGGTCATGGAGACATAGTTCGCGACAACCTTACCATATCCAAGGTATCGTATGTCCACGGTCTCAGCCACAATCTTCTTAGCATTGGTCAGTTTGGTGACAAAGAACTAGAGGTGAACTATCAACCGAGCGATGTTGCGTTCACACTTACGATGGACAAGAACTTCTCACCTCCAATGGCATAACTCAGACTTTTTCAGCTACTCGAACTCCACAACAAAATGTGGTCGTTGAACGTTGTAACCCCACTTTGGTTGAAGCCGCTCGGACCATGCTCATTCATTCCCAGCTCCCGTACTTCCTATGGGCCGAAGCCATCAATACGACTTGCTTCACTCAAAATCGATCCATCGTCAACAAACGCGTCAACAACCCCCCCCCCTCGTACGAATTAATCAACAAGCATATCCCCACCGTTCACTGTTTTCAGACCTTCGGAACCCGATGCTTTGTATTCAGTGATAAAGAAGACCGTGGCAAACTACATCCCAAAGCCGACGAGGGATTCGTTCATGATTATTCCCAAACCCAAATCATCCAACACACTCTTCTACTTCCAAACCCACTACCTCTGAAGTGGATGACTTGTTTGAATTCTTCAATTCAGACAATTTTGGACCATACATGCCATCATCATCTGACCCACTTGTTCCTCCAACTAAGATCATCATCGATACCACAACTGTCTTCGGACCTACATCCTCAACAGATACAAACACAACGTCTAAATCGCTCCCTTCAACTCTCACTTTTGAATCACTTCACCAAACTGATCCACCCCTTTTAGAAACAACGAATGGAATAACTGTAGATGATATCATCCCCACGCTCATTCCATTTCAACCGGATCCACTACCGGAAAGCCTTCCTGAACCGACCAGATCCTCTCCCCCACACAATTCCCCAATCATAAAGCATCCAACCTGTTCTACTCGCCCCTCTGAAGTGGCTCCGACTCTTGAATCAGTTCTAGATCTACCTCTTGGCACGTATGTGGACGACAACCCCGAGCAATCCCAACAACCGCTTCCCCATTCTCACAAGTGGACTTTGGACGACAACCCCGAGCAATCCCAACAACGGCTTCCCCATTCTCACAAGTGGACTTTTCATCACCCAATTAATCAAATCATTGGAGATCCTACCAAACCGTTCACAACGAGATCTGCCTCAGGTAACGATTGTTTGTTTTCTTCTATCCTAAGCAAAATTGAACCTACAACGAAGCCACGTCTGACCCTGATTGGATTACAACCATGCAAGAAGACCTCAATCAATTTGAGAGCCTTAGAGTTTGGCGACTCATTCCCCGTCCGCAAAATAAAACCATCATTGGCACCAAATGAATTTTCAAGAACAAAAGAGATGAAGATCGGGTAGTCATACGAAACAAAGCACAACTTGTCGCCGGATACCGTCAAAAACAAGGCACCGACTACAAAGAGACTTTTGCCCCCGTTGCACGGATCAAAGCCATTCGCATGTTCTTGGCATACGCGACTCACAAGAACTTAGTTGTTTTTCAAATGAATGTCAAGAATACTTTTCTGAATGGTGTCCTAAAGGAAGAAGTCTACGTCTCACAGCTTGAAGGATTCATCAACAATGAAAAGCTTAATCACGTCTATATCCTTGACAAGGTCCTCTACGGACCCAAGCAAGCCCCACGTGCATGGTATGACAATCTTACTGACTACTTGGTTACAAACGGTTTCTCGAAAGGTAAAATCGATCCCATGCTTTTCATTAAAAAGGAGAAAAATGATATCTTGTTTATTCAAGTCCATGTACACGTCATTATCTTTGGTTTAACTAACCCACAATACTGTAAGAACTTCTCAGCTTTCATGACTGCCGGATTCAGTATGAGTATGATCAGAGTGATGAACTTTTTCCTCAGTCTTCAAGTTAAACAACTTTTGATGGGAATTTTCATCAACCAATCGAAATACATCTCGGATATGTTAAAGAAATTTAATATGACGAACTGTACCTCGATTGGAACTCTAATGTCTCCCGGTTCTAACCTACACATTGATCCGTCTGGAAAAGCGGTAGATCCTAAAAACGTATTTAATGTATTTAACGGCTAGTTGTCCGAATATCATTTTGCCACTTGTTTATGTGCTAGATATCAGGCTTCACCCAAAGAGTCCCATCTTAGTGCTATTAAACGTATTTTTCGATATTTAAAAGGTACTACTAATCTTGGTCTATGGTACCCTAAGGATACTGGGTTCGAGCTAACTGCTTCTTCAAATGGCGATCATGTCGGTTGCATGCTTGATCGTAAAAGCACTTCGGGACACATCCAGTTTTTGGGAGACAAACTCAGCTAGTCCTCCAAGAACCAAACTTGCGTATCCACATCCACCGTGGAAGCCGAATACATCGTTGCTGCCAGTTGTTGCTCACAATTCATTTGGATGCGCACCCAGCTCAAGGACTAAGACTTCTGGCTCAACAAGATCCTCATTTACTGCGCCTCGAAGAGCGCCATTGCCATATCCAGCAATCCGGTTAAACACACCAAGACCAAACACATCGATGTTCGGTACCACTTTATCAAAGACCATGTAGAAAGAGGTACGATTGAACTGTATTTTGGCAATATAGAGTTTCAACTTGCCGACTTGTTCACTAAGGTCTTGGATGAGAAACGATTCCAATTTATGCTATCCAAGTTGGGCATGCTAAACCTTAAAACCTGATCTAATAATCAGTGTCTTCGACAGTCACAAAAGGCCCATTCATGTATACATGTGCATTCACCACTAATGTGAATCCTCATTTTTCTTGAATTCTCGTTTTGTGACAGTCGAATATTTTATTCATTATGTATTTTCAAATTATTTTAGTTCATGTACGTCTTTCGTCAGTTTTGCGTCTTTTCCTTTATTTTCTTCGATGTCTGTTTTGTTTTCCTAAATCTTTCAGTTTTCAAGGGGGAGCGGAAAGGAAAGTTTTTCTTAACTATTACTCGCACAGTTGTAGGGGGAGCTAAGTTTTCTTACCAAATGCACAAATCTAGGGGGAGCACTTAGATTAAATTTTTCACCTTCTCAGTTATCGAATGCCTAAGGCCCGACATACACCCACTCGACAACCTGGTCATCTGTCCGTTGACCGACGAGAAAGAGACACATGTCACCCACCCATTCAAGCTATTTAAACAAAGGACCCCACTTGCACTATTCACTTGTCGAATCGATTTTTCCTCTCTTTCTCTGTGTTAATCAATTGAGCACCAATGTTCACTATTTTTTCTCGAAACTTCGATTACCGATCAAAGGATTACATCACCAGGTTCGTAGTTCTTCGTAGATCAACTTTAATTCTTGAGTTTTTCTGTTTTAACCGTTGATTGCGTGGTATTTTATGGCTTAATTGTTCGACTTCCAAAAACCTTGTAGGTTTATGGTTTTCAATATTTTGACATGCTTTTTGGCCGAAATCGACCCTAGATCCAGGCTCAAAACCTCTTAAATCGGACTTTGATTTCTGGGTTTTTATGGTGTTCCTCTTTGTCGGACCTAACTTAGACTCATATCTTCATGTTTATCGAACAACAAATGTTGTCGGACCAACCTTCACCACTAACCCGACATAATCACTTAGAATTATTTCTAAGATGATAGTTCAACATGTGTTAGACCCAAGATCTACACTTAGGTTTTTTTTAGATTCCATCGATGACTTGACCTGACTTTCGTTTTTTTTGTCGACTCCACTTGGCCCGCATTTTTTGTCGAGTCAATATGACCCGACATATGTGGTTATCGACTCCTTTTGGGTCGACATTCATGTTCATCAAGTCATACTTCCCATGTCTGATCCGATCAAAACATTTCGAGGTTTTTCAGACTCTGTTTAGATTCTCTTCTCTTTACTCGACATCTGATCATCTCGAGTCAAACATACCTATTTGTCACCGGGCATCCACACTAAGGCAAAAAAAAATTATCATTTCGACTCTTGGCAAACTGTACTAATCTGGTTTCTTTGGTTTTCTAACCTTTTTACTCTCAGAATCAATGGCTGGTATCAATGATCCAAACTTGTCAGATGACGAAAACCCAATGCCCTCAGTACGATCATCCGCCCCGAGCGTCTCAACAGGAAACCCGGATGATTGATTCATGTTTCGCAAAGACATGCAGAAATTTTAGGCAAACAATCATCAACTAGACTTCCACATGCGGTTACAACACCCTGTGATCATGGAGATTCTCAAACGCCACCCACTAAGACATGCTTTCAACATGACGATCCAGGTCCCGGCATTTTATTTACATCAATTCTGGCATACACTTACATACCACCCGATAGAAAGTGACTACCCCTTCACTGCTCAAATTGATGAATATGTGACCCGTCTCACACCCACCTGCCTTCGTCGAGTTCTACGATTGCCCGCCCCAAACGCATTTCCTAACCGTCAAGATTACGAAGACCCAGCCTCGGAAGAAGATCTATGCCGCAACTTTTTGGCATTAGGATACAATGGCGATCTTACTCACATCGGCCAGTTCAAACGCATGCACCTATCGCAACTCTGGTGTACACTATTCTAATTAGTCAATCGATGCCTAACTTCGAAACACACGGGCATGGACAAAGCCAGCACATCCGTTCTGCGCATTTTTCACGGCATCATCTACAACCGCCATTATGATTATGCCACCCTCTTCTGGACCGATCTTGTGGATGTCGTCAGCGATAAAGGCATAGGCCAAGACCGCTAGTTTGTCCCGTTTCAGCGATTCTTCCAACTAATTATTCACAGCGTCATGCGCCAAAACTCTACCATTCCTCGATGCGCTGGAACCCAGATTGGACCATATTATGTTCAACTCTTTCTCAAGCTCTCCGATACTCAATTTCCACACCAAATGGTCATCCCGGAATCCTTACTCGCTTATGCTAATCAGAACGTACCTAATGTGATAGAGTATAGGGAGTTGAACGACTTAATGGCCCCTCCAGAACCGTAATGGCCTGCCCAAGAGCCGAACCGTGAGGAAAATCTTGTGCTTGGTGAGGCTCCTAGGAATCTAGATGAGAATGTTCAGGATCATGAGGATCCTAAACAGGGCGATGAGAGAAAACATGAAGTGAGGGGACATGACGTGGGAGGTTCTTCTGAGCAGTCTATCCATACCACAGCTGCCCCGACCATTCCAGTACCACCTCCTTCCCGAGCTGCTATTGCTATTCTCTCTCAACCGATTGCTCGTGTACCCCGACTAAAAGTTCTTGTCCGACGCCGTCCTACACGCCGACCCGTTACAACATCTGACACTGACACTGAGGACCATGTTGACTTAGATCTTCATGATAGCTCCTTGGATGTACCCGACCCACTCCATCAACGCAAATCATCCACCGATGCTGCTATCAACCGTATTGGTCATCATCCATCCTTCCAAGACTCTTCTTCTGAAGGTACCGAATCCGAACCTCATGAGCAAACCCATCATAGCCCCATTACTGAGCCATTTATTGGAGAAATAAGGAGAGAGGAGGGTGATACAGTAGAACATATTACAGTGAGCATGAGTGGTGGGTCGAAGAATATTCAAGAGACTGAGCGACCGAACCTGGTACTAGTCGGGTAGCCACATTTTCTATTGACATTCATCCGTTGGGTGTCGATGTTAAACAAGACGTTGTGGACCCAGCAGCACAAGTGCACGCCCTACCCAGCCACTCCGGTGTCTCACAACAGATGTCGGTTTCATATATGCTTGCAGAATTACCTCCTCATCTAGCGGGTCTTCAGTCGGGAGTCTCTGCTATTGAAATAGAAAACGCTATTCGTAGTCTTCAACTTCGATTGTCACCACATCGAGTCTAGATCCACCTAGGTCACAAGAGTCATTACACATCGTTGATCTTGTGACACAGTCGGAACTTCCATAGTGATGTCATCCATTGACATTCCACGAGGATTGGATGGAAACCCTACCAGTGCTACTATTATGCCAACACTGAATGTAGGTCCCGCGGTTGAGTCAACCATGGTGACAACAGGTGCTCTTCGTGGTTTTACCCCGACAGGTTCTACTACACCAACCTTCACTGTTACTCCAGAAATGCGTGATTTTGTTGAAAACGCTTTCCAGCGCGCCACCGATTCTATGAAAACCCAAGTCGATAGAATGACGAGTCTATTGAAAGGAAAATCTTCTGAAGAAACAATCACTGGTTCTGCGCCTACTCGATCTCCGAGGACCCGACCAGTACATGCAAGCACCAGCCAATCACCGCCTCCTCCCCACATTAGGATTCGCCTACATCTGACTCTCAGCAACCGCCATCCCCACCTAGTCGATCTCAGTTTGACAATGACGAGTTGATGTCTATGCTATATGCCAATTTGATCGCTCAAGCCGAAGCCGCCGGTCAACCCGAGGATGAATTAACCGACCTTCTACGCCGAAATCTTGAGATTCCAACGGTTACCCGCTAGGAGTTTGAATGTTTCAAGGAAGACATCCATACCGAGCTCTCTTCCATGAAAACGCATATAAAGAACTCTGAGGACAGTGTCCTTGGTGCCATTGCTGCTCTTCGCACGGAAATTAAAAAAAGCTGCCAACCGCGACAATCAGCTAGACGGCCTCGCGATGACCAAGATGATCTGGAAGGTCCTAATCGCCCTGAGGGGGAGAAGCGATGATGAATTTATGAAACAAGACCTCCTACAACCGAAGCTCCCACTCGAAATATTCAAACACGCCAATATGTTGGTCATTCTTCTACTCCTTCCCGACAGCAAGAGTCAGTCCCTATTGTCAACTTTGAAAACATCTCTAGAATCGGTGATCTAGATTCTAATGAACCAATTAGTGTAAATGTACAACCAATGCAGAAAGAAACGAGAAACTGGTTCCGAGATCCGTATGGTCCTGTTTTTGGTAACGAAAAGTACAAGAGTATTCTACAAGAAAATGTGTCTTTTAGACCTACAACAAAACATTTGTTGCCACATCAACTCAGATGGGAAAAGATTATTGCTAATCAGAACCCTAAATGGGAAAGAGATCAAATTAGAGTTCCCTATCTGGAGGAAACCAAGGAGAATTTGTTTGTAGAAAAGAAAGTCACTGAAAATTCGGCTCGAATTAATCGTGTCACTGAATTGACATCTGATGAACTCACTAAATACCTGTTCATGCTTAAAGCCAAGGCACAACCAAGGGAAAAGGTCTATTCAGCCAAATCGATCACCATATTAAAGAAATCATTTATGATCATCTCTTTTAGGACAAGTTTCCAACATTTCGTGTTATAAGGGAAGATGCCAAGGAATACTATTTTACTAAAGCTGATTTTCCAAGCCTGGATATCTGTGATGTGGAATTCATATATATTGAACTGAGAGATAAGAAAAGGAAATCAACGGATGAGCAAAGAGCTTTAAGAGCGATAGTCAGATTTGTTCAGAAAGAAATCCAGTTCAGCTATCTGCACGATTTTCAAAGAGGTCTTGAAAGCAAACAAAGGAAGATCAATCTCACAAAACCCAATCAATACATTGACAACCTTAACAATCTCAATGCTCTCACTATCCTCAAAATGTCGGTTCATGGGTTAGTCTATATCAATGGAAATGGCAACAAACGGTTCTTGCACTTCAATGAAATTGATGCCTATTGTGATGGTACATTGAAAGGAATTCAAATGAATTGACTACCAAAATAAGTGCAGATCGAAAAGGAACGAAAAAGCTTCAAGCTGACCAACGCATAAAGATTTTGGATGCTATGCTAATCATTGACAAATGACTTGATTACCGACAGACTTTTAGAAGATTCTAAGGGATGTTTGAGCTCTGAAGTTAAAGCCTCATTTTGCCACAAAGGGGGAGATTGTTAGAAAATAAAAAATATATTATGTTTTGTAAAATAGGCAAGTGGATAATGCCTTATTATTTTGTTTCCTTATCTCTTATAGTCCTAGCAATATAAATAGATGTTTAGCCGATTACTTCAAGTAAGATATCCAACATATTCTCTCTACATTCATCGTGTTCTTCGCATTCTTGCTTACTTTACATGCATACTTGACCATATACTGGGATCCACATCGAATTTGAGGGATGCGAGTAAAAAGTATATCGGGTGAATATCATGCGATAAAAATACTGTTCACAGAAAGAGGCATACGATAAACTAGTTTGTCGGGTCTAATGGATGCGATAACTATGAATCAAAACCTAGAAACTTATCAAAAACTATGACTCCAAGACAGATTTAATCGTAACCCTATACTACTCAATATCAAAAAAAGTACATATATGATTATGAGTATGAGTCGATGATACTTATCAGAGAAAGATGTTCAGAATCGCATATTTCAATGGCGTCGCATCAAGTAGAAAAACTTGCACCAAGAAGTTGATTACATTTTTTTTCAAGCAATCGATTAGAATAAATCCACATCGATATAATCTTCTGCTCTGATACCAATTGTGGATCCCAGATCGATCAGGTATAAATGTAAATCAACAAGAATAATATTAATAATCTCATTATGTCATATATCTCACTTGTATAATCGTGGTTACAATGATATGGAATGAAAGAACAAACACACAATTAATTGGCTATCCCCTCTCTCTAGAATAACATGAATGAATGACCAATGTCTTGAGTTCTAATGCATACCCTAAGCCTCTATTTATATGTTGAGAGAAAACGTAATAAGGAAACAAAGGAATTAGGCATTATACACTTGCCTTATTTAGAATGAGATCTTTTCATTTTTAAACAATAAAATCTAATTGACTTTTGATGACTTTGCCTCTATTACAAAGGAATTAGGCATTATACACTTGCCTCTATTTAAACCTTCCTAATTGACTTTTGATGACTTTGCAATTTGGCCCATCATGTCTTCAGTAGTTGTGATTTTTGATACAATATTTTCAGATCTAACACCAACAATTCTCCAAAATCGGTTCTTGAACTCTTGATTAAGTTGGTAAACTATATTTATTTTTTGTTATAACATGGTTAAGTGATTTTGGTTTTCGTTTTTCCTTTATGTTCAAAGGTGAAATATCGGTTAGTCGTCCCAAAAATAGTCCCAACCGGTTCTAGTCCCAAAATAACCGAACCCAAACCAAGACCGAACCGGTACCAAACTGTAGTCTTCGGTTCCATAAAATGGCCAATAAAACTTTTCGTACCTCTCGGTTCGGTAGCGGTCTTGGACCGAGCGCACTCCTACTACCCTTTCTTGTAACCATCAAAATTTGGAATAAGTTATTATTTTGTTCTAATTCAATCTTACGTGAAGTAATTTATATGTAATAATAACTTAATAAGATATTTTATTTTCATTAATTGATAATAATCTTTTATATTTCATTAGTTAATTGTTTTATAAATTTAATTTTCACTCGTTTACTTTCTCACATATGCGTATTTAGTTGTAATGCATAGAAAAACATACATTTTTGTAAAATATATTCGACTATTTTGAATAATTAATAGAAACATCACGTTAGGAAATTAAATATGATAGATATAAAAATAAATTATAATTAAAACATCACCTGGAAACACCAAAGTTTTATTTAACCCCGTGAAATAATACAATATCACTAAAGTGAAACAAAATTAGTGTTGTTTGTCTATGTGAAAACAAAACAAAAGGTTGACATGAAATATGATGTGAAAGTGAAATACTATAGTGTTCTTCATGTTGTGAAACAACATAATGTCGATGATCTTAAACAATATATTGTTGTTTCACATAAAACAGAACTTTACGTGAAATGAGATGTGAGTGTTTCATACTGTGAAACATTAAAGTGTTGTTTCATACTGTGAAACAACACAATATTGCTAATATGAAACAATGTAGTGTTGTTTCATCATATGAAGATAAACAAAAAATAACGTAAAATATGATATGAAATACTAAATTGTTGTTTCATAACATGAAATAACATACGAGTTAAATTGATTTTACTGTTTATGTAAAAAATTGCAATCACTAAAATAATGTAAAAAATAATGAGACTTGTGTCAAATTAAAGAAAATAAAACTTTTCCTTCATATAATTTCTTTGATTAAAAAGTTTATTGCAATTAATGTATTTTTGATTTATAATTTTATTGTAATTAATGTAATTTTGATAGCCATCTTAATTGAATTTTTGATGCCAATGGAATGGGTGTAAAATGCCTTAAATGCTCATCTCAACTTGCCACTTCGGTTGTGACAAACTGGTAAAGTCTAGGGGATACAGTGGAATATCTCATTCATCTCAGGTTTGAATTCAGGGGCTACTAATGCCTTTGTGGCCATGAAGGTTCACCGTTCACATGTGATTGCTCCAGACCATTCGTGGTGGCCCAGGGATTATTCGGTGCGCATAAACTGGCCCGAAAATCCACGGTCACCCAAAAAATCTTGTCATTTATCTAATAGTTAATTTCAAATTTCAAAAATATCACAAAATACCATCGACGTTCTTAACCTTATATTAAGTTCAATTAATAATTAAGATTGGACCTCACGATTCTTACATGATTTAACCCATATACATAGAGGCCTTTATTTGAAAACCCATTAAATTATGATAACCTTGAGAACTAGTGCATCAGGTGATATTTTATATATATGTTTTTTTCTATCTAGGGATAGTATTTAATATATAAATAAACATATATTTGTTTTACAATGTGTTTGTTCGGGAGCAGAATAGGTAGGTTCCTTTTCGTCCATCGATTCAATAAATTCAGTTCAATCAGTTAAGGTCGAATTGAAATCTATTATTATCATAGACAATAAAAGGAAAGATGCCCCCAATAGTTATATGTTGGTCCCAAAGGAGTCTACAAGAGTTCAATGGATATAGAAACAGTTTGTAGAAGGGAGGGGGGGGGGGGTTGAATACAAACACAAACTTTTTAAGGTTTTTAAATAAGTTTATATTGAATAAACAAATTTACAGTTATAAGCGGAATAAGAACAAATATTAAACCTATTCTATTACAACGAATAAGTAGTTAAGTTGATGCACAAGAAAGAGTAAGAAAAGCAACAGTGCTTATAGAAAAGAAAGTAGCATGCATAAACATGAATAAGGATTCTTCATCTATTTATACCCGTTGCATTAAATGCAAAGCAGAAGGTATATGCCACGTGTCAAGTTTTTATTAGAGACTTGTCCTTTATTCAGAAGACAACCATTCTTTTGGCCGTATATGAACAGTACCAAATCAGATTTGATGGGGACATAAGAGACAATCCGTACATCCTTTTCTGACAAGGCTTTGAGGTTTGACTTTTGTGCAACAAGGATAAGATCAACATCGATCTACTCAGTAGGCCCCACTTGATCACTGAACCAGAAGCTTCAAGGATGAAGACTTCAGGTATCACTGAGTCTTTTGCAAGACCTCACACTTCAGGTAGATGAAGGTTGCTATCACTAAACCGCTTCAGATCACGAGCTATTCATCTCTTTCTTCAGCTATGCCTTCGACAGTCGCTGAATGACTTTGTGGTGTGAGTGTTGTTCTTCAGATCTTCAGGGATAGGATGTTGTTCATGGTCAACAATGATCACTAAACATAATCAGTGTGTGTTACCGCTGATTTCTGAAGACTATCCTATAAATGGAATTTTCACTAAGTATAAGAGGAACCATATTCAAATCACTTAAAGGAGTTTGGATCAACACTAGATGTATTCGTTTCACAATGTGAATCTTTTTACATGTATTTTATGTTTCAAAATCATGCCAAAAAGCTTCACACTATGAACTGATCACATGTTAAACAAACACATTGTGAAATTAATATATGTGAATCAATATTCTAAACTGTAGTTTTAGATTAAAAAATCATATAAATTAATATATGATGCACAAGTTCTCTAGATTACCACAATTTTATTAGTTCTCAAAGGAAGGCTCCCTATATGTATATATATATGTGTTTATATATATATATATATATATATATATATGAGTGTGTGTTGTGTGTCTATGGGGGGAGGTTCAATCAATTTGTGAATCTAACTTCCGTTGTGAACCTGGGGAAAAAAACGAGAGCATGCCACGTGTCTCAGGCATTCACAAAATATTTATCCTGAATGGTTTAAGAAATTCACGTTCATTATTCATAATGAATATACACAAATGTGGACACGTGTCACACTCTCGTTTGTCCCGTGATAAGCAATGGAAATCAAGTTTGCAACTAAACTTTCCTTCCTCTCTCTCTCTCTCCATATATATATATATATATATGTATGTATATGATAATCAAATGTGAACCAAAAATATGTTACAAGCTCATGAGAATGGATATAAAAATATTTTTGTACAGGAGTTTTTTTCATCAAAACATATGATTTAAAATATTGTTTCATATATGCTTGTGTTCACCTTGTGAAATGAATACATGTCAAAAAAAATCGTTCATCTATTAAAATGAAGAATACGCTTAAAAATATTCACATGATAATACAAATACATGTGAAATTATCATATTATGAAACAAATATATGTGAAACAATATCTTAAATCCTAGAAATTAATGAAAAAATATCATGCAAACTTTTTCATTTTTTTAAATAACTCTAAACGTTCCCACCTTTTTATTTACGACAGTGGATTTTATTTTTTATTAATAACAATGAACCTTCCAATTTTTGTTAAAAAAAACAGTGACATTTAATTTGTTGCTAACGACAATGAATATTCACTTTTTTATAATATCAATGAACCTTTATATTTCACAAAAAATATGAAGATTCGTTCAAGACTTGGTAAGAACATTTTTTTGTCAATATAAGTGTCAAATGAAAGAGAATAAAATAATCGTTTTAGTATAATTTGTTAGCGTTCAACTTTAATTGTATTTCATGTCCTTTTGAATAAATAAAATAAAGGAGTACAATTTGTTTTAAACTTTTAATTTAAAAAACCATTTTATTAAAAAAAATTACTTGTAGCGTAGGGTAGTTAGAAGTTGGTGCTGGTGGAGATTGGTAGGTAACAGTGGATTGTAGAGGTGGGTGGGTGGGTGGATGATAGTGTTGACAACAGTTGCATTGTGGTCTATGGTAGTGGATAGTGAGTGATGCATAGGTAAGTGGTGGTAGTTAGTGGGAGTACATGGTGGGTGTTGGGGTGATTTTACTGGTTGGTAGTGGTGGTAGTGGATGGTGGAAGGTTGAAGTGGTTGGTGGGTTGATATTATGGTGTTGATGAGCAAAGGGTGGAGCCAGGCTTGGTCCAGAAACAACACTGGCCCACCCTGAAACTTAAAAAAAGTTCACTAACTTTTTTTAGCCCAAACCCAGGTTTGTAATATACCTCCAGGCTCCAGGCCCATCTTAAATTGATGCACGACCTCCCTCGATTAGAAACTTAAAACATTTTTTGATTCATGACTTCGTCTCGCACGACAAATCACTCTCCTGCCTAAAATCAAATGATCTTTTCCACAAGACAACTCTTGGCCATGATTGATTCCACACGATTACGCTTCACTTGCTCTGTTTCTTGATCACCGGCTTAATACATTACAAATTATAGTGGTGAGCTTCTAATTTCTAGGGTTTATCCCTCTTTCACATTATGATCTGTATTGTGTATTTTATACTCGAATTTAGAAAACTGAGGTCTGAACTCTGAAATTTGTAATTATTGTATTTACTTATCTACTTGGTATTTGGCAATTGGATTTAGACTTTTAAGTATTTTGTTGATATTTGGAAATTGGATTTAGACTTTAGAGTATTTTGTTGATATTTGGCAATGGTAAAATTCAACTTTTTTATTGAAACTATTATGTTGATATTTTGCATACTATGGATAAGTTTTTAACAAAGTCGCGTGGAAGTCATCTTAGTAAATCTTCCCTCAAACCGTGCAATGCGGACTAGGATTTTGGATTATAATCCTAATATAAAAGATGAAGTTCAAAGATCGTATCTCTTGAAAGGGCCTTGCCAACATCGAAATCACGAATTTTCTTATACTCTTTTTGGGATTAAACAACGAAGATTTAACCCTGCTTGGTTTGAGGAATGTCTTTTCTGGGTGAAATATAATGTAAATTAAAGTGATTCTTATAGTTTATGTTACTATCTCTACAAACCAAAAGTAGGAGCACATGCAGGTGGTGGACTCATTTGTTGGCTTAACATTCAAATAATTGGTCGAGGAAACAGAAGTTAAGGATTCATGTTCGAAGTGTTAATAATGCTCACAACCAAGCTTGGGTAAAGTATGTTGCTTTATTGACCAACAAACAACAGATTGAAAATTTTATCATGAAACATTCTGAACAAAGTAAGATATTTGGCAATTGATATTTGGTTGCTTTAATTGATTGTATCCGGTTTTTCTTAAGGCAGGGCCTTGCATTTAGAGGCATTTAGAGGAAACGATGAAGGTGAGACTTCAAAGAACATAGGGACCTTTATAGAGTTATTGTGGTTTCTTTCAGATCATAATAAAAGCATTGAAACTCTTACTTTTAAGAATGCACCCAAGAATCACAAGTTGACTTCACCTGATATCAAAAGGGACAATCAATCCAACTACGTGATTCATTCATATCGATTATTGTTCGTGTTTGAGTGTGTATTATATTGCACTTGTACTGAGCTGACATTTGGTATCAGGGCTAAGAGACAGATGATTTGATCCGGGTAATTCTTTTTGGTTTTATCGACTTCTGCCCTTCGTCGATTTCCACAGTGTTCTTCATTGATTCTGTGTTTTGCTTAAAATTATCTGAAATTGCTTGTTCTAATCACTTAGATTACAGTTAATATTGTGTTTGGTAAAGTTTTTCACATCAAAAATAAGGTTTTTAATCAAAATTTAACTTTCTGGATTTGTGTCTGTGTTATCGTGTTCTTCAAGAAAAATCGTTTTTCTTCAAATTGATCAGCTTTGTGGTATAATCGCATTTGGATTTGTGTTTTTTTATCACAATCTTTCATAGGTAATCGACAGTGTTCGTCAAAATCGGAAGCTCAATTGTCCTGTTACCGGCAATTATTATCGA
Organism: Silybum marianum; assembly: GCA_036898165.1. NCBI lineage: Eukaryota > Viridiplantae > Streptophyta > Magnoliopsida > Asterales > Asteraceae > Silybum > Silybum marianum. The sequence continues at coordinate 21,869,038 of CM072542.1, read as the reverse complement.
TAACTTAAATTATCGGAACTCTAATTACCGCTAGTTTCGTTATTGCTAGTTTTATTTTCCGCTAGTTTTAATACTGATACTTCACTACCGATAGCCTTTACCGCCTGTCATTTACCGGAACTCCTGTTACCGATAATTCGCTTTATTAGAATTTCAGTTATCGATAAATCCTTTTATCGAACTAATCACGTTGCCGGATCTCTCCTTATCGGTAGTTATTTTACCGGGTCTTCCGTTTACCAGAATCTTTATCGGATATCACTTCCGATATCACCTCCGGTTTCATTTCGATATTTCTTCCACTTCCGGTATCACTTTCGGTCTCAATTTATTTACCTGAATTATTTCTCTTATGTTTACGATTCCTTACCACTCCATAGATCAAATCACTACCGTCTTACGGTTAAACAAGTGCAAATGACTATTGGCAATGTGTTATCCATTGGTACCGATACAAAGCCTCCGGTTTTGTATCAAGGGGAGTATGCACAATGGGAGAGACTAATTTCTCAACTTCGTCGAAAGACACACCCACTATGATATTATTCTCCAGTCCAAATGTCGACCCACCTATTCCAGCCACCTACAAGAAGAAGAAGAAATACAAATATGATGATGATGATGATGATGATGATGATGAATGACTCAGAGCAAAAAGTGAACAACTGGACAAGTCATATCTTCTCTAGAGCATACCCAACGATATCTACATCAACATTTCAGTTACAAGGCAACTGCCAAGGGTATATATAATCAAATAGAAAAGACGATGATGGGAACAAAGGCCGGCAATCGGCTTAAAGTGACGAACTGCATCGACAGCTATGAGGACTTCAAAGCCAAACCTGGAGAGAATCTTGATGAGACATATGATCGGTTTTGCCTGCTCCTCAACGAGTTAAGAAAGAACATGATCACCAAGAATTCCATCGAGAACAATGTCAAGTTTCTCAACAACTTACTGCCAGAATGGAAGAGATACGCCTCTCACATCCGAAAGAATAAGCAGCTGAACGAGATTGCTGTTCACAATATCTTTGAAATGCTGAAGCAAGATTAAGAGGAAGTGCTCGAGCTCATCGAGGAGAAGATGAAAAACGAGAAGACGATTTCTGATCCTTTGGCTCTAGTTGGTGAAAAGAAAGACCGTTCATCTCACTGCGGCTCCATAAAAGAAAAGGAACCGAATGAGTCAGCAGGCAAACAAGAGAATGACAACGAATCTGACTCTGAGCTCAATGAGAATAGAAAGGCCTTAGCACTTCTCACCACGGCTATACAAAGGAAATACTACAAGAAGCTGTCTTCCAACAATCGACAGTACACGTCTAGAAAGCAGAACTTTGAGCACAAAGACATGTTCCAAGGTAAGAAGAAGTTCGAGCACAAGAAGTCTGAAGGAACCTCAAAGGACTTGGATGAACTGGTATGATGTTACAACTGTGGTAAGGTAGGCCACTTTGCAAAATAATGCCGCAAACCAGTGGTTCGCAACTCCGACTATTTCAAGGACAAGATGCTTATGGCAAAAGGCTGAAGAAGATGGAGAAAAACTTTTGGCAGATAATGACGACTGGTTGCATCGATTTGATGACGAGGAAGAAAGATAGGCACACATCTGCTTCATGACCAAGCATTTTGATGAAGATGACTCTGACTCTGACGATCAAGGATCAACATGTTATTCAAGCTCCGAGGTTAGTTATTCTACTAATATGGCTTTAATCAATTAGATGCAAACTATGATACTCAAAATGCAAGACTTAACAGATAAATTGAAAGTTGAAAAGAACCTTGTCACTAGTTTAGAGGCCCAACTTGAAAATAACTATATAATGAACTTGTTCAAGTCAACATTGAAAACATTGATAATTTCATTGGGCCAAAGGTTTACAAAAGCAAAAGGAACGACTTGCTGATTCTAACCTCACTTTGAAAAAGAAATTGTCTGAAATCTCATCTAAATTAGCAATGTCTAAAAGTAACAATGAACAGTTTTCCAATAAAATCGATTTTCTGAATGCTTAACGGGAAGACTTCTTAGAAAAGGCAAATGATCTTGAACTCGAATTTATTAAACGAGGTCAAACTGACCAAACCATTCATTAGAAGAAACCCACGGACTTTAAGTCTTATCGATCAAAGGACGGTCTAGGTGCTGACAGTCCTTGGTCTGTCCCTACCATATCAAAGGCTATCGCTCACGTTCTACCATATACAAATTTCAATATCTAGACCTTGGTCCGGGTTTTCAAATCAAGTTCATGGACTCATAGTTTCTTCCCGATGATACTTTGTTATCTTCAGACGTGGTTAAGGAACAGGAAGACTTTAAGCGAACTAGAACTGACAAGGGTCAAATTCCTTTTGTTTTCACTCAACTCAATGCAAGTTACGGTAAGAAGGAATCTAAATCCACCCTCTCGAATGACTACTTTCATAGCTATTCCAACGCTGAAATTCAAGCTAAACCAGTTGAATTTAAACTACACGTTCCCCCGTTGGTTTTAGAAACCTGTATAGTCCAGCTGGAAAATGAATACGAAATAGCTATGAATGCATTTGAACTCGAAAGAGCTGTGCTAATGTCTATTTTCCAAGAAAGTCAATCTCAAATTCCTATTACGGCCTACAAGACAGACCCACTTCCTGATTCCAAAAGGGACGAACTTTAGACGAAAATTTGTCGCCTAACCAGCAAACTCGCTGGTCTAGCAACGAATGTTCTACAAGAAAAAGTTTTGCATCCACTTTTAAAAAGAAATATAACACTATCTTAAAGGAAAAAAAATGCTCAGTTTGAACTGTCCTCCATACACTCGGACGCGTCTTCTTGTAAGGCTTTACTAGGTAATTTGTTGAGTGAGGATCAAAACAGCTTCAACACAAACACCTGTTCCACAAACACTCACTGTGAGACCCCTCAATCTGTTGACTGGGAGTTCTAAACCTTTTCGAACTATGATGATTGTTACGACGATGACCTGAATATGTTCGACTTTTTACAAAATCTCCCGAATCACTCGGACTTTATTCCAGATAAAGTTATAAATGAACCAGCGTTCATGCATAAAGGAGAATGTTCCGTATTTGTATCCCAACAAGTTTATGTGAACAAACTTGTTTATCAAAATAACAAATTTAACCGTTCAGATAACTATCGACACGCTGGAACCTCTAAAGCTCATCCTCCCTACTCTTCCAGTGTGTCTGACTGCGAATTTACTGACATTTCAAATAACGTTCCAAAAAAAAGAAGTTCGAGTCAAACAAGGTTGGGTAGAGAAGAAGAAGTTTAAGCATACGAGCGTGGAGCCGAAGTAACTTAATAATCTTTCGCATAGTAGGACAAATAATCTTTATCATGATGTTTTTCATTCAAACGATTTTGTTGAATAAAGTGTTGTTTTTCCTTAAAGACTTTATTCAGTTCAACAATTAATTCAACTTTCTCACGAGAGTATTTGTTGTTCTACTTGTGGTTTGAATGATTTCGTGCCCCGTAGTATTATATCTAATTGGTTTGATACATATCATGTGTTTAAGTCTAACTGTTCGTTATGTTCCAAACCTCAACGACGTAGACCCATTCCCAAATAGGTTCCAAATTCAGGTGTTAGACCTAATCCTGCAGGACCCATTTGCAAATGGGTACCTAAACCTGCATAATTTTTTTTACAGGACGGTCATGTGTGGTACTTAGATTCAGGATGCTCCAAGCACATGACCGAAAGGAAGGAGGTTCTCACGAATTACACAAGAAATATTCAGCGGGAACGTGAGATTTGGGAACAACGAATTTTCACCGATTATGGGCTACATAGATATTGTCCACGACAATATAAAAATTCAGAAGGTCTTAGTCACAATCTATTCCGCATCAGTCAGTTTTGTGACAAGGATCTCGAAGTCAATTTCAAAAGGCGAAGTTGCAGTATCCGCACTAAAGACAGCAACGAACTACTAGCTGGATCGAGAGGCACCAACGTCTACACCATCGATCTATCAAACTTGAACTCAGCAAAGAAAGTCTGCCTGATGTCCCAAGAAACCATGCAACAAAATTGATTATTGGATCGAAGATTGTGTCACATGAGCTTCAAGATCATTAACAAACTGGTGTTAGGAGGACTCGTCGAAGGCATGCCTGTACTCAAATTTGAAAAGGAGCATCTTTGCGCTGCCTGCGAGATAAGGAAGATGAAGCGTGCGTCGCACAAGTCGAAGGTCGCCCAGAGTACAACCAAATTACTTGAACTGATCCACATGGATATATGTGGACCAATGAGAGTACAGGCATCAGAGGTCGGAAGTACGTCCTCCTCATGGTGGATGACTTCTCCAGATACACATGGGTCAAATTCCTTCGCTCTAAGGATGAGACTAGCTGATAATCTCAGATCTGAAGACGGTTCTAGTCAACCTAGGACAAAATGTTGAGACCATCCGGACAAACAACGGTACGGAGTTCAAGAACCGGATATTAGATGGGTATGTATATTCAATAGGCATTACCACACCTTCTCTACGGCGAGGACTCCTCAACAAAACGAAGTGGTCGAACCCTGCTTACGGAATCAAAGCTACCCACACCTTCTCTTGGTGGAAGCTGCACGAACCATGCTTACGCAATCAAAACTACTACTGTTCCTCTGGGTCGAAGCTGTTGTAACCGGGTGTTTTACTCAGAACCATTCCATCATCAACAAACAGTTCGACAAAACACTATATGAAGTTATCAACAACTACGTCCCAAATATCAAGTACTTTCATGGTTTCAGATGCAAGTGTTTTGTGTTGCATGACAAAGATGATCTCCGGAAGTTCAATGCAAAAGCGGACGAGGAAGTCTTCATTGCATATTCATCAAGCGTTGCCGCCTATCACCTATACAACAAACAGACTAAATCCGTCTTTGAAAGCTTAAACGTGACGTTTGACGAATTGGTTGATTTGAATTCTTCACATCTTAATGCAGAACCACCTCTATCTGGTGTGTTGGCTTCTAGATATTTCATTCCAGAACCTACACCTAAACAAGTAGATCCAAATCCTGCCTCTGCGTCAAAATCACATATTTCTGATTTAGATAAGTTGTTCGAACATTTTTTTGATGATTATTTTGGTCAAGCTAACTGATTACTTCTATTCTTTGCAGTACCTCACCTACAATAATTGAACCAACAACGCCCGTTCACACCATAACTGAACCAACGATGCCCGCTCACACTACAACTGAACCAACGGTGCCTACTCATACTACAACTAAACCAGCAGTGCCCGCGTCAACCACCATCAGTCCAACGTCACCCAAATCCAATGAGACCGAACCTACAGTGCTTGAATCACCCGTAATTGAACGACCGTCCCTGAACCTTCTGCTTCTGAGTCGAGTGAGACAATACAAATTGCAAGCACGTCGGATTTCACGGCCACAGATTCAGTTTCCGTAATGCTTAATGCTCAGCCTACCGCAAACCCAACATATGTGACTCTCGACCTCATTATACCTTTCGATGTCTTTCCTTCCCTTGAAACCATTCAAGACCTGCGACTTGGTATATATGTAGATGAGAATCATCACCAATTCACTATCCAACCTCTTCCTTATTTTCATTAGTGGACGAAGGCACACCCCCTCCATCAGATCATTGGCAACCCATCTACAACTGTTCAAACCTGGACCGCCTCTACCAACAACTTCCTCTTCTCCACATTTCTTAGTATCGAACTCTCTTCTATATCTGAAACTCTCAATGGTCGAGATTGGGTTGTCGCCATGCAAGAGGAATTGTACGAGTTTGAAGCTCTCAAATTATGATGACTAGTCCCACGTCCAAGCCATAAGATGGTGATTGGCATGAAGTGGGTCTTTAAGAACATGAAGGACGAAGACGACATTGTCTTGTGCAACAAAGTAATGTTGGTTGCTAAAGATTGTTGCTAACAAGAAGGGATCGACTATGATGAGACATATGAATGAGGTCAAATTATCCTCATACAAGTGTATGTAGATGATATTATCTTCGGGTCTACGAACCCTTAGTGCTGCAAAGACTTCTCAAACCTTATGAAAATGCATTTCAAAATGAGTATGATGGGACAAAAGAACTTGTTTCTCGGTCTTCAAGTAAAACAACTGTCGACCGGGATATTCATCAACCAGTCTAAGTACATCTTGGAACTTCTCCGGAAATTCTAGATGGAAATTTTGAGCCCATGAAAACTCCCATGGCACCGGGTACTAAGGTTCACTCTGATCCTGAAGGAAAGGATGTGGATCTTAAAACCTATAGGGTATGATAGGTTCTTTAATGTACTTAACAACAAGTAGACCTGACATAATGTTTTCCACATTCTAGTGTGCATGGCTTCAGTCAAAAACGAAAGGGTCTCACTTAATAGTTGTTAAGTGAATTTTTCGTAATTTCAGAGGTACTGTTGAACTTGGTCTTTGGTACCCAAAAGAGACCGATTTTGGTTTGACAGCTTACATGGATGCGGACCACGTCGGAAGTATGTTTGATCGAAAGCGCACATTAGAACACGTGCAATTTCTGGGAGACAAGCTCGTCAGTTGGGCGTCGAAGAAGCAGAACTACATCTCTACTTCCACTGCTGAAGAAAAATATGTTAATGCTACCAGTTGTTGCTCACAAGTAGTCTGGATGCACATACAACTGAAGAACTATGGTTTCCACTACTCAAAGATTTCGATCTACTGTGACTCTCAAAGGGTAATTCCCATATATAGTAATCCGGTTCAACGCGTGAAGACGAAACACATCGACATTTAGTATCATTTCACTAAGGACCACGTTGAACGAGGTCCGGTAGAACTTTATTTTTTCAATATAGAATTTCATATTCCAGACCTCTTTACCAAACCTTTGGATGAAAAACGTTAAAAAATTAATTAATAAATATTTTGATATTTTTTTTACTTTACCGGAAATGATTTATCAAGCGAAACTTAGGCCTAAAAGCTAAAAGCCAGGCACAAAATCCCTCGGCCCACGACCTGGGTATTTAAATTTAATCCCAATCGCTCCCGATGTTTTCCTCTAACCCTCCTTTGCACATTCAACATCGGGTAAATTTCCCGATTTCTCTCTCGAACACACGCCCAAAGATTCGTTTATTATTGATCACCTCCTTGCTCGTCGCACACCAGGTATGTACCTTTCACAACATCGATTAGTTGACTGAATTTGAGGTATAAACCCTAGATTGATTATTTTTATATATCATTGTTATTCGCCTAGGGTAAAGACGAATTAAGGTTTATGGTATCGTCGATTTGATTCAACTTGTATATTATCGATGCTTAGACATTATCGACTTAGGGCGTCTCTCTCTCGATCGATCAATTTAAGGGTTTCAGTAAATTCAGGTTTAATCGTGAGGATTTACCGTTTATCGTGACTAGGGATTTCTGCTTGCATTCTATATGTTGCTTTTAATCGTTCCTTAATGTCATTATTTTTCACTTGAAATCTGTTGAGGCTATCGACTTTGAGAGTTTATCGAGTTTGAATATACATATGTTTGGATGTCCTTCGACTTACCAGTAATTTGTTTTTTATCGGTAGTTCTAGTTTACCGATAGTTGGGCTTTCCCGGTAACATTACTTACCGGAAGATATGTTTTATCGAATATCATGGTTTTATCGGTAATTAATTTTACTGGTATTCTGACTTTTTGTTTTACCGGAAATCTTGTTTACCGGGTGTCAGTTTTACTGGCACTATAAATTACCGGAAATCCATAATCCTTTTCTTGGTTTATGCCCGCTCTCGGTTCGTAACTGGTCCCGGTATAAGGTTTCTTCTGTAAACTGATCCATTAGGTAATTGGTTATCCCCGAGAATTGGTTACCTCGGGACTCCCTAGTTCTATTTCCACAGTAATGGATTTACAAAGTATCCCTGTGCTTCACCTCTATGGACATACTGAAAGGAGGAGGACCTCCAGGAAATTTTATAAACGAGGAAAAACAGATAAAAGATAGTCAGGCAAATCCCTACAAGCAAAATCCATATGTAAAAATAAAGAAACTTTGTAACAACACCATACCAAGCAACTAACAGCCAGAACATACACAAACAAGTAGTCAAAAACAAACTAAAGAAAGAAATGTCCAGTAATCTCCTCCAATAGTCCGTCCAAACGTCAACTTTCTTCAACATGTCCCGAATCTTATGCCAATAATCACTTTTTGACATTGATAATTTTTTCAACCGCCACTGGTTTAACCATCATATTCACCTGTTCCGAAAACTCTTCCTACATATCCTCCTCGTTCGACATTTGGTCATCCCTTGAAAGAGAAGAAAACCGATATGAATTCAGTGGTCCTCGACTAGGTTGGGGACTAGACGAGGCCCCCTCCACCTTTGAAGTGACTCCTTTAATACTCTGCTCCCCATGCAAAACACTAACATCATTCTGATTCTTTCCCACATGCAGTGGATTCAGACCACCCTTACTTGTAGTCGAGGATGAGGCAATAGCCAACCGAATCGGCTTTTGAACCATTCGAGGACCCTCACGGTTTACATTTTTGGGTTGCCCTTTTTCCACCATTGTACTATTTCTTCGCCATTGCTTACTCTCCCTAGTAATAAAACCATCAGCATCAGCTTTTCTATTGCCATCCTTAGCATGATTCTGGTTCACACAAGCTTTGATACAAGAATTCACTTTATGACCAAAGACTTTGCAATGAGAGCATTGAATTGGTTCCCAAAAGTATTCCACATTAACTTTTACCACTTCATCCTTGCCACCATTTAGGCTTGGGATAACAACATCTAGTTGTCGTTTTAGTTCCCAGTCGCCCAAACCTCAATAAGAACCTTTGCAAAACTAGGTCTACCACACGACTTCTCACAGGTTGTGGCAGTACATGCATCCATTTTCAAAGGTAGCCCAACCGCACCCGAAATTCGGCTAATCCCCTCTTTATTGAATGCCACTAAAGGAATGTTATGGAAATTAACCCATAACGGGCATGTGGTGTGTTCCGGTTTGTGCAACCCTTTTTCGGGTCCCAATGGAAAACAAACAAAGGTACACCTCTGATCATTAAGCGGACCAGACTCGACTACTTGAGTGCTCCCCCCTATATCATTAAATCAAAAAAATTAGAACTCTTTGTCTTTCATCATTGCATCTTGATACCCAAATTTTCCCCATGCATGCTTCACACACCTTGAGCTAGCGGGAAATGCATGTGTAGACCAAGGAAATATCCATACAAGGTTGTATGGAACGTCTCGGCCACCTCTTTAGCTAACTCTACAGAAATTTGAACTCTTGTTTCTGACTTGTTCTCCAAAGGAAAAAACTCAAGTACTTTTGAGATATGATTTCCCACAGCGCCAACAAAGTTCAATTTGCCACGATCTTGTGTCGAATCTGACTGCATATCTTTGGAAGCCCTAGCTGCATTATCAAGCAGAATTTTTTCACATGAACCCCTATTCGGACAAAGATCACTAGACGAACCGTAACCTTTTTTGAAGGGGATGTATCCACGTTAACCCGAGAAATAGAAACCCCGTTGTTTGCAAAATTATGGACCTCTCTGGATTCTAATCGTTGTAACCTCTTTCCTATGTCTTGAAGAGACATATTGATGATGACCCAATCAAAAACCAAGAAGAAATAGCCACTAATCGACAATCTAATGAATAATTGAAACCTCGGTTGCCGAATTAGAGATATGGCAAACACGTGAACAGGAATGCCCAAAAACCCTAGCAGTCATCGAAATTGCCACCAAGTAGCAACAAAATAAAGCAAAACGTGGCAGCAGCAACCGACTTAGATACCTTTGCACTGTCTCTCTTTGAATCAACAACAAAAATCAACATGGCAACAATTGATTAAAATCAACAAACCATAAAATAAAGCCGCCGCCACTCAAATTCAAAATAGAATAAAATAATCCACTCACAACTAGCCACCAAATTAAAAATAAACAGTAGCCACCCTTGTAAATCAATGACCAGCCACGATTTGAAGAAAAAAAAAGAAAAAAGGAACCACCGTCCTCTATGGACATATATGTGAACATACATTACTTGTCACATACTTTGTTAACCACACACTTTGTTCACCACACACAGGGTTGACAATATTGTATGTTCATCACGATGATCTTTTATACATCTTTATATTACCATTGACAACGTATGCATAGAGGCTAACGTCTTCATTTCAGACTATTGATGGTTACCCCGAATCCTAATGTACCGGCCGTCGATGTCACCGTCGATGCCTCCTTTATCGATTCAGCTACTTTTATCGCGCTAACACCGCACAACTATCACCTCGACGCCGAAGCTTTCAACTGGCCACATGTGGTCGTCGTGGAGATTTTCAAATGCCACACGGTGCACTATGCCCTCACTGTCACCACCGAAGTGTCTGAAATCTGTCAGCAACAACTCTGGCAGTCTCTCACAGTCGTCCCAGCTGGCCAAGAATCAAATCTTCAAGGCTGCATCGACGTTCACAACGTCACCATCACTCAAGAGATGTTCAGAGGGGTCTCCATTTGCCGACAACTACTGAATTCACCGCCGATCTAAGTTTGATCCGAATGTGTTGGACAATCAACTTTGTGAAGAAGTTCATGCACTCGGCTACACTGCCAATCTTTCAAGGCCGTCAGGGCTCAACCGCAAGCATCTGACTCCTATTTGGTACACATTTTTCACAATCCTTAACCGGTGCATGTCTTCCAAGACCAAGGGAATGGATCGGCAAAGACCAACTTTCCGAGGCACTTTCATGGAGTCACCTATCACCGTCACGTCGACTACATGCAGATTCTATGGATGGAGCTAGTTCAGAACGTCAAAGACAAAGGGATAAGCCGCGAGTGGAAATTTGTCCTGTCCATGCACTTTTTTCAACTAATCATTTGTGCTCATATGAATGCAAACGGAGCCATTCCTCGAAGACCCAATCATCCTGTGTGTCCTTATTTTTCGATGCACCACCTCGACCCAAGAGAAACACCAGAGTGGTTGCCATGTCCATACCTATTGGCCTTCTAAACTATGTGAACGCCACGACACCGAGTGTACTAGCATATAAACATATCACAACATTACTAGCTCCTATGGTCTAACCAGCACTAGTTGGACCTCCCCAAGGAGTACAACCTCCTAGGAGTTAGAGTCTGCGTCGTAGGAATGTTATATAGCAGGTCCAGGATATTGGGGTTTCTTGACAGGGTGCCCCGAGAGAAATATTGTGAGGGGATCTGAAGCGGGCAGTGCCGTGGTCTGGAACCCCCCCCCCCCATCTACCTCCACATCGGCGATCGCTACCTCTTCTGGGGTACTCCATGAAGTTACGGTTAGGAGTGAACTCTCCGAAGCCGCAACTGAGGGTATCGATGCATCCACACCCGATGAATATTCGACTTAAAGCGACAACTATTAATGATCACAATGAGTTCAGGACGACTCCTATTCCGACTAGCCGTCAGTATTCATCACCTACGTCCGGCTCTACATCCACATTAGCTTTCGAGCCTAATCCGGCTCTGGCTTAGAATTAGGCTCAGGTTTTGGATCTGCATCCAGCTCTGGCTTCCCTTCTAGATCTGACTCCTCAGCACCTGCCTCACCTTCCCTCGATACTGAACCCATCTGGAGAGATAAGGAGGGAGTAGTCGAAAATTCAAATAGCGATCGGATGGAAATCCCATCGGTGCTAACATCATGCCAACATTGAACATGGATCACATCATTGATTCAACGACCGTGTCAACTGCCATTCTAAGTGAGACATGTGTTACTTACCCTATTTCTATGGCTTCAATACTTGCAGCTCAGCTCACTATCCACACAACTAGAAGAATTCAAGCGCTTCGTCAAAGGCAAGTTAGTAGCTGACATTCACTGCACCAACACCTCCACCACCTCCAGCTCTGACCTCTCCTGTCCATCGCCCGATCACTATGGATGAATTTAAATCCGAGTTCTTTGCTCGATTGTTGTCCCAAGCTGATGAAGGTGGTCCAGCTGAAACAGACCTTCTCGGTCATCTACATCAACAACAACAATCCTCTCATGTCACTAGCGTCGAATTCAACGAGTTCAAAGTCGAGGTCCGTACCAACTTTAACCTCGTCACTGCCTCGTCAACTCAACCAAAACCTCTCTACAAGACACCATGTCTGGATGTCCTTCGACTTACCAGTAATTTGTTTTTTATCGGTAGTTCTAGTTTACTGATAGTTGGGCTTTCCCGGTAACATTACTTACCGGAAGATATGTTTTATCGAATATCATGGTTTTATCGGTAATTAATTTTACTGGTATTCTGACTTTTTGTTTTACCGGAAATCTTGTTTACCGGGTGTCGCCGATCGGCACTATAAATTACCGGAAATCCATAATCCTTTTCTTGGTTTATGCCCGCTCTCGGTTCGTAACTGGTCCCGGTATAAGGTTTCTTCTGTAAACTGATCCATTAGGTAATTGGTTATCCCCGAGAATTGGTTACCTCGGGACTCCCTGGTTCTATTTCCACAGTAATGGATTTACAAAGTATCCCTGTGCTTCACCTCTATGGACATACTGAAAGGAGGAGGACCTCCAGGAAATTTTATAAACGAGGAAAAACAGATAAAAGATAGTCAGGCAAATCCCTACAAGCAAAATCCATATGCAAAAATAAAGAAACTTTGTAACAACACCATACCAAGCAACTAACAGCCAGAACATACACAAACAAGTAGTCAAAAACAAACTAAAGAAAGAAATGTCCAGTAATCTCCTCCAATAGTCCGTCCAAACGTCAACTTTCTTCAACATGTCCCGAATCTTATGCCAATAATCACTTTTTGACATTGATAATTTTTTCAACCGCCACTGGTTTAACCATCATATTCACCTGTTCCGAAAACTCTTCCTCCATATCCTCCTCGTTCGACATTTGGTCATCCCTTGAAAGAGAAGAAAACCGATATGAATTCAGTGGTCCTCGACTAGGTTGGAGACTAGACGAGGCCCCCTCCACCTTTGAAGTGACTCCTTTAATACTCTGCTCCCCATGCAAAACACTAACATCATTCTGATTCTTTCCCACATGCAGTGGATTCAGACCACCCTTACTTGTAGTCGAGGATGAGGCAATAGCCAACCGAATCGGCTTTTGAACCATTCGAGGACCCTCACGGTTTACATTTTTGGGTTGCCCTTTTTCCACCATTGTACTATTTCTTCGCCATTGCTTACTCTCCCTAGTAATAAAACCATCAGCATCAGCTTTTCTATTGCCATCCTTAGCATGATTCTGGTTCACACAAGCTTTGATACAAGAATTCACTTTATGACCAAAGACTTTGCAATGAGAGCATTGAATTGGTTCCCAAAAGTATTCCACATTAACTTTTACCACTTCATCCTTGCCACCATTTAGGCTTGGGATAACAACATCTAGTTGTCGTTTTAGTTCCCAGTCGCCCAAACCTCAATAAGAACCTTTGCAAAACTAGGTCTACCACACGACTTCTCACAGGTTGTGGCAGTACATGCATCCATTTTCAAAGGTAGCCCAACCGCACCCGAAATTCGGCTAATCCCCTCTTTATTGAATGCCACTAAAGGAATGTTATGGAAATTAACCCATAACGGGCATGTGGTGTGTTCCGGTTTGTGCAACCCTTTTTCGGGTCCCAATGGAAAACAAACAAAGGTACACCTCTGATCATTAAGCGGACCAGACTCGACTACTTGAGTGCTCCCCCCTATATCATTAAATCAAAAAAATTAGAACTCTTTGTCTTTCATCATTGCATCTTGATACCCAAATTTTCCCCATGCATGCTTCACACACCTTGAGCTAGCGGGAAATGCATGTGTGGACCAAGGAAATATCCATACAAGGTTGTATGGAACGTCTCGGCCACCTCTTTAGCTAACTCTACAGAAATTTGAACTCTTGTTTCTGACTTGTTCTCCAAAGGAAAAAACTCAAGTACTTTTGAGATATGATTTCCCACAGCGCCAACAAAGTTCAATTTGCCACGATCTTGTGTCGAATCTGACTGCATATCTTTGGAAGCCCTAGCTGCATTATCAAGCAGAATTTTTTCACACGAACCCCTATTCGGACAAAGATCACTAGACGAACCGTAACCTTTTTTGAAGGGGATGTATCCACGTTAACCCGAGAAATAGAAACCCCGTTGTTTGCAAAATTATGGACCTCTCTGGATTCTAATCGTTGTAACCTCTTTCCTATGTCTTGAAGAGACATATTGATGATGACCCAATCAAAAACCAGCAGTAAAATAGCCACTAATCGACAATCTAATGAATAATTGAAACCTCAGTTGCCGAATTAGAGATATGGCAGCCACGTGAACAGGAATGCCCAAAAACCCTAGCAGTCATCGAAATTGCCACCAAGTAGCAACAAAATAAAGCAAAACGTGGCAGCAGCAACCGACTTAGATACCCTTGCACTGTCTCTCTTTGAATCAACAACAAAAATCAACATGGCAACAATTGATTAAAATCAACAAACCATAAAATAAAGCCGCCGCCACTCAAATTCAAAATAGAATAAAATAATCCACTCACAACTAGCCACCAAATTAAAAATAAACAGTAGCCACCCTTGTAAATCAATGACCAGCCACGATTTGAAGAAAAAATAGCAGCAAAAAAAGGAACCACCGTCCTCTATGGACATATATGTGAACATACATTACTTGTCACATACTTTGTTAACCACACACTTTGTTCACCACACACAGGGTTGACAATATTGTATGTTCATCACGATGATCTTTTATACATCTTTATATTACCATTGACAACGTATGCATAGAGGCTAACGTCTTCATTTCAGACTATTGATGGTTACCCCGAATCCTAATGTACCGGCCGGCGATGTCACCGTCGATGCCTCCTTTATCGATTCAGCTACTTTTATCGCGCTAACACCGCACAACTATCACCTCGACGCCGAAGCTTTCAACTGGCCACATGTGGTCGTCGTGGAGATTTTCAAATGCCACACGGTGCACTATGCCCTCACTGTCACCACCGAAGTGTCTGAAATCTGTCAGCAACAACTCTGGCAGTCTCTCACAGTCGTCCCAGCTGGCCAAGAATCAAATCTTCAAGGCTGCATCGACGTTCACAACGTCACCATCACTCAAGAGATGTTCAGAGGGGTCTCCATTTGCCGACAACTACTGAATTCACCGCCGATCTAAGTTTGATCCGAATGTGTTGGACAATCAACTTTGTGAAGAAGTTCATGCACTCGGCTACACTGCCAATCTTTCAAGGCCGTCAGGGCTCAACCGCAAGCATCTGACTCCTATTTGGTACACATTTTTCACAATCCTTAACCGGTGCATGTCTTCCAAGACCAAGGGAATGGATCAGTGCAGCACCAACTTTCCGAGGCACTTTCATGGAGTCACCTATCACCGTCACGTCGACTACATGCAGATTCTATGGATGGAGCTAGTTCAGAACGTCAAAGACAAAGGGATAAGCCGCGAGTGGAAATTTGTCCTGTCCATGCACTTTTTTCAACTAATCATTTGTGCTCATATGAATGCAAACGGAGCCATTCCTCGAAGACCCAATCATCCTGTGTGTCCTTATTTTTCGATGCACCACCTCGACCCAAGAGAAACACCAGAGTGGTTGCCATGTCCATACCTATTGGCCTTCTAAACTATGTGAACGCCACGACACCGAGTGTACTAGCATATAAACATATCACAACATTACTAGCTCCTATGGTCTAACCAGCACTAGTTGGACCTCCCCAAGGAGTACAACCTCCTAGGAGTTAGAGTCTGCGTCGTAGGAATGTTATATAGCAGGTCCAGGATATTGGGGTTTCTTGACAGGGTGCCCCGAGAGAAATATTGTGAGGGGATCTGAAGCGGGCAGTGCCGTGGTCTGGAACCCCCCCCCCCCATCTACCTCCACATCGGCGATCGCTACCTCTTCTGGGGTACTCCATGAAGTTACGGTTAGGAGTGAACTCTCCGAAGCCGCAACTGAGGGTATCGATGCATCCACACCCGATGAATATTCGACTTAAAGCGACAACTATTAATGATCACAATGAGTTCAGGACGACTCCTATTCCGACTAGCCATCAGTATTCATCACCTACGTCCGGCTCTACATCCACATTAGCTTTCGAGCCTAATCCGGCTCTGGCTTAGAATTAGGCTCAGGTTTTGGATCTGCATCCAGCTCTGGCTTCCCTTCTAGATCTGACTCCTCAGCACCTGCCTCACCTTCTCTCGATACTGAACCCATCTGGAGAGATAAGGAGGGAGTAGTCGAAAATTCAAATAGCGATCGGATGGAAATCCCATCGGTGCTAACATCATGCCAACATTGAACATGGATCACATCATTGATTCAACGACCGTGTCAACTGCCATTCTAAGTGAGACATGTGTTACTTACCCTATTTCTATGGCTTCAATACTTGCAGCTCAGCCCACTATCCACACAACTAGAAGAATTCAAGCGCTTCGTCAAAGGCAAGTTAGTAGCTGACATTCACTGCACCAACACCTCCACCACCTCCAGCTCTGACCTCTCCTGTCCATCGCCCGATCACTATGGATGAATTTAAATCCGAGTTCTTTGCTCGATTGTTGTCCCAAGCTGATGAAGGTGGTCCAGCTGAAACAGACCTTCTCGGTCATCTACATCAACAACAACAATCCTCTCATGTCACTAGCGTCGAATTCAACGAGTTCAAAGTCGAGGTCCGTACCAACTTTAACCTCGTCACTGCCTCGTCAACTCAACCAAAACCTCTCTACAAGACACCATGTCTTGTACGATGGAGCTTATTTAAGAGATTTAAGACACGTTCAAATCTCAGGATGGCTCCAACAAACGCCATCGGGATGAGCATGACGATGATGATCATCAACACCATGAGGGGGAGAAACGACAACGACTAGATGACAGCGTCTCTACTTTTGCAACCCATCAGATCCCTAAGACGCCTTTGACCAACGTTCAGACCATACATGGCGTCAATCAAACAGAAACTAAAGATTGAAAATCCCGCAATCACTAAAGAGATCGAGATGGATGATGTGGATCTTGTCGACAACGAGCCAATCACTATCGACATTCAGGAGATATAAGAAGGAGTTCAAGGATGGTATTCGAGAACTGAATCTGAAAAGCTAGTATAAAATGATTATGATGCCATCCTTTAGATGAATGAAGAATTCCTCGAGGATTTGGAACCAGAAACACTGAATGAAGATCCCTTCGAAGATACTCAGACTGAAACTTCTGAATCTGAGTCACCACCTCTAGCATCTTCTATTTCTCCAAGAAGAGCGAGCTAGCTAGTTCAAGGTTGGCGACCTCAAAGCGAATTAGGACAAGGTAGTTGCTGGTTTCGCAGTTGAGTGTCAGAAGGATAGAATCAAGATGCCTGTCTTGGAAGAAACCGATTCGAAAATATTCGTCAAGGTCCAAGAGAAACTGAACAAATCTCGAGTTCATCGAATCACTGACATGAAGTTGCAACAAATCACAGAGTATATGTATATGCTTAGAGCTGAAGCTAAGGATCCAGAATCAGTGAGATCTGCACACCGAATCTGCAAGTTCAAGAAGGTTGACTATCACAAGGTCAATAAAGTTAAGTATCCGATATTCTACGTCGAACGACAAGAAGACAAAGAATACTCTTTCTCTGAAGCAAATTTCAAGAACATAATGGTTTAAGACCTTGAATTTTTTTTGTCGAGCTGAATGATGGAAGAAGACTGTCCAAAGATGAAAAGCATGGTTTGAAGGCAATAGTCAGGCACACACAAAGAAGTATTGAGGTAAGCTATGTTGAAGAGGTATCAAAAGCCGACAAAAGAAGGTCAATCTGGTAAAGCATAACAACTTTTTCTAGGCATTGAAAGCATTCCGGTTATGATAGTGTTAGAGACGCCAGAGTTTGGGGTGATTCACATGAACGATATCAGCGTCAAAAGATTTCTCAAGTTTAGTGTAATTGTTGCATACTCTGACGGAACTTTGATTCGTGTACAAATGCGTCTAAGTACTCATCTGAGACAAGAAGAATGAAGTGAAGATGACGGTCAACAAAAAGCTTTAGTGTATCAAAGCCTTGGAATTGATTGATGAACGCCTGCAACATAGAAGATATGATGCCATCTTCAATCTACGTAAAGCTAAATGATACGAACGACTTCACACTTTAATATAAAAGGGGAGATTGTATTAAAGTTTAGGGATATTATGTAAATATCGAACGGTATATAAGTTACTTTTATTTTCTGTTTAACCGTAGTTCTGATTATTCATCGCATAGTAGCCGTACAAAATACTCTATAATTGCATATTCATCATTTAATCAATCAAGCCAACTACGTGATTCATTCATATCGATTATTATTTGTGTTTGATTGTGGATTATTTTCACTTATACTAGGCTCATATTGAGTGATTTATTGGTATTGAACATGTCCCAAATACTACATCTATCTCACTGAAGGCGGCACTTGATGATTTATTTTCAAGACATAGATGGAATATCTCAAATTTGCATGGGCAAGGTTATGACGGGGCTAGTAATATGCAAGGTGAACTTGGTGGTCTCAAAACACTAATTTTGAATGAAAATGTTAGTGTTTATGGTCATTGTTCTGTCCATCAACTTCAACTTACTCTTGTAGTCGTGGAGAAAAAGAATCTCAAAATCATTAGTCTGTTTTTGCTACTAACCAATGTTGTCAATGTTGTTGGATTTTGTTAGGTCTGAAATTATTGTATCCGAGATCACAAATATTGCAAACATGAAGGGCTAAAGTGTAACGTCAACAAAGTCATCAATATGCAAGGTGAACGGTAACTTTTCGCATATTTTTAATTTTTGGCATGCTTCTTTTCTTTTTTAGAATCATTGTGCGCATAACATACTAAAATTTCAATGAATTTGGACAATTTTTTGGTAAAATCTCAATTTTGTCGGGTTAATAGTTTTTTGTCGGGTGAATAGTGCTTTTTTATCGAATCCCAAATTATAAATTCAAGTTTAGGCTACTTTCGTTTATTTTTGTTTACTTTTTCTTTTCTTTTTCAATAGAAAACTCAGGAACTAGTGTCTCGCAGCTTTTCTAGGTAAAGAATTCTCAAGTAAAAAATCATAAACCTTACTAATTTTAATTTATTCTTAATTGAGAAAATTGAAAACCCGAGAACTTAGCTCTTCTTGTCCATAAAAAGACTTGATCTTTTTAGTCAAGAATATTTCGTTCTTACTTTCTAGTTTATCGATTAAGAAAAATCAGGATTCGATATTTTTGATCTTTCTCGAACCCACTTAATTCGACATCAAAATTCCTCGAGTCCCTTTTAGTCGACATCTTTTCTATCGAGCCTTATTGATTCGACATCTTTGTCCTTGATCCGACAACTACGGTTCTAGCACCCTTGAGAGCCGAGAACTCTGGTCCTCGCACCTTCTTGACTCGAGAACTCTTTTTCTCGCATCCTTTGAACCCACGAGTAGTTGTGTGAATTAATTCAAATCGTTGATCTACGATTACTTCATCAGGTAACCAGTGCTTACATTTTTTAAGAACTAATTTTGTGCATTTGAGTTTAAAAAGCTTAAATCAAGATGTCTGTTGACGCATTAATAATCGACCCAAAATCCCTTGAATATCAATACTATATGGGTTGGATAGAGACGGATAAAAATCTAAATAATTTAAAAGAGAAATATGCAAGTTTAAAAAAGGAAAATAATGATCTGAAAGAAAATATTTCTAAGTCGAGGCGGAAATTTGATTGTAAAATAAAATCATCCGATTTAGAAATAGAAAGAGAAAGGCAATTTTCTTTTGATCAGAAAAATAGGTTTGAAATTGAGCGAAAAACGTTTTAAAGCAAAATTAAAACTTGTGAGTTGACAATTAGAAATTTTTTTGAACAAGTATCAGATTTTGAACAAGTTGTGATTTTAGAGAGAAAAAATCTGAAACGAAATGTCTGGATCTAACAAAACAACTTTTTGACCTTCAGAAATTTCTAGATGATGAAAGAAAAGTGTTTGAGTCTGATAAGACGAATTTAATCAAGAAAAGTGTTTTGATCATTGCTAAAAGCAAAATTTTGGAAAAAGTTTTTGAAAACGAAAGGAAAACTTTTGAAGAGAAAATTGGTAAACCTTCAAACAAATTATCTGTTTTAGAAACGAATCTTGTGAATGAATGGACAATGAGATCTGAATCTCAAACAAAATTTGATATGATTATGGAAGAAAGAGATCATCTATTGTGCAAAATTAGAAAACCTGAAGGTTTTACAACTGCTTCAAGTTCAATTTTTAAGTTAAATTCTCTTTCTACAATAAATATCCGTAAGAATAACTCATCTTCAAGTGTCAAAACAAACAGTTATTCTAACAGTTCCAAATCATATAGTTCTTGACCTTCTCGGACCCATTATTCTAATTTATTTCACAATGATTTTGTTGCTAATTCCGGTAATTTTAAGAAGTTTAAAATGGTTTAGAGAAAGAAGCCAACTATAAATGATAATGTTGGAAACATGTCACATACATCTCCTGTAGTTGATGCAAAATCATTTGTTTCCAAGACTGATTTGCCTTATTTTGTCAGGTCAATCAATCAGCTAATCAGTCTAAGCGCCACAAAGATTTGTTGTTCTACTTGCGGAACAAATGATTTTGTCAACCAAAGGTATATTCATAAATGGTATGGTACTTATAGTATCCCCATATCCCTATTTGATGTCTCTAAATCTATCCTTCGAGGACCCAACAAACCTTGGATGCCAAAATCCTTTTAATCTATTTTGTAGGTATGTCATGTGTGTTCTAAATACAGAATATTCACATCACATGGCATAATCATTCAAAAGGTTATTCTACATTTCAAGGGGAGTGCCATATTTTTATACTTTATTGTTTAGCTTCATAGTACTCAGCTATAGACCTGCAGTTAATTTTGGCTTCTAAATATCTCAGTTCAGAACCCGTTTTACATTGGATTTTGACTTCCGAATACGTTTGTTCAAAACTCGACCTTCATTGTTTCAACTCTTTGTGTGTTAGGAATTAGAAGTTTCAATGGTCAATCCAGAGCCGGAAGGACCTATCCATGAAACACATCCCTAGGTTAGATATTTTGAAAGGATGTGATTAAGATTAAATGTTGAGAGACTGAGTGTTTATGCGTTAAAGAAAAAGTGAGAGTGTGACAAGACTTAAAAAAAATATTTGGTCTTTACCAAACCTAAACAGTTATCCGGGTAGCCACACGATCTATTCATTCTCGATTCTTTAGAGATGAATATTGAAATAAACATGGACCCAATGTCGATAACTTGTGTCACCCCACCTAGCTACTCAAGTATCTCACAAAAGGTGCTTGTTTCATATATTACGGAGATTCAACATACTGTCTATCTATTCTTCACTCAGAAGATTTAGATATTGAAACAAGAAGACACACCTCCGGTCTTCGAACTTTATATTCCTTGCACATTGAGTCTCTTCAACCAAAATATCTACAATTTTTTTACACTTTGCACGAGTCTTTGTGATTCCACATGCATATTTTTGTGTTTATGCCGGAACAGTTTGAGAATTTGGGTTTATAACTTACTTCTGTGATAACTGGAAGTCCTATCAGTGCTAATCCGATGCCAACACTGAATATAGGCCACTTAATTAAATTTACATTTGATTTAAGTGATAATAGTTGCTATTTGTGCTTCTATGCTACCTTTTTTTACCCATCATTTCGCTTATTGTCTTTGATAATGTTCATAATGATTCGGATTCTCCTTATCATTTCGAGGGGGAGAAATAATGTATCAAAGACGCATACAAAAAGATAACATGGAGAAAACAAGAAAAGAAAGGAAAATTCATCAAAGGAAAATTCATTGGATCATCCGACAACCTCAATGCCTAACCCAACAACCTCAGAGATATCTCGACATTTTGATCCGACATTCTTTTGTCTCTTTCATTATACAACAAAGTTTTACTCAAAGAAAGATTTACCCTACGACAGCGCAGCTCGTTCGACTTTCTATTCGTGAACGTTATGCTAATGTTAAGGGGGAGCTATGGAGCTTATCAAGTGATCATATTCGTAGGGGGAGCAAAAGATTCAGGATAAAGATTTGTTGACAAAATTTCATCGTCTTCAAAAGTGTTGATTTGCTGAAGTGTAATCTCGAATACAAAGGAGAAGATTGTTAAGTCTGAAAATACTGTATCCGAGATCACAAATATTGAAGACATGAAGGGCTAAAGTGTAACGTCAACAAAGTCATCAATATGGAATGGTTTAAATGTTAGGAAAAGTTTAAGGATTAGGAAGGATTCTATTTACGGCAAGTGTATAATGCCAATCTTTTTAGTTTTCTTATTGTGATAAATGTTCTATCATATAAATAGAGGGTTAAGACTAGCATTAGAAAACTAGATCATTACACTTTGCACGAGTCTTTATCATGTTCTTGCATATTGTTTGTGATGAATTACATCGTTACCTGATTAAACTAGGATCCACAGAGTTTCATGCAAACATCATGACCGTCTTCAAGAGCAACAAGCTAACAAAGTTATTGAGGTACTTGATTTAGGAGAAATCCCAAGTGGTCGAGGCCTCAACCAAGAAACTTCTATCATTGAGAGTGGGTGACAGATGTTGGGGATCACACTCAGGTATTATGGTGAGGATGATTGTTTTGTATACATCTGTGATAGATGTGCTTGAATATAGAGGAAGTCGGATTAACCCAAGAACAAAAATGTGAAGCTCTTCATCTATTTACATCCTTGCAGTCTTTTGATTTCCTATTTTGTCTGCACTTTATGAAGACTTTATCGAGTATTACCAACGAGTTATCTCAAGCCTTGCAAAGAAAAGAACAAGATATTATAAATGCAATGAACTTGGTTGGACTTTGCAAGAAGCAACTACAAACTTTGAGAGATGATGGTTGGGATTCTATGCTCAACAGAGCTACTTTGTTTTGTAAGAAACATGAAATTAATGTTTGAAATATGAATGACATGTAATTACCTCCTAGACGGTCACGCCGAAAAGATCCACGGATATCAAACTTACACCACTATTGTTGAGTTATTTTATGCAGTTTTTGATCTACAACTTATGGAATTGGAGAACCGTTTTAGTGAGACTACCACTGAGTTGCTTCTTTGTATCGCCTATATCAATCTGATCAACTCTTTTTCTAGCATTTGATAAAAGAAAATTGATTTGTCTTGCTCATTTCTATCCAAATGATTATTCTGCGATGGAGATATGATACTTGATGATCAATTTGAAACCTATATTCTTGATATGCAGACTTCACCATATTTTTCAAATCTAAACGGGGTCAGTTATCTTGCAAAAATAAATGGTTGAAAAAAAAAGAGATAAGGTGTCCCCGTTGGTTTACTTACATATAAAATTAGTATTGGCATTGTCGGTTAAAACAACAATAGTTGAGAGATCATTTTATGGTCTGCGTATTGTTAAAAAACAGGTTGCACAATAGACTGGGAGATCAATGGATTAATGTTAACTTGGTAGGTTTTAATCGAAAATATGTTTTTATGGACGTTAAGATTGAAGATATCATTGATATGTTTCGAAAAAAAATGAAAACTCGTCGGGGTCATTGCTGAATCAATACATTTGGTTTTTCTTGTCTGAATGTTGCTATCAATACAATATTGTCGGGGTCATTGTTGAATCGGTAATGAGGACCACCCCAAAAAAAATCCTGACTCCACACTTGTTGGTGAGTATAGTGGTGGTTGGAGGGGTTGTGTGGTTCGTGGAGGAGGTGGTAGTGGAAAAGTGTTGTATCACCCTAAGTTTTCAATCATGGTGACATGTAACCGCGACTTAGATCGTGACCCAAGCCATATGTAGCACCAGAAATTAGGTCCAACAAGTACACACGACCTCTCATGCAAGTATGGTCACTGAGAGAGTCACATGACCACTCTAGTTTGAGTGTCTAGTCGAAGTGTGTGACTCGTGACTTAGTGGTGGTTGGAGGGGTTGTGTGGTTCGTGGAGGAGGTGGTAGTGGAAAAGTGTTGTATCACCCTAAGTTTCCAATCATGGTGACATGTAACCGCGACTTAGATCGTGACCCAAGCCATATGTAGCACCAGAAATTAGGTCCAACAAGTACACACGACCTCTCATGCAAGTATGGTCACTAGAGAGTCACATGACCACTCTAGTTTGAGTGTCTAGTCGAAGTGTGTGACTCTCTACATGACCCGAGCCGTGGAAGAGGTTGTGTATGATCAACAAACAAGATAAAGCCCTTTTTGCTAGGCTTTGCTATTCTAATTTCATCCTCCTCATTTCTTTCTAACTTTTGACGCCTTTGGTTGCCTTTGGTGCGATTTTGAGAAGCATTTTGAGTCTTTTGGGGGCATGGACTAGAATATTTGATTGAGGATTCAAGTCAAACCAATGTAAGCTCAATATTTGGGGTAGGAATCTAGATTTAGGTAGAATCTTGTAAGATAAGTTTCAAATTACTTCGAGTCTATAAACGTTATCTTTTAGATTCTTATCAAATTTTGTTTAATTTAATATTATGAGATTTTGCCTCCAAAGTAAATATCAAAACAGTAAAGAAAGTGGGTTCAAGTGGCCTAAACCCCACTTACAAACCACTTTAGCTACTGTTTGTTTGTTTGTTTGGAATTGGCACAGCAACGATGATTCCTGTTTTGAAAGACTTCTACACATGGTTTTCTATTCCAACTCAAATTCTTGTTATCATGGGACGGTGCTCTAAATCAAGGATATATGTCTATCCTTTTTCCATCTAAATCCACAAATAATATTCATATAATTATTTGTTGTTATCCAAAACCATGATCGTACATACATATATATATTGGTTGCATAGAATTAAATATTGACAACACAAAAATATGATCTCATTCATTTTCATTGTAATTTTCTTTTCCAAGCATTGTACTTAATCATTGATAGTGAATTTTTCGGTGGTGTCCTCTGCCTGTGATTTTTCCCGATTTGGGTTTTCCACGTAAATTTGGGTTTCGTTTTATTCCTCGTTTATTTTCTGCATTAATTTACTTGTGTGTGTGTTTTGTTTCTCAATCTCGTTTTGGATTTATTTGTTCGTTAAAGTTTACGATATATAATTCTCGATTTCCACTTAATCGATACGTTTCTTATTTGAAGCATTGGTTTTGGGTTAATTATCGAGACGATTTTGTTTCGGTTTTAAAACAAATATATTTTTCTTCTTATTACATTTGATTTCCTAAACCATGAGAAATGTTTATTTTTTAGTTTATGGGACATTTTGAGCCACAAAACCATAAGAGTGACTTTTTTTATGATTTCTTACATCTAATCTTACATATTTGTCATAATTGTCATTTGATGCGGTTTAAGTATAAAAATCATTACGAAATGTTTATAAATGAGCTTATGGAATGTATTGAGGCATTAATCATCTGAGTTTGATCATTTGAAGATCCATCTTCATGAATTATGGTTTAAAAAAATAGAAATTAAGGAAATTAATATCTTGAGGTAGTTTAACCGGTAAGCTTTTAGGTTTGCTTACTAGACTTGATATTACGTGAGACCAGCTTGTTTTCGTTCGACTCGTGAGATCATATTTTTACACTTGAAACTTCACAGCAAATCACTGTGATTCGGTGAGTAAAAAAAATTCGATGTTTTCGTGAGACCATATTTTTACACTTGAAACTTCACATCATAACACTGTGAAGGTAACAATTATAGTGTTTTTGTGTGAAGGTTCAATTTTTGTTTACCTTCACAGTTATTTGCTGTGAAGTTTCAAATGTAAAAATGCGGTCTTATGGGTTTCACGTCAACCCAACCCTTACTCACTAACTCGGGTTTTCTTAGAACAATAGAATACCAATCGATAGTTAAGATAAGTATAAACTTTCTCATATAATACTACTAAAATATAAGGCTTTCACCTATGACCATTTTCCTGGGAAATTAGTACCTGAAGGGTGATTCGTTACAAAACCGTCACAAAAATTGGTGGTTAATTTGTTGGTGGGTAATAAAATCAGTGACAGATTATCCAAGAAATTTCTGGGTAATCCGTTGACATTTTCTTGAAAACATTGGATTTTACAGAAACCGTTAGTATTTCCTGGGTGATTCATGATAATCATCAAAAAAAATTTCTCTGGATGAAAGTCATTTGTTTTGTAGCGTAAAAAAAATCCTAGTGGGCAAGTTTGAATTCATTGAATAAAATGACTAATGAGCATAATAGACTTGGCCACTATCATTGAATGGATATCACCTCTTCCTAAATCTCTCATAATTACCCACTCAATTTAAACAATCTTATATCAAAGTTCTGTTTATGATATATTTCTGAAATCATTGAAATTTTAATGATTATTTTTTGAAATACATTATATAAATGAACCGTTTATATCTGTTGAAAGTTACACAAAATAATGTTCTAAAATTGATGAAATACTACCTAATATTGAATGAAAAACGATATAGTAATAATTGTTATAAATAAACACTTTGAATGGTATAAAATTATTTTTTCTTTAAAATAAATGTAGAATAAAAAAATAATTATTTGAAAAGTGCTTTGGATAACAAATAACTATAAATTAACTCCTTGATTACATTATCTTACAAAAAAATTAGCTATCGATGACAAGGAGCTGTCGGTCATATGCTAAATTTGACCGTTCTGAATTGCTAGAAAAGTTGATTTAGATAATTATTTTTTAAAAATAGGTGGGTTTAGACCAGTCTGTTAAGATTAACGGACGGATATAGACAAGATAGAAAATATATTCGAACATGGTCATTCGGTTTGTCTATATATTTCAAAAAATATAATCGATTAAGTTTATTTATAAAAATTGTTTGATTGAAAAAAAAGAACTTAATAGAAGCCCTCGTTAGCTGGATGTGTGTCTCTATTTTTATATTAGCGTTTTTATGTATATTTTATGATCTTATTTGTTGTAAAAATTAACCTACTTATTTTAGATGACGAAATATTTGATTTTTAAAGGATCGAAATTTTGGAAGTTGCTAAAGAAATTGGAGATACATATTTTGCGAAGCTATTCTCACTTTAGTTATGATATGACCATGTACCTCTAGTCTTATTTTAAGATTCAAAGAGAACCGTGTATTTTGAATAAGTTTGCATAATTGCATAGCTTATGATTTTGCATAGTTAGTGTTTTTTTAAAAGTAAATGACTTGTTAGGTTGTGAGGCTTGTTCAACTGGTTTATAGTACTAATAAAGACAGTTTATGAAGTCTACAAAAATTTTTGGGTTTACTAAAATTAGGTTAGACCTTGTTTGTGTCCTATTTATAATACCTCAAAATTTGAAAAAAAGTGACTAAATTAAAATCGTTAATTGAAAGACGTCGTTTAATACAAGGTTAAAAGTCAATTACTTTTGAATTAAATCCTTAGAGCATCTTCAACAATTTTCCTATAATTTTCTTAAAATAGAGAACCAAATGACAAAATCTCCAAAAAAAATTATATTTATCTCCAACAAATTCTCTATAATTTCACCAAAATAATATTAAAATATTGCATCATCTATTAAAATATTATTTCTTTCATTAAATATTTATTTTTCAATTTTTTTTATTGGTCAATTCATTTGGTAATCATTTTTGGAGTGAACTCCATATTTGGAGAAAAATTCACTCTCTCTTTTACTTTCTCTATTTTGGAGAAAGTTTTGGGAAAGTTTTTAAAGCAAATTTTTTGTTCAAAGTCTCCATATTTCTCTTTTTCTCCATTTTGAAGAAGCTCTTGAAGATGCTCTTAAAAGTACACAAGAGATGAGATAGTGCTTAGGTTTCCAAAGTTGCAAAGTCAATTTTTTTGTGAGGTTGATAATTTGTTTTTACATTACATATCCCATAAACATGTCCTATAAACAGGATGTCGCCACCCACGGATTTACGGGCATAATAATTCTTTTAATTTTTTAAGACAATAAAACGTATATAAAAGCTCTAAATTCTTCAATTTCATGTATAAAATTTAACTAATTATAAAAATTATTAGTTACTATAAAATATTAACGAACTGAACCTGCTTGTCCAAAAAAAAAATTGCATCTTACATGTATGTACATTACTTTTAATAGGCCAATTCAGAACTTCTTAATTTTCGATAACATTATTGAAATATAATTTTCTAACGAGTCGAACAAGTTACTTTTAATAAGCTATTATGCTTAAAGTAGGGATGTTCACGGGTTGACTTAATTGGGTTGAAGTCATTTCAACAATTCAATCTAATGCTTGCGGTTTGAAAATTTTCAACCCAACCCAAAAAGTACGGGTTGATCGGGTTGATACTTTAGTAAATCAAAATATTCTTCTAACCTTAAATAAGTTGTTTTCTCAAGCCTACTCGTAATTTTGTTTTCATAGTCAACCAATCGATACAACTTTTTCATAGTTATTTAATCTTAAGTATGTCACATTCAATTAATTTCCTCAATTTGCATACATGCAAATATATATATATATATACATATATATATAAGGGCAGGTTCATACGAGAACGCTAATTTTTTACGAGAACACGATGAGCTTTTTTTCGTGTAGAGAATCATATATGATTCATGTAGTGATTTTGATGCACATACAAAATCAGGTCATTTTGATGTTAGTACAAAATCAAATGTGATTTTTTGATGTTGGTACCAAATCACATGTGATTTTATACATAAAAAAAACTCCTCGCATCCTCGTAAAAAGATACCGTCCTCGCATTAACCTCCCTCTATATATTTATACATACACACACATATATATATATAGAGAGAGGAAAGTTCAACCGCGAACTCAAATTTGGGTGTGAACATGAGAACAAATGAAAGCGCAACAAGTGTCTGAATGTAGATTATTCAGACTGAATAATCAAAGAAATATTCAGACTGAATAAAACTGAATATAGTATTTATTCAGACAAAATAAACACTATATTCAGTTTTATTCAGTCTGAATATTTCTTTGATTATTTAGTCTGAATATGACACGTGTCGTGCTCTCATTTGTCCTCATGTTCACAACCAAATTTAAGTTCTCATTTGAACTATATATATAGGGGAGAGTTGAAATGAGAACTCAAATTTGGTTGTGAAGGTAAGGACAAATGGGAGGGCGACACGTGTCATATTCATAAAGAAAAATATTCAGACTGAATGTAGTATATGAAGAAAAATATTCAGACTGAATGTAGTATTATTTAGGAGGACAAATAAAAGTGCGACACTTGTCATATTCAGACGGAATATAGTATTATTCAGTCTGAATAATACTAAATTCCGTCTGAATATGACAGGTGTCGCGGTCTCATTGGACAGAAAAGAGAAATCATCAATCCTCCTGATTGATACAGGGGCTTCTAGCTTAGATGAACGAGGAGGAATTTGAATTCTGGTTGCTTCCATGGCTTTGATGAAGTTTATTCTTCTTTCTTCTTCTTCAGGCTCCCTTATTATTTGTTTAAGTACACACCTTTGAACAAGGCCTTCTTCTTCTTCAGATTCAGTATCGGATATGTACAGGAACTGCTCTTTAGAAGAAGGTTCATTCAGGAATGAAGAACCCTTTGGGCAACAGAAGTTTGGGGAGGAGATTGAGCTTCAGAATGAGGGATATAAGTGACGAGAGGAAGGCATACCTCAGTAATGAGCTACCTCTCTGAATTTACAGGAGTAGAATCAAGATCTACAACTTCTTTATTTTTCTCTAAGGGTCAAGGTTGATCTTTTTCAGGATTTTCCATGTCCCCTAAAGGACTTCTAAAAACAACTCCCCCTGATGGTGTCGTTTCTGGTCTGTTGGTAGTCCAAAAGTCATCATCATCATAATCATCATTATCCTTGAGGGATCTTCGCTTGATTTTGCTGTATTTCAGCAATAGCCTTGGCCTGACTTTCAGCCTACTGAGAGAGAGCTTTTACCTCTCGCTCAATGGAGCATTGGGAGTCTCTCACTGTATGAAGATCAGTGGAGAAATTGTTGATAGCCACCTTCATGGCAGGGACCCCAACCACTTGCTTGAAGATTTTCTGTGAGGCGAACCACAACTTGTCTACCCGTTGCCTTGTGGTCGCACACTCATTCACAAGAAACTCAATTGCTGGGAATGAGGGATGAGCCAGAGAAATCTGGGGTATGTCCATAGGGATAGAAGGAAATATGGGAAGGACCTTCTCCTTCTTAACATCTCTTAAATCGGCAGTTGAAGGTGCCTTCGATGATATAGGCGTGCTGATAGGAGTGGAGGTTGTGACAGAAGTTGCTAAAGTAAATTGAGGTTCAGCGACACCTGTAGATAACAAAGAAAGATGAGCCAAAAAAAGCTCAGGGTTAGCAGAAGGAAGTGGGTAGGTAAAGTGTTTACACATGGGTGCCTTCAGAGTATCTGAAGGATTACTCTCAGGGATGGTACATGCGACGGTAATGTCCTAAGGATCACTGACCTGTTTCTGAGAATGCTTAAGAGAAGCATTTTCAGGTCCTCTACAGGTTGCTTTCCAGAGATCAGATTGTCGAAACAAACCGATGTCTGAATAGCACGTTGTTGAATCTCATCAGGGATGGGGACAACCATACCTGAATCATAGGTTGATGTGAGGAGCAAGGAAGATGAGATAGAAGAAGATGAGAGGGCAGTGCCTGTGATACCTGATACAGCCTCAGTGTGGCTGACAAAAAACAGTTTCAGAGACCGAGGTCACTGAAAAAGGAGGTGGTGCTGATAAAGCAGCAACAGAAGTAGGAGTTGTTGTCGTGGTTGTGGGGAGGTTTGTAGAGAAGGTAGGATAAATCCCAAAATCCGAGAGAGTGCTTGATTGAGTGACACTCTTATTGAATTTCTTGGAAGCTGGCTTTAGTGCGATGGACATTTTGTGTCCATCGGTTGGTTGTTTTCGCTTCTCAGCTAAAGGAGAAATGCCTTGGTTAGTCACTGAGGGGATTTGCAGTGACGTAGGCATGGAAGCTACCAGAGAGGTAGAGATAGTTGATACAGCATCAACAGCAGCAGTACCCTAAATAACCTGCAGCATGTATGGAGTGTAGGGAGCATCTCCATCTTTTTCATCCATCTCGAGAGCCTTCTTCCCAATTTGAGAGAAATTTTGGTTTCCCTCAGTGGGGTATCCCTTAGAGATCGCTGTGAAGAGGATGGCAGCGAACCTAAGGAAAGCAATATCTTTGTCCCTCTTCTGGTATTTGACCCGGTTGTATAGTTCGCTGAATATATATTCAGCGAAGTTCAGCTTCCGACCGGTGCAGAGAGCGACCGCCATCTCTTGGGAGGGATTGCTAGCCTGATCCTGTGAGCCAAATTTGGAGCTTAAGCACTGAATAACGTGCATCCAAATATATTACCTCGCTGGCATGCGCTTCTTTTCCACCTTAGTGATGGACTTGACGATCTACTTCGTCTTTTTGTCAATTGGCCAAACATAGCCAGTGTCATCAAGGAAGGCCTGAATTTTCTTAGTCGTTGGAGCAGCAACCCATTTTCCATTGTCCTCCTTAGTTGGAAGACGGAGAGCGTTCCTTATCACTCCAGAGGTGATAACTATGGTGCCAAGGGCAGTAGTGAACTGAATGGCAGGGAGATTTCTTCCTTTTTTGTTGGTGAGGGTAGTGTAGTAAACAGTGTGCCAGTATTGTTGAAGATGAGCAGTGATCCCTACAGGGACATGGATGAAGGCGTACTTCAGTGGGCACTGCTTGATGATGCAGGCACCATCCTTCAGATAGGCACGTTCAGCAGGGATGTCAGTGATAGCAACATAGTTGCTCGGTTTCACCATGGCTTGTTCAGGAGGAAAGCTGGCCTCTGGTGCAGCAACGAAGGTAGTGACAGGGATGACCTCAGTTTCAGATTGAGAGATGTTGCTTGAAGTTGCCATTTCTGTTTCAAAAATTGGAACACCAAATAGAAAAATCTTGGCTTAATACAAAAAAATATGTATAAACCAGAGTATTTTTGGTACAAAGGTTACCAAATAGAAAATATAATGAAAACAAGTGTTTTGATGAACAAAGTCAAAATACTTGTTATTTGGCTGAGTTTTAAAAAGAAATTTTAAACAGGTAAACCAAATGTTAGTGATTTTGGTAAAGAAAGTATACCAAAAACAAGTATTAGAGGGTTTTTGAAAAGAAATTTGGATTAAACTTTCCAACAATTCTTCTGTTCTAAGAAGAAAAGACTTAGAATAGGTTTAAGAGATTTTGGTTTTAATCCAGATTTAAAGAAGAAATCTTTATAACAAGATGTTATAAAAGATTTAAGAATGAAGTAAACAACATTCTTGTTGTTTTTTAGAGAAGAAAGGGTTAGATCAAACCTTGAGAGTTAAGACCAGAGAAAAAACGCACAAGTGCATGTTCTTGGTGTTCTTGAGAAAGCTTTGAAGATTCGAGAGCGTTTCTTGCTTTTGAAAGTTTTGAGCGCGTAAAGAGTGAAATGAAATAGATTTCACTTTATATGGGAGGAGACGATACGGAGTAGAAAAAGACGAATCGACGGTTTTAGCTTTTTTGAGAAAGAGGTAATAATGGCCTACGACACGTTCTTAGGGTTTGATTGGATAGGAGACGTTGAGGCCGTCGTGTGTCAGAAAAAGTTCTGGCGTGTTCTTTTCAAAAAATAAAACGATTATCATTAAAATAATGGTAATCATTATCTTTAAATTCCTCCTATCATTAAGAACAAATGTGTTTTCAGTGATGGGTTTAGTTTGTAGGATTCATTTCCTGAATAGAAAGACATTCAGAGAGTATAAGAGATTCGAAGTCATACCTGAATGATATCTTTTTAGAATTCAACGAATGACTGAAAAATTTGAAATTCATTTTTACAATCACTGAAAGTGTAAATCACTGAAGAAGTTATTCTTCCATGTTTAACATTCCTAGTTCGTTGATTAACATATTAAATCTTGATTCTTCAAGAGGTTTTGTAAAAAGATCAGTGAGTTGAAAATCAGTGGGGATAAAATGAAGTTCAATTTCACCATTTATAATGTGATCTCTGATAAAAAGATATCTGATCTCGATGTGTTTGGTCTTAGAGTGAAGTACAGGGTTGTTTGCAATTGCGATAGTACTAGTGCTGTCACAATATATAGGAATTTTTGATAGCTGAATATCATAATCAGCAAGCTGATTTCTCATCCAAAGAATTTGGGCACAGCAACTCCCTGCTGCGACATATTCAGCTTCAGCAGTTGATGTGGATACTGAATTTTGCTTTTTACTCGTCCAACTGATCAACTTTCCACCAATGAGCTGACACCCACCAGTGGTGCTTTTCCTATCAATTTTGCATCTTGCAAAATCACTATCTGAATAACCCATTATATCGAATCCCGAGTCTCTAGGATACCAGATACCAACATTAGGAGTCCCTTTCAGATACCTGAGGATTCGCTTTACAGCGATAAGATTCGATTCTTTGGGTTCAGATTGATATCTAACACATAAACAAGTGGCATACATGATATCAAGCCTACTAGCACTTAGATAAAGTAAGGATCCTATCATTCCTTTATAGGCAGTGACATTAACAGGTTTACCATCAGGGTCCTTATCTAAAGACAGAGGAGGTGCCATAGGGTTTTCATTGAAAAACTCTGAGTTAAATCAAATGTCTTCAGCATATCTTTAACATATTTACTTTGACAAATAAAGAGGCCTTTTTCAGATTGTTTTACTTGAATACCAAGAAAATATGTTAGTTCACCCATCATACTCATTTTGTATTCCTTTTTCATTCGTTTGCCAAAACGAGTGCAAATTTTAGGATTTGTGGAACCAAAGATAATGTCATCTACATGTATCTGAGCAAGAATGATATGTCCCTTACGTTTCTAAGAAAGAGGGTTTGATCAATCTTACCACGAACAAACTTTTCAGCGAGAAGGTATTTAGAGAGAGTGTCATACCATGCACGGGGAGCTTGTTTCAACCCGTAGAGTTCCTTATCTAGCTTATATATGTATCTTGGATGTCTTGCATCAGTGAAGCCAGGAGGTTGTTCGACATAGACTTCTTCCTTCAACTTGTCGTTTAGGAAGGTACTCTTGACGTCTATCTGATAGACTTTGAAATTTTTGTGGGTAGCGAAGGCTAGGAACAATCTGATTGCTTCTAACCTTGCTACTGGAGCAATAGTTTCATCATAGTTTATCCCTTCCTCTTGTCTGTATCCCTAAGCAACAAGTCGAGCCTTGTTGCGGGTTACAGTGTCGTTTTCGTCTAACTTGTTATGAAACACCCATTTGGTGCCTATAACGGTTTTTTCAAAGGGTATGGGAACAAACTTCCAAACTTTGTTTCTCTTAAACTCAGAGAGTTCTTCTTGCATGGCAATAATCCAATCTTGATCAAGGATAGCTTCATCGATCTTCTTGGGTTCTATAACAGAAATAAAGTTTACATATAGACATATGTTAGCCATACTTCTTCTTGTCTGAACACCTATACAGGGATCACCAAATATTTGATTGATGGGATGATTTTGAGTCCATCTTTGAGCCGGTAGCTAAGGATTTGGATCAACTGATGATTCAACGGCCTGTTCAGGAGTTGAAGAAGATAGATCAGCGTGACGTTCTTCATTTTCTCAAATCGTCTCAGGAGGAGGTCCTAAGGGAATTTCATTTCTTGGAGAAGAGGGAGATGCTTGGTTATTCACTGAAGAATTTCCAACAGAGGGACTGGATGGAGAAATCTGATTGAATGGAGTAACATTCATCCCTGATGAGAAAATGTTACTATTCAGCGACGTAGGAATAAGAACAGGACCATCATCATCATTATTTTCAGTGACAGAAGGTGTACTGAAATAAGATTCAGGTTCCCCATAACGAGATTTCATCCAGTTGTTCAGTTCTTCATCTTCTTCAGGGATAGAAGTGGAATTTGAAGGACGAGATTCATCAAAGTTGACAATAAAGGTTTCCTCTACATGTTGTCTTCTTTTATTGAAGACCCTGAATGCCTTGGATACAGAGGAGTACCCAAGAAATATACCATCATCAGCTTTGGGATCGAACTTTCCCAAATGATCTCTGTCATTCACGATGTAACAATTACATCCGAAGATATGCAAGGGTTCTATTGAATGGGTCTTCTCATGAAATAATTCATAAGCAGTTTTCTTGAATCTTTTTACAATCAGGGATCGAATTTGAGTGTAACAGGCAGTATTGATTGCTTCAGTTCATAATTGAGTTGGAAGATGAGATTCGCTGAGCATTGAGCGAGCAGCTTCGATAATAGTTCGATTTCTTCTTTCAGCAACACCATTTTGCTGAGGAGTCCTTACTGAAGAGAAATTATGAGTAATACCTTTTTCTTCAAAGAAATTTACCAGGGTAATGTTTTTTTGAATTCAGTACCATGATCACTTCTTATGGAACGAACTGGAACATTGTTCAGCAACTCAATCTTCTTGATGAAAGAAATTATTTCATCAGGGGTAGCACTCTTAGATCGTAGAAAAAAAACCCAAGTATATCTAGAATATTCATCTACTATCACAAGAGTATATTTCTTCCCTTATATGGATTGGACATTGACAGGTCCAAAAAGATCCATATGGAGTAGGTGAAGAGGAGTGGTTATTGAGGATACTTGCTAAGAGCCGAACGTGGCTCTTGTCAGCTTGCCTTTTTCACATGCTGAGCAAAGAGATTCCTTTGCAAAGCCATGTTTAGGTAGGCCTCTGACAAGTTCCTTTCTTGACAAATCATTTATCATTTTGAAGTTAAGATGAGAGAGTCTCTTATGCGAAAGCCAATTGACATCAGAGGAGGCTCTTGATAGAAAGCATACATTGTCAGAGTGAGTGTTTTCCATATTGATGACGTATAGTTCTCTGATCTTTCGCCTTTTAAAGCAAGCATGTCATTTTTGTCAGTAACCGCACATCTATTCATTGTGAAAAAAACTTTAAAGGCTTTATCACAGAGTTGACTAACGCTCAATAGATTGTGCTTTAGTCCTTCAACATATGCAACTCGAGAAAAGGAGGTTGCTCCGTTGGATAGAATGCCATAACCTCTGGTGTATATTGCCATTTCCACCAAAGGTCACTGAAGGACCATTTTCCTCCTTATATTCAGCGAGCAGAAATTTTATGCATGTCATGTGCCTTGAGCATCTGCTATCTAGATACCAGATACCTTTAGCACTCTTCAAAAATAAGGGGATCAATTTTTCATAGGTACCCATATTACTATGGGTCATGCATTATTAGTGGAAGTAACAGGAGAACTAGAGGAGGTACTAGCTGAAACTTTATCCTTGACAGTTTTATCCTTCGCTGATTTTGCAGCTTGGGCAATTTTCTTTCCATGGGATAATTTTTCAGCTTTAGTGGCATTTGGACATTTGCTAGCAATGTGGGTAGTCTCACCACAGTGATAGCACTTCCTATATTTGAAAATAGGTTTTGAACTAAAAGCATGCTGAGTGGAGATCATGTTTTTAGGACAGGATCCAAGAATTCCCTTTTCCATAGACTTGGGAGGAACCACTGGTTTCTCAGGTTCAGAAGGAGTCAAATCAATCTTAGCCCGAGGAGTTGGTCTCTGAGAGAAATCAGGGACCTTCTTCTTGGATTTAGAAGGTTGATTTACTGAAAGAAAAGAAGAATTTTTCTTTAGTGAAGGGAGTTTCTTGTCCTTGGAAACTTGACTAATGAACTTGTCTTTAGTCACTTTCCCTGAATCCTTGGGAAAAGGTTCATAAGGTCTTGTCTCTGAGATAGAAGTGCTCTGAGACGAGGGGTCAGGGATAGCAGAAATAAACATTCCAAATTTCAGCGTGGAACGGTCAGTGTTAATTTCTTCTTGGTCAAAGGAATATCCAAGACCACTTTTGACCTTAGCAGGAATATGAGCTTTTATGATCTCACTTATCTTATCAGAAGATTTACACCATCCTTCAATGGTGGCTTTCTCAGCCTTAAGATCAGCGATGGCCTTTTCGCGCTCAGTGATAGCTTGTTGTCTTTCAATACTTATGGTCTGATTTACAAAGATTTGGTCCTTAAGATCTTCTTCGATCTTAGTATTCTTTGATTTTTAGATGGCAATTCTTTAGTTGTTCTGATAGATCAGTGTTAATTTGTTCAACTTTGATCTTGCCATTTAGAACAATGTAAAATTCAACAGTCATAGAGTCAAGAGCCGACAAGCTACCATTTTCAGGTATAGAGGAGTTAGAAGGAATGACTACCTGCGTTGATGGACACTCTGAAGAAGATGTGTCAGATGCCTCTTCAGCTTCTTCAATTCTGGCCATAAGACATACTAGAGTTATGTCTTTTTCATCTGATTCGGATTCATCAGTGGTATCTGCCCAATCGTCTTCCTGATCCCAATCTGCCTCTTCAGCGACAAGGCATTTTCCTATTCGCTGGTTATTTCTTAGATTCTGATATTTTCCTTTTAACTTAGAATGTTTTTCCTTTTTAGATTTATCAGAGATCTGAGAAGTTGTTGGTGTAGCGAGTTTCTTGGATCTACACTCACTTGCAAAGTGACCCTTGCACTGACAATTATAGCATATTGCTGAAGCCTTATCAGCAAGAGAAGTTTTTGGCTTATCAGAGTCAGTGATAGCCTTAGTTTTTCTAAAATTACTTTTTCTGGCAAATCTTCTAAAGTTATTAGTGAGAAGGGCCAGAGAGCCATCAAAGTCAGAGATGTCAGCATCGGTGAGTTCTTCTGAGTCAGCATGATTTAACTCAGTGATAGAGGAGATAGTAGAAGAAACATGTTTTGAAGGTTCTACCTCTAAAGTCACAAGTGCCAAAGAAGTACTTTTGTCACCTTTGATATCCTTCAAGAGATTTCTTTTTAGAGCTTGAGATTGCTCCATTGATCGAGTAGTGCCTCCATGAAATTTTTTCAGGATTTCAGCATTTGAGTACTCTCTGTTGACAGTTTTCATGTCAATCAAGAGACAGTTAAATCTTTGGTGAATTTGAGAAAGTGTTTCATTTTTCAGAAACATAAAGCTTTCATATTGTCTTACCAAATTAATGCTACGAGTTATCTGAACTTCGTCAGTTCCTTCATATTGAATACAGAGAGTATCCCACATGGTTTTAGATGTTCTCACTTTCATCGTAGAGTGATAAACTTCATCTGGAAGAGACATGACAATTATAGATCTAGCTTTTGAATCAACAGTTAGTTCTATTTTGTCTTCATCACTCCATTCAATTGGAGTTTTGACAATTCGTCTCCCAGTGATAGCTGAAGAGGTAGCAGTGGCAGAAACTGCAGGATCCAGGACTGTAGGAACAAATGGTCCATTCTCTAGATAATAGGGGATCTTAGGATCTGACCCTTCTAAGAATAGAGTCATTCTTTCTTTCCATAGAGGGAAATTATCACGGCTATATCTTGGAGGTTTAGCTAAAGATCCATTATCTATGTAGTTGGTGTTTGTGTTAGTCATTTTAAAATAACTTGTTAAAAAGTTGTTTTAAAGAGTAGTAAGCAGAAAACACTGCTCTGATACCACTTGTTGATCCCAAAGGGGTCTACAAGAGTTCAAAGATATAGCACAGTTTGTTGGGGGGGGGGGGGGGGTTGAATACAAAAACAAGTAGATTTACGTTTTTAAATAAGTTTATATTAATAAACAAACTTATAGTTACAAGCGGAATAAGAACAAGTATAAAACCTATTCTGTTGTAACTAAGGAAAGCACTAAGTTGATGCACAAGGAATGAAAGAAACAACAATAGAGGTTTTAAGAGAGAAAGAAGCATGCATAAAGATGGAAAGAGGTTTCCCATCTATTTATACCCATTTGCATTTAATGCAAAGAAAAACGTACATGTCATGTGTCAAACATGTGGAGGATGTTTTTCCTTTGGTTAATAGGATGGCCATGCTTTTTGTTGGTCCCAATAAGGGTCTACAAGAGTTCAATCAAGAGAGAACAGTTTGTAGAAGAGGGGGGGGGGGGGGGGGTTGAATACAAACACACAGATTTTTAGTTTTTAAATGAGTTTATTAAGATAAACAAATTTACAGTTACAAGCGGAATTAGAACAAGTTTAAAACCTATTCTATTGTAACTAAGAAACACGAAGTATGATGCACAAGAAGATGAAAGAAAGAATAAAGAGGGTATAGGTTAGATAGAAGCATGCATTAAGATGAAGAAGATATCTTCATCTTATTTATACCCGTTTGTCTTTGAAACAAGACAAAAGGTACATGCCACGTGTCAAGCTTAGATAGGAAGCTTGTCCTTGTTAATAAGACAACCATGCTTGTGGCCGAATATGAACAGTACCATATCAGATATGATGGGGACATAAGAGACAAGTCGTACGTCCTTTTCTGACATGGTTCTAGGTTTGACTTTTGTGCATCGAGGATAAGATCAATCTTTAATCTTGCAAAGGAAGCTTCATTTGATCGCTGATACTGAATCTTCAAGGATGAATCTTCAGTGTCGTTGAGGCTTCACAAGACTTCACACTTTGAGTAGACAATCGCTGCTATCGCTGAACCGCTTCAGTTCACTTAGCTGATTTTCTCTTTCTTCAGCTACAGTCCTCGACTGTCGCTGAATGGTCTTCTGGTGTGATAACTGATCTTCAGATCTTCAGTGATAAGCTTGTAGTTCCTTGACCTTCAGCGATCGCTGATAGCAATCAACCTGTGCTATTGC
Organism: Silybum marianum; assembly: GCA_036898165.1. NCBI lineage: Eukaryota > Viridiplantae > Streptophyta > Magnoliopsida > Asterales > Asteraceae > Silybum > Silybum marianum. Next base: position 21,829,182 of record CM072542.1, on the reverse strand, counting down.
TGAATTTGAACAGAAGCTTAACTATGGAATTCCACTAAGTATAGTAAAGGAATCATATTCAAATCACTGAGAGGAGTTATGATCAACAATCTCCCCCTATTTGATTATGATTAAGCAACATATGAAAATTTATTTAAGAGACTAGTAAAGGACTTAGGAAATATTTAGAGAAAAAATTTCTAAGTGCTAATCTGTAAAGTCTTTTTCAGCTAGTCTATTATCTGAATTGAGTTTCATTTATAAGGATATGAAAGCACAATTTTTTACAAGTAGATAAGCTTAAAGTACATTCACTGATTGAAATTTTCAGAGTGAAAGATCAGTGAGTAAAAGATAGTGTAACGAAAATAGAACTCTTATGTTCATTGTCCCTTTTACTATTTTCAGGGATCTTTTCAGTACTGGGATGGAGTAAATTACTTTGAATTTCATAAATTATAATCTGAAGAATTAAAGTGAAATGAAATTACAATTATAAAGGTAAGGTACTTGTACACTGAAAAATATTACAAAGGAAGTAGAAAACTATGACTAGTCAGAGATATCCTCATTTCTTCTTTGTAGCTAATTCTCATAAAGCGTCTTCTGTCGATTCATCAGAGGAGTATCTGACCAGCAGCGCCAAAGCATAATCTTTATGAGAGAGGATGGGGCCTTGTGAATTTCTTGGTTTTTGAAGAGTCCTAAGAATCCTTCATTATCCAAGAATATCATACCAGGTTCAGGCAGTGAGATGATTTCGTCTTCTACATATCTTCGGTCTTGAGGGAGAGAGGTACAAAGCATTGATATATCAGGGAGCTCAAGATGACCAAGAATGCTTTGATAATCAAACTTAGTTTCATGCTCATTCCTAACACTTGAACTTCCTTCAGCGTTTGATCTTTTCTTTCTGGAAGATTCAGGGAGAGGGGGAACTTGCACATGTTGTGACATTCTTTGCAGTAACTGATCCAGCACACTGTCCACCACGTCCTTGAATTTGGATTTAGAACCCTGAGTTGCGTCTCTGATTTCTAGCCATTCAGTGTATCCATAAATTCCTAAGAATTTGGCTTCTTCTCTCTCTGTCCTGTTCGTCCTTGTCATTCTTACATATACCTTTGGACCACCTCTGTTGGAGTGTCGCCCTTGGATAGTTGCATGAATGATTTTGGCTTCAGATCTTCGAAATTTCAGCCTGTCAGTGCACCAATCAAGCTCTTTGTCTCTCTGCTGAGTGGCTTCAGAGGTCAGTGCACTTAGGATCTTCTGTTGGGCTAGAATTGGATCTACATTTATGTGTTCTTGTGCAAGTTCTTTTTGTACTAGAGCTTCAGCGACCCTTTCACTTTTTTTTCAATTGTTCTTGAGTCGCCTTATCTCTTGCAGAGTCTTCTCTGAGCAATTTTCTTGCTAAAGCAAGATCATTCTCAGTTTGCTTTATTTCCTCATCCCTGATTCTTTGTGCTTCCAATGCTTGTTCTCTTTCTTCTCTGGACAAAAAGTAGAATTCATTTACCATCCTTATTGGTACGGCTTCAATGGGTTCCGCTTCAGGCACCCTTATTCTTCTTGCTTCGAATTCCCTAAGGAATTTTATTCCCCTTTCTTCTTCTTCAGGCTCACTTGTAATCGGCTTTTGAACGCGCCGCCTGGGAATGAGGCCTTCTTCTTCTTCAGAATCAGTTTCAATTATGTACATAAACTGCTCTTCAGAGAAAGGTTCCTTCCTTGAAGTTGAGTCCTTTGGGGGACGGGGATCACTGAGGGAAGGAGAGGAGGAAATAGTATTGTCAGAGGGAGTTTTTGTGGGTGAAGAGGAGAGTATGGGAGTTTCAGGGAGAGGTGCAGAGAAAGGGATAAGAGGAAGAGATACCTCAATTGTGGTCTCCCCCTCAGATATAGGGATAGTGGCATCCAGATCTACCACTTCCTTTCCTTTGCCTGAGGGACCAGATCGTTCCTAAGAAGGTTGCGGTCCGTCCCCCAAGGGCTCTTGATGAGCGACACCAGGTCTTGACAGTCTGAAGTGCTCTAATGCACTTCCAATGTCGTCATCATCTTCATCATCATCCATCCCCCCATAGTGAGGGATAGGTTCTTCATCATCTTCTTCATCCTCATCTTCTTCTTCTTCATCTTCTTCATCAGCAGCTTCACCTTCAGTCCGCTGAATGTAAGGAGAGATTCTCTCTTCAGGGAACCTCTTGTTATGCTCGGAGATGAGTTCATCAGCGAACTCTTTGGCACATCTCTCCCCCTCAATGTTAGCAGGAGGTAGACAATGCACCATCAGAGTGCGAACGTTGGTCTGATCGTCCTTCAGCTTCTCGTCAGCCTCTTGAAACGTTTTCCGATCAGCAGCGTTGAACGACGACGAACTTGCCTCAGAGAGCTTTGTAAGCATCTGCATCATGTCGGACTGAGTCTTTTGAATAGACTGAAGGACGTTTGCTTGAGCATCAACCTTCTGCTCCAAGCTTGTCAGGGTCTGATGGAAGGCCCTGTTATCTTCCTTCAGGCCGAAAACGTCAGATATCAGGTTGCTGACATTCGTCTTGATCGTTGGGGTACCAATGATCCTTCTGAAGATAAGCTCGGCCGATGTCTGAAGGTTGTCCACCCTAGCCCTTGTGAGAGCACATTCTTTGACCAGATAGTCAATTGCAGGGAATGTGGGGTTGGGAAGGACAATGGGAGGCAGGTCGACGACTGTGGGAAGCTTGGGAGCAGCCATCTCTTGCTTAACCTCTCTGAGCTTTGCGGCAGAGGGATGGCCCTGAGGAGATTTTCCCTTATCCTTGCTGATGGGAGGAGCGCTGGTGGTGGTGGTTGTCGTTGCTGAGGTAGGAACAGAAGCGACACCTGACGATGACATAGATAAAGATGCCAAAAACATATCCGGATTAGAAGAAGGATGAAAAATTTTATTTGACTCCCTGAGAGTATCTTGAGGATTACTCTTAGGGACTACATTTGCAAAGGTAGTGTCTAGAGGATCACTGACCAGTGTCTTAGAGTATCTGAGAGAGATACTCTGAGGTCCTTTTAATTTGGCCTTCCAAGACTCAGATTGCCTGAACAATAATGAGGTTTGGACTACGTGCATTTCAGCATTATCAGGGATAGGGACAACTATCGCTGAGTCATTTGCTGAGGTGACGACCAAAGAAGAGGAGATAAAAGTAGAAGAGAAGGCTGTGGAAGTAGTACCTGATCCAGCTTCAGCAGAGCTGGCTAAGACACCTTCAGTGACCGGAGTCGTTGTTGATGTAGGTAGACCTGAAGAAGCAACAACGGATGTAAAGACCGTTGAAGTGGTTGTGGCTGCAGTTGGTGTTGGTAGAACACCGAAATCAGAGAGGGTGGTCTTTTGAGAGACCAACTTCTTGGGCTTCTTTGCTTTGGTTGCGATGGTCTTTTTATGACCATCAGTTGGTTGTTTCCTCTTAATACCAGTAGTGTCTGGGTTGCTCGCTGTTGGGTTTGACAGCGAGGTGGACACTGGAAGAGGTGCGCCAATCACCTGCAGCATGTAGGGTGTGAAAGGAGCATCACCTGGACGTTCCTCAATGTCCAAGGACTTCTTCCCAACAATAGAGAAGGAGTGATCGCCGACCTTCGGGTATTCTTCCCCGAAGGCCACTTCCATTATGGTCGCGAAGAAGCGAGGATAAGGAATAACATAATGTCTGGTGGCGGCGTTGATCCGACTGATTATGTCGCTGAAGATGTAATCCACGTAGTTCAGGTTGTGGCTGGTGCCGAGAGAGTAAGCAAGTTCTTGAAGTGCTTGCTTGCCTGATCATGAGAGCCAATCTTCGACCCCAGGCACTGGATCACCTGAGTGAAGATATACTGCCAGCGAGCAGGGAGCCTTTTCTTCTCTAACTTGGATCCCACCGTCTTCAGCGAGGGATTCTCCCAAGAGTATCCAATGGAGTCCACAAATGCATCAATTTTCATCTTGGTCGGTTCAGCGCCTCACTATTGGTTCTTAGGGCGTACAGGGAGACGTAGAGCCTTCCTGAGAAATCCGGCGGTGAAGGAGAAGAAACCGAGTTCTGGAATCTTGAACCCAATAGCAGGGAGTTGGGTTCCTTTGTCAGTTGTCAGCATGGTACAGTGAGCCGTGTACCACAAGGCTTGAAGATGGGAAGAGATGCCGACCGGGTTGTGAATGAACGCATGCATCAGAGGGTATGCCTTGATGAAAGCAGCTCCTTCAGTGAATTGGGGGCGGTCTGCAGGGATTTCTACCAAGGCGATATAGTTGCAGGACTTGAAGACGGCTCTTTCCAGAGGGAAGTGACATGTTGGTGCAGCGACCAGAGTCGTGTCTTCAGCAGCAGAGGAGGTTGCAGCAGTTTTACTTGCAGATGCCATTGCTGTGGGAAAGATAGGAACACCAAAGAGGTAAATCATGGTTTTATACATAAATGTATAAACCAGAGTTTGGTATAAAGAATACCAAATGTAAGATCAAAGAGAACAAATATTTTGATGAACAATATCAAAATGTTTGTTATAAACAATAATAAAAAGCTAAGGTAAATGGATTAAAGTTTAATAAAAAAAATCTTTTGTTCTAAGGAAAGAATTTAGAACAGGGTCTTTATAGAAGAAAAACTTTTTAATTTTGAACCAGATTATCTTTATTTTTATTTTTAGAGTGTTAAGGAGAAGAAAGTTGAAACAAGATGTTTTCTGTCATAACATAAGGTTTAGATCAAACCTTAGTTGAGTTCTTAGAAGAAACACACACACAAGCGTGTTCTTGGTGTTCTTGAGAAAACCTTGAAGATTCGAAGAATTTCTTTTGCCTTGAGAATTGTTATGAAAGCGGAAGGAGCAAAGTAAGGCAAAAAGAATGCTTAAATAGCAAGAGGAGAGAGAAAGAAAGGAGTGCTAAACGACGGTTTTAGCTTTTTGAAAAAGAAATGATGGTCTGGCGCACGTTCCAAGAAAGGAGTTGGAATGGAAACGTCGCGGTCCGTCGTGTGTCAGAAAAAGGTCTGACATGTCCTTTTCTTTATTTTTAAAAGATTTATAATGATAATTATCCATAAGGAAGGTTTATCATTAGAAGTTTTAAAAAATCTTCATCACTAATAATAAACGATTGTCAGTGAGGAGTTTTAATTTTAAGAGAGACATTCATTCTTTGATGAGAAAAGATATCAAAGAGTGTTAAAAATTAGAAGATAATACCTGAGGAGATGGCCTAGATATTGCTGAATCAGAGTTCAGAGAATGGAAAGTTTGAAAGCTTTATTTGTAATCCTTTGTTGGTCACTGATTAATAAATTATTCAGCGTTCAACATACCAAGTTCGCTGATGAGTAGATTGAATCTAATTTCATCAAGAGGCTTGGTGAAAAGATCAGCGAGCTGATATTCAGTAGGAACAAAATGGAGCTCAACTTCACCATTCATCACATGATCTCTGATAAAGTGATATCGAATCTCAATGTGCTTGGTTTTGGAGTGAAGTACAGGGTTGTTGGCAATTGCAATAGCACTTGTGCTATCACAATAGATAGGTATTTTAGAGAGCTTGAGATTGTAGTCTCTTAGTTGATTTCTCATCCAAAGGATTTGAGCACAACAACTACCAGCGGCTACATACTCAGCTTCAGCGGTGGAAGTGGACATTGAGTTTTGCTTTTTACTTGTCCAACTTATTAACTTCCCACCTAGTAGCTGACACCCACCAGTGGTGCTCTTTCTGTCTATCTTACAACCTGCAAAGTCACTGTCAGAGTAACCAGTAAGATCAAATCCTGAGCCTTTGGGATACCAGAGACCAAGATTTGGAGTTCCTTTCAGGTATCTGAAGATTCGCTTTACAGCGATTAGATGAGATTCCTTCGGTTCAGCTTGATACCGAGCACAGAGACAGGTAGCGTACATGATGTCTGGTCAACTCGCTGTAAGATACAGCAGAGACCCAATCATTCCTCGATAGGCAGTGACATTGACTGGTTTTCCATTGGGATCCTTGTTTAATGTCAGAGGAGGCGCCATAGGAGTCTTCATCGCTGAGCATTGATTCATGTCGAATTTATTCAGCATGTCTTCAACGTATTTGCTTTGACAAATAAAAATTCCTTTGTCAGATTGCTTATCTGCAAGCCTAGAAAATATGTTAGTTCACCCATCATACTCATTTTATATTGTTTTTGCATTCTTGCAGCGAAACGAGTGTAAAGTTTGGGTCTTGTGGAACCAAAGATAATGTCATCAACATATATCTGAGCGAGAATAGTAGACCTTTATATTTTCTTAAAAACAGAGTTTGGTAAATTTTTCCACGAACAAATTTTTCTTTAAGAAGGAATTTAGAAAGGGTATCATACCAAGCTCTAGGAGCATGTTTTAACCCGTAAAGAGCTTTTTCAAGTTTAAAAACATCACCAGGATGGTTAGAGTCTGAGAAACCAGGGGGTTGTTCAACATAAACTTCCTCGCTGAGTTTTCCATTTAGAAAAGCACTTTTAACATCCATTTGAAAAACTTTGAAGTCTTTATGGGCAGCATAAGCTAAAAAGAGTCTTATGGCTTCTAAACGAGCAACAGGTGCAAAGGTTTCATCATAGTCAATCCCTTCTTCCTGTCTATAACCTTGAGCAACAAGTCTAGCCTTATTGTGAATTATAGTCCCGTTTTCATCTAGCTTATTTCTGAAAACTCATTTGGTTCCTATGACAGTTTTATCAGAGGGTCTAGGAACAAGATTCCAAACTTTATTTCTACGAAATTCAGTCAGTTCTTCTTGCATAGCTGAAACCCAGCTAGGGTCTGAGATAGCTTGATCTATCTTCTTAGGTTCAGAGAGAGAGATGAAGTTAACATAAAGATAGATATTACCTGTACCTCTACGTGTTTTGATACCTTCAGTGGGATCACCAATAATCTGATTTATTGGATGATTTGAAGTCCATCGTTGAGCTGGTGTTGAGGAGAGAGATCAACAGCAGATTCAGCGACCTGTTCTTCAGATTCTGGAATAGGACTTGTTTCAGCAACAGGTACTTCATTTAGAATCAATTCAGGGGATTGATTTTCAGAAGTGGTTTGGTTGTTCACAGAGGAATTTCCAAGAGAGGAATCAGCAACATGAATCTGATTTAGAGGAGTAACATTCATCCCTGAAGATGGATGATTATTACTTGTTGGGTTTACAGGGATTTCATCATCACTTGCTTCAGCTGGAGTTTGATTTCTGAAGTATGTTTCAGGTTCCCCATAATGAGATCTCATCCAGGCATTCAATTCTTCATCATCATCATGAGAGTGTGAAGTATGAATGGGACGAGATTCATCAAAGTTAACGTGCATGGATTCTTCAACATGTTGTCTTCTTTTGTTAAAGACTCTGAAGGATTTAGATATAGAGGAGTATCCAAGAAATATACCATCGTCAGCTTTTGGATCAAATTTACCTAAATGATCTCTGTCATTTAGAATGTAACATCTACATCCAAAAATGTGGAAATATTTCAGAGTAGGTCTTCTTCCATGAAATAATTCATAGGGGATATTCTTAAATCGTTTAACTATTAGGGATCGATTTTGAGTGAAGCATGCTGTATTAACTGCTTCAGCCCAGAACTGAGTTGGAAGATGTGATTCACTGAGCATTGAGCGAGCCGTTCAATGATAGTACGATTTCTTCTTTCAGCAACACCATTTTGCTGAGGAATTCTTACTGATGAGAAGTTGTGAGAGATGCCTCTTTCTTCAAAGAAGTTATCCAGAGTACTGTTTTTGAATTCAGTGCCATGATCACTTCTTATGGAACGAACAATTAGATTGTTCAAAACTTCCATCTTTTTGATAAAAGAGATTATCATTTCAGGGGTATCACTTTTGGATCGAAGGAAGAACACCCATGTGTATCTGGAGTATTCATCAACAATCACTAAAGTGTATTTCTTCCCAGAGATCTATTGGACATTGACAGGTCCGAATAGATCCATGTGAAGTAGCTGAAGAGGAGTGGTCACTGAAGAAACTTGCTTTGACCTGAAGGACGCTTTTGTCAGCTTTCCCTTCTCACACGCTGAACAAAGAGATTCCTTTGTAAAGGTATGATTTGGGAGATCTCTGACTAAGTCTTTTTGAGACAATTCATTTATTGTCTTAAAGTTGAGATGAGAGAGTCTTTTATGCCATAGCCAATTTATGTCAGTGGATGATTTAGAGATAAAGCACATGTTCTTAGAGTGAGAACTATTCATATTTATGACATATACATTTTCCACTCTTTTGCCTGTAAGGGCAAGCTTATCATTTCCGTCAGTGACAGCACATCTATTCTTTAAGAATAGAACTTTGAAGTCTTTGTCACATAACTGACTAACGCTTAAGAGATTGTGCTTTAGTCCCTCAACGTAAGCAATACGAGAAAATGATGTGGCTCCGTTGGACAGAATTCCATAACCTTTAGTGTATCCTTTGCCATTTCCACCAAAGGTCACTGATGGACAGCTTCTTCTTTGTAATCAGAGAGCAGAGATTTTCTGCCTGTCATGTGCCTTGAGCATCCGCTATCAAGATACCAGATACCTTTGGCACTCTGTATACAACAAAAGATTAATTGTTTAAAGGTACCCATACTACTATGGGTCCTGCTTGGTTAGATAGAGGATTGGTGGAGGAGCTACTAGCTGAAGAACTCTCTTCAGTGGATATCTTCACCTTTGATGGTTTTGTAACCTTGGTGGATTTCACTCTTGATGATTTATCAGCTTGAGCTACTTTCTTTCCATGAGCTAGTTTATCAGCTCTAGTAGCATTAGGACATTTGCTTGCAATGTGGGTAGTTTCACCACAGTGATAGCATTTCCTATATTTAAAGGGTTTGGAAATCAGAGAGGGAGCAGGAAATTTCTCAGGGATAGGTCCAAGAATTCCTTTATCCATGGTCCTTGGAGGTATAACAACCTTTTCAGGAGTAGGAGTGAGATCGATTTTAATTCTGGGGTTGGTCTCTGAGAAAAGTCAGGGACCTTCTTCCCAGTTTTAGAAACTTTCTCTGAGGATTTCTTGTTCCTATCTTGAGTTTTCTTGTTCTTAGGAACTTGATTAAGAAACTTGTTCTTGATCACTTTCTTAGAATTAAGAATAGAAAGCTTCTCTTTAGAAGAGGAGGAAGAAGAGGTTGAAGAAGAAGGATCAGGGATAGAAGAGACAAACATTCTGAATTTGAGCATGGAACGATCATTCTCTAATTCTTCCTTTTCAGGGTTATAGCCTAACCCACTTCTTACTTTCATAGGTATTTGAGCGTTGATGATCTCATTGACTTTATCAGAAGCCTTACACCATCCTTCGATGGTTGCCTTTTCAGACTTGAGATCAGCGATAGCCTTTTCCCTATCAGCGATAGCTTGTTGTTTTTCGATGCTTATTGTTTGATTTGCAAAGACTTGGTCTTTGAGAGATTCCTCAATTTTAGAAAGTTCTTTGATTCTTATATGGCAATTTTTTAATTGTTCAGATAAGTCAGTGTTAATTCTCTCGCCTTAATTTTTCCATTTAAAGCATCGTAGAAATCAACAGTCATAGCATCGAGAGCTGACAAGTTATCACTTTCAGAAGGTAAAGAGACAGAGGCAATAGTTACCTGAGTAGAAGGAGACTCAGAGGAAGAAGTCTCAGTGACTTCTTCAGTGTCTTCAATTCTTGCCATCAGACAGAGGAAGGCAAGATCATCTTCATCTGAACCAGACTCTTTAGAAGTCTTGGCCCAGTCATCTTCAGCATCCCAGTCAACTTCTTCAGCGACAAGGCCTTTGCCTTTTTGCTGAATTTTCTTCATATCTTTGTATTTGTTTTTCAGTTTCAAATACTTCTCCTTTTTATCAGAGGTATGGGAGGTAGTGGGAGCAGCAACTTTCTTCGACCTGCATTCACTCGCGAAATGACCCTTTCGCTGACAATTGAAGCAAATCGCTGAGGCTTTCTCAGCGGGCAACGTTTTCTGCTTTTCAGAGTCAGAGAGGTTAGAAGGTTTTCGAAAATTGCTCTTTCTAGCAAATCTTTTAAAGTTATTGGTTAAAAGGGCTAGAGAGTTATCAAACTCAGAGATGTCTGCATCAGTGAGTTGATCTTCTGAATCAGTTTGACCTAATTCAGTAATGGAGGTGATAGTAGAAGAAGGAGCATTTTTGGAAGAAGTTCCCTCAGAAGTCACAAGTGCCAAAGAAGTACTTTTATCACCTTTCAGTTCATTAATTAGGTTTTTCCTTAGAAGCTGGGATTGTTCCTCATTTAAGAGCATACCATATAATGCACTTAAGGACAAGGTTTCAAGATTCTTTGACAGCTTTATACATGTAGTGTACACTGCCCATTGATCGGGCAATGCCTCCATGAACTTTGTCAGAATTTCAGCGTTTGAATAAACTCTATCGACTGATTTAAGATCAATCAGCAGACAGTTAAATCGCTGGTGAATTTGAGAAAGAGATTCACCCTTTTGATACATAAAACTCTCATATTTTCTTACGAGGTTTATGCATCTAGTTACTTTAACTTCAGAAGTTCCTTCATATTTGATACATAATGTATCCCACATGGCTTTTGAAGTCCTCATTTTCATGACAGAATGATAGACCTCATCAGGTAAAGCCATTGTTATTATTGATCTAGCTTTAGAGTCAATAGCAATTTCTTTCTTGTCTTCTTCAGTCCATCTGTTAGGAGTTTTAACAATACTCCTCTCAGGAATGGTTGGAGTAGTAGTGGTGGCAGGAACACTAGCTACTATAGTTGTAGGAACAAATGGTCCATTTTCTAGATAGTAGGGAATCTTGGGGTCAGATCCCTCTAGAAATAGAGACATTCTTTCCTTCCATAATGGAAAGTTATCATGGCTAAATCTAGGTGGTTTAGCTAAAGATCCATTATCGTTATAGTTTGTATTAGGGTTTGACATTTTAAAATAATTTTAAGGAAAAAAAAATTAAAGAGATAAGAAGCAAACACTGCTCTGATACCACTTGTTGGTACCAATAAGGGTCTACAAGAGTTCAATCAAGAGAGAACAGTTTGTAGAGGGGGGGGGGGGTTGAATACAAACACACAGATTTTTAGTTTTTAAATGAGTTTGTTAAGATAAACAAATTTACAGTTACAAGCGGAATTAGAACAAGTTTAAATCCTATTCTATTGTAACTATGAAACACGAAGTATGATGCACAAGAAGATGAAAGAAAGAATAAAGAGGGTATAGGTTAGATAGAAGCATGCATTAAGATGAAGAAGATATCTTCATCTTATTTATACACGTTTGTCTTTGAAACAAGACAAAAGGTACATGCCACGTGTCAAGCTTGGATAGGAAGCTTGTCCTTGTTAATAAGACAACCATGCTTTTGGCCGAATATGAACAGTACCATATCAGATATGATGGGGACATAAAAGACAAGTCGTACGTCCTTTTCTTACATGGTTCTAGGTTTGACTTTTGTGCATCGAGGATAAGATCAATCTTTAATCTTGCAAAGGAAGCTTCATTTGATCGCTGATACTGAATCTTCAAGGATGAATCTTCAGTGTCGCTGAGGCTTCACAAGACCTCACACTTTGAGTAGACAATCGCTGCTATCGATGAACCGCTTCAGTTCACTTAGCTGATTATCTCTTTCTTCAGCTAGAGTCTTCGACTGTCGCTGAATGGTCTTCTGGTGTGATAACTGATATTCAGATCTTCAGTGATAAGCTTGTAGTTCCTTGACTTTCAGCGATCGCTGATAGCAATCAGCGTGTGCTATTGCTGAATTTGAACAGAAGCTTAACTATGGAATTTCACTAAGTATAGTAAAGGAATCATATTCAAATCACTGAGAGGAGTTATGATCAACACTTTTAGCCACCTATGAACAGTACCAAATCAGATTTGATGGGGACATAAGAGACAATCCGTATGTCCTTTTCTGACAAGGTGTTGAGGTTTTGACTTTTGTGCATCGAGGATAAGATCAACAATAATCTTGTTGAAAGCTTCATTTGATCGCTGAACTGGAGACTTCAAGGATGAAGTCACTGAGGTAATGGTGAGGCCTTACAAGATTTCACACTTCTGATTAGATGAGTTTTGCTATCACTGAGGTAATCTTGTTCATCTCTATCTTCAGCTTGGTCTTCGACTGTTGCTGAATGGACTTATGGTGTGACTGTTATTCTTCGGAACTTCAGAGATAAGATTAGAGTGTAGCGATCACTGAGTGCAATCAGCGTATGCTATCGCTGAACCTGAACTATAACTTATCTATGGAATTTTCAGTAAGTATAGAGAGGAATCATATTCAAATCACTGAAAGGAGTTTTGATTTAATTAATTTTAAATCAATTTATCAATGTTAATTATTAACTTATATTAGTTTCAAATTATTAATTAATTTTAATTTTAAATTATTCGCTAGTATTAATTATTGATCATTTAGACTTATTATTAATTTTATCAATTATTTTATATTATTGTTATTCAATATATTTAGTTGTTAAAAACAAATATAACAATTTTAAAAATGTTTCTATAAGTTATATAAAAGTTAAAGTTATATATTTTTATGTTTTATAAATAATAAAAAAATGATGAATAATTAATTTAATTAATTTTTAGAGAAATTATTAATTAACTAAGATATGTAAGAATGATAAACTTTGTGTTATTTATATTATATGTAATGAACATTTAAAATCATCATTTAATGTAGATAGGGCAGGTTCATACGAGAATGCTAACTATTTATGAGAATACGAGAAACGTTTTTCATGTATAAAATTATATATGATTAGTCGCAACTTTTTCCGCGACTTAGCTCACGACAAAAATCGTTTTTGTCCATTTTTTGATGTTAGTACAAAATTACACGAAAAAATGTTCACGTATTTTCGTAAAAACTTAACATTGTCGTTTGAACCTTTCTCAGAATGTAGATATTCTCTAAAGTTTGTATTTGATTACAAATCCAAAAAATTTAGGGACTGTTTGGCAATTGTTGAATGGGTTGGTGCAGAATGACTAAGAGGTTTTATGACTTAATGCAAAATGAAATATAGTTGTTTGGTAATGTTTAAAATGAAATCAGGGATCTAAAGGGTTAAGTGAGGTCCAAGATACAAAATAATTCAGACGATTTTAGAACCATTAAGAGACAAACTTATTTTTATGTCAAACTTGATTCACCTTTTAACAATTCAGAAACCGCCTCTTAATGGAATTGTTATGAGCTAAACAAACAATCCTTTAGTATTATATATATATAATATATGTGTGTATATATATATATATGTAATAGATCAGAAATTGAAATATAATAGTCAACATATTCTATTATTTAATTTTTTTTAATATATGGCTTGTAATTATTAACATATTGTTATTACTGAATTGTTTTAATTATAATATGATATTTTATAATTTATTAATTTTTTAAATATGTTTTTTTTGTTATTTTATAATTTTCAACTAGTTTATTAGCTGTTTTTTGTCAAACGTATTTTATTCATGAACTATCAATTAATTTATCAACCATCAATTAACTTATAAATTAGTTTGTGAAATATACTCTAAGTATCATTTTGTAATTAGAAACAATTGTTTTAAAAATGGAGTTTTAAGTCCAACGAGTAAGCATTCAAATTCAAACCTACTCATAAATGATTATTCACGTCAAACTTTGAACTTAAATATGTTTGATTGGACGAGACTTAAATGGACCCACGAGAATTTGACTTACTTTTTTCCAAAGAATTATTTATATTATTCCTGAAGTTATACTTTGTAAATGGATCCTTTGTATATTAGGAAGGCTATATTTGATAAAATAGTTGATAAATTAGTTTATGATTGATAAACTAACTGATAACTTATAAGATAGCTAATGACTTATAAGCAGCTGGCAGCTGATAAGCTAGCTGATGAATAAGTTATGTTTGACAAAAACTAGCTTATGAACATGTAAAATGACCAAAAAAGGCATCTTAAAAAAATAGTAAATTACAAATATTTCATAATATAACTCAAATAAACACTACAGTCTACAAAACAAATGACTTTCACCCACAAAAATTCACCCAGGAAAATTTCCTTGAATAATTACCACGGATCACCCAGAAAATACTAATGGTTAAAACATATTTTAGAAAAAATATACATTATCTACGATTTTCATAACCATTACATATGAATATCAATAAAATTGATCAACTTCACATATTATAATTAGTTAATACTTTAAAAAAATATATCTAATAATTAAAGTAAATATTTTATTAAAATTATTTAGCATATTTCAATTTATCTATGAAATAAAATAAGATTGACTTTAATTTTTATGTATCCTACATAAACATTTTTAGAATTGTTACATTTGATTTTTGATATCTTAATATATTGAATAATAATTAAAAATAATAATTGGTATAGTACAATTAGTATTTATTGTATAATTAAATTAATTAATAATGTATAGTTAAAATTAATTAATAATATATATTTAAAATTAATAAATAATGTGTAATTAAAACTAATTGATGATTTTTAATTAATTTTAATTAGTATAAATTAATATTGAATATTAATATTTACTTATGATTAATAGTTAGTATTTATTTATAATTAATATTCATTAATAATAAGTAATAATATGAATCAGGGTTAAAATTGGAAAAAGTTTCAAAAAACTTCTCATAAACTACTCCAAGTAGCTTACCAATAAGCTAACTTATAAGTTGGCTTATAAGTTAGCTTATGTACATCCAAACAGTTACTCAAAAAATAAGCTAGCTTATAAGTTAGCTTATTTTTGCCAAACAATGCTTAAATGTGAAGTGGTTAAAAACCCAATCAATCTTATCCAATCCAAAATGAAATAACTTAATTTAAAGAAATATGATGTTTAATCGAGTTGTAAAATCTTTAAACTGATTAAGCTGATATCCTTTAATTTTTTTAATTTAATATGATTATTGAATCTTTACTAATATGTGCATCATTCAATTACACAATTATATAACCCTCTTTATATACATATATTTTCAATTTATTCTCCATCTCTATATAATGACTTTTTATACATGTCCAACACTCTGAACACACACACACACACACACACACACACATATATATATATATAGAGAGAGAGAGAGAGAAGAAAGTTGAAATGAAAATTCATTTTTCATTGAGCACGTAAGGACAAAGGAGAGCGCGACACATGTTTCATTCAGCAAGAATAACGAATTGATACACTATTCATAATGAATGATACAACATTCACTATAAATCTCATAACATTCAGTATGAATAACACATGACCATGATACATTTAGTATGAATAACCTTCTGGTGCAAGGGACACATGTAGTGCTCTTCTTTGCTCTTACATGCTACAATGAAAAATAAGTTTTCATTTGAACTCGCCCCACTCTTTATATAAATATAGGGTCAGGTTCATGGGAAAATCTAAAAAACGTGAAAACTGAAGAACACCCTGGTAGCCCTTCACCTGCACTCATGCATAGAAAATAACAGTTTCAATTGTTTGTATGCATTTGTACATATCGTCTATACACAAGTGCATAACGTCTAAATGGAAGGCTCTCAGAGTATCCTTCAGTTTTTTTTTAGGTTTTCCTCTGAACCTTCCTCCCCCCCTCTCTCTCTCTCTCTCTCTCTCTTTATATATATATAGAGAGAGAGAGAGAGAGAGAGAGAGGGGAGATATATATATATATATATATATATAGAGAGAGAGAGAGGGGGGGGGAGGTTCAAACGAGAACTGGACATATGTTTTTCAGCATCCACATTCCAGTATAACACATCATTCAATATGAATAACACACCATCATGATTCATTCATGATTAATAACCCGTGGGCGCAAGAGACACGTATCACAGTCTCATTCGCCCTCATGTTTGGAATCGAAACTCAATTTTCATTTAAAAGTACCACCCCTATATATAAATATGCAAATTGAGAAAACTAATTGAATGCAATATAATTAAGATTTAATAAATATGAATAAGATGTACCACATGGTTGATGAGGCAAAAAAAAATTATTAGCAGAGAAAACAACATATTTAAGGTTGAGAGAATATTTTTATACACCAATGTATCTACCTGACCAACCCGACTAACCTGAGCAACTAGTACGGTTTGGATTGGATTGAGTTGCACTTTGACTCGAGTTTAGATTTTTCAAATGGCAAACATTGGATTGGGTTGTTCAAATGTGTTCAACCCGATCAACCTAACCCATGAGCACCCCTAACTAAATGTGTTCCTACTATTAACTTTTTCGTCATCGTTTGGCAAACAGAAGGTAGCTTATTTTCTAGGTACACGTTTGGATGAACATAAACTAACTAATTGAAACACTAGTTGGAGTAGTTTATACATTCATGTTAATTATTAATTATTTAGAATTATTTTTAATCATATCACTGATTTTTATATATATATTTTAATTGCTACTCAACATATTTAGTTATAAAAAAAACAAATATAACAATTCTAATAATGTTTATGCAAGTTATATAAAAATTAAAGTTATACTTATTTTATTTCATAGATAATAAAATTGTGTTAAATTATTTAATAAAATATTTAATTTAATAATTAAATATAGTTTTTGAAAAGTTACTAATTAATTTGGACATGTAAGGTTAACCAATTTTAATTTTTATTCATATTATATGTAATATTAAAAATAATAAACTAAAATAAAAAAAATTCTAAAATTTGTTTTAACAAATCCAAAATTTATAATACATAAAATAATCAATTTAAAGTTATTTTAATAACATATTATATTATTTTAATTTTTCTTTACTATCTTGTTTGTATTAATATATTATATTAATAATATTCTTTTAGTCATATTTTAAATATTGTAATTGATTAATTTTTTAAAATGTCATTTTGATATATACATGTTTATCAGCTTGTTTTTGTCAAACATAATTTGTTCATCAACTCACTTATCAGTCATCGACTAACTTATCAACTACTCAGCTAGCTTATCAGTTACCAACTAATTAATCAACTATCTTATGGCTAGTTTGTCAAACATAGCCTTAGTCACCCACAACAACATCAATATTTACATTTTACATTTTCAATACACGATTTGACCTGATTTTGTATATTAAAGACATTGTATGTACTACCATTACCCTTTGAAATTTAGTGATTTTCATTGTTGGTCTACTTGGTAGGCAAATGTTTTGTATCAAAGACTATCAAATGCGTTAATCACACCGGAGATCTTTAAGTTTTACTTCCTTTACGAATTAGGTCTCTGACGTTAACATCGTTTGTTTGTTTGTGTCGTGTTAGTTGCATCCTTTCCCCCCACATGCGAGAGGCAAAATGGTCTTTTTAATCCTTTTCCTCCCAAGTGCTCCTTTCCTTTTCTTTCTTTCTTCTCCATGTTCGAAAAGACCCTACGTCCTTTGGCCTGTTCTTTGAATTAAATGCCCTACAACCCTCGTTCTTGGAAGCTAACATCCCTACTCTCACTGTTGTAAACTAATATTTCCTCTGTCGAAAAATAAGTGTCTAGTTACTATTCTAGTTTGTCTCAAAATAAGTGTGTATTTTCAAAAGTAAATGTTTATTCTTCTATTCTAACCTTAATTACGAAGTGGAGAAAGTTTCTCTCTATATAATAAAAAGCAAAATTGTCCTTTAAGTAATTAAAAAGTGTAATAATTACAAATTCCTAAAACTTTTTGTCTTTTTCATTGTCAACATTTATTTGAGATAGAGAAAGTAACAAAATACATTCATCTATTGCCATGGAAGAAGTCGTCTGTGGTATTGGTGGCAAGGTTCAAAATGGCGTGAGGAGTGGCGTGGCGGCGATGTCAAGTCTCAAGCCTTAGGAGCCACGGCGAGGCCGTGACGTTTTTAAGGCGTGACTTATGACGGCAAATCTTTATATCATATTAATTATTATACATGTGAATATATATTTTCTACTATTACTTAATGAGTCCATTATATTAACTAATTTATATTCGGTCATACATTAGAAGCCAACAAATAAGACATTAAAAAGAGTAAGAAAAATCAAATATTGCATTGTAAAAACCGCGCATTAGGTCATGACGTGGCACAAGCATAATGTAGCGTGAACCCCAAGCCTTAAGCAATGGCGCGCCACGACGGCTGTTGCGGCGAGCTTTTTTGAACACTGATACGTGATTGTGGTAAAAAATATTTAATTCCTAGTGAATTACACTCTGTACAACAATATGTAATTATTTGTTTTATAACTCATATAGAAATAAATTTGAAAATTTGTGGTGTTTTTCTTCAAACCATCCCCTTTCTATAAACACCTATAGTGCAAGTTATTAACCCTAAGGGATAATAAAATTAATCGAAGATCGAGGACGGGTGTTCACGGGAGAAGGGAGAAGGTCGTCAGTTATTTTTAAAGAAAATAAGATATGTGGGTGGAAAGACTAAATCACCCTCATGTATAGGGCACATGCCTACATTTAACGGACCTTATTTCACGGCATTAAGTCAATGAACCGGAAATATTGCGAATATGTAAAGGATCATTGATATGCCTAATGCATTTTAGGGATCAAATCCGAAATATGAGCATTACTCGAAGCCTATTTGTGTAGTTTGCTTTTAATTTGATTATGAAATAAAGTATTCATGTACTTTATAATTTTAATTTTTTAACCCTTAACTAGTGTAGATGTATAATTGCTAAAATTTATTGAAAGTATCCTATTAATGTAACTTTTGTTATTCACCAAATTTGTAAAAAATTAATGTAAGAATTTATTATTTGATAAATTATAATTATATATATAATTAATAGTTAAAACTACGTTCTAGAGATGTAGAATTTAAAGTTTAAATTTAAATTCAACCATAAATCAAAATTTTTATTAAATGAAATAATCTATTAAATCTAAGAAATTAACAATAATATAATAAACTAATAAAATACATTTTTCTGGTATAAAGAGACTCTCATTTTCCATATTATATAGCATTGAAATAAAACTTTTGTGATATTTAAAAATGAATGTACAATTTTGAATGATGTAGCAATGCAAATGTATCTGAAAAATGGGTGATCTTAGATTTTAATCAGATAATTTTATGGTAAATTACGATTGTTGATTTTGCTCACAACCGTGATGTAAATCTTTCAATAAGCACAATCATATATTTATAGTAGGATTTGAATTTGGGTTGTTTTTATCATCCCATTGTCTATTCACCATACTACCAAATGTATTATGAATGTTCCTCACAGTAATGGAATTTATAGCTAAAATAAATTTGTCATTACAAAAGAACGATAAATATTATGACTTCTTGCTTAGCAGCATAAACATAGTAAATTAAAAATCAAGATAATTCATTCATGTCATAAAGCCCAAAATGCACAATATCATTCTTTTCTTTAAATTTGCTAAGGAAACTTTTCAGTAGATTACACACCTTCGTTCAGGATTATTTTTAGTGAACTTTCACGCATATACCAAATCATTTAGTATTTTACATTTTATGATATTAGATATTAAATAAATGACTTCATTTTGGGCATATAGCAGGAATCGAACCCCGTCTTCTCCTTGGCAAAAATATCAATTGGTTATGATAAATGCCTCTTTTCATACTTGTTAAATGCACTACACTTTATAAATTTTCTTTTCATATACCCATTAATATTATACCTCTCTTTTCTACATTTTCAGTATATAATTTGATTTGATTATAACCAAAAGAGGTGCATGTAAGAACCCCTATGATTCCGATCGATCACATCAAAGTTTTGATCCAAAAAGTAGACTTGCATCATGTTTTAAACATTGGATGTATGTTTGTCAAAGATGAGAAAAGACTAATAAAAAAAACAATTAGAATTATTGATTTAATAATTGATTCACAAGAGATAGTCAAATGTGTCTTGCTCGGCCTGGACCAGGATCAATTGGACCCGACTCGGTCCGAGACCGATTTAGGTCTGACCCGGCCCAGTACCGATTTGGGACCGCCGGTTAAAAACCGGCTACTGTTTTCATCAAAAAAGAAGGCATGGCCGACTCTGGTTTCGTCCTATTTACCTCCATACACTATATACAAGTCATATGGTGAACAAGGGAACGATACATTAATGTACTTTTAAATGTATTTTTAACTTTCAAAGCGTGTTTGATTAAAAACAAATTACAAAATTGTAATAAACGTATCTTAAAGTGTATTTGATTGACCTAAGTACGTATTTTTTAGTGTATTATAATAACATTTTTGTATTCTTTAAAAAAATTCGAATTCAAAAGAAAAAACTTTGGACCAATTACGAGGTAGCTTAACCGAGCCTTCGGGTTTTGTTCGGGTCAAAACCGGTCATGGGAAACCAATTTGAGACCAGGACCAATTTGGACCCGACCCGACCCAAGACAGGACCGATTTTTAACCACCTCTAATCTGATTGGACCATGGGTGGCTAAAAACATATGGACATGAATTTCAAAGGTACATATTGCTGCAATAATTTGTGTGATTGAAACTTTGGTAAGGTATGAAGGGAATCTAGTTGTTGTTCTTGTATATTAATCATTTTCTTTTATCTTTGTTACAACTTTCTATTAAGAAAAAGGATAATGTATAGACTACAATATGTATTTGTTCTAACTGAAATGAAGTGAGTAGAGGTATATTTTTACAATATATTACTAATATGCATCTTTTATGATGTTCCTCCTAATACAAACAGTGTTTTGATATATAGCCACACACATGTATTAAAACATTTTGATCCATAACATACAAGAGGAAAGTTCATATGTGAACTCAAATTTGGTTGTGAACGTGAGGACAAATAAGAGCGCGACATGTATCATATTCAGACTGAATAATGAAGGAAAATATTTAGACTGAATGTAGTATTATTCAGACTGAATAACACTACATTCAGTCTGCATGTACTATTATTCAGTCTGAATAATATTACATGCAGAATGAATATTCTCCTTCTTTATTCAGTCTGAATATGACACGTGTCGCGATGTCATTCTGAATAATATTACATGCAGAATGAATATTCTCCTTTATTATTCAGTCTGAATGTGACACATGCGCAATCTCATTTGTCCTCACGTTCACAACCAAATTTGAGTTTTCATTTGAACCCTCCCCTAACATACTAATACTTAAAAATACATTTAGCATGACTTAAAAAAATACACATACATGTTCCTAAAAACACTGAACACAATGTATCATAATTGAAATATAGTTGATGATATTATATCAATGGGTTGGATTTCGGTGAGAATGAGAGTTGTAGTGAGAAGCATAATAAAGGATCTCGACCGTTGGATGCAAATTAGGATGAGATGCACCGAAATGCACCGGATCAACTCCCTTCTAAGGTGCAATTCATAGGTGGGTATGAGATTAAACGTGATCAAGGGCTCAGATATCTTCTTACGCTTCTCATCTTAACTCTTCTTCTCACACGATCCTATTCCTTATGTCAATACTATAATATGTATTCCACTTAAAGTTACATAAAACTCGTTTTGTTCGTTTAATCCTAAATCTTGATTCATCATTTTAATCCAATCTTTGCTTTCTAATACCAAACCTTACCTCTACCCCTACCCCTTTCCCCACCCCAACACACACACACACACACACACACATATATATATATATATATATATATACGGGTTCATGCGAGTACGGTGACAATTTACGAAAATATGAGAACAATTCTCAGCCAATCATTTTGTACATGAAATTTTTTTCATGTACAAAATTATATGTGATTTTGTACTAGCATCAAAAAGAACACGGACGACTTTTCCCGTAGGCTAAGTCGCGGGAAAAGTCGCGCTGATCATATATGATTTTGTATGTGAATCATATGTGATTTTGTAAATGAATCATATGTGATTTTATAAATGAAAAGTTTCATGTACAAAATAATTGACTGAGAATTGTCCTTGCATTCTCGTAAATTGTTACCGTACTCGCATTAATCTCTTTCTCTCTCTCTATATATACATGGTCCTTCATTTTGTTTAATTCTAGTTTTAGAGACAATTATTAAATCCGTTGCTGATGTGGTTCAGACTAAGAGTATCTTTAGGAACTAATTAAATAATTAATCCACATTGCTAATAATCTACACGGAAGGTTGACATTGGTTTGTAAAATCAAGTTCCTAAATTACAAATTGTTTTAGTGTAAGACAACATGTGAATTGATGTTGTTGTGCTTTCTTATTTGGTCATTGTTCTAGTTTAAACCCCACCCATTAGGGGTAATCATGGGTTGGGTTGATCCGATCAAAGGCATTTGAACAACTCAATCCAATGCTTGCGATTTGGAAATTCTCAACCCAACCCGACCTAAACCAAAATGCAACCAACCCAACCCGTACGGGGTGGTTGGGTTAGTTGGATTGGTCAGGTTGATACTTTAGTACTTCAAAATATTCTCCTAACCATGAATATGTTATTTTCTCTACTCTACTCTTAAGTTCCTTTTCATCGTCAACCATGTGGTATAACTTATCCAAACTTAATTCATAAGTATATTAGATTCAATAATTTTCTCAATTTGCATATATATATATATATATATTATGTGTGTGTGTGTGTGTTCGTTCATAGTTAGAAAACATATATTCAAAGGAGTTATGCTGAGATGGAGAATAGATTGAAAATATATCTATATATCAAGAAGATGTAATGGTATAATTGTCAAATGTATATATTAATAGAGACTCAACAATCATATTAAATCCAAGAAATAAAAGGATATTGGGTTGGGTTCAAATAAAAGTAACTCAATACAACCTAATACCTTTAGTTTGAAGATTTTACAACTCGATCAGCCGTCAAGCTGCTTCAAATTAAGTTATTCCACGTTGGGTTGGGTTGATCATGGTGGTCGGGTTGTCGAGCACCCCTACCCCTAGACACACACATATATACACATACACATGAGATCATATGAAAAAAACAAGTTTTGGTGCAAAACATTTGAAGTGGTTAAGGTACATTTATATTCTGTGAATATTACGTTATATTTTATGAAGGTGCACTATAACAAAATTGATTTTATAGGACACCTAAAACGAAAAAATTGTCATAAAAGAATACTTTATAGGACAAAGATTTATATGACTAAATCAAAAAGCGTTTTATCTAAAAGTGTTACACTAAGTTTATAGGACACTTTCAGGCGTTTTGACAACGTTTTTTTATGACGCCTTTAAAATAAAATGTTGTATCAACTATTTTATACGACACTATTTGAAAAAATGTCCTATAAACAAAAAATGTCTGATAATAAGATGAGTTTATAAACACTTTTCAAAAGTATCTTATAAAATAGCTAGTATGACACTTTATTTTAAAAGCATCGTAAAAATCTTATTGTAATATTTTTAGATAGCACCTTTTATGATCTGGTCCTATAAACCTTAGTTCTATAAAATATTTTATTAGGACATTTAAAAAATATAAGGTTGCGTTTAGTTCGTGAAAAAATTTCTGTTTTCTATAAAAATTTTCTAGAGAAAATGAAAATTTGGAAAACGCGTTTAGTTCGTTCAGTTTTCAAAAAATTTCCAAAAAATTTTCATTTTCATTTTCTAAATTTATATTAGATTTAGAAAACAACTTTTTTGAGTTTTCAGAATTTTTATTTTCAAAATAATTTTCTACATGCACACACACTTACACTTTTACACGCGTGCACATACACACTTTCACACACACACACACACACACACACACTCTTTCACTTTCACACACATACACATACACAATTTCACACACACACACACATATACACTTTCACACTCTTTCACTTTCACACACACACACACACACACTTTCACTTTTACACAGACACACACATACACTTTCACACATACACACACACACACACACTTTCACACACACATATATATATATATATACACTTTCACACACACACACACACTTTCACTTTCACTTTCACACTCCTACACACTTTCGCGCGCGTACACATACACACATTTTCACTTTCACACTTCCACACACACACTTTCACTTTCTCTCACACACACACATACACTTTCACACACACACACACATACACACTTTCACACACACACTTTTTCACACACTCACTTTTACACACACATACAAACACTTTCACACACATACAGGTATATACACTTTCACACACACTTTCACTTTTACACACATACACTTTCACACACACACATAGAAGCACACTCTTTCACACACACACACACACATACATACACAAACACACACTTTCACACACACACACACACACACACATACTTTCACACACAAGCACACATTCATTTTTTCACACATACACTTTCACACACACGCACACACACACTTTCACACACACACACACACAAACACTTTCACACATACACACACACACACATTCACACACACAGGCCAACCACATGTGTGTGTGAATGTGTGCGTGTAAAAGTATGTGTGTGAATGTGTGCGTGTAAATGTGTGTGTGTGTGTGTGAAAGTGAAAGTGTGTGTGTATGTTTGTGTGAAAGTGAAATTGTGTGTGTGTGTGTCTATATGAAAGTGAAAGTGTGTGTGTGCGCGCGCAAAAGTGTGTGTGTATGTCGTGTGAAAGTGAAAGCTTTTCTTTTTCGTGTGTGTGTGAATGTGTGTGTATATGTGAAAGTGAAAGTGTGTGTGTGTGAACCTGTGTTTATGTATGTGAAAGTGTGTGTGTGTGTGTGCGTGTTTGTGAAAATGTGTGTGTGTGTGTGCATGTATGTGAAAGTGTGTGTGTGCATGTATGTGAAAGTGTGTGTGTGTGTGTGTGCGCGTGTATGTGAAAGTGTGTGTGCGCGTGTCTATGAAAGTGTGTGTGTGTGTGTGTGCGCGCGCGTGCGTGTATGTGAAAGTGTGTGTGTGCGTGTCTGTGAAAGTGTGTGTGTGTGTGTGTGTGTGTGTGTGCGTGTATGTGAAAGTGTGATTATATGTGTGTATGTGAAAGTGTGTGTGCGTGTGTGCGCGCGCGTGCGTGTATGTGAAAGTGTGTGTGTGCGTGTCTGTGAAAGTGTGTGTGTGTGTGTCTGTGTGAAAGTGAGTGTGCTTGTGTATGCGCAAAATTGTGTGTATACACACTTTCTAATTTGAAAAAAAATGGAAAATGGAAAATGAAAACTGGTAGAAAATGCACAACTAAACGCGTTTTCTAAAAATCTGAAAATGAAAAATGAAAACTCCACCATTTCAGCTAAACGCGTTTTGA
This sequence comes from Silybum marianum, assembly GCA_036898165.1. NCBI lineage: Eukaryota > Viridiplantae > Streptophyta > Magnoliopsida > Asterales > Asteraceae > Silybum > Silybum marianum. The sequence goes on along the minus strand of CM072542.1, from coordinate 21,803,874 downwards.
AAAATTTTCATAGAAGACTGAGAATAAAAACTCAACTCCATTTTCTGAAAACGTTTTTTTAAAAAATGAAAACTGTTTTCGCTAACTAAACGCACCCTAAATGTCTTGTAAAGACAATTTTATTGTAGTGGTGGTGAAGATTACATACATGAATATGTATCTTCATGGGTAGACCTAGTCACCGGAAGGTGCACACGCTCCGTTAAGCTAAGTTTTTCAAATAAATATAAAGTTGTATGTATAATATATTTATAATTTGCAACTATTTGTATTTTATCTCACCCCTCTCACATAACCTTTTTTGACCATTATGTCATTACCTACTTGCATTTCAAATACGCATTATGTATTGGGGTCCTACATAGGATTGATGAATCTGCCACATAGGATTGAAATTTGTGCTCTAATAGTCTAACATGTTAAGTTGTATTACCAAAAGAAAAATTGTTTAATTTTATAAAAAGCTTTTGATGGCTTTACCATTTTTAATGATTGTTTATCAACCGTTAATTGGGTAACTACTTAATAGATATGATTTATTATCCTCACTTACCTTATCGGGTAAGATTCTTGACCATCAAAATAGCATAGGAAAGTTGTTGATAAACGTCTTTTATACGTAAGCGCTAAATAGGTAAGAGTCACCACCTCATTTACCGATTAAGATTTTCGGTTATTGTCATGCCTCTTACCATATGAGATTCTTATTACTTATCATGTTCAACCGATAGAACTGAAATTAAAACCATATGCTGCGGAAAAAATGTTAGAAGCGCTCTATAAGTGAGGTTATTGAAATTGTTAGCAAGTTGTGTTAGAGTATGTTTTCTTCATTTAATGTACATCCAATTTGATTGTGTAAGCCGGTGATACTTGTAATTGTGATTGTTTAACTTTAGCAGTCGGATAGGCTATTACAAATCTAATCATGAACTTACGACGTTGTTGAGGGATTATATGCCACCAGTGCTCCCTTTGTCCTCAATCCTGGCTCCGGCTCTGTGTATCTTCATAATTTTTTGTGAAAGCGGTCACATTCACATGCCTTCACACAAAATAAAAGTATTTTCACACATTCACTTTTCACACATTATTTGAATGTTGCATTTTTCACATGAATCCAATTTATATATATATAGAGAGAGAGAGAGAGAGTGGGAGAGAGAGAGAGAGAAGAAAGTTCAAATGCTAACTCAAATTTGATTGTGAACGTGAGGACAAATGAGATCGTGACACATGCCATATTCAAACTAAAATGAAGAAAAATATTTAGATTGAATTAGTATTATTCAGTCTGAATATTTTCCTTCATTGTTCAGTCTGAATGTGACACGTGTCGTACTCTCATTTATCCTCACGCTCACAACCAAATTTGAGTTCTCATTTGAACATGCCCCTATATATATAGAGGCAAGTTCATACGAGAACGCTAACTATTTACGAGAATACGAGAAACTTTTTTTATATACAAAATCATATGTGATTTTGCACTAACTGGAGCGAGCGACTTTTGGGGCGACTTAAGTTGCATGGGAAAAGTCGTCCGGATCATGTATATATTTTGTACATATAAAATCACATATGACTTTTGGGACAACTTTTCCCAATTATCAATTTACTAGTCATTTAAACATTCAAGGTCTAGGCGTTGGGAATAAAAAGAACTGGATCATGGAGTTGTGCGTGGGAAATAACATTAACTTCATCGCCATCCAAGAAACAAAAATGTCGAGACTGGATATTTGGGCAGTCAATAATATGTGGGGGAATTCTGCTTTCGATTTTGCATGTAGCTCAACTAGAGGGGGCTCGGGGGAAATATTATGCATTTGGGATAATCTTTCTTTCAAAAAGAGTAGAGCACTTTCATCGTATTCGTTTGTGATCATTGAAGGGGTGTAGATTCCTAAAAAGTTGTCTATCCTTATGATAGCGGTTTATGCTCCCTAGGGGCTGGCGGAAAAGAAGGCACTCTGGCAGTCGCTCAGACGTCTTATTGGAACATGGCAAGGTGAAGTGCTGTTAATGGGAGATTTTAACGAACTCCAGTTGCGAGTGAAAGATTTGGTTCAACTTTCTGCACCCGATCTGCGGACGCATTCAACACTTTCATCCATGAAGAGGATGTTATTGATATCCCTCTAGGAGGATTCAGGTTTATCTGGTCCAACAAATGGGCCTCCAAAATGAGTTAGCTAGATAGGTTCTTGATTTCAAACGGTTTAGGCGATATAAATCCACATCTTTTCGGGCTGGCATTAGAGAGTAGATTCTCATATCATAGACCCATACTCCTAAAGTCCTTGGAGGTGGACTATGGGCCTATCCCGTTTAGGCTTTTTCACTCGTGGTTTGAAAGAGAGAAGTTTAATCGTTTGGTCGAGGAATCATGGATCAAGTATGACCCTAGAGAACCTCATGGGATGGTGCTGTTAATAAAGAAGTTCAAAACCTTAAAAGAGCTCTAAAGGTTTGCATTGGGGAAACTAGGGCTCGTGAGAGAAGGAGAAAAAATGATCTCCAGAAGACTATTACGACTTTTGACCACAAGATGGACGTTGGGCAAGCATCCAAGGAGGATATGGATAATAGAATCATGGCCCTGAAAGAAATGGGGGACTTAGACCGTTTAAAGACCTTGGACCTTATGCAGAAGGCTAAAGTTAAATGGGGGGTCGAAGGAGATGAAAATTCTAATTCTTTCATGGAACTAGTAATAAGAAAAGGAGGAAGACAACAATTCATGGAATCATGAGTGATGGAGCTTGGATTGAGGAACCGACTTTGGTCAAAAAAAAGTTTTTTTGACCATTTTAGATTAATTTTTTATTCTGCCATTCACCCTGGCCCGGAGTTGGATGTTGCCATGCCTAAAACCATCTAATTGGAACAAGCCTCCGCATTAGAAGAGGTCTTCTCTAAAGAGGAAATTAAAAGGGCGGTGTGGGAGTGCAGTGACGATCGCGCCCCAGGACCAGACGAATTTACTTTTGGTTTTTTGAAATTTTTTTGGAGCTTAGTAGAGCACGACATTGAAAAAATGGTTAGTGACTTTACCTCGTCTTGTCAAATCCCTAAAGGATGCAACCCGTCCTTTATCGCCCTAATCCCAAATATTCAAGATCCTAAATTCGTTAATGCATTTCGGCCGATCAGTCTAATAGGATGCCAATATAAGATTATCGGTATATTACTAGCTAATCCCCTCAGTCCGGTCATAGGAGATTGTGTTAGCATGGAGCAAACAACGTTCATAAAGGGGAGACAGATTCTGGATGGGCCTTTTATCTTGAATGAGGTAACGGCGTGGTACCAAAGGCGGAAGAAAAAGCTTCTGGTATTCAAAATGATTTCGACAAAGCTTATGACTCGATACGTTGGGAGTTCATTGACTTGATGTTGGAAAAATTGGGATTTGGCTTGACGTGGAGAAGGTGGATCAACGGGTGCCTTGAAAATTCAACTGCGTTTGTGCTTGTAGACGGTTCTCTGACTGCAAAATTCTCAATTAAACGTGTCCTCAGGCAGGGAGACCCCCTCTTCCCCTTTCTTTTCATTCTCGCCATGGAGGGCCTCCATGCCCATTCTTAAAGAAGCAGGGGATAAGAACATATTAAAAGGAGCTAAAGTAGGGAAAGAGAACTACCTGGTTTCTCATCTTCTATTTGTGGACGATGCCATCTTTGTCGGAGAATGGTCTTAGCATAACGCCAAAAACATATTGAGGATCCTCCGTTGCTTTTTCTTGATCTTTGGGCTCAAAATCAACATTCAGAAAAGTAAGGTGTTCGAAGTAGGGGTAGATGAAGGGGAGCTCGGGTCAACGACATCCTTGATGGGTTGCAGATATGGTAAAAAGTCTTTTTCGTATTTAGGGTTGCCTGTGGGGTGCAATATGTCCAAATCGGAGGGTTGGAAAGATATTCTCGATAAGTTCACCGCCAAACTCTCTAAATGGAAAGTAGGCTCTTTCGGTTGGAGGAAGGGTAACGTTGTCAAAATCAGTCCTTGGAAATCTTCCCACCTATTACCTTTTTATTTTCAAGCTTCCTGGCTCGATAGAGAAAACCCTAGAATCCCTACGTAATAGGTTTTTCATCGGAGGAGACGTTGAGGAAAGGAAAATGACCTGGATTAAATGGAGAAAGTTCCTAGCTAGCCGAAAAAAGGGGGTATTGGAATTGGTAGTATATTTGTTCTCAATAGGGCATTGTTGTTCAAATGGATTTGGCGGTTTTAGGAGGATAGGAATGTGGTATGGGTAAAAGTGATCAAATCTATCTATGGTATTGATTGGTGCTCGTGATTTAAGAACCGAGGCAAATTCCACGTGGATTGGAATTCTAAGAGCGGCTAATCAATTGGAGGAGAAAGGGGTCAATCTATTTTCGTTGTGTAAGAAAAGTGCTGGAAACAGGAGTTCAACTCTGTTATGGGAGGAGAAATGGCTAGGAGATACCACACTACAAAATCAATTCCCAAGGATCTATGCTCTCGAAGTTGATAAATTGGCTATAGTAAAAGACTGTGTGAGGTCGGAAGACTGGATCCCTTACCTTCGAAGACCTCCGAGAGGTGGGATAGAATTGACTCAGATTGATTCTCTTAAAGAGCTTCTCAGTACGATGACTCTCTCTAATGTCAGAGATAGATGGAGATGGCTGATGGATGGATCTGGAGAGTACATGGTGGCCTCAGCTAGGAAATCGATTGACTCTAACACTTTGGAGGTTGATCAAACTCCCACTCACTGGAACATGCTAGTACCTATCAAGGTAAATGTTTTCGTATGGCGGATGGGATTGAATAAGATACCAACTATGGACAATCTGGTTAAAAGAGATATAAACGTCAATTCCTCTTAGTGTCCGATTTGTGAAGAAGAAATCGAACCGGTGAATCATCTTTTCTTCGAGTGCCAGGTGGCGAAGGACATCAGGAGGAATATAGGAAGGTTTTGCAACCTAGATATCCCTGCTATCAATTCCGTTCAGGACTAGAAGAATTGGGTGGCTTCCTTAAGGACGAGAAAAAAGGTGACTGAATGCTTGGAAGCAGTTTCTTTTATGGCGCTCTGGTCTATATGGTCTTTTCGGAACGGGACCTTATTCGGATCTATCAAACCTAAAACGACGGATCTTTGGGATAACTAGTCACGCACGCGTATAACTGGGTACATGATGTAGTGACTGCAAAATTAATTGGGTTGGTTGGCTTCAAGACCCCTTCCTTGCTATTTCTATGGTTTTTAGCACTTTACTAGTTCTTTTAATAAAATGCCGTTATTCAAAAAACAATTATCAAATGAAAAACTAAACAAGTGTACCATACATAATGATTTGTATAGATAACATAGAATAACATTGTCTTTTGAGTATTTATGCATAAAATTAAGCTTTGTAGAATAAACATGACATTTGAGTAATTTAGACATTGTTTACTTATTTAGATTTGAAATCATGTGAGATCATCTTTTTACATTTAAAACTTAAGAACAAAACACTGTGAAACTATGAAAGTTCAGATTTTTTACATTCACAATGTTTTTCTATGAAATTTTAAATGTAAAAATGTGATCTCATGAAGCTTACAATCCATATTGGTATTAAGTGAATCCAATCCTACGTAAATATCTTGATATCTAATTATCTGTGGTATATCAGTGATCGATGTTTATTCGGTTTTCAAATTATATAAAACGATAATATAATTGATATCGTTTTAAATTATCCATCTTGTTTTGTCTTACTTGCATTTCCACAATTTCTTTTTTATTTGTATGTATTAGGAAATTGAAGATAATATTTTCTTATTATATGTTTTGGTGTGTAGCTTTCACTATTAATTTTTTAATTGTCATGTGATTAATTTTTGAAAGCATGGATTGAATTTTCTTAGGCTATTTTTGTCCAATTTTTAAAGGTTTACATCATCATCTAGAAACCATTGATATGTTTAAAAAATATATAAAATATGATTAATCCAAAAAAAAGATTTGAAAGTAAGGTGCATAAATCCCACCGATCCAATTTAAAATAATCTAACCCAACATAATTTAAGGAGAGTCGATACTTAATCGAGTTGTAAAATGTTCAAACTGTATATATTGGATTAGAGTTGGGTTAGGATTATTTGAAATGAAACCGAAGCCTTTTTATATATGGATATAATATGATCGTTAAATTATAGATATATATATATATATACATGGGATCGTGTGCGAAAAAGAGTTAAGGTGAGAAGCGTAAGAATAAATCTGAACCTTTGATCACTTTTAATCTCATTTCTACTCATGAATTCCACTATAGAAGAGAATTGATATGGTGTATCTCGGTGCGTCTCATCTCGATGTATCTCATCCTAATGTGTAGCCATCCAAGAGTGGAAATCCCTTCTTACGCTTCTCACCATAACTTTATTTCTTACCGGAACCCAATCCCATATATATATACACACACACGCACACACATATGTGTGTGTACATTAGACGTTTGACCAACTAGTAATTATCTCTATTCATAATTATAGCACATATTCAACCGTAATTTTACCTTTTTGTTTGCATATACCCTTTATATATAAAGTTTGTTAACCTTATTTATATGTTTCATTTTGATTTTACTTCGTTTAAACACAATCATTTTGCTAGATTGTAAATTAATGATGTACCAAATATTTCCACCTGACCAACCCAACCTACACGATTTGAGTTGAGTTGAGTTGGTTGAGTTGAGATTTTCTAAATCGTAAACATTTAGTTAGATTGTTTAAATGCTTTCAACTGGAACAACCCAACCCATGTATGACTCTATTTAAAAGGAAGTGATGATATTATACTAAAATTTTAGAGTTAAATACAAATTTGGTCACTGTTGTTTACAAATATTATCGTATAAGGTCCCTCAAAGATTTTTTTTAACGACCAATGTCCTTGTGGTTTCCATTTTATAATAGATAGGGTCCCCCATCCAACTTTTCAGTTAAATATTATTCTTTTAGCATAAATTTTATTTTTCATAATTTTTCAAAGCACATAGACCAAATCTGTAATTTACTTTAAACTATATATATATATATATAGGGGTGGGTTCAAATGTGAACCTATCTTTGATTGTGAATATGAGGACGAATCACAACCATCCATTTTAAATCAGATCAAAATACAAGGGAGAAAATTCGCGGTGGCATTTTTGTAAATAAGTGGAAAACTCAGGTCATGGCTTAAATCCTAAATATAACCTGACGATTTAAATAAGAACCAGGCATCATCTTCTTCTCCAAATTTCTTCATAATCTTCCTCAAATTTCTTCATCATCTTCCCCAAATTTCTTCATCATCTTCCCCAAAAGAAATTTTACTTCCGCCCCAAATTTCTTCATCATCTTCCCCAAAATAAATTTTCGCACAAGTTTGTTTTTGTTTTGTGTTCCTCCTTTGAATCACAAGTCTTTTCATTTTCAAATCCAGATTTTTTTTCTTGATAAAGTGTAAGAATGTTATTCAAATGTTTTTTCCCTTTTAATATGATTGTTCATCATTTTATCACAGGAAGTTTCTGAATATAAGCATAAAATGTTATGCTTATATTCAAACTGAATATAAGCTACAATTATGGGTTTGTATAATTGTAGCTTATATTCAGTTTGAATATAAACTAAAATTATGTGTTTGAATAATTGTAGCTTATATTCAGTCTGAATATAAGCTAAAATATGTGTTTGTATAATTGTAGCTTATATTCAGTCTGAATATAAGCATAAAATGTTATGCTTATATTCAGACTGAATATAAGCTAAAATTATGTGTTTGAATAATTGTAGTTTATATTCAGTCTGAATATAAGCATAAAATGTTATGCTAATATTCAGTCTGAATATAAGCATAAAATGTTATGCTTATATTCAGACTGAATATAAGCTAAAATTATGTGTTTGAATAATTTTAGTTTATATTCGGTACGAATATAAGCATAACATTTTATGTTTATATTCGTAATGAATATAAGCTACAATTATGAGTTTGTATAATTGTAGCTTATATTCAGTCTGAATATAAGCTAAAATTATGTGCTTATATAATTGTAGTTTATATTCAGTCTGAATATAAGCATAAAATATTATGCTTATATTCAGTCTGAATATAAGCATAAAATGTTATGCTTATATTCAGTCTGAATATAAGCTAAAATTATGTGTTTGAATAATTGTAGTTTATATTCAGTCTGAATATAAGCATAACATTTTATGTTTATATTCGTACCGAATATAAGCTACAATTATGAGTTTATATAATTGTAGCTTATATTCGGTCCCGAATATAAGCTAAAATTTGAAGTTTAATAATCGTAGCTTATATTCCGAATATAAGCTACAACTAGTTGTTTGTATAATTGTAGCTTATATTCAGTCTGAATATAAAGACTCTTAGTGCTTATATTCAGTCTGAATATAAGCTACGATTTTACAAACTTCAAAATTTAGCTTATATTCAGTCTGAATATAAGCTACGATTTTACAAACTTCAAAATTTAGCTTATATTCAGTCTGAATATAAGTTATGATTATACAAACTTCAATTTTTAACTTATATTCAGACTGAATATATACTACAATCTGGTGTTTTTATAATTTATGTTTATAGATCCAGTCTGAATATAAGATATAGATCGACGCATCTTCAACATTGAAACTAAATTTTAGGTCTGTATTTTCGAAACATGTAACCTAATCGCAATCAACAAAAAAAGTAGAATTTTCAACTGGATCACAATCGATTTAATTTCAGAAATCGCAAATCCAATTAATAAAGTTCTTCACAAAGAATGAATACCGATTAATAGAGAAGAAGACGATTAACAGAGAAGAAAACGATTAACAGAGAAGAAGACGATTAACACAGAAGAAGACGATTAACAGAGAAGGAAGAAATAAGCGGGAGTGATATAAAAGAGCAGCTTGATTTTTTTTTTCCAGAATTACCCCTCAAGCCACATTTAAAGAGGAGCTTGAATATGACTTAGATCAAGGGCTGAGATCTGTCCTCATGTTCACAATCAAAGATAGGTCCACATTTGAACTTTCCTCTATATATATATATATATCTGTATTTTATTAATTATAGAATTTTTATATTTAAAAAATTATATTACATATTCATATGCACCTTATATTTTTATTTAAAAATTATTTATATATTTATATTTATTTTTTATAAAATGTATTTTGTATTTATATTTACATATGAAATATAAATAATTTTATAAAATATATGGAAGATTTAATTTATGCTAAAAACAGTAAATAAGATCACTGTACAAACTGCATAGATGGAGGCTTCAAAATTCAAATACATAAAAATATCTAAAATATAAATAAAAAATAAATATTATAAAATATAAATATTATATAATCTTAAACATACAAAAAATTAATAATTTGTAGATATATATATATATACGGTGAATAGAGATGGTGACGAATGTAAGACTGGTAGATTTTTAGAATGATCATTTTGATGACAACGATGTTGTATGTGTTTGAATTTATCTTTTATATTTATATTTATATTTACCATATATACTTATATTTATAGATTTTTTTTTGTATATTTAAGATTATATTATAATTATATTTTATAAGATTTATTTTGTATTTTTATTTTGTATTTTGTATATTTATATATCTTATGTATTTGGACCTTCTATTTGTACATATTTTATATATATGTATATCTGCAAATCATTACTTCTTTGTATATTTAAGATTATATTATGTTTATATTTTATAAAATTTATTTTCTACTTGTATTTATATTTTATATTTTTTATATATTTTATGTATTTGAATTTTAAACCTTTCATCTATACAATTTGCATATAAAATATAAAATTAATAAAATACAAATATAATTATATAGTACATAATATACATATATATATATATATATATATTATGGATCCCAGAACATGATCAATACAATAGTATGAATGATAAGAACACAAAGAACACGATATTTAGAGAACGCAAGTCATCTATCTCACTTGGTAATCGATGGTTACAAGGGGTAGACAATCGTGAATGTTATCGATTACGATATATTCTCTCTAACATCTAATATCGACCCCTAGCACCTCTATTTATATTAAAGGACTAAAGGCAATAAAGAAAGTAGCAATAAAACATTATACACTTGCCTTTTACAAAGAAAGAATAATTTCCTTATTTTGACACAATCTAAAAGAAGTCCTAACAATCTCCCCCTTTGTGGAAAAATCGGTTCTTCAAGATCTGAGATCAAATATGCCTTCGAACCTTCTCAGAGTCTGTCGCTATTCTAGTCGTTGATCGATATGAACCATAGCATCCATAATCTTCACGCGTTGATCAGCTTGAAGCTTTTTTGTATCTTTTCGATCTGAGCTTATTTCGGCAGTTAATCTCATCCTAATTCCTTTCAAGATACCATCACAATATGTAGCGAGTTCATCAAAGCGTAAAAATCTTTTGTCGCCTTTTCCATTGAGATAGACAAGCCTATGAGCTGGCATTTGGAGAAAAGTAGCAACATCGAGGTGTTTGAGGTTGTCAATTTCTTGATTCGGCTTTGTAAGATAAAAATTCCTTTGTTTGCTTTCAAGACCTCTTTGGAAATCGTCTAGATAGTTGTACCGTATTTCTTTCTGAACGAATCTGACGATTGCTCTTAACGCTCTTTGTTCATCGTTTGATTTCTTTTTCTTATCCTTCAGCTCAAGATACAGATATTCCACATCATAAATATCCACACTTGGAAAATCAGCTTCCGTGAAGTAATATTCTTTAGCATCTTCTCTAATTGGAATAAGTGATCATAGCTGATTTCTCTGATGATGGTGATTGGTTTGTTTGAATAGACTTTTTCCTTTGGTTATGCCTTGTTGTTGAGTATGTGCAAATATTCTTTGAGTTCTTCAGGATTCATTTCCGTGACATGAAAAATCCGAGCCAAATCTTCCTTTTCTTTCTTTTCAACAAACAAGTTCTGTTTTGTTTCCTCCAGATAAGGAGCTCTTATTTGATCTCTTTCCTATTTGGGATTCTGATTAGCAATAATCCTTTCCCATCCGCGTTGGTGTGGTAGAAGAATCTTTTGTGTGAGCTCAATAGAATCATTTTCTCTCAGAATCTCCTTGTAGTCTTCATCTCCAAAAACTGGAGCATATGGATCACGAAACCATTTTCTCGTCTCTTGCTGCATTTGTTGTACATTCACATTGATTGGTTCATTTGAATCTGGGTCAACGATTCGAGAAACTATTTCAACATTGAAACTTGGAGTTGATTCTTGTTTTTGGGGAGGAACAGAAGCTGGTTGTTGTCTTGGAGGAGCAGATGATCGACCAGTAGATTGACGTGTTTGGATAACCCGATTTCGAGCTACGGTAGATGGTTGTGATTCAGAAATACGTCCACGCTTCTCACCCTCAGGGCGATTTGGACCATCCGGATCGTCCTGTTTATCCCAAGGTCTACGAACCGATGGTTTCGGTTGACAGTTTTGACGGACTTCGGTCCTTAGTGCAGTGATTGCACCAAGAATGTTGTCCTCAGTGTTTTACATCTTCGTTTTTATGGAAGAGAGCTCGTTTTGAACATCGTCTTTGAAGCAGTCGAACTCGTAACGGGTAAACCGTAGGAATTTCTAAGTTACGACGTAGAAGACCAGCTAGATCATCTTCAGGCATACCGGTGGCTTCGTCTTGAGCTAACAAATTTGCCAATAACATTGACATCAATTTGTCATTGTTGAATTGAGATTGACGAGGTGGGGGAGGCGGTTGCCGAGAATCATCCGAAGAGGACGAGTCATGAGGTGGCGATGAGGGTGGTGAACGGCTTGTGCTTACTTGCGAGGGGCGTGAACTCGGAGATCTTTGCATCACAGAATCAGTGAGTACTTCAGCAACAGATGTTCCTTTTAATAGACTAGCCATTCGATCGACTTGCTCTTTCATAGGGATGTTGGCCCACTCGAAAGCATTGTTCAAGAAACTCTGAAGTTCGGGAGTGATAGTATATGTAATGGGAGACGATCCTGTAAGGGTGAAACCAGGGTCACTTAGAGCACCTGTTGACACCACAGTTTAATCAACCGTGGGACCTACGTTCAATGTTGGCATGATATTATCACTGGTAGGATTTCCTTCCAATCCTCATGGAATGTCAATAGATGACATCACTATGGAAGTGTCGACCGTGTCACGAAGATCAACGGTGTGTAGTGACTCTTGTGTCCTATGGGGCTCTAGACTCACTGTGCTACGAATCGAAGTCAAGGATGGCAGACTTCATCCTCTATTTTTAATAGCTAGTCCCCCCGAATGGAGTTTCGCTAGATGAGGAGCTAAATTTGCAAGCATATATGGCAGGCATCTGTTGTGAGACACCGGAGTGGCTAGTTGGGGTGTGCAATTGCGCTGCTGGGTCCACAGCGTCTTGCTCAATATCGACATCCAACGGATGAATGTTGATAGAAGATGTGGCTACCCGGCTAGTAACAGGTTCGGTACGCTCACTCTCTTGAATATTTTCCGTCCCTTCACACATGCTCACGTTTTCATTTTCTACTTGATCTCCCTCCTCTCTCCTTATGTCTCCCATAATTGGCTCAAATGATGGTTCAGAATTATCGACAGGTTGAGCCACGGATGCCGTTTCCGTGCTGTCGGATCAAGTATCATGAACGTATGGTTGACGACCTATGCGTTGAATTGAAGCGTCGGCAGTTGAAATATGCTGGTGGCACGGTTCGGGAATATATTACGAACTGTCATGTAAGTCCAATTCCTTATTTTCTTCGGTTTCGGTGTTCGATGGTGATATAGGTCGGCGTGCGGGTCGGCGACAAACAGGTACTTTCAAGCGCGGTATTCGGGCCGTGGGTTGAGAAATAGTTGCAGATGAAGCGCCGGATGGTGGTGGTAAAGGGATGGTAGATGGTGCAGTGGTGGGGATAGGCTGATCAGCAGCACATCCCACGTCAATTCCCCTTACCTCATTTCTTCTCTCAACACCCTATTTAGGATCCCCATGATCCTGAACCTGCTCATCTAATCTAGGACCCTCTCCCACAATATTTTGTACCTCTAGGTTTGGCTCTTGGGCAGGCCCAACCGGTGGTGGAGGGGCCATTAAGCCGTTACGCTCCCTATAAGCTATCACACAAGGCACGTTCTGATCAGCATAGGCTAAGAGGGCTTCGGGGATGGCCATTGTTCTTTCAAATTGAATATCGTGTAGTTTCAGGTAGTTTTGCACATAGTGGGCGCCAAGAGGTGTGCCGGCTCTTCGGGGAATTTCCCGTCGGGATTGCATCATGTGATGGATGAATAGTTGGAAGAATCGTTGGAAAGGTACGAATTGGCGGTCTCGCGCGTTTCCTTTATCAGACACAAGATCTACAAGGTCTTTCCAGATGAGGCTTGCATAGTCGTAGTGTCGATTGTAAATGATCCCTTGAAAGATACGCAATACTGCAGTGCTTGGTTTGTCCATCCCTGTGTGTTTGGCAGTAAGGCATCGGTTGAGGATGGAGAAGAGAGTGCACCATAGTTGCGGCAGATGCATTCGCTTGAATTAACCGATGTGAGTAAGGTTAGAATTGAATCCCAAGGTGTGGAAATCACGACTTAGTTCCTCCTCAGTTGCGGGGTCTTCGTAGGTTTGTCGGCTAGGGAAAACGTTCGCGGCAGGCAATCGAAGTTCGCGGCGAATTCTGGACGGTGTGAGGCGGGTCACATACTCATCTATTTGAGCAGTGAATTGGTGATCACCATCATCAGGATGGTAAGTTAGTGTATACCAAAACTACTGCCAGTAGAAGGTCGGGACTCTTTGTTCCAAGGTGAAAGCAAAGCGAATAAGGTGTCTTTTGAGAATTTGCATGATCACTGGATGTTCAAGCCTCATATTGTAATCGATTCGATGGTTTTTTGGCTCAAATTTCTGCTTTTCATTTTGGGGCATCAGTTGTTCGTCTCGGTTCCCGGTGGTAATAGTTGGTGCGGAGGACTGTTGGTCCCCAAGGAGTCTACAAGAGTTCTTGAATATAGAAACAGTTTGTAGAAGGGGGGGGGGGGGGTTGAATACAAACACACAGATTTTTGGTTTTTAAATTAGTTTATATTGCATAACAAATTTACAGTTACAAGCGGAATTAGAACAAGTTTTAACCTATTCTATTATAACTTAAGAAAAACACTAAGATTGATGCACAAGAAAGAAATAAGATGGAATACAGAAGGTTGAAGAAAGAAAGCAGCATGCACACCGATGAAGAAGATATCTTCATCTTATTTATACCCGTTTGCATTTAATGCAAGACAAAATGTATGTGCTACGTGGCGAGCATCCATAGGAGACTTGTCCTTTGCTCAGAATACAGCCATGTTTTTGGCCGCATTTGAACAGTACCATATCAGATATGATGGGGACATAAAAAACAATTCGTACGTCCTTTTCTGATACAGTATTGGGTTTGTCTTTTGTGCATCGAGGATAAGGTCAACGTTAATCTTGTATGAGAAGCTTCACTTGATCGCTAAGACTGAATCTTCAAGGATGAACTTTCAGTAACGCTGAGGCTTCACAAGACTTCACACTTGGATAGATAATCTTTGCTATTGCTGAACCGCTTCAGGTCACGTATCTGATTATTTCTTTCTTCAGCTTGGTCTTTGACTTTCGCTTAATGATCATTTGGTGTGATCGCTGATCTTCAGATCTTTAGAGTTAAGCTTAAGGTTCCTTGATCTTCAGCGGTCGTTGATGACAGTCAGCGTGTGCTTACCGCTGAATTTGAACTTAAACTTAAACAAGGAATTTCACTAAGTGTAAAGAGGAATCATATTCAAATCACTGAGAGGAGTTATGATCAACAATCCCCCCTATTTGATTATGATTAAGTAATATGAGAAAATTACGTGTAGGGATTAGTAAGGACTTAAGAAATGTTTAAGAAAAAATTTCTAAGTACTAATCTGTGAGATCTTTTTCAGCTAATCTATTATATCCATTGAGTTTCATTTATAAGGATATGAAAACACAATTTTTACAAGTAGGTGCCTTAAGTACATTCACTAATTTAAATTTCAGAGAGAAATATCAGTGAGTAAGGAGATATGTAAAGAAGTTAAAACTCTTATGTTCATTGTTCCATTTACTGTTTTTAGGGATCTTTTCAGTATACAGTTGGAGTAGAGTACTTCATTTGAAATTTCATTAATAATCTGAAGACATTACATGAACAATGAAATTACAAATCAGTAAGTAAAGGGAAGTACAGTACATTGAAGAATGATACAAAGAAAAGACAACTAAATATTTATCAGAGATTTTCATGTCTTCTTCGTATTTCATTTTCATAGAGTCTCTTCTGTCGATTCATCAGCGGATCATCTGACCAGCAGTAGTGATGCATGATCTTGATGAAGGTTGATGGAACTTTGCTGACCTCGCTGTTTCTAAAGAGCCCTAGGAAACCATCATTATCCAAGACAACCATGCCAGGTTCAGGGAAGGTGATGATTTCATTTTCTTCATATTTTCTGTCTTGAGGGAGAGAGATTCTGAGCATTGAGATGTTAGGAATTTAAAGATGACCGAGAATGCTTTCATAGTTGAATTTGGTTTCATGATCACTTTTGAAAGATGAACCTCCTTCAGCATTAGATCTTCTCTTTCTTGTAGGCGCAGGGAGAGGCGGAACTTGTACGTGTTGTGACATCCTTTGAAGAAGCTGATCCAGCGCTCTTTCCACCACATCTTTTAACTTTGATTTGGAACCCTGAATGACATCTCTGATTTCTAACCATTCAGAGTATCCATAGAACTTTAAGAACTTGGCTTCTTCTTTTTCAGCGTTCGCATGTCTGTACATTCGAACAAATACCTTCAGTCCATACCTTTCGGAAGGACGTCCTTCGATCGTTGCTCGAATGATTTTTGAATCAGACCTTCGATAATTGAATCTTTCAGTACACCAGCGTAGTTCTTTTTCTCTGTGGCTTGGTTCTTCATTTGCATTGGTTAGAGCATTCAAGATCTTCTCTTGATTCATTAAGTTCCTTTTGTGCCAGCGCTTCAGCGACTCTTTGGCTTTTGTCGATCAGCTCTTTATTCTCTTTGTCTTTAGCAGCATCCTCCCTGAGTATTCTTCTTGCAAGCTCTAGATCATTCTCTGTTTGCTTCATCTTTTCATCCCTTATTCTTTGAGCTTCAAGTACTTGTGCTCTCTCCTCCTTTGATAGGAAATAAAAGTCATCTACCATGCTGATAGGAGTTGGACATTCTATTTTAGCAGAGGGCAACCTTATTCTCTTGGCTTCGAGTTCATTCAAAAAGTTTATTCTCCTTTCTTCCTCTTCAGGCTCGCTTATTAGTGGTCTCTGAGCGGCGCGTCTAGGAATGAGGCCTTCTTCATCTTCAGAGTCAGAGTCAGAGTCAGATATGTACATAAACTGCTCTTCAGATGAAGGTTCCTTCCGAAAAGTGGAGTCCTTCGGGGGACTGGGCTCACTAAGAGAAGGAGAGGTAGAAGGAGTTTTGTTAGAGCCAAAATTTGGTGGAGAAAAAGAGGGATATGTGGGTGGTTCAGAGATTGGAGCAGAGAGGAGAATGAGAGGAAGAGATACCTCTACAGTGGTCTCCCCCTCAGATATAGGGATAGTGGCATGAAGTTCTGCCACGTCATTTCCTTTGCCTGAGGGACAAGACTGTCCCTGAGAGGGATGTTGTCCGTCCCCCAAAGGCTCCTAATGAGAGACTTCTGGCCTTGACATTTTGAAGTGCTCCAAAGCACTTCCAATATCTTCATCATCATCATCATCATTTGCTCCCCCATAGTGAGGGATGTCCTCTTCTTCTTCATCTTCATCATCATCATCTTCTTCTTCTTCTTCTTCCACTAAACCTTCAGTGAGGGATGGTTCTGCATGCTTGATGTAGGGAGAAATTTTATCAGCAGGGAAGGTCTCATTATGTTCCGCAATGATGTCATCAGCGAATTCTTTGGCACATCTCTCCCCCTCAATGTTGTCAGCAGGGAGACAATGCACCATCAGCATGCGTACATTCGCCTGAATGTCCTTCAGCTTGGTTTTATGGCGTTCTTGGTGCTGAAGGACCTAATTCAGGGATGTCCGATCAGCAGTGGAGAAAGAGGAGCTAGACTCAGACAGCTTTGTCAGCAACTGCATCATGTCGGATTGAGTCTTTTAAATAGACTCAAGCACCAGATTTTGATCATCCACCTTCTTCTCCAGACGGTCGATGGACTGACCATGTGTCCGATTGTCTTCCTTCAGGGACTCGATGTCAGTGAGGATATTGCTGACAGAGGTCTTGATCCCCAGAGTCCCAACCACGGTTCGGAAGATGAATTCAGCGGACTTTTGTAGATGTTCTACCTTAGCCCTGGTTAGAGCACATTCCTTGACTAGAAAGTCAATGGCGGGGAATGTAGGACTAGGAAGAACAATGGGTGGAAGTTCAGCACGGCAGGGAGGAAGTTTGGGAGCACCCTTCTCTGTCTTGACTTCCATGAGCTTGGCAGAGGATCGTGGTTGCTGAGGAGATTTCCCTTGGTCCTTGCTGAGAGAAGGAGCAGCAGCCTTGGTGGTAGTTATGGTTGTCGCTATGGTGAAGAAAGGAGGGGCACCTGTTGATAACATAGACAGAGCAGCCAAAAAGAGCTATGGGTTAGAAGACGGATGAGTAGGCATATTATAACCCTTGAGAGCATCATGAGGATTACTCTCAGGGACTACTTGTGTAGAGGTAGTGTCATGAGGATCACTAGCCAGTGTCTTAGAATGCCTGTGAGAGACATGCTGAGGTCCTGTGATACTGGCCTTCCAAAACTCAGAGTGTCGAAACAACACTAAGGCTTGGACTGCGTGCGTTTCAGCATCATCAGAGATAAGGACAACTATCTCTGAATCATTTGTTGATGTGAGGACCAAAGAAGAGGGGATAGAAGAAGAGTAGAAGGCTGTGAAAGTATTACCTGATACAGCTTCAGCGGAGCTGACTACTACACTTTCAGTGACCGTAGTCGCTGAATGCGGTGGTAGTGCTGAAGAAGCAACAACGGAAGAGAAAACCGTTGAAGTAGCTGGAGCAGTTGATGGTGTTGGTAGTACACCAGAATGAGAGTGAGTAGTCTGTTGAGAGACCACCACCCTTGGCTTCTTTAGTTTGGTTGCGATGGCCTTTTTATGACCATCGGTTGGTTGTTTTCTTTTGGCGGCAGAGGTGTCAGGGATACTCACTGATGGGTTTCTCAGTAAGCTAGACACTGAAGTAGGAGCTCCAATGATCGTCATCATGTATGGTGTAAAGGGAGCATCACCTGGACGTTCCTCAATGTCCAGGGACTTCTTTCCCACCATTGAGAAAGAGTGGTTGGTTGTCTTGGGATACTCATCCCCGAAGGCATGTTCCAAGATAGTTGCAAAGAATCTTGGGTGGGGGATGACCAAGTGCCTGTTTGCAGCTTTCACCCTGTTGAACATATCAGTGAAGATATAGTCAGCAAAGTTCAGCTTGTAGCCCGTGCAGAGAGCGAAGCCCATGTCTTGAAAGTGCTTGCTGGCTTGATCATGCGAGCCAGTCTATGATCCCAGGCACTGAATGACCTGAGTGAAGATGTATCGCCAGCGAGCAGGTAAGCGCTTCTTTTCCAGCTTAGAACCGACGGTCTTCAGAGAGATGTTTTCCCATGCGTAGCCAATGGAGTCTAAGAAGCAGTCGATCTGCTGCTTCGAAGGTTCAGCTGCCCACTTTTCATTCTTGCCGCGAGCAGGGAGGCGAAGAGCTTGCCGTAAGAACCCAGAGGTGAAGGTGAAGTGGCCGAGAGCGGGAATGGTAAAGCCAATTGCAGGGAGTTATTTGCTCTTATTAGTGGTGCAGGTGGTACAGTGAGCCGTGTACCATAGGTCTTGTAGGTGAGAGGAAATGCAAATTGGGTTGTGAACAAAGGCATACATCAGTGGGCAAGCCTTGATGAAAGTAGCACCTTCAGCGAATTATGGACGTTCAGCAGGGATGTCCACTAGGACGTTCGTTCGGTGATATCCATAAGTTTTTGTTTTAGATCCAAATTCTCATTTTGTAAATTGGTCTTTTCGTTTTTAAGATTTTGCTTAATACTCTTAGAGGTTGCAAGGTCGGATGTGATTATTAAGAGTTGATTATGATTGTTTTCTAGATGTGCTTCAAAGTTGGAAACTAAGAGTTTCTCGGTTTTCAATTTAGATTGCCGATCTTGCAGTTTAATCATCAGGTCATGCATTTGAGCAACAAAGTTATCATAGTCAGAATGATTTACCTCGGGTGAGAAGTCGGAAGTGTGAGATTTGGAGTCATCACCAGAGGAATCAGTATAAGCCATTAAACTGAAGTGAGCTTGAATTTCTTCGTCCGGTTCATCGTCGTCTTTGTGAAGCCAATGGGTATCTTCCGCCATTAGTACTTTTTCGGCTTCCTCTTGTTTGGCAAACATCAATTCTCGAGCATAGTGACCGGATTTGCCACAGTTGTAGCACAAGCCCATTTCTCCTTTGAATTTGTCTTCGGGTTTGGTGGGTGGACGTTGGGTTAGGTTCAAACATCACCTTTTGCTCATAATTCTTTGGTCCCGAAGCGTATCGTTGTTGGTTGAAGTTGGGACGTCGGGTAAACTTCTTTTGGAAAGATTGGGTGAGGAAAGCTAATTGTTGTTGGAATTGAGCAATCTCGCGATCAGTTTCAAAGTCATCGTCTTCTATTTCTGCAAGAGTTTCTTGACGGATGCTTCGAGGTGGGTTTGGTTCTTCTTTGGCAACAAGAGCAATTGGATCGTAAGATTTGATAATTTTCTTGTTGGCATCGATTGCTTCTTGAACCTCCTCTTCATCTTGCTTTAATGTTTCATAAACCTCGTGAAGATTAAGTTCGGCGAGAAATTTGCTATGTTTGATTTGATTCGCAAAGTGACGCCATTCTGGTTGAAGATTGCTACTCAATTTGATGTTGTCTTGATCTTTGTCTTACGTATATCGTTTTCACTTAGTTCGTTTAGCAGGTGAACAAAGCGTTCGTATGTTTCCGTAAGACTTTCGCCGTCTTTTGCCTTGGATTCTTCGTATTGCGAGATGCAATTTGTGATCTTCATTTTCGTTCCGATTTTCGTTCCGAGCATGATCATTTCAATTTGTTCCCACATTCCTTTGGCCGTAGTCTGGTGACTATCGATGCTCATATAGATGTCATTCGGAAGACTGAGAAGTAAATATGATCGTGCGAGTTGATCACCTTTTGTGATCCGTTTTTCAGCATCGTCATAAGCGGATTTGGGTTTGACTTCTTGTCGGGCTGGCATAGGAGGAATAGCGTTAGGCGTAGAAGGAACTTCTCAATAGATGAATGGCGGTGGACCTTCAGTGATGGATCGCATGATTTCGTCCGCATAATCATTGCGTTCAGCAAAGTCGAGGAATGGTCCTTCCATTGTGAATATTCTCCTCGGAAGAGAATTGGAGGCTTTGTGTCAGAACCCATGGTCATTGCTTTGCGTGTAGTCATTGTACTTGACAGAGTGATCTATATCGGTGAGTTTTGATAAAAATTCTAAGATTTCTTTGAAAGTGGATAAATTTATCTCGACTGACTAGGGCTCGAGATTCAGTGATGTCGAGTCAGAAGGTCTCGATGAAGATTTATGTCAAATTAGGAGGGCTCGAAAAAAAAATTGTCGAGTTAAGGAAGCTCGATAAAAATTGATGTCGAGTCAGATGAGCTTGATAAGAAAACTATGTCGACACAATATGACTCGACAAGATTTTATGTCGGGTCAAAGAGATTCGATAAACTATTGAGAGGGACTCGAGAAGATTTAAGAACAGAGAAATCGAATTCTTAATTGATAACCTAGAAAGCAAGAACAAAGAATTATTGACTAAAAATATCTAGAGTAACAAAAGTTATTTAGTCTTTTTATGGACAAGAAAGGCTAAGTTCTCGAGTTTCCAAATTTTTCAAATAAAAAGAAACCAAAATTACTAAGGTTTATAAGGTTTATCTAAGGATTCTTGACTAGAAAAGCTGCAAGAGTCACAAGTTCTTGAGTTTTCTATTGTCAAGAAAAGCAAAAGTACCCAAAATAAACGAAAGTAACGAGTTTTTGAAAAAAAAGAATTCGATTGTCTTTTGATCAAAGATCTCGATTGATATAGATAGGAGTTGGACGCGACACGTTAATCGGTCCGAGATTTTTGGGACTAAAAAAAATATATCCAAATTTCTTTGTTAAATCAGACACGGATGAATTCGAAATTTAAGAACAAACATATAGCAGATTAAAGAAATCGAAAACAAGTAAAAGATCTGGGTTTTTCAAAAAAGGTTGGATATTAACGATTAAAACTTGCTGCAGTTTGGATCGAGAAGAATGATATTCGATATATTACCTTGATTCAAGAGATCGATTAGAAACAGCTTCAAAACTCAGATCGCAGGCTCTGATACCAATTGTGGATCCCATAATATGATCAAGTACAATAATATGAATGATAAGAACACGAAAAACACGATATTTAGAGAACGTAAGTCATATATCTCACCACTTGGTAATCGATGGTTACAATGGGTAACACAATCGTGATGTTATCGATTACGATGTATTCTCTCTAATTCTAAAATCGACCGCTAGCACCTCTATTTATATTAAAGGACTAAATGCAATAAGGAAAGTAGCAATAAGGCATTATACACTTGCCTTTTACAAAGAAAGAATAATTTTCTTATTTTGACACACTCTAAAATAAGTCCTAACATATATATATATATATATATATATATATGTGGGGAGAGAGAGAGAGAGAGAGGCGGGTTCATACGAAGACGGTACCAGTTTACGAGAATACGAGGACAATTCTCGGCCTATCATTTTGTACATGAAATTTTTCATGTACAAAATCATATGTGATTTTGTAAGCGTCAAAAAGGACACGCACGACTTTTCCCATGGGCAAGTCGCCGGAAAAGTCGCGGCTAATCATATATGATTTTGTACGTGAATCATATGTGATTTTGTACATGAAAAGTTACATGTACAAAATGATTGACTAAGGATTATCCTCGCATTCTTGTAAATTGTTATCGTTCTCGCATGAACCTATTTATATATATATATATATATAGTTTAGAGTAAATTAAAAATTTGGTCCATGTGGTTTAAAAAATTATAAAACATAAAGAAAATATGCTAAAAAGATAATATTTAACGGAAAAGTTGGATGGGGACCCTATCTGTTATAAAATGGAAACCACATGGACGTTGATCGTTAAAAAATATTTGAGAGACCTTAATTATCTATTAATATTTGTAAACCACAATGACCAAATTTGTATTTAACTCAAAATTTTATTTATTAACAATATTAAATATATATATATATAGGGGAACGTGTCATATTCAGAATGGATAATGAAGAAAATTATTTAGACTGAATATAGTGTTATTTAGACTAAATGTAATGTTATTCAATCTGAATGTAATGTTATTCTGTCTGAATATAACACGTGTCGCGCTCTTCTTTGTCCTTATGTTCGCAACCAAATTTGAGTTCGCATTTGAACTTTTCTCTCTCTCTCTCTCTCTCTCTCTCTATATATATATATATATATATATATATATACACACACGTTATATATAAAGTCTATAGAGAAAAGTTCAAATACGGACTCAAATTTGGTTGTGAATGTGAGAACAAATGAGAGCGCGACACGTGTCTGAATGTAGATTATTCAGACTGAATAATCAAAGAAATATTCATACTAAATATAATATTTATTCATTTTTAATAATGCTTATTCAGTCTGAATAATGTTTATTCAGTCTGAAAAAAATACTATATTCAGTCGGAATATTTCTTTGTAAATTCAGACTGAACGGGACACGTATCACGCTCTCATTTGCACTCGCCCATATATATATATATGTGTATATAAAGGAAGGTTCAAATGAGAACTTTATATTTTTAAAGGAACAAAGGGACACTTGTGGATCACATATGATGTGGGTTCCACATAATATTAAATCATTTATGATTTAATATGATTTAATATTAAATCATAAATGATTTAATATTATGTGGGACCCACATCATATGTGGTTCACAATTTGTTCATTTGTTCCTTTAAGAAGGGGTGATTCTCATTTGATCCTTCCCCTATGTATATAGGGGAAGGATCAAATGAGAATCACCCCTTCTTAAAGGAACAAATGAACAAATTGTGAACCACATATGATGTGGGTGTATATATATATAGTCGCGACTTTGCCCGTAGCAAAATTTGTCCGTGTCATCTTTTTAATGTTAGTTTTTCTTATTTTCTTAAACTGTTATGATTCTTGTATGAATCTCTATATATATATATATGTATATATAGAGGTGGGTTCATATTAGAACGTTAACTATTTACGATAATACGAGGAACGTTTTTTATGTATAAAATCATATGTGATTTTACACTAACTGGAGTGGGCGAGTTTTGGGGCCACTTAAATCTTTTATGTATAAAATCATATGTAATTTTACACTAACTGGAGTGGGCGAGTTTTGGGGCCACTTAAGTCGTATTGGAAAAGTCGTCCGGATCATTTATGATTTTGTACATGAAAAAAATTTCTTAAATTTAATTACCCAAATGATTGGCTGAAGATTGTCCTCATATTTTCTTAAATCGTTACTGTCCTCGCATGAATCTCTCTCTATATATATATGTATATATATAATCTTTAATGGGCGTTCTATATTTGACACCAAACCTTAAAATCATGTCAAATCTTTCACATACATTATTTTTTACATCAAATTTCAAAGAATGAATAATAACACGTGAAATTTAAATGGTGAGACACTATTTGTTTTCACATTTTTTAAATAAATTTATTACGATTATAAAGTGGTTCCTTGTTGGAAAATGTAACTTTGGTCCAAGAAAGTATCCATAGAGAACTGAATTGTAAGTTTTAGCCACCTCTTTTGCTAACTCTACTGTGTTTTATCCGCTAGTGGAAAAAAAACTAGAGATCCGTAGCTCTAGCCTTGCCAACTGCTTTCATAAAGTCCATCTTTGTTGTTTCAGAAGGTTTGGTTTTTCCAGAAACAACTCCTTCACTTGTGCCATTCTCATTCACTTCATTACCATTTCCATATAGAGGTGGAAACTGGTCATAGTTCAATCTTCTCATTCTTTCAGCGAAGGCATCCTGATTAACACCTAAAGCTTTTAAAGCTTTAAGGCTATCATACATCGATTTTTTTCAGCCATGTGACCAAAGAATTCATAAATTTTAGATAAGTTAAAGAGATGCATGAAAACCTCCAAGATCCGATAGTGTCCAGAAAAAACCAAAATCCGATGGATATTGAAATTCAACCTCAACTCCGATAAAATTTAAGAAAATTATCGGAAAAAAAAAATTCAATTCACAACATCGGATAAATATATTTATCGGAAAACAGCCTCAAATTCCTCCAAAATCCGATAATTATCGGAAAATAATCTAAATTCGATACAAAACGCCAAAAAAGTACTAATCGGGCATTAAGCCAAATCAAGCAGATTATAATTGGGAAACACAAAATATCCGATAGAAAATAAGTCAAAAATAGCAACCCAACTTGTCGATTGAGCAAAAAACCCTAGCCGGCGTCAACCAAATTAGATTCATTTGAATCAGCAACCCCTATCCACGACTTCAAAGAACACCAAACGTGGCAGCAGCAAATTACAAGCAACAAGCCACCTGTCGAAACAATCTTATAGCAATCGATTTATTTTTTATTGCTGCCACCAACCCACTATTTGAGAACCACAACAAAAATTCATGAATTATCCTTCTAGCAACCAATAGCACGTGGCAAAACAATGAAATTAATGCCAAATGCAACAATAATGGATGATTAAAAACTCAGTCACAAATGGAAACAACCACCGTCCCACTTGAAAACAATGCACATCCAGGAACACCAATCACGAAAGCAATGTACGATCCAGCAAAGAAAACCCTAAATTCCCATAAACCCTAATTGCCCATTATAGAGAGAATAGCCTAATTAGCGTCAAGGGAAAGAAATCTTCTGAAAAGGAGATATCAGCTAAGAGGGAGAATAAGAAATCTTCTGAGGGGGAGAAGAAGAAATCGGCTGAGGAGGAGCATCTCAGCGATTTTAAGAAAAATTAGTCGAAAGCAACCGCCGAGGGGGATAAAATCAAAGACAGGCAAGAAGGAGTTAACCCCGATAAAGACTGAAGGCTAAAAGGCTAAATCGACAGACTTATCATCAACAGCGAAAAACAAGTACCATGATGATGTTCTCAATTACATCTAGTATCTTATTAAAAAGTTGACCGATATTCGAAGCTCCTACAATCTAAAGTCCTCTGCCGATGTACTCCAAAGTCTGGATTCTTCTCTCTCCCATTCTAAGCAAAAAAAAATCTCTTTCAAAAACTGGCAAAGCAAAGAAGGATTCCTGATATCTCAAAGTTTGATCTATCAAATCCAACCTTGGTAGTTCAACAAGCGACAACCATCATCACTGCTCCAAAATATGGTATGTTCTTTGAAGATGCTCTTAGGAACATCCGATTTTTCCAAGGCTACCTATATTCCTCTTGTCGATAGCAGCTTCTTTCAAGCAATTCTGAGTGTGGTTCTCTACAAAAAAGATAAAAGAATTCTCTACAATTTAATCATCAATGAACTCAAGAATAGAGATGTTGATGCTGCAACAATTCCCTTCAAGAACCCTTCAAGAACACTGATGCTTGTTATCTATGTAAATTTGTTTCATATCTTTTATTCCTTTTACTTGTACATATGTTGCATATATTTTTTTCATTCTTTTGTACTGTAAATATCGGATACAATAACATATCCAAAACAAAAAAAAATATGTGAAAAGAACCCACAAAGAGTAAGAAAGGGTCAAAAGTACTTAAGAGTTCTTTTGAGCTTTCAAGACAAAATATTGGTCTCATCATCAAATAAGGGGAGATTGTTGGGTCACCGATGATTTTTTGATGACTCCTCAATCTTTCCTCAGTCAAAATATTTGGTCTCATCATCAAATAGGGGGAAATTGTTGTGTCACCGATGATTTGTTGATGACTCCACAATCTTTCCTTAGTCAAAATATTTGGTCTCATCATCAAATAGGGGGAGATTGTTGGATCACCGATGATTTGTTGATGACTCCTCAATCTTTCTTAGTCGAAATATTTTGTATCGTGGGTTCTTTGTAAAAGTCTGGTCATACTCAAAAGGTTCAGCAAATCGAAGACTAGATGATACCAAAGGAACATATCAACATTTGTGGAAAATGAAGATATGACCTCCGATCAAATACCAGGATATTCATCATCCGATTTCTATACAGGTGTTTTATCCATAGATGAAATTCTCAAGTCCATCGGTGGATATTTATGAAGATCTCCTTGTCATCAATATCTGCAAGAACGTGGCCTCCAAGTTTTAATACAAATATTATCGAATAGTTTGTTTGTCTACTGCAAGAACGTGACCCCCAAGTTTGTCCTTATCTAAAGCTTGATGTGACAACAAAGGGCTTGAAGAAAAAGATGAATAGTGTCATGTCCTTTCACCTGTACTATAAAGTATGGCACCCTATGTTTTGTCCAAAGGAAACTTAGCTAACAAATGATATTGTGACAAGTGTCCCCATGCATGTAATGCATGGATACTATAAAAGGAGAAGAAGGGTCCTCATGCAAACTATGCTTTTAGAAAGAGAGAGATCTTCTAAGTGAGAAGCTGCAATCGACAGTAGCATAACTTATTTGTGTTTTTAGTTATGTTTTTGTTTTCTAAGTGTTAGATTGTTAGAATAGATTTTATCTGTTCTTTTCCTCAACAGTCTGTTTTCTAAGTGTAATTCTTGATATTCATATCAATAAGAGTTTAAAAAGTGAAAAATGTTGTGTAATTGTATTCACCCCCGTTCTACAATTTCTTACTTGCTTGTCATCACCCTAAACGGGACTAACAGAGACAATATAACCAAATCACCAAATGATGAGTTAATACTTGATATAAGGTTATAAATGTAAGTAAGGTAAATATTTAGACATGTATCTAGTTTTACAAAGCATTTTATACTTACCTACTAGGTTTTCAGAGAAAACCTAGAAAACCAAGCAAACCAAGCAGGCCCTAGAAATGAAGTTACAGGTGAGAAGCTTTGACCCAAAACTAATGTGCTCTAGTTTCCATGTCAAGAGATGGTTTAAATGCCCTTCCAAAATAGTTCTAGCTTGACGTCCAAGAATTTATTACTTGAAGAAATGGGAGAATGGAAGTAGGTGTGGGGAGTAAGTTAAGAGAATTTGAGAAGAAAAATCATGAGAGAATAATGAAAGGGGGAAAGAGCAGCTAAGAAGGAGTCGGTCCCCGCCTAAGGGTTTACTGTGCATGGGTAGGTTTCAAGCGGCTTGGGCCACATCCTAGCCGTATTCTCTTCTGTTTGCTACAATTCCAAACAACATTATTCATAACGAAACTGTCGCAAGGGTGACCCTGTCGCGACTTGGGCAGCGTGGCAGTCGCTCGAGCTATCAAGGAGTCCTCACTAGTGGAGTCGGTTGGCAAAAAGGTCCTTATACTTTAGCCACGATTTGAGGAATATACCCTAACCAACATTACATGACAAAATAAACTATCCCGATTTTCTAAATTTTACTTACTAAAAAGTTGAGTGTTACATAAGTCGCGCACCAATTTGCGCAAGTCCCTATTTATGTAGGTTCTTCCCCAAAATTGATTCCGACTTTTAACCGAAAATCCAATCCATCCAAAATTTTCAAAATATAATAACATCCAAATCTAACAATATCAACCACAACTTATTTAGATTAAAGGGTTAGGGTGAAGTTCATACCAAGAGATATGGATTAGAAGCTAAACTTTCTCAAGGGGTTCTCTCATTTTTTTAATCAACAACGCTTTTCTTCTTCCTCTCTCTCTCTCTCTCTCTCTCTCTCTAAAATCACCTACATAATGGTGAAATTGAAAAAGGAAAGAACGAAGAAGAAAAGAAAGAAGTTGGCAGAAAGTTAACATAATGAGGAGGAATTTTTATCACCCTAATTTTACAAAATAGCCCCTCAAGAATTGATTATTTATTGAAACTACCCCTAAATTTTCATTTCCCAAAAGTCAAAAATGGATTATTACGTTTAGATCCCTTGTCATATGCATATGTGAGCCAGAAGTTTCCAAGTATGAACTTGCTCAGTTTTGGAGCATGGGTCAAGGCAAAACGAGGTAGGGATTTTTGTAGGAAGGAAGATACAACATTGAACTACGGGTGTGCTAGATCAACTTGAAAGCATGCAATGTAGTTGCAAGTCTGAAAAGAGAGAGTGTCCATGGTGAGGGTGGTAGTCTTCTTGCTTTTGGAAACTTTGGTTGGGGTGGAGGTTGTAGATGCCATTGTTTAAGTTGAAGAAGAGTATATGTTCTAGAGAAAGCAAAAAAATCAATGGAAGTTTGAGAGCGGTAAAAAAGGTAAATGGATAGGATGATGAGATTTTTGTCGAAAAGAGTAAGAAAGATGAGAGAGAAAGGATTATGATGGTGGAGACAAAAGGACAGTCTGCAAAAGAAGAACTTGCAGAGATGGTTTGTAACACCCCTAAAATTGGGAGTTAATTTAAACTAAAATAATACGGAAATATTAAATGAATAGACATCACCCATAGAAATGGGGAGGAGTAAAAGAGTTTAAAACTTCAATGGATACTAGATGACAACCTATTAATCTATATAATTTACAGATACAGATTAAGTTCGGGTGTCTCTAATCCTCATAAAAAACTTTCTATGCAACTCTATTTGTACACACAAAGATGTACTCCAAAAAGAATGCCTCTACCGGCATCTAGCTCCACTCAATCCCTTCGAGCCCCACTAGCACGCTCTCCTGATATACATGTCATTTTAATAAAAAGTGTTAGGCTTAAAGCCTAGTGAGAACAAACAGTTCAAATATGGAAAGCTAGTAAATAAGTGAAAATGGTAAAATCAACATTTAACCAAAAGCCTTTCCATTTATCTCATTTTTCTTTTGCGCGCGATTTACACCTAAGAGAAACGCAATTGAGGGAAACATACGAGGGCGACCCGCAAATCGTACCGATAGAAATCTCCGGCTTACGGATAAAGAGTTCAACCCTAGACGTGGATTTATTACTCAATACCCAACTGAACAAGCTCAACCCAAACTAGTATCTTTCACTTGCCACATTCCCAAATATAAAACCGACTATTGTGCCTATGGATCCATTACACTAGTCTAGACATTACATACATTCATTCCAATGTACTAGTCAATATTCAATACCAAATCTTTGTATGATAAATTCCTTGTTTCCCAAAACCTTATTCCCAAAATCAGGTCAAAATAGCATTTAGTTTCAAGTATCATATTTCTTGACACAAAACTCATAAGAGTGTTTTAAAACCATTTCTTATACACATTTCATCTTTTCAAAGAGAAACCCTAGATGACACATTTTGACCTAGTTTACCAAAATTCTTCAAGTATAGAAATACTTGGATAACATCATGTAGAAGGTAAAATATATCATTTTGACATGTATAAAGTTTTAGAAAGGTAAGAATGAACTCACAAGGCTAAGGTTAGGTAAACCCTAGAAATCTCCCTAAAATGGTGGAAGAAGATGAAGTGGTGAAGGAGATGAACACTTGAAGCTTTAACCCTAAAGCTTGACTTGAATCTTCACTTTAATGGATCAATTAATGGTTTGGAATGAGGTAGCTGAGAGTATTAAGTGCTCCAAAATCGCCTTCAATGCAGAGCTTGCCCAATATAATTTTGTATCTGAGAAGTGAGGAACAAGAGCTGAAAATCGGGACTTATTGTGCCCTCAGGACCACACGGGCGATGATGCCCTGCGATCATGACAAGGCAAGATCGCCAGGCATGTACCGAGAGTTTGGTGCTGAAAAGTTGACTTTTGGTGCGTTCGGCGATGATGACATGCGATCATGACATGGCATAATCGCCTGTCATGATCGCGAGATGTGTACCGTGAGTTTGATCTGATTTCTTGACATTCTGATGTTTCTGCTATCATGCCCTGCGATCATGACATGGCAAGATAGCCTGTCATGATCGCCCAAAGTGTACCGAAACCCATTTCGTGTTCGGTTCTCGCTCCTTTCTTCCAATTTAATGTAATCCAACATAAAACCTTTAAAACACTCAATTTAACTATAAATAGAATTCCGTTATGATGCAAAGTCCATTATCTTATATACAAAAATTCCAGGTGTTACAATCCTGCCACCCTTGAATTTAATTCCGTCCTCGAAATTTAATAAACTAACCAAACAAGCCCGGGTATCTTCTCTTCATGTCCTCTTCCGCTTCCCATGTCACGTTTGACCCTCGGTGATGCTTCCATTGAACCTTAACCATGACGATTTCTTTGTGACGTAAGACTTGCTTTCTAAGATCGCCTCAGGTTCTTCCACACAACAACTATTATCGACACGAATCTCTGAGAGAGGTATCACACTCTCTTCTTCCGCTAAACACTTCCTCAAATAACATATGTGGAATGTAGGGTGTATGCCATCCAATTCGGGTGGCAATTCCAATGTATACGCTTGCCGTCCCACTCTTTCCAAGATTTTAAACGGTCCGAGGAAATGGGGACTAAGCTTTCCACTCTTCCCAAACCTTATAACACCCTTCCAAGGGGACACTTTAATCATAACTCGTTCCCCCACTTGGAATTCCATGGGTCTTCTCTTCTTATCGGCATAACTCTTTTGACGGTCTTGGGCCGCCTTAAGTCGTTCTCGGATAATCTTTACCTTGTTAGCCGTCTCTTGCACAATTTTAGGTCCGGAGAATTGCTTCTCGCCCGCTTCCAACCAACACACCAGTGTCCTACATTTTCGTCCATAAAGTGCCTCGAAGGGTGCCATTCCAATACTAGAATGGTAACTGTTATTATAGGCAAACTCCACCAACGGTAGATGCGAATCCCAATTCCCACCAAAGTCAATAACACATGACCTAAGCATGTCTTCAAGAGTCCGAATGGTCCTTTCACTTTGACCATCTGTTTGCGGGTGAAATGTTGTACTTAAGTTTATCTTGGTGCCCAACCCTTATTGTAACCCATTCCAAAAGTTAGAAGTGAACCGGCTATCGCGATCAGACACAATAGTCAAAGG
Organism: Silybum marianum; assembly: GCA_036898165.1. Lineage (NCBI taxonomy): Eukaryota > Viridiplantae > Streptophyta > Magnoliopsida > Asterales > Asteraceae > Silybum > Silybum marianum. The sequence goes on along the minus strand of CM072542.1, from coordinate 21,772,556 downwards.
CACGTTGTGCCTTGCAACTATCTCATCCACATACAACTTGGCCAGTTTGTCAACTGGGCCGGCTTCTCTCATTGCTAAGAAGTGAGCACTTTCGTTAGTCTATCCACCACTACCCATATGGTGTCGTGACCTCTCAAGGTCTTCGGTAATTTCGTCACAAAGTCCATATTGAGGTGCTCCCATTTCCATTCCGGAATTTCCAATGACTGAAGACTTCCATACGGTCGTTGATGCTCCGCTTTGACTTGCAAACAAGTCACACATCTCTTTACATAGCTAGCAACGTCCAACTTCATGACGGACCACCAATAAGTTAACTTTAGATCTCTATACATCTTGGTACTACCCGGATGTATTGAGTACTTAGACTTATGAGCATCCTCCAATAGTAGTTCCCGGTTGTCCCCAATCTTAGGCACCCAAACACGTCCTCGGAATAGCTTTAGACCACGACTATCTTCGGTCAATAACAAGTGTTACATCATAACCTCGCTCTTTAAGTTTTCCTTAAGTAGTGCTTCCGCTTGAGAAGTCTTGATTCGGTCGATCAAACTTGACACTATGTCAATTCTCGTGAGCACGGCCCGCGTCCCGCTACCATAATCCTTCCTACTTAAAGCTTCTGCTACCACATTTGCCTTACCCGAATGGTATAGCAACTCACAATCATAGTCCTTAAGCAACTCTAGCCAACGTCGTTGCCTCATGTTTAGCTCTTTTTGATCGAAAATATGCTTCAAGCTCTTGTGATCGGTGTAGAGCGTACACTTAGTTCCATAAATATAATGTCGCCATAACTTCAATGCAAATACCATCGACGCTAGTTCCAAATCATGGGTTGGGTAATTCTTTCCGTGCTCCTTGAGTTGCCTCGATGCATAAGCAATCACCTTGCCCCTTTGCATTAGCACGCAGCCCAAACCCATCTTTGACGCATCACTATACACAACAAAATCTTCAGATCCTTCCGGCAAGGATAGAATCGGTGCCTCACACAATTTCCTTTGAAAGGTCCGGAAAGCCTCTTCTTGCTTGTCGTTCCAAATGAACTTCACATTCTTCCTTGTCAATGCTGTCAGAGACGATGCGACCTTTGAGAAGTCTTGAATAAATCTTCGGTAGTAACCCGTCAATCCTAAGAAACTTCGAATTTCGGAAGGACTTTTAGGCGGTTCCCAATTCGTCATTGCTTCTATCTTTGATGGATTCACCTTCACTCCATCTTGTGTGAGGACATGCCCCAAAAACTGAACTTCTTTTAACCAAAAGTCGCATTTAGAGAATTTGGCGTAAAGCTTCTCTTTTCTTAACACTTCGAGCACTTCTCGGAGATGTTGTTCATGGTCTAATTCGTTCTTAGAGTAAACAACGATATCATCAATAAACACTATTACCGATTGGTCTAGAAATGGTCGGCACACACGATTCATCAAATCCATAAACACCGTTGGCGCGTTGGTTAACCCAAACGGAATCACCAAGAATTCGTAATGTCCATACCATGTCCTAAATGCCGTCTTTGACACATCATCCTCCTTCACCTTCACTTGGTGATAAGCCGAACGCAAGTCTATCTTTGAGAAGCATTCCGCTCCTTGTAGTTGATCGAAGAGGTCATCAATTCTCGGGAGTGGGTACTTGTTCTTCACGGTTGCCTTGTTCAATTCTCTATAATCGATGCACATCCTCATCGTGCCATCCTTCTTCTTTACAAACATGACCGGAGTTCCCAAAAGTGACGAACTTGATCTCACAAAACCCTTATCTAGAAGGTCTTGCAATTGCGTCATCATTTCTTGCATCTCGGATGGTGCCAAGCGGTAGGGCGCTCTTGCAATTGGAGCGGCCCCCCACATGAGGTCTATACGAAACTCCACTTGCCTATCGGGTGGCAAACCGGGCAAGTCTTCAGGAAAAACGTCCGGGAACTCATTAACAATCCGGACATCTTCTAGTTTCTTCTTTTCCAGCTTTGCATCTAAAACATATGCTAAAACGAATGACATCCTTTGGCTAGGCATCTGCGTGCCTTGGCTAAGGTCAACAATGCAACTTCACCCTTTCTTCTCTCCCCATAAACTACTACTTCAGGCCCACTCGATAACGGAATCCGTATTAACTTTTTAGAACACAAAATTTCGGCTTGATTCTCAGCCAACCAATCCATTCCGATCACCACATCAAACCCTCCTATCGACATAGGCATGAGGTTTACTTCAATCTTACTCCCTTCGATTTCTAGGACGCAACCCTTAAGAATATCCTGAACTAGGATTTGTTTACCATCGGCTGTTTCCACAATGTAGGCATCCTCCAAGGTACTAAGCAGTACAAGAAGACTTGGGTAGAAAGAAGTGGACACAAAAGAAAAAGTAGCACCGGAATCAAAAAGAACATGAGCGGGTACGGAATTAACAAGGAACGTACCCGTCACCACGTCGGTCGATGCTTTCGCCTCATCCGCTGTCATCTTGAAGGCTCTTCCCACCGCCTTTGGAGTACTAGAAGCCTTTGCTTGAGAACTCACGAGCTTCAACTTCGGGCACTCGTTCCGGTAGTGGCCCGACTCTTTGCACTCAAAGCAGATGGGTGCTTTGGTTTAGCAGTCCCGACTGAGGTGCCCAGTCTTCCCACACTTGTGACAGCTGTCGGAAAATGAGTTGCATGTTCCAAAGTGTGTGCTCTGGCATTTGTAGCACCAACTAGCTTCCTTCCTAAAATCGATCCTTCGATTGTTGTTGTTGTTGGTGTTGTTGTAGTTGTAGTTCGACCTCTTGGAAGGTGCCGCTTGCCCTTCCCACCTCCTATTTTCCCCAACTGCCACCCTTTCTTCTTTGCCCAAGTTCTGAGCATCCTCATTATGTTGGGCTTCTTCGATCGCCTCTCTTAAAATAGAGGTCTTTGAGACCCGAACCATCTCCATCATGGCTGACAGCAAACCTTTGATATAGGCTTTTATCTTTTCTTTCTCGCTCGGGGCCACATGCCCCACCAAACTCAGCTTCTCCACAAACAACCGAGTGTACTCCTTCACAGTCTTGCTTCCCTTCTTGAGAGCTCGAAATTTATCCACAGTTCGGTCGACAACTCTTTCATTACAGTACTCTTCCAAGATCTTCGCCTTGAACATCTCCCACGTCATCATAGAGACGATCATAGACCCAAGGGTAGCCGTGGTGACCTCCCACCATGTTAAGGCGAAGCAAACTTCACCTTTTGCCTTTCTTCACAATCACTCGAGCTAAACACTTGCTCGATTTCTCGCAACCACCGGATGCACTTCACTAGATCATCCGGGCCAGAAAACTCGGGCGGTTTGGTACACATAAAGTCTTTGTACGAGAAAAATTTTCCCGTTCTTCTAACCTCCGTCACGGGTGTCTCCTCCGTGGCAAGTACGGCTCCATTCCCTCCGGAACCCCCTACCGCGTTTTCAGCAGTCGTTTCATGCCTTCTTTGGCCGGCATCCCTTTCTTCAAACACTTTCAGCATCATCTCATGTTGCTAGGCAAACGCAGAATTCATTGCTTGCACCATACTAAGTCGGAGCTCATCTTGTGAGCCCGCTACTACCATTGCGGGGCCAATCCCGACATTAAGGTCCACTTCCGGCAATCGGTCAATTCGGGGTGGTGATCTCCTAACAACATTAGGGGGAGGTGGTTGAGTAGTTTCCATTGTCGTTCCTTGATTGGTAATATTAGCCGCTGCTGCCTCGTGATCGTTTCGCGACCTCGTACGAGTGTTCACCATCTTACTCTGTCAAGACGATAGAACGAAAGTAAGACAAAGCTAACATAAGTACGTATAACACGTTCACCAATCATTGCAATAGTAGTAAAATAAGCATACTCAGAATACAATGCACCCAAAATAGCATTAGCTACGTGATATCTTGGATATATCATATACACAAGAATCCCTATTACCAAAGTCACATTTCATGATTAACGTGTTTCCGTCGACTCTACCGCTCTCTTATCTCAAGAGTGTCTACCCATTCTCACAAAACATCACTTAAAGTCTCAGCTTAAGTCTAGGCATCTTAGGTTCATACCTAGTTCACTTAAACTAGAGCTCTGATACCAACTTGTAACACCCCTAAAATTGGGAGTTAATTAAAACTAAAATAATGCGGAAATATTAAATGAATAGACATCACCCATAGAAATGGGGAGGAGTAAAAGAGTTTACAACTTCAATGGATACTAGATGACAACCTATTAATTTATATAATTTACAAATACAGATTAAGTTCGGGTGTCTCTAATCCTCATAAAAAACTTTCTATGCAACTCTATCTGTACACACAAAGATGTACTCCAAAAAGAATGCCTCTAGCGGCATCTAGCTCCACTCAATCCCTTCGAACCCCACTAGCACGCTCTCCTGATATACATGTCATTTTAAGAAAAAGTGTTAGGCTTAAAGCATAGTGAGAACAAACAGTTAAAATATGGAAAGCTAGTAAATAAGTGAAAATGGTAAAATCAACATTTAACCAAAAGCCTTTACATTTATCTCATTTTTCTTTTGCGTGCGATTTACATCTAAAAGAAACGCAATTGAGGGAAACATACGGAGGCGACCCGCAAATCGTACCGATAGAAATCAGTAAATCAGTAAGCTCGAACGGATAGAAATCTCCGGCTTACGGATAAAGAGTTCAACCCTAGACGTGGATTTATTACTCAATACCCAACTGAACAAGCTCAACCCAAACTAGGATCTTTCACTTGCCCCATCCCTAAATATAAAACCGACTATTGTGCCTATGGATCCATTACACTAGTCTAGACATTACATACATTCATTCCAATGTACTAGTCAATATTCAATACCAAATCTTTGTATGATAAATTCCTTGTTTCCCAAAACCTTATTCCCAAAATCGTATCAAAATAGCATTTAGTTTCAAGTATCATATTTCTTGACACAAAACTCATAAGAGTGTTTTAAAACCATTTCTTATACACATTTCATCTTTTCAAAGAGAAACCCTAGATGACACATTTTGACCTAGTTTACCAAACATAGAAATACTTGTATAACATCATGTAGAGATAAAATACATCATTTTGACATGTATAAAGTTTTAGAAAGGTAAGAATGAACTCACAAGGCTAAGGTTAGGTAAACCCTAGAAATCTCCCTAAAATGGTGGAAGAAGATGAAGTGGTGAAGGAGATGAACACTTGAAGCTTTAACCCTAAAGCTTGACTTGAATCTTCACTTTAATGGAGAAATTAATGGTTTGGAATGAGGTAGATGAGAGTATTAAGTGCTCTAAAATCGCCTTCAATGCAGAGCTCGCCCAAAATAATTTTGTATCTGAGAAGTGAGGAAGAAGAGCTGAAAATCGGGACTTATTGTGCCCTCGGGACCACACGGGCGATGATGCCCTGCGATCATGATAAGGCAAGATCGCCTGTCATGATCCCCAAGCATGTACCGAGAGTTTGGTGCTGAAAAGTTGACTTCTGGTGCGTTCGGCGATGATGACATGCGATCGTGACATGGCATAATCGCATGTCATGATCGCGAGATGTGTACCGCGAGTTGGATCTGATTTCTTGACATTCTGATGTTTCTGCTATCATGCCCTTCGATCATGAAATGGCAAGATAGCCTGTCATGATCGCGCAAAGTGTAGCGAAACCCATTTCGTGTTCGGTTCTCGCTCCTTTCTTCCAATTTAATGTAATCCAACATAAAACCCTTAAAACACTCAATTTAACTATAAATAGAATTCCGTTAGGATGCAAAGTCCATTATCTTATATACAAAAATTATGGGTGTTACATGGCTTGTCAAGCGTCTCCCCTCAAAACCACTGACAATTGACGTGGGTGACATCGTGTTGAAATAGACATGCAAGGCAAGGGGTCGTTGAGAAATTGGTGGAAGTCGAATAAGTAGTCCCCGAATTATGAGTTTCAATTGTGTATGTCAAAAATGAATGGCAGATACGAAACAAGGAGCCGAACAAAAGCTACTAAATATTTATGAAGAAATCGGTAGATGAAGAGCGTAACATATCGAATAACACTTGCCAAAGATTAGCATAAAAATCACACGTCGAGTATTTTTTAATCCTCAAGATATAACATACCTAGTTCACCGGTTAGAAAGTTGAAGTGGGCTTCATCTAGAGGCTTAGTGAACAAATCAATGGGTTGAAGATTGGTAGGTATGAAATGGAGCTCCACATGACCTTTTGTAATATGATCTCTTATAAAGTGAAAGTGGATGTTTTGACTTTTGAGCAAGAGGGAAGTATAGATTGTTGGCAATAGCAATTACACTTGAGTTTTGCAGAAGATCGGCACTTCAGAGAAAATTTTGTCATAATCGGCGAGCTGATTTTTCATCCAAGTGCAACATATTCATCTTCAGCGGTGGAGGTAGATACCGAATATTGTTTTTTTGCTGGACCTGACGAGTTTTCCACCCAACAACTAATAGCTTCCAGTTGTGCTTTTGCGATCTACCTTACACCCTGCAAATTTAGAATCTGAATAGCCGATTAGATTAAAACCTTGGTCTTTGGGATACCAAAGACCAAAGTCTAAGGTGTCTTTTAAGTACCTGAAAATTCGTTGAACCGCTACCAAATGAGATTCCTTAGGACTGACTTGATAACGAGCACTTAGAAACGTAACAAACATAATATCGAGTCTACTAGAAGTTAAATAAAGAAGAGAGTTGATCATTCCTTGATAATTCATAACATTCACCCATTTTCCATTGAGGTCAGCGTGAATTTTGAGGGGAGGTGTCATCGGAGATTTCATTGGAGAAAAAAAATATGAAAGAAATGACTTAAATGTGTAGAACGCTTATAGTTCTTATGAAAAAAAATATTGATTATAGAACTTAATTAAAAAAAATTTGTTTGAATTACTTGTATATCGTCTATGTTCATCCATTTATCTTGACAAGGAGCTCGCCATTTTTCTAAAAAATAGTTATAAATGCTTACCTTTTTAACATACAAAATGAGCCATGGGTAGACCTATTCATGTCCGAGTAGAGTCTCATGCACTCACTCAATTGAATTTTGTAAAAAATAATTTTTCTGGTATGAAAGGTGGTATATTAGAAATCAACCAAAAAACTGAAAACGTAACTTAAAATAAATCAAAAACCAAAAAAATATCTCGAAATCAACTAAAAAACTTAAAAATCCCTAAAAAGTATAGAATTTGACTAATAACATATTAAACAACTTTATAAATCTTTGATTTATTTTAAAAGAACAACCACCCAACAAAATTTTGGATCCACTACTAGAATTATTAGTCATATTTATTGAACTCTTTCACAACCAACTCTAAGGCCTTGTTTGTTTTTTCTTTTTCAGCTCTTAATTACCTTTAATGTCTGAATCGGTTACACATTTTCACGTTTAAATTGTTTGTATTCCTTTTATTTTCAGATTTCAGACTTCAGCACCTTTTAAAAAACAAACGTCACCTAAATTTAATTGACTAAACTTATAGATATCCTTACATAAACTAAAGTAGAAGCATGTTTTTTAAAACAAAAGATAACATAAAATATAATGATTCATTAAAACTAATAGTAAACAAAGTTAAAATCATGAATCTAAGATTCAATTAAAATATTTGTGGAAAGGGTTTTGGGGTATCCCACGAGGGGACATAAAAAATAGATGGTAAATGATGTGTGCACGTTTGTCCTTTGATTGCCTTTTTACAAATTAATCATGTATATATTGTCTTCTTCTACAAAAAGCGACTAACACATTTTCTAACTTGTTTTCTTTTAATTTTACAAATTCTAAAATAAACATCCGACAAATCTCCAATAATTTTAAAATGTTTCGAATCAATAATAATTAAAGAAAGTAAATTTAATGTTTTTCTAGTTTATATACCTCTAAAGATTACACATCTTTACTTTTACTTTCAGTTCTTGTTAATGAATGTATTTTTACCAGTATTTTAAAAAGTTCACTGTAACAGCAGTCATGGTGTGTTATGACTTAAGTGTTGTATCTCACATCACCTTAAATCTATGGCAGGTGATGTTTAATGTGTGGTTCTTGTAACATAATTTTTGATTTATCTTACCTTTTAAATATCTTATTTGTTAGTTTTAATATACAATCTAATTTAAATTATTTAATATCATTGACTCCTTGACTAATAGTGGAATATGTGTATACATAATATTATATATGATCCATATGCTTGTTGTTCTGGTTCTGGATATATTTCTGAGTGTAGATCTGAAGTCTCCCCCTCAAATAATAGATTCTGTACAGGTTCAGAAATGATATGTATTGGTTCAGAAGTGACTTGTGTTGGTTCAGAAAGAACTTGTACAGGTTCAGAAATGGGAATTTCTGAATTTGAGGTTGAGATAGGTGGTCCAGAAATATTGGATATAGTTTGCTCTTCTGAAATAAGATTTGGAATATCTCTGACAAGGGATGGATTTTTTGAAAACCTGCAGAGGCATCAAAAGATATATCAAATAGATCATGACATAGTAAATCTAATTTAGCTTCAAGGAAAGAATCATTTTCAGAATATTTAACAGTAGAGCTCTTTTCTGAATCAAGTTGTTCAGAAAGCTGGTTTAGCTTGAGTTCTGAACTTTATTGTTCAGAAGTCATTGATGGCTCATTAAATCTGAATTTTTTCGCCATAAGTCACGTGTTAAAATGTCATGGCTCCTAAGGCATGAGCCTTAGGAAGTGTTTGGTTCGCATAATGGAATTCGATGAAATTGGAATCCATCAAAAGAATTTGACTTTGAAGGAATTGGAATGGAATTTGATGTAATTTGACCACGCGTTTGGTTGGTAGGAATTGGAATGGAATCTCGCAAAAAATAGAAATATGCATTTATCGGGGGTTACAATTTTGTTGACAACATTAGTGGTATGGTGGTGGGTAGGTTGGGGGGTGGCGACTATGACGACAAAAACAGTCGTATGGTCGTGATGGTGGGTGAGGGTGGGGGTGGCGGTGAGTGAGGGTGGGGGTGGCAGTAACAGTGGTGGAATGATAATATTACTTGATGGTGGTGGTGGTGGTGGCAGCGATGACGGTGGTGGTGGCGAATATGTTGCCAGCGAGGATGGTGTGGGTGGAGCGGGGTGGGGGTGAGGGTGGTGGTTAAATTTGTTTGTCTTTCTAAATGAAAATTATATATATTATGTTACATTTTCCTTGAAATGGAATCCAAAATCCTTCAGAAATGCTAAAGAATGATCAAATCCCTCAACCGTGGCATTCGGTAGAATCCGATGGAATCCAATCAATTCATTCCGCGAACCAAACATCGTTAAGAATTTTGGTCAAAGGTATTTGTTATATTCCAATTCCATCAAATTCCGTCGAATTCCGCGAACCAAACAGCCACTTAGCCTCCACTTCAGTCCGTCATGCCATTTAAAACCTTGATTTATACAGGTTTTTTTAGCTAGGTTTTTATTGTATGATATTTTATATTTTTATTCCGTTCGCCTATTTAAGGTTGTGGGTTTTATTTATTCTTTTTATTTTAGATTAATGTCAACCGAAATTGTAATTGAGTAACATGACAATAATGGAGTAACTTGAAAGTGGACTTAAGTGGAACTTTAAATTCAAGTTGTAACTTGATAGGGTTTAAATGGGTATAGTACAAGTAGGGTCCAAATGATAATGCACTTCATTGTAGTTTTAAACTTGTAGTTTAAATTTAAATCAAAATATATCAAAATGTAATATAAATTTGTTTGATTTTTATCTAGTGTGACGTTATTTTTTTTTTCTTAAATAGTAAGTAACAAACATTAAATTGTTAACGATTAATCGGTAGATACTGTAACTATTAGTGATGTGGATGTCAAGTTATTAATTAAGATACATTTTAATGCTTGATTACTTGGAGGATCATATGAAAATCAACTGATAACAACTAAGTTGCAAACTGGTTTATAGGTAAAATGGGTAGAATATGGGAAACACTTGACGTTTGTTAGACAAATAGAGAGAAAAACTATTTTTTGTTATAAGAACTAAGATAAATTTTAGTTATATTTTAATGTATTTTACATTTTAAATCAATTAAGGCCTAACATGACTTGAAATGGAGTTGAAACAACTTAAAATTAGATTCAAATTTAGCTTGATTAGGTTATACACATAAGTAACTTAATTAGACATAAATCACCAAAAATGACCTTTATGTTTAGCTTAATCACGCCTAATCAAAATCAACTGTCTTTTTGTCGATCTTAATGAGAACTTTGACCTTAATCAATTTAGAGTTGGACACTGTGACAGGTAAATAACTCTATGTTAAGCTTTCTTATACCTGATGAGACCTAATCGACAACGGTAAGCAAATTAAAATGTTATGTTGTTTACTATCATAATTGATCTAATACATGATTACACATATAACTAGATTGTAATAGATAATCACATGTGATTAGTTTCAATAGTAAAGATGTAAGTATCTACAACAAATTTTTTAAAATAAAGAAAATATTTATTTTAAATTTGGGTGATATTTGGTCGGCCAAATTCTCTAAAAGGTTCTCTAATATAGAGAAAAAATAGACAAGATAAAGCTCTCCGAATATAAAAAACTCTTCAAAATTTAATGTTAAAAGAGAGAAATGTATTATAATTGTTTCATAAGCTCTTTCTTTAAAGTTTGTTTATAAATTTTTTTATAGTATTAAATACTTTAGTAATAATGTTTAAATCTTTAAAATAGATAAACCGTTAGAGTTAAATATAATTATTTTTAAGTAATATTAATATTTAATTATCTAATATAAAAAAATTATAAATATTTTTTTGTCAAAAATGTCCAACAAAATCTCATGTTGGAGTCATGATAAATGACATTACAGTTGTTTGGGGGCCATCTTTTTTATCATTGGAGTCTTCATCATTCATCACTTCATGTAGATTATTTTCTGTTTCACATATTTTAACTCAATCGTATAATTTTAGTAACACAAAGATCGATGACAGTGGTTTGGTAACAGTAAAGAAAAATATTAGCCGACATCTACTAAACATCTACCCTCTTATCGATTAACAAAAAATTGTCACTTACTGGTTGTAGATGCCTATATGTACAAACAATCCTACAGTACCATTTTGCTAACCGTGAATCTTTCCAGTAAGTGAGGATGGTAATTGTTAGTTGGTTAACACTTTATCAAGTAGGTAAAAGTCGTTTATACTACCAAAGGTTGTCTGACCTAGTAGGTATTAGGTAACATCCTAAGTCATCAGTGGATGGTATTCCTGGTTGGCGATGGTTCGAACCCCGCGGCTGACAATTCTGAAGTATCCAGCTCTTGGGCCGATTCAGGGGCGAGTTCATCGGCCAGTCCATAGAGCTGGATCACGGGCACAGGGGATTAGTCGGTGTCCGTTTGGATCCGAATACATCTGGGATGTGTGTGTGTGTTAATTGTCGTCCAAAAAAAGTCGTTTATATTATTTTATTATTCGATAGAAGAGTAGTTATGTATGCAATTTTACCGTATTATTTTGTTAACCAAGAATCTTAACAAATAAGTAAGGATTGTAGTAACCACAAGGCTTGTGGCGTACTTGTTAAGACTTGTGGGAGACGAGGCTAGATAACCCATTTACCCCATGTTCAAATCCAGGTGCAAACAAACTTGTGACCATTGGGGAATTATCTCAGGTCTGCCTGCTTTAACAGTCTTAAAGTTGTCAGAGATTAGTCTAGGTAAATTCCCAATATACAATTTTTAAAAAACAAAAAAAAAGTAAGGATTATAGTTTTATCGAATTAATACTTATTAAATCGCTCGATTCGCAGATTGGTCCGACTCGTAATTCACTTCTGACCCCGTGTTCGATAGCCCGACCGTAGTGATGTTAATTGTGGTTACATCCATAAGTAAAATATGTTTATATTATATGATATATTATGGTAACCGATAATTTTATCCGATAAAATAAACCAAGGAAGATGAGTCGGGCATGGCTGCCAACTGATTGACCATACATTACACAGAAATAAACGGAGGAAGATGAATCGCGCATGGATGCCAACTGAGTGACCATACAACTTACCACCAAATACCAATGTGTATTTGATGAAATGTCAAACAAGGCGGCTTACACTCACCGACTCCCAATCAATTAATTAATTATTAATAATTTTGGATTTTGTTTTATTGATGAAATTGATAGAATATGGAAGTATGATGTGTATATCGTAGTTGTCTCCATGCACTCACTTATAATTTATATATAAATAAATATTTATTTATAAATAATATAAGTCTTGTTTTATTAGCTTTTCATTGGAAAAGTGGTGCATCTTCTTTCTTTTTCCCTTTTTCATTTTTCTAGTGTCCTTTATCTTTGTATTGCATTAACCCATTTTGGTTATGTTAATATTTTTCAAATTCTCATAAAAAAATTTATACTTTGGTCCTAAAATTTAACGACAAGTTAACTTTTTCGTTGATTTTCAGTTAAATTATTTTAGATTATTTTTAGAGGGGAACCGAATTGATAGTTGTTTTTGGGTATTCATAAATTATTACAACTCTTCATGAAAGATTGCAACTGTTGGGAATTTTGATACTATAAATTCCTGTTTTTGCTTTCAGTTTTGATTAAATCAATATTTCTTCTTCTTCACAACAATATCACCGAGTTTAAAGCCATGATCATGAGAAAAACTTGTAGGATCATTGCCTACAATTCTTAAAACTCGAGGATGTCCTGTGGGAGGAAATTAGCTCAGATCCATCAATGATGTAGTGGAGGCTAATATTCTTTAAGGATAGTGATTTAATCACATCCTCGTTTTATTACTTTCATCAAAAAGAAATATGTTTCCTGTTATCTTCTAACAATGTGCACTTTATTTAGGATTTGATTCTTTTATCTCTTGAAACTCATTCTAATATCCTAACAAAAGAAAAGATCTTTTTTTGTCACAAAAAAACACCCCATCGGTTCTTCCCCAAATTCGACCAAACCCATCAACATTATCTTGTGAAAAGATGAAATGCCCTCATGTGAGGGGATTTAATCGGTCTTCACTAACGGTTGTGGGATGAGGGGTCAAATCTATAAGGATTTACAAACTATGGTGTTCCTGAATGTAATAAACAAATCACAGGGACATAATCCATAAAATTTGACATATAACACAAACCAAAAATCGTAGATTATTCTAGCATATCCAATCCCAACATGCTTTTGATCAAAGTCGAGTAGTAGACCTCAACTGAATAAACATCATTTATTATAGTCCTTGTTAGTAAATGCAATATTTTTCTTCCAACAATCTAATCACTCGGTATATATTATCTATTAATTGAACATATTGCTTATCAAAAGTTTGTTGCATCTATCCTTCAAAACAAAGCTAGCCAACATATATTGGTTCTTACTATTATTAGTGATAGTCCCGAATCAAACATCTCTATCTTGAATTGTCATAGTTTTCTTCTCTACTCGGCTTGTTCCTTCTCATTTGCGAAATTTTAATTACCACATACCAAAATACCAAACTGTTAGTTTTTTTTTAACAGCAATAGTATTTTATTAAAAAAAAAACATGCAAGACGCTAGAATAGACAATTTTTTTAGAGAGAACTCCAGGCACATTCATTAAAAGATAAAGAAAAAAACGTACAAACAGGTCAAAGCACAAAACCAAACAACAAACCAGAAGACCTTAGTAACCACTCCGTACCAAGCCACTAACAACAAAAATAAACGCAAACATCATACATAACAGAATGATGAAAAAACCCGCCTGGAGGTAGACCCCACACACGTACGAATGCCAAAACTTCCAATCACGGACCATCATTAAGAATCCTCGGATGATTTCTCGTTTTCCACATCTTCCGCGCCGAAATCAATTCCTTGATCTGATTGACAGCATACTTGGTGTTCTTTCAAGGTTTTTGAAAATCTGGTTACATACAGGAAATAGCTAGGAGAGGGTTATGAAGGCAACCCGCCCAATTAATCTTAAATTTGCTATTCCTATTAGAAACCCAAAAATGTGCCTGAGTCACAATATTGTCGAAGATATCCGCCTTCTTTAGCCTGGTCTCGCGAAAAATGGTCACATTCCGAAACGACCATATGTGCCAAAGCATAGTGAGATTAACGGCCCCAAAGCAGAGTTTCTCCCATTGTCAACTACAAATTTGGTTGTCTCTACAATGTATTTATATAGTGATAAACTATTAGCTCAATGAAATCATACAAATAATCAATACATTATGATCAATGTCATTACACGAAATGGAAATATGTAAAACATTTGTTTTCCATAATTCCATTCATAATGACGGAAAAGAATTTGTACACTTTTTATTCTTTGAATTTTGGTTCAGTATGTTCTCTATGAGATGAACTGATATATGACCAAAGACTAATATATAATCTATCTTCAATATGACAAGTACTTTAAACATATTTTATTATATTAAAAACTTCACACGAGTTATAATCACGTCGTCAAGTTAGTAACGTAATAAAATAGGTTATATTTATCTCTTTTAAAAAATTGTTGTTTGACAATTAATCAAATAACTATCTTTTTTTTCCAACTTTGTTTGAATCTCTAATGTTTGGTTCAATATTTTTGAACATGGACATAATATATAACTTGCTAATTTGGTTTTTCATACATTTGTGTGAAACATCCCCTTACCAATATTGGTATTGAAACACCATCAACCTTTTATAATACAAATCATATTGATATTAGGACCAATTACAATATTATGGTATTGTTGGATGCAAATTTTAATTGTAAAATTATAGATATTCTTAAAAAATATTTGATATTTTATTTATTTTGGGTTTTTTCAAAAGTCAAAGAATAGGCTTAACAATCAACAATTTATATTATTGAAGGCAAAATATATACAAGTTGTTTCATGTTTCTTGGATTATCTACAAATGGTATTCAAGCTCTTATTTTTACAACTTAGGAATTTATTGCACCCCTTAACAGGGCTGATGGAGCCTATAAAAGGAAGGGGAAAGAACCAAAGTCAAATTGTCAAAATCTTTTTTACCTAGGTATAAAAATATTAAAAAAACAAAATTTACCATTAGTTCCCCCCACTAAAAATTCCACAGGACCCCATCTTGTCAGCGGTTTACAAAAACACCAAAAAATCTTCTAAAATCAATCAAAAAACGTAAAAAGTTCTTCAAAATCGACTAAAACACTAACAAAATCTCTCGAAATCAACTAAAAACATCTAAAATTCCTAGAAACGGTGTAATTAGTGTTAAAACATGTCGGACGACTTTGCGCGCCTTTACTCTACCGGTGACCTCACTGGAAAAAAAACATGGATCCGCCGCTACCCCTTAAACACAGACATTTCAACTTATAATTTTGATTTATATTTTCATTTAATAATCGATAATCAACTTTTTTGATTAATTGAATTGATCAAGAAAACAGCAGTTGCAGCTACAACCGAAACTGAATATGCAACAACAAACTAAGGTGGTATACCTAGACGTATAACAAACAACACCTTAGAAGACCGATTGAGATTATCGGTAGTCGATGATTTAACGCTTTACTCAAATATTATTTATTAAATTATATTTTTTAGGCCGATTAGTTAAATTAAATATAACAACTAAGAAGGGTCAAAGAAATAAGTGAAGAAGTGATGGAGATGGATAAATCATTATGATAGTGTTATATTAATTATATATATTCTTCTAGAACCAATAAAAACATGAAATAAAATAAAGATTCTTTAAGTGGAAAATACTATAAAAAAACAACCAATTATATGTAAATCTTTTTCATAACTGTTTCAACGAACTTATAAACGCTGTAACTAACGTCCGTTAACTCCAACTTGCTAACGCCGTTATCCTCATACGTGTGAACGCCAACCATATCTTAAATACTTCCATTTCGAAAGTCGGTTTCCAAACGACCACGAAAAAAAATACCAAAAAATCTCCTCCTCATTTCACCACCATGTCGCCGGCGATAGCCGACCGGAGAAATCAAACCGCCGTCCGGCGAAATCACTTCTTAATGCTTCTCCTCATCGGATTTATCTCTTATGCTAGCTGTGATGAACTTCAACTGCTATTGAATCTGAAAACGAGCCTGGCGGAATCAAACACGAGCGTCTTTCGTTCATGGAGATCGACTGATTCCGTTTGTAACTTTACTGGAATCACTTGTGATGATACTGGATCGTTCGTCACAGAAATCGACCTTTCGAAACAGAATCTTAGAGGTTCGATTCCTTTCGATTCCGTATGCCAACTACAATCGTTAGAAAAGCTTTCGTTAGGTTTTAATTATTTGCACGGAAACGTAACGGAAGACCTCAACAAATGCTCCAAGTTGACTTATCTTGATCTCGGAAACAATTTCTTCTCCGGTGCTATTCCTGATATATCTTCCATGAAAGAATTGTTGTATCTCTACGTGAATTCCAGCGGATTTACAGGTACTTGTGTTTTCTTCTTTACTTTATAGAAATGCTTGGTAATTTTGTTGTGTTTTTTAAATTGGTTAAAGGATTTTCCGAATGAATGATAAATTACACATCGTTCTACACATTTTTATTGCAATTAAATTCGTTATTGAAGTTTGAGTTTGTTATGAATTAGTTAACGCATTTGAGAAATGAATGATAAATTATAGTTCTGCAAATTATTGTTGCGCTTAAATTTGCTACTGATTTTTTAGTTTGTTATCAATCGATCGAATTTGCTGAAATGGATGAGAAATTATTCTTCTGGATGTTTTTGTTGCGATTAAATTTGTTATTGATTTTCAGTTTGTTATGAAAATTGTGAATTTTCAGGAACTTTTCCGTGGAATTCATTGGAGAACATGATGGATTTAGTCGTGCTGAGTGTTGGGGACAATCCGTTTGATCAAACTCCATTTCCAAATCAAGTTTTGAAGCTGCTTAAATTGAATTGGTTGTACATGGCGAATTGCAGCATTGGAGGTGAGATTCCGGCAGGTATTGGAGATCTTACGGAGCTTATTAATTTCGAAATTTCAAGCAATTACATCACCGGCGAGATTCCACGTGAAATCATCAAGCTAAGAAAGCTATGGCAGCTTGAGCTTTTCGCCAACAATCTAACCGGAAAACTTCCAGTTGGATTTCGCAACTTAACAAACCTCCAGTTCTTTGATGCTTCCACCAACTATCTCGAAGGTGATCTTTCTGAAATAAGGTTTCTAAGTCAGCTTAAAAGCTTACAATTGTTTGAAAATGAGTTTTCCGGCGAGATTCCGCCGGAGATAGGAGATTTCAAGCAACTGGTAAACTTGTCATTATACCGGAATCATCTCACCGGAACCCTTCCTCAGAATCTCGGTTCTTGGTCTGACTTCAACTTCATTGACGTATCGGAAAATCACCTCACCGGACCAATTCCTCCCAGAATGTGCAAGAACGGGAAGATGACGGAGCTCCTGATGCTTCAGAACAACTTTTCCGGCCAGATTCCGGCGATTTATGCCGACTGTAAGACGCTATCCCGGTTTCGTGTGAGCAACAACATGCTTTCGGGCGTTGTACCCAGTGGAATATGGGGGCTTCCAAATGCTGAGATTATTGACATCGAGATGAACAATTTGGAGGGAAGTATAACGTCAGATATAGCTAATGCAAAAACTTTGGGGCAGATATTCGCCGCTCACAATCAATTATCCGGCGAATTATCACCGGAGATTTCAAAAGCTACATCTTTGAATATGATTGATTTAAGTCACAACCAATTTTTCGGCAAAATTCCGGCAACAATCGGAGAGTTAACCCAACTGGGGAGGCTTCATTTAGATAACAACAAGTTCACCGGCGAAATACCCAAATCGTTACGCTCTTGTGGTTCTCTCAGTGACATAAACTTGGCTTATAATTCACTTTCCGGCCAAATTCCGGCCGTTTTAGGGTGGTTACCGACGCTTAACTCATTAAATCTCTCCTCAAATCAACTTTCCGGCCAAATTCCGACCAGTTTGTCGTCTCTGAGACTAAGTCTTTTCGACTTATCTCACAACAGATTCACAGGAGCCATCCCGGAATCTCTATCTATCGAAGCATACAACGGAAGCTTCGCCGGAAATCCCGGCCTTTGCAGCCAAAAAGTGAAGTATTTTCGGCCATGTCCTTCAAATTCCGGCAAGATATCACCGGAAATCGGAAAACTAATCACATGCTTCTCAATCGGATCAGCCCTCATTCTCGTCGTACTTGCATACTACTGTTACGTGAAAACCGAAAGTCGAAAACACGATCAATCCCGTTCATTAAAAGACGATTCATGGAACGTGAAATCATTCCATGTCTTAACCATTATCGAAGACGATATTATTGATTCGATCAAAGAAGAGAATATGATCGGGAAAGGTGGGTCCGGTGAAGTCTACCGAGTCTCTCTCAAAAACGGAATCGACGTGGCCGTAAAACACATCTCGAATTCCGATTCTTGTTACCGAAAAAAGTCAAAGTCCGGAAGTCAAACACCGATGCTAAGAAAGCATTTCAGTGGTCAAAAGTCAACCGAGTTTGCCGCTGAGGTGGAAACGTTGAGTTCGATACGACATGTAAATGTCGTGAAACTATATTGTAGTATAACAAGTGAAGATTCGAGCTTGTTGGTTTACGAGTATTTGCCAAATGGGAGTTTGTGGGACCGGTTACATTCGAGTAAGAAACTCGGGCTCGATTGGAACACGAGATATGAAATAGCGGTTGGAGCTGCAAAAGGTTTGGAGTATTTGCATCATGGATGTGAAAGACCAGTTATTCATAGAGATGTTAAGTCTAGTAATATACTTTTGGATGAGGATTTGAAGCCAAGAATTGCTGATTTTGGGCTTGCGAAGGTGGTTCAGACCGATACGACTAGTGGTGGTTCGACTCATGTCATTGCAGGAACTCACGGTTACATGGCTCCCGGTAACCTCTTTTTTTGCTTAGATATTTTCTTTCAGGTTATTGATATAGAACGGAAGTAAATATATAAACATGGTAATTACACACGATTACAGAGAAAACGATAATATTATTCAGTACTTTTAAAATCACAAAATTTAGCACTTTAAGTTCAGGGTTGGGTTCACGTGAGACCAACCTGTTTTCGTGAGAGTCGTGACACCATATTTTTACACTTGAAACTTCACAGCAAACACTGTGAAGGTAAAAAAAAGAATCTAAACCTTCACGGCAAAAATACTGTGAAGGTTACCTTCACAGTATTTTGCTATAAAATTTCAACTGTAAAAATGAGGTTTCACGGGTCTCACGAAAACAAACCTAAGTGTTTTAAGGTCAAATCTATCTTTTGCAAGTCATGTAGTTTTAAAAAAACCCCACTAAACACACCACATTGATTATTTCCTAAATAAAGACACAAAATTCAAAAAAAAAATTGACTTGACGTGATCTAATTATTGTAACTAACAGTCGAAGATCATGAAAAATAACTTCAAAATCGATTTTAGAGATCCAAATAAGGGATTTTGGGAAAAGCAGTCGTAGGTAGTCTGTCATGAGTCATCACATCCATCCTGTCGTGAGCTTTTTATGCGTATCTTACAGGCCTCGTAACTCTTTACTGATCAATACTTATGACATTTAAAATTAGGCTTCTTTCTGACACGTTTTCCTTGATCCCATTTGTCCATTAAATCATTTCTTAATTCTTGGATATGCTTTGCATCAGTTATGTGTCTATTTTTATATCATGACACGAATAATTACTAATGAGATCTGGCATGTTTATTGTACAGAATACGGGTACACATACAAAGTGAACGAAAAGAGCGACGTGTATAGCTTCGGGGTAGTGTTAATGGAGCTTGTGACAGGCAAAAAGCCGATGGAGGCTGAATTCGGAGAAAATAAGGATATTGTTTATTGGGTATGCAGTAAATTGAAAACGAAAGAAAGTGTGTTAAGCCTTGTGGATTCGAGCATCCACGAAGGTTTTAAGGAGGAGACGATTAAGGTGTTGAAGATAGCAATTATGTGCACCAGTAGGCTACCGGCCCTCAGGCCTACAATGAGAGCAGTGGTTAAGATGTTAGAGGAAGCTGAACCATGTAAATTAGTAGGAATAATTGTGAGTAAAGATGAGGATGGGAAAAAGGAAAAAGACAAAAGCTTTTCCACGAATGTACTACCGTAACAACATAAGAGCTCCTTTTTATAGGTCAGTAATTCGAGTCTCCTTAGTTTCACTAAGGATTTTCTGAATGTTATATTCTGGTTCCTATAGGATCAGTTGAGGTATGCACAAGCTGGTGTAGACTTCCATGGTTAAGAAACATGAGGGAGGTGGAAGACTATATACACACATAAATAGTGTATCTAAAAGCGGATACCTTTTTTGTAATATAATAGCTAAATGTTGTGTTGTTTACCGGCATATGTGATTTAGTATATGACTACATATAATTCATTTTGATAATAACTACATGTGAAAAAAATACAGAAAATAACAAATTAGATAAAAGAATTTACTCTAACGTATTCTGATTCTTTATAATAGAAAAAAGAGTAAATTACGGTTTTAGTCCCTGTGGTTTGTTGAAAATTTCTGTTTTCGTCCTCATGGTTTTGAAATTATGATTTTCATCCTTATGGTTTATAATTCATAAGTTTTTTCGTCCTTGTGATTTAAAATTTATTATTTTTTTCGTCCTTATGGTTTACAATTCATTTCTATTTTAGTCCTTCATGCTTAAAAGTAGTATTTTAAACTCAGGGACCAAAATAGAAATGAATTGTAAACCATAGGGATGAAAGTTGCAATTTCAAAACCATAGGGACGAAATCCGCAATTTTTATCAAACCACAGAGATGAAAAACGTAATTTACTCTAGAAAAAAATAGTAAACAAGATAAAATTCTTCAAATTTAAAGAATTCTACAAAATTTAATACTTCAAATTTGGAGAATTCTACAAAATTTAATACTAAAAAAAAGAAATGTATTATAATTGTTTATCATTCTCTCTCTATTAAGTTTGTTATGACATTATTTTTATTAAATATTTTAATAAAATAATTGGTGACGAGGAAATAATCAAATTGGTGATGAGGAAATAATCAATATTTTTAAAAGATTTTGAGTTTTGTTTGTTTATTTCAAATAAATTATTGAAGATTTGTTGAAGATTAAGGAATCTAGCTATTGAGGTCGTGATAGATGAGATTGATAATTTATGGGGACCATTATTACTTTATCATTGGAGTCCTCATCATTTATCACTTCGATCTCGTGTTGATTATTACTTTTTGATGTGTTTTAAATGAAGTATAATCGTAAAGTGTCATAACATATGAGTCGAAGACAATCATTTAGTGACGGTAAAGTGAGTGTTAGGTGACGGTTACTAAAAGTTGTACTGTTTTTTACTAGTTAAGTAAACACTTATTTTTTACCAGTGGTCTTATCAACAATATTACTGTACTATTTTTCTAATCGAGAATCTTACGCAGTAAGGATGGTCTCTTACCCTGTCAACACTTAACGGGTAAAAGACGTTTGATCAATAATCTTAAATTAGCTTAAAGATAACTATGAAATTCAAAGTCATCCTAATTGTAAACCAACTAATAAAGTAAATAAGTTAATGACAAAGATATATCCTAAACTATAAGGTGGCATTTGTTTTTTAAGAGGTGTTGAAGCCTGAAGTCTGATTTCACTTCTGATTTATAAGAGGTGGTGTTGAAGTCTGAAATTTGAATCAACAAGATTGTCTGTTTTTACGTCTGAAGTTTGAAATCTGAATCAGGAAGTTTGTTTGTTTGTGACAATAGAAATACCACTTTCAAATACCACAAAACTAAAAATTTGATGTCCAACTTGAAAACATTTTGAATTTCGATCAACATACTTTTCATATAGCCACATATATATAATATGATTTTTTTTGTATTTCATTTCTGCAGTTTTATGCTTCTGATCATGTTGTTTGATGCATCAAAGTTCTTATATTTTTCAGTTTCCTTTTTCAAGTTGATATCATCTTTTTTCTACACTTTCTTATTATAATCAAGTGAAAAGCATGGAAATGAATAGAGAGCTCTTTTACACATTTGGTAAAAATGTACCCCTTTTCCTGCTAAATGTAAAGTCCTCCATTACACTTACCAATGATCACATCATCCTTTTAACTGGTTTTCATTCAAATCTTCTTCTTACCCAGGGACAAACGATTATATTGGATGAAAATGTTAAAATATATGATTTATCCTTTTTCTTGCAGTTATGCTTCTAATCAGGAACAAACATCCAACTTCCATCTCTCAATGAGATTTCAAACCCAAAAAAAAGACAAGAAAGCAATACGCGCCTAGTAAGGCTCGAAAAAGATAAAGTACGAAATCATTGTGTTCTCAAGGCATCAATTAGTAGGTATGAGAGGATTAATGTCGGATCGCCAAGGCAAATGATTGTCCTTCTTCAGGTATCTCAATTGAAATCTCCAGAAATGATATTCTCCGTATAAATAGTATTCTTGTGATGTGTTGTTAGGTCTTAAAACATATATGATTTGTGGGTCCATGTCTTCTCCAAAACCCACCAATTTCCTCCCTTTTTTTCCATTTACTTGGGCTTTCTTTTCTATTTACTGGGTTTTCTTCATTTTTTTCATTTACTGGGTTTTCTTCAAACACAGAGAGATGTCTCTGGTAATCTATTCAAATTTGGCATTGAGAAGAAGACACTTGACCGACCCAAATCTCCATTTTTGCCGATGCTAAACGAAGTCTGAAGCTACTACATATCCATCGCTCTTTATACCTTCGTAAAAGGAAGTAGAAACATCGACGGAATCATCAGAGTGCTTGGCGATGTTGAAGAAGAAGGTTGTGGCGGTGGAGATCGGCCGTCTTGGAGATCGATTTGGAGATCTGCAGGCTTGGAGATAGATTTGGAGAACATGATGAGAAGCGGCTATGAAGAGGAATAAGAGGATATAAAGTGATTACGTTACCACTGATATATTTAGATAAGTTTAAGTGATAAGAGGGTCTGAGTAAGTTAAAAAAAATAGTCTTAATTTGTAAATATCTGACCGAAAAGGTGAAAAGTGGTTAATAAGTTCTGAAAAGTAAAACCAAACAGCCCCTAAGAAAACCTAAGCTATTTTTAGAAAATAATAATAATTAAAACTAACAAATAATTATCTAAAACTAATTATGAAACAAAGTAATGAAATAAACAGATAAACGCAATTTATGCTAGGATTCTCAGCCTTGGCAGTTGGCTCAAAAGTAGATGTTGAAGACGGAACAGGTGGTTGATCATGATCATTGGACACAAAGACGAAAAAGAATCGGATAGGATTGGCATGTCAATAGGTGCCTTAGATGTGGAAACATAAGACTCGAGTATAAACATGGGACCTAATTTGAGTGAGTCCAAAGAGATAGAAGTGAGGAGAATGTTTTATGTTCCCTGAAGATAACGTGACAAGATATACGAAGCCTCCTTCAGCTTGGATCCCAATAAAATATGTTGCATTGTGTATTCATACCCGTAAAACCTATCATTAATTGCTCCATTAGCTCCTGAATAATGGAGCCAATAATAGGTTGGGACAAAATTGTTTTGTTTGTAGCTTGAGTTCCTTGGATTCTTTGGACAATCAGACCTATAGTATCGAGGTATATGATCCCACACCAACGACATTTCCGAGTTGGGCAGTTTAGTGGAAGGTGGGATGTGGAGTGACAAAACGTGCATTCACTATTGTTCCACTTCCCTACAAATTTAGGGAATTCTCTACTGTTCCACTTACCTGTAGATTTAGGCTCATGAAACTTCTTTTTTAATCCTGTAGAGGGTGCGTAAAGAACACTGTTAGAAGGCAGCGGAAACATTGTTGAAGTCTTGTTTCTTCACTTTGTAGTTATGTGTAATAGATCCTTCAAGTATACATGATGGATGGTTGTGCATAGTGAGGCTCAAACGTTCTCAAAGCGATCAATGAGTCTCATTAAAATAGTGATCAAATGCAACTGACTTAAATAGGCAGTAAATTTACGAGCAATGTCATTAAATATTTGAGGTTCACCTAAACTAAAGTGATCTTTAAGAGCTTTCATCTTAGGGATATACGAGATAACAAATTGATCAGGTAGTTTTCATTTGTTCTAAAAATTAGACCACAATTGATATTGGTGGAAAGACTAATATAAATGTACCTTTTGGCAAGAAAGTCCCAAAGTCCTTTGGCCGTTGTATAGCCAAGAAATTGTTTACTGATTTCAGTGGTTGTGGATGCATTTATGAACCCTAAGATGTGAGCATTCATGATATCCCATTCATTTACGTGTTTAGAAAAGATAGCATCATTCTTAGTTACACCTCGGATGGGAGCTTGAGTAGGTCCTACCATATGTATGTAACCCACGAGACTTGAGTATAGTCATATGATGGTGCCATAGGATGTACATGTGTCCATCGAGAATGACAAAGATGGGATTATAGTGACTTGAGGTGTTTGACGTTTGTAAAGTAGAAATATGGGATAGTGGCCTATGTGGGTATGGATTATGACGGTTGATTTTCCGTCATAAAAAATTAGTGTTCAATGGGGAGTAGTTTCTCGATTGATTTTGGTTCAATTTTTTTTGTCATTGATTGGAATAGGTTCCGAGTGACATATTCTGATCGTGAAGTATACATATCTTGGCTATGTTTTTGAGAATCAAACTGATAGAGATTTTGGGTCAAAAATCGGGATGCACAATGAGAACGAATAATGATAAAGAAAGCGTACGTATAGCTCAGGTACCATATTAGGTGTCATGTATCGACTGAATGAAGATCAATCCGAAACAAGGAATGATATGACAAGAGGCTTACAGATTTATTATATAAGAGAAAAAGGGTATTAAAAAGGAAAAACTATATATACTAGCAAGATATAGAGAAAGAGAAAATTAGCCCTTATACTTATACATATGTATAATGTTGCTAATAGGCCAAATGCTATTTGTTATGTCAGAGCAACAGTGACCAACCTAGAATTATAACCAATAGCCAATAGGATCTGATTAGAACCAATTAAGGGGTCGTTCTCTTACCCAGGTAAGTGTTTACCAAGTCACAATACCTTACCGATGAATATGGTAAGGACTAATAATCTTACCTGGTAAAAGCGAGACAAGAACCAAGAGTCTTACCCGGTAAGTGAGGGTAATAATTCTTACCACGTTAAGTGCTTACCAGGTAAACTATTGCGTATGATGTTCCTTTTGTGGACTAAAACATTACCCGGTAAATAAATGATGATGTTAAATTTTATCGGTAAACGCTCATAGAATAAATGTTTTGTAAACAGCTCCTAAGCTTATTTACGAATTCTTTTTTGGTTAAGGGTCGGTCCTTTTGGACCGATTACTAGGCCCAATCAAAAAATCACGGCAAGACTTGTTAAAAAGGATTGATTAGGTAAACGAATTTGTAAAGTAATTAATTTAAGACTTTGGTCAAAAAACATAATTTTAGATGCAAACAAAATTATAAAAACTATATGTATTTATTTAAAATGTAAAAAAAAAATAGAAATTTATAAAAGAAAACGAAAACAAACGAGGCCAAGTTTTTATTTAATTTTAATAGAAACGTATTTCAAAAGTTTATTTAAGTGGTTGCGACTCAAATGTACGAGAATTTGGTTAATGCAATTCTTAAGTAATTATCTAACTGGTTAATTACATCGATTTTTATATATAGTAGATTTTCAGTAAAAAATCGAGGCATTTAAAACCGATTACTGTTTCAAAATCTTTAACACGATTTGATTATATTAAAATATGTAGAACCCTTATATGAATCTCTAAAAAAGCCCTTGAGAAGAAAGAGGAGATTCTAACATATATAATCGATATGGGACTCTAATATATTAAAACCTTATTAAAAATTCGCTTAGGTTCGAATTTAATCATCTTTATAATTGTTCTTACCAGGGTCGTTCCAATATTTTTGGAAGTCCTGCTACATCCAAATCTTTTGATTACATTACATAAATGAGATAATAGAAATATATATTAAGCGAACTAAATTTAAACGATTAACAATCTGAATCTTAACTTTAACTATTAAACTATTTGGGTTTAAACCTGAACCCAAATAATTAATAATTTGAACCTGAATAATTTCGGTTATAACGTTACACTGTTCGATAAAACACCCTAAATACATTAAAAATTGGGCCTCAGAATTTTAAGGATGCTGTTCAAAATCTCACATTTAAAATTTAAAATGATGAAGGACGACCCTGATTTTCACCCAATAAAAAAGTAGTCTATGTATAATTGCCAATAGGATAACTACACAAATGCACATATAATGCCCACCAAGTGTTTGATAAATGTCAATGAAGCCACCTTTCAGTCACCGACCCCAATCAATTAATTGATTTTTGGATTCTGTTTTTTGATCGATGAAAATGATAGGATATGGAAGTATGATGTGTATGTCGTAGTTGTCTATATGGATTCATTTATAATAAATATATATATATATATATATATATATATATATATAAATTAATAATATACAATATATTGTCTTGTTTTATTAGCTTTTCATTGGAAAAGTTTTTTCCTTTTTCTTTTTCCTTCCTTTTTTAGTGTCATTTTCTTGGCAAAATTGCATTACCCATTTTGATTTTTTTTTTATTTCTCAAATTTTTATAAACCATGGCAATATTAAGGAGTAAGCTATACATTTGGTCTTTGGTATTTGTCAAAAATATGGATTATGCTTTTATGTCATTGGTTTATTATATAAACATTCATGTAAAATGTAACAACAAGAAAAATAAATTTCAGCGATACGTCTTTAGTAATGAAAAGTTTTAATCTACAAGTTATAGTGACAACATGTTAAAGATCGCTTAATTTTATGACAATAGGAAAACCCTATCGATTCATTCCAAAACTAAACCAAACCCATCTATAAAAGCTTGTGAGATCGGAGAAAACATTATGACGTCAATTACAAAGGACTTCCTTGATTGTCTTTACTTACAGAAATGGTGTCGGCTATGATGTTTTGGGTCCAAGATTTTGTGCCTAGAAATTGAATATCTGATCTAAATTTTTTGTACAAAACGTTTTTGACATGCTGATTAGATTTTTTTTTCTTCTTCAATCATGTGATTTGAGTTGCTTCTTGTTCAAATTATGTTACTATGGTTTCCTTCTAAAGATTACGTGATTTTGCTTTCCTTCTTTTATATATATATATATGTAGGTTAAATTATATGAGGACTAAAAAAAAGGTTGAAAACCAATATAATTAAGCCCTAATTTAGTTTTGATCCTATGGTTTTACTTTAAAGTTGGTTTTAATTAGAAAATGGCATAATTGTCATTTTGGTAACAAAGATTCACCAAATGAAACACATACCCACTATGTTATTTCATTTCATGAAATAAAACAATTTTCATAAATATGCTATTTCATCTCATGAAATCTAAACATAATGTTTATATATATATATATATGTGTTATTTCACCATATGAAATCAAACACAATTTACATCTATAATATATTTCACATTTTCACCTCATTAAATCAAACACAATTTCCGTCTATATGTTATTTTGCCTCAACAAAATCGAACACAAATTGAGAATTGCTTTGCTCCCAGGCAATTCTAACGCCACTCTATCATAAGACTTTGCAGCTCCGATAGCTATATTAAACATGCCCAGCCAAATCCTAGCACCATCACACTTCGGATCTTGAATCTCAGCCACATACTTGCCCCATGGCCGTCATCGTCCTCCTTTATAGTGAAGCTTCACCTCCTCCACACACTTTGTGTCCTTCAGATCAACCTCTAAATAGTTGTATCAAACGCTCCCAACTAAACGCTAGCACCATTACGCTTTGGATCTTAGATCTCAACTGCATACTTTCCCCACGACAATCGTCGTACTCCTCTATCGTGAACCATCACTATAATAACCCAAAATTTGGAAAGATGATTTAATTATAATCATGGGTTGTTAGTTTAATCTGGTGGGCTTGGATCAGTTTTGGGCTAGGGTTTTTTTTGTTAGGTCCCATAGTATATAAGGGATTTTTAGAAGGTTTCTCCTCATTTTCCCTCATTTGCTCAAGATCAGTATTGGTGTGTTTGTGTGTTGGTTGAGAGAAATACGTGAAGGAGGAGAAATCAAGGGAAAAACATTCAATCTTGGAGCATTCATCAAGTCCAGGTAACAATACTTCATCTTCTCCATTATCTAGCTTATATGCATCATTTGGGGATGATTAGAGCTACTAGGGATTATAAGTTTGATTGTTTACCTATGATTAAAATTCTCAAATCAATGGAAATGAGATGAATATATATGAAATAGAATGGTTATCTTCTTTGATTAATTGTTGTTTCAATCATTGGGTTGTATTCTAGTGAAACCCACCATGGATGAACTTGGGTTCACCATTTGAGGTTTGAATCCATGGATTGGATGGATTAGGAATGCTGAATTTTTGGGGATGTTTATAAGGTATTGAGAATGAGTTTTATGCATTAAAATCGAAGGAAATCGAATTGGGAGTTGGATTTTGGGTTTGATTCATGAGATGGGTTTTTCTAGTCAAACCAGTATTTGTGGCGAGTTTGTGGCGAGTTGGACTCGCTTGAAACTTGCCCAAGCTGCTGTTTGGCGGTTTTCAGTATTTTGTTCGGTTTCGTTTGAGGGATTGGTAATTGAGACTTTTGGGGTTATTTTGGAGTTGTAAACTCATAGTTTGGCAACCTCAATTCAGGTGTTCGGTTGGAGAATTTCAGACTTTCGGTTTGGAGATTTTGACCGGTTAAGCTTCGAACAAGGTGTATCCAGGTGAGTTCCCTATCACTTAAAATGCAATGTGGAATGTTTTATATGCTTAATTGATTATGGTTTCTTTAAATGCTTTGTTTATATGCAAAAACTACCATGATCTTTTTATAAGCTTTGGAGTCGGTATGCGCATTACCTGTTACTAATTGGCAAAGTCTGACATAAAATCCTATCGTTAGGTGTGCTAACTCATATGAATAGGTGTGATCCGTATATAAAATTCTATTTAGGTGTGATAAATCCTATATAGGTGTGAATTGACTTGCCATGTCTATTTATTCGTAAACTATGCATGTTTTTAAATGAGTTATGAACTACTGAAAGTTATAAACTATTTTCTTGGGAATTCACTAGACCTTTTGGTCTAACCCTCGCTTTTCAAAAATAAAATATTTTCAGGCAGGTACGTTTCCGGGCGAAGGGATAAGGGCAAAGGGAAGATGTAGAGATTCTTCCGAAGAGTTTTAGTTCCGTTTTAGTTTTCTTTCATTCAGCTGTTGACTTAGACTTCTAGACTTCCGTTGCATTTATCGTTATTGAGACTTGAGAATTGTAATGAATTAATTGATGGTTGGTTAATCATTTAAAGGTTTTTAAATCTTGAGTTTCATCTATTGTTGGATTTAAATTTTGGGTCGTTACAAATGGTATTAGAGCCTTAGTTTAAGTCAATTAGGTGGCCGAGTGGCACCTAGTCTTAGACTGTAGGCTAGGGGTCACAACTGAATTAGAAAGTTAGTAAGATCTTTGGTAGGGATAGTGATAATGGGATAGAGAGGACCCTCATGTGCAGTAAATTTGAAATTACACTTGGCCAATGTAATTGTGAATTTACAGGTGCATGGATGTGCTTATACACCTTGTTATGATCTATCTGGTTGTCAGTTAGTTGTTTATAGTATTTCAAGAAATGTAGAATTTGTCTTGTCAATCAGTGAGGATTGTATCTATGTTAACTAAAGGAGAAAATCCTTTTGTTGGAATTGTACCAACATAAAAGTGGAATCTGAGGGTGTTGCTAACACATGTGATCAAGGAGGTGGAAGAGTAGTGGACTCTATGAGATTGCGGTGTTAGTTGAGGCTCATGAGATGAGAGCTTGGTGTTGAAAGGAGTTTGAGGATGTAGAATTTGAACTTCTAGAGTGAGTGTGCTTAATTGCTATTCTTGGGGCAACCACTATATGTGGTAGTATGTGTAAAAGTTATTGTTGCAATGATTGATCCTGGGTTTTGGTATGCTATATGAGGTTGTATATGGAGTAATTGTTTGGACCATCAAGATGAAACTTCCTCCAAAAGTATTGATGATTCTTCAAGGGATAGAATTTTTGAGAATTGAAGAAGGAAATATATTGTCCAAATGGGTACCTTTAAATCTTGGAAAGGTTCCCAATTACAGGGTTGATCGTATTAGTTGAATGTTATAGAACGGTCAAGTGTGTTTGGATACTTTCGTAGGAAAACGTGTAATGTTAACGAATCCCTTGACTCATAGTCATCGGTGTATGGGATAAGATTCTTGAATTGATCGAAATGTTTATTCGGGAAATGAAGGCAAGTTGTAAAGAAAATGAAGGGATCAATAAATGATCTAAGAAAGTCAAAATTGTTAAAATTACAACTATTTCAATTGGGGGCAACTGACAAGGTCATTTATAAAAATCCTATAGCTAGGTTTGCTAAATCCTACTAATAGGTGTGATTCTATTAAAGCCTACATATAGGTGTGATAAATCCTATGTCTAGATGCTAACTGTCTTGCCATGTTCCTCCAATACATAAGTTGTTTCTCTTCATGAGAATGAGTTAAATTATTGGTAAACCGTTTGATGCCATTTAGTTACAAATGTTGCAATGGATATTGTCGTGGGCGAGCTAATCACTAACCCTGAAGTGATGTTGGAGTGAGAGAAAACCGAAAGGTTCTGGCTATGGCCCTTGAGAGGTCAAAGCTACTAGCGATGGGTAATCTTCGAGTTTGTGATCAAATGAAATGATTGTTCATAGGTAATGACATAAATCCTAAGAGGGCGAACTACCCACCCGTAAGACGAGTTCATACATTTCATTCCTTGCATATGGCATGGGTCTCATTACCTTGAAAACATAATTTTTACGAATTGGATTTCAAAGCGTTGATATATATATATATGTATATTGATTTATTTGAGTTATCAAAGGTTGATCTAAGCATTAATTTAAAAACCACGAAAACATTTTTGTTATGAAAATTTTATTATCAAAAAGCATGTGTGAGTACTTTGGTTGTAGTGAAAAATTGACAACCTCACACAGTGTGATTGATTACATATCGGTTTTATTTGCATGAAGGAAAATTTTACAATATCCATCTTGTAGCCATCAATGTTGTTTTGAATTGACTAAATGCAGTTTATTTTGTGTTCATATATGAACGGTTTTGGAGATAACTGTGCATGGCTACCAAGTTGAGATAGTATTGTACCACATATACATGAACTGTATTCGCTCGTCATATTTAGCAAATTTTTGAAATTGCAAAACTATTATTCTATTATTATGCATTTAATCGACTCATCAAGCCTGATTTTATAAACTAGCTGGGTTAGAAGATTTAAAACTTCTTTTAGAAGTTAATGCAATTAAAGATGGAGATTGGTCTTGAGAACCAAACTTTATTATCGAGGCGTGCTAGCCGAATTGTTGGGTTTTCCATTGTTGATGGGAAATTAGGCAAGTGTGGGAGAACCTCGCACATTAAGATTGGTGATGTCCCTATTATAAGAGTTTCTAATTTTATTCCATAAGGAGTGATGTGATTGATCGAGATTGCTTAAATCTGGGGTGAAGTTTATTTTGCAGAACACTTCTAATTTTGTCATGCTGATGGGTAGCGGTTTGGTGCTTGGGCAAAGCGTTGGTAGAGCCACGCATGGTTGTAAAATTGGACATGTAAGAAATCCTATGTGTCAATGGAATCATATTATATGAACAAGTGAAATTTGAGGGGCTTCACTGTTAGACATTGTAAGGTGGGGATGTAAATCATGTGATCGTTCGTGGGAATCCTCAAATATTGGTGTAGTTATTATATTGTCACCATGATTGACAACTATTTTTGGAATTGAGATCGAGCTTGTTGTGAGGTACGCCCTGACAATAGATGGTTCTCTTTTGTGGAGGTATTCAAGAGCGGTAATCATGATTGTTTGAGGGGAAAGCATTTGTAGAGGGTGGTGTGATATCCGGGTTTTTGGGAACAAAGACTTGAGTGGGAATCAGTAATGGATTCACATTCTATTTGGTT
Source organism: Silybum marianum (assembly GCA_036898165.1). NCBI lineage: Eukaryota > Viridiplantae > Streptophyta > Magnoliopsida > Asterales > Asteraceae > Silybum > Silybum marianum. The sequence goes on along the minus strand of CM072542.1, from coordinate 21,740,368 downwards.
ATGTCATCATTTTATACAAGTCTATTTCTTTTCCGTTGGGACGTTGGTGAAATGTCCAATTCATTTGATTAATAGATCTTGATAGTAGATTCTCGGGGTTTGAATCAGGTGTGGAATTATGTCTGTTGTGTAAAGAAATGCGGTAGTCCGGTTAACTCCTTTTGGGGATCGAAAGGCGTGTAGTAGTTTGGAACATTGGTATTGTTTCGTAAAGACCAAGTATGGAAGTGTACTTAATTATATCGATTGGGGATTTCAGTGGGAGCGAGTAGCTAGACTTAGTCTCGCAATTATGAGTGGGTACTTTTGGTATTTGATTATAATGAATTTTGATTAGTGTTATTGGCTGCACATGGATATGTCTTGCTAGTTTGAGAAGGTGATAACGGCTTGTGAGAATAAATGGCTTTGATGCTAGTAACAAGATGGTCGGGTGGAAACAAGAAATGAAGTTATACCTAAACATGTCATTGTTGGGTAAGTTTGTATGTACGAAATCCCTCGAGAGAGTAAGAGGCGTGGATGCTAGAACTAGCTAAGGTGTTTGATATGATCAATTCGAAAGATTGTTTTAAAGCGTGCAATGCTAGCAGGTCTTATTTTGAGAACGTGTATCTTATATTTTCGGAAAGCCAGATGAAAGTGGTTAGAAGTGATACGTTGAAGGAAAGACTATTAAAGTCAAAGTTAATTTTAGAATGGCAGGTATGTCGCGTGAACCTTGAGTTTGATGTCATGCGAAATAGAATGGTTTGCAGTAGGTGGTTGCTTATCCTAGTAAGCATATGTACTCAAAACGATTTTGGAAATATCTTAGGTGATTGATTGACTTGATGGAAATTTTGAAGGGTGTGCTTTCGGGAATTGGTTCAATTCTATTGAGTAGACTATCCGGATAGCATATTGGGAATTTTAGTTGAAAGACGCTTTTCTTGCGTGTGTAAATATGTTAATAAAGTCGTAAGTATAGTTTGGGGAAAATGATAGTGTCGATAAATTAAAGTTCAATCGGTAGTTGAGGTGCAATATTAACCCGGTTGGATTTGATTCGTGACAAGAGGTGTTATGAAGAATTGCTTGATTAAGCAACTTTTGGTTAAAAGTTCGAGTGGAAAGTGCTTAGTTAGCTTGTCATTAACTGAAAAATTTGGGTGGAGGTAATGGTTAGTCGGGGTTCGTGTTGTTGAAGGGTGAACTTCGTTAAAATCCTTTCTTCACCAATTTGAAATTGTTTACGAACCCATTGAATACGCGTTTTAGAATCGTGCGTCCAGGTGTGCAGACAATATCTAATAAGGTTAGCCTGAAATGTTACGGCATATGGCCGGTACCTACTGTGTGGAATAAATTTTGGAGGAGGGATTTTGAAATGATAGCTTGGTAAAGTCGCGAATGGTTGTGAAGTACTCCGGTAAAATAAAGTGGAATTTAATCGATGCGTGTTACGAGGAGTATCGTGTGTATGTAAATTCAACCGGAATTACCGGCCGAATTTGGGGCGATCGGTTTGGTGTTCGTGTTGTTTGTTTGAGAAATTGTTCCAAGAAGGAACAAAGGAAACATATAAAGAGCAAAGGGGGCGATTGATTCTTTGCTCGCATAGTACGAGTTGGTTTACCGGAAAAATTACAAGGTATACATAATACCTTCCATATCTCTAATGCGAGGAAACGCTTAGCCTAGGCAGAAATGACTGTACAGTGGCAAGAGGTACAGATTGATGAAAAGTTGAACTTTGTGGAAGAGCCTGAGGCAATTATAGAGCGAAAGATCAAGAGTTTGAGGAACAAAGATATTATAATGGTGAAAGTGCAATAGCATTTTCACAAGGGGCAAGAAGCCACATGGGAATTGGAGCATAAGATGAGGGACTTGTACCCGTATCTCTTCGTCGAAGGAATTCCGGGGACGAAATTCTTTTAAGGGGGAGGTGTTGTAATAATCCAAAATTTAGAAAGATAATTTAATTATAATCTTGGGTTGTTAGTTTAATCTAGTGGGCTTGGATCAGTTTTGGGCTAGGGTTTTTTTTTGTTAGGGCCCATAGTGCATAAGGGATTTTTAGAGGCTTTCTCCTCATTTTCCCTCATTTGCTCAAGATCAGTATTGGTGTGTTTGTGTGTTTGTTGAGAGAAAGACGTGAAGGAGAAGAAATCAAGGGAAAAACATTCAATCTTGGAGCATTCATCAAGTCCAGGTAACAATACTTCATCTTCTCCATTATCTAGCTTATATGCATCATTTGGGGATGACTAGAGTTATTGGGGATTATAAGTTTGATTGTTTACCTATGATTAAAACTATCAAATCAATGGAAATGAGATGAATATATATGAAATAGAATGGTTATCTTCTTTGATTAATTGATGTTTCAATCATTGGGTTGTATTCTAGTGAAAACCACCATGGATGAACTTGGGTTCACCATTTGAGGTGTGAATCCATGTATTGGATGGATTAAATTTGGAATGGTGAATGTTTGGGGATGTTTATAAGGTATTGAGAATGAGTTTTATGTATTAAAATCGAAGCAAATCGAATTGGGAGTTGGATTTTGGGTTTGATTCACGAGATGGGTTTTTTCTAGTCAAACCTGTATTTGTGGCGAGTTTGTGGCGAGTTGGACTTGCTTGAAACTCGCCCAAGCTGTTGTTTAGCGGTTTTCAGTATTTTGTTCGGTTTTGGTTAGGGGTTCTAGCTTGGGTCCTTGTTTGAGGGATTGGTAATTGAGTCTTTTGGGGTTACTTTGGAGTTGTAAACTCATAGTTTGGCAACCTCAATTCAGGTGTTCGGTTGGCGAATTTTAGGCTTTCGGTTTGGAGATTTTGACCGGTTAAGCTTCCGACAAGGTGTGTCCAATCCAGGTGAGTTCCCTATCACTTAAAATGCAATGTGGAATGTTTTATATGCTTAATTGATTATGGTTTCTTTAAATGCTTTGTTTATATGCAAAAACTATCATGATCTTTTTATAAGCTTTGGAGTCGGTATGCGCATTACCTGTTACTAATTGGCAAAGTCTGACATAAAATCCTATCGTTAGGTGTGCTAAATCCTATGAATAGGTGTGATCCGTATATAAAATTCTATTTAGGTGTGATAAATCCTATATAGGTGTGAATTGGCTTGCCATGTCTATTTATTCGTAAACCATTGCATGTTTTTAAATGAGTTATGAACTACTGAAAGTTATAAACTGTTTTCTTGGGAATTCACTAGACCTTTTGATTTAACCCTCGCTTTTCAAAAATAAAATATTTTCAGGCAGGTACGTTTCCGAGCGAGGGGATAAGGGCAAAGGGAAGATGTAGAGATTCTTCCGAAGAGTTTTAGTTCCGCTTTAGTTTTCTTTCATTCACCTGTTGACTTAGACTTCTAGACTTCCGTTGCATTTATCTTTATTGAGACTTGAGAATTGTAATGAATTAATCGATGGTTGGTTAATCATTTAAAGGTTTTTAAATCTTGAATTTCATCTATTGTTGGATTTAAATTTTGGGTCGTTACAATCACCTCCTTCATACACTCTGTTTCCTTAGGATCTACTATCGACCGATTTCGGTACTGTTGCAGGAGTTAAGAAATCATAGTCAAATGTTTAAGAAGTGGAAACTAGGCAATTAGGGGTTTCATATTCGTCGAGTATGTGGTGTCTGATGAACCGGAGAGTGGATACTTCATCAAAAGTCGCCATTGTTCATGGATATCGATTGAAGAGAGAATAATCTTATAAATGTTTGAAGAACGATATATATATATATATATATATATATATAGGGGCTTAATCATTTGAGAACCAATGAAATTGTGATAACCTTGAGAACTTAAACATCATGTGTTATTTCATATGATATTTTTTCTATCTAGGCATAGTATTTAACATATATTTGTTTCACTGTGTTTGTTTCACATGTATTCGTTTCACAATGTGAAACTTTTTATGTGTATTTTTTATTTCTTAAACAGTCCCAAAAGTTTCACACTATGAATCGAGTACATGTAAAACAAACATATTATGAAACAAATATATGTTAATCAATACATTAAATATTATATGTTTGTGTTTAAATCAATACATTATATATTAATGTTTAAATTTGTATTAATATGTCTAATTAAATATTAGTAATTTTCTATAATGTTATCATATATGTCGTATATTAAATTGTAATTTAAACTTTTATTTATTTATTAAGTAAAAGGGTTCATAATAATTAAATCAGAAGAACGTCGGGGTTGGGAAAATAAATACAATGGAAGAAAGAATTTTTATATTGTTTTTTTTTAAATTAATATATTAGAATTATCTTTAGAATATCAAATTAGATATAAAATAGTTAGTATATTTATGAATTTAGATTTTACTTATATGTTTGATTTGTAACAATATTATTTAAGGATTAGTGGTTTATCACCCACTATTATAATGAGTAGGCCTATAAGGTATGAATAGATAATTGTTTATTTTTTTACCCGTTATTTTAGATTGATACTGTAATAGAATAACATTTAGCTTATACATATTCTACTTCATTATTAGAATGGAAGACTTTCACCTACGGAAATTTCCCTAGAAAATCCGTCACTAAAAGGTGATCCGTGACAAAACCATCATAAAAGTTGGTGTCTAAATTGTTAGTGGGTAAATCAAATTAGTGACAGATTACCCAGGAAATTCCTGGGTAATCCGTTGGTATTTTCTTGGTAATCAAATTGGTATTTTCTGGGTGATCCGTGGTAATCACTCACGAAAATTTCTCTGGGTATTTTTTTGTAGTGCTTGTTGTTAGCCTTAACCAGGGGCGGACCTATTAAGCCCTGAGCGGGGTTCCTAGCACCCGCTCAACTTATTTTTGTATGAAAGATGCAGTCGTTAAACTTTAACGGGTGCTCCGAGATATTAAAAGACACTGAAAAAAGTTCCTCGAAATCAACCAAAAAACTGAAAATGTCTCTCGAAATCAACCAAAACAGTCTACCAGAATCACTGGAGAAACTTAAAAATTCCTCGAAATTAACCAAAAAAACATGAAATATCTTTTGAAATGGTGGAATTTGGCTTAAAATACATTGGATAACTTTACAGATTGTTGATCCACTTTAAAGATGCACATGTTCGACAAAAATCATATATCCGCGTTTCGTCTTAACCATAAGATACAATTGTGTTGCTAGTTACTATTGTTTCTATTGAACGGTTTGAAACAATAACTTTTTGTTTCGAGAATAAAACAAATACGTGATAAAAATATTAAATTATGAATAACTGATACATAACGTTTCGATGAGATAATGAATGGTTACATGATTCTTGCAATATAAAATATAAAATAACATAATAACTATTTATGTGACGATATATGAAAAACGATTGAAGGTTAAATATCGTGATAAGGTAAAAAGAAAAAGTGTATATGTGAATCATTGAAAAAATTCATTTAAGTATGCATTTGTGAACCTAAGTGAATAATTTGTAACATATATACATCTTCAAATAGACTTATTTCTAACTTTTTAAAGATTCACATATGAACTTTCTCTAACGTTTACTTCTTACTTTCTTAATTATGATATTTAATCCTCTTATTTAAACCATAGCCATGGAAAATGTATTAATACATACAAGGGAAAATATATAGGATTTAAATTTATGGTAAATAAAAAAAGATTTTAATGAACTCAAGAAGATGAAACGAATTATAAGAATGTAACAGATTTTGGGATACATGATGCATCTTATATGCATATATGACCTTTGATTTGAAGATGAACAGTTCATACTAGTAGTAGATTAAATATTGTAATAATGTAACGTTGTTAAACAAGAATCACAAAAGTAATAAATAGTCAAAACCAATCATCCATAGGGGTAGAGATGGCCAAAAATGGTTTTGGGTGGAGGCAAGTCCAAATCAGTCTCAATCTGAGATGGCTAAAACTGGTCTTGGATTAGACCGATTTAGACCCGGATCGGCCATGTCTACTTGTAAGTTGTAACGGGTCCTAACCAAAAACGCTAGGCCCAATTGTCCATGTACATGTCAATCCAGTCTTTAGAATCTTGGGTCGAGTCCAATTCGGTCCCTTTTAAGAAAAAAATCAATTTTGAAAATGTAAAATATCTCGGTTGAAGATTTTTATTGAACATATCTTATTGAACATATCTTATTGAAATACACTTCAAATTATTAAAATTGGGTTATTCAATACATTTTGAATTTATTTTTAAATAATATACACAAAATTGTTATATATGTTTTTACAATTACGATCTATTGAAATTTAGTATTACAATACATTTAAGTAGATAAAATCTTGACACACTAAAAAAATAAAATCTTGTAAAAAATATTAAAAAACTTGTTATATTTTTTAAAAAGGCAAGCCTACATATATCTGGTCCCGATCCTTGTGGGCCTTCAATTTTCGTAAAAAGCATAGCTGGTTTCGAGCCGTCAGGCCATAAACGGTTCCAATAGGTCTCGGACAGTGTCGGGCCCCGGTCTCAATTTGGTTATCTATAGGGGTGTCAAGAAAATGAAAACCAAATAACCCATGAAAAATCAAATGAAATTTGGATTAAACATTTTGTGTTAATTGGTTTGTCATTTTATTCGTTTGATTTTCGGTTATATTTACACGCTTTAAGTTAAAACGAAAAAAGAATTATATATTCTTTACATTTATAAGTTATCTTAACACTAATATACATAATTTTTCCTACCCAAGTTTTTTCGGAAACATTAATAATATCTTTATTCATGAACTATTACAACTCGTGTTTGTAATATTTCTTTTGGATTGACTTTGATTTGTATTTGAATGTTAAGCATTAGAAATTAACTATATTTTATATCCTATAAATAAAAATAAATTTTTGGACGTTTGGGTTAGCCCAAATAAAAACTCCAATATTGTTTACGGCTAAAACTGGCCCAATACAAATAAAATTTTATACCATATTACAAAGCATAAAATTAAGGGAAAAGTCTTAAAAAAATCCAATTGACTTTTGTGTTTTGAATAATTAAGTTTTTGGACAATTTTTTTGAATGAAAAAACTCTTGGACAATTTAAAACATATTAAATAAGTTCTTATTACCTAGAAACTTAACTTGTAACTTGCTAATCAGGTAAATTTTTTAAATTTTTATTTATTTTTATTTACATTTCTTAATAAATCTTTTGTAATGTTTATTTTTGTGATTAATTGAGTATTTCCTTTTTGTTTTAACATTTTAATGTTTATATTTTTTATTTTTATTTATAATGTTTATAAATAAAAACTTTTATTAAATGATCCAACATTTTTCTTTTTCTTAATAAGTTAACAATCTTTATAAATTAAACTTTTACTACTGCATATTTTTTTATTTTAATATATATTTTTATGTTCATTTACATTTCTTTAAATGTATGTATATATGTATATATGGAAGATCTCTATTACAAACCAGTCAATTTGTACAAACCGTACGTACAAACTTAATTAAGCCAATTAATTTTTCCCTCTATGTTGAATTTGGTGTATTTATTAACATATATTTGTTTTGCAATGTGTTTGTTTTATATGTATTCTGTTCACAATTACTTGGGTATATTTTGACCCAATTTTTCGAATATTTTAGTGCAACTTTTGGTTTATTTTGGCGCAATTTTTGATATATTTTGGTGTATTTTGAATTTTTGATGCAACTTTTGATATATTTGACACTACTTTTTAGTATATGTTTTTGTCCAACTTTTATAAATTTTGGAAAGTATAATGAAAACGATATTATTCATTTGGTTTTATAAATATAAATATTTATTTGTTAAAAGGATATATTTAACAGGTTTTAAAAAGTCGAAGGATTTATTTAACAAGTTTCACAAAGTCCATTGGTTTTTTCATTCAAAAAAATTGTCCAAGTTAAATACCAAGCTCGACATCACATCTACAATCTTTAAATCTAATGGTTTTTAAACCTTAGAATAAAAAAAGTTAGATTCAAATCTTTTACGCCTATGAATACTTGTTAAGTTCTGATAGCTCCCCCTCAACATCAACACCATGTCTTTGAATCTCTTTTCTTGTTTCTTCTTGTCTTTTGTAGAATATCTTCTTTACGTATCTTTGATATGTCTTTGATATATTTCTCCCCCTCATGATGATTAGGAGAATTCTAAGCATCAGTAATCATCAAAGACTAAATCAAATCAGTTTTATGTAACACAAATGTTAGCTCCCCGTTAGGAAAATATCTCCTTTTTTGAACAACTTTCTCCCCCTTAAAAATTGATCTCTATCGAACAAACTTCTCTTTTTTAAACACGTTTTATTTGCTATCCGAAGACTGTTATTAGTACAATCGAAATAAATTCTATTGAGTGGTCTATTTTCAGTGTTGACATCGGGGTAGCACTTATAGGACTTCCAGTCATCACTGAGGTAGAGTTATAAAATTACCTTCTCATATTGTTCCGGTATAAACACAAATATGTGCATTTTGAATCACAAAGACTCGTGAATGTGTAGAAAGAATTAAGCATTGTATGTTATTGAAGGATCAATTTGTAAAATATATTCCACATACTCAATGTGCATGATTGAGGTGCGAAGGTGGGACAAGTTTCCTTGTTTTTGAATATTCAAGCTTTTTAAATAAAGCTTGAATAGATTATGTCTTGCGTGCCCATGAAAAATAGAAACATCTATTTGTTAAGAAAAAAATGAGTAGTAAGTGAGGTTAAATTAAGAGTTGGCATGGGCTAACTGCCTATTTCAATGATGGTCATCAAAGAATTATGAGCCAATCAGTAGATGTGGTTGCCCAACTTAGAAGTGGTTGGTGCAGAGTTTTATTTTTCTTTTAACTCTAATTTCACACCCTCTATCTTTTAATAAAATCCCCACTTCTAACCAAACTCTCATTTCCATTTTACCATTCAACACAATGAGATTGCTTAAGTGTATGAGTTATCTCTTCAATGTAATACCCCTTACCCCTCAATCACTCAAGGACTATTTTTTTTGGTAAGACTATCGGTTCTGCTAGTCCATAGAAGTTCATGTAATCTCACACATTGTTCCCATGAAAATATTTTCTAGCATGATTCAAAGATATTATACTTTGAAGTGTAGAAGTTATTTAGAAATCAAGTATCTGAAGTATGAGTTCTGAACTAATATGTTCAGAAATCAAAGAAATGTAGAACAAATCCATAGTTGATATGCTATGAAGCTAATACACAGAAATTCGAGTTATAGACTGATTTATCTAGAAGTCTAAACAAGAATGAGTTATTTGTTTAGGATTGTCAATGAACAAATATGAACGCTAAACAGAATGACTCAATAAGCATATTGTTTCGAAAACCGATCATTTGTCTAATCATATGTTTGAATGATCTGAATTCATCACTACACATGATATACCTGCAAAACAGATTACACAAATTTTGGTACCCATTTGAAAATAGGTCCTGCAAGGTTAGGTTTAACACCTTACTTTGGAATCTTTTTGTGAATATGTCCTCGTATTTGTGATGGTGAATGGGAATGAAACTTAGAGTTATATACATGATATGCGCCAAACCAATCAAATGCAAATTTACTATTAACAGAATCATTCAAACAACACGCAGAACAATAAATTATCATGAAAAAATTGAATCAATTGTTGAATTGAATAAAGTTTTAAAGGAAACACTACACTTTGTTCAACATTATTAATGGAATAAAAAACACCATGATGAATATTGTTTATCCTAACATGCAAAACATAATTAAATGACTCCGTCTTCTCGGTTTACAACTTAGACTTCTTTTTTACCCGGAATTATCAGAAGCATTTTCTTTGTTGAAAACGGTTATCTTTAACAGCATTAAATTCGCAGTCAGAAGAACTGGAATAGTAAGGGTGATGAGCTTTGGAGTTTCCATTGTTTCTTTGTTTCTGTGAATGGTGATTATAATTTTGTTTTGAAAGAGCTGTGTTCATAGAACTTGTTGAGAAACATATATGGAACATTCTCCTTCATACGATTTCACTGGTTCCTCAATTTCTTTACCTATAAAGTCTATGTAACTTGGAAGATTTGGAGAAAATCAAATGTGTTAAGTTCATCGCTAAAACATGCATCACAAAACTCACACTCCTCATTAGATTTAATGTTATCAACTCAGTTGGATAGGGGGCATGTCATTTTTGACTCTTACATGGAAGTTATCGGACTTGCACTTTTAAATGTTGGATCTAGAATCCTTTTAATAAAAATATCTTGTTCATTTTTCAACAAAAAGATTTTCTATTAAAGCTTTGCAAGATGATGCGTGATGGTTCAGACAAAGCAATCTTTTCTTCTAGAAGGAGGTCATTTTTCTTTTGTAATTTACATTTTGAGACCTGCTCTTGTAAAATTGCAGTTGCTAGACCAACTAGTTTGCTAGTGAGCTTGCGAATTACCATCTGAAACGTTTGTGTTTCATTTTCAAGAACTACATCTATCTTGCATGATGATGCTACTGAACCAGTAGATGATAGTTCAGGAGTATCATCAGTTTTAGTGGACGTTTAAAGTTGAGATTCCTTAAGAATGGACATTAGCAATTCTCTTTCAAGATCGAAAGCAATAATAGATATTTCATACTCTATTTCCAGTTGAACTATTTTGTTTTACAAAGTCAATGGTGGAACATAAACTTTATATGCAGTTGGGTCGGAGTAGATTTCGGCGTTTGAGTAGCTATGAAAGTAATCGTTTGAATGAGTGGGTTTAAACTCCTTTGTACTATAACTTGCATTGAGTTCTGTTGATCCCATTATAACAAGCACAATGACATTAAACAGTTAAAAGTAAATTAATATGACACGAATAATGTTTTAAGGAACTTATGTAGTCATATATCTCTTGAACGTATGTGTATCGATTACAATCAGATTCACGGTTTCAGCTCTCTCTCTAATTTAATATGAATCGACTCTTTTAAAGTAAAACCCTAAGCCTGTATTTATATTGCTAGGTCTAGTCTAATTAAGGAAACAAGAGTTTAAGGAATTATAAACTTCCTTTTACAATAAAGCATATCCTTTCCTTATTTTGTCACAATTAAAATAAATAATAGACCTAACAATCTCCCCCTTTGTGGCAAAATGAGTCTTCATCTTCTAAGCTCGAACATGCCTTCAAATCTTCGTAGGGTTTGTCGATAAATAATTCTGTCGTCGATTATCTTGATCGCTTCTAAGAGAGAGTTTCTTTTGTCATTGCTCATCCGTGTTGTGCTCTTTCTATCTGTAGCAAGTTCTGACGCAAGCCTGTTCCGAATTCCCCATAATGTACCATCAGAATATGCAGTCATTTCATGAAATCTGAGAAACCGCTTTTCTCTAGAAGGATGCATCCAAACTACACCATGTACAGGACGAGTGATGACAGTGGCGACCAAAGTACTGTCAGGTACAGGCAAAGATTGATCAGGCTTAGTAATGTGTATCTTCTTTTGCTCGCTTTCGATTCCTCGTTGAAGATCATGAAGATAACTGTACCTAAGCTCTTTCTGAACATGTCTAACCACTGCCCTTAAAGCCCTTTGCTCGTGCACGTTTCGGTTGCACTTGTCTCTCAGATCGTTGTAGATGATCTCCAAGTCCATAATATCGAGATTAGCAAAATCGGCTTCAGAGAAGGAATACGTTTTACCATCTTCTCTTTGAACAGTGAAAATCGGATATTCGACTTGGAAGATCCTTGCAGTGTCTATCTTCAAAATCCCGACAACCCTGTGCCTAGAGACCACTTCAGCTTGAGGTAAAGCTCTCATCCTCAGGATATGGAGATACTCTCTAACTTGAGCAGGATCCATTTCCATCACTAGATGAATGTGTGCCAGATCATCAGGTTTTGATTCTTTGCGGAAGGTCTTCTCCATGGTTTCCTCAAGATATGGCACACGGATCTGCTGATTCACCCATTTGGACTTACTGTCCATTAACATTCTTTGCCACCGAATTTGATGAGGTAGGAGTCTTGGTTCGTTTTGATCCCTTAAGGCATAGTTTCTTGCTGTGTGCCTCAAGTTCACATAGTCTTGTTCTTGAAGTACTGGTTCATATGGATCTCGGAACCAGTTTCGAAGTGAGTTACGCAGACGTTGAACATCGACTCATTCTTCATTTTGTTCTGGTTCGGCGAGTTACAGGTTCGGCCGGGTTCGACGGGTTCGACAGTTCGCCGTCGTACTCTCGAATTCGATATCCGCAGGCTTTTCAACCGTTGGTGTATCGTCCTCTTGAGTCGTTGAAGTGCGTTGCCGTTGTTGGGTAGATTGAGCATGTGGTCTTGAAGCTGAGGCAATAGATGCTCTAGATCGTGATCTTGCCATTTGGCGTGTCTCCCCCTCAGGACGAGTTGAAGCGGAGCCCGGGTCGTCCTGATGAGGTCTGGAAGTAGAAGTACAAACTGCCGGACGGCAAGACTCTTGGATTTCCGTTCGAAGAGCAGTAATAGCACCCAGGATGTCTTCCGTTTGGCGCTGTTGGTCATTTTTCATGTCGGCGAGCTCTTTGTCTATGTGTGCGCGAAATACATCGAACTCGTGACGAGTTACGGTGGGGATTTGAAGATTGTGGCGAAGAAGACCTTCAAGTGAATCCTCCGGTTGGCCGGTTGCATTGGATTCAGCGAGCAGGTTAGCATAAACATCGACATGAGTTCGTCGGTGTTATACTCATATCGATGCGGGGAATGTGGTCGATCTTCGGGGGGTGATGGTGGCGGTGGAGAGTGGCTGGTGCTTGGACGGCTGGAGCTTGCGTGAGCAGGTTCGGTGTGTACAGGAGTCGGCTCTTTAAGACGCGCAACTTCACGAATTTGGCGCACAAAGGCTTCTCTTTCGGCTGTCATAAGGACCAGATGTTCAGCAAGGGTGTCTCTTGCCCTTTGTAAGTGAGCAGCAATGAGTGCTTCGCCTTCCGGGGGAATAGAGAAAGACGAAGAGGTGGTAGCTGTGGGGGTAACTCCGGGATCACTTAGATTGCCCGTTGACATAACAGTTGATTCAACTGTATGACCTACGTTCAGCATTGGCGAAGATGTAGCGCTGGTTGGATTTCCTCCCAATCCTCGTGAAATGTCCGGAATGGACATCATTATGGGAGTTCCGACTGGGCCACGGAGGCTCGCAGTGTGTAAAGACTCGTGTCCCCTAGCAGGCTCTAGACTCGATGTGTACACAACCGAAGTCGAAGCAGGTGAGCTACTGCCTCTTGTTTCAATAGCTATACCTCCCGAGTGGAGGGGAGCTAGATAAGGTGCTAGACTCACAAGTATTGTTGAAACTATTGGCTGTTGTGAGCCTTCAGAGTGGCTGGGGGGGGGGGAGGGGCGTGCAATTGCGCTGCTAGGTCCACAACGACTTGTCCACTAGTCACACCCAACAAATGAGTAGGGCTAGTGGACACGGTTACCTGGTCGGGGGATATTGGACTCTCACTCTCTATCGTTTTTGTCTCCCCTTCGCTCATCCTCACTGATTCTTTTTCAACTTGTACTCCCTCCGTTCTCCTTATTTCTCCAATAGAGGTTTCAGGGAATATGTCTGACATAGATGGGGAGGATGGATTTGCTTCAAAGTCAAAGTTGAATTGAGGTTCCTTATCAGACGGTATGGTAGGGGCGGATGTGGGTGAACGGATGATTGGATCAGGATTCGGTTCAGTTGATGACGCATCATTTTCAGAGCTGGAATCGGTTATAGAGGGTTGTGGGCCAATGCGGCTGACGGCTTGCACCTCTATATCTACAGTTCGTTGGCGATGACGAAGCGGTTGGTTGTCAGATGCATCTTCATCCGATGATGAAGAGCGGGGGCGGATACGTTGTCGGCTGACCAGTGTTTTGAATCTGGGGGTGGTTGGTAGTAGGTTGGTTGAGGATAATGGGTCGAGTGCGGGGGTGGTTGGTAGTAGGTTGGTTGGGGGGGGGGGCTGATCTGATGCACCTCCCTCGTCATGTCCCCTTACTGTGCGCTCATCTCCCTGGTCGGGATCCCCTTGATCCTGACCCTGCTCTTCTATTCTAGGACCCTCACCTCCCTTAATATTTTCCTCTTGGATCGGCTCTTGGGCAGGCGCAACCGGAGGTGGTTGGGCCATTAAGCCATGTCGCTCCCTATAGGCTATTACACTAGGTGCATTTTGATCAGCATAAGCGAGGAGCGCTTCAGGGATAGGCATGGTATTGTGGAAGACCCGATCATTGAGTCGTAGAAATTTAAGAGCACTGGTCGGGCCTAAGGGTGTTCCGGCTCTTCTAGGAATGGCAGGTCGAGAAGTATCATTGCATGGATGAATAGTTGAAGAAACCTCTGAAACGGAACGAATGCACGATTGCGAAAGTTGGATTTTTCTTCCACTAGTTCCACAAAGTCCGTCCAGATGAGCATCGCGTAGTCGTAGTGGCGGTTGAATGCGATGCCGTGAAAGAACCGAAGAACCGCCGTACTGGCCTTGTCCATGCCAGTATGTTTGCTGGTCAGACATCGATTAACGATGGTGAATAGCGTGAACCAAATCTGATGCAGGTACATCCTCTTGAACTGGCCGGGGCTTGTGAATGGTTCGGGGGATTCGTACCCGAGGGCAAGGATGTCGGCAACCAGTTGTTGGTCGGTTGCAAAGGTTTCGTATGGGTGTTCAGCGGTAGCTAGCGGTAGGCGGAGAATGCGGAGAATCCTGGCTGGAGTTAGGCGGGTGATAAAGTCATCGATCTGAGCAGTGAAATGATGGTCACCTTCGTCCGGATGATAAGTCAGTGTATACCAGAATTGCTAGAGGTAAAACAGGGGTACTCGGTGGTCTAGTGCAAAGGCAAAGCGAAGCGGATGTTGCTGAGGAATGTCAAGAATGATCTGGTGTTCGAGAGTGATGCCGAAGTCTAGTCGGTGGTTATTTGGTTTGATTTGGCGAAAGTGAGCTCGTGGCATCAAGAGGTCATCCCGGTTTGCTGCGTTGATGCTTGGTTCGGTCGAGCGTTCGGATGGCATCGGGTTTTCATCATCGGACATGTTTGGGTCATTCATGGCTGCCATTGGTTTCTGAAATAAGACAGTTAGGCAAACCAAGTGTACAGTTAGTGTTGTGAGTTTTTTTTTAAAAATTGCTAAGTCTTTTTATCGAGTCTCATTGGGTCGATAACAATTGTTATCGAGTGCAATGGGATCGAAAAAAAATGTTTGTCGATTGAAGCAGACTCGACAACATGACTTGGAAAAAAAAATTAGATCAAACCTGTAGAGGAGTTGTCGAGTCAATGAGAATCGAGAAGAACAGGTTATCGAGTGTCTAAGGGTCGATGAAAGTACTTGAAAACTTTTTAGAAAAAATATCGATCTATGTAGCATGATGTCAAATCTATGAGGCTCGATTAGAATACATGGACAATGTAAGGGCAGGATATCGATCCAAAATGACTCGATGAGAGCACTTAGTAGTTTTCATCGATCGATTGAGAGTCGATAACAAATGTTATCGAGTCATACAGGCTTGATAAAAACACTTGGTGTTTTTCATCGAGTTTATGAAGTTCGATAACAAAAATTATCGAGTTATAAAGGCTCGATAAAGAAACACTTGGTGTTTTCATCGAGTTTATGAAATTCGATAACAATAGTTATCGAGTCACAAAGGCTCGATAAAAACACTTGGTGTTTTTCATCGAGTTTATGAAATTCGATAACAAAAGTTGTCGAGTCATAAAGGCTCGATAAAAACACTTGGTGTTTATCATCGAGTTTATGATAATCGACAAGGAAGGTTATCGAGTCATAAAGGCTCGATAAAAACACTAGGACAAAGTGATGGTGTTCTTGGTCACTGTAACAAGACTCGATAAAAAATCAAGGAACGATGAAGGACTCGATAAAAATGCATAAACCAGACTTAGAACTTCTAAGTGCTCAGATTTCAAACAGGGCCTAAAACTAAAGCAAAATCCTATTGCTAGGTGAGATTAGTGATCGGGAATACTTTTAGTAAAGCACTTAAGACTAAAAACTATTATTTACCCACGATTTTGACTGATGAACAGTCAAAATCGTAAAACCCATAATAAATCCCAAAAGCCGAACAGTCATTCATGAAAAAGTGGATCATGCAACAGATTTAAGGACTAAGTGCAAGAATTAAAGATGATAAGGGGAGAATTACGAACCTGGTGGTGCTTTCGGATCTGAAAAACTCGAAGTTTGGAGATTTTGATTTTAGAAGCCAAGAACTTGAAGGGTTTTTCAGAGAGAAAAAGGGAAATTCAAACTTGTGAGGAAAGGTCCTTTGAGAGAGGGGCCCGTTTTCTTTAAATAGTGGTCATCGGGTGATGACACGTGGCAGTAAGTGTTTGGGCCGATGAAAAATTTCCCGTTAACAAAAGTCGTTTGGGGAGGTTATCGAGCCTGAGGGGGTCGATAATCCCATTGTTGTCAAGCCCTTAGGGGCCGAGAACTGGACTTAATAATTTTTTTTTAACTTAAAGACAAAAAAACACATAAAAAATTGGCTCCCCCTTAATGTGTGCATACAGTGGTGTGCTCCCCCTATGAATGTGAATGAATAGGAAAACGTACCTTGTTGCCCCCTTGAATGATGAACCATGGTGATATACACAGCGAGGTAAAAATAAAAAGGAAAGAAAACATTGAAAATACGGAATTGGTAAGATATAAGTCAAAATCTAAAAAAGAGAATCCAAGTGTTATGCAGATTGACTCAAGGAATAAATGTGCAAAAACCCTTGGATAGACATTTTTAAGGAATTTGAATAATCAGGTTTTAAGATTGAGCATTCCCAACTTGGATACTAGGAACTGGAATCGTTTCTCATCCAGTGCCTTGGTAAACAAGTCGGCAAGCTGAAGTTCCGTATTAACAAAGTATAGTTCAATTGTACCTCTTTCAACGTGATCCTTGATGAAGTGATATCGAACGTCGATTTGTTTAGTCTTCGTGTGTTGAACCGGGTTGCTTGAAATGGCTGTGGCGCTTTTGGAGTCACCATAGATGGGAATCTTGTTGAACCAGAAGCCATAGTCTTTGAGTTGAGTGCGCATCCATAGTACTTGCGAGCAGCAGCTTGCGGCAGCGATGTATTCGGCTTCCGCGGTAGATGTGGAGACGCACGCTTGCTTCTTTGATGACCAGCTGACCAATTTGTCTCCAAGGAATTGAATATGGCCCGAAGTGCTTTTACGATCGAGCATGCATCCGGCATGATCCGAATCTGAAAAGGCAGTTAGCTCGAAACCCGTATCCTTGGGATACCATAGGCCAAAATTAGGTGTACCTTTTAAATACCGGAAAATCCGTTTGATCGCACTAAGATGAGATTCCTTTGGAGATGCTTGATACCTCGCACAAAGACAGGTGGCAAACATTATGTCCGGACGACTAGCCTGTAAGATACATGAAAGAACCAACCATGCCCCGGTAATTTTTAGAATCTACATCTTTTCCCGAAGGATCAGCGTGTAGTTTTGAACCCGGGGACATGGGTGTACCAATCGGAGAACATGACGTCATGTTGTATTTACACAACATATCCGAGATGTATTTGGATTGGTTGATGAATATTCCAGTAGAAAATTGTTTAATTTGAAGACCAAGGAAAAAATTCATCATTCCCATCATGCTCATGTTAAATTTGGCAATCATGAGTTCAGAGAACTCTTTGCATTGCCTTGGGTTAGTCGAGCCGAAGATGATGTCGTCCACATAGACTTGAATGAGCATAATGTCACCGTTGTCCTTTTTAATGAAAAGAGTTGGATCGATCTTACCTTTGGAGTATCCGTTTTTCACTAAATAGGTAGACAGACTATCGTACCAAGCACGGGGGGCTTGCTTCAATCCATACAGAGCCTTGTCCAGAATGTAGACATGATTTGGCTTGGAGGAGTCGACAAACCCGTCGGGCTGAGAAACATAGACTTCTTCATGCAAAACACCGTTTAGGAAGGCCGTCTTGACGTCCATTTGGAAAAACACAAAGTTCTTGTGTGCCGCGTAAGCCAAGAACATTCGAATTGCTTCAATACGGGCTACGGGTGCAAATGTTTCGTCGTAGTCAATTCCTTCTTGTTGACTGTATCCTTTGGCGACAAGTCTAGCTTTGTTGCGAATGACGAATCCATCTTCATCTTGCTTGTTCTTGAATATCCATTTCGTGCCAATAACGGTTTTGTTTCCTGGACGGGGAACAAGGCGCCATACTTTCAGATTTTCAAATTGATTGAGTTCCTCTTGCATGGCCACAATCCAGTCAGGATCATTCATTGCCTCATGAATGGATGTGGGTTCAATCTTACTTATGAATGAAGAGAACATGCAATCATTGGCCGAGGCGGAACGCGTTGTAACTGGTCGGTTTGGATATCCGATAATTTGTTCAACAGGATGAGAGCGGGTCCATTTTGTTGTATGAGGAAGAGGTTGAAAGGCATTTGGATCCGAGGTGTCGTCTTGATAAGAACCTAAGGGAAGATCTTGAATAGATTCCAAAGATGGGGCCACGGTTGAAGATCTAGTGGCACTTGTGACATCCGGCGTTGTTGAATTGGATGTAGGGGGAGAGGATGTCGGTTCCGCAGGAGTTGGTTGAACAGGCGGTTGAGGTTCAGGTGGAACAAGAGGAGCATCCGATGGACTAGTTTGATTTGGAGGAGCAGTCGTAGAGGTGCTTGGAGAAGCAGCAGTTGAGACGGTTTCCGTTGTAATTGGTGGTCCGGAAAGATCCGAGGTCTCGGCAATCTCCAAGGTAGGCGGGGGAATCTGGAGAGAATTATCAGTGGTCGGTCCAAAGTAATCCAAGTAGAAGTACTCGAATAGGTCATCCAGATTTGACTTGGCAGTTTTGGACGTTGAAGGTTCATCGGGGTTGGGAGCAGGTTCCGAACGAATGTGATCGGAAGCTAGTATACCGGTGAGTGCGGGTCCGGAACTGTCGTGTTCAGGAGCCATTTCGGCGTTTGGATCGAATTGTACATTAACGCTTTCAGTGACGCAACGTGCGTGTTTTATGTAGACCCGATAAGATGATACATTTGGTGAGTATCCGAGAAAGTAGGCTTCATCGGCTTTCGGCTTGAGTTTCCCACGATCTTCTTTTTCATTTAGTACGAAGCAACGTGTGCCAAACGTACGAAGATGCTCGATTGAAGGAACGCGATCGTAGACTAAGTGATATGGTGTCTTGTTGAAGCGTTTGTTGATGATGGAGCGGTTTTGAGTATCGCAGGCTGTGTTGATAACTTCGGCCCAAAGGTGGAGAGGAAGCTTTGAAAAAGTAAGCATAGTGCGAGCGGCTTCAACAAGAGTTCGATTTCGGCGTTCGACCACACCGTTTTGTTGTGGAATACGAGCTGCAGAGAACGTGTGGGTTATACCAACCGATTTGAGGTAACCGTCAAGGATATGATTTTTGAATTCAGTTCCATTATCGGTGCGGATGGTTTGTGCAGTAAGTTCTAGTTTGACTTGAACGGCTTTGAGAAATGTGATGATGGTGTCGGGGGTTTCATCCTTTGATCGAAGGAACTTGACCCATGTGAAGCGAGAGAAATCGTCCACCATCACGAGAACATACTTTTTACCATGTATGCTTTGAGTCCGCATCGGGCCGCACAAGTCCTTCTTCATCTTTCCCATCTCGCATGCGTCACAAAGATGTGGTTTGTCGAATTTAACAGATGGGAGTCCGGTGACTAATCCGTGGATGGAGAGGCGATTGATGTTCTTGAAGTTCAAGTGTGATAAGCGACGATGCCATAACCAGGTCTTTGGACTAGAGACGTTTGATAGAAGACAAACACTTGAGGGGGCGTTTACTTGGGAAAGATCGATCATGTAGAGGTTGGACTTACGAGTGCCGGTTAGAAGCTCCTTTCCATCAAACGTGCGAACACAGCATCTATCGGGTCGGAAATTGACTTCGAGTTGCTTATCACAAAATTTTCCAATGCTCAACAGGTTGTGGCTTAGCCCTTGTACATAAGAGACATTTGAAATGGTGATGTTGTTTTGAATGATATCACCATATCCTTTTATCGGTGCCAAGTGATTGTTGCCAAATTTGACGAATCCGCCCTTCTTTTCAGTGTAGTTGGCAAGCAGCTCCTTTTGGCCGGTCATGTGTTTGGAGCAGCCGGAATCTAAGTACCACACATGACCGATCTGCACAAAATCGAGCGATTTAGGTACCCATTTGTAAATGGGTCCATCATGGTTAGTTGACTTTGCACCCTTGGGTACCCACTTGAGGTGAGACTTATAGGCGTTAGTCATTTGATTTCTCGGACCCGATTTAGAAATGGATGATGAATGATAAGAGTTGTGATTAAATGAATTATACATGTCCGGAAAATAACCATAACCATAATCAATAGAAGTTTTACGAACAAAAACATCCACACCGCAATTAGAGCAACAAATTTTATTACGAGAAAATTTGATTAAATGTCTAAATGAATGAATTTGATACGGAAAAGGAAATCTAGAGTTGTTTCTTTTGACATTGGAATGTAAAAACTTGTCTTCATTGCGGGGTCTTTGCTTTGTAGTATGCGTGCCCTTTTTGACCCAAACCGACTTGGTTTCTAAAGTATGAAGCGCTGAAATAGTGAAAGGAACACGGTTAGTATGGTTTTTGAAGACTTGATTGTTTTTCGATTGATTATGAGTGATCGGATTTTGACTTGTGGAACACTCCGTTGGTTCAGTAGGTAAAGAAACTGTTTCCATGGTTTGTTTGCCTTTGTCTAAGAATTCAGTATGATTAGGAAGTACAGGATTGAAATCAAACTTATCACACATGTCATTTAAGCACTCGTCCGATTCAAGTGAAGATTGGTTAGAAAGGGCATCTAATTCAGCATTGATTTGTTCTTCGGAATAGGAACATTTTTGTTTTGGAAGATTGGAATGTGGGTCCATTTTGAACAACTCTTCACAATTATCTAAATAATTGCTAACGAAGGCTTTACAAGTTGAAACGTTTGAAATAGTATCATTTTCACGAGTTTTGTTCAATTGTAAAGTCTCGTTTTCAAGTTGTTGTATTTTAAATAAAAATGTTTCCTTTTCCCTTTACACCAAAGAACGTTCGAATTCCAACACTTGTTCGAGTTGAAGAATTTTCTTTTCTAAAAATAGTGTGGGAATGTACGGTTTACACTCAGGAATTTTGTTTTGAAGTTCTTCGGCGGAGTAAGATGGGAAGTAGTTGTTTGGAAGAGATTCTCTTGAAGATTCCTCTTCTACTATTTGAGGATAGCAGAAAGGTATTTGAAAATAGTTTTTGTTTAGTCTCTTCCATTCTTCTCTTTCCTCAACACTAGGGTCCGGTTTCGTAAATTGAATTTGATAATCTGGACCAAGGTTCAGATATTCGAATTTATAAATCGTTGGAGTATTATAGATAGCCTTTGCTAAGTGTTTCGGGTTTTTAAAACCTAAACCGGCTTTGGAGCTTAAATCTTTCGGTGCATTTAAGTGAATTGTGTGTTCAGTTTGACCAAGCTTGTAAAGTTTTAATTCCAATGCTTCGAGTTTTTCTAATAAATCATGTCTTTGAAAACTGACAAAGTCAAATTTAGATGAAAATTTGGCAGTCTCATTCCTAGATGTTTGAAGTTGGAGTGTGAGATTAGATATTTGTTGTTGGAAAAGATCATTTTCTTCCATTAAAACCATTTTCTCCGTTTCGAGATTTTGTGCTATACTTTGAGTAGTGACAAGGTCGGTTTGCATAAGAAGGAATTGTTTATGGTTATTTTTAAGGCTTGCTTCTAAATTGGAAACCAAGAGTTTCTCGGCTTTCAATTTGGAGTGTAATTCCTTTAATTGACACATTAAATCATACATTTGAGATACAAAAGAGTCATAGTCAGAAGGGCTTACCTCGGGTGTGTAGTCGGAAGCGTTAGAAGGAGTGTCGTCAGAGTAAGCCATTAAGCTGAAATGTGCTTGAGTATCCCCTTCCATGTCATCTTCATCATCTTGATTAAGCCATTGTTCATCTTCAGCTAGAAGGACTTTACCGGCTTCTTTTTGTTTGGACAACATCAGTTTGTAAGTGAAGTAGTTAGAGTCCTTCACTACTGGCTTCTTGCAATCCCTTGCGTAGTGACCAGTTTTACCGCAGTTGTAGCACAAACTTCTTTCACCCTTGAACTTGTCTTCAGGCTTGGGTGTAGGGCGAGGTTCTTCTCTTCTAGTTTTGGGTTCAAACATTGCCTTTCGCTCATGGTTATTAGATCCCGAGGCATACCTTTGTTGATTGGGATTCGAGCGACGTGAGAACTTTTGTTGATAAGATTTTGTAAGGAAGGCCAGCTGATGTTGAAGTTTGACAATTTCCGGATCATAGTCAAAGTCTTCGTCTTCTAATTCGGGAGACATTTCTTGAGGAACGGAAGAGGACTCTTTTGCCATTAATGCGATTGGATCCGGGTTCTTCTTGGAATTTAACCCCATAAGTTCGAGAACCTCCTCTTCATCTTATTGAAGGGTTTCATAGACTTCATGAAGGTCAAGGTCAGCAAGATATTTGCTGTGTTTGATTTGATTAGCAAACCGACGCCATTTCGGTTGAAGATTGCTAACAAATTTGACATTGTTTTCGATCTTTGTCTTACGAATTTCGTTTTTGCTAAGTTCGTTCACCAGTTGTACAAATCGAGTATATGTGTTCGTAAGACTTTCTCCATCTTTTGCCTTGAATTCTTCATATTGAGAAATGCAGTTGGTGATTTTGAGTTGTGTACCAATCTTCGTTCCAAGCATGAATTTCTCTATGACTTCCCACATTTCTTTAGCCGTCTTCTTGTGGCTATCAATGCTCATGTAGATCTCATTGGGAAGGCTCATAAGTAGATAAGAACGGGCAAGTTGGTCACCTCTCATTATCCTCTTCTCGTTTGCATCCCAAGAACTTTTGAGTTTAACTTCCCTTCGTGCGGGCGTAGGAGGAGTGTTGTTTGGCATAGCAGGATACTCCTGATAAAAAGGCGGAGGAGGACCCTCTTTGATTGAACTCATGATCTCATCGGCAAAGTCATGACGTTCAATGAAATCAAGGAATCTATCCTTCCATTGAGAATAT
Source organism: Silybum marianum (assembly GCA_036898165.1). Lineage (NCBI taxonomy): Eukaryota > Viridiplantae > Streptophyta > Magnoliopsida > Asterales > Asteraceae > Silybum > Silybum marianum. Next base: position 21,717,235 of record CM072542.1, on the reverse strand, counting down.
TCTCCCGGAAAGAGAATTGGAGGCTTGGTGTCTGATCCAATGGCCATTGCTTCTCGGGTGGTCATTCTACTGTTTGGTTGGACCTCGATCAATGAGTTTTTAAAAATTTCTGAGTTGTCGTTGGAAACAGTAGGTTATTATCGAGTGACTAAAGAAAAAAAAATCGATTGAAGGATTTTTATCGGGCGTGAAGTGCTCGATGAAAATTTTTGTCGGATGACTAAGGATCGATAATAATTGTTATCGAGTGAATAAGACGCGATAAAAATTGTTATCGAGTGAACAAGACTCGATAAAAATTGTTATCGAATTGAGTGGGACTCGATATAAAAAGTTATCGAGTGAACAAGACTCGATAAAAAAATTTCTCGATTCAATAGAACTCGATAAAAATTCTTAATTCTGAGTTTTCTGTTTATTGAAAAACCAGAAAACAAAAACACAGTGTTCTTGACTAAAAAGAACTCGTCTTTTTATGGACAAGAATATCTGGGTTTTCGAGTTTCTTATTTGTTCAATCACAGAAAATTTCAAATTACGAGAGTTTATGATTTTTACTAAGGAAATCTTTAGTAAGAAAAGCTGCAGGAGTCACAAGTTCCTGAGTTTTCGTATGTAAAGATATTCAAAAGTAAATAAAATAAACTAAAGTAATTTTAACTAAACAGAATTAAATATTTTATAGAAGAGTCGATAAAAATTCAAGATTTAAGCAGTTTGTATCGATAAAAATTCAATCAACAGAAGGGATATTCGATAAAAAATTAATAAGTCGAGAGAAAAAAATTTAACTCGAAAAGAACACAGATATACCTAATCGAGGATAACACACAGAAACTGATATGATGATCGAGAAAAATTAATTGAGCAGATATGTGTTAGTCGACAAAAAAATAAGAATTTTTATCGGGTAAAACTTGACACAGTATGACTCGACAAAAAAATCAATGAACAGCAGAAAAAAAAATTTACCTTCTGTTTCGTGGTTTGCTCAGAAAATCGTAAAAACTCGTGATCTCAGGCTCTGATACCACTTGTTGATCCCATTATAACAAGCACAATGACATTAAATAGTTAAAAGTAAATTAATATGACACGAATAATGTTTTAAGGAACTTACTTAGTCATATATCTCTTGAACTTATGTGTATCGATTACAATCAGATTCACGGTTTCAGCTCTCTCTCTAATTTAATATGAATCGACTCTTTTAAAGTAAAACCCTAAGCCTGTATTTATATTGCTAGGTCTAGTCTAATTAAGGAAACAAGAGTTTAAGGAATTATAAACTTCCTTTTACAATAAAGCATATCCTTTCCTTATTTTGTCACAATTAAAATAATAATAGACCTAACAAGTTCTTTGTAAACGAAAGAGATTTGACACTTATCAAGTCGCGTTCCTTTCAAATCTTCCTGTTCCTTAACCTGATCAGGTGATAACAAAAGATCTTCCTGTTCGTTTCAAATATTCTCGTTATAGTTTTTTTCTTGTCTGGCTTCTAAGATGGTGACAACTTTCTTTTCTGCTTTAAATTTGTCAGTCAAATATTGCAGTTTGAGCATCATAGTTTGCATTTGATTGATTAAAGTCATATTAGTGGAATAACTTACCTCAGAACCAGAAGAGTGAGTCGATCCAAGATCATCATTGTCGGAGTTGTCGTTTTCTGAGTGCTTACCCATGAAGCATATATGAGCTTATGCTTCCTCTTCCTTGTCATCCGATATCTGCAGCCAGTGATTTTCTTTAAGCATCAACACCTTGTCGTCTCTTTTGATCTTTGACAATAGCATATTATTTTTGCATTTGTGCGATCGCGAGACAATTTAGAAAATATCCAGAGATAGTGAATGAAGGACTCAGAGAACCTAACAGGATATGACTTAGGTAGAAGGAAATAGAAACAGAAGGATAAAAAAATCCGGATGAAACTTGTTTGGGTTTTGGGTATTCCCGAATGTGGATTATCTGGGTTGTTGGGGATTCCAAAGGTAGCTTATCCGAGTAAAGGCTATCTCCGGATTAGGATGGTATACAAATTTAGAAGATTTCGGATGGGTTTCGGATATTGGAGTATCCGGTTAATGAGATCCGGATATTGGAGTATCCGGGTGAAGGAAATCCGGATATTGGAATGTCTGGGTAAAGTGGTCTGGATATGTGAGTAGCTAGGTGTGGTTTACCCGGATTTTGATTATCCGGATTTGTACGAGATTAGAAAAAACACTTACTTGATAAACACCCGGAAAGCAGTGCGTTCAAGATAACTAGAATGTTCGACTTTTCCAGATCAAACATTCAATCAAAGCTGACGTTAATGACTCCTGAGACCAAAAGTGGTATAGAGATGTCAAAAAACACAAACCTAACAATATTTATACCAGAAAGATGATTAATTTTCCAAAAACACAAGGTAACCTTGATGAATAGTCAACAATGGTGATAACCCATATTTTTAAAATTAAGGTTAAAATTTTTGATTTTGAATGCAAAACCTCTAGCAAATGCTATTTAATTTGAAAGAACATATTAGAATGAGTAGGAATTGAGGATTTAAGCAAAATCAAAAAATAAGAATCTGGCCACAACGTCGTGCTATAAAAAATAACAGAACTCTAAAAGAATCAATTACCTTTGGATCAATGCTCTGTCTCTTTGGTCTGATACCAATTGTGAATCCAGTACAAGTACAATTAATATGAAAATCAAACACGAACACAATAGATCGAACAATGAACTTTAGTCGGCTGATTGTTTGAACCTTACATATATACATATATAGATGTGTGTTCTTTTATAAACCACCAAACGGTTGTAAATCGTGTAAACCAATATTTATGGAAATGATGAGGGTTCATTTTTTATTGTTTGAATGGAAACGGTTGTAAATCGTGTAAACGGTTGTAAATGTTAGACCTAAGAAGTAAGAACCATAGGATGGAAGTATGATATGACGTGGCACACTCTTACCTCATGCATCTTCGATTACAACTGAATTCTGTTATACGCTCCTACCTGATGACGTGTCAGTTTGTAACTGGTTAGATTGTTGACTTTATATTCACTGTAATAGTATAAATAGATCAAGTCTTTGAATGTAAAGTTGTCGATTGGAAAACATACTGTTGGAGATCATATTGTGCATTTTATTCCTGTATTTTGTAATCGATCTTCAAGGTTATCAATACAATCTCAGTATGTTCTTCATCTTTTATTACTTACTGTTTATTTGATAATTACTGTTGTTAATTGATTTGAATTGCTTCCGCTTATACTTTGATTTTCAAATCTCTCAATTAACTATTTAGAAAGGGATCTGGGTTCAAACAATTGGTATCAGAGCCATCTAATCAATCTTTTGATCTCTTCCATTTGGAGAAATCCCTCTTCTACAGTAATGTATCTTTCTGTTTTATACTACTGTTCATAACTCTACCCTGTTCTACGAGAATTTGTTAATCTCATAATAATTTTCTCCAAAATAGTGGTAATTGTGGTTAATTTTGAAGAATATCGACCTATTTTTTTCGATTTAATTGGAATTTAATTGTTCTAAATTTCATATAATCGTCAAAAAAAAATTCTCCCATCTCGTTTCTCTGTTCTCTGTCACAAATGACAAATTCAAATCTGAATGCTGTTTATACCTCCGGTTCTCTGACCAAACTTCCCACTCTCATTCGTGGTGAATATCCACAATGGAAAATTCGAATGATAAATTTCTATGAAGGATTGGATACAGAACTCTACCCTATTGTCCAAAATGGTCCCTTCGTACCAATGACTACAATTCCACGAATTCCCGCTACTACTAATACTAATGAAGTCCCATCTCAAAAGGTTCCAAAGCTGAAGGGAAACTGGTCTGATGAGGAAAAGGCCAAAGTCGAACTAGCCAAAAAGGCCAAAACTCTTCTTATCATGGCTTTTCCAAATGAAATTTTTCAATATCTGGATTCCTGTGATACTGCCAAGGAATTATGGGATCAATTAGAAAATCTTCTGGAAGGTGGTGCTAAAATGAAGAAAAACAGAAGAGCTCAAGCTCTGAACGAGTATAACAGCTTCCAAGCCAATCCTGAAAAGTCTCTAGAACAGACCTATCATAGATTTAATTCTTTAATAAATCTATGTAAAAGATGTGATATTATTCGATCACAAGAAGATAACAACGTCCTATTTCTTAAACGATTGAATTCAGAGTGGTCAAATCTTTCTATGTCCCTTCAAGCTTATCAAGATCTTGAGCAATGGACTCTGCATGATGTTTTTGGTACTCTGCGAGCCCATGAGACAGAGGTTGTTCAGAAGAAAACAACTATAGGTGGACCTCTGGCTTTAATCTCTGAATCTAAGGGAGCGACCAGAAGAAGAAGTGAAGATAAGAGAGGAAAAAGGAAGGCCTTCATATCAGAAGCTATTCCAGAGAGTGATTCTGGCTCTAATGATGAAATCAAAGCCTTTGCTGATTATTTGGCTCTTATTACCAAACAATTCACTAATAGGTTTGGGAATAGATCATTTCAGGGAAACAGAAGATCTGATCGATCTACTACTTATTCTCCCAAACAAGAGATTCAGAGAATTGAGAAATCGGACGTTGAGAAGAAAGAAGATGAGATGAAGAAGAAAAAGGATGTGTGCTACAGATGTGGCAAGCCAGGACATTAGTCTAAGGATTGCAGAGGAACTCTGGATAAAGACAAGACGTACTACAAAAACAAATATAAGTACAATGTCACTGAAAGAGCTCATTATGCTGAGAAAGAAAACTGGCTAGGAGATGAGTCTAGTGGTGATGAGGCCATGTTTTGTGGGATGGCAAAAACAAATGAGTCAGAAGATCAACCTTCTGAATCACCGGTTAGTCTTTCTTTGAATCATCCGAACTTGAAAACACAATTGTGCTGTTATCAAACAATTTTGAACAACTAAAACAAAAGCTTACAATTCAAAAGAAATTACGAAAATGCATTGAAAAAACTGGAACTAAGCACTGAAAAAGAAAAGGGAGATGGATATTTTAATTGAAGAAAAACTGGAACTAAGCACTGAAAAAGAAAAGATTTCCACGACTCTAAAACTTACTGAAGTTAAGATTAAAAAGGAGAATTTAAATTTTAAGAAACTTTTGGAAGAAAAAGATAAGGAGATTCGAGATAAAGAAAGTGACAGACTAAATTCTGTAGCACTTAAAAATTATTTTCTAAAAGATAGAGAATTTCTACATGTCGAACTTGAAAACAAAAGGCTACAAATCAAAACATATTTGGATGCCCAAAAAGTTCACGACAAAATTAATACACAAGTAGGAAGATCTGGACTTGGTTTTGAAGATTTAGATCCCTACACGTGTGAGAAAAGGTCTACCTTAGATTCTGTCTTCTGTATGGGACAAGAACAGAACCCAGTGTTTCCAACTTTATATGCAAAATCAATATTCAAACGATCAAAATATGAAAATGGTCATCATCAACGAAAACTCAAGTTCAAAAATATTGTATATTCATCTGGAAAAACGAACGTTGATCTGAATAAAATTCAGAAGAAGGATGATATTTTCAAATTTGGTCTAAATGGTCATATAACTTTGAATCCAGAAGCTGATGCTTTTATTCCTACACAAATAGAAGAAGAGTTACGACTTAGTTTTGAAAATGATATTCTCTCAACTCTGGATAAATGTTTCAAACTTGAACATGAAAATGTTTTGCAAAGTTCTTTAAAGAAAAATCCAGAGATAGTTCCTTGTTCTTTAATAGACTTACATCTTTCTGAATCTCAAGATAATTTGGAAGTAATCACATATCCTTGGGAGACTGATGATCAAAGTGAAGATTTCTTTGACAATTCTGAAAAGTACTTTTCTAACTTAGAAAATAAATCATCTATTTACAGTAAGTCTCCAGAGGTCATCAAAAATAAAGATGCCCTTTTCTTATATACAAATGAATCTCTGGAAATCAGAGCCTCTGATAAAAATGTTGAAAAACATTTCAGTGGCATACCGATACTCTCTGTTTCATCAAAAGAACAGAGAAAATCTGTATCTATTCATCCAGACTTCATAGGGATGTGTATTAAAGCCAAATCTTGTCTTGAACTTGAGAAAGAAGAAAATCTCAAAAAAGATTTGAAAGATAAGCAGTCTCCAAAACCCAATCTTCCAAAGTTTACTTATGTTCAAAAGGGAAAATGAACATCTAATATCTCTGCTCCTGTTTCAGTAACTTCGAAAGCTCCTAAGAAGGTATATCAGAGGAAGCCTCCGCTGAAGAACATGTCAGATTCTGAAAATAAGTCTAGTCTAGATAGGAAGTTTTATAGAACTACTGATACTAGAAAATACTATATTAAGAAAAATTGTAGTCCTCATTATCTTAATGAAAATTCAATGAAAGCTTTTCTGTATCAGAATTCTGAATGTTTTTCTATGTTTTTGAAATAAAAACAATTTTTCTTGAGGACCTCTGATCAGTCAAATGCTAATTTCTCATGCTGCAAAAATAAACAAAAGAAAAACAAGATTAAAACTACAAAGAAGAATCCTCAACCCCCTGCTAAATCAAATCAAGAGCAAGTTAAAAGAATTGACAAACCCAAAACTAACATTAAAGGACCCATAATGCGATGGGTACCTAAAAAACTCTGATTGGTTGCAGAAGCAGCGTGTGCATATCTGGTATCTTGACTCTGGATGCTCGAGGCACATGACTGGAACAAAAAACTTACTCTCCAAATTCAAAAACAAAAGTGGTGGAGCTGTGACGTTTGGAGATAATGGTAAGGGTCAAATAAAGGGCTATGGTACTTTACAAGAAGGTAATATTACCTTATCTAAAGTAGCTCATGTTTCTGGCTTGAAACATAACTTACTAAGTGTAAGTCAACTCTATGATTCTAAAATCGTTGTGTTATTTAATGAAAAACATTGTTACCTATTTTCTAAGGCAGGTGAGGAGCTCTGGAGAGCTGACAGAACATGAAATCTATATATGATGAATTTCACATCCAAGGATGGTAAGGAAACTCTCTGTCTTATCTCCAAAAAGAGTGAAGTTGCATGGTTATGGCATCATAAAATGTCTCACTTAAACTTTGACTCTCTTGAAATGCTTGTCAAACAAAAGTTGGTATCTGGTCTTTCAGAAGTTCACTTTCAAAAAGATCATCTCTGTCCTGCATGTGAAATGGGCAAAATTAAACGATCTTCTCATAAAACAAAGAGTGATCATTCCTGTACTCGACCTCTCCAATTGTTACATGTTGATCTCTGTGGTCCCATTGCAATTCAGAGTCTCTCTGGTAAAAAGTATATTCTGGTACTTATTGATGAATTTTCCAGGTATACTTGGCTCGCATTTGTAAGACAAAAGTCAGAAGTGCCTATCGTTTTACAGAATATGATGACCAGAATCCAAGTTCTTCTACATCAAAAGATTCAACAGCTCAGAAGCGACAACGGTACTGAATTCAAGAATGCCAAGCTTGAGGCTACTTTGTTGAAAATGGAATCACACAAAATTTCTCTGTTGTACGCACTCCTCAACAGAATGGTGTAGTTGCACGTCGCAATCGCACCCTGGTAGAAGCAGCCAGAACGATGCTTGCAGCCTCTGGTCTTCCCATTCATTTTTGGGCAGAAGCCGTAGCCACTGCTTGTTTCACTCCAAATCGTTCCATTATTGTCAAGAGGCATCTCAAAACCTCTTATGAGCTTATCAACAAACGAAAACCCTCTGTCAAATTTTTTCATATTTTTGGTTGCAGGTGTTTTATCTTAAATGACAGAGACAAACTTGGTAAATTTGATCCAAAGTCAGATGAAGCTAAATTCTTAGGATATTCGTTAAACTCTAGAGCCTATCGAGTTTTTAACTTACGTACTAAGACTGTTATGGAAAGCATTAACAGTAACTTCTGATTATCTTTCAGGCTCCAGAGAATCCGAGATCGATGCCATTTTTCAAGATTTTCTAGGCGAAGAAGTATTTTCAGAACACATACCTCGTACCCCATCCTTAAGTATTCCTGAAGTTCTTCACACCTCTGGAATAACCCTATCTGGTCCTACTGTCTCTGCAGCAAGTTCTCCTGTCATCTCTGCTCCAATCTCATCACATGCCAGTCCAGAAGTTACTCCAGTATCTTCATCTAAAGCTACTTCTGTATCTTCATCTGAGGGGGAGATTTCAGGCACTAATGATTCATATTCAACAATTCCAGATGAGGTTATTCAATCTTCTGAAACAGAAACAGAAGTTCTGGCTCAACACGTACCACAGACAAGGATGACAAGATGGACTAAATCACACACTCCAGAACTCATCATTGGTAATCCATCTGAGGGTATTAAGACAAGATCAGCTACTGCTAATGAAACATTATATGTCAACTTTCTTAGCATGATCGAACCAAAACATGTTCATGAAGCCTGGATAGAACCAAGTTGGGTAGAAGCTATGCAAGAAGAATTACTTTAATTTGAACGTAACAAGGTGTGGAACTTAGTACCTTTACCAAAAGGAAAAGTTGCTATTGGTACTAAGTGGGTGTTCAGAAATAAGAAGGATGAAGACGGAATAGTGATCAGAAATAAGGCTCGTCTGGTGGCTAAGGGATACTGTCAGGAAGAAGGCATTGACTATGACGAAACATTTGCTCCTGTTGCAAGACTGGAAGTCATAAGTCTATTTCTGGCTTTCTCTGCATACAAAAACTTTAAAGTATATCAAATGGATATTAAATGTGCATTTCTGAATAGTTATCTCAAAGAAGAGGTGTACGTTGAACAACCTGCTGGTTTTAAAGATGCAAGACATCCAGAATACGTCTTTCTTCTCGACAAAGCTTTATATGGTTTAAAGCAAGCTCCCAGAGCTTGGTATGAACGATTATCCAAATTTCTGATCAGCAAAGGTTATGAGAAAGGTAAGATTGATACCACACTGTTCATCAAAAGAGGCAAAGGTATGTTAAGTATTGTTCAAATTTATGTGGATGACATAATATTTGGCTCTACTCATCAAACTGAAGTAGATTTGTTTTCTGCATTGATGGAAAAGGAATTTGAAATGAGTATGATGGGAGAACTAACCTTCTTTCTCGGACTTCAGGTTAAACAAAATACCGATGATATCTTTATTAATCAAGCCAAGTATGTTTCTGACATGCTAAAGAAATTTCATTTTCAAAATTCATCACCTATGAAAACACCTATCTCTCCTAGTATGAAGCTAGGTCCTGATTCTTCTGGGAAATCAGTAGATGTCACGGGCTACAGAGGTATGATAGGTTCTCTTCTGTATTTAACTGCTAGTAGGCCTGATATTATGTTTGCCACCTGTCTTTGTGCTCGATATCAAGCAAATCCAAAAGAATCCCATTTGGCCGCTGTCAAAAGAATCTTTAGATACTTAAAGGGAACTCTTTCACTGGGTCTCTGGTATCCTAAAAATTCTGGGTTTGATTTAATGGCATATCTGATTCGATCATGCGGGATGTAAATTTGGACGGAAAAAGTACCTCGGTATTGTCAACTTTTGGGAAATAGACTTATCAGCTGGACATCCAAGAAACAAAATTGTGTCTCAACATCTACTGTAGAGGCTGAATATGTTGCTGCTGCTAATTGTTGTTCACAAGTTATTTGGATTAAGACTCAACTCAGAGACTATGGACTGATATACGATAAGATTCCCATCCTATGTGATTCAGAGAGTGTCATTGCCATTACTGAAAACCCAGTTCAGCACTCCAAAACAAAGCATATTGATGTCAGGTATCATTTTATCAAAGATCACGTAGAGAAGGGTACAATAGAAATGTATTTTGTCTCTACTGATTACCAACTGGCTGATATATTTACAAAAGCTCTGGATGAGAAGCGTTTTAATTTTTTAATCAGCAAGTTGGGGATGATAAACATGTAAATCTTATTTTTCATTATCTCAGAGCTGATCAGAGACCTCTGATCGCTTCTGATAGTTTTATCCAGAAGCATTCAGAAGTCTCTGACCATCTCTGTTTCTTGAGCTTTTTATTCCTTTATATCCAAGTGGCAACAGAAAAGAAGTATCTCTTGAAAAGCAAAGGAGGAGAATAATACAACTTCTGAGGGGGAGCTCTGAGCTTGTTAGCTGTCTTCTGAACACTCTTTCTTTAAAAAAAATGTTTTACATCTGCTTCTTCTGACTAACTCTTGCCGTCAAGGTTATTCAGAATTTTCAGATTTAATTTAATTTTTTTTTTAAATTGTTCTTTTGACTTTTTTGGGTCAAAATTTTTTCCTATTGTTTGTTGACTTATTTTTCTTCTGAAAATTTTAAATATCAATAAGTCTATATTAATTAACTCTTGCCTTCAAAGTTACTTTAAAATTTTATTATTATTTCTTAATTTCTTAGGAAACATCTGTCAATAAATATTAAACTTTCATTTGTATCAAAACTGTTTTATCTCTCCAAATGTCTGATTTTAAATTTGTTAAAAAAAATTAATCTCTAAAATTGGTTTAATCAATTAAAATGATTATTTTTCTTGATTCAATACTAATTTTTCTTATTAATTTTTTTAAATTTTTTTTGGGATAATCAAATGGTTTAACTTAAATAAACCCTTCAGTGACTCATCAAACCTATGCTAAGTCATCATTTACACGATTTTCTGCTTTACACGTGTTTTTCATCGTGTGACTGCATGACTACACGCCTGCGTGATTACATCAGCATAACTGAATCGTTTTTCCTTTTCCCCAAATTCAAAAAAAACCCCTTCTCATTCCACATTACACCCAAACTCTCTCTCATATATAAACCCCAAATACGGTACTTCATCTTCTTCCTCGCAATTTCTACAGTGATTGCTATCCTGCTTTCAAATTTTCTCAAGAATTCCTAATCATCCATCAATGGCTTCCAAACTTGGTCTTACAAATCCAAATGATGACGAAGGTCGTCTTGTTGACTCCATGGCGGATAGTGCTCCAATTGTCAAACTGCCTTTGAAGGCAAACAATGTGCAGGTTCTCCTCGATACCAACACATATCCTACCGACTTCAGAATCCTGGTTGAAATTCTTCAACAACATCAACTTAACCGTGCCCTAACCTTGGCCAATCCAAATGTTCCTGAGTAGTATGTCCAAGAGGTATGGCAGTCTATGTACATTGCAGATGATGACACACTGCGTGGAAATTTCATTCATCCTAATGAACCTGAGAATGTTGTGGAAATACCCATCACTAAGAAGAAGATCGCTAGGTATTTTCACTTGCCTACTCCTACAATTGAAGTTGATGGTAAAATTGTGCCAAACCCTGACCTAGACCAAAATCCAACATCTGAAGCCCTCCTCTCCTTTATTCACTTCTTGGGGTATAATGAGAATTTATCCAAGCTCTCTGAATTTAGACGCAAGAAACTGCCCCCAATGTGGAACACGCTTATCTCCATCCTCAACAAAAGTCTTACATGCAAGATTGGATCCCTAGATCAAGCCAGCAGAAACATTCTTACAATCATGTATGGAATGTACTTTAACCGACCCCTGGACTATGCCAGCCTCATCTTTCAAGAGATAAAAACAGTTGTTAACACTAAGATATCCTTCCAAAATCAAGGAAAACCCCTTCCTACCCTTATGTTTCCCAGGTTTCTGTCCCTAGTTACCTTCCCAGCGATCGGTGCTTTTAAAGCTCCTCTATTTCAACCATTTTGCAAGATAGCATCCATGAACTCCCATAAACCAACTATCGATGTCAACTACTCATCTCCAAGGGAACTCTCCAGGTATATGCTCGACCTTATTCCTTCCTCCTCCCTCTATCTCTTATCTTATAAACGCTCTATGGTATTCTCATAACAGAGAATACCTACCCCAGAGCACTTAGAGCCAAATGTAGGAGTGAGGGGTCACGTGAGGCTGAGTTTGAAAAGAATCAGAGTGCACAACCGAGTGTTTCTACCCATGCCGACCTCTTAATGCAAGAGGGTACTGAAGATGTCCATAAAGACACCACATTCGTTGGAAAGGGATACCACAAATTCCGAAGGGATACCACATTCGTTGAGGTAGATGCCAACACATCTACTCTCATTGACCAAGGACCACCCAGTCCTAACCACCCAGAAACCATCCGATCAGAGGATATTTCTCAATCTTCTGCATCACGCACTACAGGGGAATCCAAATCCTCTTCATCATTCTCTCAAAAGAATGATGATGACACTATAAGAGTTCATTCGCCCCAGAACTCGCCACAATCCACACCAAATGTTGCTGTCTTTGTGACCAACAACGTCATAGGAACCTCAGAAGATAAGTCCATATCTTCTGATAGTTTAGAAGCTGAGGAAATCCCATCAGAGGGGTTACAGCAACAGGACGCACCACTTACCGGAGTGTTTACACTTCATCAAGGTAAGCACGTTGTCTTCAGTACCTCATCCTCTGATGATGAGGACTCTGTTGAGACAATCAGAACAACCGAAGAGGTGCCTGTTAATAACAGCCCTCGAAGACAGGTTGGAAGTCCCTCCACACTCAACGTCAATACAGGTGTGAAAGAGGGCCTCTCTGAACGCGAGAGTAAAGGGGATCCATGTGTTAGAGATACACCGGTTACACATTCTGAGTTCGTCACCAATGCAGCGTTTCAGGCATTTGGTGATAAACTTCAGAGATCCGTGGAAGATCTAAAATTATCCCTGGATTCTCACAATGCCATTCTTCTTGCCATCCAAAATGAACAAACTCAACATACTCGAACTCTGGAGGCACTCAAAGAGCTTATCTCTACAAATGCAGAAGCTCATCTATCACAGGCTTCTGATCACTTTTCTTCTCTGCACAAAGGCATCCAGGCCAACTCTGACGCTATCTTCTTTATTCCTGATGAAATTCCAACTCCAGAGGTAACCATCTCTGTTGAAGAATATGGCTCCTTGGTGGCAGATCTTCAGAAGATAATTAAGGTTGTCCAACCCTCTGAAGACACTTCTGGATCATCCCTGGTGAAGAAATCCGACATGGTTGTCTTTCAGAAAGCCATGCTCGACAGAATTAATACTCTCACTTCCAAATATGTCTCCAAAACCACTGCCAGCACTTCAAATGTGGATCATAAGCTCACTTCTCTCGAATCCTCTATTTCTCAATTATCTTCAATGGTAAGCTCTCTCTCTGCTACATTCGCTGCTAAACAGAAGGCTAAGGAAGAGAGGGCATGCAAAAAGTCTGAACTAAAAAGAAAAAGATCTGAGGATCAGGATCCTGATTCTCAGAAGGGGGAGAAAATGCCAGAATCCAAGAAAGCTAAGACTACTATGGGCACTGATACTTCTTCACAAGATAAAGGAAAAGCTTTTGCCTCATCTCCATCTGCACCTCCATCTTCAAAACAAACAGATAAAGGAAAAGCTTCTACCTCATCTCCATCTGCACCTCCATCTTTAAAACAAACACCTCTAACTCCAAGACCTCTGGCCACACATTCCGGCACTCTTCCTAAGGATCCAGAAATGGCCCAATTTCTTCTGGATGTCATTGGCAATAACAGAAGTGTTCCCTACCCTCCAGATGTTGAAGTAGAACTTCTCAAAGCTAAGATTGCCAAGGCTAAAGTTGAAGCTTCAAAAGCTAAAGTTGAAGCCTTAAATAAAAGAAGAGAAGAAGAAAGAAAAGAAGCTGAACTCCATGCAAGAACTGAAGCTGAAAGGGCCTTTGCAGAAAAAGCAAGAGCACAAGCAGAAATGGAAAAGGAAAAAGCTGAAAAAGCAACTGCTGAAGTATCATCAAGTCGAGCATCTGAAAATAGAGAAAAACTGCAGAGACTTGGAAAATTTGATCTTCCAATTCTGGAAGTAACAAAAAGATACATGTATGCTCCTTCAGATCAAAAGATCTATCTTATGTTGCCTAACTTCTTAAATGGCTACAATGTTAGTGATGCTGAAAAAGATAAATTCATGAGTCACAGGCAAGCCAGAAAGGATGTCTACACAATAGTGCCAATCAAGAGAGTTTCTGCCATCAAGCATACTCCTTTTGAACAGACAGAGATTTGGTATACCATATATGAAGTAATCAGAGAAGACAATAAGACTTATTACTTCTGTGATAATGATTTACTGTCCATCTTTCCTTCTGATCTCATCTTTCTGGAAAATTTCATGAAGATTCAGATGACCAAAAGAAGTGATAACCAAGATCAAGTTGCCTACTCTCGGATCATTCAATGCATGAAGTCCCTCATCAGATACAAGAGACAAGTAGATTTTCAAATTGGGATCAATTACAATGTTGATAATCTAGCAATCTCTGCTCCAAATGAAGACTTAGAAGGTATCAATTCTCTATAAATCGGCAGAGTATTCATTAAACCAGAAGAAGGGGTCATCTTCTAGAGGCCAGATAGAAGGAGTTTCTTCAGGATCAAAGAAGCACACAAGTATTCATCAGAAGTTGTATACATTGCAAAATGTTACATCTCTGTTGATATCAACAACTATGATCCTGAAGTAACTGAGAGGATGGTGAAAAGACTTGATGGTCTCTTAAAGCTCAAAGGAATCATCGACAAAATCTCAAAGATCATTTCAACCGTTGATCCACTCTAAGATAGACAAAACAAGGATCATATTCCACAACTTTGGTTTCATACTTAGGGGGAGATTGTTAGACCTAAGAAGTATGAACCATAGGATGCAAGTATGATATGACGTGGCACACTCTTACCTCATGCATCTCCGATTACAACTGAATTCTGTTATACGCTCCTACCTGATGACATGTCAGTTTGTAACTGGTTAGATTGTTGACTTTATATTCACTGTAATAGTATAAATAGATCAAGTCTTGAATGTAAAGTTGTCGATTGGAAAACATACTGTTGGAGATCATATTATGCATTTTATTCCTGTATTTTGTAATCGATCTTCAAGGTTATCAATACAATCTCAGTCTGTTCTTTATCTTTTATTACTTACTGTTTGTTTGATAATTACTGTTGTTAATTGATTTGAATTGCTTCCGCTTATACTTTGATTTTTAAATCTCTCAATTAACTATTTAGAAAGGGATATGGGTTCAAACAGTAAACCAATATTTATGGAAACGGTTGTAAATCGTGTAAAATAAGTCGCCTCTCTCTCTCTCTCTCTCTCTCTCTCTCTCTCTCTATATATATATATATATAGGGACTTACGAAGTTTCAAGTGTAAAAATATGGTCTCACGGGTCTCAAGAAAACAGGCTGGTCTTATGTGAACCCAACCCTATATATCTATACTACTTATATATTGGTTTGATCAAAAGTCTTAAAGACAAGTCTTTAAGCATAGAGTACAACCAATTAAAGCATAAAATTCAAAAATCTCTTAAAGCCAAGTCACAATGCATAATGTACAAGATGCCAATGCAAGATTTTAACACCATCTCAAAAAAGACATGTTTCAGGCGATTCTTTTTTCCAAAAAAAGTTTTCCTCCCTCTTTTATGTTTCATGCTTTTCTCTTCCTTTTTATGCTGCAAAAGTGCTCTGCATTTTCAAAGCCAGCCAAAACTCTTTGACCTTCTCTTTTTGTGCTCCTCACAGTGTGTCTTTCTCTTCCCCTGAAACATGAGTTTGCCAAAAAAACGATTGCATTTTCAAACACGGTTTCCCCAAAAATTTTGATATTCAAATTTCAAACTACATCACCACCTCCAAATACATTTTCATCTTTTTCTCATTCACGCTCTACATAAAAGGACACCGGCGGTAACTCTGCAGAAATGGTTATTTGAATTTCAGCATCTCTATCTCCCGATTTGATTTCTCCACCCCTAGGTTTTCATCTCCCATCTCCCAAATGAGGTATGCTTCCATCGTCTTTTGAATGAGGCTTGTTTTTGTCCAAAACCCTAATTTTTGCTCTCATACTATGCTTGATTTAAATTTGTTCTTGATTTTGATTTTACTCTGCCATTTTTTATTTTTGTTGTCGCACTCCCCCTGGTGTGATATATGATTTTTGCTTCCGGTTATAATGCTTCAAATGTGTAAGTTATGACTCTTGCTTCAAAAGTGATTTTTGTGTTCGCTATCGATATTGGTATTCAATGGTTTTTTTATCGTTTGATAATTTATTTCTTGGTGACACAGGTTTCTCTATCTCATTTTGATGATCTCTTTGGAAAACGTTTCAAATTTGAAATCATATGACATTTGCTGCAAACCTTGATGACCGTGAGTTTTGTTTCACAAATTTGCCTGACATATTTTTTAATGACTTTTTGTTAGATTTGTACTACACATGTATTCGGGCACTCAGGGAGTTTATGTTTGGTCTTTTACTCTTACTGTTAATGAGAGCTAATAGCTGTAAATGGGTGTTCTTAATTTTGTTAATGAGTGATGGTCTCAACCATCAACCACTGTTCACACACTTTGAATATAATTAATTTGTATGTTTCTTTTTATTGAATCAAAATCTTGTCTCAACTCCCAAACCCTCCTTTATAACCCAATAGATTTATATAACCAGTACAGTAGTCAACTGTTTATTAGAAACAAACGCATTTTAGAAACAACTACACATTTATATATGTTTATACTTATATCGTTCTTTCAACTCCTTCTTTCAAAATGAAAGAGGATTCGTGTCGTTGATTTCATACACTGACCTGGCCTAGACTCATTGTGTGTCAGTTTTTTGAAACACGAAAGATTAACAAAACTATGTAAACACGATAAAAAAACCATGTGCTCAAATTGGAATTACGCTGTTATAAACAATCATATTGATGTTTTTTTCACGTTTATGATAAAAATTTCACGACTTGCTCACCCTGTGCATTGCACGGGTACACTGCTAGTATATATCTATATATATATATATAATATAGGGGAGGGTTCAAATGAGAACACCCCCAATTTAAAGGAACAAAGGGACTCGTTTGGGACCACATATGATGTGGCTCCTACCAATAAAAAATCATATCTGATTCAATGGGGCCCACCATTGAAAATCATATATGATTTTTTATTGGTGGGACACACATCATATCATTCATATGTGGTCTCAAATGACTCCCTTTGTTCCTTTAAATTTACAAAGTTCTCATTTGAACCTCTTTCTAATAATATATATATATATATATACATGGGATCACGTGAGACTAATCTGTTTTCGTCAGAATCATGAGACCATTTTTTTACACTTGAAACTTCACAACCAAACATTGTGAAGGTTACTTTGGATCACGTGAGACCAGCCTGTTTCCGTAAGACCACTTTTTTACACTTGAAACTTCACAGCAATACACTGTGAAGGTAACCTTCATAATGTTTTTGTTGTGAAGGTTCGAAATTTTTTTACCTTCACAATGTATTGCTGTGAAGTTTTAAGTGTAAAAATGTGGTCTCCCGGGTCTCACAGAAACATGCTAGTCTCACGTGAATCACCCCTATATATATGTATGTATGTATATGTATGTATATATATATATATATGTATATATATAGAGAGAGAGAGGGATGAAAGTTCAAATGCGAACTCAAATTTGGTTGTGAACGTGAGGATAAATGAGAGCGCGACAGTTGTCTGAATGTAGATTATTCAGACTGAATATAGTATTTATTCACTATAAATAATGCTTATTCAGTCTGAATATGATACATGTCGCGCTCTCATTTCACCTCACGTTCACAACCAAATTTGAGTTCTCATTTGAACCTGCCCCTATATATATATGTATATATAAAAATAGAGAGAGAGAGAGAGAGAGAGAGAGGAAAGTTCAAATGAGAACTCAAATTTGGTTGTGAACATGAGGACAAATGAGAGCGCGACAAGTGTCTGAATGTAGATTATTCAGACTGAATAAGCACTATATTCAGTTTTATTCGGTCTGAATATTTCTTTGATTATTCAGTCTGAATATGAGACGTGTCATGCTCTCATTTGTCCTCACGTTCACAACCAAATTTGAGTTCTAATTTGAACCCGCCCCTATATATATATATATATATATAGAGAGAGAGAGAGAGAGAGAGGAAGGTTCAAATGAGAACTTTGTAAATTGAAAAGAATAAAAGGACACTTGTGGACCACATATGATGTGGGTCCCACATAATATTAAATCATTTCTGATTTAATATGATTTAATATTAAATCAGAAATGATTTAATATTATGTAGGACCCACATCATATGTGGTCCACAAATTGTTCCTTTGTTCCTTTAAAGAGCGGTGGTTCTCGTATGATCCTTCCCTATATATATATATATATATATATATATATATATTGTGTGTGTGTGCGTCAACGCGTGTGCATGTATTTGTTTAGTAAATGTGAACATATATATGCAAATTGAGAAAAGTAATTGAATGTGATATACTTAAGATTTAAGAAATATTGATAAGTTGTACCAAATGATTGATGATGAAAAATGAATTATGAGTGAGATAAAAAAATCAAGGTTCGAAGAATATTTTGATGTACTAAAGTATAAACCCGGCCAACTCGTAAGGTTTGGGTCGGATTAGGTTGTACTTTGGTTTGAGTTGAGATTTTTCAAATCGCAAATATTAGGTTGAGAATTCTCTATTAGTATGTACATTAGACAATTACACCATCATGTACTCTCTTCATATACACGTATATTTTCAATTTCTTCTTTATCCATATATAACTCCTTCGTGTGTGTGTGTCTATATACATAGGGAGAGGTTTTAAACGAGAACATCTTTATTTACGAAAATACGAGAACATTTATGAGCCTCCAAGTTATTTAAACCATAGTTAAAATTAAAAGAAAATAAAATAAATAATTAAGGATAATCATGTGATTTCGTATTTATTTGTAATTTAGTTATTTTCTTATCTCTAAAATTACAAACAAATAATATGCTAACCAATCATAATGTATCAAATCATTATCACATTATTATCACAACAAAGTTATATAATGAAAAGACACAGCGATGATTATAGTCGTGATCATCATTGGTTTTCGATTATCATGGAACTATCACATTGTTATTACAACATAATCATATAATTACCAGATCACTATCATAGCAAAATCATATCATAAGAAAGTCTTTGATTTATCAAAGCATTATCACGACACTATCAGAGCATTATCACATGATTATCAAAAACGGAAACATTGGCATAAGCAATATTTGATGATACTAACAACATCTAAGGGATAAAGACAAATATAAGAATACAGAATATCATTGATAAATACTAATTTATTTTCATTTATTTAAACTTTTATTATGTGTTAATTAAATTTGAGGTGCTAGAAGTGTTCTCATATTTTTGTAAAACAAAGGCGTTCTTGTTTTAACTTTTCCCTATATATATAGGGAGTTTAAAATACAACCCATTGAATTTTTACAACTCATACAACCCATGATTATCACTTATATTATGAAACAATTGTGATATTTACGAAAGATGATATATTTCATTCAATGTCATCCTTACTTTAGATTAGGAAACAATCAAAATATTTATGGAACCAAATATTCTTTAGGCTAGATGAACAGTTAAGATTGGGTTGTATGGATTTCAAGAATTCAATGAGTTGTATTTTAAACTCCGCCTCTCTCTCTCTCTCTCTCTCTATATATATATATATATATATATACAGTCATAGATTATTTTGAGAAGTGGCTAATATATGAGAAGTAAGAAATGAGCCTAGCCCTTCGTACGGTCAAGATCGGATTTGACTGGTCAAACATTGCGGTTTTGACTGGTCAAGAATCGTGACTTTGAGTGGTCAAAATTTACAGCTATGCCAAATATAGATATATGATTAGTTGTAGTACTTTTTTTGAACAAGTTACGTATATGTCATGTTGATATGAAATTTTTAGAATGTTTTATGGAAATCAAATGAAACAAATTCAGGGGTTGTTTACTAAATGTTTATCGAGTAATTATCTGTCAACAGGAGTTATCATTCTTACTTACCTTATAAGGTAACATTCTCAGCTATTAAAATAGATTGTGGGTAGTCGGATAAGATGTTCGATCATAGTCATGCTTACCTAATAAAGTAGGTGATATTCACACTTACCTAATAAATCATCTGGTAAATGACCTTTAGTAAATATTACACAAGTGGGGCCTCCTCTAGTGAAAAAGGATATAAGAGAGCAAGCAAGGAGACATAAGTGGTATAGAGGTTGTTTCAGTGAAGATCCCTCAACTTGTAAAAAAAGATATAAGAGAGCAAACAATAGGTATGAGTGTACACAATTAAGCAATGGGTACATTTCAAATACACAAGGCGACAAAGATAGGAGTGGGGAATTTAGGTTAAATAAATCAAGGAAACACAAAGTGCAATACTTATAAACTATTAATATAGGAAGAAAGCTAAAACTAGCATATAATAGATATGCCATACACGTAGAAACAACGGTAGATACGATAAGTAACAAAAAAATAAGCCATCCCTGTATTGTATAAGTACAAGTCTCTATCTAAAGTAAACTAAGAAAACATAAAGAAAATAAATGATAAGTTTCCTTCCATAAATTTCCACCCAAATATGGAAAGAAATAGAAAGAAAAGAAGTAAGAACCCTTAAAAAGAATAGTAAAGTTGCAAACTTCCCGACATTTCATTTGAAGGGTATATATGTAAAATATCATCTTTCCGTTCATTCTTTCAAAACAAACATAAAAAATTATTTTCTTTCTTTCATTTTCAATACACAAACAATTTTCTTTTTATGTTATTTTTTCCTATATGAATCTGAAAACATAATGTTAGTCCTACATCTGCAAGAGCTTATATCAAATATCGTATCTTCGGAAATGTTTAAGGTCCCCATTTCAATCCTTAATTGCTCATCAAACCTTATCCTCGGCCTACCCCTCTTCTTCACCCTCTCGACAATCTTTGAAAAGAAAACTAAAACTACAAATCTTTTCAAACACAAAACAAATTCCCTCACAAAAATATATTCCAACAAAGACTAACACCTAAAGCACCCAAAGCCAGAGGCGTAGGCAGAATTTTAATTTAAGGGGGGCTTGAAGATCAAAAACTTAGCTTGTCGATCAAAATTATTCAAACAGGAGATTATATGTCGGTTCATTTAGGAACATTAAATATGGTAGTAACGCAAGAACCACCTTTTTTGTAAATAATGATGAATATGAATATTTGTTACGACAT
Organism: Silybum marianum; assembly: GCA_036898165.1. NCBI lineage: Eukaryota > Viridiplantae > Streptophyta > Magnoliopsida > Asterales > Asteraceae > Silybum > Silybum marianum. The sequence continues at coordinate 21,696,042 of CM072542.1, read as the reverse complement.
TCATCATGAAGACTCACAAAAAAGTGGTTCTTGCGTTTAAAAATATTTAAGGTTCCTAAATGAACCTCCCCCTAGGAGGTTAATATGAGAATGCGATTCATATTGGTTTTCGTGAGGCTTGTGTTTTTGAGACAAAACTTATACCGTTAACTTCGTTAACTCCGTTAAGGATTCTTCCGTTACTATCGTTAGTCTCATCAGAAGTTAACATAACTTAACTAATGGAACATTAGTAAAACTCACCTAACGGCAACACAGACGACCGTTATGTCCGTTACGTATATATTTATGTTATTTTCAGTTACAGGTCAACGACATTATGGCAGCCATGAAGTCTAATCATCAAGACACGACCGTTATAGCCGTTAGAGAGCAATTAAAGATGGAATCTCAAGATCAAGTATAAAAGAAAGATTAAACAAGCAGGATAGGACGACTGATTAGCAAAAGAATACCGGAGAAAGCATTCTGAGAACATTCATACAAGCTCACGACAACATCATCAACAGTCTCGACAACTGTAGCACGAGTCACGAGACCAGTCTTAGACTCACGACTGCATATTCACACACTTTTGATTTGTAACTTTATTTACTTGTTCTAAAGGCCAGCGTTCCTATTTGACGTCCATAGTACACCGACGATCCTCTTTACGGTCGTCCGCGGTTTTTTCCCTCCGAAGAGGGTTTTCTGCGTCAACAATTCTTTGTGTTGTCTATTTTTCGTTATTGGTTTTTAGAAGTGATTTTCCTTTCTTTAGTTGATAAGGTCCGAATCATCCGGCTACCGTTAAGTCATTTTTTGGCATTTACAGTTTGACGCCATCCGTGGAACCCAACTAGAGAAAAAATCTCTTTGAGAAACCCTTCTTTTTTACTAATTTGTTTGAATTTTTTGTAAGCACAGGATGGTGAGAATAGAGGATGTTCAAGGCGGAAATATGCCTAACGACCTAGAAACTATGCGCCAGCGGATAAATTTTTTGGAAGAACAAAACCGAAGAACTAACCATGAAATCCAGCCCCTAAGAAACACAAATGGCGCTTCGACGTCGACATCGGTACCTGGGACCAGATCTCAAACTCCTTTGCCACCGCCTCCGCCTCGAAGTACCACGCCCTCGTCGTTTCCGGTCGTAACACCACCACCGCCACCGCCTCGACCCTCTCCGCAGGCATATCCGTCTATTCCAATTCCTTCATCTGTTTCGCTAACATGTACACCAATTTCTCAAGCGACTTCACAAGCATCTGTGACCGTACCGTACCTATCCCACTGTTGCTTGAACATTTGTTCACGACCACATCAGCTCCTCAGAATACCTCACAAACGCATACACCCGCACCGAATAACTCTGGTATAGAACAACCATATATGTCATATGTACCGCCCTCTCAACTAGATAATCCTTTCTTGGGACAAACATACGTATCCACTCCTATCCGAAACACCACCATATACACGTACACCGTTAATCCGAATATGACTATTAATGGCGAAAGTCATGATTCTACTCATCGGAGCATACCATTTTCGACCAACCACACGTCGATCCCAATGACGAACGTGAATAATCCATTCAATACCTTCGAAATTCCATTCGACGGCTCTGTCGCCAGAAAATTTAGACAACTTGAAGAATAAAACGAAAGAATGTTGTCGATACATGCAAAACTTCCTGGAGCAGCAGTTTCGGTCGACGTCGAGCCTCCAACTGGATTCCAAGCCTCACCATTCGCAGATTCGATTGCGCTAGTAGACGTTCCTAAGAATACAACATCCCTACATTCACGCCAAATATTCGGGTATCACAGATCCCAATGAGCACGTCGCACAATATAAACAGCTTATGTGGACAGCGTCGATACCCATAACTTCCAAGAGGTTTGCATGAGCAAAAGTTTCGGAGCGTCTCTCACTGGTGCTGCATTGCAATGGTTAATCAATCTCAAGCCCAAGTCGATACACTCCTTCGCCGATCTGGTTAATCAATTTTTTCAGCAATCCGCTAGTAGTCGCAAGATGGAGAAACAAGCAGGCGGTCTTTATTACGTGATTCAGAAGGAAGGCGAATCCGTCAGAAGTTACTTCAACAGGTTCAACATGGAAATGATCGGAATTTGCAAATGTGACACCAGGACAGCGATCGAAGCCTACAAGCGAGGGTTGAATAATAGCTCAAGATTATACCTGGATCTCACTAAATACCCGACTGATACATTTGAGGACGTGAGAGCTAGGACTCTCGGTCACATGAGAGTCGAAGACGACGCTGCGTTCCGACAAAGAACTTCGACTGATAAAAAGATTATTGGGGTCAAGAAGCCTGACTTCAAGAACTCGAAAGTCGTCTCTAACGTCCGATTCGACAAGAGAAAGGCTGAAAGCAAGGTAGAACCTAAATTCACCCGATATCCGAAAATCTCTACGTATGGTTTTGTAGGTACCCCCAAGGAATTGGTAGAAATGCTAAAGAATGCTCAAACCAATATTCGATGGCCCAAGAAAGCGATCGACCGAGCGATAAGAAAGACATGACGAAATGGTGCGACTTCCACAGTAACCATGGACATGACACAGACAACTGTTATGCTCTGAAGAAAGAAGTCGCATGGCTATCACAGAAGGGTTATCTTAGCGATTTGCTTTCGACGCAAAACCCAGGTAAGATCTCTAGACCCACATCTCCTGCACATACTAAAGTCGTGAATTGTGTGACAGGAGGATCCAACGTCTGTGGATTGACATATTCTGCTGCAAAGAGACATGCGGGCCAAAAGTACGATGAATCCAGCATTCCCGTCGACCGCCTAAAAGAAGACGACGGAAAGCTCCATTCCATGACGATAACGTTCGGTGATGAAGATCTCGGCAACGTCAGACGACGACACTACCGATGGTCTTGTCATCTAACTAACAATCGAGAATTGTTTGACGAAAAGGATCCTTCTCGACGGAGGCAGCTCAACCAACATTATATTTCTTAACACACTCAAAGCAATGGGGATAAGCGAGAAAGAGATCGTACGACGCTCGCCAGTCCTAGTTGGATTCAATGGAGACACTTCCACGACAGTAGAGGAGATCACACTGCCAATCTTTGCAAAAGGAGTTAATCGATTGACTTGTTTTATTGTGGTCGAGTGTTCCTCAGCCTACAACGTTATCTTAGGAAGACCTTGGATACACGACATCAAAGCAGTCCCCTCGACCTTTCATCAAACGATAAAATTTCCCACTCCATGGGGAATTCAAGAGATAAAAAGCGAGCGAAAGGACGCTAGAGAATGCTACAAAGTAGCAATGAAGCCCCGAAAGCAGAACATCTAACAATTACAGAGCCAGGCGGACGATGCGTCCCTTGACGATTATGGACTTCAAGAAATTGCCTTGGATCCCGCCAGGCCAGAACGAACAGTATTCTGGGGGCATACCTGGGCGAAGCAATAAAAAGTGACCTCATAAACTTCCTCAGAAACCACTCCAACTGTTTCGCTTGGATGCATGAAGATATGGTCGGATAGACCCGAATATCATATCACACAAGTTGAACGTGGACTCAAACTTTCCTCCGATCAAGCAAAAGCGCAGGAAGTTCGCTCCGGAAAGGAACAAAATCATCAACGAAGAGGTCGACAATTTGCTAAAGTCGGGAAAGATTCGAGAGGTCAAATATCCAGAGTGGTTGGCCAACGTTGTCGTGGTCAAAAAGAAGAATGGGAAATGGCGAGTCTGTATCGATTTTACAAATTTGAAGAAAGCATGTCCTAAGGATCCTTTTCCTCTTCCACATATCAACGCCATGGTCATAATGAATGACGATGAGGGAGAATGGTTCAAAGAGATCGAGAATTATCTTAAAGACGATAAGTTGCCGGAGGACAAGTTAAAAGCAGGCAAATACGGTTTAAATGCTCCAGATACGTTATAATAAACAATCGTCTCTATAGAAAGTCCTCTACCGGACTAAACCTACGATGTGTGGGTAAAAGTCAAATGACTGAAATCCTCTGAGAAATGCATGAAGGGGAGTGTGGTAATTACTCTGGAGGACGGAGCCTTGCGAATCTAATCTCACGACAAGGATATTATTGGCCGACACTACGACAAGATGCGTCAAAACATGTTCAAAACTGCGATTCATGCCAAAGACATGCAGGGACGACGCATAAGCCTTCAGAAAATTTGCACCCAAGATTGACTCTGTGGCCATTCATGCGCTGGGGAATGGACATAGTTGGAAAACTACCTCCGGCCCCCGGACAAAAAGTGTACCTTTTAGTACCTACGTTATTTCTCCAAATGGATCGAGGCCGCAGCCTTCTCCTAGATAAGGGACAAGGAAGTGATCACCTTTATACAAACAAATATAATTTGTAGGTTTGGAATTCCGTCAGAAATCATGTGCGACAATGGTCACAATTCATCAGTGAGAGGACCAAGAAGTTCTGTGAAGATCATCACATAAAACTCATAACATCGAAGCCTAGATACCCACAGTCGAACGGGTTAACTGAGTCAAGCAACAAAACCATCATCAACAACATCAAGCGACGCCTCAGCTCGGCAAAAGGAAAATGGGTGGAACAACTCCCGACTGTCTTATGGGCAAATCGAACGACACCTAGAACAACTACAAGACAGACTCCTTTCTCTTTGGTTTATAGGTGCGAGGCGGTATTGCCAATTGAAGTCAGATTACCTATCACGCGACATACAACGGTCAAACAAAATTTGGTCGACTTAAGCTATGACGTCGATAGTCTGGAAGAGCTAAGGGAAACTGCGCTTATCAGAATGGCATCCAAGCAGCAGGCTGTCGCCAGACATTTTAATAAAAAATGTGAAGATCAAAACCTTTCAAGAAGGAGACTATATTTTACGACGAGTCTTCCAAAACACTCAAGAACTTAATGCCGGAAAGCTAGCGACTAAATGGGAAGGGCCCTACAAAATCACCCAGATCATGGGAAAATGAGCCTATCGCCTGCAAGGCATGAATGGTCAAGATATCCCACGAAGCTGGAATGCAACTCATCTCAGGAAGTATTTCTTTTAAAATTCGCAAGTATTTTTTGCACGATTTATTTATTTTTATCACGATTACTAACTTGAGCGTCTACCAACGACCACCTCTAACGTTTTCTTTCGAACGCAGGTACGCCAGAGGTCGCAAGAACGCACGAAACAAAAGAAATTAACGAAAGGTGATTAATATATAAATTAAAAGTTCTTACAAAAAATGGTCTGACCCAAAGTGTCGCCCATAAAAAAATAAAGAGGAAAAGAAAAATCAAGGAGCGGAAGAAGCGGGCTTCGCCCGTCGACCACTTAGGTCGATGATCTTTGCTTGAGCCTCACTTAGCTGAGACTTAAGGCCATTGACCTCGGTCATCCTCCCGATGAGGGAAGCCTCCAACTCCTCCTCCAGGAACTTGATTTTCTCCATGGCAGCGTCCAAGCGCTGTTGAAGATCGAGGTTGGCGCTCCTCTCTTGATAGAGGTCCTCTTGGGTCTCCTCAAGATGATGAAAGAGCCTCGCCACGTCGCCCGACACCCTTTCCTCTGACATCAACAGAGATTTCTCTCGGTCACGGACTTTCTCCTCCAAAACGGAAGCAGTCGCCAGGGCTTGGCTCAAAAACGCCTGGAGAGCCTGGATAAGACATCAACCGGAAAAACGTCATAAAAAACGCATGATTGCCGAAACGCATGACACATGATGACGAAGGAAGCGTCGTTACCTGAAAGGTGGTAGGCTCGGAGTCATCACCAAAAATAAAAGGCTCCTCTTTCATAGGCATTTTTCCTTTATCCCTAGACGGGATAGAGGACCCAGCTACGAACAATGGCCTCATGACCATCGACGTCTTCGCCTTCTTGGAAATAAAAGTTCCAAAAGGCGGTTCCCTCAGGAGAGTCTCTGAAGCGCCTCGACGATTTAAGCTCTTCCGGGCAGGCAAAATCCTCTGACCATAGGGAAAATCCCCTGACGGTCCTAGAAACAAGAAAACAAAAGTTAAGGATCAAAAGATTCAGTAGAAACAGAGGAAAAAGAAATAAACATACCTGTTTCCTCTCCCATCCGACCTGAGGACGGAAAAGATGATCTGATGAAGGTAACACACTCATCCTCCTCATCTGTAGCTTCCGCACCCTCATCCTTCTCATCCACAGGAGCTTCACTCTCTCCCGTGGGGTCGTATACCCGGAATCCCCGATTAAGGATTTGCCGGAAAAGCGCCAGTTTGGCCAAAGAATCAGGCAGAGGCGCGAGTTCGCACGACACCTCTGAAAACAAATCATAGAAAAGATTAAAAGAAAGTCATATCTACATGACAAATATAGGGGGAAAATTCTTGCCTTGCGTAGGCCAACCATACACAATCCAGTCCATGGTTGGAGTGATGGAGGACAGGCTGTAGAAGACAAAACGCTTTCCCCAGCCATGGTCATTCACCGTCGTACCAGGGACCAAAGCTTGATCCCTACGGCCCTTGGTGTAAGGACTGAAACGGTGGCCAGAATCAGCCTTGACCTGATAGGCCAAAAGCAGCTTGTGGACAGTGAAGGGTGAAACCCAATCACTTGTTAATCGCTCAATAGTCAGAGCATTCTCCAAAACTGGGGCATCATTTGCCCCGGAGAAATCTTGAATCGACCCAAGAAATCTCTCACTAAAGCAGAGAACTGCCACGTGAGTCCAATCTTGAATGGGTATTCGTAAAGGACCAAACGATCAGTCGGACAATCCTCCGCCTTGCGATCGTCTGGGCTCTCCAAAAGGATATAATCGGGAATCCAGGCAAGATCCTTGAAGGCCTGAAGATCGTCCAGAGAAGAGACAGAACTAAGGAAGTTTGACATTTTCGACAGAAGAAGATATTACACTTTGGAATAAAAAGTTGCAGGAAGCTTAAAATCGGAAAGGAAATCGTTTCCATTTATATCAGGTATAAAGGACGATTCGTCCGCCCCTAAGTCGACAGATGTTGAGCCAGGGTTTATCATGCAACCAAGGGATCTTCGACACCTGTCCCACGCCTATGTCATCCGCATACCACGCGGATGACATCATCTGAATCCTTATCCTTTAACTGAAACCGGTTGCAACTCCTAACTAAATCAGTTAATACATTTGATCGATACGGTTACCAAAGAATCAATCGTATGACAAAAATAAATTCTTGAAAAATCTTCTGCCAAAAAACTTTTCAAAAATTTAGGGGCAAACTGTTATACCCAAAATTTATACCTTTAACTCCGTTAAGGATTCTTCCATTACTATCGTTAGTCTCGTCAGAAGTTAACATGACTTAACTAACGGAACATTAGTAAAACTCACCTAACGGCAACACAGACGACCGTTATGTCCGTTACGTATATATTTATGTTATTTTCAGTTACTGGTCAACGACATTATGGCAGCCATGAAGTCTAATCATCAAGACACGACCGTTATAGCCGTTAAAGAGCAATTAAAGATGGAATCTCAAGATCAAGTATAAAAGGAAGATTAAACAAGCAGGATAGGACGACTGATTAGCAAAAGAATACCGGAGAAAGCATTCTGAGAACATTCATACAAGCTCACGACAACGCCATCAACAGTCTCGACAACTGTAGCACGAGTCACGAGACCAGTCTTAGACTCACGATTGCATATTCACACACTTTTGCTTTGTAACTTTATTTACTTGTTCTAAAGGTCGGCGTCCCTGTTTGACGTCCATAGTACACCGACGGTCCTCTTTACAGTCGTCCGCGGTTTTTTCCCTCCGAAGAGGGTTTTCCGCGTTAACAATTCTTTGTGTTGTCTATTTACCGTTATTAGTTTTCAGAAGTGATTTTCCTTTCTTTAGTTGATTAAGGTCCGAATCATCCGGCTACCGTTAAGTCATTTTTTGGCATTAACAGTTTGGCACTAGCCTGTCCCCCTGTTGGCTCCGCACCTGCCCAAAGCGATGCAACTATGCTAGAAAATAAACTAAACTAAAACCAGCTATCAATTAAACTCGTTGTCTTATAAATAAAACTCGTTGTCTTATAAATGAGAAGTGCCATAAGATTAGACTTTTAGGTCTAAAACCGAAGATTGCTTTGTCAAACGTATAATAGATCAAATTTATTTAAGATTGTAGACTTTTATTAATTGATCGATAACGACATACGATAAATTTATGAATAAAAAATGCAATTAAAAAGCAATTTCATCCGCACACTCCATGATGGATGATTGATCCTAATTTATTAATTTAAAATTAAATAAACAAATGGAAATGATATGTTATTTAATGATCCAAAGCGAATATTTTGCCCTCTTTTTCTTATTATTTTATGTGATGCATATTCTTTGACCGTGATGTTATATGTAAATTCTTTAATATCATAATCAATTAATTAAATTATATACTAGAAATATAAAAAGGTAATTTTTGATATTAATATCCATCAAGATTAATTAAATAAGGGCTTACTTAACAATATATAGTATTTGAATGCATTTAGTCTGTCCCGTTCCTTGAGTAACAAAGTTCAAAGCAACCATTCACTATTCAATGTTTCTTTTTTGGTAAGTATGTCATATAAGTCAAATTACATATCCACTATTCAATAGTTGCCTCAATAACCCGATGCCTATTTTTAGCTATAATATGGGAATTACCCTCCCATCAAAACTGGCTCAGAAATTACATCATATGGCCAATGGCTAGTATCCGACTACAAGAGTCCGTACCAAGTTGCTCCAATGACCCAGTGCCTATTCCTAGCCAAAATAAGGGAACAACGCTTCCCATTTTAAAACAATAAAAACTGACTCCTATGCATATAGATCCATTGCCTTACAGTCTAAATTGTATGACACCAAATGAATGACCACACATTCATAGCATGTAATATTTCAAATGAATAAGCTATAACTACATTATAACTCCAAAGCTCGACATAGAACAAATAAACCGAACATAAATCCTCAAGACTCATCTAAGTCGAAATCGAGCCCCAAAGCTCAACAACCCAATTGGCTATCTAGTAAAAGTCATCAAACCCATAAACAACGTATTTAAGCAAGGTTTATGCAAACACATGCTTTAAAGACATGATAAACTAAAAAATTCATCATTGGTTGGGACAAACCAATTTCTAATCGAAATTATATCCTTCACATTTCCAAAATGTCCCATAACATAATAAAATGTATTTTGCAAACCAAATACACTAACAATGCATTAACATCAAAACACTCTCCAGATAAATCATCAAAAGGACCCACATTTATGATTTAGTTATCAAAATGTCTAAAAGTCCTAAATATGGGGATTTCTCAAAGTTTGTAAACTCATTATACTAAAACTGCAAACCTCATCAAATAATAACCCCATTTGATAAATATCAACGAAAACATTCAATGCATCAAAATTGACATTTTTGTCCTGTACATAGTTTTCACAAAACAACTTGAATTCACCTTACTAGATTTAGGCTAAATCTAGTTTCCAACACAAATCTTGAGTTTCCCTTGAATAAACTTGAGATCTACAAGATAAACTTCTAGATTTGATGTCAATCTCTCAAGAACACTCCACCTACTTCCACAATCAACAAATATACCACCCAATCAACGAAATGAGGGCTAAGGACGCAAACAAACCCTAGGTAAAAAAAGGAGATATACGTCTTACCTTTGATCCCTAGAAGATTTATAGCCACCAATAACTTCAACCCACGTAGATCTCACTTGTAGAGTTTCAAAAATCGGAGTCATGGCCTCCAAAATCGCCTCAATCGAAGCAGAAATGAGAGAGATATCATAGAAAGAAGAAGTCTCGAAATTCAACTTTTAAGCAGGTCTTACCCACATACGTGACCTTGCCCACGACTTGAGGTCGCGTGGCAAGTTGCACGTCCCTTATGCTCGACCAATCAGTGAATTATGCGGCCTGGGCTGCGACCTAGGTCGCAAGGATCCTTTTCTCGAGATTTCACCCAATTTTCACGCCCGATTTAATCCTTGAAAGCTCCAATATGATCTACACATAAAACCTTATTAAATTACCATCATATCGGTCGAACGTCCATTATAAACATTAAGACAAGCCTCTAAAATCGCGGATGTAACATGATAAACTTCCCATATTTAGATATTAAAGGACAATATTCACAAAGTTAAGAAACTCAATCAGTTACAAAATAAATGATCATTGATTTCTTACGATCGTGAATTAGTTATTATTAGCTTTCTACTTAGCAATTGTTGTGATTTTTTTAACAACAACGAGATTTTATTAAAAAAAACTAGCAAGACGCTAGAATAAATGGTTACATACAGGAAATAGCTAGGAGAGGGTTATAAATCCAAGCCACTCAATTAATCTTAAACTTGCTACTCCTATTAGAAACCCGAAAATACGTCTGAGTCCTTTCGAAAATATCTGCCTTCTTTAGCTTGGTCTCACGAAAAATGGTCACATTTCGGAATGAGCATATATATGTACCAAAGTATGAGGAGAATAGTTGCCTTAAAACACAGCTTCTCCCCACTTTTTAACCCTAAATTAAAAAACCATGTAATCCAAACCGCATATGAACTAAACACCAGGATATCCAAATATGCGATTGTTGTGATCAACAATCCAAAATATGCAATCTCCCATGCATCTTACAATCGTCTCGTGCAATATAAATCATAAATGAACTTGATTTCGTCCTTTAATTTATCAATAAACGATCATGATGAAGCACCATACGACATAATGAGGATATACATACATTATATTATATATTACTTAATTTAGAAGTAGCTTAAATTTCACAAATAATAGATTTGAGGTATGAAATTAATTGTCACTTCAATGCTTTGGCATATAATTTTATTATGCATAACATCGACTTTTTGGATTCAAGATCACTCAATAAAGAAAATGTGTTTTTTGGAAATTTAATTATTATAACAATTTTCAGAAAAGTTTTATTCAAATAATCAATTTTTCTCTAAATTTATCAAAATAGGTAAAAGGTTTTTAAAATACGTAACGAAATACATAATTTTCGAAGAGTCTTCGAAATAGTAGAAAAGGTATGCGAAATCATCACATTTCGAAAACAATTGCATGTATTCGAAGACCTTTACATTTCATTTCGAAAGCTTTTATTTATTTTCGAAGGCTTTTTACATTTTCGAATATATTTCATGATTTTCGAAGACATTGCATGCATTTCGAAGACATTGTAAAAGTAAATTGATGACTTAAAAGAGAAATTTGAGGACTTTGTGATAGTTATCAATTTCTTATTTAAATTTACATTTTTTATCCTTAAAGTTAGTTAATAAATTACTTTACGTCATTTTCTTTTTAAATTTTCGTTTTACACAATTATCACATTAACATATATAATCGTATATCAATTAAAATATATTTAAAAAATACGTTTTTATTTTAACAAGTTACATCATGAAAATCTTCTCGTAAATACCTTCGAAATGAGACCAATATTGAATATTTTTTAATTTAATTATATACTTTTGAAGTCAATCATCCTCTTGACGACACAATATAATATTATGGATATAACTAGGAACAAGATATAATTTATAGAGAAGTTGTATTACTTTTGTGTTCTTGTCATTTCTATTATAAAAATAATATAAAATTAATATTACCTAAACGTTTGTGGACATTAACAATAATCGTTTAAGTAATATTACTTTTTATAATAGAAATGACAAGAACACAAAAGTAGTATAAATTCTCTATAATTTATATGTTGTTCGTAGTTATATCCATAATATTATACTTTGTTGTTAAAAAATAATAACATTATATTTTAATTAATATTTCGAATTTTGTGAAAAATATTAATATCCACCGATCAAAAGAATATTGGCTTTAAAAGTATATATAATTAAATCTAAAAATATTCAATATTGGTCTTATTTCGAAAGTATTTACGAGACGACTTTCATGGTGTAACTTGTTAAAATAAAAACGTGTTTTTAAATGCATTTTAATTGATATACGATTATATATGTTAATGTGATAAGGGTGTAAAGCGAAAAACTAAAAAGAAAATGACGTAAAGTAATTTATTAACTAATTCTAAGAGTAAAAATGTAAATTTAAATAACAAATTGATAACTATCACCAAGTCATTGAATTTCTCTTTAAGTCATACTTTTACAATGTCTTCGAAATGCATATAATGTCTTCGAAATGCATACAATGCCTTCGAAAATCATGAAATATATTCGAAAATGTTAAAAGTCTTCGAAAATAAATAAAAGTCTTCAAAATGAAATGTAAAGGTCTTCGAATACATGCAATTGTCTTCGAGATGTGATGATTTCACATACCTTTTCAACTATTTCGAAGACTTTTCGAAAATTATGTATTTCGTTACGTATTTCGAAGACCTTTTGACTATTTTGATAAATTTAAAGAGAAATTGATTATTTAGATAAAAACTTTTTTAAAAACGACTATAATAATTAAATTCCCGTTTTAATAACTTATAGAAGTTCCATGTCATGTTGTCAACATTAATATTATTTGTTTACAAGAAGATGACTTTTACGCAAAGGCATATGTATATGTTTAAGAAACTTGGTTGTGACAAATATATATAGTTGCTACATCAATATATATAAACTACATATATTTCCAATTACGAACTATCATGGACAAACAAAATACTTAGGAGGTGTTTGGTTCACAGAGTGAAATTTGGTGGAATTGGAATCCGTCAAGGAATTTGACTTTATAGGAATTGGAATTGAATTTGATGGAATTTGACTATTTGTTTGGTTTGATGGAAATAGATGGAATTCAATTCCTTCACTTATGTCAAGGAATGACGAATTTCTTAACTTAAGAAATCCATTGGAATTGAAAGGATTCCATCTATTTAATTATGTGAATCAAACATGGCAAAGGAATTTGGTCAATGGATTTGGGCATTCCAATTCCTTCCAATTCCATCAGATTTCATGAACCAAACAACCCCTTAGGGGCCATTTGTGTGCGGGAATGGAATGGATTTGGGGGGATTTGGATTTCAAATTCATTCCAATCCTATATTTGGTTTGTTGGATTGTACGGATTTGAAATTCTAGGATTCGTTTGAAATCCTACAAACATAGGACTTTGAAATTCTTAGAAGATGTTCGGGATTTCGTAGGATTGTATGAAATAAGGTTTTAAAAAATGTTAAAAACATTTGTTTAGTAATAATTGATTCATAAAAATATAATTTAATTATTTCATAGTCATTTATAACTTTTTTTTTATAAATAATGGAATCCAATCCCATTCCAAATCCTACAGACCAAATACATAAAAGGATTTCAAATCCATCCAAATCCAAATCCCTCTATAAAATCCAAATCCCTCAAAAACAATTCTGCAAACCAAACGCATGCAATGTTTTTTGTTTTTTTGTAACTTTATGGTTTAAATGTTTTTCCCATTACCAAGCAAATACATATAAAACAACACTCCTCTCACACCACGATTCATTTGTAAAATTTAATTAATATTTTAGTTAAACAAACTATATAAAAATTATTTTATCCTTATTAATTCCATATTCTTAATTTTTACAATACTTTATCACCAAGTTTTTGTCGATTTATTTCTTATAGTGATGTATGCACCTATGATGTACTTTATTATTACTATTGTATAATTTTTATGTATTAAGTACGATTAAATATGATACATATTTTTACCTTCTTTATTACGGAAAGGAAACCTACTTTCTTTCCTTCCCCCAACATCTACAACCTACAAGAGATAGCCTATGATACACAAGCCTTTTAATTAAGGGGGCCGTACCCAACGAAACATCTTCATTGATAAGCTCAATTCATTATTAAAAAAACTGTATAACACGAGAATAGAACATATGACCACATATACAGGGGCCATATACATATAACCACCTGAGCCAAGCACAATTCATTGATAATATATCTAATATCTAGTATTTAAGAGATAAAACGCAGGGGCCATGGCCCCCCTAGACCCCTATTGTGTTCTGCCTCTGGATATATATCAACCAAATCTCATTAATGTCATAGTTTATATTCCATATATATCAACCAAATTCAGTCGTTACTCACTTCATTCTCCATAACAATGGCTTTACTACAATCCTTTCCCAAACTTAAAATTCAATGGTACATGTTAATGGTACATGAGTACAAATTCTTAAAACTCAATATTTGAATTCCTATATTAACCGATAAATGCAACAAATACAAGATAAAACACCTCATTAAATTTTTTTAAATCAAAATAAACTATTCTTTTTTTAGATCTAAAACATATTCATAGGTACATTTATTATAACTACGAGACTTAATCATTTGAGAACTTCATATATTGTGATAACCGAGAGAACTATTATCGTAAGATATTGTTTCACATGATTTATTAACATATATTTGTTTCATATATATATATATATATATATATATATATATATTCAGTTCACAATGTGAAACTTTTTGGTTGTATTTTTTTTTTCATAAACACATAAAAAATATTCACATTGTGTAACAAGTATATGTGAATAAACAAATTTTCGTGAAAACAGTGAAAATAAAATTTTCTATCTTTAAACAGAGTCGGATCCAGAAGGATTATTTTATGGTTGCACTGTAATACCAAACAAACAAAATGACAACATTCTTAAGGATCATAATTTTTTGCCATTACGTATGAGAATTTTTGTTGTTACATGGGTATCGACGGGCACCCCCTAAACCCACCCATGCTCTTGAGCATTTAATTTTGGAGTTCTTAGAATGTGGAGAAATTTGTGTTCTCTTTCTCTATTTTAGAAAACAAAAAAGTTGGTCAAAATCTTAATTTTCTCGGTTTAAAAAAATCTGTTAAAGACACCATAATCCATAAACCTATATCAACTTGTAGTTAGCTTCTACGAAGTTAAGAACACATAAACAAACCTCCCATACTCCTAAGAGCATCTTCAATGGTAAAAAAATAAAGACTTGATGGAAAAATTGAGAACCACTCGATGAAAAAGTTAACCATTGGAGCAATAACTTGAAAACTGACTTGACAACCAAAAGCTCGAGGAATGTTAAGTGTTTGAAGATTTATGTATGTGTATTAAAATGAATTAAAAATACAAAAAAATAGCTTTACGCTGTGTTCTCGAAACTCAATTAAAGAAGGAAAGGAAAGGAAAGCGAAACAAAACTCGTGTTTTCAAAACTTTTTAAATGAGAGAAAGGAACGGAAAAGGAGGAAAAATAAAACTTACTTTCGTTCCAAACTTTTCCTCCCAAATGTGGGAGTAAAGGAAATAAATTTTAATCATTTAAAAAATTAATAAAATTACAAAACTATCTAATCTTTCACACTAAATTATATTATTTTAAAGACATATTAGTAAAGATGACATTTTTTCTTTTCTTTCTCTCCTGTTCAAGAACATGAAGATTATTTTTTTCCTTTATTTTTCTTCTTTTTTACTTCACTTTCGAGAACACACATAATTTTTTTGTTTCCCTCTCCTTTATTTTCTCTCCAAATTCGAGAACACAACGTTAGAAAAACTTGACCATTAGAGTAAGTATTTGAAGATGATTTTTATTTAGGCTATGATCTCGAGCCTTTTTTTACGAAGGCAAGGAAGCGAAAGGAAAAAAGTAGTGGAAAGAAAAAAAATTTGTTTCTCGAGATTTTTAAGAAGAAAAAACTAAAATAATGTTAATTTTTCTCCTAAACGCGGAAGGAAAGAAAAAGGAAGGAAAGTAAATAATTTATAATAATTAAAAATATTTATAAATCTATATATCCATCTATCAAATACATTTTTTTTATAAAATAAATAAAAATATATTTGTAAGAATAATGTCTTCGTTTTTCTTTCTCCCAAACTTAACATACAATTTTATTTTATTTCTTTCCTTTATATTCACTTTCAATAACATAGATAAAAAAACTCAAAAGATGTCATTTTTAAATTTATTTTATTTCCTTCCTTTTTTTTTAAATAATCTAAATAAAAATATTTTTTATTGTTATACTTTTTATTATTATTTTAAAGAAAAATAATTAAAAAAGGAAAATATATTATGGGGGATTACTTAGCCAATTTTCAAATCAATCCACTTTAAATGGTTTTCGATCAGACTATCACTGTTACACACTCAATCGCCATGTTTACCGGCGGCCTCAACCAACTCATTAACCTAAACTTCACCCTTCTTAAACCCTCATCAATCACCGGAGATTTTCGGTACGCCGCCGCGGGTCCGATAGCTCTACTCGTGCTCGCCTCTTTTGTCTACTCAATTTCCTCCAAAAATAGGAAGAAATTGAACACCGGAAGCTATAATCATGTCGCAACAGGGGTTGCAGAAGCAGCTACTGGATTGTTTCAGAGATCTGATGACGACGAACTTTCATGGAAGTCTGCAAGCGATGGTAAGGGTTTTGTTACACAATTGCTTTCATTATGAACGCATTTTTTTCAAAAAATTTCGAGGTTTCGATCGACTTTTATCGTGTCTCTCTTCGATTGATTTGATCAGTAATTGATTCATCATTCGTTCATCACGATGCGTATTTCTGTTGAGAATTAACGACTTGATTAGTCCATGCTAATTTTAGAATTTGATATCGACTTTTTTTTTGTGATTTTTAACTCGTCATAGTAGTTTTCATTCTTCGTGTTCATGCTAATTGTTTTGCTTCATTCATGTTGAATATGATGGGGATTCGTATGGGAAATTTGTTAATTTTTGGCCTTTATGGGAATTTTGTGTTCAATTATACTCTGTCTTTTACTTCCTTATGGTGGCCAATGTTAATTGTTGCATTATTTCGTTAGAAAATTGGAAAGATTTATGAAAAGAAAATGACAACATCCTAACCTAGCTCTGCTCAATTTGATGCATAGGAATGTTGATTTGAATGATCATCCTTAAGAAAGAAGAAAATACTTACGTAGTATCACCACAAAGAGATAGAAGGTGAAAATATTTGATTAGAGGACATAGGGCGGATTCAAATGCGAACTCAAATTTGGTTGCGAACATAGGACAAAGGACAGCATGACACGTGCCCCATCCGGTCTGAATAATGAAGATAAAGGGCATTATTCGGACTGAATGTTATGTTATTCACCCTGAATAATGTGTTATTCATACTGAATAATAATGTATGAACATCATCTTCGTTATTCATACCGAATGCCCTTTATTATTCAGACTGAATGGGACAAGGGTCGCGCTCTCCTTTGTCCTTATGTTCGCAACCAAATTTGAGTTCACATTTGAACTTTCCTCTAGAGGACATTATCAACCACATAGGCATGTTTCGGCCCCTATCACCAAAATTCCTATCTAATGTCTTCATCTTTCATCATGCTATTAGTGCCTTTAGTTTTGCGAAAGCATAAATCCGTAGATAACTTATAGATCGTATTTTTAATCATAATGTTCAAATTCTGCTTCTAGGATCTTTTGCATTACCCCCTTCTTGTAATAGAGAAAATGTGAAATGTTGTAAAACCGGCGATGTTTTTGGACTACTTATGATAATGCATATAAATCTTTTTATCAAATTTCAATCTAAAATTTGACTTATCGTTTAACCATCAAAATCAAAATGGATTTCATTCTGTGGATTTAATCCGATGCTAGTTTTGAACCCCTAAATATAGATATCATTGACGGAAAAGTTGATTTTGTTGGTTGGGAGTTGTTAATCTGTAATCTACCTCTTGTTTTTGGTGTAAAAGTTGATTTTATGGTAAATCAAGTTTAACTGTTGGAACTCAATAATATAAGTCAACATCATTTATTTTTCACAATTGTCTATAATCCCTTTCCAAGTTAGGATATTTAATTAAGGTTTGTTTGGCTGTTTGTTTACCTCTCGAACAGTTCCATTAAGAGGCAACATCTGAATCATTAAGAGGTGAATCGTGTTTAGCAAAAAATAAGTCTGCCTCTTAATGGTTCCAAAACCCTCTGAATCATTTTGTATCCTGGACCTCCCTTAACCATTAAGAGCCCTAATTACATCCTGAATAATTACCAAATAATTACATTTCATTTTGCACTATATCATAAGAGCCTCTTAATTATCCTGACCACTTAATCATTCTGCACCAAACCATTCAGCAACTCCCAAACAGTTAGTTCTTACTTCCTCCAAAGGCTTTTGACATCATTGTTGGGTTGTTAAAAGTTGTTGGTCTAAAGGAGGTTCTTGCTTGTAGTTGGTGGATCTACCTGCAGAGTTAGTGGCAGTTCACTGTTAAGAAAATCAGATGGTCTGCTTACTTTTTAAAATTTCCCTTTTTATCTTCTTTTTCAAATAAAAGGTTTGACAAACTAGCCGATAAGCTGGCTGTTTGGCTGAAAAGCTAGCTGATGAACTGATAATGTTTGGAAAAAAAAACTAATTTCTAGTGAATTTATTTTTAACCTCCCCATAGTTACAATTTGCACATATTCGTTTTACCATTCCGGTGTGCGAGTAAAGTTCCGTTAAAAATCTAAAATTGATTAGGAACCCGGGAACCGTCCACAGTGGAATTCCGGATGAATATTCATTATGAATATGGACGTGGTATTCATCATGAATCACACATTCATGATGAATATGTTATATGATGAATAATATGTCCATATTCTGGATGAATATGCCATGTGTCGCTCTGTGTGTGGTTCCCGGGTTCCTAATCAATTTTAGGTTCCTAACGAACCTGCCCCTTGGGTGTGCAATTGTTTCTAAGACCACTGACCGGTGCTGATTCGATCAGCATCAACTAGTTTACTGTGTACCTAAAGACTCAATTGACTGATGGTTTACCTAAAGACTCATCTGACTGATGGTGCTGACCCGAACACTTACCCAGTCAGCATTATTAATTCATTTATCAGGTCAGTACAAGATGATAAAGATATTTATCTAGTTTACCTAAAGACTGATGACTGATCTGATTGATGGTGCTAACGGAACACCTACCTGGCCAGTACTTACTATGTCAGCACAAGATGATAGAGGTATTTATCGGTAAGCACTTTCTAGAAAACATTTGGTAAACAACAATTCTCACCCGTGTTTATTTGTGTTGCTAAATGTCCCCTAAGGGGATGTTTGTTTACCTCTTAACAGTTCCATTAAGAGGCAACCTCTGAATCGTTAAGAGGTGAATCTTGCTTGGCAAAAATAAGTCTGTCTCTTAATGGATCCAAAACCCTCTGAATCAATTGTTCCCTTGATATCCCTTAACTATTAAGAGCCCTAATTATGTCCTTAACAATTAGCAAACAATTATACTTCATTTTGCACTATATCATAAGAGTCTCTTAATCATTCTGATCACTGCACCAAACCATTCAACAACTGCCAACAATCCCCCTACCTCCTCTGTTGGGCTGTTTGTTTACCTCTTAACAGTTCCATTAAGCGATGGCCTCTGAATCGTTAAGAGGTGAATCTTGTTTGGCAAAAAATAAGTCTGTCCATTAAGAGGGCTGTTTGTTTACCTCTTAACAGTTGCATTAAGAGGCAGCCTCTGAATCTTTAAGAGGTGAATCTTGTTTGGCGAAAAATAAGTCTGTCCATTAAGAGGGCTGTTTGTTTACCTCTTAACAGTTCCATTAAGAGGCAGCCTTTGAATCGTTAAGGGGTGAATCTTGTTTGGAAAAAATAAGTTTGTCTCTTAATGGTTCCAAAACCCCCTGAATCATTTTGTATCCTGGACCTCTCTCAACCATTAAGAGCCCTAATTACATCTTGAACAATTACCAAACAATTATATTTCATTTTGCACTATATCATAAGATCCTCTTAAATCATTCTGCACCAAACCATTCAGCCTTCAGCAACTGCTAAGAAAGGTAAAGGTTGAGTTTCATGTCCAACCATTATAGTTTGCTAATATGTTTCTTATTCTCAATTTTTGATAAGTGAATGAATGCCTCTTATTTCAGTACTTTTCCAAGAAGACACGGATGAAATTATCTCTGAAGAAGCCGATGCCAAATATGCCGAAGAATTACAGGTCCAAGAAGCTCTATTAGCTTCTATCTCCTCTTCCCAAACAACCGACACTCCATCAAGCTCAACACATAAACCAAAAACGTTATTATTAAGTTCATGGTTGAAGAAGAAGAAGAAGAAGAAGAATAATGATATCAAAATCCCAGATCTATTATGCAATATCTGCTTAGAGAATCAAGAAGCATGGAAAATGTTCAAAAACTCAACGTGTTCTCATTCCTTCTGTTACGATTGCACCACAAAACACGCGACAACAAAGATTCAAGAAAAAAACAACACCATAAATTGCCCAGAATTAAACTGCAATTCCACATTGGATTTCAACACGATTAGATTAATCGTTCCAAAAGACGTTCTTATAAAATGGGATGAATTGCTATGTGAATCCATGATTCTTGAATCCCAAAAGTTATACTGCCCGTTTGCCGATTGTTCGGTTTTGCTTACGAATGATGACATCAGCATAACAAAGATCGATTGCCCAGTATGCAGGCGGTCGTTTTGTGCTGGGTGTCGGGTTCCTTGGCATTTGGAGTTTACGTGTAAGCAGTTTGGGAAACTTAAAAGGAAAGAAAATGATGAGATGGTGGTTGCACTTGCTAAGAAGAAAAAATGGATGAGATGTCCAAAGTGTAAGTTTTTTGTGGAGAAAAGTGAGGGTTGTTTGCATATAACTTGTAGGTGTAAGTATGAGTTTTGTTATAATTGTGGAGGTAAGTGGAGTTCTAATCATGGTGGGTGCAAATCAAGATCTTCAGAGGTTAGTGTGAATATTCATATGTGAATATTACTTTATATTCTAGTTTATCTAGTTTTTGATAGTGTGAATAAAAAGACATTCTATTTTTAAGATATTGATTTGATTTAGAATTAGGATCTTAAGGATTAATGGACCTAGTATATTTATGAATTATTTAATTAATCATGAGGGACGGACCCAAGAATTTTTTTTATACGGTAATATATGACAAATAATAATTACGAAAAGTATGTTTTTTTTCCGGTCTGTTTGTATGTTTTTACTAACGTTCAATATCGCTTGATGTTTTTTGGCCTAATTCCACCTTTTCGAGGGATTTTAAAGTTTTCTGATTGATTTCGAGGGATTTTTAGGTTTTTTTTATCAATATTGAGGGATTTTTAGGTTTTTTTATTGATTTCGAGGGAGTTTCTCGGTGTTTTTGGTTGATTTCAAGAGTTTTTCGATTGATTTTAAGAGTTTTTTTTTTTGGTTTTTTGGTTGATAACAAGGTATAGTTGCACCTTCTTGAACTTCTGAATATCATACGGTGGCACCTTAAAAAAACGATACGGTTGCACTGTTCACGGACACAAAATTTTTAAGTGGTTGCACAATTTGATTATAAAAAACAAATTTGTAGAAATATTCCATAATATTAGTATAGGTTAGTTGGCTTCTTATCCTTGCGCAAAAGCAACCCATGGTCGAGTCTCGCCTATAATTTTTTCTTTAAAAACATAAAGAGGTACACAAAAAACATCAAAATTTAAGCTGAAAACTTAGAAATTCGACAATAGTGGGACTCGAACATGGGATTTTTGTACAAATTGAGCAACATTTACCAACTTTTCCGTTAAAGACTTGCGTCAAGGTTTCAGTTTTAAAAAACTATGTGGTGGCATCCAACAAAACAGTATGATGACACCTTTGAGAAACGTAAATTTTCCCCTTTACGATGGAACCATGAAGCGGTGGTCCGTGCCATTGTATCATACTATGTATTTCCCCCGTCCAAAGCCGGTGAGAAATTCAAATAAGAACCATATATTGGAGCAAAAACGTAAATAAGAACCATACATTGTATCATACATGAAAACTAACTATTTCATAAATTATTCATGATGAATAGCCCTAAGATATTCGAAAGTTTCTAGTTTCAAGATTATTCATCTATGAATATCTATAACGATAAGGGTTGGTTTCTAGGCTCAACAAACATTTACAGTTCTGTCCCTCCATATAAGCCGGAAGCGAGCACACCCATATATGTTGTAAAAAAAAAACAAATAGAACTATGAATTGGCCACAAAATAACTTGTTGTATATTTGAGGCCAAATGAGGAAGATGCCAAACATCTTAATTAAATTTCTTAGCAAACTAGTTGTTGAGTGGTAAGTTAGCTATAATAATGGAATTATTTCGTTTCATGATGAGGTGGACTAAACGAAACGGTAGCAAAATTATCCAATGTGGTCTGTCGAATCTCACCTTTGGCTCATGTGTTTTTTTACGTTTTTTAGAAATATATATATATGTATGTATATTTTTATAACATTGAATCAAATCATACTTTTTAGCTTACGAATTAGTATAATTTGTAAGAGGATTAATTTGAATCGAAATCTTGGTTCTGTCATTGATTGCGGGAATGCTTAGTTGGTAATAAGACTGTGAAACACATAGCAACAACGAAGTGGCTTGTAGACTTTTGTGTGAGGCCAGTAAAATAAATATATTCTCTTTCTCAAAGTAAATATCCAAAATGAAAATGATATATTTTTTTTAAGAATCCATAATTATTACACTTTTTAATAAATTAAAAGATAATCTTATTTTTAATAATGGAGAGAGAATTTATCTCTCATAATTAAAAGTAGACGCTTATTTTTTGAGACCAATTAAGTATATTTTATTTTGTTAATTTTTAAATTATTCATTTTAATTTATTCTAATTTTGTAATTTTGTTTTATATTTATTATTATGATATTTGTTTAATTTTAGTTATTATTTTCTATTTTATTTTCGCCATTGTATTGTAATTATCATTATCAATTTTTTTGTAACCTTATGAAGACAATAATATTTAAAATTAATGTGCATTTAATTTATATTACTCCAATTGTAATTTTATTTAAATATGAGTGAATTTTTATATTTAAAGGAGAAATTAAATGATCAAATATGAGTGATTTTTTTATATTTAAAGGAGAAAATAAACGGAGCTCATTTACGAAACGGTTAGAGAATTTCGTGATTGTGGCCTTGCAAGATGAATAGTAATGTGACAGTTTTCATGAAACTATGAAAGATTTCATGATTCGAGATGCGTAAGTCAGTTTCTTTTGTGAACTAGCTTATAAATTACAAAAATGTAAAATTAAGTAGCAAGAAAATACATAGAGCATTTAGATAAAATACAAAAAGTACAAGGGAGAACAGTGAAACAAGAAAAGAGCTACAATAAACTTGTAAGTACCTTTTCAAAATGCTAGCTATGATTTAAGTTACAAATCTAGCATTTTTAATAAGTTTAAAAAAGAATATCATCCTATCAAAATCTACCAGACCCAACTAATAAAAGAGTAAGAGGTTGTTTTTTAAAAACTTACCCGGTAACAGCGAAAAGCACCATCCTAATTTATTTTATTGGGTAACATTCTCGACCATTTAAAAGGATTGTTGGTAAGCGTTTTTTTCCCAGCAAGTACTTACCAGGTAAGAGTCTTCTGACTAACTTACCAGATAAGATTCTCAATTCTTATTATACATTTTATCGGGAAAGACTTTTAGTCTTTGTCATTCTCCTCAAAGGCAAGTGATACTCGGTGAATGTTTGGTAAACAATCCCTAGATTAGTACTGCATAGATTAACCACAATTAACATCTGAAATCACCTTAAAAAACCCTTTCATATTTTAGTTGTCCTACAAACTGAATTTTATTGTAATATTTTACAATTTTAATTGGATTGATTGTAAAAAGATTCAAATTGAAGAACTTATATTATCTTTCCAACTGAAATCATACTCTAATTGATATTTGATATGAACATATCCTTCAATCTTTAAACTGAAATGACAATGAAAAAAAATCATCTTCAAAAGAAGCTTAACTTAACGTAGAAAAACAATGATAAATACCGGTATATTTTACGAATACTCATCGAAAGTATCTTCTAAAACTTGTTGACTCTAGAAATACAACTTTTTGGCTCAAATTTGAATTCAAAGAATGCATAGAAAGGAAAACGTGTTCCTTTATCAACCGACCATCTAGAATTTAGATTAGGCATGAGAAGGATCAGGAACGGGGCGGGACAATCCTCATCCCTGATCTCAATCCCTGTCCACGTCCCTATCAGGGAATCAATAATATTTTTTTCCCGGTTAATGTGAGATATTTTAAATCAAATGTGTTAAAGAACCATATTCGATCGATAACGACCCATGTTTAAATTTCACTGTATTTTCAGAATTTTGATTTTATGTAGTATCAAATATTCATATGTGGACCAAATTGTAACATCATATCCAATTGTTTGATCAAACTCTTTCGGTTTTCAATATCTTTTTTTATCTAAATAAAATAAGACAATCTACAATATATATCTAATTTGGGTGTTGAATCAAACTCTTCTCAACATATTTCGGTGTTGTCTGGTGATACGGATAATTTATTATCCGTATTTACGTCTTATTTTATTAATTTTTAGTCCTTTTATTTAGACTTTTTAATACTTTATTAAGTTTCTAATGTTAACTTCAGTATCTAGCTATTATATATACAAATAAAGAAAATATGAATTTTCGGTCACCAAAACGTTAAATTTAATGCCAATATTCATATATTGCATTATGTCATTTTCAGGTAACTTAAGGAAGTGGAAAAGAGTCCAAGAAACTGAGATTGATCCCGTAAAACTAAAGCGAAGCAAGGATGAGGATGCCCGAAGACCCATGGAATGGCATGTTTGTGCTAATTTTCTTTTGTAATCGTCATTTCTATTATTTGGGTCAAAATTCAATACCATTGTTGGAACTCCTTTAGGTTTGTGTTTTATTTTTGGATGGGCAAATTTTATAACAACCGGCCCATGGAGAAAGCCCAAACCGAAATGGCTTAATCCATTAAGCCAAGTCCACCAATTTGTATATAAATAGGATGCTTGGGGTTCTCATCTCATCATCCCATTCCAAGTGTGGAGACACACTTATCCCATTCCATTATTCACATCTCTCACTTGAAAGTGTGGAAACACACTTTGGTGGGTTTTGTGGAGAAACTTAGTTAGTGTTTATGGTTAACAACTTCTTCATAGTTGTTGGCTATAATTTATCTTTGTAGTTCTAAGAAATCAATATATGGTATTAGTTTACAAGTGATCTTAAGTTTTATATAAAGTTTGTTAGTGGTTTTTGTTTTCATTTCATCTCATCTCATCTCTCTCTTTCATCTCATCTTCAAGAAGTAAAGTAAGAAGCAACCTTTGGCTACACGTTATATATTCAAGTGGGTTTTGTTCAAGAAGCTCTCATCATCTTTCACTTTTCATGGCTTTTTCAAGATCTTCATATTTATAGTTTAAGTTGTTCGAAATCCATCAAGCTCCTAGTTCGATCTCATCATTTTCTCATCACCATCGCAACTTCTTCATCTTGTTTTTATTATTGCACTTTTCGTATTTGAACTCAAGATTATTCATGGTATTCTTGTCCATGAGTGTTCTTCAAGATTACTAATGGTAAACTTGTCCTAAAACATTCCAGTCAAGAATATTAATGATAAACTTGTCCAAGTTCAGTTATTCAAGATTACCAATGGTAAACTTGTCCTAGTTCAATTATTCAAGATTGCTAATGACAAACTTGTCCTCACCTTACTTTTCCATGCATTAAGTTTTCTTTAGTTGCTTTCCTAGAATTATCTTTGCTCTCTTATTTACGTCTAGTTTTAATTATCATCTTAGTTAATCATTTTCATTATTTCTCGTTTATTATTAATTGTCACAATACTTTATAAAATCCCATTTTTAATGGAAGGCTAAAAATCTTAGTTTGGGGTGTAAGTTAATAAATTGAGATTTAAGAGTTTAGTAATAAAATAAAGAGGTGTATTAACTTTATCCCTTGGATAGATAGAGAGGGAGGGCAGAGCTTTTGGTTTTTCATGTTGTCAATACTAATAGTTGATAAACTTGTCATTATTGGATCTTTAATATTTTGTGGTAATACCCTTAAAGTTAATTGACAACTAATTATCGGTACTTAAACGGCTTAACCTCAATGAAGTTATAAAAGTTATTAATTTTCTAAGACAACGATTATTACTATAAAATATCTTTTTACTAAATTATTAACTCAGTCTCAATTTATCCTTACACCCCAGACTTACTTTTTATAATAGTATTTCTCCAAAGTTACCAATCAACAAACAAATTTAGTTACTTCAAAAATCCTCTTATTTTTCACCCTCTGAAATCAGTCTTTTTAAAGACCGGGTTTTTCATCTCTACAAGCATTAAATACCATCTCTGTGGGAACGATATCCGATAATTTGTAACACTATTACTTGTTTTTGATACAACAATATCCCGAGGTGTATACTTGCGCCGAGGTATATTTTTGTGTTGATTTTAAGGGTAGCGATATTCTTACAACATCTGGTTTATCCCATTCCTGTCGTGAAAACTTTTTAGAGAATAACATTACTGTTAGTATTGCAGATATTTTCGAAACAACTAAGGTAATACAATAACTTTTAATTTGATAATTAGTTGTAAATTCATGTTAATTAATTGACAATTCTTAATTTATATTATGTTTTATACAATCGAAGTCTTTGGTTATTCTGGCTACGGTAAAAACAACCACAAAAGAGGTGTCTTGGTTTTACATGGGTTGTAAGAGATGTATGAAAAATGTGAATCCCACGTACATCATCACTGATAAAGAAGATCATTCTGATGGTCATGAGGAAACCTTAAATTATGAATGTCAATCGGATAAATGTAAAGGCACCCAGACTGAAGTTTTGCCAAAGTAAGTACTACTAACTTTGATTTATTTTGTTTAAATGTTATACACCTTTATTACTTGTTTTAAAAACCTTAATAAAATATTATTAAAACATTCAATTTGATTTAGGTTCAAAATTCCATTCAGGGTGCAAGATGATACATCGACTGTCTCATTGACATTATTTGATCGGGAAGTAAAGAAAATCCCTAATCACACTACCATCAATTTATATAATAAGATGAAAGAAGTAAGTTTTATTATTAAATAGTTGTTAGTTTTCTAAATTTCGTTCATTTCAATATGTTTTTTAATACACATAACAAGTTTTTTTAATATTTAAATGGGTCAGTTGGACATGTATCCAGATGATTTTAGTGTTCTACTTGATCGTAGATTTGCCATTAAGATTGAAGTTAGGAACTACAACATATGCAGAAATTGTTATATTTACGGGATTTCTAAATTAATTGATGATGATAACATATTGACTGAGTTGGATATGAAGATTAACGCTATACGGGTAATAATTTTTATTTTTCATATTATATATATATATATATCATGTATTAGTATCAATATTATTGAAATTTACACTAATTTATATTATTAATTTATCATATAGCCTGCTGATTCTGACTCAGTGAATGTTCAGTCAACCGATTTTGTATTGGTTACAAAGTTAAAGGCAATGGCAAGTTTGTTACATGATATATATATATATATATATGATAACTAATATTCAATACATAATCTTAAGTTTTATTATAATAATAATCGTAGGATGCTGTATCATTACCGGAGAGAATGCAACTCCGACTAACGTGGATAAGAGTACTGTCGATAACCCAGTATCTGAAGAAAAAAACTTTCACAAAGGTGTTGGGAGTTCTATTGACTTGAAGCGTGATCTCGAAGAAATTTATGATGCCGATGATACCATTAAAGGTTCTGCCACGAATTTATAAATCCCAAAAATTGAGAAGTGATTTATATATTCGTGTTTGGCAACTTATTCGACAACATATTTTATTCATTTAATTTGTGCTTACACAGTTACTAATTTTTTTTCTAGTTTTTTATATTATTTTTATTAAAGTATCATGTTTTCATCGTTGTTGATAATTTGTTCTATGATATTTGACTACCGACATTCAAATTATGCCGAGATATTTTTTATTCTATCGATATTATTAACCATTTCCAAACTTTTTAATTTGCACCGATATTACATATATGTCTTGTATTCATTAACTTTTGTATTAATAACTTTTTTGAAAGAACCCACTATCATAAATCATAGATTTTTAATTTACCATTTTTAAAAATTATATTTAACTTTATTTGTACATTTATAGAAAAATACTTTATAAAAAAACACTTTATTTAATTAGATGTTTGTTAAGGATATATAATTTATATTTATTTAAAATATAAACTTATGATACTATATATATCTGAAATATCCAATACCATTCATTTCAACAGTATGTTCACTTATTGATTATAAATTATATAAACTTTGTATGATTACCAACAACCATTATTAATAAAAAATTTCTTTTTCATATTTACCAATGAAAATTAATACTTATATGAGGGACATTTCATTAAAAAAAACCATCAACAATACATCTGCATTTAAGTTGGTAATATTCACCATAAAAGTGAAAAAACAAAAAATTTGCAGATGATCTCCCAAACAACAAAAAATCAAGAACCACATATGAGTTTCTACTGTTGGACGTTGAAGTGCTCAACTGCCCTGCAAGATCATGCATTGTTTATTGCATGTAGATTTTACCTCAATGTCTGATTATCAAGCTGAGACATCATCGAGAGCTCCACTGCAACGTCATGTTTTTCTTTTAGCTCTTTCTCTTTTCGAAGCTTCTCCACTTCTTGTTTCAAATCAGGTATTTCTTTTAGCAGGTTCAGGATAGGTGTTATTTTCTGTTGCAGAAACGACTGATGATGAAGAAGAAGCCATATTCAAATACGAGAATGTGTTAGTGCAAATGAGAAGATAAGTTCTAATGGATTTGGTTTAGGCTTTATTTATATACAAAATAAGTAGAAAATAATTTAGTGACTCTTTAGGTTAACATAGACCGACGGTAGAGTAATGATTACACTAATTAACATTTTTTTAAATATTTTAAAATTAGTACTTATCCTAAAATTAGAGAACTTCATAAAATTTATTGAATTACAAATACGAATACCGATGAGCCTACCGATTTTATTTAGTGCCGATGTATACACTTATACAATTGGTTCCCGACATTTTACCGACATCACTTCCTACCGGTATTACTTCTTTTTATTTTTTTCTTTACGTTGTATGAATTTAAAAATTAAAATTTTTACATTGACTACATATTCATGTTATGAGTATCATTGTCAATTACCAATAATTTTAATTATGTCCCATCACATTTTATTAATATTAGCACTAATCCTAAAAATATTCAACTTCAAAAAAATTATAGAATTACCAATATTGCTACCGATTAGCATACCGATATAATACGTTGCTGATATGTCTACCAATATCACTCTTACTTATATTAGCTCCTTTATTTTTTCTTTACTTCATACGAAATTTAAAATTTACATACTTACATTAATTACATATTCATGTTATGATTATCAATGTCAATTTCCAATATATTTAATTATGTGCATCCCATATTTTAACATACAAATTGTGACCGACATCAGCAATGTCATGTCATGCATCATGAAGATATATAAGAAAGTCACTTAGGGTGCATTTGGTACATGGGACAGGACAGAACAGGACAGGATGGAATAGAACTTCATGTCCCACGCTTGGTGCAACATGGGACAGGACAGGAATTCACTGTCCCACGTTTGGCGCGATATGGGACAGGGACAGGACTGGGACAATGTGGGACAGAGTGGGACAGAGTGGGACAAAAAAGGTTTTTTCTTGTTCCACCAAAATAGGTGGAACAAGATGGGACAAGAATGAGACAGAAAATCAAATATCACTAATCCACCGCCATTTGATATATATAACCTTAATATGGTACTTGTTTTAATGGTCAACATCACTAGTCACGACCGCCGGTACCACTGACGACCATCGGTAGCCACAGTCGGCCACCAACCACCATCATCCATTGCCACTACCACCACTATCATTGGCCACCTCCACCTACTCCTTTAGAACAATAACCTCCTCCACTACCTCTACAACCACCGTCGGCCACCAACCACCACCGTTCATCGCTACCACCACCACCACCGTTCATCACTACCACCACCACCACCACCGTGGCCACCTCACCTTCACCATAACCACTACCACTATCGATTACCACCGTCACCATTATCTACCATCTTCACAACCACCATCCATCGCCACCACCACTACCACCGTTGGCCACCTCCACCTTTCCACCTCCACAACCATCGTTGGCCACCGACCACCATCATCCATCTCCACCACCATTGTGGGTCACCTCACCTCCACCATAATCACCACCACCACCGACCACCGACCACCACCACTACCATCTTAAGTCATCTATAATCGGCATCGGCCACTGATCATGTTAGGGTTAAATAGTTTATTGTATTAAAGTTGAGAAATTATAGTTAAGGGATTAAATGTGTAAATACCGAAAGGTATATAAAGTAGGTTTACTTTATGTTTAACCTAGAGTTCAGATTATTCTTAACCTAAGGTAGCCGTACGTTCTCTGTAATCGACATTCATCTTATCAATCAATCAAGCCGACTACGTGATTCATTCATATTTGTTTGTGTTTGTGTTTGATTGTGATTAATATTGCAGTTGTACAGGACTCTCAATTGGTATCAGAGCAAAGAGATTGAAAGATTTGATCCAGGTATTCCTTTTGTGTTTTTATCGAACTTTTCTGTGTAATCGACAAGTCTTTGTTTTTGTGATTCTGCCTTTAGTTTGAAATTGATTAAATTGTTTATTACTGTTGCATAAGATTTCACTTTCTATTGCATTTAGTATAGATTTTTCCATCATTTTTAAACTATTTGATCGAATTCATGATTACTGGGTTTGTGTTCTACGTGTTCATCAGGTCCTTGAAGAAAACCTAATCTGTTTTTTGAAAAATCTGTATATCTTGCTGCTTTTCACCTGGGTCTTTGTTTAAGTTGATTTTCAACCCTCTGCGATACCTAGATTATATCAAAACAATGTTTTTTGAGATATTAATCTGAGTTAATCCTTCTATTCTTCAATTTCTTCGTTGCCATCATCTTTATCCGACTATCACAAGTCTGATCCCCATATTAGGATCACATAACAACTCAACTGGTTAATCTGATCACCTGATCTTACAAATCGATCACCATCTATCGGGTTTACATCAATCCCTTAGCCTTGCTACACCTTGGGATTCACCTCTGATCGATCTATTCCTGTTGATCATAAGATGGAGATAATCAGCTAGTGATCTGAAGCGGTTCAGTGATAGCAAGAATTGTCTAAACAGAAGTGTGAAGTCTTGCTAGGATTCAACGATACTCTGAAAATTCATCCTTGAAGTTTCAAGTTCAGCGATCAAGTGAAGTCTATAAAGCAAGATCAATGTTGATCTTATCCTCGATGCACAAAAGTCAAAACCTTATACTATGTCAGAAAAGAACGTACGACTTGTCTCTTATTTCCCCATCAAATCTGATATGGTACTGTTCACACGCGGCCAAAATGGTTGCTTTTGAACAAAGGACAAGTTTCCAATGAGAGCTTGACACGTGGCATATACCTTTTGTCTTGCATTAACTGCAAACGGGTATAAATAGATGAAGAACCCTTCTTCATCTTCATGTATGCTACTTTCTATTTCTAAAACCTCTGCCTCTTTTCTTTCTCACTTCCTTGTACATCAAACTGTGTGATTTTTAAGTTACAATAGAATAGGTTTATTTACTTGTTCTAATTCCGCTTGTAACTATAAATTTGTTTATTCACTATAAACTAATTTAAAAACTAAAAATCTAAAAATCTGTGTGTTTGTATTCACCCCCCCCCCCCCCCTTCTACAAACTATTTTTATATCCTTGAACTCTTGTAGACTCCTTTGGGACCAACAAGTGGTATCAGAGCAGTGTTTTTTGCTTACTTCTTTAAAATACTTGGCTGCTTAGCTATTTTAAAATGACTAATACTAATACAAACTACATTGATAATGAATCTTTAGCTAAACTTCCTAGGTTTAGCCGTGATAACTTTCCATTATGGAAGGAAAGAATGACTCTATTCCTAGAAGAATCAAGATCCCCTACTATATAGAGAATGGACCATTCATTCCTACAGCCCTTGGTCCCTGGTGTAACCGCCACCACAACCACTCCAGCCATCGCTGAAAGAAGAATTGTCAAAACTCCAGATCGATGGACTGAAGATGAGAAAAAGGAAGTAGCTATAGATTCTAAAGCTAGATCCATAATAGCAATGTCTTTACCAGATGAAGTCTATCATTCTGTAATGAAGATGAAAACATCTAAAGCCATGTGGAATACTCTATGTATTCAATATGAAGGAACGGATGAAGTTCAAATCATAAGATGAATAAATTTGGTAAGACAATATGAAAGTTTTATGCATTTAAAAGGTGAAACTCTTTCTCAAATTCACCAAAGATTTAACTGTCTCTTGATTGATATGAAAATTGTCAACAGAGAATATTCTAATGCGGAAATACTGACAAAATTCATGGAGGCACTACCTGAACAATGCGAAGTGTACACTACATGTCTAAAATTGTCAAATAATCTTGAAACTCTCTATCTCTTAGTGTTTTATATGGAATGCTCCTAAATGAAGAGCAATCTCAACTTTTAAGGAAAAACCTCATAAATGATATCAAGGGTGCCAAAAGTACTTCTTTGGCACTAGTGACTTCAGAGGTAGATCCTTCAAAACAAGTTTCTTCCTCTATCACCTCTATCACTGAATTAAATCAAACTGATTCAAAAGAGCTCACTGATGCAGACATCTCTGAGTTTGATAACTCTCTAGCTCTTCTAATTAACAATTTTAGAAAATTTGCTAGAAAGAGTAACTTCTGAAAAACTCCTGCTATCGCTGACTTGGATAAGTCAAAGACTCTGCCTGTTGAAAAAACATCTACTATATGCTATAATTGTCAGCAAAAGGTCACTTTGCAAGTGAGTGTAGATCTAAGAAAGTAGCTGCACCCACCACCTCTCTGAACTCTGATAAAAAGGAAAAATATTCTAAGTTAAAGAATAAATACAGAGATCTGAAAAAGAACCAGCAAAAAGGCAAAGGTCTAGTTGCTGAAGAAGTTGATTGTGATCAAGAAGATGATTGGGCCAAAACCTCTAATGAATCAGGTTCTGATGAAGAAGATCTTGCCTTCCTCTGCCTAATGGCTAGAATCGAGGAAGCTGAAGAAGTTTCTGAAACATCATCCTCAGAGTCTCCTTCGACTCAGGTAAACATCTCTACAAACCCTTCTATGCCTGAAAGTGATAACTTGTCGGCTCTCGATTCTATGATTGTTGACTTTTACAATGCTTTAAATGGAAAGATCAAAGCTGAAAAAATCAATATTGATTTATCAGAACAACTGAAAAATTGCCATTTAAAAATCAAAGAACTTACTAAGATTGAAGAAAATCTTAAAGACTAGGTCTTTGTAAATCAAACAATTAGCATCGAAAGACAACAAGCTATCACTGAAAGGGAAAAGGCTATCGCTGATCTCAAGGCTGAAAAAGCAACCATCGAAGGATGGTGCAAGGCTTCTGATAAAGGCAGCGAGATTATCAATGCCCAGATCCCTATGAAGGTCAAAAGTGGTTTAGGATATAACCCTGACAAAGAAGAATCAGAGAATGATCGTTCCATGTTAAAATTTGGAATGTTTGTTTCCTCAATCCCTGATCCTTCTTCTCATAAACCTCATTTGAATGAGAAGCTGCCTATTTCTAAATCTAATGATTCTAAGAAAATGATCAAGAACAAGTTTCTTGACCAAGTTCCTACAATCAAGAACTTTCAGAAACAGAAGAAGAACTCCTTTATTCCTTCAGTGAGTCATCCTAAAACTGGGAAGAAGATCCCCAGATTTATTCAGAGACCAACACCCAGAATTAAGATTGACCTCACACCTGTCCCTGAAAAAAATTGTTATACCCCTAAGGACACTAGACAAATGAATTCTTGGTTCTACTCCTGAAAATGCTTCTTCTTGCTCTCTGAACTCTTTTAATTCCAAACCCGTTTACAAATATAGGAAATGCTATCACTGTGGTTAAACTACCCACATTGCCAGCAAATGTCCTAATGCTACCAAGGCTGAAAAATTAGCTCATGGAAAGAAAGTAGCTCAAGCTGAAATCAGTGAGAGCGAAATCCACCAAGGTTGGTAAAGCTTCCAAGGTGAAGATATCCACTTAAGAAAATTCTTCAGCTAGTAGCTCATCCGCCACTCCTTCCACTAACATAGCAGGACCCATAGTAATATGGGTACCTATAAAAAATTAATCTTCTTGTTGTATGCAGAGTGCTTATCTCGATAGCGGATGCTCAAGGCACATGATTGTCTAAATAGAAGTGTGAAGTCTTGCTAGGCTTCAGCGATACTCTGAAAATGCATCCTTGAAGTTTCAAGTTCAGCGATCAAGTGAAGTCTATAAAGCAAGATCTATGTTGATTTTATCCTCGATGCACAAAAGTCACAACCTTATACTATGTCAGAAAAGGACGTACGGCTTGTCTCTTATGTCCCCATCAAATCTGATATGGTACTGTTCCCACGCGGCCAAAAGCATGGTTGCTTTTGAACAAAGGACAAGCTTCCAACGAGAGCTTGACACGTGACATATACCTTTGTCTTGCATTAATTGCAAACGGGTATAAATAGATGAAGATCCCTTCTTCATCTTCATGTATGCTACTTTCTAAATCAGATTATCTGTGTGTTTGTATTCAACCCCCCCCTCCCCCCTTCTACAAACTGTTTCTATATCCTTGAACTCTTGTAGACTCATTTGGGACCAACAGATTCGCATAAAATTCTCTATCAGATTTGTCCTCAAACACAAATCGTCATCAGACTTCTATGGTGAAACTTGGTTATCGGACTTGCTCAAAATTGGTTATCGGGCTTCTAAAGTCAGGTCAGAATTCATAAAGAATTTGACTCAAAATTGGTACCCATCGAACTATGCATTCTATCTCATTGGATTAAATCACAAATCTTTAATGATTTCATTTCCAAACAGATTTGAATCCTCAATGTGTTCCGATAATAACTGTCGAATTATAGCTGTCGGATTTGATTATCAAATTATATAAACAGATTTGATCCTCACTGTGTTTCGATAATAACTTTCGTCTAATTATCAAATTATATAAACAGATTTGATTGATCGGATTATAGCTGTCGGATTTCTGTCCAATCACACACGGTCCCGATCCATTGATAGGATTTCTGTTTAACATATTTCCTTTCCCAATCCCATCAAGTTATCGGATTTTGACAAACCCACATTCATTCCCGATCACTAATTATAGGATTTACAGAGTTTGATGGTATTCGGATTTTTCTTGATTATCGGATTAGCGAATTTAGAACTGTTTATCGGATTTCCCCATAAAATCTCAAATCTATCAGATTTTCCATATTCGATTTGCTTATCGGTTTTTAGCCTCACTTAAGTAGTTATAGGATTTTGATTCCAATTGCATCATTTCCCGATCAAGTTACCAAGTTATCAGATTTCATTCTTAACCAATTTTGGTACTTTATCGGATTTATGCTCCCTGTTGTCGGATTTGTACAAAACCATCAATTATCAGATTTCTTAAGTTCTCTTAGTTACAATTCTTGGTTTATGATCTGAATTGTACTTTATACGCGATCCAATTTAGGTTTGTTTATCAAATTTTAATAACTATCGTATTTTGGATGGTAACATCCAATTTAGATTTCTGTCTATCACTCTGTGATGAAGATGAGAACATCTAAAGCCATGTGGGATACTCTATGTATTCAATATGAAGGAACTGATGAAGTTCAAATCACTAGATGTATAAATCTAGTAAGACAATATGAGAGCTTTATGCATTTAAAAGGTGAAACCCTTTCTCAAGTTCACCAAAGATTTAACTGTCTCTTGATTGACATGAAAACTGTCAACAGAGAATATTCTAATGCTGAAATACTGACAAAGTTCATGGAAGCACTATTTGAACATTGGGGAGTGTACACTACATGTATAAAATTGTCAAAGAACTTGAAACACTCTCTCTAAATGCATTATATGGAATGCTCCTAAATGAAGAGCAATCTCAAGCTTTAAGTAAAAACCTCATTAATGATATCAAGAGTGCCAAAAGTACTTCTTTGGCACTAGTGACTTCAGAGGCAGATCCTTCAAAACAAGTTTCTTCCTCTATTACTTCCATCACTGAACTAAATCAAACAGATTCAGAAGAACTCACTGATGCTGACATCTCTGAGTTTGATAATTCTCTAGCTCTTCTCACAAAAAAATTTAGAAAATTTGCTAGAAAGAGTAACTTTCGAAAAACTCCGGCTATCACTGACTCTGACAAGTCAAAGACTCTTCTCGCTGAAAAGGCATCTGCTATATGCTATAACTGTCAGCGAAATGGGTCATTTTGCGAGTGAGTGCAGATCTAAGAAAGTAGCTGCACCCACTACCTCTCAGAACTCTGATAAAAAGGAGAAATATTCTAAGTTAAAAAATATATACAGAGATCTGAAAAAGAACCAGCAAAAAGGCAAAAGTCTAGTTGCTGAGGAAGTTGATTGGGATCATGAGGATGATTGGGCCAAAACCTCTGACGAATCAATTTCTGATGAAGAAGATCTTGCCTTCCTCTGCCTAATGGCCAGAATCGAGGAAGTTGAAGAAGCTTCTGAAACATTATCCTCAGAGTCTCCTTCGACTCAGAGTGCTAAAGGTATCTGGTATCTCGATAGTGGATGCTTAAGGCACATGACTGGCAGAAAATCTCTGCTCTCTGAATACAAGGAAGAAATTGGTCCCTCAGTGACCTTCGGTGGAAATGGCAAAGGATACACCAAAAGTTATGGAATCCTATCCAATGGAGCAACTTCATTCAGTCGAGTCTCTTATGTTGAAGGACTAAAGCACAATTTGTTGAGCGTTAGTCAGCTGTGTGACAAAGACTTCAAAGTCTTATTCTTAAAGAACATATGTGCTGTCACTGATATTAACAGGCAAAAGATTAGAAAATGTGTATGTCATTAATATGAATAGTTCTCACTCTGAGAATATGTGTTTCATCTCCATAGTCTCCTCTAATATCAACTGGTTATGGCACAAGAGACTCTCTCATCTGAACTTTAAGATGATCACTGAATTATCTAAAAAAGAACTTGTCAGGGATCTACCTAAACGTACAAAAGCTGACAAAAGCCTCTTTCAGATCCAAACAAGTCTCTTCAGTGACTTCTCCTCTTCAACTACTTCATATGGATCTATTTGGACCTGTCAATGTCCAATCCCTGTCTGGAAAGAAGTACACTCTTGTGATAGTTGATGAATATTCCAGATATACATGAGTATTTTTTCTTCGATCTAAAAGTGACACACCTGATGTAATAATATCTTTTATTAACAGAATGGAAGTCCTGAACAATCTTACTATTCGTTCCATGAGAAGTGATCATGGCATTGAATTCAAAAACAATACCCTGATTAACTTCTTTGAAGAAAAGGGAATCACTCATAATTTTTCATCAGGGAGAACTCATCAGCAAAACGGTGTGGCTAAAAGAAGAAATCGAACGATCATTGAAGCAGCTCGCTCGATGCTCAATGAATCGCATCTACCTACTCAATTATGGGCTGAAGCAATAAACACAACATGCTTTACTTAGAATCGATCCCTGCTAGTAAAGCGATTCAAGAAGACTTCCTATAAATTATTTCATGGAAGAAGACCTGCTCTAAAATACCTACACATCTTTGGATGTAGATGTTACATTCCGGATGATAGAGATCATTTGGGTAAATTTGATCCAAAAGCTGACGATGGGATATTTCTTGGGAACTCTTCTGTATCTAAGTGTTTCAGAATCTTCAACAAAAGAAGACAACGCGTTGAAGAATCCATGCACGTCAACTTTGAGGAATCTCGTCCAACTAATTCTATTCCTTTCCCTGAAGAAGATGAGGAATTGAATGAATGAATGAAATCTCACTATGGGGAACCTGAAACTTATTTGAGTAATCAATCAAATGCTGAAAATAATGATGATGGAACCCTGATCTCTTTCCTACCACAAGCAACGATCCATCATCATCGGGGTTAATATCACTCCTCTCAATCAGATTCCTCCCTCTGATACATCATTCGGTAATCTTCAGTGAATAACCAAGCTTCATCATCTGCTGATCAAACCTCTGAGATAACTCCAGAGTTGATAATGAATGCTGAAGTACCTATTGCTGAAACAACCAACGTTATCCCTGAACAAGAACAAGTCGCTGAATCCCGTGTTGATCAATCTCCTCAACCACCAGCTCAGCTATGGACTAAAGATCATTCAATAGATCAAGTTATTGGTGATCCTAATGCAGGTGTCAGAACACGTAGAGGTACAGGTAATATTTGTCTCTATGTTAATTTTATTTCTCTCTCTGAACCTAAGAAGATAGATCAAGCTATCTCTGACCCAAGTTGGGTCTCTGCCATGCAAGAAGAACTAACTGAGTTTCATAGAAAAAAAGTTTGGAATCTTGTTCCTCGTCCATCTGATAAAATAGTTATTTGAACCAAATGGGTCTTTCGAAATAAACTAGATGAGAATGGAACTGTCATCCGTAACAAGGCTATACTTGTAGCTCAGGGATATAGACAGGAAGAAGGTAATGACTATGATGAGACCTTCGCTCCTGTTGCTAGATTAGAAGCCATAAGACTTTTCTTAGCTTATGTTGCCCATAAAGACTTCAAAGTTTTTCAAATGGATGTAAAGAGTGCTTTTCTAAATGGTAAACTCAATGAGGAAGTTTATGTTGAACAACCCTCTGGTTTCGCTGACCCTAAACATCCTGGTTATGTTTTCAAACTTAAAAAAGCTCTTTATGGGTTAAAAAAAGCTTCCAAAGCTTGGTATGGTACCCTTTCTAAATATCTTCTTAAAGAAAAATTTGTTCATGGAAAAATTAATCAAACTCTATTTTTAAGAAAATATAAAGGTCATACTATTCTTGCTCAAATATATGTTGATGATATTATATTTGGTTCCACAAGACTAAAATTATGCACTCGTTTTGCAAACAGAATGAAGAAAGAATACAAAATGAGTATGATGGGTGAACTAACATATTTTCTAGGCTTGCAGATTAAGCAATATGACAAATGAATCTTTATTTGTCAAAGTAAATATGTTAAGATTATGCTGAACAAGTTTGATTTGACTCAATGCTCAGTGATGAAGATCCCTATGGCACCTCCTCTGACTTTGAATAAGGACCCAAATGGGAAACCTGTCGATGTCACTGCCTATCGAGGAATGATCGGATCTCTGCTATATCTTACAGCAAGTAGACTCGACATCATGTATTCTACCTGTCTCTGTGCTCGATATCAAGCTGAACCAAAGGAATCTCACCTAAACGCTGTAAAGCCAATTTTCAGATATTTGAAGGGAACTCCTAATCTGGGTCTTTGGTATCCCAAAGGCTCAGGGTTCGATGTTATTGGTTACTCTGATAGTGATTTCGCAGGTTGCAAGATAGATAGGAAGAGCACCACCGGTGGATGTCAACTATTAGGTGGTAAGTTGATAAGTTGGACAAGCAAAAAGTAGAACTCTGTGTCCACATCTACCGCTGAAGCTGAGTACATAGCCACTGGCAGCTGTTGTGCTCAAATCTTTTGGATGAGAAATCAACTAAGAGACTACGATCTCAAACTTTCTAAAATACCTATCTATTGTGATAGTATCAGTGCTATTGCTATTGCAAATAATCCTGTACTTCATTCCAAAACCAAGCACATTGAGATTCGATATCACTTTATCAGAGATCATGTGATGAATGGTGAAGTTGAACTTCATTTTGTACCAACTGAATATCAGCTCGCTGATCTTTTCACCAAGCCTCTTGATGAGACTAGATTTAATCTACTTATAATTAGTGAACTTGGTATGTTAAACGCTGAATAAATTCTATTCAACGATCAACAAATATTCAGTGACATACAAAGTAAGCCTTCAAATTTCCATTCTCTGAACTCTGACTCAATGATACTTAATTTATCTCGCTCAGGTATGAACTTCTAAATCCTTACATTCTCTGAATGTCTTCATATTCAGAGAATAAATCTCAAAAGATAAAACCCATCATTGACAATCCTTTATTGTCTACTGATGAAGAATTTAAAGATGATGATTAACATTTATTTAAATGATAATCTTATTCAAATTTTCAAATAAGAAAAGGACACGTCAGATCTTTTTCTGACACACGACGAACCACGACTTTCCTTTCTTATCCTTTTCTAGGAACGTGCGCTAGGTCATCATTACATTTCAAAAAGCTAAAGCCGTCGTTTAGCTATCTTTCTCTCTCCTCTTGCTATTTAAGCAACTTTCTTATTCATTCAATTCTTTACGCGCTTATCATATTCAAAAAGCAAGAACTTCCTTCGAAACTTCAAGTTTCTCCGAGAACACCAAGAACATGCACTTGTACATTTTTCTTAGTTTTTCACTTTTAAGGTTTGATCTAACCCTTTATTCTTTATTAAAAACAACTACAATGTTGTTTATTACATCTCTAAATCCTTTATAACTTCTCGTTACAAAGATCTCCTGCTTTAATCTAAAATAAATGTGTTAAAACCCTAAAAAAATTTCCTTTCAAAAACCTGTTCTAAGTTCCTTCTTAGAACAGAGATCGTATTTGGTATCTTTAATCAAATTTTTTCTCTAAACCTACTAAAATCTGTTCAAAATTTGTGTTAATCTACCAAATAACAAGTATTTTGATCTTTGTTCATCAAACACTTGTTTTGCTTCTTAACATTTGGTATTCTTCGTACCAAAACATATTC
The DNA here is from genome assembly GCA_036898165.1 of Silybum marianum. Lineage (NCBI taxonomy): Eukaryota > Viridiplantae > Streptophyta > Magnoliopsida > Asterales > Asteraceae > Silybum > Silybum marianum. The sequence continues at coordinate 21,655,126 of CM072542.1, read as the reverse complement.
TGGTTTATACATTTTATATTAAACCATGATCTTTCTCTTTGGTGTTCCTATCTTTGAAACAGAAATGGCCTCTTCAAGCAAGAACCCTCAAGCTAATGCATTTGTCCAAGTTATCCTTGAGCGAGCACCTGCCTGTACCTACTCTATAGAACAAGAAACCTTTAAGTCGTGCAACTACTTGACTCTTGTGGATATCCCTGCTGAAAAGCCACAATTCAAGATGGTGCCACGTTCATCAAGGCTTACCCGCTGATGTACGCCTTCGTTCACAGCCCCATTGGCATCACTTCTCACCTACAGGCTCTCTGGTACACCTCCCACTGCACGACTCTCACCATTGAAAAGGGAACCAAACTCCCTGCTATTGGATTCCAAATCCCTACTCACGGCGACTTCGCCTTCACTACTGGTTTCCTAAGGAACGCTCTCCGCCTCCCTGCAAGAGGCAAGAATCAGCAATCGGCCCCTGAGCCCACCAAGGAGCAAATTGCAGACTTCTTGGATTCTATCGGCTACACATGGGAAAATCCTGCTGAGAAGTCCGTGGGTTCCAAGATGTAGAAGAAATGGCTATCTGCTAGATGGCAATATATCTTCACCCACGTGATTCAGTGCCTGGGTTCCAAGACTGGCTCCCAAGATCAGGCTAGCAAACACTTTCAAGATCTGGGTTTTGCTCTCTGCACAAACTACAAACTCAACTACGCTGATTATATCTTCAGCGATATCTTAGAGGTCGATTTCAAGGATGAATACCCAAAGGTCGCCAACCAAAGCTTCTCAATGGTCGGCAAGAAATTGTTGGATATTGATGAGCATCCAAGGGATGCTCCCTACACTTCCTACATGATGCAACTCATCAGCGAGGCAGTACCTGTGTCCATCTCACTGACCAACCCATTAGTGAGTATCCAAGACACCTCCTCCCCTCTCAAACGCAAAGAGCCGACCGTTGGTCATAAAAAGACCACCGCTCACAAGCCCGCTGCGAAGAAACAAAAGAAGGGAGTCTCTCAAAAGATTTCCCTCTCTGATAAAGGCGTATCACCAACGCCACACTCAGTCCCTGCCACGACAACAGTCTCTACATCCGTTGCCGCTTCATCAGCGCTACCACCATTTTCAGCAACTCCGGTCACTAAGAATGTTATAGCCAGCGCCGCTGAAGCTGGATCAGGTAATTCATTCACAGTCCTTTCTTTTTCTTCCACCATCTCTTCTTTGGTCCTCACATTAACTCATGATTCAAAGATAGTTGTCCCTATCTCTGATGAGGTTGAAATGCACGCTGTCCACACTTTAGTTTTGTTTCGATAATCTGAAGTTTGGAAAGCCAGTAACACAGGACCTCAGAATGTTTCTCACAAACATTCTAAGACACAGGCTAGTGATCCACAAGACGCTACAGTCGAATGTGGTATCCCTGAGAGTAATCCTCACGATACTCTCAAGGTTAAAACTGTTTCTTCACCTCACCTTTCATCTAATCAAAAACTCTTTCTGGCTGCTTTATCTATGTTATCATCAGGTATTACACCTCCTCGCACTTCTTCAGCGACCACCACTACCACCACAAAGATCGCTGACACTTCTGTCAGTGGAAGCAAGGGAAAGTCGCTGAAATCTCCTTAGTCCTCAACAGCTGAGGAGATCAGAAACATCTAGAAGGAAAAGTTCTCTACTCAGCTTCCGTCCTTTCCTATGACCGTTCCAAAGATTGTCCTACCTAATCCCTCTTTCCCAACAATTGATTTCCTGGTGAATGAGTGTGCCCTTACAAAGGCCAGGGTGGACACTCTTCAACTGTCCTTAGAGCTTATCTTTCGAACGGTTGCTGCCGTACCAGGGATGAAGGCCACAACCAATAACATCTACGCTGACGCTCAGATAGTGAAGGATGACAATTCAGCTAATGGGAAGGCCATCGAAAGGCTGGAAAAGGCCTGGAAGCTCAGGGCAAGGCACTTGAGTCTATTCAGAAAACTCAAGCTGATATGATACATCTCTTAAAGAGCATCGCTGGAAAAGGCCCCTCCTTTACTGCTACAGACCGGAGCACGCTGGCTCAGGTTACACAGAACCAGTCTGCGCACACTACGAGTCTTCAGGATATCAGCTCAAATGTGCATACACTGGTGGTGCATGTCGTACCTCCTGATAACATTGAGGGGGAGAGATGTGCAAAAGAGCTAGCTGGCGAGATTATAGGAAAGGTGACTGAAACAACCCCTGGAACTCCTATTTCTCCCTACGGTCAGCTAGGGCCCCAACAGCAAGGTCCTCAAACCATCGTCGCTGATGATGAAGAAGAAGAAGAAGAAGAAGATGATAATGATGATGATGAAATCCCTCATCATGGAGGAGATGATGATGACATTCCTCCAAGTTTTAGTCAGTTCTTTCATCAAAGTCGTCCAGGAAATTTCATGCCTGAAATCGTCTTCAGAGATCCTTTGGGGGACGAACCACCTCCTTCTCAAGGACAGTCCGATCCCTCAGGGAGAGGCAAGCAAGCAGTGGATCTCGACTCCACTCCAGCAAACTCTGAGGGGGATACCACTCCAAAGGTAACTCTTCCTCTTATCCATTTTACTCCCATCTCTGAACCCCCAACCTATCCATCTTTTCCTCCTCCGAATTTTGGATCTGATGAACCTCTCTCTCCATCCCCCATTCTCAGTGAGTCCAGTCCCCCAAAGGACTCTACATTCATGAGGGAACCTTCATCAGAAGAGCAGTTCTTGTACATATCTGAAACTGACTCTGAAGATGAAGAAGACCTTATTCCAAGACGGCGTGTACATAAGCAACCAATAAGCGAACCTGAGGAAGAGCAAAGGCGAATAAATTTTCTCAGGGAACTAGAAGCTAACAGAATAAAAGTGCCTTGCACTGCTGAACTTGAAGAACCCATACCTATCAGCGTAGTGGATGAATTCGACTTCTTATCCAAGGAAGAGAGAGCACAAGCCCTTGAAGCTCAGCAAATTAGGGATGAAAAGATAAAACAAATAGAAAGTAATCTAGAGATGGCAAGAAGAATACTCAAGGAGGATGCATTAAGAGACGAAGCGATCAAGAAACAGAACGAGAAAAGTGAAAGGGTCGCTGAAGCTCTGGCACAAAAGGAACTAGCACGAGAAAATCGGAACGTGAATCCTATCAATACTCAAAAGAAGATTCTACATGCTCTGACTAATGAAAACAAAAGTCACAGGGAAAATGAACTATGCTCGTGCACTGAAAGATTCAACTATCGAGTGTCTGACTGAACAATCACTCGTGCTACTATCGAAGGATGCACTTCTAAGAAAAAGCGTCTGAAGTTATATGTACGAATGTACAGACATTTGAGGTGCGAAAAAGAAGAAGCCAAGTTCTTAAAGTTCTATGGATATTCTGAATGGGTGGAAATCAGAGATGCCAATCAGGGTTCCAAGTCTAAATTCAAAGAAGTGGTAGAAAAAGTCTTGGATCAGCTACTGCAAAGGATGTCATAACATATTCAAGTTCCCTCTCTCCCTGAGCAAACAAGAAGAAAAAGATAAAACGTTGAAGAAGGCTCATCCTCTAGAGTATGAGACCAAGTTCAACTACGAAAGTCTCCTTGGGCATCTCGATATCCCTGATATCTCAACGCTCAATTTCTCTCTTCCTCATGGGCCTATAACTAGAAGAAGGTTACATCATCTCACACCCTGAAGCAGGTATGGTGTTTATGGATAACGAGGGTTTCCTTGGATTCTTCAGAAACTCAGAGATCACTAACGCTCCCTCAAGATTTGTCAAAGTCATGTACTATCACTGCTGGTCAAATACTGGGCCAACAGTGAGGCAAAAGAAGATATATCTAAATAAGCTACGAAGAAGACAAGAGAGACTCTCTGACTAGTCTATAGTTTCTATTCCTTTATAGCATTCTTCAGTGTTATTGTAATTTACTTTATATTGTAATTTCATTTCCAAGTATTTCATCAGATTACAAATTAATGAAATTCAATGAAGTACTCTACTCCATCTGTGTACTGAAAAGATCCTTGAAAATAGTAAAAAGGGACAATGAACATAAGAGTTCTATTTTTCTTTTAACAGCCTTCACTCACTAATATTTCACTTTGAAATTAAATCAGTGAATGTACTTAAAGATTTTATACCTGTAAAAATTGCGTTTTCATATCCTTACAAATGAAACTCAATTATAATAGTAGATTAGCTGAAAAAGATCTCACAGATTAGTACTTAGAAATTTTACTTTAATATTTTTAAGTCCCTACTAATCCTTTCAAGCAATTTTCCTATGTTGCTTAATCATAATCAAATAGAGGGAGATTGTTGATCATAACTCCTCTCAGTAATTTGAATATGATTCCTCTGTATACTTTGTGTAAATTCCGTTTATAAGCTAAAGTTCAAATTCAGCGATAGCATACGCTGATTGCACTCAACGATCGCTGAAAATCAGGAACCTTAAGTTTATCTCTGAAGATCTGAAGAACAACAATCACACCACAAGAATATTTGAAAGTCGAAGACCAACCTGAAGATAAAGATAATCAACTAGTGATCTGAAACGGTTCAGTCATAGCAATGATTGTCTAAATAGAAGTGTGAAGTCTTCCTAGGCCTCAGTGATACTCTGAAAGTTCAGCCTTGAAGTTTAAAAGTTTAGGGATCAAGTGAAGTCTATAAGAAGATTAATGTGGATCTTATCCTCGATGCACAAAAGTCAAAACCTTATACTATGTCAGAGAAGGACGTACGGATAGTCTCTTATGTCTCCATCAAATTTGATTTAGTACTGTTCACATGCAGCCAAAAGCATGGTTACTTTTAAACAAAGGACAAGCTTACAATGAAAGCTTGATATGTGGCATATACCTTTTGTCTTGCATTAATTGCAACGGGTATAAATAGATTAAGATCCATTCTTCATCTTAATGCATGCTACTTTCTATTTCCTCAAACCTCTGCTTCTTTTCTTTCTCATTTCATTGTGCATCAAACTGTGTGATTTCTTAGTTATAATAGAATAGGTTTAATTACTTGTTCTAATTCCGCTTGTAACTGTAAATTTGTTTATTCAATATAAACTCATTTAAAAACTAAAAATCTGTGTGTTTGTATTCAACCCCCCCTCCTTCTTCTACAAACTGTTTCTATATCCTTGAACTCTTGTAGACTCCTTTGGGATCAACAACCTTTTCGATCCCTGATGATTGTTATGCCGATGACTCCAATTTGATCGATTTTTCCCCAATTCTCCCAAGACACTTGGATTTTCTTCCTAACAAAGCTATAGATGAACCAGCGATCATGCATAAGGGTGAATGTTCCACATCCTCCCCCAACAAGTTTCTGTGAACAAACTTGTTGTTCAAAATAACAAACTTAACCATTTACAGAAACTTCGACACACTGGTACTTCTAAAGTTCATCATCTTTGTTATTCTAGTTCTTCTGACTTCAAATTTAATAATGGTTCAGATAAAGGTTTTCAAAGAAAAGATGTTTGAGTCAAACAAGTCTGGGTAGAAAAGAAGTCTAAGCAGGCCATTAAGAAAAAGAGTCATATAATTCTTTTTCGCATGTTAAGACAACCAATATGAACCATGATGATTTTCATTCAAGTACTTCTGCTAAACAAAGTTTAGTGCTTCCGCTTAAAGTTTATTCTATTCAGCAGTTGCTTCAACTCTTTCATGATCATATACACTGTTCTGCATGTGGGTTAAATGCTTTTGTTGATCGAAAATCTGTATCTGATTGGTTTGGCACATACCATGTTCATAAGTCTAATCTTGTTTCCCCAATGATGATATCCACAGCTAGAACATCTAATCGAGATAGATGGCTTGGAACTTACAACATTCCCCAAACCAAAGCTAACTTTGAAGGACTCAAGATGGTATGGGTACCAAAGTCTGTTTAATTTATTTTGCAGGTTTATCATGTGTCGTGTTGAACTCGGATTATCTAAACACATGATCAGACAAATGCTTGGTTTGAGGGGGAGTAAGTATTTTCTTTATTTGAGGGGTATATCTTGTTTTGCGCTAGAAGTTTGTTTTTCTGAAACTCTTTTGAAATATTGACTTCTAAACACATTAGTTTAGAACTCGTGGAAATTTTTTGTCTTCTAAACACATCAGTTTAGAACTCGTGGAAGTTTTTGACTTCTGAACATATCAGTTCAAGACTCGTACTTCCGATATTTTGTCTCTGATTTTTTTTCTACGCTTCAAAGGTTTATATTTTTTAATCATTATAGGAAATATTTTCATGGGAACAGTGTGTGAGATTACATAAACTTCTATGGACTACCAGAGCCGGTAATCCTACCCAAGAAGTAATTCCTGTGTGATTGAGGGGTGAGGGGTATTACATCATCGAGTGGGGGAGATAACTCATACGGTTGAGTTTTCTCATTGTGCTGAGAGGTAAAATAAAAACGGGAGATTGGTTAGAAGTGAGGACTTTATTAAAATATAGAGGATGAGAGAACAGAGTTAAAAGAAAAATAAAACTCTGCACCAACCACTTCTAAGCCGGGCAACCACATCTACTGATTGGTTCATAATTCTTTGATGACCATCATTGAAATACGCAGTTAGCCCATGCCAACTCTTGCTTTAACCCCACCTGCTACTCATTTCTTTCTTAACAAAGAAATGTTTCAATTTTCACTGGGATGCAGCACATCATCTATCCAGTTTTCATTTGGGAAACTTGGATATTGAAATAGAAGGAAGTCTGCCCCGCCTTCGCACTTCAATCATGCACATTGAGTCCGTGAAATATATTCACATTTTGAGCCTTCAATAGCATACAATGCTTAATTCATTCTACACTTGCACGAGTCTTTGTGATTCAAAATGCATATCTTTGTGTTTATGCCGGAACAGTCTAAGAAGTTAGTTCTATAACTCTACTTCAGTGATGACTGTAAGTCCTATCAGTGCTACCCCGTTGCCAACACTGAAAATAGGCCACTCAATGGAATTTATTTCGATTGTAGTGATAATAGTTGCTAAACGTGCTTCTGTATGTTAGCCGATTACCCATAGTTCAAAACAGAGATACTTGTTCAAAAGAGAGCAATTTTTCAGGGGGAGAAAATGATTCTAAAGGAGATATCTTTTTGAGGGGGCGCTAACAATTGTGTTTGATACAGTTGTTTGATTTAGTCTTTGATGATTAATGATGATCAGGATTCTCCTAATCATCATGAGGGAAGAAAGTATACCAAAGACATATCAAAGGTTCGTTAAAGAAGACATTATGCAAAGACAAGAAGAAACAAGAAGAGTTGTTCAAAGCGTTGATACTGATGTTGAGGGGGAACAGTCATAACTTAAAAACTTTTGAATCTAAATCTGTTGATTCTAAGGTTGAAAAGCCGTTAGATTTAAAGATATTTGAAGAAGTTTGGTAATGAAGAAGCTTAGTACACTGAAAGTTTCGAGTCTTGTTCTTTAAAGTTTGGTTGTTGACTGTTGAAGTTTCAAATGTCTTCCGAAGATTCTAGAGTTTAATTCAAGCTTGAAGAAGATGTTGATCTGAAGTTTTATTTTGATAAAATGGGAGATTGTTATTTTTCAGATTCTGTGCTACAAAGCTTAATCGTCTTCAAAGAAAAAATTGTTTTTGTAAAAGGTTCGTTGAAGTGAAGATAAAGTTCATTGATATTCTGAAGACGTCATTTTTCCAAACTGACATTTATTGAACTTCAATTCAAAAGGGAAGATTGTTTGGGCTAAGTTAGTTATCATTGATTTGCGCAAGACCAAGTAATTCGAGCTACTTTGCAACTTTAATACGAAGGGGGAGATTGTTAGGGTTAAATAGTTTATTGTATTAAAGTTGGGAAATTATAGTTAAGGGATTAAATGTGTAAATACCGAAAGGTATATAAAGTAGGTTTACTTTATGTTTAACCTAGAGTTCAGATTATTCTTAACCTAAGGTAGCCGTACGTTCTCTATAATCGACATTCATCTTATTAATCAATCAAGTCGACTACGTGATTCATTCATATTTGTTTGTGTTCGTGTTTGATTGTGATTAATATTGCACTTGTACTTGTACTAAAAGTATTGAATAAATAAATTTAGCTCAACATTTTCTGTAAGAATGTGATTGGTTTTCTTATTTTGTTATGATCATATGATGTTTAGTTTGTACAATCTTCCATGTTTGTTCATAATCGATCAAGGCAAGACCATTTTCGACCGTTCTCCCAATCGTTTTCTCAGTCGTCTTCCAAAAATTACAGGTATCACAAAATATATGTACACATTATCAATCAAACACTTGTATTTATTAAATTGAAAATTTGAATTATACGGATTTTTTGGTCTTGCTCGGCGTTCTTGTTTGGTTCAAGATTCTTGATTGAGTTACTCTTTTACACCGTTGTAATACTAATATTATATGAAACTTGTAGCTGTTTAGAATATCTCGTGAAAGCACAAGATATTTCATTTTTTTAGAGAAAAAAATAATAGAATTGTTCATGTGTAATTTTTTATTAACTGAAATATTGTAATTTTGTTTTGTTAAATTATGAATTTTAGTTAGTTGTTGCATTAATATTTTATTTATGGTTTACAAGAAAATTTCACATCTCGCTGCATTGCAGCAGGTACATGACTAGTATATGATAACTAATATTCAATACATAATCTTAACTTTTATTATAATAATAATAACCGTAGGATGCTGAATCATTACCGGAGAGAATGCAACTCCGACTTACGTGGATAAGAGTACTGCCGATAGCCCAGTATCTGAAGAAAAAAACTTTCACAAACGTGTCGGGAGTCCTATTGACTTGAACCGTGATCTCGAAGAAATTTATGATGCAGATGATATCATTAAAGGTTCTGCCACGAAGTTAAAAATCCCAAAAATTGAGAAATGATTTATAAATTCGTGTTTGGCAACTTATTCGACAACCTATTTTATTCATTTAATTTGTGTTTACATAGCTACTAAAAAATTCTGGCTTTTTATATTATTTTTATGAAAGTATCATGTTTTCATCGTTGTTGATAATTTGTTCTATGATATTTGACTACCGACATTCAAACTATGCCGACACATTTTTTATTCTATCGATATTATTAACCATTTCCAAACTTTTAATTTACACCGATATTACATATATGTCTTATATTGATTAACTTTTGTATTAGTAACTTTTTTGAAAGAACCCCACTATCATAAATCTGTGATTTATAATTTACCATTTCTAAAAATTATATTTAACTTTATTTGTACATTTATAGAAAAATCTTTATAAAAAAACACTTTATTTAATCAGATGTTTGTTAAGGATATATAATTTATATTTATTTAAAATATAAACTTACCGATACTACATATATCTGAAATATCCAATACCATTTATTTCAACATAATAAACTTAGTATGTTCACTTATTGATTATAAATTATTTAAACTTTATATGATTATCAACAACCATTATTAATAAAAAATTTATTTTTCATATTTACCAATGAAAATCAATACTTATAGCTAAAAACCAACTTAAATGAGGGAGATTTCATTAAAAAAAACCATCAAAAATACATCTGCATTTAACTTGATAATATTCACCATAAAAGTAAAAAAATAAAAAATTTGCAGATGATCCCCCAAACAACAAAATCAAGAACCACATATGAGTTTCTAATGTTGGACGTTGAAGTGCTCAACTGCCCTGCAAGTGCATGCATTGTTTATTGCATGTAGATTTTGCCTCAATGTCTGATTATCAAGCTGAGACATCATCGAGAGCTTCACTGCAACGTCATGTTTTTCTTTCAGCTCCTTCTTCTCTTTTCAAAGCTTCTCCACTTCTCGTTTCAGATCAGGCATATTTTTTAGCAGGTTCACTTGATATATGACAAGGAGGTTGGTATACGATTCAGGATAGGTGTGATTTTCTGTTGCAGAAACGGCTGATGATGAAGAAAAAGCCATTTTCAAATATGAGAATGTGTTAGTGCAAATGAGAAGATAAGTTCTAATGATTTGGTTTAGGCTTTATTTATATACGAAATAAGTAGAAAATAATTTAGTGACTCTTTAGGTTAACATAGACCGACGGTAGAGTAATGATTACACTAATTAACATTTTTTTAAATATTTTAAAATTAGTACTTATCCTAAAATTAGAGAACTTTATAAAATTTATTGAATTACAAATACGAATACCGATGTGCCTACCGATTTTATTTAGTGCCGATGTATACACTTATACAATTGGTTGCCGACATTTTTACCGACATCCCTTCCTACCGATATTACTTCTTTTTATTTTTTCTTTACGTTGTATGAATTTAAAAATTAAATTTTTTACATTGATTAGATTTTCGTGTTATGAGTATCATTGTCAATTTCCAATAATTTTAATTATGTCCATCACATTTTTATTAATATTAGCACTAATCCTTAAAATATTCAACTTCAAAAAATTAAATTTTTTACATTGATTAGATTTTCGTGTTATGAGTATCATTGTCAATTACCAATATTGCTACCAATTAGCATACCGATATAATACGTTGCCGATATGTCTACCAATATTACTTCTTACTTATATTAGCTCCTTTATTTTTTCTTTACTTCATATGAAATTTAAAATTTATATACTTACATTAATTACATAATTACATATTCATGTTATGATTATCAATGTCAATTTCCAATATATTTAGTTATGTGCATCATATATTTTAACATACAAATTGTGACCGACGTCAGCAATGTCATGTCATGCATCATGAAGATATATAAGAAAGTCACTTAGGGTGCGTTTGGTACATGGGACAGGACAGGACGGGATAGAACTTCATGTCCCACGTTTGGTGCAACATGGGACAGGACAAGAATTCACTATCCCACGTTTGGCGCGACATGAGACATGGACATGACTGGGACAATGTGGGACAGAGTGGGACAAAAAAGGCTTTTTCTTGTTCTACCAAAATAGGTGGAACAAGATGGGACAAGAATGAGACAGAAAATCAAATATCACTAATCTACCGCCATTTGATATATAACCTTAATATGGTATTTGTTTTAATGGTCAACACCACTAGTCACGACCGCCGGTACCGCCGACGACCATGGGTAGCCACAGTCGGCCACCAACCACCATCATCCAATGCCACTACCACCACTATCGTTGGCCATCTCCACCTACTCCTTTAGAACAACAACACCTCCTCCACTACCTCTACAACCACCGTCGGCCACCAACCACCACCGTTCATTGCTACCACCACCACTATCACCGTTCATCGCTACCACCACCACCATCACCGTTCATCGCTACCACCACCACCACCACCGTGGCCACCTCACCTCCACCATAACCACTACCACTGTCGATCACCACCGTCACCGTTATCTACCATCTTCACAACCACCATCCATTGCCACCACCACTACCACCGTTGGCCATCTCCACCTCCTCCTCTACTACACCAAACTTCTCTTCCACCTCCACAACCATCGTTGGCCACCGACCACCATCATCCATCTCCACCACCACCATTGTGGGCCACCTCACCTCACCTCCACCATAACCAACACCACCGCTGTGGGCCACCTCACCTCCACCATAATCACCACCACCGCCGGCCACCACCACTACCATCTTAAGTCATCTATAATCGGCATCGGCCACTGATCACCGTCTCCTATCTCCGCCACCAATACTACCATCAGAATAAAGCATAATTTATTATTTTTACAATTTTGTTACTACAACTTTCATTTTTTTTGATTAACTTATTTGTTATAATTGCTTATGTTATTTCCGGATGTTATATTCAAATATTTCATAAATATGTATAATATAAAAGTTAAAATCATTGTATTTTCCAAGAAGGGCTTTGATATTCTAACATTTTCATCTAAATTATCGTCATCATGAATCATTATTGATAATTAATCAATAATCATTATTAATCATTTACAACATATCTTTATTCTCATTTGAAGATTTAAGTTGTTACAAAAATATTATTATTATTATGAATTATGAATTTCGAGTTAAAAAATTGATATTATGACTGCTACATAGGCCTGGCGTGTCACATCCATCGTCATTGGTTACGTATACTTGCAAAGCCCTTTCACCTTCTATTTTTATGATAACATTATTTATCGTTCAATTTTAGTCATTCATATATTGCTGTTTGTTTTTGTCGATAATATATTGTAATGGAAATATTCCTTTAATTTTTAGTATAAAATTAATATTATTATATGCCGATACATTAACCGACAACATTTATTCATTAATATTTCCGAACTAATTTCTGACATAATTTAAAAAAAAAATTGAATTAGTTATTAACTTTTGGAATTATTTTCAAAGATTAAAAGATTTTCTTAAACTATTATAATGATATACTCGCAAAGCTCGGACTGTTTCATTAGTAATAAGTTATAGAATTTAAAATTTTAGTCTACAAGTTTCCTTAATAGAAAAAAATGACGTCATCCACGTATTTTGGTTAGATAATGGAGTCGCCGGTTATAGCCTACGCAACTCTATTTGCTTTTTCCACCCGTCCTTTTAACTTTCTTTTTCATGATTAACTTTTAACCTAATCCATTCGTATTCCTCATATAAAACTGACATTCGGATAATATTTGTCATTTTTACAATATCATCTTCTTCGACTATCTTCATTATCTCCTAAACCTGCAATTATTCACCAAACACAAATGACACCCTCCAAAACTGATTCTGATGCACCACTTAAGATCGAAGATCTTGTATTTCCTCATTGCAATCATATTGCTCGATTCAGTCATGATACTAAACACCCCCAATTCAACGTCGTCGCCCCTTTTTCTTCAAAGGTCTCCTCTGCAATACGCATTTACCCATAAACCAAAGATGAGTAAGTTTTTACTTGGAAATTTTTGGGTATCTTGTAAGTATAATGAATCTACAAAAGAGGTAATTGCTTCTGTTCTTACCAAGATGATTTGGTTTTCAATGTTGAAGATGTTCGCCGGATTCTTCATCTTCCGACATTCGATAGTTATGCCGAATTCCCTCTTGGTCATGAACAAGAGCAGGTTGTTCAGACCATAAACTATATTAAGGGCCCCAAATATAGAAGTCCGTCTACTCTTCTTCCCGTCAAACGGGGAGGGATATGGAACTTTTTTTTCATCCATATCATCCAGTGTCTTAGTCAGAAGACAGGTGGTTATGACCAATCTCCTTCTAATATATCCGAACTCGCACATGCATTGATATTCCGCGGACCAATTGATTTCGCAAAATACTATTTTTCCGAAATGGTGAAGGCAATTCGTCCTCAGAAACGGCACAAGTACCTTATCAGAAGACTAGTGGTTATGACCAATCTCCTTCTAATATATCCGAACTCGCACATACATTGATATTCCGCGGACCAATTGATTTCGCAAAATACTATTTTTCCGAAATGGTGAAGGCAATTCGTCCTCAGAAACGGCCACAAGTACCTTATCAGAGGTTCTTTTCTATGATCATTATGGAAAAACTCGGTAAAAAGATATTAGCCCAAGAATCAATTCAATTTGATATTCAACCACCACAAATCGGCAAGAATGTGCTCAATAAAAAAGACAATGGCACTAATAACTCTCTTGCACAAGGTATTTTCCCCAAAATTGTAATTTACTTCGTTCGAATACAATAACAACCTTTTTTATTATTCAAAATTATCTAAGTCGTTTATTATATGTCATCAGTTATGCTTGCATTCGCCGAAAGTACAAGTTTGGCTTAGACCGATGTTATACCCTTAATCGAACTCCGTTATACTGATCGCTTTTCTACCGAATGATCCGATTCAAACCGATCGAGTTAAGTCGGTGGTGAAGAATAGGAAAACTCTTAAATCCAACGTTTCGAAAAAACATTGTCACTCCTCATCTCCTATTAATTCCTCACCAAAGAGGCAAAAGAAAGGTACAATAGAAACTCTTTCCCAAAACATTAACGAAACAAAAATAAATGTTGATGTTAAAACAGCCGGAAATATGTCGACTATTCCCGAAAAGTCGGCAGGGATTGACTCAGTTTCAAATTCGGCAATCGAATATGAAAAAAGCATTGCCGATGATTCAGACTCATTCATCGAGGTTGACAATCTTCAAGATCTTGAACCCTTCGTGGAACAGATCGATGAAGTAGACGGACTTGAAGATACGGATTTATATCTTCAACTTTTGATTCGGAATTCAAGCAATTTTGATGACGAACATACTGAGAAAGACAAAAACCCCTATCAGAGTCATTTTAATGCGGAAGTGTCAACACCTTTTTTACCGCCATTGCCATCCGAAACACCACCCAGAATTCCAACTCCAAAGGTTAATCAAAAAATATCCGTATCCAGGTTAATCAGAAAAAAAAATTCCAACTCCACCATCGTCTACACCTCCAAAGATACCATCTCCTATTAGATATTTTTCAATACTACCTAACCAGCTACATAAAAAGGATGTCGTCGATGTAACTGAATTGATGCCTAAGCATGACACAAAAATCCCGACACAGGAAAATATTTTTTCCTGAAAATCGAATGATGAATGAAGCCTCTACCTCTCATTCCATCTAGGGGTGGCAATTCTCGACACGACACGAACCCGACACGAAAATAAACGGGTTAGGGTTGAAGTTTCTGACCCGTCAACCCGCAAACCCGCCAAATAAACGGGTCGTGTTCGGATTGACCCAAACGGATCGCGGGTTGACCCGCCAACCCGCCAAGAAATATATATTTTTAAAAAATATTTTATGTTTTAAGTTTTTAATTAAAATTATCAAAATACTGAAATTGAAATAGGTTTTGCCTTATGTTATATCAATTTATCGCTTCCATTCCATTAGACTCTAGATCACTTCCATCAACGGACCTCGTCTCCTACAGCTCAATAACTCTGTCGGACGTCGCACACTCACACCTCGAACTCGTCTCTTCCTGTTCATACTCGGCAAGTAAGGGCCTTTTCGTTAATCTTTAACCCTAACAGCCGTTCGTATGAACCCTAACAACTTCCTGTTCAAATCATTATTGCTGCAACTAGTTATGGCTAACAATGGTGTTGTCAATTGCGTATGAACCCTAACAATGGTGCTGTCAATTCTGTTAATTTGGTTTAGTGTTGGCTTCAAATCATCCCTTTGCTTACAATTTCTACACATGATGCAAGCCTGCAACTAGTGCTACTGTTTGCCATTTTTCCTCTTTCTTTTAGAAAAAATCAAAAACAGAAGAGGGGAGTAAAGTAGGCACTGTATTAAATCATAAATGTTAATGTGTTTGATTGATTTTTGGGTGACCCGCCAACCCGTTTATGACCCACCAACCCGCCAACACGCGAATGACCCGCCAACCCGCGCATGTGCGGGTTAGGGTTGCGTATCTCGACACGATTAGCTAAACAGGTCGTGTCCGGGTTGACCCTTCCTGACCCGCCAATCCGCCAACACGTGACCCGCCAACCCGAACACGACCCGATTGACACCCCTAATTCCATCAGCAATACTACGTTAAGTTCTGAAATTTCTGAATATATTGCCAACATCGATCGACAACTAAGGCTTTTGGGTGCTCAAACCGCTGCATTACAGCATTCATTTGACCAATTTTGTGGTATGCTTGGTCATCGGGTCAATAACCTTCAGATGCAGAAGGAGAATGAGGATCAAATAGGTTCACGCCTTGATGGTCTAGTTGAGGTCACAGGGGACCTTTTTAAATTTCTTAAAGCTTAGATCCATGAGGTAGACCGTATTCAGACCGATTTCTACAAGGTTCTTGATGCATTAAGTAGAGACGTCACGAACATGCCTTCCATTTTGCTAACGTCACTTGAAAAGGTTCAATATTCATTCAATCGACAGGAGAGTTCACACGTTGATGTACTATCGCCAAGTAATGCCCTCAAAGCAGTATCTGATGCACGTGACGCCGACATTAGAAAGATACTTTGGAAGATGCGTTCTTCTACCGATAATAGAGCTCCTACTAGATCATCTTCTCAAGCCGATGTGAATAAACAAATAATGGAGTCACTTGCATCCCTTCATAAGAAAGTTGATTCGATGGAAAGTCATCTCACCAATCCTCCCGACATCGACGTCAATGCTACGGATTTCCTATTTGGTCCTCATGAGCGAGAAACGCTCAAAACGGTATAAAACCTATGCGTAGTTCAAGCTGCTGAACTGAATGCATTGCTCCTATCATCAAACGACTCTCAACCCTCCCAATACAATCCTTCAACATGCAAAACATAAGTCGTCACAAAAGTCCCACAAAGCCGTTGACGTTCAAGTTCAATACCATCAAGGCTCACCGAATTCAATTCATGATATTGAGGTTAATGATAATGGACAGAATGATAATGAAGTTACCGAACTTCAATTTAAGGAATCTGAAGGAACCGGGGTACATTCTGGTGAGGAACATCCGATTGAAACTGATGAACGGGCCACCGATGTTCTCGCCGAAGAAGTGAAACAACTTGTTGAGGTTCATGCTGAAACGACTTAGAGTAAAAGTGGTGCAGCTAAGGACAAAGGAAAGAAAATAATGTCTGCTGAAGAAATAGCTATCGAAGAGAAAAGAACGAAAGAAAGATGAGCGTAAGTGTGTATTTATCAAGCCTGAAGATCGTTTGAAACTTAAAACTCTAAAAGAGGTTGGTGATGATTTGGGAATTTCCGAGAATGAGAGAGAAGAATGTTTTAAGGCTCAGCAAGTGCTTGATGCCGATTAAAGACTTGTTATACAAATTGTTGAAGAAGAAGCCAAAGCTTCAAACGACCAAGATCCGACTGCTTTGCAAAAGTCTGTGCTAATAAATGCCGAAAAAATAAAAGAGAAAATGAAGGAAGCGCGCATTAATTGGTACAATAAAAGAATTCTTCACGGTCTATGAAATCAAAGATAACTCACGTCCAGATTTTTGACCGAAGTATTGGTCGAGGATGAAAAAAAAATATTTTTGGAAACTTCAAGGGATAATGGTTATTCCAGCAGAGATAAGCTTTCACTAATCCACAACTTTGGTCTTGGAGAATGGATGGAACTGTTTCCTTTGGTTGATAAAAGCAAGAGCCAATACAAACAAATAGTTAAAAACTATATCATTAAGCTTATTAAAAAGCTCACAACGATACGAAAGAGTTATCGTCTGCCAACGGTTCCTGCCGATGTTGAGTTTCTCAAACAACTTCAAGAGAGCACTTCTTCCACCACAGGGAGATCTACATCAAGAAGGAAAAAATCAAATTTTCAACAGATTGCCGAAACTATGCAAACTCCAGATTTTTCTGAACTTGATTTGTCTCTTCCAACCGTTGTTCCACATCCGGAAGGTACCGTAATAACAACTCCTGAATATGGAATTTTTTTTCAAGATTCGCTTCAAAATCATATGTTTTTCAGGGCGAAAGAAATTCTCATTGCTTATACCACCTTTCTGAAAGTCATACTAGTTTTAGTTCCAAATTTTGTTGCGCGGTGCCATTGTACGAAAGTATTAGTGAGGAACTTAAAAAACGCAAGAAAGGTTGATGTACCAAGTTTACTAAATTGTAACCGATCAATTTAATGAATGTTATGTCTTTTTTCATTCCATCACATAGTTTATATAAATTCCTACGTATGTTGTTATACTTGTTATAAATGCTGAAAAATATTACTCATCTCGAATTATACGTACTCAATTATAACCTGAAATTAGTTTTTTTTATTTGATAATTTTATAAAAAAATGACGTTCAAAGAATACCAAATTAAATTGTCATAAGATTACAAAAAGACTTCATTAACTGTTTACTTATAATGTAGTGTCACATTAAACGATACCAACTTATGATCTAATTATATTTGTATTTAATTTTTTAAATATAACTTATGAAAAAATAATTAATTTTTTAAAATACTGTCTTTATGAATTAAAACAAATAATATGATTCACTTATAAATTAAATTTGTTAATTTAACAATTAGGTTTTTTTTGTTGACAATTATCATACTTCTTATTAATTTTAAAAAAAATCAAAATGCTAATACCGTTTATAGTAATCCCAAAAAAATTGGGATTTACCTACAACATTATATCAAATTAAACATATTTGATTACAAATATTTATTCATTATTCTATTTTAGTTTTCAGAATATATTTATAAACAATTTTTCATTCAAATAATCTTTTCTAACTTCATGCTTTGAAGTAATTTTTTTCCCTCCAACTATTCATCTCGTAAATAATATATTAACCCAACCGGGCACTATCAATCCGGCAAACATGATCTACTGCGACATACTTCCAATTCACTGACATTTGGATCTCATGTAAGCACAATATTTTAATATGTGCTATATATATTAATACTATATTCTGAAGTTAATGTCTTTAAAATAAAGTTTTACTTATTTTTTTTGATGTTTTAATTTTCCAGGACCTATGATCTAACATGCAATATAATTGTTCTAAAGAAAAGAGAAAGTTGTGTATGTATCTGCATTAAATTACTTATAGTTTTTTATTTCATTTATAAGAATTTAATTTTTGTTTATTGTGGTTGGTAATCATCTATCTAAACGTGAAGTAATATCTTCAACAAATTTCCCTTCTGATTCAGAAAAATGTCGACGAAGTTAAAAATTCTGTATATCAACATAACACCGTTCATCCTTCTTTGACAAATATACTCATAAGAAGTTTTGTGTTTGATATTTCAAATATCAAATCCAGTGTCTTCTTCTGTAATCCGGTCACATTAACCAAATCAACATCAATTGAGCGAACTTCTGATTTTGTAAAGCTAAGATCAGGAAACATAAGCTCAGAAGGGAGTCAGAATATTTATCTAATATACATACAGTCGACATCATCGAAAATGAAGGATTAGGTAACATCAACACCACACAAACCTAATACATTAATTTTCTCATGGTTAGCTTTTATTGATAAATTAGTGTATAATGATATTATGTCATTACTATAATTGTAACATAACCTATATTTGAATATTATATAACAATATTATTTTATGAATATTATTGTAATATTATGTTCCTGGTATAATTTTATTTTATTTTAAATTACCCCGTGTATAAACTAGTTTAATAATAAATATATAATATTACAGGAACAGGTACAAGGGGTGTATCAGGGATCACGTTACCAACCCCCGTTTATATTATATAATGTTATGAAATTCACTGTAATATTTTTCATAACATTTTATATTTTCTGATTTTCACAACTTTTTATCCATTTTTTTCATAACGAGCTTGTTCCATTTGATCATCAATGATATGAAATGTATTATGAAATGGAGAATGTTATGAAATGGATCATGAAATGCACGGTTTTGATTGGGGTGCACGGGGTGTAACTTTTAACTGAGGTGTAAAAGAATCGGACTCTATATATTATAATTATAAACAAACTAAATATTTATTTTTATGAGTTAAATTCAAATTTGGTCCCTGTGGTTTACAAATTATAACGGATAAGGTCCCTGAATGATTTTTATAACGAATAGCGTTCCTGTGGTTTTCATTTTATAACACGTAAGGTCCCTTCATCTAATTTTTCCGTTAAATATAACATTTTTAACATAATTTCTTTCTTTTTCCATTTTTCAAACCATATGGACCAAATCTGTAATTTACTCTAAACTATATACATATATTTATATTTTATGTATTGTATAATTTTATTCGCATTTCATTAATTATATAAATTACATATTTTGTTAATTGTATAATTTTCTTATTTAATAAATTACACTACATATTTATAGGCACCTTATAATTTTATTTAAAAAATATTTATACTTTATATATTTATTATATATTATGTTTATCTTTTATAAAATTTATTTTGTATTTATACTTATATATAAGTTATAAATAATTTTATAAAATGTATCGAATGTTCAATTTATGTTAAAAACACTATCAGTTCATTATACAAATTATATACATATATGGAAGATTCAAATAAATAAAATAAATACAAATATAAAATATAAATACAAGTACAAAGAAAATTCTATAAAATATAAATATAATATAAGATCTTTGGTTGATTTACAACCGGATGAAGAGTACAAACTCGTACAAGGCAATGTAAAAATAATTTTTTTTTCATCATATGCTATGATTTAAGATGTTATTACACATATGTTTGTTTCATAATGTAAAGTTTCACATGTATTTATTTTCATAAGTTAAAAGTTTATCATATATTTGTTTCATAATATAAAAGTTTACATGCATTTTTCACATGTAACTTTTTCATAAGGTGAAACAAACATATATATAATAACATCTTAGATCATAGCATTTGATAAAAAAAAAATAATGAAAAAAATTATTTTTATATTGGTTTGTGAGTTTGTAACCTTTATCCAGTTTGTAAATGAACTGAGATTTATAATATAATATAATCTTAAATATACAAAAAATTATTAATCTATAGATATAAATATATACAGTAAATATAATATAAAAGTTAAATTCAAACATGTACAACATCGATGTCATCAAGATGATTCTCCTGAAAATCTACCGTCTAACCTTCGTTACCATCTCTATTCACTTCATATATGTATATCTATGAATTATTAATTATTTGTATATTTAAAATTATATTACATCTATATTTTATAAAAAAATTATATTTATATTTTATATTTTTATATATTTTATGTATTTAAATATTTCATGCATGCAATTTGTATCTTGACATGATTTAATGTTTATAGCATAAATTGGATCTTTCATATATTTTATTAAATTATTAACATTTTATAAAATATAAATGTAATATATTATATGAATATACAAAAAAAAAAATTATAAAATATAAATGTAATATAATTTATAAAATATGAAAATTATATAATTGATAAAATAGGCAATTTATATAATTAATGAAATAAAAATATAATTATACAATACATAAAATATAAATATATGTATATAATTTAGAGTAAATTACAGATTTGGTCCATGTGGTTTGAAAAATGAAAAATAAAGAAAATATGTTAAAAATGTTATATTTAACATAAAAGTTAGATGGAGGGACCTTATGTGTTATAAAATGAAAACTACAGGAACGTTAAAAAATCATTGAGGGACCTTATCCGTTATAATTTGTAAACCACAGGGACCAAATTTGAATTTAACTCTTATTTTTATCATTCAAATTATTAAATATATAAAAATGTATAGATTAAATTGTTTTTGTCTCTCTAATTTGTGTCATTCGAGTTAATGTATTTTTTGTAATGTAAACTTTATTAATTTAACATTTGTCATTTTTATTTTTACGAATCTTTATTAAATTAATTAATTACTAATTATTTATTATTATAATATATATTTATAAATTATAATTATTGTTATTTTAATGTAGGGTTCATAAATTTGGTTTTTTTTAGAGTATGGTTGAAGTTGATTTTTTTTTGTTGATGGATACACCAAATTTGATGTTTTTGGTATTATTTTTTTGATGTTATGATTGAAGATGGTCTAATGGGATGTTTCGCATTCCAACCCAAATCCATATGCTACAACCAACAAATAAAAAAAAGCCCCAACCAAGAAATCAGAAAAGTGAAAAAGCAAAAAAGTCTGTTTTTACAAAAGGACGTTTTTTAGGCTCGAAAATCCCGTAAATTTATTGATTTCTCCTTTTAAAGTTAAAAATTAAAAATAATTTTTTTTTGAAGAATTCTGATATCACTGAATTTTAACACACATTCAACTCTTATTTTGACCATTAGACCTTGATAATTTGAATTTGTTTTAAATTAGGGTGACTCATGAACTTATATTCATTTCAATTCACTAAGATATAATAATGCATGTGCTACTCTATAAAGTAGAAAGAATAGGAATATGATACACCTAAGTATGTTTATGACGTGATTTGCAAAAAATAAAAAAATTCGATATTCTTTCTTTTTGGATTTATTTTAACTTTAAAATGAGAGATTGATAAATTTATAAACCTAAATTAAACCAGTAAAATGATAAGTTGGATATCGCTCTTTTTTATGGTGACAATGGTTCAATCAATTTTTCGTGTTATGTGAATTCACATGTGTCATGAAGATTAATTACTTAAATTATCGGTTTAAGTTGAAAACTACAGTAATTAATACGAAAAGTTATCTATTACAAATGACACTATTTTAAAAGTTTTGTATTCGAAAATTCATGAAATTAGATAATAAAGAATAAAATATAACTTTTGTAAAAAACCACGATCATCCCTAATTAATCATTACTAACCCATATGTTCCTCAATCCCAATTTTATTTCAAATATTTTTTATGCAACACATATTGTTTAATGATAGAATCATAGAAACATGAAATCGATCCAAGACACACAACCTATGTGTATCCTAAATAACTGTATTCACACCTAAATTAACATCTAAACTATTGTGTATGGTATGGAAAGGAATGCCAACGGATTATCTTTGTATTGCCAATCAATCCATATATTCAAACATATGAAAATTTCAAACATTAAATCATTAAACAATAATATCAGACAAATATTGTTCCTAAGAAAGATTTTGCAGTTTTACAATGTTGATTCAAAACGCCGATAAAAAAGTAGAATTTGATTCATTCAAGTCAAATGTATCATTTCCAAACCACTGTCGTCCCATGTAATATATTGTGTTTGGCACGATTGGGGGAAACCAACGGACTATCCTCTTATTACCAAATGATTTCAATAAATTTAAACGTGCAAATACTTACAAATTCATCAAAACTAAACAATTCAAAACCAAAGCAAATATGTTACAACTGGTCTCAATGGAAGAATTCATATGCTTGTACATTAAAATCAAGATAAACTGAATAAGATCCAAATGAAATAAAAAAACACCTCGGGTTTCACTTTTGGAACAATCGCGATATGCGCTTAACCTACTATCTTTTTCGAAATCAAGTTTGTTGCCTCTTCAATCTTCATCTCCATTGCACAAAATCAAAGAAAATGATAAAAGAAAACCAATAGTGACAGCAGAAACCGATGCCTTCTCTCTCAACGATACCCCTCCACTGCACTCTTTTCTTCCCTTCTCTTTTGTAATTTTTGAAGACCTAAAGTGATCTAGAATGGCTAATTGCTAAGGGCTTGGACTCCAGACCATCATTATCCTCGTGCATGGCTTTATCTAATCCGCTCATGATCTTTTTTGGAAAATATTTGTCCAGTTTTGCTTTTATGTTTTCGTGCCCATCTCCGAATTTGCATTCCTCGACATATTCAACTAGAATCACATCAAACGTAAATAAAACTACATAAAATCCACAAATTAAATAGCTATTATGTATATTTTTTCATAATTAAAGTATAAACGATAATATTTATAATATTGTCATCGTCAAAAAGGTAAAAGTAAATAATAAATAATATTAGAATAATAACATTATAATTCAACGGGATGTATGCTAATGCACCATGAAAGAACCCCTTTGGAACTTGAGTGCTCACTACAACATGGATTCCTTCTATCCTAATGGGTAATCTTTGAATTTAAACAAAAAGCATGTATTCTTAAGTAAGATTTTGCATAAAAAACTAAAAAAGAACATAGTGGATTTTTGCACTTGGCTAATGTGCTCAATTGTGCATCTTAACCTACTCTTATTCTAAAATATTTTACTTAAAGAAGATGACAAAGGACATAGTAAAGAGCTTGCTCATCAAAAGAGGAAATAAAATATAAAAGAATGTATCTTTGATAAATTACCCATATGCCAAATCAATCAACCAAACAATTCTTTATGAAGAGTGGGCATATTTACTTTTGTCTTCTCATTATTAAGTAGATGATCCTATCCAATTTGATATACACGTGCACAAGTCCCACCTTATATGCATGTTATACTAAGGGAGATAACTTTACTTTTAAGTACTTCCAAAGATTAAAAGAGAGAGACATAAACACAATAAAATTTAAATTTATGAAACTTAACATAATCTAATAAGAGGTAAGTAGGGTGTTAATCTTCATAAAAAGTCATTGATTTAGTTAATTGTTTGCGTTATTTTGATTTCTATGGATGTCACATAAATTTTCAATTAAGCTAAAGCTATCCTTTTTTTTTTGAACGTCAGCGATATTTTATTAAAAAAACTAGCAAAACGTTATAACAAACAATTACATAGAGGAAATAGTTAGGAGAGGATTATGAAGACAATCCACTCAATTAATATAAAATTTGTTACTTCTATTAGAAACCAAAAATACGTCTGAGTCACAAATTTTTTGTAAAAGATATCCGCCTTCTTTACCTTGGTTTCTCCAAAGATGGTCACATTCCAGAACGACCATATGTACCTAATAAGGGTTAAGGGCGGTTTAGTCTTATTCTATTTAAACTGCCAAGTGTGTTCCAGCTGTGTTAACGTTTGTTTTACCATACCATAGTTAAGAGTTTTCTTTTCTAATCATAGTTTGGTTAGAACTCTTGTATAAATAGAGGGTTTGTGTGAAATAAAGAAGACCAAGAAATCTCCTAAATCTCTCTCGATATTATGGTATCAGAGTGCTCGTTCTGCGCCTAATTTTTTTTCTTTCTCTGATAATCTTTTCTATAATCAATTCGTTTCATCTACAAATGGCAGATCCGATTTCAGCCATCGATGATCGTCTTCATCCTTACTTTCTTCACCATTCTGACAATCCTGGATTGATGCTTGTTTCACAAGTATTGACTAGAGATAACTATTCCTCATGGAACAGAGCAATGAAAATTGCACTCGATGCCAAAAATAAGACTAGATTCTTAGACGGTTCGCTGAGTAAGCCAGATGAGAAGGATTCAGTCTTGCTTAATGCGTGGATGCAAAATAACAGTATAATTATGTCTTGGATTCTCAATTCGGTATCAAAAGAAATTTCAGCAAGTGTTATGTTTGCTGAAACCGCACATGATATTTGGTTAGATCTACCGGATCGATTCAAACAGAGTAATGGACCAAAGATCTTCAAAATTAGACGAGAGATTATGATGTTGACACAAAATCAAGACTCGATTGCAGTGTATTTCACTAAAATAAAATCACTATGGGAAGAACTTGCTAATTTTCGTCCTCACTGTTCTTGTAGCAAGTGTGAATGTGGAGCTGTAAAATAAATTGACAAATATTTCCCCAATGAACACATTCTAAATTTTCTGATGAGCCTAAATGACTCTTTTGCTCAAATTAGGGCTCAGATTCTTTTAATGGAGTCGTTGCCTTCAATAAATCGTGTGTTTTCCCTAGTGGTTCAAGAAGAACAACAAAGAAGCATTACATCTCTAGAACAACACAGAACCATGACATTCAATGCAAGTGTAAATTTCAGAAAACCTAGTCTGAATTCAGTCATGCATGGTAAGTCAAACAATCGTGATAGACCTTATTGTACTCATTGTAAAATGCAGGGTCACATCGTCGATAGGTGTTATAATGTTCACGGCTATCCAATCGGATATATAGCAAAATCAAAGATGAATGATAGTGAATCCGGAAACAATTCATCTAAAGGAGATCTGAGCATTTTGCTTAAAAGATTATCTATTGTTCAACGCCAACAGTTGGTGAAGGCTTTATCATTCCAAACACATTCAACAAATGTTGTTGTCACAGGAGAAACTGATGCAAAAAATGAGTTGACAGGTACATATTACTTGTTATCTTTTTATTTGCAAAATATTTCACCACAAGATTGGATAATTGATTCTGGAGCTGCTCGACACTATGTCACGATCGTGCAAGTTTTGTTAATACAAAGGAGATACACGGAATCACAGTAACCCTTCCAAATAATATTGTTCTTCGGGTTTATCTTATCGGAGATGTGGTCATTAAAGGAGTTCTCATTCTACATGATGTGCTATATGTTCCTCATTTCAAATTGAATTTATTATCTGTTAGTGCTATTACAATGCACAAGAAGTTCACAGTTCAGTTCATGTATGAACATTTCTTGATTCAAGAAATGCAGTGCAAGAGAACGATTGGAATTGTTAGGAGATATCGAGGCCTATACGTTTTGGAAGTACATGATGAATCATCAAGCAGAAGTGAAAGTTCGAGTTCTTTGCCGTTTACTGCAAGTGTGAATCATTTCTCAATGGAGGTTTGGCACAAACGCTTTGCTCATCCAAGCAATAAGGGTCTTAGCAAAATAAGGTCCTTATTGAATGTAAAGGACACAGTTGTTGTGACAAATAATACTTGTTTAGTTTGTCCATTAGCTAAACAAAAACATTTATCATTTCCTTCAAATGGAAATCTCTATAGTAATATTATTGATTTGGTTCACTGTGATGAATGGGACCCATATCGTGTTTCTGCTTATATGGGACATCGATGTTTTGTGACAATTGTAGATGATTGTAGTAGATTTACTTGGGTATATTTACTCAAACATAAATCTGATGTTATACAAGTTATACCAAGATTTTATGATATGATCTGTATACAATTTGACAAAAATATTAAGGCCTTTCGAATTGTAACGACCACAATTCCAAAACAAGAGAATATTCCATACTATTGCTCTAAACTACCAATTGTCAAACATAAATGGTCCCAAAGTAAACTTAATCTCAAATGTTTGCAGCGGAAAAATAAAACTAACTACTGAGATTATTACAATTCAACTACTAAACTGGGTAACTAACTATACAAGTAGTGCCTCACATCTAGCTCTCTAAGCTCACAACTTTCCCTTCCCTTTACTCGAGCTTTCTATCATATGCCTTCCTGAAAATGGTTTTTAGTTTATAAAAGAGAGGGTCAAAAGGCCTAGTGAATTCCCAAAAATAACAGTTAATATGCATGACAGTTATAAGAGAAAACGGGAGTCATGAATATCAACTCACACTTTAAAACACGCTTTTCATGTACATGTTGCAACGACATTTCATGCTTTAAGTCACACACACCATGACTATTAAATGGGCACACATCGCCCAAACAATTAGCCACACACACTGTGACAATTAAATGAGCACACACCGCCCAAGTTGAATGATTTAAAACATTTCAATTTAAAACATTCATTTTATAAAAAGAGTACACGAAGGGAACTCACCTGAATTGCCAAGACGCTTACACACTTCCAACTACGATCCCACAAACCGGACACCTGATTTAGATGAATTAACTATAAGTTAATGACCCAATTATACTTCCACACATCCTACCTATAAACCCCTTAGGCTAGGACATCACTTAACCCACTTAAATAACTTTTAAGCAAAATCTTACTTTTGCTTGCAGCGCGACATGAAGCCGCGGGCCAAGTCGCGGGACTCACTGTTTGTCCTGCACTTTCCTGCACGAACCAAGGAACCACCAAAACATCCATTCTACCAATTTCCAGCCACAAAACTGGCATAAATCTTGTCTAAATTCATACCAAAACTATTCCCAACAACAAATAAACCCTTTAATCCATTCCATTCAATGATTCCATGGTATTTCATGTCCAAAAATGACCAAACCTCTTCCATGGAGATTGCTTGATTGATTTTAGTCCAATGAGTGGATTGGAATGCGTAAAACATGGAATAGACTTCAATACCAACTTTATAAACCCAACAAACACTGATTTGAGGGTTTGATCAAACACACAACCAACTAAGTCATAAAACCCCAAAACCTTAATCATCTATTAGACTTAACAAGTGAAAGAGATGAGGAAGATGAGCATTTATAGCTCAATTTGTCGATTGGTTCTTGTTCCTTCTTGAAATCCTTCTCTTTTCTTCTTTCTCCTCCAAAATCGCACACAATAAAACACATACAAGCCACCAGACGTATTCTCCAAGAAATGAGGATTTCTCCTCTTATTTGACCTACTTCCACATTTTACACTTCAGCCCCTGAAGTTTTGAGAGTTGGGCTCCAACCTCTCAAACATAATTAATTAATACAAAATAGGTTTCGGGTTATTATATCTCACCCCCCTTAAAATAATTCCGTCCCCGGAATTCATCAAGCGAAAAGCTGAGGGTATTTCTTCCTCATTTCCGATTCCGGTTCCCACGTCGCATCTTGCCCCTTGTGGAACCTCCAATGCACCTTCACTAATACAACCTCTTTGTTTCTCAACTGCTTAATCTTTTGATCCACGATCGCTTCCGGGTCTTCTACATATTCCAACTTTTCGTCCAGTTGAATATCATCTAGTGGTACCGACACAATCGTGTTCGCTAAACATTTACGCAAATTAGACACGTGAAACGTGCTATGTATACCTCGAAGTTTCTCCGGAAGATTCAACTTGTATGCTACGGCACCCACACGTGCCTTTATATTAAACAGTCCTATATACCGAGGACTCAAATTTCCTCTCTTCCCAAAACATACCACTCCTTTCCAAGGTGATATCTTCAACATGACCACGTCATTCACTTGAAACTCAATCGGTTTCCTCCTGTTGTCCGCATACGTTTTCTGTCGGCTTTGAGCCACTTTCAACTTCTCACGAATCTGTCCAATCTTATCCGGGGTGATCTGAACAATTTCCCGGTCAGCTAACCACTTTTCCCCCACTTCGTTCCAACACAAAGGTGTTCTACACTTGCGTCTATACAACGCCTAATACGCTGCCGCTTGAATACTCGCATGATAACTATTATTGTACGAGAACTCAATCAACGGTAAATGCATCTCCCAAGACCCACCAAAATCAATCACACATGCTCTAAGCATATCCTCTAAGGTTTGAATTGTTCTCTTACTCTGTCCATCCGTCTGTGGATGATAAGCAGTGCTCAAATTCAGCTCCTTTCCCAACTCCTTTTGGAAACTTTCCCAAAATGCCGACGTGAAGCGGTTATCCCGATCTAAAACTATAGACGATGGCACACCATGTCAAGTCACGATCTCATCGATGTACAACCTTGCTAACTTCTCCATCGGGTACGTTTCCTTATATGGTAAGAAATTGGCCGATTTGGTGAGACGGTCCAATATTACCCAAATCGCATCGTACCCTTTTGGTGTTCTCGGTAACTTTGTAACAAAATCCATTGTTATATTATCCCACTTCTACACCGAAATATTCAAAGGTTGAAGTTTCCCATACGGTATTTGGTGTTCCGCCTTGACTTGCAAACATGTCAAGCATCTCTCCACATAATAAGCTATATCCTTCTTCATCCCTGACCACCAATAATACTGTCGTAAATCTCGGTACATCTTATTTGTACCCGGATGTACCGAATACCTCGATTTATGCACTTCATCTAGCACCTTCTCACGCAACCCACCAAGCTTAGGAACCCACACACGGTCACCCAAACATTTCACACTTTTACTATCACACACCAATAATGACACATTTCCCACCAATAATGACACATTTCCCACCATCCTTTCACTTTTTAGATTCTCATCTAGAAGGGATTCATCTTGCACTTTCTTAATCTCTTCCAAGATATTAGGTGATGCTTCAACTCTAAAGGCCACTATCTTGGTCGGCTCCCCTCTATCCTTTCGGCTTAGCGCATCGGCTACCACGTTCACCTTTCCCACATGGTAAAGAATTTCACAATCATAATCATTCAATAACTCGACCCACCTTCTCTGCCTCATGTTCAACTCTTTCTGATCAAACAAGTGCTTGAGACTCTTATGATCGGTATAAATTTGGCACTTTACTCCATAGAGGTAATGTCGCCAAATCTTAAGCGCAAAAACTACCGCCGCTAACTCCATATCGTGAGTAGGGTAGTTTCTTTCATGATTCTTCAACTGCCTCGAAGCATATACAATCACCTTCCCGTGTTTCCTGAGCACACAACCCAATCCCAACTAGGATGCATCACTATATATCACGAACCCTTCCGTTCCGTCTGGCAACGATAAAACGGGCGCACTACTCAACTTTTCTTTCAAAAAATAAATGCCGACTCTTGAGCTTCGGTGCACACAAACTTGACATTCTTCTTAGTCAATGAGGTCAAAGGTGTAGCTACACACGAAAAGTCTTGAATGAACTTCCGGTAGTACCCCGCTAGATCTAAGAAACTTCTCACTTCTAATGGTGTTCTCGGTGGCTCCCAACTCTTGATAGCCTCTATCTTTGCCGGATCCACTTTAATCCCGTCCTCGGACACTACATGTCCTAGAAACTGCACTTCTCGCAACCAAAACTCACACTTCGAAAACTTCGCATAAAGCTTCTCGCACTTTAACAACTCCGACACTAGAGGAAGATGTCTTTCATGCTCACTTTCCGTTCGAGAGTAGATCAGAATATCGTCAATGAAGACGATCACACACTTGTCCAACAAAGAACCACACACTCGGTTCATCAAATCCATAAACGCCGCCGGAGCATTAGTTAAACCAAAAGGCATAACTAAAAACTCGTAATGACCATACCTCGTTCGGAAAGTCGTTTTATACACGTCCTCCTCTCTCACTTTCAACTGATGATAACCGGACCGCAAGTCTATCTTCGAAAAATAACTTGCTCCTTGAAGCTGATCAAACAAATCGTCGATTCTAGGCAATGAATATTTATTCTTGATCGTTACTTTGTTCAACTCACGGTAGTCTATACACATCCTCATAGACCCGTCTTTCTTCTTAACGAACAATACCGGTGCTCCCCACGATGACATACTACGGCGTACAAAACCCTTATCAAGCAACTCTTGAAATTGAGTCATCATCTCCTTCATTACTTCCGGCGCTAATCGATATGGTACACGGGCTATCGGCGCAACCCCGGGTACCAAATCAATTCTAAATTCCACTTGTCGATCCGGAGGTAATCCGACAAGATCATTGGTAAACACCTCGGGATATTCCTTCACTACGAGTACTTCCTCCACGCTCTTCTTTTCTCTCTCGGCATCGATTACATATGCCATGAACCCACAACATCCTTTGGCTAAACATTATTTTGCATTTAACATGGATATAATACATGACTTCCTCTCACTTCGATCACCATAGATCACAATCTCTCTTCCTTCCGGTAAAGTAATTTGAATCAACTTCTTCTTACACACAGTATACGCATTGTTGCTAGCCAACCAATCCATCCCCACAATTACGTCAAACTCACTCATTGCCATCGGATATAACAACAACGGGATAAGACAACCCTCTATATCAATGCTACAACCTTCTAAATCTTATTTCATCACAACTCGCCTATCATCGGCGATTTCTACCTCAAACCTATGATCCAACCTCTTAGGCTTGACATTCAAGAGTCCCATGAAATTAGTTGATGTAAAAGAACGGTTCGCACCCGAATCAACCAACACTCTGGCATGAGTAGAATTAATAAGAAAGGCACCTGTCACCACATCAGGCGCCTCCTCTGTTTCAGTAGCCGTCATCTGGAAAGCCCGCAGTTGAGCTCGTGGAGCTTCCACCTTCCTTTCCGTTCCACCACCACGTCCCTCGCTAAAGTTGCTCAGCGCACCTTTTTTCAATTGAGAGCAATCCGCCCTCAAATGCTCAAGAGACCCACACTAATAACATGCTCTATAGTTGGGACACTCCCTAGCCATGTGTCCCATCTTCCCACACTTGAAACACCCTTTTGATTCCAAAGCGCAATCCCCACGGTGTACATGATTACACTTCCCACACGGTTTCTCCACAAAACTTTGGCTTCCACATTATCATACTTCGAGAAGTTAGCTTTCTTGGAATCATTTGATGCTCCTTCCCGCTTTCTCTTTTCGGTACCCTTTTCCATCATTAGGCGATTCTTCTCTTTCTCTGTCATCTCGGCCGCATCAACTGCCAATTGGAAAGTTGATATGTTCATAGTCATTACCAACTCTCTTATAGAAGCTTTCAAACCCCACACATAACGATCCACCATTCTTTCTTCGGTTAAGACATAAGCCTCGGCAAAACGTGATTTCTCCAAAAACTTTGTGGTGTACTCTTGAACCGTCATATCTCCTTGCACTAGTTGCAAGAACTCTTCCTCAAGTTTCCTTATTGCGGTCTTAGGAAAATACTTGCTTTTAAACAAGCCTACAAACTTCTCCCATGAAGTCTTCTTAGCCGCTCCCCAACCAATCTTTCCACTTTCCAAATCCCACCAACATCGAGCTTCCGCCTTAAGCATATTGGTGGCATGCAACACCTTATCCTTTTCTGCACACTCACTAGTATAAACACCACTTCCATCTCCCTAATCCATTGCAAAGCCAACACCAGTTTACGCTCTCCCGTGTAACTAGGAGGCTTGCAAGATAGGAATGTCTTGTAGCTACATTCTTTCGACTCCTTATTTTCCACTTCGTGGGTAGTCTTTTGGGATTAGTGGCTACGACTTCCTTCTCCCTTAATCCCCTCCGCATCATCATCCTCGCAAGGAATTTTCGCGCTTGAAGAATGTTCCTTTCCCGCCAAAGCTTGAATTGCCGCTTCAAGTTTCCCCATTCCTGCATTGAAGTCATCCTTGGTCACAAACCCTCGCTCTTGGGTTCGACCTCCCCTTTTTCCGCGTCTCCTACCATGCACACTCACAGAACTTTCTTGAAACGACTCCTCCGGCTCATTTAACAGCTCGGTCACCACCCCACGACCACGAGTATGAACCGTACCTCAGCCTCGAGTCCCACCCTCAAGGGCTCCCACAGATGCTGCACCTCTTCAGGTTCCACGACCCTTTCCTCTACCCCTTCCTCGGGTAGTAGTAGCTACAATGGTTTCAACTTGATCGGGTTGAGTATCTCCAATCGGAAGCTCCTTCCTCTTGTGACACTGATGTCGTCCTCACGGAACCACGAGTCATGCTTCTCGATACTGAAACGAACATAACATAAGACAACCAGTTAGATCATAACAAGGTATTCAAGCACCTTCATGTACCTGTAAATTCATAATGACATTGGCTAGATGTGATTTCGAATTTACCTTACACGTTCGTCCTTTCTACCCTATCATTCTCTCACCAGTTAACCACATTCTACCCAACTCTACTTAAATCTTAGTCCCACCTATCCCTCAGTCTAAGTCTAGATGCTCCTCGAACACCTAATTCTCGTAAACTAGAGCTCTGATACCACTTGTAACGATCACGATTCCAAAACAAGAGAATATTCCATACTATTACCCTAAACTAGAAATTGTCAAACATAAATGGTTCCAAAGTAAACTTAATCTCATATGTTTGCAGCGGAAAAATAAAACTAGCTACTGAGATTATTACAATTCAACTACTAAACTGGGCAACTAACTATACAAGTAGCGCCTCACATCTAGCTCTCTAAGCTCACAACTTCCCCTTCCCTTTACCCGAGCTTTCTATCATATGCCTTCCTGAAAATGATTTTCAGTTTATAAAAGAGAGGGTTAGATCAAAAGGCCTATTGATTTCTCAAAAATAACAGTTAATATGCATGACAGTTATAAGAGAAAACGGTTAGTAATGAATATCAACTCACACTTTAAAACACGCTTTTTATGTACCTGTTGCAACGGTATTTCGTACTTTAAGTCACACACCCCGTGACTATTAAAACGACACACACCACCCAAACAATTTAGCCACACACACCGTGACAATTAAATGAGCACACACTGCCGAATGATTTAAAACATTTGAATTTAAAACATTCATTTTATAAATAGAGTACACAAAGGGAACTCACCTGAATTGTCAAGCCGCTTACACACTTCCAACTACGATCCCACAGACCGAACACCTGATTTAGAACAATTCACTATAAGTTAATGACCCAATTATACTTCCACACATCCCACCTATAAACCCCTTAGGCTAGGACACCACTTAACCCACTTAAATACTCCCTCCGTCCCAAATTAAGTGTCCACGTTTCTATTTATATTTGTCCCAAAATAAGTGTCCACTTTCAAAAATAAATAATCAAATTTTCAAATTTACCCGTAATTAATGCATAAATTATTAAGAATTGTGAAGAGAGAGAAATTAAATAAGGGTAAATATGTCATTTGGTTAACCAAAAAGTGTAATAATTATGCTTGTCTAAAACTGTGTGTCATTTTCATTGTGGACACTTATTTTGGGACGGAGGGAGTAACTCTTAAGCAAAATCTTATTTTTGCTGAAACAGTGAGTTACGCGGCTTGTCGCGCGACCTGAAGCTGCGGGCCAAGTCGCGGGACTCACTGTTTGTCCTGCACTTTCCTGCACGAACCAAGGAACCCAAAAACATCCATTCTACCAATTTCCAGCCTCAAAACTGGCATAAATCTTGTCTAAATTCATACCAAAACTATTCCCAACAACAAATAAACCCTTTAATCCATTCCATTCAATGATTTCATGGTATTTCATCTCCAAAAATGACCAAACCTCTTCCATGGAGATTTCTTGATTGATTTTATTCCAATGAGTGGATTGGAATGCATAAAACATGGAATAGACTTCAATACCAACTCTATAAACCCAACAAACACTAATTTGAGGGTTTGATCAAACACACAACCAACTAAGTCATAAAACCCAAAAACCTTAATCATCTATTAGACTCAACAAGTGCAAGAGATGAGGAAGATGAGCATTTATACCTCAGATTGTCGATTGGTTCTTGTTCCTTCTTGAAAGCTTTCTCTGTTTATGATTGTTCATCTATATTTATTAAGCATCATTTTTTAATTTATTATAAAAATGCCATGATGAATTTTATCCATATATTACAAAGATTAAAGGTCAAGATCAGTTCATATAGTTAACACCAATGACTGAGTTAACAATTGAACAAACGGTATATATATAAGGGTCTAATCAAATAAGAACTAATTTGTTTATGGTAACTGTAAGAACCAATATGAACCAGTAAGAACTATATATACACACACACGTGCATGCAAATATGTTTAGCAAAAGACTTTCAATATAAGTATAAAAAGCAACCATTGCATGTACATATCATAAAAGATGAATATGTTGTTAGCATCAGGCCCGTTTCTAACAATTTTTAGGCCCTGAGCGAGATTTAAAAATGGGCCCTTGATAAGTATGATTTTTTTTCCAATATATTATTTTTATTATCAGAAATAACATTGAATTCAAAAAATATTTGTAATTCATATAACACTGCTTTTCGGAGTATTTTCTGAATGCAAAATCGTAAATTTGTTCCGCTGCCAAACACATTTTATTATATAGATTGACATCATTTGGGGCCACAATGTTGATTATTCAGAGTAACACTTTATATAAATTGATATATAAATCAGTTTGGTTTTCATGTCACATCATGTTAGAGTTTTCATCATCATTTTAAACTTTTAGCGTTAAACAAACTTGTTAGAACCTTCATTCTTAGAATCAAAAGCCCATATTGCTTATTATTTGAGATCTTATTGTTGTTTTAGAGATAAGAGACTACTTAAGATTCATGCACTCAATATTAGGTAAAAAAAAGAATCAATAGTGTATGAAAAAAGATAGTGGTTTTGAAACCCTAAATATAGATATAAGTTGGATCGTTAATAACAAGAATTCTACTATATTCTAATACGAAAATAGAATTCATGTAGATGAAATAATCAAAAAGAGTTAGTGGGAGATTAATGATAGAGAATATATTAATTTTTTCTAATTTCTAGGCAAAATAATTTTAGATTTTAGTAGTAAAAAATACTTCAAGAAACAATAAATGATACCATAAAATGATCAACCGATTAATTTTTTTTACATATTTTTTCTCCAATATAGTTAATAAAAAAATATGGGTCTCTAACATAATACAAAGTTCTTTTTGAATCATATTAGATACTAAAAGAATTTATCTATTTTATTTATTAACTTTTTTGAACTACTACCATATATATTATATAGTATATACGAAAGAAAATTGGACCCCTATTTCAATTGGGTCCTGGGCGAACGCCCGACCCTTCCTCCCCCAGGGACGGCGCTAGTTAGCATTTCCAATGCAAGCTTATTGAAAGACTTTTTACTATTTGAAAAACCTTTTTAAATAGGTTGGTTGAATTTAATAACATGGTTAATTAAATAAAGACTTTTGGTACAGTAACCTTTTAAAGTTATAGTTTTTTCAAATATATTTTCATTTTACTCCTTTCTCTCGATCACACCTTCATTCATTACTAAATACAAAAATCTTTTGTAAAGATTGGTTGCATTGGAGATGATATATATTTATTGATAAGTTTTTGTTAGATGAAATAAATGGAAAGTCAAAAACTAAAAGTCGTGAAACAACTTATGCATTATGAAGCTCGTGTAGCAATTAAGATTGGACGTTTATGTAGTCAAACATCTAATTAAACATACCACTTTTTGATGTCTGTTAACCATAAGACAAAAGCTTGATCACTATGAGAGGAGCTTAGAGCATTTTTTTAGAGATTCTTTAAAATGGGGAGAACCAAAACTTAAAGAAATCTTTCAAAAAATTACATTAATCTCCAACAAATTTTCTATTTTAGAAAATCCAACATTAATTAAAATATTAAAATACTTCATTTCTTAATTAAAATATTATTTTTCTTTCTAAATAATTATTTGGTAGAAATATATATTAAAACAAACTATTTTTTTCACATGTTAATCATTTTCTGGGGTAATCTCTATAATTGGAGAAAAACCTCTTCTTTTTCTTATTTTCTTCATTTTGAAGATACTTTTACGGAATCTATTGAAGCTTAATTTTAGCTCAAAATCTCCATTTTCGCCTTTTTAATCCATTTGAAGAATCTTTTGGAGATGCTCTTATTGTAACATGCATTTGTGCATATGCATCAATACTTTTATAATTATAGAAGATTTGGTGCATAGAAAAAAAAGCGCTTGTATGCATTAGTGCATACCATCAGGATGGAAGGCTCCTAGGTGTTATTCAGTTTTATCTTTTTTTTTTGTGTTTTCCATTGAACCTACCTCTAGAGAAATATTCAAATAAACACCACAAAAATGTTATAAACTTGCGAAAACCAATATAAAAATTTTTTACTTGATTTTTTTTCATCAAAACCTATAATTTAAGATAGTGTTTCACATATGTTTGTGTTCACCTTATCAAATATTTACATGTGAAATTTATTTTTTGGATTCATCTAGTGAAAGGAAAAATACGCGTAACAAAATATTCATATGGTAAAACAAATACATGTGAAATAATATCTTAAATCCAAGCATTTGATGAAAATAAATCATGAAAAAATATATTTTTATATCAGTTTTTATGAGTCTGTAACATTTTTTTTGGTTTTATTTTATTTAGCTATATATATAGGGGAGGGATCATACGAGAACCACCTTTCTTTAAAGTAACAATTTGTGGACCACATATGATGTGGGTCCCACATAATATTAAATCATTTCTGATTTAATATTAAATCATATTAAATCAGAAATGATTTAATATTATGTGGGACCCACAATCATATATGGTCCACAAATATCCCTTTGTTCCTTTAGAAATCCAAAGTTCTCATTTGAACCTTCCTTTATATATATATATATATATATCTATATATATATATCTATATATATATACACACACACACATATATATATATATATATAGAGAGAGAGAGAGAGAGAGGTTCAGGGGAAAAACTCAAAAAAAGAAACTGAATATCATCCTGAGAGCCCTAGATCTAGACGGTATGCACAAATGCATACAAACGATTTAAGTTGTTTTTTCTATGCATTAGTGCATGTTATCCATTAATGCATATTACAAATTTCCAGTATGCATTTGTGCATATTGTCCAGATGGAGAGCCAATTTTGTTTGATGTTTTCCCACTGAACCTGACCATATATATATATATATATATATATATATAAGGGATCTGGACTCTTGATCACATTTAATCTCAAACACAACCATGAATTGCGCTTCATACGGGAATTGATCTAGTGCATCGCGATTAGGAGCGAGCATCGGAACCGGGTATCCGTCTATGGAACCGAAACCGCTTCGAAACTGTCGGTTCCAGAACCGGAACCGATGTGATTGGTTCCGGTTCCTAAAATACGGAACCGATCAGGACCGGTTCCGGTTCTCATTTTTTTGGAACCGTTACCCGCTGAGTACCCGCTACCCGCCACTTTTAAATAAAAAATATTTTATATATTTATAAATAATAAATAAAAACTCAAACTTTCTAATTTGTTTATGTAATAATTAGTTTTTATCGGATTAGTTTTGACCATTTGTTGTATTTATTACTTTAAGTCGGTATTTTGTAGTTTATAATTACATTTTTATCGTATGCAATGTAAAAAAAATTAAAAAAAAGTTGAAGTCGGGTACCCAGTACCGAAACCGGTTCCCATCGGTTCCAGTTCCGGTTCCAAAATATAAGGAACCGGTGTTAGCGGTTCCGGTTCCGGATTTCCAGGAACCGCCGGTTCCGGTTCCATGGAAAATGGTCGGGTACCCGGTTATTCTCACCCCTAATCGCAATGCATCTCATCATAATGCGCATCCAAGAGTGGAGATCCATTCTTACGCTTCTTACCTTAACTCTGTTTCTCACCGGAACACAACCTATGTATATATAACCATATGTTAA
Organism: Silybum marianum; assembly: GCA_036898165.1. Lineage (NCBI taxonomy): Eukaryota > Viridiplantae > Streptophyta > Magnoliopsida > Asterales > Asteraceae > Silybum > Silybum marianum. Next base: position 21,616,518 of record CM072542.1, on the reverse strand, counting down.
AGTTATTCTTGCCGTTCATACGGTCAAGATCAGATTTAGTGATCAATAATTACGGCTTTGATTAGTCAAAATCTGCGGGTATGCAAAAAAATACAGGGGTAGTTTGTAACTTTTAACAAATAGGCGGCAAACGGATTCATATGTGAACCCGTATGATTCACATATGAATTATAGTTTATATGTGGACCAGTGTAATTCACATATGATCTATTTTAACTGATTCACATATGAACCCGTATGATTCTCATACAAACTAATTAACAAATTCATATATGAATTAATTAACTGATTCACATGTGAACTAATTAACAGGTTCACATATGAATATATAGTTCATATGTGAATCATTTAGGTTTACATATAAACCTGTTTGCCGCCTATTTATAAAAGATACGAAACTACCCCTATATCTTCCGCATACCCATGCAAAAAATTATCCGGTGCTTCATGGTCAAAGCAGCAAATGTTGACCAGATGAAGAGTTAAAATCACTTCTTTTATTTCTCAAATCAACCTTTTCATATGTGTGTGTAGGGTTGGTTCCGGTGAAAAAAAGAGTTATGGTGCTAACCTTAAGAAGATATTTCCACCCTGGATCAATTCTAATTGAATGTCAACACTAATGAGGTGCACCGAGATACACCGGATCATTTCACTTCTAAAACATAATTCATGGGTGGACATAAGATTAAAATGGATCAAGGGTTCAGATCTCTTATTATACTTCTCACCTTAACTCTTTTTCACACGAACGTGTATATATATATATATATATAGGGGAGGGATCATGCAAGAACACTATCAATCTAAAGGAACAAAGGAATTAGTTTGGGACCACATATGATGTGGGGCCCACAAATAAAAAATCATAAAATCATAAATGATTTTTTATTTGTGGGCCCCACATCATATGTGGTCCAAAATGGATCATTTGTTCTTTTAAAAACTCAAAGTTCTCATTTGAACCTCTCCCTATATATATATATAGGGGCAGGTTCAAACGAAAACGTTACCTATTTAAGAAAACAAAAAAACTTTTTTCATGTACAAAATCATATATGATTAGCCGCGACTTTCCTGCGATTTAACCCGCGGCAAAAGTCGCCCGTGTCCATTTTTTCATGTTAGTAGAAAATCATATGTGATTCTGTACATGAAAAAATGTTTTCTTGTTTTCTTAAATATTTAACGTTTTCGTTTGAACCTCCTTCTATATATATATATAGGGGAGAGATCATACAAAAACACCCCCTCTTTAAAGAAACAAATAAACACTTTGTGGACCACATATGATGTGGGTCTCACACATTAAAAAATCATATCTGATTCAATGGGGCCCACCATTGAATCAGATATGACTTTTTAATGTGTGGGACCCACATCATACGTATTACAAACGTTCCGTTGTTCCTTTAAATTTACAAAGTTCTCATCTGATCTTCTCTCTCTCTCTATATATATATATAGAGAGAGAGACAGGTTCATGTAAGGACGGTAACAATTTAAGAAAATATGAAGACAGCTATCAAACTATCATTCGGGTAATTAAATTTAAGAATTTTTTTTTATGTACAATATCATATGTGATTTTGTACAAAATCATATATGATCGTGATGACTTTTTGCATGCGACTTATGTTGCCCCAGAAATCGTCCGTTCCAGTTAGTGCAAAATCATATAAAAAGGTTTTTCTTATTCTCGTAGCCTATATATATACACATATGTATCGGTATAAATTAAAGGACTTTTGTTCGCATTTAATGTTATTCTCTACAAGATATAGTGGGAGCTTATTAAAACGTAAAGCCGCTTTACATGAAACTCGTATCTCTCTAATTTTTGTACATTCCTCCACAAACCTTTTTCTTCATTTCGAAGGCCAAGTTACTACTAATATTGCAGGCAATGATTCCAACACTTGTTTCATCTATATATCTCTTCTCTTTCTTGTTTCCATTATATCAACCAACATAAACTCCTCTTAATTTGTCTTCCATTTTCTCTTATGGGTTTTCACTATATCTTCATCATCCATCTTATAATCTTACTTCCACTGTCAACTACCTCTTATGATTCAGCCATAGCTGATCAGATTAAGCTCTTTACCCACATGAAGAACTCTCTTTCAGGAACCTCTTTATTTCACTGGGATGAAACACAAGGAAAACCCATCTGTAACTACACAGGCGTAAGCTGCGATAACGAAGGATACGTTGTGAAGATCGATACTTCCGGGTGGTTATTATCGGGTCGTCTTCCGGAAAACATATGCGGTTTCCTACCTCGATTAAGACGTCTTAATCTCGGGTACAACAAGATCCATGGAGACTTCCCATTAAGCATCACCAACTGTTCACTTCTAGAAGAGCTGAATCTAACCCATAACAATCTCACCGGAAAGTTACCCGACTTTTCGCCTATGATGTCTTTGAAGTTGCTCGATCTTTCGTCCAATTTCTTCACGGGTGCGTTTCCGATATCGTTCATAAACCTCACGAATCTTGAAATCGTGAACTTCAACGAAAATGGAGGGTTCGATCTATGGAACATTCCGGAGAATATTTCGAGCTTAGTGAAGTTGAAATCGATGATTTTGAGTACTTGCATGGTGAGTGGTTCGATCCCGAAATCGATCGGAAACATGACGTCACTCGTTGATCTAGAATTGAGTGGGAATTTTCTAGTGGGTTTGATTCCTAAAGAGATTGGGTTGCTGCAAAATTTGCAGCAACTTGAGCTTTACTACAACCAGTTAGTTGGTCAGATTCCCGAAGAACTCGGGAATTTGACGCAACTCACGGATCTAGACATGTCTGTTAACAAACTGACGGGCTCAGTTCCGGCATCCGTCTGCCGGATGCCAAAACTGGAAGTCCTTCAGCTTTATAACAACAGTCTAACCGGAGCGATCCCGTCACTACTCGAGAACTCGACGACTTTAACGATGTTGTCTCTTTACGACAACTATCTGAGCGGTGAAGTTCCGCGGCATCTCGGCCGTTCATCGCCGCTAATGCTATTCGACTTATCGGAAAACCGGTTAACCGGAGAATTACCGCCGGAAATTTGTAACGGAGGTGAGTTGCTTTATTTTCTAGCACTCGGCAATATGTTTTCCGGAGTTTTACCGCAAAGTTACGGTAAATGTTTCTCACTTATTCGTTTTCGGCTTAATTCTAACCGTCTCGAAGGGAAAATCCCGGATGGAATTCTCGGCCTCCCTTCAGTTTCCATCGTTGATTTAAGTTACAACTTTTTAAACGGTTCGATATCCCGAGAAATCGGGAATGCTCGGAACTTGTCTGAATTGTTTCTCCAGGGTAATTCGATCTCGGGGGTTATACCGGCTGAAATCCATTCAGCACTCAATCTTGTAAAGATTGATCTGAGCAACAACTGGCTGTTTGGTCCAATACCTTCGAAAATTAGCAACCTAAAGCGTCTTAATCTCCTATTGTTACAAGGAAACAAGCTGAATGATTCCATCCCGAACTCGATTTCGTTACTGAAATCGTTAAATGTTCTTGATCTTTCAAGAAATCTTTTAACCGGAGGTATACCAGAAAGTCTATGTGATTTGCTTCCAAACTCCATGAACTTTTCAAATAACAATCTTTCTGGAATGATACCTGTTTCATTTATCAAAGGAGGACAGTTAGAGAGCTTTATAGGCAATAAAGAACTCTGTGTGTCTGTATACCCAAATAAGCCATTTCACAATTTCCCAATATGTTCACAGACTTATTACAATCAGAAAAAGGTTAAATGTTTTTGGCTGATTGGGGTTTCGGTCGGGCTTTTATTTATCGGGTTCATCGTGTTATTAAGACGTTGGTTTTTTACCGAACGAGATGTCGTAAAACACGATGACGAGATATGGTCATTTTCCTATTTTTCTTATAACGTGAAAAGCTTTCATCACGTAAGTTTTAACCATCGTGAAATCATCGGAAAAATGGTCGAAAAGAACGTGGTGGGCCACGGAGGGTCGGGAACGGTTTACCGAATCGAGTTGAGCGATGGAGAAGTGGTTGCGGTTAAGCGGTTTTGGAGTCGAAAACCGAAAGATGGTAGTTGTTCTTCAGATGATCAATTAATGGATAAAGAATTGAAAAGTGAGATTGAGACTTTAGGGAATATAAGGCATAAGAATATAGTTAAGTTGTATTGTTATTTATCAAGTTTAAATTGCAACTTATTGGTTTATGAATATATGCCAAATGGAAGCCTTTGGGATGCATTGCATATATGTAAATGTGATCTCGATTGGCCGACTCGCCATCGGATTGCAGTCGGTGTAGCCAAAGGGCTCGCGTATCTTCATCATGATTTATTGCCACCGATAATTCATAGGGATGTTAAGTCTACAAACATTCTACTCGATAGAAATTTCCAGCCGAAAGTTGCGGATTTCGGGTTAGCCAAGATTCTCAAGGGTAGGGAAAAAGATTCGACTACCACCGTTGTTGCGGGGACATACGGCTACTTAGCACCAGGTAATATATTCGAATTTTGAAACATTCGTTATAACAAAATTGGATTTATAAGACGCCAGATATGTCCAAATGCCCCAATAGACTGCTTAACAGGACTTAGTTTTATAAGACCAACCGATTAAGCGTCTTATGTTAGATAGGGCGTCTTAATAAGCTTTATATAATAAAGTGTCATTTTAGATATTTTGTGTGACACTATTTAAAAAAGTGTATAATAAAAACAAGTGACCTATAAAAAATAATATGTGTTTATAGGACGTTTTTTAAAATTGTACTATAAAATAGCTAATACGACATTTTATTTTAAAAACTTCTTAAAAATCTGTTGAAATACCTAAAAGCATTATATAAACTTATTACAACAGTTTTAGTCATGACCCTTTATTGGACTTGGTTTTATAGGACCATCCGATTAAGCGTCATATATGAAGGTGTTGCAATAAGTTTATAAGACGTTTTTGGGCATCTTAATAAGCTTTATATAACAAAGTATCATCTTCGATATTTTGTAAGACACTATTTAAAAAAGTGTCTTTTAAAAACAAGTGATCTATAAAAAAAATATGTGTTTACAGGGCAATTTTTTAAAAATATACTATAAAATAGCTAATACGACACTTTATTCTAAATTTTTTTTTAAAAAATTGTTGAAATACCTAATTTCATTATATAAACTTATTACAACAGTTTTAGTCATGACCCTTTATTATTTGGTCTTATACAATTACGTCCTATAAAGTGGTCTATTAGAAAACCTAGACTTTACTGGTGTCCAATAAACCTAATTTTATTTTAGTGGGAAGCTAGTCGAACTTCAGTCATTTTTATGGTAACTTATGTTTAATTAATGTTTATGATGATAGAGTATGCATATTCATCCAAAGCATCAACCAAGTGTGATGTTTACAGTTTCGGGGTGGTGCTAATGGAACTGATAACTGGGAAGAAGCCAGTCGAAGCCGAATATGGAGAAAACAAGAACATTATCTATTGGATCTCAACCAAAGTGGAGACAAAGGAGGGCGCAATCGAGATTCTAGACAAGAAGTTATCAGCGTTTTTCAAAGATGAAATGATAAAGGTTCTTCGCATAGCCATTCTTTGTACGTGCAAGATAGCCACAGTTCGTCCCAGCATGAACGAGGTTGTTCAATTGTTGATCCAATCAGACCCGTGTGGATCCGATACTTGCAAGTCATCAAATAACACAAAAGAACCCAAGTGATGTCCGATGATCTCCAAAACAACTTTTTCTAGGGTTCTAAACGAATTAATATAGCTTATCTAGAGTAGATTGTCTTGTTCAAAACCTAATCAAGGCATATGTAAATATAAAGTAGTAGCATCCAACTAGCAAATAAATTACCACTACAATAAAATTGAGTTTATATATAATACGTCTAAATTATTTTAAATATCCTAATATAGTGACTATTAGGACCAAAAAATAAATTAAACGTCATACCTAAAAGTGTTGCGATAAGTTTCTAGGACATTTTTGGGTATTGTAACAAGTTTTTTTTAAAACGGATTACAAATAAATGTCATTTTAGCTATTTTATATGACACGATTTAAAAAAGGGCATGAGTTTATAGGACAACTCTCAAAAGTGTCACAGAATAGCTAATATGACATTTTATTTTAGTAAGGTCCTAAAAACTTGTTATAACGTCCAAAAACGTTATATAAACTTGTTGTAACACTTTCAAATAGGACGTTTAAATTTTTTGGTTTTATAAACTTAAGTCCTACAAGACACTCTATTAATATAAATAAACATTTTAAACATACTATAAATCCAATTTCATTATAGTGTATATCTCACTTCTTGTTATGATATGTCACATTTTTCTTAGCTTAATAGATTGCAAGTGGTGCATATCATGATATGTTCCCTTTCAAATAATGATCAAGCTTTACAAGGTATTCTTTCTTCTTTTTTTATCTTTATGTTTTTAGGGGGTGAAAGAGTGTCTAATCAAACCACAATATGCTTTAGAAAAGGTGGAGAAATTAAAGAGGATGGAATGGCTTAAGGTGCTTCTTTTATGTGTTAAGTGGGTTCCTGATTCTAGAAAAGATATAAAGCTTACTAGAAAGTTATATATAGATTAAACTATAAATTTGGTCCTTGTATTTTGTCGAAAATAATACCTTTTTGTTTTAAAGTTTTAAAATTATAATATGAACGTCATGATTTGTACAAACTTTCAAAATTGATTACTCATTTTAACGACCGATAAAAATTTCATTAAGTTGAAGACATTTTCGTTCTTTTACCCAATTAAAAAGCACATAGACAAAAATTATAGTTTACTTTTTCTTATTTTTTATTTTTTCTTTCTTTATGATATTTTAATACTATATATATATATATATTGAAAAAAGAATGATATCACCTGCTAATCAATAATTTTATCGGAATTATTTCATTTCATTATTATTAAAGTTATAACCATTTTGAAAACGTACAATGTAAGTTATAGAAAAAAAGTAAATCGAGTAATATACAATCTTGGTCCATGTGATTTTTATCGGGTAAAATGACAAAAATACCCCTCATTTAATGAAAACTTTGAATGTCATTAGAGGGAGAGAAAATTCGGATGTTTTTACAAACTACGATCACCAACTTGTAATTTCAAAACTACATATACGGAAAGTATTATGTTTAACAAACTATAGGGACTAAATCCATAGTTTACTCTTATTTCTATTAGCAATATACTCATCTACTCAAAAGGTCTTGAATAATCAATAATGTCCCCATGTATGCTAGAAAGTTCCATTATCTTTTTTTTTCTGTAGTGTTTTGATTGTGTTGTTGGTATGAAACTTTAAAAGTGAAATATTTGGTGGACATAAGTCATCAAGCTCGATTCACCGTAGATGGTGTGCCACAAACTTTTAATATAAGTAGTCGAATTCTTTGTTTTATCTGAAGTGTTCTTGGTCGTTAAGGCTTAGTGATACGAACATACAGTCGTATATATACATAACATGAGCTTGAATTCGAGTTTTCAACTTGGATCTTTTAAGTTGTCAAATTTTTGTTACAGTTTGTAGGCATAGGAAGAACTACTTCTAGTAATATTTTCCAAAATAGTAATTACAAGTTATACAGAAGAAATTGTCGTCCATTTAATGAGAACATAGGAACAAGCCTTATAAAAGTGATAGAGCATAAACGACAGTGAAACAAAACAAATTGTTGTGCTCAAATATCACAAGTGTTGTAACTAACATTGGACTCACAAGAATCAACCAAAACTAACCCTGCTTGTAGATTTCATTAGAGTTTGCTTCAAATTAACTTTGATCAAATATCACCGGTGATATAGGTAAATGTATTGTTTTATCCGAAATATAACAAGTGATATGACATGTTATTTACAAATTTGAAGTTTTTAGTGAGTGGTATTTTGGAAAAATGATCACGTAGATCACATCCTTATTAATCGCATGTCCAAATCTAATCAGTATCTACATTCTCGTTTTTGTTCCCAATTTACCCTTAAGTGTTCATTGACATTTTATTAAAGGGATTAAATCGCAACTTTTATGCACAATATATATATATATATATATATATAGAGGTTATTCAAGAGAGAACTTAATAATTTGTGATAACTGTGAGATCCAATCTCAACCACAAATCAATGGTAAAATTAAGAAATTAATAATTTTGGTAATTTTAACTTAAAACATTAATTAAGGGTATTTTAGGGATTTTAAAAGTCTTCTCTCTCTTCTCCCATCTATCATCTTTGCTTTTTCTGACAAACCTTATTCCGATGACTTTATTCCGACGAACTTTATATAAACACAAGATACATATTGTGATACCTAAAAATACTATTAAAAATATATATATATACACGATATTTGACTGAACGCAGAAAACCTTCCACTGGCTGGCGATCGTGTTTTTCACAGGATATCTCGTTACTCATGTCAGCATTCTCACTTCTGATATCTCCAGGTCTTTTTTTTTTGAGCGGGAAAACCCAGGCACTTCCATTAAAAACAAGAAAAGGTTACAAAAGCAGAACTGGTTACATCAAAGAAAAATAAGAAAACAGCCCGACTTGGAAAGACAAAACCAAGCCACGAGCAACCAGAACAAACACAGACTAATAATAAAGACAAAGCAACAAGCAAAGACTCCGTTGCACCTCCAAAAAGACCACTCAACCAGCACCTTAAATTGTATCTCCATGAGCAATTCTGCACCTACTTTTCCTCTTCTAGGCCATTCTCTGGAGTATCACACCTCTAGCTTCATTGAACAGCTTCTCAACGCTCCTGCTACAGTTATCAAACAGCCTCTTATTCCGCTCCTACCAAATATAATAGACAGTTGCAGAGAAAGCAACCTTTTGCACGGTTGTCCAAGCAGTATATTGACCATTGATGATACGATCCATAATATCAGCCCATGTCTCTGGAATATGCTGCAAGGACACTTCCCTCTTCATCAAGTTCCAAACCCCTTTTGAAAAGTCACACTGGAAGAATAAGTGATTATGGGTTTCCAGGCATTGGTGACACAAGAGACATTTCATGTCCGGGGGATTTTGTTTCCAGTTCAGAATACGATCTTGGGTTGGAAGCCGCAACCTACAAGCCAACCAAGTACATAAAGCATGTTTGGGAATATAGGCTTTATTCCACACCATCTTTGGCCACAAGAGAATATCATAATCTGGAACCATAGAGGCCCAAGAATTATGAATAGAGAACTCCAAATGCACATTATGTCGGTCACTCCACATCATTTTATCCTCCCCGTCCGAGAGGGCAGGAACAGGAGTATTAGCCAGCTGCGGGAGCCTAGAAAGGAATTCAATTGGCCAGGCATTGCCAATCTTCTGAATGAACTCACTGACAGAGTCATTTGCATGAAAACCCTGGGCATGGATGTGTCGGTAGGAAATAAGAGAGCTCAAATGGCCAACAGGAAGCCATTTATCCTCCCACGCATTGGTTGACAAGCCGTCACCAATTTCAACAATGAAGAAACGCCTAATGTGGTCCCGAATCCTTAGCAAACTGCGGAATATCCACGACCACCAGTCCTTCTTCTTCAGGTTCCAGAAATTAATTCCCTGGATATAGTGGGTACTTACCCATCTTACCCAAAGAGAATTCCTTTTCCTCAGAATGTCCCAGACCTGCTTCGTGACCAGACACCGATTCCACAATGTAAGATTTTTGAGACTGAGGCCTCCATTTCTTTTCGGTTTGCAGATCTCCTCCCAAGAAACTTTGCATTTACCACGAGAACTGTCCCCTTGGGCCCATAAGAAATCCCTAAAGAGAGATTCAAGAGCATAAATGACTCCAGCAGGGAGAACAAAGACCGACATCCAATAAACCTGGAGCGACTGAAGAACATATAGGATAAGTTGCCGTCTTCCACCATAAGATAGGAATTTGTTCTTCCAGTTATTCAAACGGCCTTTAACCCTTTCCACAAGACCATTAAAATCAGCCGTAGGCAGCCGCACAGGAGAGAGAGGCACACCAAGGTACCGGATAGGAAACACTCCTTGCCGAAACGGCAATGTATTGCGGATCGTCACCTTAACATCTTCTGGGACATTACCAAAAAAGATATCACTCTTTTCGAGATTGGGTGCCAGGCCAGACTTCAACTGGAATAAGTGAAGAGCCCTCTTAATGACTTCAACCGACAGAAGATCGCCATTGGTAAAAACAAAGAGGTCATCAGCAAATCATAAGTGAGTAATTTGGAAGTCCGCACACCCTTTATGGTACTGGAAATCAGCAGCCTCTTCAATACAGCGCTTAAGAATAAGAGAGAAACCTTCCATAATTATCGTGAAGAGGTATGGAGACATAGGATCCCCTTGTCTTATTCCCCGCTTACCTGTAAAAAAACCATGTGTTCCTCCTTGAAAAGCAACAGAGTAAGAGGGAGTGACAATCATTACTTGGATCCATTTAATCAGAGCCGGATGGAACCCAAGGCCTTTAAGCATGCAAATTACAAACTCCCAGTTCACCATATCATAGGCCTTCCTAATATCAATCTTAAAGGCGCATCTTGGAGGACCCGAGCTAAGGTGGTATCCGGCCACAAGTTCATGTGCCATCAGTACATTATCCGAAATCCTCCTCCCAGGAATGAAGGCCGACTGCGCAGGGTTTATTAAGTAATCCAGATTCGGCTTCATTCTATCAGAGATAATCTTACTGATACACTTGTACAAAACCGAACAACAGGCAATCGGTCTGAAATCCGAAACCCTACTAGCATTTGGAGTCTTTGGGATTAGGCATAAGAGAGTGTGGTTTAATTCCCTGTCCAGCCGACCAGAATAGAAAAAGTTATGAATTGCCCTCATAACCTCATTACCAATCACAGGCCAAGCCGCTTTATAGAATTTGGACGAAAACCCATCTGACCCAGGAGCTTTATCATTCCCAATCTGCTTAAAAGCAGCAAGAATATCTCCATCTTCTATAGGCCGAATCATAAACAAGGATTCAGCTAAGGTAAGCTTACGATCAAACAAGTCTTCCTCCATATATGGCTGCAAGCTGGTATCCACTTCTCCAAGGATTGAGGCAAAATAGTCAATGAACGTCTTTGGGACCTCCTCATCATAAGTACAAACCCCTTGAGCATTGATAACCATAGACACTCTAGCTGAAGCCCTCCTTTCCCGAACCGCATGATGGAAGAACTTAGTGTTGCCATCGCCCTCATTCAACCATTTTACTTTAGCTCTCTGCTTCAACAACTCTTCCTCCAAACAGAGGGCTTGCTGATAGGCCAGATGAATGTGAGCAAGATCCTCGTGAAGCTCAGTATTTGAAGGGTCCGATTCACATGCCATTTGAATTAAGTCCAATTCATCTTTCAGGGCCTTCGAATGCTTCCCAAGGTCACGCATCCTAGATCGCAGCTTTCTTAAATGCGGCTTTAACAGTTTCTGCTTTTTCAAGACCTTTCTTAAATGCGGCTTTAACAGTTTCTGCTTTTTCAAGACCTGATACATAAAAGGACCCCTGAATAGGAACATTCCATGTGTCGGCCACCACCTGGATAAAAGAGGGGTGAGAAACAACGACATTATCAAACTTGTAACCCTTTACCAGCCTCCTGCTGCCCCCTTTGTAGCTAACAACACCAGGGCAATGATCAGAAAGACCTCTAGGAAGAAAGATGGCTGAAGAATCCTGAAACCCATTTGTAAAGGCATTGTTTACAAGAATACGGTCTAGTTTTCTCATAATGCCATCGTTACCCTTTGGCTTTTGATACCAAGTATATTGACATCCGGAATATGGCAAGTCATACAAGTCAACATCCACAATGCAAGAATTAAAGTCATCCATTTCACCATTCCTTTTAGAAGCCCCTCCATAACCATCATGAGGGAATAACATGGAGTTGAAGTCCCCCATCATCAGCCAAGGTTTGTCTCCCATGAGGATCTTAAACTTACGGATACCCGACCATAGCTTTTTTCTGCTAGACCCACTAGTGGCCCCCATAAGCTATGGTAAGGAAAATCGGTGCATTTTCTCCTCGAATAAGCAACTCACAATGCATAAATTGAAGGTGAGATTCAACAACCATAACATTCATAACATTGGGGTCCCAAGCACAGACAATACGTGTGACATTGTCATAATTGCTAGTGTTAGACACCCAATCCCAACGCCCAAAAACTTTAGAACAAACATCTGAAACGTTTTTCCGAATTAAGTGAATTTCCAGAATAGAGCAAAAGACTAACCCATTAGTGTGGACCAGAGATTTAACCTCCCGTTGTTTTGCCGGGGCATTTAGACCCCGAACGTTCCAGCAGGCCATCTTAATCATGGGAAGCAGAGATAACACCCCCTACGGGCTTAGTAACAACTTTCTTTGGACCCAACGCTGGCACCCCATGTACCTTGTTACCAATAGGACCCTCATCTCCACCTACCTTATCATCTCCAGTAGCAGATTTACTAGCCAGTGCAGAGAACCGGTTAGACGAGTTTGGATTCTTTAGAATTCCCTTGATTTGTTTAGGCGGGTTTGTTGGGTTCACAGCCGAAGCTGGAACTGACTTTTTTCCGCGGTCCGATCCTCCTGTATTGTTCTTCATCGCTTGCATCACTGGGTCAATTATTCCCACTTGAGGTGACCTTTGATTCTCTCCCTTATCGGGTTGGGTTTTCACCACATTAGGATCCTCCAATGTTTCAGCAACAGTCGACCCAGTTCCCAGATCATGTACCATTTCAGGCTCAGCAGGCCGACCATCAACTACTTCTACCACAGGGTTCTCCTTATCAACCACCTGATCTTGACTTTGGGGTTGGGCTTGATTCGAGCACTGCCCCAAATCCTTGGTGTTTGTGTTATTTGGATTCCCCTTTCTCTGCCCCTTCGGCTTCCATTGTTTTCTCTCCACCCTAATCCAACCCCCTTCATCCACCTTACTCTTCTCCTTCTGAGTAGTGTTTCTTTCCGGCGCAGCCTTGGCACAAGAAGAGAGTTTGTGGCAAAAAATTTTGCATTTTTCACACTGAGTTGGCTCCCATAAGTATTCAATCTGAACCTTAACTGATTCAGCCCTACCCCCTGTCAGACTCGGAATTCTGACTTCAATGTCTCTTTTCAACTTGCCTATCGCCCAAACGTCCACTAGCACCTTAGCAAAGCTAGGTCTACCCCAAGCTTTTTCACACATATCTGCCGTGCAAGCATCCATTCTTTTTGGAACTCCCAACACACTAGCAGTTCTGCTGACACCTTCTTTATTAAAAGACACAAGAGGGATATTATGGATTTTAACCCATAGAGGGCATGTGGTATGTTCCGTTTTGTGGAAACCCTTGGTTGGGTCCCATGGTTTCACAAACATCGGGACCCCTCGCACCATCAATGGCCCTTCTTCCACAACATTGGAGCACCCTCCTTCATCATTAAACCGGAAAAAATAAAGCCCATTATTGTGCATCATAGCATCCTTGAAGCCAAATTTCCCCCAAGCTTGGGAAACAGTACGTTACACAATCGGAAAGTGCACCCGAGGGCCTAGGAAATACCCACACAACGTGGTTTTATAAGTTTGCACCATAGGTTCAGTAACAGATAATGGCAGGTCAAGTTCCATTAGCTCCTTGTTATCCAGAGGAAAGAAATCCAACTCCGGAGTAGAAGTCTTTCCAACCACTCAAGCCCAGTTCTTCTTACCAGGCTCAACCACCTGTGATTGCAAATTCAAGGTCGAATCCACCTCTGTCGCATCTTTTAGTATCGTCGCATCCATAAGAGGGCTGACGTCAGCCTTAGGGGCATTGACGTCAGTATGAACACCCATCCCAAGCACAGGCTCACCTACACCCGACATACTCAATGGGTCGGTCACCCGACAAGGTACCCTAAGGCAGCCGACAAACCACACGAGAAGGGAGACCTGACAAAAACAGGCCCGACAACCTTACCCAGCAGCTTCACCCGACAACAAACTCGGCAGCTTGACCCGACAACAACCTCACCCGACAAAAATTCAAGAGCACTCTTCAAAAGGCTGACCCGATAACCCGAGGAAAACCCTAAGTAGAGACACCCGAGGAAAAGCCACCCGAGAAGCACCCGAGAAAAAACCCCGATAAAACACCCGACAAAAAACTCGGAAGCCCTACCCACCCGAGAAAGTCTACGCGACAAAACCCCAAACCATGCAGGAACCCTAAACACGAAAAGAAAAACGGAACAACGACCGTGAAACTCCACAGTGCTCTCGTCGGATTAACGAAGCTTTGGATCTACAAGTTGTACCCGTGATCACGAATCCTAAAACCTTAGGGTGGGCAACGAAGATCCCGTTAAAAGGGATGCTGAAACCCTAATATGATCACTGATAAACCTACAAAAACAAGGAAACACGAAAATCGACAAGACCACAAAGGTCCCGACGAGAAACTAACCTGGAGAGGAGGGGTAATCACCCACGATGATAGCCACACCGTATCTACCAACCACGAACCACTAGAAACCGTCAAAGCCGCTGCCAAACGCCGATCAACCAACAAACCCTAGTCGCCCCCCAGAGAGAAAAACGTACGTTACGTACTGTTACGATATCTCCAGGTCTTTTTGGTGATATCTCCAGGTCTTGTCACCAAAAACCTTCCCCGATTGACAGAACGTTCCGCTACTGACACTTGAAAAAGCTGCTTTCACTGTACATTTGTAAAACAACCGAGATAACAAAAATTCACATTGTGATATCCTTTGTAAAACAACGAAAATAATGAAAATTCATACTGTGATACACTTCATAAAACAACGAAAGTACAGTGATACACGTTGTAGTACAATGTGAATATTATTACTCCGAGACACTTTGACCCACAATATATTTAAAAGAAAATATATATTAAGTAATTAAATGTTTTTTGGAAAAATTAATTAAATCTTTTAATGAGTTGTTATAAATAAAATGACTAAATTACCTTTTTACCTTATTTAAGTAATATTCTTAAATATCTCAAATGAGTGGTTCATATTGGATCTCACGGTTATAACAAAATACACAGTTCTCATTTGATTACGCCCATATATATATATATATATATAGAGAGAGAGAGAGAGAGAGAGGAAAGTTCAAATGCGAACTCAAATTTAGTTGTGAACGTGAGGACAAATGAGAGCGCGACACGTGTCTGATATAAATTATTCAGACTGAATATACAAAGAAATACTATATTCAGTCTAAATATTTCTTTGAATGGGACACGTGTCACACTCTCATTTGTCCTCATGTTCACAACAAAATTTGAGTCCTCATTTGAACCCGCCTATATATATATATATATATATATATATATATATATATAGAGAGAGAGAGAGGGAGGTTCAAATGCGAACTTTGTAAATTTAAAGGAACAAATAAACACCTTGTGGACCACATGATGTGGGTCCCACACATTAAAAAATCATATGTGATCCACAAAGTGTTTCTTTAAAGAGGGGTGTTGTTGTACGATCCCTCCCCCTATATATATATATATATAGGGTTAGGTTCAAATGTGAACTCAATTTTGGCTGTGAACGTGAGGACTAATCTCAGCCACACATCTTCGGTTATGGTGGACGCGATCACGGAGGATTGACGCGATTCATGGGAGGGTGGAGATTATTAAAGGAGGGAACCAGGTCAAAGCCGCCTTTATTGACGAGATAAGTGGCTGAGATTCGTCCTCACGTTCACAACCAAAAATGAGTTCACATTTGAACTTTCCTCTCTCTCTCTATATATATATATATATATATATATATATCGGGTCTGTGTCAAGAGAAACGCCAAAAAGAGAAAACTAAAGAACACCCTGGGACCCTTCCATCTGGATGGTATGCACTAATGCATTTGTGAATATGTATCAATGCATATGTCTTGATAGAAGCATTGGTGCATAGGAACAAAAAACGATTGTATGCATTAGTACATACCGTCAGGATGGAGAGCTCCCATGGTGTTCTTCAGCTTTTTTAGTGTTAAACACTAAAAAAACTGAAAAACATCCTAGGAGATCTCCATCTGGACGGTATGCACAAATGCATACAAGCGACTGAAACTATTTTGTTTTTCTATGCACCAATGCTTCTATAATCACATGTGCATTAGTGCATATGCACAAATGCATTTATAAATGACCGGTATGCATTTGTGCATACCGTTTAGATAGAGGGCTCGCATAGTGTTATTCAGTTTTTTTTGGCGTTTTCTCTTGAACCTGACCCTGTATATGCATATATATATAGGGTGATAATCAAATAAAAACCAAAAAAAGGTTAAGGACTTGAGGACTAATTTAATCCATTGATTAGAACAAATCAAAGGTCAATAAAAAAACTAATTTGTAATAAAAGCATAAAATAAGGGTAAAATGGTCAACTTATAAGGACATGTAAGGGTATTAAAGATATTTTTTATCGAACCCCAATTGAAGATAAAACTTACGGATGCCAAATTAGAATTCAATTAAATTTATTCTCTCTTTTCCCGTCATCATTTGCTGGAGTCTCATTATATCTTCTTCTCTGGCGACTCCTCCCATTCTTCCTTCCTCATTTTTTTTCGGCGACTTCTCCCATTCTTCCTTCCTCATTTTTTTACGGCGACTCCCTTCCTTGATCTGATCTCCGATCTTTCGTTGTGCCGGACTGAAGGATGAGCTGGAGTCCTCCATAGAATCTGTTTATGTGACTCACACGACTAGTATCCGCTGGATCCATCGCATAACTCGTCTTTTGCACCACCGCACTAACCATCGGAGTATCTAACAGAAGACATGCCCCGATCTGGACAGTACAACTTCAGCAAGTGAAAAAAGTCATTCACGGAGACAAGTGTTTATGCCAAACAGTGGACCACATATTATTTTAGCAAAACCGTTTATGCCGAAAATTACATAAAAACCAATTTAAGGTAGGGGTGCGGACTTTATCAATTATAGATTGAACCTTCGAAAAAAATAAGAAAAATAATGGAAAAAACGTAAATAAGACAGACGATTTTGGTGACGCGGAAAACCCCGTCGAGGGTAAAAACCGCGGACGACAATGGAGGTCGTTAATTCACTAGTGACATCAAACAGGGACGTCGTCCTTAAAAACAGATATTACAATTACATATCATGGATTAACACGTTGATTGTGGATAATTGGTTATCATCATAGAGATATGACGTGGATAATCGTTGTTGTCGTTAGTTCTGAGTTGATGTCGCTAGTTCTGGCGGTTGTCGCTATTTCTGGAAGTGCGTCATAGTTGTGAGGATCGGAACTGAGTTCCGGTGGCCGGTGAATATTGAGAGAATATGATACAGGTGAATTCATTGTCCCCCTTCTGTGTCTCCCGAGCTTTGTTTATATAGGGCCCGTTGACATAAATGTGCATTTAATGTGTAACCGTCATTGTCTTTAATGTTATGAAATGCGCGTCGTCGGTTACGCCTCTATCTTTAATGCTATTGAATGTGTGTTGTCGGTTACGTCCGTTAGCATAAATGATAGAAGACCTGCATTAAACAATGTAAAACGGTCGTTTTGTCGATGACAAGTGTAGGTCGTGAGAAACATGCGACCGTCACTACTTAGTGACGACTAGTAGCATAATTATCATTAACTGTGGATTAGACATGCGATTGTTATAAATAGTTAAGACCATTATGATCATTGGTCATGAGAAACTAGCGACCGTCGCCAGTTAGTGGTGATCAATAGTGTAATTGTCGATCGGACGTACGGTTGGTATCAACAGTGACGACCATAAGTTTTATGGCCATCGGTCGTTAGTTCTTATTTACAAAGATATACCTAGTCGTAAGTTCTTACGTCCGTCGTAAGATCTTGGTTGTGACTTTTGATTTCATGAGGTGAAACTACGTATAGACGGAAAGGTGTTTGATTTCGTGAGGTGAAATAGATTATAAATGAAAATTCTGTTTGATTCATGAGGTGAAACAACGTATAGACGGAAATTGTGTTTGATTTCATTTGGTGAATTTGTATGTGTTTCATATGGTGAATCTTTGTTTCATCGGGTGAATATATTAGTGTGTTTTATTCAGTGAATCTGTGTATATATTTCATATGGTGAAATTAATCTATGTTTCATCTGGTGAATATCATGACCAAAATGATGATTATACCCTTTTTTAATTAAAAATACTTTAAATTAAAATCTTAAGATCTAAGGTTTAGATCGTTCCTCACGGTTTTTAACCTTTTTTGGTTTTTATTTGATTTAACCCCTATATATATATATAGAAAAAAGTTCATGTGAGAATCATAACAATTTAAGAAAAAAAAGAAAAAAAGTTTATGTAATTGTACCAACATCATAAAAATGACACGAATGGGTACAAAATCATATATGATTTTGAACGTGAGTCATATATGATTTTGTACATGAATGTTATTCGTTATTCAGACCGAATGGGACACGTATCACGCTCTTATTTGTCCTCATGTTCGCAACCAAATTTGAGTTTGCATTTGAATTTTCCTATCTCCCTCTCTCTCTCTCTCTCTCTCTATATATATATATATATATAAATCTTCAAATACAAACTCTTCTAAGGTTAAAAAATCGTACAAACCAATATAAAAAATAACTTTCATGATTTTTTTCCATCAAATACTATGATTAAGATATTATTACACATATGTTTGTTTTAAGTTATGAAAAATACATGTGAAACTTCTACATTATTAAACACATATATGTAAAACTTTCATTTTTTATGAAAACAAATATATGTAAAACCTTCATTTTATATATAAAATAACATCTCAAATGTTAGCATTTGATGAAATCAACGTGTGTAAAATAACATCTCAAATGATAGCATTTGATGAAAAAAAATCTTCAAAAAATTATTTTAATTTATATTGGTTTTTACGAGTCTGTAACCTTGGAGTAGTTTGTATTTGAAAGAGTCACTCACTCTCTCACTCTCTCCCTCTCTCTCTCTCTCATATATATATAGAGGGAGGTTCAAAGGAACACTCTTAGGACCACATATGATGTGGGTCCCACACAATATAAAATCATATCTGATTCAATGGTGGACCCATTGAATCAAATATGATTTTATATTGTGTGGGACCCACATCATATGTGGTCCTAAATGTGTTCCTTTAAATGAGGGGTGTTCTTGTATGATCCCTCCTCTCTCTCTCTCTCTCTATATATATATATATATATATGTGTGTGTGTGTGTGTGTGTGTGTATGTGTGTGGGCCTATTCAAATGTGAACTCAAAATGTGATTGCATACACGAGGACAAATAAAGAAAGCATGACACATGTCCCATTCAATCTGAATAACGAAGGGCATTATTCAGACTAAGTGTTGTGTTATTCATTCTCAATGTTGTGTTATTCACTCTCAATGCTATGCCATTCAAACTGAAAGCGTGTTATTCATACTGAATAATGTATGAACTTCACCTTCGTTATTCATACCTAATGCCCTTCGTTATTCAGACTGAATTTGTAACCCCTCAATATTTGAGAGAGCGACTAATTTAAAATTTTCAATATTAAATCAATTGAAGGATAAATCACTTCCTATAAATTATACTTGAATTTCCTCAAATAACAATTCGATATAAGCCTCTACAGAAGATATGTCAAGTCTTATACTAAGACATGATTACGGTCGGCTGTTACTAAACCCAAAACAATCACTATCTCTGAATGCGGAAAACGTCACAAAAAGCTAAATCTTTAACGTGCTACTCCCTAGCACTCAAGTCAACACATGTAGCTAGTACCAACCCCAACGAGAACCTGATGTACATGCCGACAAAGAAAAAGGTTTGACTTAACGACTAGTCAGCTCAAGAGTTTATAACATACTTATAATCATTTGAAATCGAAAGATTGTTTGATGAAATAATAATTTCTCAAATAGAAACTTTATTATAAAATCAACATCTTTCCCAAATTCATTATTTCTATAACAAAAGCCTTAAATCAAATACCATGGAAGTGAAAGCTTTAAATATAAATACCCGTTCAAATACGAACTCTTTCCCATTTACTCACTCAAGACGTGAATAAGTTTAAATGCTCAAATAGCAAACTTGAACAACACTTCATTTTCCAAAATACCAAATACGGTTAAGTCCCAACGATCCAATATTATAATTTATGGATAATGCTTCATACTCTAAAAACGTTAGCGAAGATAATGGATAAAACTCTATACCCAAAACAACACCTTTTGGTGACGGGGGAGACCCGTTTCCGTTGACAATGGCGTAAAACAAAGTAAACCATATTTTCAATGTTGCTAAGTAGCTCCCTAAGATCACGATCCCGGTGTATGACCCCACAACGAGTACCCACCGTAATACCTAAGGTCCCGAAGCCCGACCCATATGGATTCATCTCTGAAACACCCCGACCCTAGACCTACTTGGATACTATAGACTCACACTAAGAACCGATGATAATGAGACCCGAATCTAAATGACTTCATTCACATAATACCTGTGTGAACAATAAGAGGCACCAACCTCTAAACATGGGTCCCGAGAGCATACTCCAACGAGTTACATCATCGTAATACCCAGGGTCATAGAGGCTTTCTCACTTGGGTCCATCTTTGTAATACCCACGGTCGTAAAGGCATTCCCACTTGGGTCCATCTCTGAAATTATGTCTACTAAAAGCCCAAACAGCTTATGGCTTCAAACGAGGGACTCGGAAGTCTTTCAATAACCAAATGACTAACTCTTGTGCCTATGGATCCAAATGCAACTTAGTTTAATTTACATGACTCCAAAATGAATGACCAACTCACTCAAAGCATGTAATGAATCATAGAATTATGCCATAACTGTATATAACTTCAAAAGCTCAGCATATAGTCATTTAAATCGGACTAATGTCCATGGGACTCATTTAAGTAAAAACCAAGCAAAAACTCTATAACTCAACACTTATGTGATTACTAAAACATTCGTTGAGACAAACCATTTCCCAAATGAAATCATATTCATATATTTCCAAAATGTCTCATGATGCCATAACATGTAATTTCCAATGGTTTATAAATCCAATACTCTTAAAATGCATATGACACCAAATAATTCTCATTTATAAAATAAAACATCAAAACATCACATAAATATGTTTTAATTTATCAAAATGTCAAGAAACCAAGTATAAGCATTTTTCAAGATTTATAAAACCATTTATACCAAATATTTCGCATATTATCAAAATACTCACACATTTAAAAAATAGCAAGTAAAACATGTTAATACTTCAAAATGGACATTTTTGGCATGTACACCGTTTTCACAAAGCAACTTGAACTCACATTGCTAGATTTAGGCTAAATTTTGGTTTACTCCAAAAATTCTCTTGAAAAGAACTCCAGATCTGCAAGTATCCACCACTAGAAACTTCATCTAGTTCATGAACAACCTAAAATATACCAAGAACAACTCCCAACAATTATATCTAGGAAACTCTAGTCAAAAATGCAAAATCTTTCAAAATGACCAAAACCCCAAAATAAGAAAAATACCTCAAATTAAAGTTCTATATAATTGAAAGGACGTATTTTGACAAGAATAAGGTTTAGAAAGCTTAGAATAACTTACCAATCTTGATTAGGAGAAAACCTCAAATCTTGATTAACAATGGTGGAGAAAAGATGGAGAAGATGAAGCTGGAAGTTTGGATCTTGAGCCTTGAAGATGGTCCAACACCTTTGAAATAGTTGGGAAGGGGTGGAGATGCTCCAAAAACCAGAGCCATGGAGAAAGAATGGAAAAAAACGAGTAAAAATGAAGAAGATATGAGTTTTAGGGCTAAAATCTCGTTTTTAAGGGTATCAAGGCCAAACAGCCGCTAAAGCGGGTTTTAGTGAGGTTTAAAGCTCTTTAAAAGTAGCCCGCTATGTTGAGGGTAAGTGGTCAAACGCTTAGGCAGGTTCTAATGCGGGTTAACCCGCTTTAAAAGTCACCTGGTCAGAAAAGTCGCCTGAATGCTTTCTTTGATCAACTTCCACATCATTTTCGCCTTAGATGAAGCTCGATTTTATAAAAGCTCAAAACACAAAGGTTGTAGGTCTGACTCTTGTTTTTTCGTAGAATCTTGAATCATCTGAATTGGTGATTCGATGAGTGACATATGATCAAAACGGCAGAACCTCGCAAATCTGCCTAATACTCCTTTTTGGCTATTTTTTGCCGTGTTCCGAACCAAAAATCCGGGTGTTACAATCCTCCCAACTTTAAAGAGATTAGTGTACAACAAAATTTTTGTACTAAATTTTCCAAAGATCCCACTTTTAACCGTAAGACGGCTTGGAGTAAAATTCCCCAATAAGAATAGCATCCATCGATTTAATTTCTCAAAATTAGTAAACGATAAATGCATGCGTTTTGATCATACCATGAACCAATTTGGTTTGGATTTCAAACTTATAGCCAAATAACCATATGTTTACGTCTTTCTAAAACGTTGGCTATATAATGTAAAGGTAGCTATAATTAGAATGCATGCAACTCTATGCAATAAATGGTTTCGATAAAAATAAAATAACAATGAGGGAAACTTTATAATTGGACGCCATCAAAATATTTATGCCAAAATAAGTGACGTGAAATAAAATTAACAATAAATCCTCATACACAACACCGACAATAAAAAGGAAACCATAAAACTCCAAAATCTCATAATTGAGTCATGAATGTTATACTCAAAATCTCAATGAAACTTACAAGCAAACCATAGGAGGTACGATTGTCATGTGTTTTAAACTCGACCCAAAACTTATATATATATATATATATATATCAACTAATTTCTCCAAAATTCGTAAAAACGATATTTGCACGTTTCTCGGGAAACAAACGAAACAATTTATGTTAGTTTCAAATTCAAACTCTCTTAAGATATGTACCTCAAACTTTGCGATTCTAGCAAAACCATACGAAACACATTCTGAGTAAACATGTAAGCATTTCTCATGCAACTAATAAAATTTAGCAAATTTTCAAGACATGGCTACATTCTTGTGTGTGCCCAAAAACATTTTCCAAAATATTTACTTGTCAGGTACAAATTCTTTTGACAAACACGAGAAAATTTTGCAATTTATTTTCTAAAATAAATGTCGTGCATGCATCCGGTCAGAACCCGAAGTCTCAACATACGCTTGTTGTGTAGATATTGCTATCCCTGAAAACAGAAAATAAACGTTAGCACAAGTATACACCGCAGTTTACTCGTGTTATACCAAGTAATAATGGTACAAGTACCGAATATCGTTCCCACAGAGATGGTGTTAAAGTTCGTTTTAAAGAATTAAAAAGCCCGTTTTTTAAATGTATTGATTTCAGATGGTGAAAACGAGGGTTTTATTGATTAACCAAAATTGGGTTTGTTTGATTCGTGATGTGAGGAAAGTCTATTATAAAAAGAAGCGTGGATGCAAGGTTCTGATAACATAAAATTTAAGCAATTTAATAAAAAGATGTTATACAAGACTAATCGTTATTTTAGATAATTAACACTTTTTGTAACCTTATTTAAGGTTAACCCATTTTTTTATATCATTAACTAGTTGTCAATTAATTAAAGGTAGTATATAATGAAGTATTAACGATCCAAGTATTAGTTTAATATAGTCGATGCCACCCGTTTATTTCGTTACCAATATTTTAACATTAACGTGCACCTTGCACCCCAAGCTAAAGGGTTTAGCATTTCATCTTAAGATGTCTTAATATAATAGATGTGTGAAAACTGTGTTTATAAATAACGGAGATGAAAAATGCTTTTAGTTTTTAAGACTTGAGGCCTTACCTGCGAATGATGAGAGTTAAAAACCTAAAACTGATTATCTTTATATAAAAGTGCAGATCACTTATAATTAAGTGCTTAATCATCACTTATTTACCTCTTAATTACTTTTTAACTCTAATTTAACTTTGATTGCTTACTTAATTCAGGTTAAATAATTACCCACTTCAATCCAACTTTATAAACTAACTAATTGATTAGTTAACTTAACATAAAACAGAACCATGAAATTTTTGACTTAATCTAATAAGCTACCACTTACTTTAAACTAGCTAGATGTGTTGAGAGTTAAACCAACAAGAATTCATTAGCAATTCTTGTTTTAAGAGATTCAACAGTAAACTCTAAACAAAAGGAAATCACCATCACTACTTTGTTTGTTGATTTACGTGGACGAAGCATGAGATCGAAACCGAACTACACCAAAAATTCTTTGGATTTTCAGCAACCTTTGACAGTAAGGAAAACAACACAAAAACCAGAAATTTACCCACTTTACTTGTAAATTTGTTATTTATGTCAAGGATATTGAGGATCAACACCATGATCCTAAAAGATAATGATCTTCATATTTAAAAGTGTATATTCTTTACTCATTGTTTATATCTCCATATTAAAAGTGTATATTCTTTTGATTTTATTCTCTTCATAGTTTAGGTAACTTGTATCTTAGCTAGAAGTATACACTCTCCTGTATCTGTATATACTCTTGATGTAATATGAAAATTCAAGTTCTTCATTACTCACATGGTATCAGAGCAATAGCATCTTTAAGACCTATTTTTTTTTCTTCTCTCCTCGTAACAACAGCAACCAACAGGTGTTCTTCCTCCTCTTTTTTTTCCTTTTTCATCTCTAACTTTTTCCTCCTCTTCTCTACCATGGCAAATGAAACAACCATCCCTACCCAACAACTTATCTCCAACAACATCGAACCTACTCAATATCTTACGATCATATCGTTTCACAACTCTATTAAACTTACAAATTACCTTGCCTGGAAAACCAAATCGAAGCCATGCTCATTGACTTTGATCTTTATAAATTCATCGATGTTTCTCGCCCTCCTTCTTCGCTTACCATCACTACCAATTCCAAAATTGACCCAAATCCGGCTTACTTCAAATGGGTTCGCAAAGACAAGCTCATTTTTAGAGCCCTTGTCGGCACTCTCTTCCCTACTCTTGTGCCTCTTATCTCTCAAGACAAAACTTCTTATGAGGCCTGGACCGTTTTAGCCTCTACATATGCAAAACCTTCCCGTGGTCATATCAACCAAATCAAGGACCGCCTCCATCATATCACTAAGTCATCAACCCGAACCATCACGGAATATATGCAAGCTATCAAAGCATGCACGGATGAACTTTCCCTTCTTGGCAAACCCATATATCATGAGGACATCATTGACAAAGTCCTAAAAGGCCTTAATTATGATGTCTACAAACCCATCATCGATGCCGTCAATGCACGGTAAAATCCTATTCCATTTGAAGAACTCCATGAAAAACTTATCAACCTAGAACTAATTCTCAAAAGTAAACCTTCATCCATTCCTTTCCATCCACCGCTCATGCTACCCATACGAGACCCAACCATCCATCTCGTCCTCACTACAAACCTCCTACTGATGGTTTTCTTCCTACACCATCCATGGTCACCTCCACCCGACCTTCTCGCCAATTTCTTGAAAATTGTCAATGGTGTCGTACTAAGGGACACTACGTGTCCCATTGTCCTGTTTTCAAACAACTTTTTCATAATATAACCTTTCCTTCTACCCAACACGCCAACCAACAACACCGTTCTACACCAAGAGGTCCACGCACACCTCAAGCCCATACCGCTACTACTACTTTCGCACCCTCCTCCGCTTGGCTCTTGGCTAGCAACGTCTATCATCATGTCACAAACGATCTCAACAACCTTGCTTACCATGCACCGACGATGGCACCAAAGAGCTTGTAATTGGTGATGGTTCCTCTCTACCGACCTCTCACACGGGTTCTCTCACTATCTCTACTTCTCATAAATCTTATACTCTTTCTAATGACCTACATGTACCCTCTATCTCTCGTAACATTCGTTCTATGTCTCGATTTTTTCAAGAGAACAATGTACTAATTGAATTTTTGCCCTATTTTTTCCATATTAAGTAGCTTTCCTCGCGGAGACTTCTACTTAAGGGTCCAACTAAGCACGGCATCCACGAATGGTGTTCCTTCACTCCTACCGCCAACTACACTACCAAAGCTACGACCTACGATTGGCATCATCGTCTAGGTCATCCATCCGCTGCCATTCTTAAAACTCTATTGCTTAAATTTCCTTTACAAATTCCTAGTACTTTATCTACTTCCTGTAAGGCTTGCAATATTAATAAAAGTCATAAACTCCCGTTTTCAACTTCTACCATTACTTCTAGTGCCCCCCTTGGCTTGTTATTTTCTGATGTTTGGACTTCACCTACTCTCTCATATGATGAATATAAGTACTATATCATTTTTGTGGATCACTACACCAAATACATATGGTTCTATCCTCTAAAGCGCAAATCTGACACTTTTCAAGTTTTTACCCGTTTTCGTGCTCTAGTTGAAAAGTTTTTCAAACGACCAATCCTACAAATATATTCTGACAATGGAGGAGAGTATCTTAAACTCACTTCCCATATTTCTACAAATGGTATTACCCATCTTACTTCCCCCCCCCCCCCCCCCCACAGAATATCGGGCACTTGTTGGCGCCCTTCAATATTTGTCTCTCACCCGACCCGATGTTTCTTTCTCGGTCAATAAGTTGTCTCAATTTATGATCGTCCTACAGATGATCATTTGAATGCTCTAAAGAGGTTGCTTTGGTATCTTAATGGTACTGCTCATCATGGTCTTATGCTCTTTTGTGACTCTCCTTTACAGATTCATGCTTTCACTGATGTGGATTGGGGAGGCGACAAAGATCAATTTCTCTCCACCTCTGGTTACATTGTGTACCTCGGCAGAAATCCAATATCTTGGAGCTCCAAAAATCAACGAGTTCTAACTCGTTCCTCCACCGAGGCCGAATTTAGAGCCTTTGCATGCACTACTGCTGAAATTCTATGGTAAAAGTCTTTACTAATTGAGCTTGGTTACTCATCCACAACACCTCCAACGATATATTGTGACAATTTAGGAGCTACTACCTACTCTGCGAATCCATTCTTCCACTCTCGGATGAAGCATTTGGCACTAGATTTTCATTTTGTTCGCGAGCAAGTTAAAACGGTTCATTACGTGTCACGCATGTCTCAGGTGATGACCAGCTGGCGGATGTCCGTCTTGCGAGGGGGTGTCAAGGATATTGAGGATTAACACCATGATCCTAAAAGATAATGATCTTCATATTTAAAGGTGTATATTCTTTATTCATTGTTTGTATCTCCATATTAAAAGTGTATATTCTTTTGATTTTATTCACTTCATAGTTTAGGTAACTTGTATCTTAGCTAGAAGTATATACTCTCCTATATCTGTATATAAACTCTTGATGTAATAAGAAAATTCAAGCCCTTCATTACTTACAATTTATACTAAAGACATCTAAAAATAAACTAAATTAAGAAAACATTGAAATCCTATGATTTCTTAATTCTACAGAAGGTAAGAAAGATAAAGGAAGCAACAAGATTTTTACCTATGATTAGTCTAACTAACTAACACCCAATTACACAAACAGAAGAGTAGAACTGAAAAAAATTGAGATGAACCAAACAAGAAATCTATTGGATTTCTTCAGAATTTCGATAGGAAGATTGGAGATGAATTAAGAACCACTTTTTAGAGTTTACCATACATCTATTTTAAACAATAACCCAACTGTGTATTTAAACACAGCAACTGTTAGGTTGAAATAAACACAAACCACAAGAACAACACTTTCCAAATTTTATCTAATGATCAATCCTAACTCAACCAAGATGCTTAAACATTTAATTACAGTTTTCAACAGAAAGTGATCAGACAAGAAAGAACAAGATGATTCCCAAGCATGCTTAATAACTTCATAATTTTATAAAAGGCATAAGGCCAAAACAAGTTTCTTCTCCCAACAACTTATAAACCAAGTTGTCAAACAAGAAAACCAAAAAGGAGCTTCTCTTGATCTAGTACCTATTCGTACAAAACCAAGGAGAAAAGGAGAGAGGATGCTTCCAGGAATGTTTTTTCCATATACCCTAAGTTGCCTATAAATACTAAAAGGAGATGGATGAGGCTTTTTCAAAAAGCCCATCAATGTTTTCCATCAACAAAACAACTAGCCCAATACTTTATATATGTACTTGGGTACATACTTGACAAAAGAAATATTTACAAAACAGTAACCTTCCAAAGTCGAAATCAACCATCTTCATCATATGCTTCGGTATCCAAACTTCGGTCTCTTGAAACGACCACATTCTTGCTTCTTAAAAATCTGAATTTACAAGCGATGGTACGTAAGATTTTCATATAAAACGTCCAAGAACCACGTCTATTTTTAAAATATGCGTGAATTATAAAACTAAGACTTACAAGTTAAAATCAAGACTTTACACTAAAAGTAGTTAATTTTATACTAGAATTCGACTAGAAAAAAAGATATAAATAAGGTTAATAAATTAACCTTATCACAACTCCAAACTTAAACCGTTGCTTGTCCTCAAGCAACAAAAATGTAAAATTAAGACCGAAAATTACTAAACTTACACTATTAAGACAACCGAACTAAGTGCATACGGGTCAACCGAAAATAAAGCAATCACCCCACAACATCCACTCAAAGTTCCAAAATGCAATTTCTTAGTTTCATTATCATATAGAACAAAATCTCCTATTCCACAATTTGAAAAAGTACCATCAATCTCATTACTTCTTTGTAACGTGTTTAGGCTTTTTCTGCCTTTTTCTTTGAAATTTTCATGATGACACGATTTTGTGTCTTTGTAATTTTCATGAAACCAAAATATCTTTCACATGTATTGTGCAAAGACCTATGAGAGCTATGCTCTTTTATATGTAATCATTTTTTTCCCGTCCAAACATCTTTTAGGCTATGCTCTTTTTGTATGAATTCTTTTTTTATGATGTTTTGCACCATGTGATTTAGTATGCATCAAAGAATTTTCAAAAAAAATTCATGCATTTTGGATGGGAAAAGGTTTTGTCTTTTGACAAGTTTTGCATATCTTGATGAGTTTCAAGATACCCCCATCTCCAAACTTGTGATTTTCAATGTCCTTATTGAAAAGTAGAGAACCTAACCGTATGGTTTTAAGAACATTGAAAAAAACGCCCTTTGACAAATGTGTTCAAGTTGACAACCGTCTGTTAATGCCAAAACTTGACCTAACGGTGAATTAATGATCTGGACCTTTATCAATTAAAGAAAGAAAATCTGCTCGAAAAACAAATAAGAAAAGCAAAAATGACACAGAGGATTGTTGACGCGGAAAACTCCCTTTCGAGAGTAAAACCCACGGACGACCCGAAGAGATCGTCGATGCACTAGAATAGTATGACGTCAATCAGGGACGCCAGACTTAGAAACAATAGATAACGTTACAAATAGAGATAATGTGTAATAAGGATGATCGGTCGTGAGTCTATCACAATTGTCGTGACTTGCGATGCAATTGTCGTGAGTTCTAATGCTGTTGTCGCAAGTTTGTCGAAGTATTCTCAGAGCTCTATCAGTTTTTTCTCTGTTTTTCCCGTGTGTCCTGTAGTTGATTTGAGTTGAGATTTTATATTTGGATTCGTATGGAGCAACGGTCTGAAACGGTCGGCCGGTTACCCCACGATTCTCGCCTTAGCTTCAATGTCTTCATAATGTACCCTGTTTGTAACTGAAAATACCATAAAGTATATTGATAACGTTTATAACGGACAAGTGTTAACGGGATTAGTTCATAGGCTTAGACTTCGTTAGTTAAGTTATAATGAATCCTAACGGAGTTAATGACAGAATCCTGACAGAGTTAACAACCGTTAACTTTCGGTATAACACCATCCATACGGAGTGAAAATTCAGAATTGAACCATGCATTTGAGTGGGAATGATGTGATTGCATACTTTCCATATGACATTATATGCACAAAACACGATTGTCACATAAAGACTATACCGACTACCTAACTTCAAACAGAAAAAACATGTTAACATTTTATTCTACCAATTTTTACCTAATTTTAAATAACAAAAACCAACATAAAAAGTTTATTCTAAGCTTATGCTACTGCTAATTATTAGTTATAGTAATGTAACATTAATCCTCTAAAATACTACTATTAATATACTACGTATACTTAACTTCAAATATCCAAAAACAAACCTAAAAATATTAGTTATACACTCGATCTTATGAATACTTATCAACTAAATTTACCAATTTCAAACAGCAAACATTAGTATTTTAAACTCTAAAATTCAGTAAAATAAAAAAAATTAGTTACTAAGGGTTACCGAGTCAAACTTGCCCTACTCCTTTCGGAGTAGGGGCTACCCTCTCTTTCTCTGCCTTCTCAATTTTCTCAGCCCTCTCCTCCTCTTTCTCAGCCCTGTCCATCTCTTTTCCAGCCTTCTCCGTCTCTTTTCCAACCTTCTCCATTTTCACATCCTTCTCCTTCTCAATTTTCTCCACCTTTTTCTTCACTATCGCCACTTCCTCCTTCATTTCATTCATCGTTTGTTGCGTTTTCCCCATCATCTGGACTAACGGTTCACCAATCTTCACCTGTTCTTTCAAAACAACAGAAAACTCATGGTGACTTTTTAGGTACTAACCTTCCTACACCTTGAATGTCCATAGGGGGACAACCTGGTTTTAGCTTTTCCTTATTCCTCATCAGTCGATCCAAATTTTGCCTATCCATGACTATTTTATCATAAACAAAATGGTCGGATGGCAAAGTTGGGACCTTTTCGGCATCCATGAGTAAATTGATTATAGCCGAATATGGGAGTTTCGTTGATGCCCTCCCGACACTTAGCTTAATATTCTTTTGAATATGTTAGCCAACGACAATAGGCTGCCTAGTCATGATGCAATAAATTAAAAACACTCTTATCATGCATAAATCAGGATCGTGATTTGATGGGTGCAATGTGTTTCTAACAAAATAATACCAGATATTTGCAATTGGTCTCAAAAATTTTGTTAACAAAACTCGTGATGTCCCTCTAAAAGACCATTCAGCCCCTGGTCTGGCTACAGTTTCTAAAATATGATCTAACTCATCGGTACCGACTTCCTTTTCCAGTTGATCTAACTAGGAATGAATGGGCGGTTCAATCCTTAGTACACTATTTATGGTCGTAGCCGAGTACTCGACTTTAGTTTGGCATATCATTAATTCTAATGATGCCACACTAGACATTTCGGCAGAAAACTCCCATACCCAAGTCATATTATAAGGTTTCGGTACCGGGTATAAAATATCCTAACCAAGACTGTGAATGGTATTCTTAATTTGAGGAAAAAGTTTAAGGGTTTGATCATCAAATCCCTTAATTTGAGTGTCATCGGGCTTAAAATTGGAATGGAACCGAACTGACCAAAGTGGCCAGCGTTTCTATTTGGTGCACGAAAAGGGATGTGAGGGTTACCGATGGTATGAAAATTGTCCAAATAAGAAGCCATACCTAGTTTACCATAAGGTTGGTAATTTGAAGTTTGTTTCTGTGGATTCGAATATCGCGGTCTCAGTTGTCCTAAGGCTTCAAAATTCGGAACAAGTGAGTTGGTGGCGGGGTTGTATCTGATTTGTCTGCTGGAGTTGGCCAATCGATCGCCGGTTAGGGCTTGTTGGCCGGCGACCTGTGGTATGGCGGCGTTGGTGGTCTGAACATAGTTGTTGCCCCCTATATAAGTGGGTATATATTTTCTCCTGAGAGAACCCCTAGAGATCGATGTGTCGAGATTGGAGTGTTGGTGAGTGGTGCCATCGTTGATGAGAATTACTTCTATGGTGGTTTTACCTTTGGTGACGGCGTCAGAATGGGTACCGGGTGGCGGTGTGATGAGTTGTTTGTCGGCAGCAGCTTTGGGGGTGGTCTGGTGGTTGGAGATAGTGAGAACGAGAACATTGGATGGTGGAGCGTTGATTTCGTCGGTGGTGACCACAGGAGGTCGGGTTAGGGCTCGATCAACATTTTGGTCAGTGGTGACCTCGAAATCCATAGCAGGTAAGTTTAAATCGGGACCTACTTGTTTCTCCATGGTGTATTGACGGTGCCTGGTATTTCCGTTGAGTTCAAGAAGAGCTTCTGCAGCAAGAATTTCTCTAGAAGAAGGATATTTAGTGAGTTTTGATGAATTAGGTTTTGAAGTAACTTCACTGAAATCAGCTACAACAGAGGCAAAGAAATCTAAGGGGTTTTTAGTTTTTGGGAAATTTTGAGAAGTGGAAGAAGCAAAATCTGGTTTAGTATTGTTGTTTGTTCTTATGGGTTTTCTCAAAATTTTCTTTTTCTCCTTCACTTTTTCCTGGCTTCTTGTTGTTTGCCGGTTTTCTTCATCAGAGGAAAGCTTTCTTAATTTCATTTTGAAGAAGAAGATGAAAGTGTGGGTCCTTTTATATGTGAATTTTTCAAGACAAAATCTCTTGGATTTGGTTTGAGCAGCCGGCAAAAGAAGAAGAAGTTGGATTTGATTTCTACATGCATGTTCAGATCCACACATCATCATTAAATGTTGTGTCTGTGATATTTTATTTGCCTGCATAAAAAGACATTAATCAGATAATCCTTTGTTATTTAGCAAAACAAAACCTGATTACTTTTCCTTTGTTTCGGGCTCAAGACTAAGAAAAACACATTCAGTTGGGCCATTTGATTTTAATAAGCTGGGCCTATTAAACTTAAACCCAATACCCCTTTATTTTATTTATTTGTAAAACGAAAACTATATATATTATAATTTTTTTTCTTTTAGATTTTTATAAGAACTGAAAATTAATGGATTCGGTCTAAATTAATTTTTTTTTACATTATATCAGTTTTATCAAAATTATAATTTTACTATTTTTAAAAATCATAATTAGGATTATTTAAAGATGAAAATCATATTTTTGACATAACGATAAAATGAATTATTATTAATTTGAACCCCTTAACACTAAGAAGAAAAAAAAAATATTTATAAATATACAAAAACTTTATTTTTGGGTTTTTAATTTTCGAATTCAACAACCCCAAAGGGCTGTTCCACAACTTCATCTGATTCCCAGAATGGTTTCACTCTCTGACCGTTTACTTTAAAAGTCGTTCATCTTTCTGGATCAATTAATTCTATAACGCCATAGGGATAGACTTTTGCAATCTTGTAGGGTCCAGTCCATCGTGAATTTAATTTTCTAGGGAATAGTTTGAGACGGGAATTAAATAATAAGACAAATTGGCCTTCAAGGAATTCTTTTGGATGAATCTGCTTGTCATGCCATTTATTTGTATTTTCTTTGTATAATTTGGCATTTTCATAGGAGTGATTCTTATGCTCTTCAAGTTCATTTAGCTGTAAAAATCTCTTTTTACCAGCTTCATCCAAACTCATATTTAATTCTCTTAAAACCCAATAAGCCTTATATTCTAATTCGAAGGGCAAGTGATAGGCTTTTCCAAAAACTAACTTATATGGGGACATACCAATAGAAGTCTTGTAAGCAGTCCGATAGGCCCATAGGGTATCATCTAATTTAGATGTCTAGTCCTTTCTGTGTGGTTTGACTACTTTAGCAAGAATTCCCTTGATCTCCCGGTTTGACAATTCTGCCAAACCGTTAGTCTAAGGGTGATAAGCAGTAGCTACTCTATGTTTAATCTCGTACTTTTTCATGGTCTCCTTTAACAGATTATTTATGAAGTATGTGCCTTCATCACTGATGAGGACACGTGGTGTTCCAAATCTAGTAAAGATGTGTCGGTGGAGGAATTTGATGACTGTCTTTGCAACATTAGAGTGGCAGGCTATGGCCTCCACCCATTTAGACACATAGTACACTGCGACTAGAATATAGGAGCAATTATTGAAGATAGGAAAGGGACCCATAAAGTCAATAACCCAGACATCAAATAATTCTACTTCTAGAATTCCATTGAGGGGCATTTCATTTCTTTGAGATATGTTCCCGCTTCTTTGGCATTCATTACATCTTCTGACAAATTCTTGTGCATCCTGGTGTAAATTCGGCCAGAAGAATCGTGATTGTAGAACTTTGGCAGCAATTCTACTTCCTCCAAAATGTCCTCCGTAGGGACCTGAATGACAGTGCTGTAAGATTGAAATGGAAGCCTCCTGTGGTACACATCTTCTTATCATTTGATCTGCACATATTTTAAACAAGAAAGGTTCATCCCACATATATTTCTTAGAATCAAAGGTGAGCTTTTTCCTTTCATGTTTAATCCTTGGGAATAATCCCACATGCTAAATAGTTGACAATGTCGGCAAACCAAGGTACAGAGGCCTTGATGGCCAAGATCTTTTCATTTGGAAAGATTTCACAGATATCATAGGTCTGTACTGGTTTGTCTTGTTTCTCCAACCTAGATAGGTGGTCGACCACTTGAGTCCACACCCTTCCTGTCAATGATCTCCAAATCAAATTCTTGCAAAAGCAAGACCCATCTTGTTAACCTTGGTTTTGCATCTTTTTTTAGAAATTAGGTACTTGATGGCAGAATGATCAGTATGAACAATTACCTTTGTGCCAATCAAGTAAGATTTGAATTTTTCAAAAGCAAAATCCACTGCTAATAATTCTTTTTCATTTGTGGTATAATTGATTTGAGCATCATTGAGAGTTTTACTTGCATAATAAACAGGGTGAAAAATCTTTCATTTCTTTTGGCCTAAGACAACTCCTACTGCCCAATCACCAGCATCACACATAATTTCAAAAAGAATGGTCTAATCTGGTGTTATTACTACAGGTGCAGTGACCAAGGCATCTTTTAAGGTTTTAAAAGCCTTTTTACAATCCTCATTAAAATTGAAGACTTGGTTATTATGTAGTAAAACACAAAGAGGTTTTGAAATTTTGGAAAAGTATTTGATGAATCTCTTGTAAAAACCTGCATGTCCTGTATAAGAAACTTCAGATTCCTTTGACGGTGGTTGGTTCTGGTAATTTTTTAATTACTTCCAACTTTGCTTTATCTACTTCAATGCCTTTTTTGGATATGAGATGTCCCAACACAATGCCTTCTTTAACTATAAAGTGACATTTTTTCTAGTTTAAAACTAAATCTATTTCTTCACATTTTTTAAGACTATCTTCCAAGATTTTTCAAACAGATATCATATGATGTCCCATATACCGAAAAATCATCTATGAAAATTTCCATGAAATGTTCTAACATGTCAGAAAAAATGGACATCATCCATCTTTGGAAAGTGGCAGGGGCATTACATAATCCAAAAGGCATTCTCCTAAAAGAAAAAGTTTCATAAGGACAAGTAAAGGTGGTCTTTTCTTGGTCATCTGGAGTTATGGCAATCTGATTGTACCCTGAGTTATCTAGGAAACAATAAAATTCCTTCTCAGCTAACCTATCCAACATTTAGTCAATGAAAGGTAGAAGAAAATGGTCTTTTAGGGTGGCTTTGTTAAGCCTTCTATAGTCCATACAAATCCTCCAACCTGTGACTGTCCTGGTCGGAATAAGTTCATTCTTCTCATTTGGCAGTACAGTAACTTCTCCTTTCTTGGGTACACATTGTACTAGACTGACACAAGTACTACTGAAAATAGGTTAGATTATGCCGACATCTAACCATTTTAGAATTTCTTTCTTTACAACCTCTTTCATCACATGATTAAGCCTTCTTTGAGGCTCAACTGAGTTGAAATTCTTGTCTTCTAAAATGATTTTATGTTGACAAATTGTAGGGCTTATGCCCTTCAAATCTACCATCGTCCATCCTATGGCCTTGGTGTGAGATTTCAACATAGTAACTAACTTCTCTTCTTGGTCCTTTTTTAGTGAAGATGATATGATGACTGGTAACTTCCCTGAGTCTCCTAAAAAGGCATACTTCAGGTGTGAGGGAAGTTGTTTCAATTCTAGGTCAGGAGCAACTTTTAAAGACGGGACAAGAGTCTTCCTATCTTTAGTCTTTAGAGCCTCAAAAGAAGCAATTTCCTTCAAAGGTTCCTCATCTCCAAACTCTGGTTCCTCCTCATCACTATCAGAATCTGGTATCCCCAAAATCTTCCCCAAACTTTTTTCTTGGCACCAAGTCTCTATTAAACTGACAGAGTAACATTCTTCTCTATCTTCCGGGTACCTAAGAGAATTGAAAACATTAAAAGTTACCTTTTGTCAATTCTCCTTTCTGGACATCTATCAAAGTTCTCTCAGTTGCTAAGAAAGGTCTTCCTAGGATGATGGGAATGTCTTTATCAACCTTACAGTCTAGGATACTAAAGTCGGCTGGGAAAATAAATTTCTCAACTTGGACCAAAACATCCTCAATCTTCCCTTTAGGATAGGCTATGGATTTATCTGTAACTCAAGTGTGACAGTGGTAGGTCTAGCCTCACTGTTAGGACTCTATTTTAATTGTGACAAAATAAGGAAAGATAATTATGTATTTTGTAAAAGGCAATTCTATAACGCCTAAAACTCTTACTTTCTTTATATGCGTTAGTCCTTCAATTTAAATAGGGGATAAGGGGTATCATTAGATAATGAGAGAGAGAGAGAGACGATATTATTTTGAGAGCTTATTGTAATCGACTTTCTACAAGTGAGATATACGACTACGACTATTCATCATATTTATCATGTTCTTCGTATATTTATTGTTTTCGTACGTACTTGATATAAATCTGGGATCCACAATTAGTATCAGAGGCAATCGATCTGAGTTTTGGTCTGATTCTAATCGAAATCATGGAAATCAAGGTAAATCTCTCGTTGTTCTTGTTTATGTTTTTATCGAGTCTAACTGCAATAGCTTTAATCGATATTTGTTTAAAACCCAATTTTTCTCGTCTGTTTGAGTTTTTGTCGAGTCAAACCTCAGTAACTTTAATCGATTTCCTTTATACCCTGTTTTGTTGCTTTCTGTCGATTTATGTTTTCTGTCTTTATATCGTTTATTTATTTCGAACTAATCTGTGCTATTCTAAACCAGAAATCTGTTCTTAGTTAGTTATCTAATCTTTCATCTCTGTTGCAGACTTGTCGCACCACACACACAATCATATCACTCGAGAAATTTCTTCAACCAGTATATCGAATTCTAGTTTTAAAATTAAATTACTTTCGTTTATTTT
This sequence comes from Silybum marianum, assembly GCA_036898165.1. Taxonomy (NCBI): domain Eukaryota; kingdom Viridiplantae; phylum Streptophyta; class Magnoliopsida; order Asterales; family Asteraceae; genus Silybum; species Silybum marianum. Next base: position 21,579,349 of record CM072542.1, on the reverse strand, counting down.
GGGTTACTTTTGCTGTTCTTTAACAATAGAAAACTTAGGATCTAATGACTTTTGCAGCTTTTCTGGTTAGAGAATTCTCAAGTAAACATCATAAATCTTAGTAAGTTTGCTTTAAACTTAATTGAGAAAATTGGAAACCCGAGAACTTAGCTCTTGTTGTTCATAAAAAGACTAGATACCTTCTGTTAATCTAGATATTTTTAGTCAAGAATCCTTCGTTCTTGCTTTCTGGTTTATCGATTAAAGAAATATCAGGATTCGATATCTCTAAATACTTCTCGACTCTCTTTAGGTCGACATCTCTTTCTCAAATTTCGTCAAATAGTTTTTCTCGAGTCTTAGTAACCCGACATAAATTTTTATCGGATCCGCTTAAGTCGACAACCCTGTTTATCGAGTCCGTGTAACCCGACTTACAGTTTTGTCGCACCAGCTTCAGCCGACATAAATTATTATCACACCCTAGTCAGTCGAGATAAATTTTTACCCACGTCCATAGAATTCTTACAATTTTTTTCAAAACTCACTGATCAAGATCAAATCAAAATCAAGTACACGCGAAGCCATGGCTATTGGTGCAGACACAAAACCCCCAATTCTCTTCCGGGGAGAATATCCGCAATGGAAAGATCGTTTTCTCAACTTTGTCGAAAGAAATGATTATGCAGAAGAAATTATGCTTTCCATCACTGAAGGACCACCACCTGTCCTGTATCATGAACTTCCCGCAATGCCAAACAATGAACCACCTCTTCTGGATAGACAAGAGATCAAACCTAAGTCAAAATACACTGATGCTGAAACTCGAAGAGCAAAAGGCGATCAACTTGATAGTAATAAAAGAACAGCCAAAGGGATGTGGGAACAAATCGAGAAGTTCATGCTTGACACGAAGATTGGAACCCAAATGAAGATCACAAACTGCATCGCTCAGTACGAAGAATTCAAAGCCGAAGAGGATGAAAGTCTTACGGATACCTACACTCGCTTTGTTTACTTAGTAAATGAACTAAGCTAAAACCAAATACGTAAGTCAAATATCGAGAACAACGTGAAACTTGTTAGCAATCTTCAACCCAAATGGCACCGATTTGCCAATCAAATTAAGCATAGCAAATTTCTCGCAGAACTCGATCTTCACAAAGTATACGAGACCTTGAAACAAGATGAAAAGAAGTTCTAGAAGTGATGGAAGCCAATAACAAACACAATAAGCCTTCTGACGCGATCGCACTTGTGGCCAAAGAAGAGATCATCACATCAAGAAGCATCCCACAAGATAACTTTCCGGAGTTAGAAACCGAAGAATTTGATGATCCGGAGATAGCCCAATTTCAACAACAATTGGTTCTTCTCACTCAATCCTTCCAATGCAAATTCTCTCGTAGTCCCAACTCCAACCAATAAAGATATGCTTCGGGACTAAAGAACTTCGAGCGAAAAACAATCTTCGAACAAAAGCCAAGAAAAGATGACAAGCGTCCACCAAGCAAATCTGAGTATAAGTTTAAAGAAGAAATGAGTCTGTGCTATAACTGCGGTAAATCTGGTCATTATGCACGCGAATACAAGAAGCCCGTTGTCAAAGATTCTAACTACTTTGCTTACAAACTGATGCTTGCTAAACAAGAGGAAGCCGGTAAAGTTCTCATGGCGGAAGACGAACATTGGCTTCATCAAGATGACAACAAACCAGATGAGGAAATCTAAGCACACTTCAGTCTGATGGCTTACTCTGACCCCTCTGGTGACGACTTATCTCACGCTTCCGACTACACACCCGAGGTAAGTCACTTTGACTATGGTAATTTTGTTGCGCAAATGAATGATTTGATGATATAATTGCATGAATTACAATCTAAGTTGAAAACCGGAAAACTCTTGGTTTCCAACTTAGAAGCACGTCTAGAAAATAATCATAACCAACTTCTAATTGCAACGTCTGAACTTGCCAATTCTAGAGTGATGTTCAAAATTTGGGAGATGGGAAGATTGGAGTAGGAAGAACAATAAATTTCATCAAATTCCTTTCTGCTACCCAAAGGAAGTAGAAAAGGACTCTTCAAAAGGATCTCTTCCAAATAATTACTTTCCTTCCTATACCGACGAACAACTTCACACAGAGCCACCAAGTTTTAAACCTTACATACCCACCCTATTTTTGGAAGAAAAAAATTATTCAACTGGAAAAGGTGTTGGAAACTGAACGTTCTTCCTCGGAAAAGGAAAAAGAGGCATTGATCAACAAAATCCAAACTTTAGAAAACAAATCTTTACATTCTCAAAACCCTGAAGTTGACACAAATTCCAATATTTCTTCATGTAAAGCATTTGTTAGCTCATATTTGGATGAATGTGATTTTTCCGACCTTTTGATTGATCCTAACTATTGTCCTCCAAAATACAAAACTTCCCTTTCTCCCTAGCAAATAGACGCGGAATTAGATGCCCTTGAGAATATGAACTATCTTGATGAACACACAAATCCTTCTTCAAAACTTAAATCCCACGATCATTTAAATGAGTTTAATGCTAACTTTGACTTCAATCCTACTCTTCCAAGTCATGTGGAATTTTTAAATAAAGGCAAGAAACCCATTGAACCTGAATTGATTCCTGAAATTGATATTGTTTGCTCTACTAACTACTCAAACCACTCTCAGTCTCAACAACAGGATCAATCTATGCGTGCCTCAACATCTAAAATTCATCATTCTAAATCTGATCAAGTTCCTTTAAATGTTTTAGCATTACGCCCTCTAAAGAAAATGCAAGTTTTGTTTGAAAAAGGCACTCGACAAGCAAAGTCTACACCTCGCAATAAGATAGACAAACTTACTTTTTCTAATGTCAAAAGAACAAATAATAGCTCTAAGTTTCCTTATACTATCCATTCGCTTAAACATTTAATTCAATTTTCAAGAAATAAATTTTGTTGCTCAAATTGTGGTGTAAATGACTTTGTGCGCTTGAATTCATATGGTTATGATTACTATTCTGATATACATAATTCTTACAACTATCATCAAATTCATAATTTTCCAAGTTATCCTATTTATAAATGGGTTCCTAAGAGGCCCTTGACTATGGCACCTAAGTCCCAGTTCAAATGGGTACCAAAGGCTGCAAAGTCAACTAACCCCGAAGGACCCATTTACAAATGGGTACCTAAATCTGCCTGATTTTTTGCAGGCTAGTCATGCGTGGTACTTAGATTCTGGATGCTCCAAACACATAACTGGACAAAAGGAGCTTCTCGCCAATTACATCGAAAAACACGGTGGCACTATGTGCTTCGGGAATAATCATTTCTCACCAATCCGAGGATATAGAGACATAATTAACAACAATCTCACAATCTCCAAAGTTTCGTATGTTCAAGGCCTTAGTCACAACCTTTTAAGCATTTGTCAGTTCTGTGACAAAGAACCTGAAGTGAATTTTAGATCAGAAAGATGCTGCGTAAGAACCTACGAAGGAAATGAGATATTAGTCGGATCTCGCAAGTCAAATCTATACACAATCGATCTTTCAAAAGTTGAAACACCAACCGATGTGTGTCTAGTCTCCAAAGTCTCGAATGACAAAAACTGGTTGTGGCATCGCCGACTCTCTCACCTGAACTTCAAAAACATCAATAAACTCGCAAGTGGAAGGTTGGTCACCGGTTTACCGAAGATTAAATTTGAGAAGACTCACTTATGTGGTGCTTGCGAGATTGGGAAAATGAAGAAAGTTTCACACAAACTTATGCGAACTCCAAGCATTCACGGCAACAAGTACGTTCACATGGATTTGTGCGACCCTATGCAAACTCAAAGCATTCACGGCAAGAAGTACGTTCTTGTTATGGTGGATGATTATTCTCGCTATACATGAGTTAAATTTCTTCGCACAAAGGACGAAGCTCCCGAGACAATCATTGCCTTCTTGAAGAACATTCAAGTTAAATTAGAGCTTTCCGTCCAAACCCTTCACACAGATAATGGCACTGAGTTCAAAAAACCACACACTTGACACTTTCTTCACCTCTGTTGGTATCACTCATACATTTTCTGCGGCTCGAACTCCTCAACAGAATGGTGTGGTCGAACGACGATGTAACCAAACGTTGGTTGAAGTTGCCCGCACCATGCTCGCCCACTCCAAACTACCACACTATCTTTGGGCCGAAGCCATCAACACCGTTTGCTACACCCAAAACCGTTCAATCATCAACAAGCGGTTTACCAAAACCCCTTACGAGTTGATCAACAAACGGATTCCTTCCATTCACCATTTATATACGTTTGGAAGTCGATACTTTATTCTGAACGACAAAGAGGATCGTGGCAAATTTCACGTCAAAGCTTCCGAAGCATACTTTCTCGGATATTCTCCTAACGCATCTGCTTATCGAGTCTATATGAAGGATGCAAGGTGTGTCACAGAAAGTATCAAAGTCCAAATCGATACAAAGTCTGAAATGGCTCTCGAACCTAACAGTTCTGGCCCCGCACTTACTGGCGTATTAGCTTCCGAACACCTCAGTTCGGAACCTGGTCCTAACCCGTCTCATCCAAATCAAGCCTCCACGTCCAAAAACGCCTCTTCAGATTTGGATGATTTATTCGAGCATTTCTACTCAGATTATTTCGAACCATACACTGAAATTCTGAAACCCATCACTCCACCCAACTTGCAAGTTGCCAAGACCACGACTCTTTCTCAACCGCCCCTATCTACGTAAACCTTCTCACCTGCTGCCACTCCAAGTACATATACTCAAACCCCCATTGACAGCATCGGAATCACAAATCCAGTTGCCCCAATAAATACAAACCTACCGGACCCACTTCCTCAAAACCCAATTCCTTCACTCACGAATCCGGAGTCGGCATCCTCTCCCCTACCAACGAATCCCATTCTAAAGGATGTTTCAAGTTTCACTCGTCCTTCGAAGTGGCACCAGTCTTAGAATCAGTTCAAGATCTTCACTTGGCACTTATGTGGATGACAATCCCGACCTCACGTCACTCCAACCGCTTCCTCATTCTCATAAATGGATCCGATCACACCCACCCGATCAGATTATTGGAGACCCTTTAAAGCCAGTCACAACGAGATTTGCCTCGGCCAACGATAGCATGTTCTCTTCCTTCTTAAGCAAAACTGAACCCAAAACCATTGACGAAGCCCTGTCTGATCCAGATTGGATTGTGGCTATGCAGGAAAACTCAATCAGTTTGAAAGTCTGACAGTATGGCGCCTCGTTCCCCGACCAAAGAACAAAACCATCATTGGCACCAAATGGATCTTCAAGAATAAACAAGACGAGGATGGAATTGTCATATGTAACAAAGCACGGTTTGTCGCGAAAGGCTACCGTCAGCAAGAAGACATAGACTATGATGAGACGTTCGCACCTGTTGCTCGAATTGAAGCCATTCGCATGATCTTGGCATATGCGGCTCACAAAAACTTTGTTGTTTTCCAAATGGATGTCAAGACTGCTTTCCTAAATGGTGTTCTACAGGAAGAAGTGTATGTCTCTCAGCCTGACGGATTTGTCGACTCATCAAAACCAAATCATGTCTACATTCTCGATAAATCTCTATACGGCCTTAAACAAGCCCCACGTGCATGGTATGACAGTCTCTCCGAATATTTGGTCAAAAACGGGTACTCCAAAGATGTTGATCATGCCACTGCATGCTTGATCGAAAGAGCACGACGGGCCACATTCAATACTTGGGAGATACCTTCGTCAGCTGGTCTTCAAAGAAGCAAACGTGCGTCTCTACATCTACTGCGGAAGCCAAATACATCACTACCGCAAGCTGTTGATCACAAGTAATTTGGATGTTCACGCAACTCAAAGACTATGGATTTTGGTTCCATAAGATTCCCATCTATTGTGACTCGAAAAGTGCAATCGCAATATCCAACAATCCTACACACCAAGACAAAACACATCGATATCTGGTACCATTTTATTAAAGACCATGTCGAAAGAGGTACAATCGAATTATACTTTGTTAATACGGAAATACTGTAACACCCTCAAATTTGGTTGAGCGACTAATTTAAATTTTCCAATATTACATCAATTGGAAGATAAATCATTCCCTATAAATCACTATTTAAAATTTTCCTCAACAAATATTCTAATTAAACTTCAACAAAGTTAGACCAAGACTTATACAAAGACCTGTAAGTGGTCGGGTGTTACTAAACCAGTAAGCATCGCTATCTCGGAATGCGGAAAACATTACCAAAGCTAGATCTTTAACATGCTACTCCCTAGCACTCAAGTCCACACGTGTCGCTAGTACCAACCCCAACGATAACCTTATGCACATGCCGACAAAGAAAAAGGGTTAGGCTTAACGCCTAGTGAGCTCAAGAGTTTCTATCATAATTATAATTGACCTGAAACCAAAAGATTTGCTTGATAAAGTAAATTCTCAAACGAGACGACTTCATTATAAAAGCAACATCTTTCCCCAAATTCCTTATTTCCATAATAAAAACTTTAGACCCAAAAAGGACATTAGAAATGAAAGCTTTAAAATTAGAAATACTCATTTGACGTAATCCAACCCAATACTCACACGACCATGAATAAGTTTATAAGCATAAAGGCAGAAACATAGCTTTAACCAAGTTTTATAACCCGTTAACTCACGCGTACCTTTGAAAGGGATAACAATATCCGAAGATAACAGGTGAGACCCGATATTCCATATTTAGTGACAGATACAAAAGTAGGCCACTATTCAATATAGGAATCAATGGCAACTCCCGGTTAACACTCCTAAGTGTAAGGCCCTCGATGACCCCTACAAAAGCCCGTGCAATAGGTCAATGGCAACCGGCAACTCCAGTTGATACACCTAAGTGTAAGGCCCTCGTTGACCTCCCGATGCACCACGTGTAGTCAATGGAAATCGGTAACAACCGACTAATACACCTAAGTGTAGGGCCGTCGATGACTACCAACGCAACCAAAAAGGGGACAACAATCCCGACTTAAAACCTACTAAATGCCTATGGATCCATTACATACTAGTCTACTCTTCAAATGCATCAAACGAGACATATTTATAATTTTCCAACACCAACCCTTTGTTCAAGAGTTATTTTCCAATAATCAATTATTTCTCATGGTTGGGAAGACATAAAATTACACGACACTAAATGAATGACCAACGCACCCAAAACGTGTAAAATATTATTCAACTCAGACAAATGTCCATGAGACCCATTTTAGTCAAAACCGAGCAAATGCTCTATAACTCAACATTTATGTAATAACCAGAAACACTAGTTGAAACACACCCTTTTTCCAAATGAACTCATATTCATTTATTTTACAAAATGTCCCATAATGCCAAAACATGTAAATTCCGTAGGTTTATAAATCCAATATCCTCAAAATATGATTGACGCCATATAATCCCATTTATAAATAAAACATGAACACCTCTCAAGAAATATTTTTATTCATCAAAGTGTCAAAATCCAAATATAACATTTGTAAGATTTATAAAACGATTTATATCAAATAATTGCATCTTATCAAAATACTCAAATACTTTAAAAATAGCAAGTAAAACATGTTAATACTTCAAAATGGACGTTTTTGGCATGTACAAAGTTTTCACAAAGTACCTTGAACTCACCTTACTAGATTTAGGCTAAATCTAGGTTTTACCCCGAAAGCTCCATATGAAGAAATGTCCAGATTTGCAATATTTATTTACTAGAAATCATCTCTAGTTCATAAGAAACCTAAATATATCAAGAACAACTTCCAACAATAAGATCCATGAAAACCCTAGTCAAAAACCTAAAATCTTCCAAAATAGTCAAAATTCTAAAATACCGAAATAGCTTCAAGAACAAAGTTCTAGAGAACTAAATAGGAAGGTTTTAACAAGAAATAAGGTTTAGAAGAGTTAGAATTACTTACAACTCGATTTGGGGAAAAATCCCCAAAATAGACAACAATGGAGGAAGAGAGGTTGGAGAAGATGAAGTTGGTATCTTGATCTTGAATCTTGAAGATGAACCAACACATTGGATTGGTTAGGTAAGATTAAGTATGGCTCCAAAAATCGGAGCTATGGAGAAGAGATGGGAGAAAAACGAGTGAGGAAGAAGGGGATATGAGAAATGGGGTGAAAATCCCGTTTTTATGAAGAACCAAGACCAAACAGCCGCCGCTTAGGCGGGTTTCAAGTGGGTTAAAGTCGCCCCAAAAATCACCCGAGCACACCAGGACTTCGGGTGGGTGTTCAAGTGAGTTTAAGTTACGCAGAACCCACTTTCTCCACTTTTTGGCCAGCCAAAAAGAATCTCGGGTGGGTTTCAAGTGGGTTAAAGCCGCCTAGAACCCACTTTCTTCACTGAAGAAACAACTAGCACCCCTTCACCTCCTCCGACGATCATCGACGCCATGCCAAACTTAATCCCATGGTTTCTATATGAAAACCTCACACCAAGCAACTTATTTGTTCTCCGAAAAAGAACCCGATCTAATAAGGAGTCCGAAATTAAGGGTGTTACAAATACAGCTTGCCGACTTGTTCACAAAGGCATTAGTTGAGAAACGCTTTCAATTTCTAGTGTCCAAGTTGGGCATGTTCAATCTCAAAACCTGATTCTCAATCAGTATATTTAAAACTTCACAATAAGCTCATTCAAGTTTAAATGCACATTCACCCTTTAGAGTGACTCTTCATTATACTTGAATTCTCGTTTTGTGACCTTTTAAACTCTTTAAAATGTTATGTATTTTCACAATTTTTTCGTTCTCGTACATTTTTCGACACGTGTGTGTCTTTTTCTTTTTTATGATATTTTTGTGTTTGTTTTACTAATCTTTCAGTTTTCGAGGGGAGATGTCAGGTAAGTTTTCTTCACTCTCACACGTCTAGGGGTAGACAAGTTTTTCTTACCTTAGGCACATTTCAAGGGGGAGCACTTAGATTTTTTTTTTCAAATATCTTTCTTATCGAATCATAAGGACTCGATATCCCCCATCTTGTTGCCTCAATAGCTACTCGACACTGACGTGTCCCTGGCCCACTATTTAAACTCGAGGACCCACGCATACTGTTCACTTTTAGAAAAATCAAAATTCTCTCTTTTTCTCTCTAACCTACCCGAGCAAACAACACTCAAATTTTTTCTTATAATCTTCGAATTATGCAACTCCAATCACACCATCAGGTTCGTAATCAATTCTTGAACATCTTTAATTCTTGCTCATTCCTGTTTTAATCACTGCATGCTTATCAATTTCATGATTGACTGTTCGGTTCCCAAAACCCTTGGGTTTTCCGATTTCAATGCTTTGTAGTGTTTCTGGATCGAATCTGGCCCTAGGATTAGTGTTAGATATGTTAGGCGAAGCCCATCGATCTTAGATCTAGCCTTAAAATTCACTATTTTGCACTTTTGAATTCTTGATAGTTAACTGGTCATGTTTATCGACTCTTCGAACACTTAGAGACTTTCTTGTGAATCTTTGAAAGTTTTGTCGAGTCCAATGGATCCGATATGTTTTCTTGTCGAGTCAACAAGGATCGACATTAATGCCTAAGGGTTTATATCATGTTACATTGACTCGATATGTTTTCTTATCGCGTTCCAAAGGCTGGACTTCTAGGACTAAGTGTTTTTGTCGCGTCTTTCTTACTCGACATGTTTCTTATTGACTCTAGTAGGTTGAACTTCAATTTTTTTTCCTAAGACTTTATATCGACCGAATTAGACTCGACATAAATTTATGTCGCCTCTTTGATGCTCGACATATCTTCTTAAAGTTTCTTAGACATTCTTAAGTATATCTCGCCTCTATTAGACTCGACATACATTTATGTCGACTCCAATAGACTCGACATACTTACTTTGTCTTAGCAAATTTTAAGTTAATATATCGATCCAACTTAGCTCGACATCTATTTATATCGACTCTGCAAGGCTCGACATCTTTTAATTACCTGTTCTTAATTGTTTAAGTCTTTTCGTCTCCTTGGTACTCGACAACATTGTTTTCTCGATAGCACTTCACTCGACATCTTTTTCTATCGAGTCTCACCTCATCTTCATGATCCGATATTCATACTTAGGCCCTGTTTGTTTTCTAGAAATCTCCCCTTAATGGGCTCTGAAGTCTAACTCGGTAAGAGGATTGGGCTTTCAGCCTGTTTGTTTTTTTAAACATTAAGAACTGAAAATCCTCTTAAGATCCTCTAAATCTTAAGTGGTAAACCTAACTCTGAAATCCTTTTCAATCGCCACCCCATACTCCCTCTCCCTCTCAATCTCACCCCTTTTCTCGTCGACGTGGTCCAGCCACCATTCACACCGGTCATCACCGCTGTTCACACCGGTCATCGCTGCTGCTCACACCGTGGATCGACAGCAACCACGAACACCACCAATCGCCGCCTCCCACCATTGATTTCTTTTGTTTGATTTTTCTTTTAAGGTACCATTTTCCCTCGATGGTGCTGGTTGATTTTACTCTTGAATCACTGAAAAAACGATATCTTCTTCTTTGATATCTTCATCGATCGATTGACGAATCTAAAGGATCCACCTCCGGTCGCCGGAAACCGGATTTGGGTTTGAATTCAGGATGCCAAATTCCAAGTTTGCAGTAATGGAAGAAGTTATATGGGGTTTAATTAAAGGGTACTTTAATTACTTTTTAATTTATTGCAATTGGTAACGTTTTTCTTTTTCAATAATGTTGCCAATAAAGTTGTGAAAAGGATGATTGTGTGGTGCAGAAGTATAAAAGAGGAAAGAGAGTGCCATACACCCTTTAGAAATATGAGTAATGATTTCCATGTGCTGGATAACATTTTGCGTATCATTTTGTGATGATTTCTTGACCATCCTTTTCATTGAGCTTTTGATTTCAGTTATTCATGCTTTAACAGCAATAGCACCATAAGATCATGTTTTGTTTGTTGAATTTAATTAAAATGAAACTGATTCAGATTTCAGATGTAAAAACAAACAGCCCGACTGATTCAAATTTCAGACTTCAGCACCACCTCTTATAAATTAGAAGTGAATTCAGACTTTAGACTTCAGCACCTCTTAAAAAACAAACGCCACCTTAGCATTTTTCCTTCGTCTGGCTTATTCCATTTAACACTTCAAACTGATTTGCTTTCTATGGTTTGCTAACAATGTACTTTCAGTTACCATGGCGATTATTAATGATCCCAATGTTTCGGATGAAGAGCACCCCATGCCTTCGGAACGGTCAACCGCACCTGATAAGTGAATAATTTATCACATTTTGACCACTTATTATTTCATATTATCTTTATTTTTACTTTCCCAATTAGCATAACTTGAGTCTTTTATTCTAATTTGATGTTTATTTGTGTCTGGAGTTAAGTTGGAGAAATTGATCTTGTATTGTGCTTTTAAAAGGAAAATTCGTAACACTTTGGGTTGCTGCAGCAGGGTGTCGCAGCATGCAGGCAGCAGCTACAAGGCAAAAGACATCACTTCATAAGCTTTTTGAAGGGAATTGATTCCTACCCTTTTAGTCCACTCCAGGCCTGCATAATGGAGCATCTCTAGAAGAATGTCTATGGAGTGGTTCACATGTTAATGTTGTAGAAACATCTTTTGACTTTTGCAACCTTGTTAAGGAATCATATTCCTTTGTGTACCTTTCATTAGATGCTTTCTTTTGTAGTATAAATAGGAGTTTATTTTCAGTAGTTAAGGCACCAATTCATGTTTGCTAGACAAGGCAAACAACTAAGTAGTTCTTCTAGTTACTTAGTGTTTATTGTAAACCTTTTTCGTCTTTAATATAAAAGCTTTCGATTTACATTTCCTTGCACATTTACAATTCTTGTCATTTAGATTTCCCGTCATTTACATTTCATGCACTTACATTCTGTCTTTCCAATTATGTCTTGTTTTAATTTTCAAGCAATGATGGGCTAACGTCCTAGCTTGGGTGTGAGCAAAGGTTTGGGAGATAAAGGTCGATGTGATAGTGGATAATTGTGTTCGCTATTGACCATCTACCTTACTATTCACCCCTTGTTTCTATGTTTCATCCAAGTCATTCTTGAGGAGGTGACGCACCTTGTTTAACTTGGATGAGTTGGACTTGAATGCAAGCCAACGTAAACTTTTAGAACTCTGAAGTGTTATAGAAGGTTATAAAGAACCATGTTAGCTTTCCCAAGTTACAACTATATGGAACGCACTTGTAAGATATGTACGAACATCTGTTGGGCCACTCAATTGGGTGATGCTGGTTATTAATCTAATCTAAACCTCGAAACAGGTTATGCAATCCAGTAGTAAGGTAGAGAACCAATGTTGCAGCATCCCGTAGGGTAATGCTGTAGCAAGGTTCCCAACACATTGTTGCTAAACACCAGCCTGAACTTACACCCTTGCTTTCTTTAATTACTGTTTTCAAGCACTTTTACTTTCAAGTCACTGTTAACCGACATCCAAAGCATTCCTTCGAATTCATCATCTGAAATCTTACTTTAATTTTGACTTGTTAGAAATCCTTACTTTCCTATCCCTGTGGAACGATATTCGATACTTGTACCACTTTATTACTTGTTTCAAACGATAGTGGTTTAGCATGTATACTTACGTGATATTCCATTTGTGATTTTCGGGTTACATAATTCACGAACCAGCACCAAGTATAAATTTTGCAAACCGAGACGATGTGTTAATGCCTCCGTTAGAAAAGAGGAAACTTGAACCCAACAACCATCACCAAGAATTCAGCATAAATCTCGAACATCCGGTCATCATAGAGATTCTCAAACGCCATCCTCTTTGGTTTGCCTTAGCTTTTGAGCAACACGTCCCTGTCTTCTATCTGCAGCAGTCCTGGTACACGTTGACATACCATCCAGATGAAGGCCACCATCACTTCACAACACAAATAGATGACTACGTGACCCGACTCACTCCATCTAGAATTCGCCGCGTTCTACGATTTCCTACCTGGAATGCCTATGAAGACCCAATGACCGACGAAGAATTGTGCCGAGACCTACATGCTTTGGGATTCAACTCAGCCCTCACAAATCTTGGCCAGTTTAAGCGCATGCACCTGCCGCAAATATGGTTCACACTGTTTTTCCTAATCAATCGATGTCTGAGGGGAAAACACACTGGCATGGACAAAACAAGCACGACAGCAATTAGAATCTTCCATGGGATAATCTACAGTCGTGACTACGACTATGCTACACTGATCTGGTCTGACTTGGTAGACTATGTTGCAGCTAAAAGAACTAAAAGAGACCGTCAATTCTTACCCTACCAACGGTTCTTTCAGCTGTTCATTCACTCAATGATGCGCTCCCGCCCCGAGATTCCACGACGAGCCGGCACGCCACTCGGACCAACCTTCACACAGAAGTACTTAAAGCTCAATGACAAACAATTCCCGTACGTCATGCCTATCCCTGCTGCCCTAGTGTGATAGCATATAGGGAGAGAATTGGCTTACTGGCCCCTCCAATACCGGATGGGCCTGCCCAAGAGCCAGTCCATGAGGAACACAATGAGATAGGTGAGGGTCCTTGGTTAGCTAAGCAGGTTCAGGATCTACAGGATCCTGAACAGGGTGTTGAGAGAAGAGACGAGTGAGGGGAAATGACGAGGGTGGTGCGTCTGATCAGCCTATCCCTACTACTGTTGCACCCACCATTCCCATTCCACCTCAACCATATGCTACAACTGCAACTACTTCTACTCGCATCCCACGATTCAAAATTCGAGTTCATCGTCCACCTTCACCATCAGACACCGAGACCGAAGATACACTTGAGATCCATGACAGTTCAGCAGATCTACGATCGATACGTCGCCATAAAATTTCAGCTGCGGATGATGAACTACACAGAATCGTCTGCCATCCGTCCATCCAAGAGTCATCTTCTGATACAACTAACTCAGATTCCGTGGCTAAACCATTTCATCAATCTGAACCCCTATCTGACACCATACCCGAACAATATCCTGAGCCAAGCTTTGGAGAAATAAGGAGAACGGAGAGAGACACGGTTGAAAATGCAAACGCGAGCTTGAGTGAAGGAAAGGGAAATATGAATGAGAGTGAGATTCCTCTCACCACTAACCGGGTAACCGCGTCCCTTGTCGATACTCATCCGTTGGGTACCGATATTGGACAAGACATTGTAGATCCAGCAACGCAAGTGCACACCCCAACCATCCACTCAGTAGTCTCACAACAGCCTACGGTTTCATCATTCGTTGCGGGTCTAGCTGCTCATCTAGCTCCCCTCCCGAGACGTCGCCATAAAATTTTAGCTGCGGATGATGAACTACACATAATCGTCTGTCATCCGTCCATCCAAGAGTCATCTTCTGATACAACTGACTCAGATTCCGTGGCTAAACCATTTCATCAATCTGGACCCCTATCTGACACCATACCCGAACAATATCCTGAGCCAAACTTTGGAGAAATAAAGAGAACGGAGAGAGACACGGTTGAAAATGCAAACGCGAGCTTGATTGAAGGAAAGGTAAATATGAATGAGAGTGAGATTCCTATCACCACTAACCGGGTAACCGCTTCCCTTGTCGATACTCATCCGTTGGGTACCGATATTGGACAAGACATTGTAGATCCAGCAACGCAAGTGCACACCCCAACCATCCACTCGTAGTCTCACAACAGCCTACGGTTTTATCATTCGTTGCGGGTCTAGCTGCTCATCTAGCTCCCCTCCTTTCAGGAGGCATAGCTATTGAAACAAGAAGTAGTATCCTGCCTACCTCGACTTCATTTCAAAGCACATTGAGTCTAGAACCTCCTAGGACACACACGTCTGTGCACACCGAGAGCCTCTGTTGCCCGGTCGGAACTTCCATAGTGATGTCAATTCCCGACATTCCAAGAGGATTGGAAGGAAATCATACCAATGCTAATATCATGCCAACACTGAACGTAGGTCCCATGGTTGATTCAACTGTGCTGACAACGGGTGCTCTAAGTGACCCTGGTTTTCCACTTACAGGTTCCACTCCCATTACCTACATTAGCACTCCCGAACTGCAGAATTACGTGAACAATGCCTTCGAACGAGCCAATGCTTCTATGAAAGAACAAGTTGATCGAATGGCAAGTCTGCTGAAAGGTAAATCTACTACTGAGGTAATCACTAAATCTATACCGCAAAGATCTCTGAATTCTTTCCCCTCGCACGCAAGCACAAGCAGATCCCCGCCTCACTCACCACCTCATAGTTCGTCTGATGATTCTCGTCAACCGCCTTCCCCACCACGACAATCTCAATTAAACAATGATGAATTGATGTCAATGTTATTGATGAACTTGCTAGCCTAAGCCGAAGCCACCGGTATGCCTGAAGATGATCTTGTCGGCCTTCTTTGACGTAATCTTGAAATTCAAACCGTTACTCGTCAT
Source organism: Silybum marianum (assembly GCA_036898165.1). NCBI lineage: Eukaryota > Viridiplantae > Streptophyta > Magnoliopsida > Asterales > Asteraceae > Silybum > Silybum marianum. The sequence goes on along the minus strand of CM072542.1, from coordinate 21,563,886 downwards.
GAGTTCGATGGCTTCAAAACAGACGTCGAGAAGAAACTCACTGATATGCAGACTCAAATGAAGCATAGTAAAGAGAACATACTTGGCGCTATTACAGCCCTTCGCCAAGAGATTAAGGAGTCCTGCCAGCCAGCTGTGCGTTTTAAACGTCGTCGGCCTGATCAGGACGATCCGGATAACGCTCCTAATCGCCCTGAGGGGGAGACACGTCATTGGGTAACAAGGACTCTAGCTCAACCCAGGCAAACCACAACTACCGCTCCAGGCACATCTTCAGCCGCTCCACCATCCCGACAGCATGCTAATCCACCTCCCACGCATCAACAAGTAAATCAGCTAACGGTTGAAAAGGCCACGACAGATTTTGATTTCGAGAGTATGTGTCACGCAGTTGAACCAGAATCAATCAACGATGAACTGGTTAATATTCAGAATCTTTCAAAGATCCATACGCTTCGATATTAAGTGAAGAAGATTATGTGAACTTACTATATACAAACTTGAACTATCATCCGGGATCTACTATTGGAACTGGGTTACTGCCTCATCGGATCCGTTGGGAAAGAATGCTCAAGAGTAATAACTTAAAATGGGTAAACCAACAGATCAAAGTTCCCTATCTTGAAGAAACTATGCACAAGATATTTGTTGAGAAGAAGAATCCAGATGATCTATCTCATATCCATCTCGTCACTGAAATGGATATCGATCAAGTAAAAGAGTATGTATGGTTGTTGAAAATCAAAGCAAAGAGACCGGAAGAAGTGATGTCAACACACAAGATAGTTGGCATTAAGGAAATAAGTTTTGACAAGGTGTTTCAAGTAAAGTTTCCTACATTCAGAGTTTTGCGAGACAATGGCAAGGAATACTACTTCACAGAAGCAGAGTTTGCAAACATTGATGTGGTCGATATGGGAACTTTATACACAGAGCTGCGAGACAAACCTAAGAGATCATTTGATGAGCAAAGAGCATTAAGAGCCATAGAAAGGGATGTTCAAAAGGAATTACGATTCAGTTACCTTCATGATCTACAAAGAGGTATTGAAAGTCAATAAAATAAGGTTTATCTGGCTAAACCTAATCAAGACATCCCCGACATGTAGCAATTGGATGTTCTAACCATTCTATCCATGCCAGCTCACGGCGTTGTTTACATGAATGAATGGTGAAAAATGGTTCTTAAGGTTCAATGAGACAACTGCTTATTCTGATGGTACGTTATGGTGAGTCAGAAATAGATTATCCGTTGAGATTAGTTCAGATAGAAAAAAGCATATACAGTTAAAGCCGGATCAAAAAAAGAAGATTTTGGATGCACTAGATATCATCGACAAGCGCCTAATCTATCTCCAGACTCTAAGAAGATTTGAAGGCATGTTTGAGCTTAGAAGATGAAGACTTATTTTGCCCCAAAGGGGGAGATTGTTAGGACTCAAATTTTAATTGTGACAAAATAAAGAAAGGATATATATGTATTTTGTAAAAGGCAATTCTATAATGCTTAAAACTCTTACTTTCCTTATATGCGTTAGTCCTTCAATATAAATAGGGGATAAGGGGTATCATTAGATAATTCTATAGAGAGAGAGTCGATATTATTTTGAGAGCTTATTGTAATCGACTTTCTACAAGTGAGATACACGACTACGATTATTTATCATATTCATCGTGTTCTTCGTATATTTATTGTTTTCATACGTACTTGATATAAATCTGGGATCCACACTCCCCAATACCTAGGGTTTGAAAAATTGATAAAGGCTTCAGGTTGATACTGGCACCTAGATCACATAAGGCTCTTCCTATCAACTTACCTCCTATTGAACATGAGATCGTAAAACTACCCGGGTCTTTCAGCTTAGGGGGTATTTTATTGGACAACAATGCACTATAACCCTCAGTCATGGTCACAGTCTCATACTCTGCCAATTTCTTTTTCTTGCTCAAAATATCTTTTAAAAACTTCATATATGTTGGCATTTGTTCAATGGCCTCAACCAATGGTATTTTAATATGCAATTGTTTGAAAACCTCTAGGAACTTTTTAAATTCATTTTGCTCCTTTTGATTTCTTAACCTCTGTGGGTAAGGAATGTAAGGAGGGACAGGAGTAGAGATTGTGTTTTTCTGAGGTGTAGGTGTAATAGGTTTGACCGGTGTTTTGACTTGGGTTTGACTTTCAAGAATTACAGTGGGACTGCCACCAGTGTGTGACAAATCCACAGTAACCTTTTCTTGGGGCTTCTGAACAGTTGGTGATTCTTTTGGTTTTTCTAAAGGAGAATCTGACTTCTCCGGGACACTAATGGTATCATTGAGCTTGGTGGGCCCAGTAATATCAGTAGATGGCAATGGAATTTCAGAATTCAAAGTTGTGGAATTCTTTTCAGTGTGTGCTTTGATTGGTGTTTTCAAATTCTTTCCGCTCCTCAAGGTAATTGCTTTCACATGCTTTTTTCCCTCCCTATGTGGTATATCAGTATCACTGGGCAGGGATCCAACAAGCCTCTTTCTTATTTCCAATGCCATTTGACCCATTTAAGTTTCTAGGTTCTTAATGGATGCCTGAGTTTGGGTTATAAACCCTTCACCAATGATTCCAAAGAAGTTGATGACTTAGCATTTTGCTTGGGTCGACCTTGCTAAGAAGAGTGATTGTTCTGATAATTGCCATGTTGGTTGTTATGATTACCTTGGTGAGATTGTGAAGTAAAGTTCGACTGTCCTTGTGATTGAAAATGGGGTTGTCCTTGGTTTTGAAAATTTGATTGTCCTAGATTTTGAAAGTTGGACTGTCCTTGTTGTTTCAGCATTGTTGGATTCAAAGCTGGACTATTCCATGAAAAATTTGGATGTTGTCTCCATCCGGGATTGTATGTTTGAGAGAACGGTCCAGTTTTGTTCACAAAGTTTACCTGTTCCGGATTTCCAAGACAATGTTCAAAAGAGTGTCCTTCACCACAGTAAACACACTATTAGCACTTATCAAAAACAACACAAAAACCAGAAATTTACCCACTTTACTTGTATCCTAGTTATTTATACTAAAGACATCTAAAAATAAACTAAATTAAGAAAACTTTGAAATCCTATGATTTCTTAATTCAACAGAAGGTAAGAAAGAAAAAGGAAGCAACAAGATTTTTACCTATGAGTAGTCTAACTAACTAACACCCAATTACCCAAACAGAAGAGTAGAACTGAAAAACTTGAGATGAACCAAACAAGAAATCTATTCGATTTCTTCAGAATTTCGACAGGAAGATTGGAGATGAATTAAGAACCACTTTTTAGAGCTTAACCCATACATCTATTTTAAACAATAACCCGACTGTGTATTTAAACACAACAACCGTTAGGTTGAATAAACACGAACCACAAGAACAACACTTTCCAAACTTTATATAATGATCAATCCTAACTCAACCAAGATGCTTAAACATTTAATTACAGTTTTCAACAGAAAGTGATCAGACAGGAAAGAACAAGATGATTCCTAATCATGCTTAATAACTTCATAATTTTATAAAAGGCACAAGGCCAAAACAAGTTTCAAAAAGGAGCTTCTCTTGATCTGGTACCTATTCGTACAAAACCAAGGAGAAAAGGAGAGAAGATGTTTCCAGGAATGTTTTTTCCATATGCCCTAAGTTGCCTATAAATACTAAAAGGAGATGGATGAGGCTTTTTCAAAAAGCCCATCAATGTTTTTCATCAACAAAACAACTAGCCCAATACTTTATATATGTACTTGGGTACATACTTGACAAAAGAAATATCTACAAAACAGTAACCTTCCAAGGTCCAAATCAACCACCTTCATCATATGTTTCGGTATCCAAACTTTCGGTCTCTTGAAACGACCGCATTCTTGCTTCTTAAAAGTTTGAAATTACAAGCGATGGTACGTAATATTTTCATGTAAAAGGTCCAAGAACCACATCTATTTTTAATATATGCGTGAATTTATAAAACTAAGACTTACTAGTTAAAATCAAGACTTTACACCAAAAATAGTTAATTTTATACTAGAATTCGACTAGAAAAAAAAGATATAAATAAGGTTAATAAATTAACCTTATCAACATGGTTGATTACCTGGGAATCGGACCCCGACTATCTCTTTAGTCGATGAAGATTCAGTTCTTACAAATAAATACTCAATACCCAAGTAGGCTTATAAAATAGATCGTGATATGATCAAATGCTTTCTGGGTCGTCTCAGATCTTATGATGACTTGGACTCTCCCATCCAAGGCCCCTCTTCTCCACCCCCTGAGTTTTACAACTTAGTTCCTAGTCTCCAAATGTAGGTGTATTACAACCAGGTGCACCCGAAGGAGCCATCCATTTTATAGACTTTCTTTACTCTAACACTACATCATATGTGCATACTTCTCTAGTACGCACACAAAATGAAGTCGAAGATCCCCAAGAAGAGGACTCCCCTCTCGAAAGACATACAACTAAGCATGTCTCCTCCCCCCCACCCCTACACACTTCGGAGACGCCGAGGTCCCCTCCATTGGATTCGCCGAAACTGAAGACTCCCATCAATATTTTGGACTCCCCGAGTTCCACCCCAAAAAGACCACCTCCTCTGGTTGCATATTGTTCCTCTTCCTCACCATCTCCTTCTCCGAAGGATGGTGACTGACCAAATATTCCAGTCTCGGCTCCACCAACCTCTAATGTGGCCGATATACTGTTAGATGCATTTGGGTCCTTTGTTGGTGGTACAACACATCGGGTGAGCTTTTGGAAGAATATGATACACGCCAGACGGAGAATCAGCAACGAATGGATGCTCTTGTAGATGCCACCGATCATCTCTATGATGTGCTAAAGGATGTGGCCGAAGAATTATCTGTCACCAATCCGTCCTTGGTGACGTTCTTGGATCTTATTCATTTGGATACTTTAGATATCAGTGAAGAAGTTACCTGAACTCATATTGCTGTAACAGCTGTCCTTTCTGCTCTCTCCACCTCTCATGAGGCCCTCAAGAAATCGGTGGATTCCCTCATACAATAATCCACAAAGCAGACATCCGAAATTGACTAACTGGCTAAGGGTCAGAAGAATATTTTTGACTCTCTTCGATCCTTGCATTCGAAGATAGACAGAATTCCTACTTTTCCTCCAACTCTTGAACATGATGCAGGTGAAGCTCTTTTCCATGGCCCGATCGTACCACTCTGAAGAATGTATAGAAAAAGCTCGGGGACCTCTCCTCCGATATTGAAGGGATCAAGTCTTTTCTTCCCTCCTTTGGTCTAAGGAGTTCGACCACTGGGGGGAGAAAACCAGGGATCCAGTCACCGAATCACCACCACCTGTCGCCGAAAATGTACAACAGGAACCAGCTTTTGTCGTCGCTGAACAAAATAAACCACATGTCGCCGAAGAAGCTGAACAATCGCTCCAACTAGCCAATGAACCTTTAATTCCGAGTAACACTGGATTAAGTATCGGTGAGGTATCTAAAGAAATAGGTGCACCGATTTAGGGGGAGGGACCAGTGTCCGAACTTCTGATGACACTGATGATCAACCTTTGGATAAGATTGATGAGGCCGAAGCTATGTCTGAGGGGGAGAAAACAAAAGATAAAGGAAAGAAACCGATGACATATTCTCAAGAATTGTCGAACCTGTAGAAAAAGAAAGATGAGAGAATCCGAAGACAAAGGGGATCGGATGCCGACACTCTTAAGTTAAAGCCTGCTTCTCATCATAAATCTTCACCTTTCATTCATGCCGATCTTTTACTCTCCGATGTTGATAGGGAAAATGCCTTGCTTACTCAACTACAACGTGATCAACAAAGAGAGCTTCTAAAAAAGATAGCTCAGGAAGAAGCAACTCAAGCCAAGGTCGTCGATCCCTTACAAGCACAAAAGGATGAGTTAGAGCATCTCCAAGCATCGGCAGCTGAAAAGAACTCTAAGATTGAATGGTTTAGGAGGCGGATGACAACTCGGCGAAGTGATTCGCCAATAACTGGAGCAGCTATTCAGGAGCCGAAAACCAAGCAAGATCCCATCTTGATTTCAATCAAAAGACTGAACAAATTTCATCGAGTCGAGAAAATGGAATGGCATGCAACCCTTGGTGCATCTGAATGGGGAGAGCTCGGTTACTTTTTATCCTTTAGCAAAAGCAAGCTGGTAATGGATGTGCTTAAAGAAACACCCGAGCACATTTCTAACTTGGTGAGAATTCAGAAGGAGCACAAAATAAAGATCACTCCCGAAGAAGAAAAGAGATTGAATTTCCTTCAGAAATCTTTTCTTAAGGGACCAGCTCATAAACCACCAAGAAACGAGAAGAAGGGTCAGTTTGCCACTCTAGCCAATGAAGGAAGAATCATAAACTCGACGGGTATTAATCTATCAATCCCTGTTCCGATTGCTTAGCTAGAAGGGGCAATCATTTCGGCTCTTGACTTGGGAATATTTTTTGAAGACTCCTATGGAACTATTCAGTTCTTTAGGATAAGTGATGTCCCAAGGGCCGATACTTCCTTTCTTCAAGCAATCATCGGCATGGTGCCAAATACGGATGACGGCAAACTGATCTACACTCCAGTCAGAAATGAACTCAACAGTCGGCTTTCTCCTTCAGAGAGAAATCCTTTTTCAGCCGAATAGTTTTTGCTTTTTGTACCTTGAACTTCCTTAATCATGTACTTTCCTTTGTGATGATTAATGAAAGTTCATTTTATGTTAAATGATATGTCTATATGTTTACAATTTTTTTCTCCCTGCACATATTTACTTTTATGTTTTCAATACCGTATATACCTTACACTGTAAATACTAGATACATAAGATACGAAAAAAAAATGTATCTGTGTGAAAAGAACCCAAAAGAAACAGAAAGGGTCAAAAGTACTTATGAGTTCCTTTTACACTTTCTAACCAAGATATCAGTCTCATCATCAAATAGGGGGAGATTGTTGGGTCACTGATGATTTGGTGATGACCCCTCAATTTCTTCCTTGGATTATATATCTTGTATTTTAGGTTCTTTGAAGAAGTCTAGCTTTGTTCAACAAGTTAAGCGAATCGAAGACTAACTAATACAAAAGAAACATTTCAACATTCTGGAAATGAAGATATGATCGCCGATCCTAATCCAGACTCAGTAGCAGAATCCTAGGTATATGGTCACTGAGATATGAAGCCCACATCGGCAACAGGCATTAGCGGATACAACAGGTGCTAGCCGATACATCCTTAATGCACTCGGCTAGTAACCCTATCTGGGATATTCGGGGACATTTTATGAAGATACTCCTTTGTCACAATAAATTCAAAGAACGTGTTCATCAAGCCTTAAATTCAAACATTCTCCTTAAAACTCAGAAAAGGGTTGTTTGTCTTTTTGCAAAAAGGCTTGATGTGACTACTGAAGACATGGAGAAAAGATGAACAGTGACATGTACTTTCTGTACTATGAGGAATGGCTTCAGTCTTTCTTTATTAGTCCAAGGAATGGCACCATATTTTATCCAATGAATATACAGCAAGCAAATGAGAATGTGACAAGTGTTCACATGCATTTAATGCATGGGTACTATAAAAGGAGAAGAGGATCTTCCATACAACTTACGTTTTCAACAAGAAATTCTCTAAGTGCACAGGTTGATTCGGCAAAAGTGAAAAACAGTCTAAAATAGCTTTCTTTGTGTTTAGTTACTTTTCTGTTTTACTAAGTGTTTTCTTAAGTGTTTAGATTGTTAGAATAGATTCCATCTGTTCTTTTCCGCAACGATCAGTTTTCTATGTGTAATTCTTAATATTTATATTAAAGAATTTAAAAGAGTAAAAATTTGTGTTAGTTTTGTATTCAACCCCCCCCCCCCTTCTACAAAACTTTACTTGTTAGCCATTATCCTAACCGAGACCAACAGTTTTAACAAAGTATAAATTAGTGTTTTAACACTATCTGATTGCTCTACATTGTTTTCAAATTTTATAGCTCTAATAATATGTTGTTTAGCTTCCTTGGTTATGTGAAAACCCCACCAACCTTTTAGTTGTCCAGTAAAACCTTGAACAATAGCTTTAATAATGTATGCATCTTTGTTACCTTTGATGTTACATGTTGTAGCATAGTAGTCATATAATGAAGTTTTAATAAAACTTGGTATTCAGAATACCCATCTATATTCCATTCAGTGATGGAACTGCCATCAAAAGATACTGACCCATAAACATTAGCCTCTTCATAAAGAGTATCAACTGGAGTTGGCCTATGATAATAAGGTTTTTTGTACGAAGTATTAGAATTATATCTAATTTCATTTACCTGATAAGGTTGTTTTTGTTCGCTTAAAACATTTGTTTTAAATCTGATATTTCTGATGTTCCATCAGCATCTTCTCATTCTAATGAGGTATCGAAGGAGTTGTTAACGGTGCCATCTTCTAATAGGGTATCGAAGGAGCTGTTAGTGGTGCCATCTGATTTTCTTTTAATCCTAGATTCTTTAATCTAGACATAATTTCTTCAATAAGTTCAGGATTATTACTACCCTCGTTTACTCGAAGTTTTATTTTTTCTGATGATAAAGGTTTAAATAAAACTTTATCTGTATCAATAATTGAGGTAGCATAATCTACCTTTTTACTATTTAAATTAGATGTAGATACAATATTTTCTTGATAAGAATCCTTTTCTTCATTTATTTAAGTTTCAATTCTAATTAATTGTTTTCTAATCGATTGTAAAGAAATGTTTGTATAATTATTTTGTTCAATAATCAATTTTAAATCTTCACTCTTTTTATAAGGAGTGGCAATAAGTTTTTCTTTATCTATCTCAATAGATAAACTAATTTCTGGAGGGTGACTACTTTTTATAACCTTTCTATTTTTTGACAGAAATTCTTGATAAGCGGACTCTATCTTAAGAATTTCAGTAAAGTTTGAGAAATCAGGAAAGTGGTTTGTAGAAAATATTTTACACAAAGCTTTTAAAGCTTCAAAGAATTCAACATCCTCATCCATTTTTATTAAACACCTTTTATAAAGATCAAACCATTTTTTCTGAGTTTTTTGGCTTTTCATAAAAAACCATTTTCTTTTTATTTTATTTTCAGAAGAATAAAATAATTCTTTCAAATTTCCATCTATAGGAAATAATCCTCATTATTTTCATTAAGAATTAAAATCAAAATTCCATAAGTACTCCCTATTCCCATATCTGAAGACGTATGTGACATCCTTCCAGTGGATGAGGAGGGTATTTCAACCTTGTATTTAAAGAATTTAAGTTACCCCATCTGAAGTATTTTTTTTAAATAACATCTTCTTTTGGAAAAGACTAAATTGGAGAAATTGAATTTTTAAATTCATCTCTATAAATCGACGGAATAGAAGAGGTTGAACTTCTACTTGACATAAATTCTTCACTATAAGAAGATTTAGGATAACAAAAATTATCAAATTTTAATCTTACTTTTCATCAGGAAATTCAATAATTTATTTTAAAACACTACTTTCCTGTTTAACGGGTTCTATAACTTCCTCTATCACCTATTTTTCAGGAAGAGTTATTTGATCCCAATTAATTGTTTTAGTAATTACCACATTACTCTTAGCAACATATGTTATAAACATAGTGGTTGTTCGGGTTTTAACAAAAGGAATCTGTTTCATATCAGGAACAACCGAATTCATAACTTTATAATATATCCTATAAATTCAGCGTTTGAACTCTAGGTTGCATTTTAAAACCTTGAGATTTTATATTCAAACATAAAAGCATTAGTTAAATATGGATCTGTTAAAGACAAAGTAAAATTTAGAAAGCACGGAAAATAAATCAGGCCATCACAAAGGCTAGATTGAACTACTCCTAATAAAAAGTCATGAAATCTTAAATGTCTTTTATCCCTTACAACAATAGCTGCCGACGTATTAAGACCTAATCTTGTAGCAGGTTTGTCTGCTACTTGGACCATACCAATATTCAGAAATCTATATTTCCCTATGCAAAGCAATAAACCTTTTAGAAAATAAATTAAAAGAATTATTTCCTTCCAATAAAGGAATTGCTTCTTCAACAGTTTTTATAATATAATCAGATTTTTGCAAAAAACTGCCTGTTTTATATATCTTTAAGGCTGGATAAGTCGGAATTTTCCAATCACCTAGATTTTTATCTAGATTTTCATGAATTATAAATTTTTAATTTTTATTTAACTCTAAAGATCTAATAGAATCATTATTATTACACCTTAAAGAAAATGATCGAACAAATCTATCCATATTAGGTTCTCATCACTGTCAACAATTTATTCCCAACCTCTTGTAACACCAATCTCGGCTAAATTGGAGGACTTTCAAGGCAACGCCACCCGGGTTTCTTAGAATACTTAATATAGAAGGATAAAGTTCTATCTTTATCTTCAAGAAGTAACCCTATAAATATAAAGTAAAACGAAACAAATAACTAATATAAAGATAAAAGAGACTACAAACGTACTTTGTCTATAAGAAAAATAAGTTGCGCATTAAAATAATGTTCTTGCTCTTCTTGCTTTATCTCCCAAGGAGATAATAAGAACTCAATGGCTCTGATACCAAAATGCAACATGATCTTTAAATAGGATATATAGTATATGTATATATATATATATATAGGCTCGGGTTCAATGGAAAACCTCAAAAAAAATGGAGAATTAAAATACACCCTGGTTTCCATCTGGACAGTATGAACAAATACATACTAGTAATTTGTAACATGCACACGTGCATAGAAAAAAAATACCTCCAATCATAAAAGTGAGAACCTTTGCTAACAAAATCATCAAATACCCTTAATACACTATGGAACGGGCACAAGGTAACATTTCTGTCTTCAGTGACAATGATCTGATCAACTTAAATCCTTAGGATTTAGTTGATCTCTGGGCTTTCGCAAATCAGAGGATGGAGCAAGGGATGAAGTTTGTCGTAGCCAAGATAACTCTACAAGAAGTAATGGGAGCACTGGTGAAATACAAAGCAAAGATGGATTTTCAAATTGCTTTGGAGACTAAGGTTGAGCAACTCTTTATGACAACACCAAATGAAGAGCTGGAAGTCATTTAGAATGTACATGCTAGAATCATTCTTTTTGAACTAGAATTCAGATTAATCTACAAGAATGACTTTGGTGAGAAGAAATTCATGCGCCTTCTTGAAGCATTCAAGTACTCATCCTAAACTCTGAAGATTATGAAGAGAGAAGTAGAGAGAAGGACGCAGAAGCCCTACTATCACAGAGAGAATGCACTTGAGTTAACAAAACTATCGACTCGGTGCTAAGATACAGAAGCTTAATGATCAAATTCTGGAATATCTACGACAATCACTCGGATTATAACTAGAAGTCACTTGTATAAAAATTTCATTTCCCTATAACTATAACTTCTATCTAGTTTAATGAAATTTTATACAGGATCTATGTTGACTTCTTGCTTTTAAGTTGAAGTTCTACTTTATTCATACTTATTGGGAGATTGTTAAAAATATTATTTCTTTGTAAAAGGATGAAAAGTTCAAGACTCGTACAAAGCAAAAGTGACTCCAAAGGAGTCAAAAGATGAACCAGAAATATACTCAGAATCCCTAAGTTCAATCAGAAGGAAAGCGTCCCCTTCTGGTTATCTTTTATCACCACTTCTGCTCCGATGATCAAGTATGCTAGTCACGTGCCATAACTGTTTCCGCCTAAAGGTTGTTATATCACCTTTACACGTGTATCATTCTTATTGAAGAATTCTTTGATTTTCTTATATAAATAGGAACTCATGCTTAGTTCATTTGTAACGAATTACTAATACTCTTGCACGAGTAAATTCGTGCTTGATATTAGATTGATTGTACTTACTATGATCCTCACAATTGATATACTGTAATCTAAATCCAATCGTCAATGCACATGATGATTTTTTGAAGATCAAAGCCAGCTTGCATATTTTACTTGTTTTTCATAGAATCTGTTCTACCCTGTTTTGTTATTGTTTGCTTCCGCACTCTAATTTTATAGTTAGTTACCAAATTGAGAAATCTGGAACCAACAGTCCTGTCCTGTACAAAACAGAATATATTGTTCCATGTTTATTGTGATTTTATGTGAAATAGATAGGAACTAACAAGAACGGATATGAAACATGTGTGTCCCAACTCCACCCCTCTAGAAAAAGATGGAACAATGTCATTTGTACCAATATACCCTTGAAAGAAATTAAACCTAAATACTGTCTCATCGGATTTTTCTCCTACAAGTGACGCCACTGGACGATCTATTCCTCCATCCCATCGATTTCATCGTTGTTTCTCATCATATCATTTCTTCTAGGGATGTACAAAATATCATCAACCCACGAAAACCATCCAACCCAACCCACTAACAACCCGATTAAATCCAACCCGTGAAACTGCCAAACCGCTAATTCGGAATGTTGAAATTGGGTTAGCAAAGCTCAACCCAACCCAATCCAACCCAACCCAACCCAACCCGCCAACCAGCCGCAAATATATATTATTTTTATAAAATTATGTGTATATATATGTGTGTGATATTTTTTGTAAATTATAATGAACAACCCGTAAATATGTAAATTTTTAATCTTTTTACGGCCTAAAAATTAGATGTCCAATTTATAGCCCAAACTCTAAAAGCCCACACTTAATACTAACAAACCCAATTCGACCACGCTTCATACTATAGACCCAATTCAACTCCAATTCAAGTACACGATTTGACTTTTGAGTTTGCGTTTGCCAACTAGGTCACACCACACACTCACACTCACACTCACACTCACACTCACACTCACACTTGCTGCCGCAGATTGTAATAACTAATGACTTTGTTGGGTATATGGTTATTATTATTTATCATATTTCATTTGTCAAAAATTTATGTTTATTATCAACCCGTCAACCCAACCCGGCCTAACCCTCAAGGGTTAGGTTTGGGTTTGGATTGGGTTATACTTTTGAATGAGTTGAGTTGAGTTAATATTTTCTAAAAAACCATGATTGAACTAGGCCGTAAAATGTCAAAAAATCATCCGACCCAACATGCTTACACCTGTAATTTCCATCACATCGATCAATTCCTTTCATTAGATCAACGTTACCACACACGTGTCCCTTTCACGTGTGAAAGCTGGTTCGACCCTGGTCTAACCCATGGCTCACGGGTTCGACCACATTTAACTGCCAAACGGATCAGAGCTGGCTCAAGAGCCTCCGCCTCAAAACGCATAAGAAATATCGAACAATTGAAGTTCACATAGACACCTAAAAACCACTGACGATCTTCTCGATGTTGCACCTCTGTCTCCTCATTGCTTGCTGTTGCTAATAAATCTCATCTTTCTCTATCTCTATTCATTCGAAGGGGATTCCAGCACAAAATCCCTTCCTTCCGAGTGTTCAATCTCAGATCTTTCTACTCTTCGCAATCGAAAGCGTCAGGTAATCAATTTGAATTTATTTGATTCTTTCAGTACCTTTTGTTTTCGATGCATTACTGAACTCTTAATTATTGAATGCTTGATAAGTTTCTGACTGATTTTTGGTGATTATAGTCGTTGGTATTCTACTTATCGCAGCTAGTGTTTCGAGTTAAGTTGAGATTGATTTGATTTGGTACTGAAATGCGTATGTTTATGTTGTTAGAAAAGATATACAATATGCAGTGAGATTAGACAACTGATGAAATCATGCTTTTGTTACTAATTATTTCAATTTCTTAATGTTTAGGGAAATTTAAAAGAGGTAAGATGTGTTTTGGGCTTCATTTGCTGGTAAAAAGTTGTTAAATGGTTGTTGAATGGATCATTCTAAATAGAGTACCTTGATTACTTAAATGTTTTTGTTAATTAGTTTACTAGAAATCAGTTATAGTATGCAGGGAGATTAAACTAGGAAAATATTATGTTTATTTCATGTTCCTACCTATCAGGGTGAAGAATTTGATTGAAATAGATAAGAGGAATCATTTTCATGTTAAAAAGTTAATCTTAGTCATGTGTGGATGGTTTCATATATCATCTATTCTTCAGATAAGTTGAATTAGTCTGAAATGAAGAAGATTTCAGTTTCATATTTATATATATTGTCTTTAGCTGCTTATGAATTCTTCAGATTTTCTATAATTAGCTAACCTAAATGGAGTGAACATTATGGAAAATAAAATTTGGGGATTTGGTGGGAGTTCAACTAAAATGCTGACTTTTTATAGTATTTAATATTTATATTTCTGAACCTGCTTTCATCTTGATGTTCATTTTGATATTTTCCCATTTCATCAGATTTATTTTGTTGTTTGTGGGTGGATTAGGGTGAGAATTTAAAGTGCTATTCTTTTGGGTCCGGAGATGACTTCAGTATCTCAGTCTACAGTTCCCTTTTCTGGGAGTTTGTCTTCTGGAATTGCAACTTCAGATGTTCTTCGAAGCTCTAGTAATGGTGTTAATGGTGTACCATTAAGAACATTAGGCAGAGGACATACTAGCACAAGGAAGACACGTTTAAATATCTCTGCAAAGGTAAGGAAGGTAAAGAAGCATGAGTACCCGTGGCCTCAGGATCCTGATCCCAATGTGAAGGGTGGAGTTCTTAGTCATCTTTCTCCATTCAAACCTTTAAAGGAAAAGCCGAAGCCAGTTACCTTGGAATTTGAGAAGCCTCTTATGGATCTACAGAAGAAAATTATTGATGTAAAGCCTCCTAAACTGCTCTAATATCGTCACTTCATAGTAAGATGTCGGAAAATGTCTAAAACTTCAATTTTTGTTTTTATGCAGGTGCAAAAGATGGCTAATGAAACTGGTCTAGACTTTAGTGATCAAATCATCTCATTAGAGAACAAATATCAGCAGGTTCAATTTACTTATTTGGATTTTTATTAGTGCATAAGTTGAACATTAAAAAGTTAAATATAATTATCATGTTGTATAAATGAAAGATCCAAATTAATATTTTTCGGTTTCAATTGATAGTAGGTAAAAGTGTTCATTTGTTGTGATTAGGAGTAGTTTCTTTTAATTTATAATTTAGAGTCACATTGCTGATTTGTCACGTCTGCTTAATCTTATTATGTACTCATTTACAGGCTCTTAAAGATCTTTATACACATCTGACTCCAATACAACGGGTTAATATTGCACGACACCCTAACAGGCCTACTTTTCTTGATCATGTCTTCAGCATTACTGATAAGGTCCGGTACCTGATGCTCTCAAAGCTCTCTTAATTTTTCTCAAGTTAAAAACTTAAGGGTGTGTTTGGTTTCAGAAAACTGTTTTCAATTTCCTAGAAAACGTTTTCAGAAAATGGAGTTGAGTTTTCATTCTCAGTTTTCTGTGAAAATTTAAGAAAACGCGTTTGGTTGAAATGGTGGAGTTTTCATTTTCCATTTTTAGAAAATTAGAAAACATGTTTGGTTGTGCATTTTCTATCACTTTTCATTTTCCATTTTTTCAAATATTAAAATATTACGGTTGAAGCGATGAGGAAGATACGATAGGGTTTGTCTGGGTTTTAGAAATGTATGGGCTTTGAGCGTGGGCCAAAACGTCACTGGAAAAGTTTTAGAAAACAAAAATTTGGAAAACTATTAAAACTAGTTTTCTAATTTACATAGGATTTTAGAAAATGAAATTTTTTGTTTTCTTGGAATTTTTTTGAAAACTGAATGAGCCAAATGGGTTTTCTAAATTATCATTTTCCTTGGAAAAATTTCCTAGAAAACTGGAAAATTTTCAGGAACCAAACGCACCCTAAAAAATTTTACTTGAAAGAACCCCATACGATAGACCCTTTTGTGTATCAAAATGTACAGTTTGTTGAGCTTCATGGTGACAGAGGTGGCTATGATGATCCTGCAATAGTAACGGGCATTGGAACAATAGATGGCAGACGCTTCATGTTTATGGGTCATCAAAAGGGTAGAAATACCAAAGAGAATATTCAACGCAACTTCGGTATGCCTACACCACATGGGTAAGCATATTGGTTTGGTAATAATATAACTTTTACCTCTTAACAGTTCCATTAAGAGGCAACCTCTGAATTGTTAGAGGTGAATCATGTTTGGCAAAAAATAAGTCTCCCTCTTAATGGTTCCAAACCCTCTGAATCATTTTGTATCCTGGACCTCCCTTAACCATTCAGAGGCCTAATTTCGTTTTCAACAATTACCAAACAGTTCTATTTTATTTTGCACTATATCATAAGAGCCTCTTAATCATTCTGACCACTTAATCATTCTGTACCAAACCATTCAGCAACCGCCAAACAGCCCATTTGGAGCTACTCTTTGTGAAATCAATGTCAATAGATCTTAGAGCATCTCCAATGCAAGGTTCTTATTAGCAAAAAGTGCAATGCCTTATAACAAATACCATTGTGGTGGTGAGGTTCTTATAAGAACCTAATGCCATAGGTGCTTGAACAAGAACCTTGGTTCTTACCATGATTTTTGTGAGAAGTGACATTTTACTTATTTTTTATTTTATGTTCTTGACTTTATATAATATATATTAATATAACTTATTTAATAGAACCCACGAAAAGAGGTTCTTATAAAAACTACCATTGTAGAGTTTCTGGACAGTTCTTAATTTGATAAGGTGTACAAGAGGTGGTAACAAAAAGTACAAAAAGGAGGTTCTTATAAGAACCTCCACTGGAAATGCTCTTATAGATTTACATTATCTTTTCATTACATGGTGCTATTTACTTTTGTCTGACCTTAGTCATCTTTCCTTTTTCTGTTTCATCTCTGTTTTTGGGCAAACATATTTTTTCACACTTTTTGCAAGCTGGGGGTAAACCCCGTCGGGGCCCACCTATGGGTTGGATATACTTTGATTGTTTAGTTTGGTTTGGTTTTAGAAGTTAACATTGATTCTATGTTTCTTACAGCTACCGTAAAGCTCTACGCATGATGTACTATGCAGACCATCATGGATTCCCTATTGTCACATTCATTGATACCCCAGGGGCATTTGCTGACCTTAAATCGGAGGAACTAGGCCAAGTATGTAGATATATATATATATATATATATATATATAGAGAGAGAGAGAGAGAGAGGAAAGTTAAAATGCGAACTCAAATTTGGTTGTGAACATGAGGACAAATGAGAGTGCGACGTGTGTCATATTCAGACTGAATAATGAAGGAAAATATTCAGACTGAATGTAGTGTTATTCAGTTCAGATTCAGTCTGAATAACACTACATTCAGTCTGAATATTTTCCACTACATTCAGTCTGAATATTTTCCTTCATTATTCAGTCTGAATATGTGTCTAGCTCTCATTTGTCCTCATGTTCACAACCAAATTTGAGTTCTTATTTGAACCCGCCCCTATATATATATATAAAGCTGATTATCTTTTATGATATGGCTAAGCGACCCATTATTGTTTCTACAGTGCTTGAGTTAGTGGTTAATTTATTTTTCTATGCAGGGTGAAGCCATTGCACACAATTTAAGGACTATGTTCGGTCTGAAGGTGCCAATCGTTTCCATTGTTATTGGTGAAGGGGGATCTGGAGGTGCTTTGGCAATTGGTTGTGCTAATAAATTGCTAATGCTTGAAAATGCAGTCTTCTATGTTGCCAGGTAACTACAAAATTTTCTAACTTGTACAACAAATATACGTTAGATCTTGCATCATCATGTTCTCATGAATTTGTAATCTTATTTATAGTTGAAATTTCATGGCTGCCTGTAATATCCCAAGCTAATTGTACCAGATATTGTCTGCTTTGTCCACACACTCGGACTGGCGGTTTTAAAACGCGTCTGATAGGGGAGGTATCTAGTCCCTTATGAGGCAACCTTTGTTTCCTCCCCAACCGATATGGGATATTACAATCCACCCCCTTGGGATCCCCGCGCACCAGTCCGATTCCTGACTCTGATACCATCTGTAACATCCCAGGCTTAACTGTACCTGATATTGTCTGCTTTGTCCACACACCCGGACTTATGGTTATAAAACCGCGTCTGACAGAGGAGGTATCTAGTCCCTTATTAGGCAACCTTTGTTCCCTCCCCAACCGATGTGGAATATTACCATCCACCCCCCTTGGGAGCCCAACGTCCTAGCTGGCTCACCGGTCCGGTTCCTGGCTCTGATACCATCTGTACATCCCAGACTAACCGTACCAAATATTGTCTGCTTTCCACACACCTGGATTCACGGTTTTAAAACGCGTCTATTACTGGAGGTATCTAGTCCTTTACAAGAAAACCTGTGTTCCTTCTCCCCAACCGATATGGGATATTACAGTGCCTGTGAGCAAAACACCTTATGGCAAGTAAATTATAGGGTCAATTTGTTTACACCACTTCATATTTTCACTTTTGGTCTTTGTTTCACCCTCTTCATATAATAGCTGGTTTTTGGAGACCTTTTTTTT
The DNA here is from genome assembly GCA_036898165.1 of Silybum marianum. NCBI lineage: Eukaryota > Viridiplantae > Streptophyta > Magnoliopsida > Asterales > Asteraceae > Silybum > Silybum marianum. Next base: position 21,545,435 of record CM072542.1, on the reverse strand, counting down.
ATTTCCAAAAGTCTTATTGGACAGTTTTATTACATGTCTCCTATAGTCCTATTACAGCTTTATTACTTGTGTAAAGATAGTTGTGTTGTTGCTAAATCATTCCATTACATTTCTTCCCTAAAATTATTTAATTTCCATGGTATAGTCCCGAAGCATGTGCAGCAATTCTGTGGAAGACCGCTAAAGCCTCTCCAAAGGTGGTGAAACATTTCTCTTCTTGTCTTTATTGGTATATAATGCTCAAAGAGGGAGGTTCAAGGGAAAACCTCAAAAAGAAAATGAAAAATTGAGGAACACCCTGATAACCATTCATCTGGACGGTATGCACATGTGCATACAAGTACTTGAAGCTGTTTTTTGGTTTTTATCCACGTGTGCATGCCATCCAGATGAATAATTACCAGGGTGTTCCTCAGTTTTTCATTTTTTTGCGGTTTTCCTTTGACCATGACCCTAATGCTCAAAGCTTATACATATACAGTTTTATTTTTCTCATTTATAGGCAGCTGAGAGGCTCAAGATCACAGCTCCAGAGCTCTGCAAGCTACAGATTGCTGATGGCATCATCCCTGTAAGATTTCTACTGTTTTCTCCCTTTTCCCCTAACGCTCTATATTCATTCATCAATCTAAATAAAATAAGAACAGATATAATAAATGGAGAAATGGATAGGGGGTTCGAGTGATTTTCATTTGTTTTTGAACGTCCATTTCCCATAATTTCAGGAACCGCTTGGTGGTGCACATGCAGATCCGCACTGGACTTCCGGACAAATAAAAACTGCCATTCTTGAAACAATGGATGTGAGTACTACATCAACTCAGTTCCATAAGACCATCTACATCCCTGCAATTAAGTCAGCTTTTGCAATTACCATCTTTACATGTGCAATTCACCTACACTTTCAAAAATGGCCCCCACTACAACATTTATTAATTATTTTATAAATTGTTATATATATATATATAAATTTTCTAATTATCTTTTGATAAATACATTGTATATAATTATTTATTTTTATTAAATCTTTTAATAAATACATGATATAACAATATACTATAATCATTTTATTTATTTTATAATTCATTGTTTTAATTTAATTACGTATAATTTATTAAATTATATCAATATTATATGTTTAATATGTATAATTTTAATTTTAGGTAATGATAAAATTTAATGTTTAAATTAATTTAACTATATTGTATTTATGTTTTATTTAAAAAATAATATATATTATATATAAAACATTTTTTAAACAACTTTACTTAATTTAAATAAAAAATAAATTGACATTGATTAATTCATAGAATATATTTTTTTTATGAAAAATAATCAATTTAACCTATTTATAAAAAAGAAAGTGTGATGACATGGCTTGCAATTAGACTTGCAAGTGTGATGGCTATGTGGGGCATCAAATGTCCGGTTGGCAAAAAAGACACGTGAGAGTCCAACAAAGCATTCTTTACGCAAAACGTTTACACAAAAACAAAACGTTCTGCATAAACTTTTCTTGATTTATTATTTTTTATTTTATTCGAGAATAAAAATTTCTAAAAACTCTTTATACAGAAAGGTCACTTTCTAACATAAACCTTTTGCATAAACTTTGGCTAGAAAACCCCTCTAAAAAATGGCTAAAACGTGAAAACCGCTATGACAAATGGCTATTTCTGTTAATTTCCTTAAGTTTATGCTTTAGATTATACTTACAGTTATGTTTTTGTATTAATAGGAGCTTGAGAAGATGAGTACAGAAGATCTATTAAGACATCGAATGCTCAAATTTCGCAAAATTGGTGGATTCCAAGAAGGATTACCCGTCGAGCCCGAAAAGAAAGTTAACATGAAACTCAAAGAGGAACCAAGACCTGGACTTATTTCCGACAAAATGTTGCAAAGTGAGGTTAATAAACTAAAAGAACAAATTCTAAAAGCAAAGGAAGAATCATCTTCCATAAATATGGATCAAAATGGGCTTATTGAGAAGCTGAAAAGAGAAATAAATTACGAAATTTCTCAAGCCGCTAAAACTTTGGGAATCGAAGATAAATTAACTAAAATGCGTGAAGAATTAACCGACCAACAATTAACTCCTGCTCAGTTAAAGGATCTTGATGATCTAAAGAACGAACTTAACGAGAATCTAGCAATGGCTCCTAACCATGGAAGGCTGCAATATAAGCTAAATTTATTGAAAGAAATTTCCGAAGCCAAAACTTTTGCGGAAAATTACAAAAAGACCCTTCCGTTAAAGACAAAAGTGAACGAAAAGTTCAGACAAGTTTTGGAAAAGCCGAATCTGAAGAAGAAAATTCTGGGTCTGAAAGATGAAGTTGAAAAATCTGGGGTTTCTGCCATTGAAGAAATGGATAAGGAGTTAAAGGAGAAAGTTTTAGAGGTTAAAGAAGAAGTGGAATCCGAATTTGTTAACGCTCTTGAAGAATCAGGTGTTTTTGTAGCTTCACGGGTTGGTCAATCTTCGATGGCTATGGTCAAAGCAAAAGTCAATGAACTTAATGCTGAAATTAACCAGATAATCCAAGATGTTATTGAATCAACTCCGGATTTGAAAAGTAAAATCGAGATGTTGAAATTAGAGGCTGTGAAGAACAATAAGACTCCTAGTGATGAATCAAAGGTGAAAATGGAGGTTTTGGAGGTGCAAATTAAGGAGGGTGTTGCTGAGGTGATGAGTTCTGCGGCTATTAAAGAGAAATATGAACGATTGCAGGCTGAACTTGCTGAACTTTCGGGAGGATCCGATGGAAGTTTGATCAAGGAACCTACGTATGCATGATGATGTAAGTTTATTCAATGGCTTCTTTATTTGGTTTTAATTAGAGATGTTAAAAAGTGATCCAACCCGTTAACCCAACCTGAAATTAGCAGGTTGGGTTGAGATTTTTAACTCATTTAAATAAATGTAACACCCCCGCCCCGCGTAACACGAGTCGGGAGATGTACAATCCGGTAATCGGATCAAAACTCAAAACACCATAATTCAGAGCTGTACTAAATTTACCAAAATAACATTTTAACGTAATTACAACCCAGAGTGTTATTGTCTAAACGATGCGAAAAGTTTAGCCAAACATGATATACAAAAGTTAATTAAGTCCTTGGTACTTCCTACAACATCTTGATCGCTCAACCCGCCCCTGGAGTAGAACCTGAACCTGCCGAGGAAACAGAAAGAAAAAAAAACACCTCGGCTGAGCAAAGTCGCTCAGTGAACAGATATTATGCATAACCGTGTGAAAATAATATAAGTTCAATAAAAGATATGTAAAACCATTGTAATGGAAGCATTCGTGAACATAACTAAGAAATGTACCATTTTTATAAAAATCAACAAATCATATAAATTGAAATAATATGTTGCCTAATCGGATGATCAGTCCAATCAGACTTGGAATGTCAGTGTCGGGCACAACACCACCATTCCCCGGTACCCAGTTTAGTTCTGGTATTCGGCTCTATCCGGTAATCGGTTCTATCCGGTAACCAGTCATTTTCTGGTATTCGGCTCATGGATGCATCTTGCGTTCTCTATTTGACTTGGCCTAGCCTTTACGAGAACGCCATGGTCATTGATAGCCACCACAGAAGGCATCTCAACATTCGTGGCCCAAATGTCGAGTCTAGTTCAAAATCAAGAAAACTTATTTTCTTTAAAATTCAACTTTTAACTATATTTCATAATGATATAACCAGTCAACCAAAAAGGGCTATTTTTAAATTATTCAAATAACGATCTCAAAATTTACATTAAACTGGAAATATTGTTTCCTATAAAAGTACTCGAAACCGTAAGGTTTGGAGTCACGTCTATTAAGATGGATGGAATTTCCGGGTGCAACCGGTTATTCCCGAATCAAAGAAATAGGATATCCGTACCTTAGTCGATCCTTTCGTTACTTCCGGTCACCTATAACCATTTAATAACCACTAAATTAATGACCGACATAATTGTTAAGACCTTACACAAAATTCGACAACTAAACGCATTTTGGACCTACAAAACAGAAATTGACAGCTTATAAACACCTTATGTTCCAACGTTTTCCTCATACTTAGAAACCAAATTAGGTGTTAACATCTGAATGGAAATTGTAGTTTAACCTTTTAGGATTCTACGGAAATTGGAATCACTTCAATCGGAGCTACGAGCAGGTCGGTACAACAGTTATAAAAACAGTGCACAGTTTCGATAAAATACAGTGAGCTGCTGTGTTAACACACTGTTTTGACACACTTAAGCTCAAAATTAGAACTTTCACTCTTCATAACAGTTTTAAAGGATGCTCTAAGCTTTCCAACGATATATCGTACACCTCATTTGGACAAACGGTTGATTTTCTAGGAATTAAACAAAACAGGGCAGAAACTTAAAAAAAATACAATTGTCTCCTAACCATTTCAACAAACACTTGGTATGCATCTTAAGCTCCAACTCGTTTTTACCTATATCATACATCAAATCTTGACCATTCTAATCATAATATAACAAATCCACACATATTCATCACTTATCATACACCAAATAGAATAGAACTCATAATAATCAACATGATTGAATCTTTTAGAAGAATTACTACCTCAAGAGACCAAATTGCTTTAACTTTGATAGCTTAAACTCCTTCTTGATCCTAATCAGCCCCTAAACAATCAAATGCAACCATTTAACATATATTGAATCCATCAAAACAAACACTAAAGTCAAATAAAAGATTACCTTGAACAATCTTAGCTTTAATCTACCAAAATCAACTTCAATCTCCCAAAAACACTCTTAATTATTCACTTTTCTTCACCAATTTTGAGTTTCTCACACTAAACTCTCTCTCTAAACTGATTTAGTCGGTTAAAGAAGAGTTTAGAATCTGATTTTGATTATTTAGGTAAAAGAAATCTATATATATATATAAGAATTTATCTATTAGTCCCTATAGTTCAAACTAATAACTCTTTGAACCTTCTAGTTCTTGTCCTCACAATTTTACCCCAACAAAAACAAAGGTACAACTATTTAGCCTAAGGTGCAAGTGATAGAAGCTTCATTTCTCAAATATGAATACTACCTAGAATCGCACATATAACTGGATTAACGAAAGTGGGGTTATTATATTTCTCCCCTCCTTAAAAGAAAATTTCGTCCTCGAAATTAAGTCAAAATTAGAGGACTTACAACTTTGATAGAAATCCGGATATTCATTTCGGAATCGCTCCTCCGGTTCCCATGTCGCTTCTCGAGGTTCTTGATGTTTCCACAATACTTTCACATACGAAATAGAGCGGTTTCGTAATCGTTTCTCCGTTCGATCCAGTATTGCTTCCGGCTCCTCTTTAAACGATAAATCTTTCTCTATTTGTTCCAGCGGGTAGTCAATAACGTGTAAGGGATGATAATTACACCCGCGGAGAGAAGAAATATGGAAGACATCATGAATATGGGACATTTGTGGAGGCAATGCTAATCTATACGCAACTTCTCCCACACGCTCAAGAATTTCGAACGGCCCGATATATCGTGGACTAAGTTTACCTTTCAATCCGAATTGACGAGTGCCACGTATAGGCGAGACCTTAAGGAAAACATGATCACCGACATTAAATTCAAGTTGTCGCCGGTGTTTGTTAGCATAACTTTTCTGGCGAGATTGGGCCTCACGCATATTCCGTCTAGCCACTTCAACTTTTTCGTTAACAATCTGTACAAGTTCGGGCCCTTCGATACGTTTCTCGCCAACTTCATTCCAACAGGTTGGGGTACGACAACGGCGACCATATAGAGCCTCGAATGGGGCCATTCCGATGGACGATTGCCAACTATTATTATAGGAAAACTCTACCAGATTGAGAAATTCGTCCCAATTGCCTGACCACTCCAAAACACAAGCTCGCAACATATCTTCGAGCGTCTGAATGGTTCGTTCGGATTGACCATCCGTCTGTGGATGATATGCGGTGCTCATACGTAATCGAGTACCCCAAGCATTTGTAAGCCAGTCCAGAATCGAGATGTAAATCGAGGATCTCGATCAGAAACTATCGACACAGGAGTTCCGTGAAGTCTAACAATCTCCTTTTGAAAGAGTTCAGAAAGCTTACTAACAGAATAGGTGTCATGTATAGGTAAGAAATGAGCTGATTTAGTTAATCGATCAACAACAACCCATATAGCGTTGTGACGTCTGAATGTTTTTGGAAGCCAATAACAAAATCCATGGTGATATGCTCCCATTTCCAGACCGGTATCTCTAATGGTTGAAGTAACCCGCTGGGTCGTTGACGCTCAATTTTAACCTTTTGACATGAAGACACTTAGATACATATTCCGCCACGTCCCTTTTCAGACCGTTCCACCAGAAATGTTGTTTGAAATCTTTATACATCTTTATTGATCCAGGATGAATAGAGAATGGAGAACTATGTGCCTCACTAAGAACCGCTTCTCTAAGCTCCGATACTTTTGGAACACATAAACGATTCTGATACCAGATTACACCATTATTATCAACTTTGAATTCTGCTAACTAACCATCTACAACTTTCTGCCGGATCACCTGAAATTCACCATCTGCTTGTTGAACTTCCTTAATCTTGGAGATAAGTGTCGGCTCAATGGTAAGTGTAGCTAACCACCCGTCTCCACGATAAGGACAAAATTGAATTTCAAGTCGCTCCAAATCTTTTTCTATCTGAGGTGGTACGATTAAACAAGAAAGTTCACCCACATACTTTCGGCTTAAGGCGTCAGCCACGACATTTGCTTTTCTTAGGGATGATATTGAATACAAACATCATAATTTTTAAGCAATTCAAGCCATCTTCGTTGTCTCATATTCAACTCTTTCTGAGTGAATATATATTTTAGACTCTTATGATCCGTGAAGATGTCACATGTCTCACCATAAAGATAATGCCGCCAAATCTTTAAAGCATGAATAAGCTATGACAAGCTCGAGGTCGTGGGTCGGATAATTCACTTCATATGGTTTTAATTGACGCGAGGCATAAGAGATCACCTTTCCGTGTTGCATCAGAACACAACCCAAACCATGTCGGGATGCGTCACTATACACCTGAAATCCACCGGTACCCGACGGTAATGCTAGAATTGGTGCAGTTACAAGTCGGCGTTTAAGTTCTTCAAAGCTATAATTCTGAGCCTCACCCCAAACAAATTTTACATCTTTCCGTAACAGTTGCGTCAACGGCACATCAATCTTTGAGAAATTTTCCACAAACCGTCGGTAATATCCCGCCAAACCGAGAAAACCACGTACTTCGGAAACAATGGTCGGTTTAGGCCATTTAGTGATAGCCTCAACCTTGGCAGGATCAACTTTCACCCCATCGGCTGATATAATATGACCCAGAAAGGCCACCTGTTCTAGCCAGAACTCACACTTTGAAAATTTAGCATACAACTTCTTTGTTCGAAGAACTTCTAGAACTGTACGCAGATGACTTGTGTGTTCCTATTTTGATTTAGAGTAAATCAAGATATCATCAATAAATACAATCACGAAATTATCGAGATAATCCTTGAATACTCTATTCATGAGGTCCATAAAGACAGCTGGGGAATTCGTTAACCCAAACGGCATAACAATGAATTCGTAATGACCATAACGGGTACGAAATGCTGTCTTCGGTATATCTTGTTCCCGAATTCTGAGCTGATGATAACCAGACCTCAAATCAATTTTAGAAAAATACTTTGCCCCCTGAAGTTGATCGAACAGATCGTCGATACGAGGCAAAGGATACTTGTTACGCACCGTCACTTTATTTAACTCGCGGTAATCTATACATAATCGCATTGAGCCATCTTTCTTTTTCACAAAAAGCACTGGTGCTCCCCAAGGTGATACACTGGGACGTATGTATCCCTTATCCAACAAATCTTGTATCTGCTCCTTTAATTCTTTCATTTCTGAGGGAGCCATTCGATACGGCTGTTTCGATATTGGAGCCGCTCCTGGAATTAAGTCGATAGCAAACTCCACTTCCCTGGTGGGAGGAAGTCCAGGAATTTCATCCGGAAATACATCTACAAATTCATTCACTACAGGAATAGTCTTAAGTTCGATTGGTACCTCACTTGGATCTTGAAGTGATGCAAGAAACCCTTCAGATCCTTGCCATGCCAAGGATTTAACCGAGAAGGAGGATACGACTTTAGTCCCCAACTTTGGATCAGTTCCTTGATATATGCTTTCGGGTTGATTTAAATCTCCAAAGATAACTCTTTTTGGTTGCCCGATGCTTGGACAACCAATCCATGCCAATGATGAGATCAAAATATTTCATAGACATCGGAAGTAGATTTACCTCTCGCACACGATCATTGATTATGAGAGGACAATTCACAAATTCAGAAATAATACTAATAGAATTACCCATAGGGGTAGTAATAGACAACGGAAATTCTGTCAGTTTTTCAAATGGTTTCAATCGACCCTCTAAAGTATCAGATACGATTGAATGAGTAGCGCCTGTATCAAAAATTGCATAAATAGATAAACCACATAAAGTAAGAGTTCCAGATACCATACCCGCTGTGGACTTGTCTGCTGCCAGTGTGAATACCCGTCCACCAGCTGTGGATTGCTTCAAATTTTCATTCGGTTTTTTGACCCTGTTTACAATCTATGGACATGTGTCCTTTCTGTCCACAAGTATAACATGCTCCAGTCATCCGTCGACAGGGACCCGGACGGTGAGTGATGCCACAATCTTTGCATTTCTGAGGAAAATTCACATAAGATTCTCTGTTAGACGCTCCCTGAGAAGATGCCGGTGACCGGAAATTAGAAGATTTCCCCGATCCTGAGTGACTCGAAGCTTTGAAATCTTTATTACCAGATTGCACATAACGACTACGCTTCCTTCCGGAATCTGATTTCATAGAATAACTTTCCTGACGAGCTCGATCAATATCCTTTGCAGCGTCTGCTACTTCATTAACAGATGAGTATTTGTGATTCAAAAGTTTATGCTTATACTTGTTATTCAGACTCCACTTAAATTTATCCGCCTGATTGACTGGGGTACCCACAGTGACACCAGCAAAACGAGCAAGTCGTAGAAATCTGAACTGATAATCTGCTATAGACTCATCTTCACCCTGACATATAGCACCATACTCACGAGCGTACACGTCTTTGTCTGCAGTGGTGAAGTATTGCTGATAAAACAGACTCTTAAATTGTTCCCAAGAAATTGTTCCTACTGCTGGGTTACATTGAATCCAAGACTCCCACCAGATGTGGGCATCATCCTCCAATTTATAAGAAGCTAATGTTGCCCGGTATTGATCTGGACAACCCAAAACTTTAAAAACTTTCTCCAAGTGTCTAATCCAGTTTTCAGCATCAATCGGATTTAAAGTAGAAGAAAAGACTCGTGGTTCCTGTTTGTTGAACCGTTCAAGCCACACATGGATATCTCCCAAATCAGTATTAGTTGGGACCAGATTATTTGTAGAGGGTATAACATTAGACTGACGAAGTGCCTCTACAGTTTGGGCCACAATATTGGGTATCATACCCGCAACAGCTTGTTGAATAGCTGCTGTCATATTAGGATCGGGCTGATTTGAAGGAGGAGATGAAGGATTTCTTTCATCATTTGGCCCCGGTTGATTTCTTCGGGGTCTACCTCTCCATCGAGGTTGATTGCTAGGCAACATCAGAACTGATACAACAAAGAAACTCGTTTAGGACAATGGGTATGAATTGAAACAGTTATGGAAAGCGGTAATGGGGATTTACGAGATTAAAGAATAAATATTGATATGTATATATGAGGAATGAGAACGAATAAAACTTAATTTACCCGCCTAATTCTACCCAACCTCACATATCAAACTTAAAGTACTACAGGATTGATACCTATAGCTCTGATACCACAAATTGTAACACCCCCGCCCCGCGTAGCACGAGTCGGGAGATGTACAATCCGGTAATCGGATCAAAACTCAAAACACCATAATTCAGAGCTGTACTAAATTTACCAAAATAACATTTTAACGTAATTACAACCCAGAGTGTTATTGTCTAAACGATGCGAAAAGTTTAGCCAAAATAAATGGGTCAACCCGTCTAACCCATTTATTTAAATGGTAAATGGGTTGGGTTGGTTGAAGTTTCCGACCTGTTTATAACCCGTTTTCAACTTGTTTTTCAACCTATTTAAAATAGTATATAAATCAAGGTTCAAAAAGGCGTGAGGCGTGGCGTGGCGGCGAGGTCAAGCCTTAAGCCTTACGCGCCACGGCGAGGACGCGGCGTTTTTCAAGGCGTGACACAAGGCGGCAAATTTACATGTCATATACTACAATTATATATAAAGATATATGTTTTCTATATAAAATCTAATCAGATAATGATATTAAAATATGTGCATTCATATTAGAATAATAAAAATCATATAGATTATTATTATTAAAATAGTTTTATGATTAAATATTTAAAATATAACTTAAAATAGATAACTTTACGACTTTATTTTAATCGTGAGACCATAACGTTTATAAAATTCGTGTAATTGTGAGTAATGTGATTAGATAAATGTATAAAAGTGTAAAATTTAAAGTTAATTTAAAAATACAAAAGATAAAAATAGAAAAAAACTAAAAAAAAAATAATTTTTTTGAAAAAAATCCATGCCATACAAAAAAACGCACGCCGCGGCGCGCCATGGCGCGCCTCAAGCCGCCATAACGTAAGCCACGCCTTATGGAAACGTTATGGGCTGTTTCGTAACGGCGGAGACGCGTCTTACGCTATATCGCGCCATGACGCACGCCATGGCGCGCCTTTTTGAACACTGATATAAATTCATTTTATTTTTAATTAAATATCATTGTTTTATTTTTCCGGTGATATTTGAACAATTTATTTGTGTTTGTGGTTGTGTTTTATTCAACTTTGAACAATTTCGTTTGTATTTATTATAAAATTAAATTGTCTAATCCTTTATATTTTATTTAAAATTTTAAAATTAAATGGGTCAATCGAGGTTCAATCTATTTATCTAAAATGTTCGGTTAAGAAAATCATAAACAGGTCAACCCATTTAGGTCAGGTTGGGTTGAAAATTTTCAACCCATTTAATTAAACAGGTTGAAATTTTCAACCTGTTCCTGTTTAATTAAATGGGCTGAACCCGAACTGAAACCAACCCAACCTAACCTGACTCGTTGCCATGCTCACTAGGCTGCCAAATATGTTTTGAATCTCCTAATGAACCAAACAATTGTGGTCTTATGTAAAAATGTTGCGATCAGTTGGTAGGGCGCTTTTTAAGACACATTTTTTTATTCAATAAGACTTTATTTCAGAAGGGTCCTAAATTTTTTGTTAACATCTTATCAACTTATTTCACACATTTACATACAATTACAATAAGTTCTATAAAACAATTCATTAAGACATATTTGATGTCTTATAAAGTCACTCATTCCTTTAATCTTAAATTAAACCACAATGACCAAACGAAAGGTTATGTCTTGAAATCAAATACTTGATATTACATATAGGGGGTGAGTTCAAATGACAACTTAAATTTGGTTTTGAACGTGAGGACAAATGATAGCGCGACACATCATATTCAGACCGAATAATGAAGGAAAATATTTAGACTGAATGTAGTATTATTCGGACCGAATAATACTACATTCAGTTTGAATAATACAAGATGCAGTCTGAATATTTTTCTTCATTATTCAGTCTGAATATGACACGTGTTGCACCTTCGTTCATAACCAAATTTGAGTTTGCATTTGAACTTTCCTCATTACACATGTTAATTAAAAGTTTAAAAAGCATTTGACCTCAAAGTATGCCTGTATCTTGAAACTGCATAAGTATCAAGTATGCAAGTAACCCATCAAATATTTATTCATTGGCAGTTGATAAACATCTGAAATCGAGTTCTGGAATGTGGCTATCTGAACTGAACCACAAGCTGGATGTCGTATTTGGTAAAGATCAAGACCTGGCTGCTTTTGAACGTTTGCTGTTTGAATTTATTTAGTTCTTTTTGACATTTTTATCGACTTCTTCTATATGAATTCTTTTCATAAATTAGTTTCGTGTAGTCTTAACAGCCAGTTCTATTTGATTCAGAGACAATGATAGCATGTCGTGTAAATTTCGCTTATTATCTGGGAATGCCAATAATTAATTTGCTCTCTCTCTTTTTTTTCTGCTTGATGTTGGTTATAATTGATCCCAGTTATGGATTTTCTGTTTGAAAATTGAAAACACTTAGGTAGTGTTTGTTTTTTAAGAGGTGCTGAAGTCTGATTTCACTTCTGATTTATAAGAGGTGGTGTTGAAGTCTGAAATCTGAATCATTTAGATTGTTTGTTTTTATGTCTGAAGTCTAAAATCTGAATCAGAAATTGATTTATAAATCCCTAACAATGCGGATGTACACGAATAAGAGGAATCAAGTGGTGAGGTTACCGCTTTTTTTTCCAGATGATTTTCAGACTTTAGAGCGTCTGAAAAAATGAAAAAAACAAACTGTCTGAATTTAAAAACGTCTGAATGAATAAGTGATAAGCGGTCATTAAGAGGTAAAATTGAAAAAACAAACAAGGCCTTATTCTTTATATTGGCTGAAGATGTGAGATTCCAAATCGGTTGGGGGACGGGAATAAAAGTTGCCTTATAAGCAGGTTTAAAAAGGTGTGAGGCGTGGTGTGGCGGCGATGTCAAGCCTTAAGCCTTACGCGTCATGGCGAGAACACAACGATTTTCAAGGCGTGACATAAGGCGGCAAATTTGTATCTCATATATACAATTATGTATAAAGATATATGTTTTCGATATATTATTTAATCAAATAACGATATTAAAAAAATGTGCATTATTCATATTAAAAGAAGAAAAATCATATAAATTATTATTATAAAAATAGTTTTTTGATTAAATATTTAAAATAAACTTAGAAAGGTAATTTTATAACTTCATTTTAATCGTGAGTCCATAAAGTTTATAAATTCGTGAAATTGTGAGTGGTATGATTGGATAAATTTATAAAAGTGTAAAATTTAAAGTTTAAGTGTAAAAATTAAAAAAGATAAAAAATAAAAAATAAATAAAAAATATGCCATAGAAAAAAACGCGCGCCATGGCATGAGCCACGCCTTACAGAAACATTATGAGTTGTTTCGTAACGATTGCGCCATGGTGTGCCTTTATGAACACTGGTTATAAGGGACTGGATATTTAAGTGTTTGAAAACCGTAAGTCCAGGTATGGATAAAGCGGGCAATATCTTTGTAAGGCTAATTAGGGATGTTACATATGCTTGTGAGAACACTAGGCTCCCTAAGGGTGAGGGGGATGGTGGTGGGTAAAGATGTTACAGAAAAGCTAGTTATGGTTGGTAAAAACTAGCTGATAAATAGGGCTGACTGTAAATAAACTGAACGTTAAACGAACTGTTCATGAACAGTTCGGCGGGAAGTTCGTTTATGTTTGTTTATATACTACACGGAGGAACATGATGACATTTTTTTGTTCATTTAGTTAAATGTACGAACATGAACAATGGTCTTGTCCGCTCATTTACGTTCGTGAACGTCTGTTCATTTTCGTTCGTTTATATTTGTTTTTATATATAAATATATTTATATATTATGACATTAATATATAAAATCATTAATTAAATTAAGTTTTTATAAATTTTTTTATCCCTCCTAAGTTTACCCGGTTTTTCATTTTGTTATGTTACTTTTTTAGGAACAAAATGATAAGTAATGGTGGTTTTTTTCTTCTATATTTGTGTTCGTTCTTTTATCTTCATTTTATGTTCATTCGTTTACGTTTTTTTATGTTCGTTTAACGGCTTAACAAACAAACATGAACAAACAAATTTTGTTAATGAACGAACATGAATACAAAAAGATTCGTTCGTTTACTATCCGTGTTCGTTCGTATATTCGATTAAGTTAAACGAACGAATACGAACACAAACACGAACAAGTCTATGTTTATGTTCGTTCGATTCGTTTACAGTTCTAACCGAAAACAATGTAAAATAATATAACAATGGATTAAAGTGGTAAAAGAACTAAAAATAAGGTGCTAAAAAATGCTTTTTATAGGTGAAATCTAGTCTACTAACTCAAATAAAATGGGTCTTTATAAATGTTCCACTTTAATTGGTTGAAAGTTTAAAGTAAAAAACATTTTAAATCAAGATATTACATACAATATTTAACTAATTTAGATCATCTATAACAAATTTTCTATAATTTTTTTAAAATAAGAAACCAAAAGTTAAAATCTTCAAAAAAAGTACTTCCATCTTCAACAAATTCCTCATTTTAGAAAATATAACATTGATTATGATAATAAAATATTGTAATCATCTATTAAAATATTATTTTTCTTTCTAGATATTTATTTTTAAAACTTCTTATTGGTGTGTTCAATTGGTAATCATTTTTGGAGTGTTCTCCATATTTGGAGAAAAAATCACTTTTTCTCCTACTTCATCTATTTTGGAGATAGTTTTGGGAAATTTGTTGGACCAAATTTTTGGCTTAAAATCTTCATTTTCTCCATTTTCCCCATTTTTGAGAAGCTCTTACAATCCCAAAAGATATTAGATAATAAGATATAACTTAGAGTGAATTACATCGGTGGTCCTTATGGTTTGCTTAAATTTTGGATTTAATCTTTGAAACAAATTATCTACGTTGGTGGTCCTTAACTTTTCATTTTCATTACACCCATGGTCCCTACAATAATAATGTTAGTTAGTAACTGTTAGGAAGAACTACCCGATCTTTAAACAAACTATAGGAACCAAAAGTGTAACCTACTCTAAAATTTAATTTTGTTCACCATTTTTAATTTTTTATTAAAAAATTCTTTTATATATCCAATTATAAATCAAAAAATTTAATTGTTTCATATATTTTTAATATATCTAATTATAAATTTGAGTTTTATAATTTTTTAACGCTGATTTTTTTGTGCATTTATCTTGATTTTCTTTGTAAATTTTTTAATTTCGTTTTTTCAATTATTTTTTTACATCAATTTCTTGATTTTTAATTTTTTGTGAATTTTTCTTATTAAAAAAATATTTTTTGTGTCCAACCACGAATCAAATTTCTTAAAATTATATATATATATATATATATATATATATATATTTAAAACTATTTTATTCACATAAAAAATTAGCACTAAAAACATCATGTTTACGAAAATAAAAGAAATCAAGATAAATACATATATCTTTTAGGTTGAAAATTGAGATATCTGAGCAAAATATTGAAAATAAAATTTGGTTAGCATGAGATTATTATATATATATATATATATATAAAGATGAGATTATTATATATATATATATAAAGATTTTTATTTAATATGTATTTTATTTTAAAAAATTTGATTTGTAATTGGATATATATTATATTTAAAAAAAAAATCACAAAAAAATTGGAAAAAAGAATTGATATAAAAAAAGAGAGTAAACTCTAATTTTGGTCCTTGTGGTTTAATGAAGTCTTTGAAAGTGGGACCTAAACTTTAATAGGTCTAGAAATCATCCTCATGGTTTGTATTTTGCTTTGAAAGTGGTCCTTGATCACTAACTCTGTTAACAACTATCCGTTAAGTTAAGGGTAATTTTGTCGTTTACTATTTTTTTTATCATTCTCATTATTTTTAAATCAAGGGCAAAAAATAAACGTCATAATATTTATATATTATATTATATTATATCTAATTATGTATATAGACACAAAATATATATACTAACATGTATGTAATACATCACTTCCTTCACCACCGTTTTACTCCTCCCCTTCGGTGAACAACCACCATTTTACTCCTCCACTCCGGCAAATAACATCGTACCATGATTCCAATCCTTCCCTCCGCTGACCAACATCGTTCCACCATTCCCTTCGGCAAAAAAAGAAAAGCATTTCACCCCTTCCCTCTGGCGAACAACAACCTTTCACCCCCTCCCTCCGGCAAACAACAACCTTCCACCCCTCCCTCCAGCGAACAGCACCGTTCCACCCCTTTCCTCCGGCGAACAACACCGTTCTACCCCTTTCCTCCGGCGAATAGCAACGACCCCTCCCCTCCGATCCAACCCCGTCTCTGACCAACGAACCCAAACCTGCAACAAATACAGGAACGAAACCACATAGAATTATATATGTGTGTGTGTATTGATATATATACACAAGCCTGCAATTTCAAGCAAACCTACTTCTCCGACGGAAAACCCATCACCATCTCCGGCAAAAAACCGGTCACTAATTCCGGCCACCACTTACTTCCATCCTACGCTTCTGGTGTTCTGTATCGCTCGTACCCCCGATCTGCACACCTTCGATAAAAGCAGAAGCAAGCATCTTCTTCCTCGTAATTCCGATGATGACTTGTGAGATTGGAGGTGGTCGTAGACTGGTGGAGTTGGCCGAGCTCAAACCCAGATAGAAAGCTCAAACTAAACCACCAGATTCATCTGCATCTTATGTTGAACATGGGCGAAAACAATAAGTGTTGGAGAAACATTGGTGAACGAAAATCATAACACGATAACCACCAGATCCGGAGAATGTGAAGGGTGTTGATCATAACCCCTCTCAGTGATTTGAATATGATTCCTTTACTATACTTAGTGAAATTCCATAGTTAAGCTTCTGTTCAAATTCAGCGATAGCACACGCGGATTGCTATCAGCGATCGCTGAAGGTCAAGGAACTATAAGCTTATCACTGAAGACCTGAAGATTAGTTATCACACCAGAAGACCATTCAGCGAAAGTCGAAGACTCTAGCTGAAGAAAGAGATAATCAACTAAGTGAACTGAAGCGGTTCAGCGATAGCAGCGATTGTCTACTCAAAGTGTGAAGTCTTGTAAAGCCTCAGCGATACTGAAGTTCATCCTTGAAGATTCAGTATCAGCGATCAAATGAAGCTTCCTTTGCAAGATTAAAGATTGATCTTATCCTCGATGCACAAAAGTCAAACCTAGAACCATGTCAGAAAAGGACGTACAACTTGTCTCTTATGTCCCCATCATATCTGATATGGTACTGTTCATATTCGGCCAAAAGCATGGTTGTCTTATTAACAAGGACAAGCTTCCTATCCAAGCTTGACACGTGGCATGTACCTTTTTTCTTGTTTCAAAGACAAACGGGTATAAATAAGATGAAGATATCTTCTTCATCTAAATGCATGCTTCTATCTAACCTATACCCTCTTTATTCTTTCTTTCATCTTCTTGTGCATCATACTTAGTGTTTCTTAGTTACAATAGAATAGGTTTTAAACTTGTTCTAATTCCGCTTGTAACTGTAAATTTGTTTATCTTATTAAACTCATTTAAAAACCAAAAATCTGTGAGTTTGTATTCAACCCCCCCTTCTACAAACTGTTCTCTCTTGATTGAACTCTTGTAGACCCTTATTGGGACCAACAAGTGGTATCAGAGCAGTGTTTGCTTCTTAAATATTTAAAATATTTTTTTCTTAAAACTATTTTAAAATGTCAAACCCAAATACAAACTACAACGATAATGGATCTTTAGCTAAACCTCCATGGTTTAGCCATGATAACTTCCCATTGTGGAAGGAAAGAATGTCTCTATTTCTTGAGGGATCTGATCCAAAGATTCCCTACTATCTGGAAAATGGACCATTTGTTCCTACAACAATAGTAGCTAGTGTTCCTGCCACCACTACTACTCCAGCCATTCCTGAAAGGGTTATTGTTAAAACTCCTAACAGATGGACTGAAGAAGACAAGAAAGAAATTGCTATTGACTCTAAAGCAAGATCAATAATAGCAATGGCTTTACCTGACGAGGTCTATCATTTGGTCATGAAAATGAGGACTTCTAAAGCCATGTGGGATACATTATGTATCTAATATGAAGGAACTTCTGAAGTTAAAGTAACTAGATACATAAACCTTGTAAGAAAATACGAGAGTTTTATGTATCAAAAGGGTGAATCTCTTTCTCAAATTCACCAGCGATTTAACTGTCTGCTGATTGATCTGAAATCAGTCGATAGAGTATATTCAAACGCTGAAATTCTGACAAAATTCATGGAGGCATTTCCCGATCAATGGGCAGTGTACACTACATGTATAAAGCTGTCAAAGAATCTTGAAACCTTGTCCTTAAGTGCATTATATGGTATGCTCTTAAATGAGGAACAATCCCAGCTTCTAAGGAAGAACCTAATTAATGAACTCAAAGGTGCTAAAAGTACTTCTTTGGCACTTGTGACTTCTGAGGGAACTTCTTCTAAAAATGTTTCTTCTTATACTATCACCTCCATTACTGAATTAGGTCAAACTGATTCAGAAGATCAACTCACCGATGTAGACATCTCTGAGTTTGATAACTCTCTAGCCCTTTTAACTAATAACTTTAAAAGATTTGCTAGAAAGAGCAATTTTCGAAAACCTTCTAACCTCTCTGACTCTGAAAAGCAGAAAACGTTGCTCGCTGAGAAAGCCTCAGCGATTTGCTTCAATTGTCAGCGAAAGGGTCATTTCGCAAGTGAATGCGAGTCGAAGAAAGTTCTTGCTCCCACTACCTCCCATACCTACGATAAAAAGGAGAAGTATTTGAAACTGAAAAACAAATACAAAGATATGAAGAAAAACCAACAAAAAGGCAAAGGCCTTGTCGCTGAAGAAGTTGACTGGGATGCTGAAGATGACTGGGCCAAGACCTCTGAAGAGTCTGGTTCAGATGAAGAAGATCTTGCCTTCCTCTGTCTGATGGCAAGAATTGAAGACGCTGAAGAAGTCACTGAGACTTCTTCCTCTGAGTCTCCTTCTACTCAGGTAACTATTCCCTCTGCCCCTTTACCTTCTGAAAGTGATAACTAGTCAGCTCTCGATGCTATGACTGTTGATTTCTACGATGCTTTAAATGGAAAAATTAAGGCCGAGAGAATTAACACTGACTTATCTGAACAATTAAAAAATTGCCATATAAGAATCAAAGAACTTTCTAAAATTGAGGAATCTCTCAAAAACCAAGTCTTTGCTAATCAAACTATAAGCATCGAGAAACAACAAGCTATCGCTGATAGGGAAAAGGCTATCGCTGATCTCAAGTCTGAAAAAGCAACCATTGAAGGATGGTGTAAGGCTTCTGATAAAGTAAATGAGATCATCAATGCTCAAATACCTATGAAAGTAAGAAGTGGGTTAGGCTATAACCCTGAAAAGGAAGAATCAGAGAATGATCGTTCCATGCTCAAATTCGGAATGTTTGTCTCTTCTATCCCTGATCCTTCTTCTTCAACCTCTTCTTCCTCCTCTTCTAAAGAGAAGCTTTCTATTCTTAATTCTAAGAAAGTGTTCAAGAACGAGTTTCTTAATCAAGTTCCTAAGAATAAGAAAACTCAAGATAGGAACAAGAAATCCTCAGAGAAAGTTTCTAAAACTGGGAAGAAGGTCCCTGACTTTTCTCAAAGACCAACCCCCAGAATTAAAATCGATCTCACTCCTACTCCTGAAAAGGTTGTTATACCTCCAAGGACCATGGATAAAGGAATTCTTGGACCTATCCCTGAGAAATTTCCTGCTCCCTCTCTGATTTCCAAACCCTTTAAATATAGGAAATGCTATCACTGTGGTGAAACTAGCCACATTGCAAGAAAATGTGCTAATGCTACTAGAGCTGATAAACTAGCTCATGGAAAGAAAGTAGCTCAAGCTGATAAATCAGCGAGAGTGAAATCCACCAAGGTTGCAAAACCATCAAAGGTGAAGATATCCACTGAAGAGAGTTCTTCAGCTAGTAGCTCCTCCGCCAATCCTCTATCTAACCAAGCAGGACCCATAGTAGTATGGGTACCTTTAAACAATTAATCTTTTGTTGTATGCAGAGTGCCAAAGGTATCTGATATCTTGATAGCGGATGCTCAAGGCACATGACAGGCAGAAAATCTCTGCTCTCTGATTACAAAGAAGAAGCTGGTCCATCAGTGACCTTTGGTGGAAATGGCAGAGGATACACAAAAGGTTATGGAATTCTATCCAACGGAGCCACATCATTTTCTCGTGTTGCTTACGTTGAGGGACTAAAGCACAATCTCTTGAGCGTTAGTCAGTTATGTGACAAAGACTTCAAAGTTCTATTCTTGAAGAATAAATGTGCTGTCACTGACGGAAATGATAAGCTTGCCCTTACAGGAAAAAGAGTGGAAAATGTATATGTTATAAATATGAATAGTTCTCACTCTGAGAACATGTGCTTTATCTCTAAAGCATCCACTGACATTAACTGGTTATGGCATAAAAGACTCTCTCATCTCAACTTTAAGACAATAAATGAATTGTCTCGAAAAGACTTAGTCAGAGACCTCCCAAATCATACCTATACAAAGAAATCTCTTTGTTCAACGTGTGAGAAGGGAAAGCTGACAAAAGCCTCCTTCAGGTCAAAGCAAGTTTCTTCAGTAACCACTCCTCTTCAGCTACTCCACATGGATCTATTCGGACATGTCAATGTCCAATCGATCTCTGGGAAGAAATACACTTTAGTGATTGTTGATAAATACTCCAGATACACATGGGTGTTCTTCCTTCGATCCAAAAGTGATACCCCTGAAATGATAATCTCTTTTATCAAAAAGATGGAAGTTTTGAACAATCTAATTGTTCGTTCCATAAGAAATGATCATGGCACTGAATTAAAAAACAGTACTCTGGATAACTTCTTTGAAGAAAGAGACATCTCTCACAACTTCTCCTCAGTAAGAACTCCTTAGCAAAATGGTGTTGCTGAAAGAAGAAATCGTACTATCATTGAAGCGGCTCGCTCAATGCTCAGCTAATCGCATCTTCCAACTCAGTTCTGGGCCGAAGCAGTCAATACAACGTGCTTCACTCAAAATCGATCCCTGATAGTTAAATGATTTAAGAAGACCCCCTATGAATTATTTCATGGGAGAAGACCTACTCTGAAATATTTCCACATTTTTTGATGTAGATGTTACATTCATAATGACAGAGATCATTTAGGTAAATTTGATCCAAAAGCTGACGATGGTATATTTCTTGGATACTCCTCTATATCTAAATCCTTTAGAGTCTTCAACAAAAGAAGACAACATGTTGAAGAATCCATGCACGTTAACTTTGATGAATCTCGTCCCATTCATAATTCTCACTCTCTTGATGATGATGAAGAATTGAATGCCTGGATGAGATCTCATTATGGGGAACCTGAAACATACTTCAGCAATCAAACTCCAGCTGAAGCAAGTGATGATGAAATCCCTGTAAACCCAACAAGTAATAATCATCCATCTTCAGGGATGAATGTTACTCCTCTAAATCAGATTCTTGTTGCTGATTCCTCTCTTGGAAATTCATCCGTGAACAACCAAACAACTTCTGAAATTCAATCCCCTGAATTGATTCTAAATGAAGTGCCTGTTGCTGAAACAAGTCCTATTCCAGAATCTGAAGAACTAGTCGCTGAATCTACCGTTGATCTCTCTCCTCGACCACCAGCTCAGCGATGGACTGCAAATCATCCAATAAATCAGATTATTGGTGATCCCACTGCAGGTATCAAAACACGTAGAGGTACAAGTAATATATGTCTTTATGTTAACTTCATTTCTCTCTCTGAACCTAAGAAGATAGATCAAGCTATCTTTGATTCTAGCTGGGTTTCAGCTATGCAAGAAGAATTGACTGAATTTCGTAGAAATAAAGTTTGGAATCTTGTTCCTAGACCCTCTGATAAAACTGTCATAGGAACCAAAAGGGTTTTCAGAAATAAGCTAGATTAAAACGGGACTATAATTCGCAATAAGGCTAGACTTGTTTTTCAAGGTTATAGACAGGAAGAAGGAATTGACTATGATGAAATCTTTGCACCTGTTGCTCGTTTAGAAGCCATAAGACTCTTTTTAGCTTATGTTGCCCATAAAGACTTCAAAGTTTTTCAAATGGATGTTAAAAGTGCTTTTCTAAATGGAAAACTCAGCGAAGAAGTTTACGTTGAACAACCCCCTGTTTCTCAGACCCTAACCTTCCTGGTTATGTTTTTAAACTTGAAAAAACCCTTTACGGGTTAAAACAAGCTCCTAGAGCTTGGTATGATACCCTTTCTAAATTTCTTCTTAAAGAAAAATTTGTTCGTGGAAAAATTGACCAAACTCTGTTTTTAAGAAAATATAAAGGTCATACTATTCTCGCTCAGATATATGTTGATGACATTATCTTTGGTTCCACAAGACCCAAACTTTGCACTCGTTTCGCTGCAAGAATGCAAAAACAATATAAAATGAGTATGATGGGTGAACTAACATATTTTCTAGGCTTGCAGATTAAGCAATCTGACAAATGAATTTTTATTTGTCAAAGCAAATATGTTAAAGACATACTGAATAAATTCGACATGAATCAATGCTCAGCGATGAAGACTCCTATGGCGCCTCCTCTAACATTAAACAAGGATCCCAACGGGAAACCAGTCAATGTCACTGCCTATCGAGGAATGATTGGGTCTCTGTTGTATCTTACAGCGAGTAGACTAGACATCATGTACGCTACCTGTCTCTGTGCTCGGTATCAAGCTGAATCGAAGGAATCCCATTTAATCGCTGTAAAGCGAATCTTCAGATACCTGAAAGGAACTCCAAATCTTGGTCTCTGGTATCCCAAAGGCTCAGGATTTGATCTTATTGGCTACTCTGACAGTGACTTTGCAGGTTGTAAGATAGACAGAAAGAGCACCATTGGTGGGTGTCAGCTGCTAGGTGGAAAGTTAATAAGTTGGACAAGTAAAAAGCAAAACTCAGTGTCCACTTCCACCGCTGAAGCTGAGTATGTAGCCGCTGGTAGTTGTTGTGCTCAAATCCTTTGGATGAGAAATCAACTAAGAGACTACAATCTCAAGCTCTCTAAAATTCCTTTCTATTGTGATAGCACAAGTGCTATTGCAATTGCCAACAACCCTGTACTTCACTCCAAAACCAAGCACATTGAGATCCGATATCACTTTATCAGAGATCATGTGATGAATGGTGAAGTTGAGCTCCATTTTGTTCCTACTGAATATCAGCTCACTGATCTTTTCACCAAGCCTCTTGATGAAACTATTCAATCTACTCATTAGCGAACTTGGTATGTTGAACGCTGAATAATTTATTAATCAGTGACCAACAAAGGATTACAAATAAAGCTTTCAAACTTTCCATTCTCTGAACTCTGATTCAGCGATATCTAGGCCATCTCCTCAGGTATTATCTTCTAATCTTTAACACTCTTTGATATCTTTTCTCATCAAAGAATGTCTCTCTTAAAATTAAAACTCCTCACTGACAACCCTTTATTATTAGTGATGAAGATTTTTCTAAAAAAAATTAATGATAAACCTTCCTTATGGATAATTATCATTATAATCTTTTAAAAAAATAAAGAAAATGACACGTCAGACCTTTTTCTGACACACGACGGACCGCGACGTTTCCGTTCCAAGTCCTTTCTTGGAACGTGCGCCAGGTCATCATTTATTTTTCAAAAAGCTAAAACCGTCGTTTAGCACTCCGTTCTTTCTCTCTCCTCTTGCTATTTAAGCATTCTTTTTGCCTTACTTTGCTCCTTCCGCTTTCATAACAATTCTCAAGGCAAAAGAAATTCTTCGAATCTTCAAGGTTTTCTCAAGAACACCAAGAACACGCTTGTGTGTGTTTTTCTTCTAAGAACTCAACTAAGGTTTGATCTAAACCTTATATTATGACTGGAAACATCTTGTTTCACCTCTTCTTCTCCTTAACACTCTAAAAATAAAAATAAAGATAATCTGGATCAAAATTAAAAAGTTATTCCTCTATAAAAACCCTGTTCTAAGTTCTTTCCTTAGAACAGAAGATTTTTTTTAACTTTAAACCATTTACCTTAGCTTTTTATTATTGTTTATAACAAACATTTTGATATTGTTCATCAAAATATTTGTTCTCTTTGATCTTACATTTGATATTCTTTATACCAAACTCTGGTTTATACATTTATGTATAAAACCATGATTTACCTCTTTGGTGTTCCTATCTTTCCCACAGCAATGGCATCTGCAAGTAAAACTGCTGCAACCTCCTCTGCTGCTGAAGACACTACACTGGTCGCTGCACCAACATGTCACTTCCCTTTGAAAAGAGCCGTCTTCAAGTCCTGCAACTACATCGCCTTGGTAGAAATCCCTGCAGACCGCCCCCAATTCACTGAAGGAGCTCCTTTCATCAAGGCATGCCCTCTGATGTATGCGTTCGTTCACAACCCGGTCGGCATCTCTTCCCATCTTCAAGCCTTGTGGTACACGGCTCACTGTACCATGCTGACAACTGACAAAGGAACCCAACTCCCTGCTATTGGGTTCAAGATTCCAGAACTCGAATTCTTCTCATTCACCGCTGGATTTCTCAGGATGGCTCTGGGTCTCCCTGTACTCCCTAAGAACCAACAGTGGGGCGCTGAACCTACCAAGATGCAAATTGATGCATTTGTGGACTCCATTGGATACTCTTGGGAGAATCCCTCTCTGAAGACGGTGGGATCTAAGTTAGAGAAAAAAAGACTCCCTGCTCGCTGGCAGTATATCTTCACTCAGGTGATTCAGTGCCTAGGGTCGAAGATCGGCTCTCATGATCAGGTAAGCAAGCACTTTCAAGACCTTGCTTACTCACTCTGCACCGGCCACAACCTGAACTACGCGGATTACATCTTCAGCGACATGGTCAGTTGCATCAACGCCGCCACCAGACATCCTGTCATTCCTTATCCTCGCTTCTTCACGACCATAATGGAAGTTGCCTTCGGGGAAGAATACCCGAAGGTCGGCGATCACTCCTTCTCTATAGTAGGGAAGAAGTCCCTGGACATTGAGGAACGTCCAGGTGATGCTCCTTTCACACCCTACATGCTGCAGGTGATTGGCGCACCTCTTCCAGTGTCCACCTCGCTGTCAAACCCAACAGCGAGCAACCCAGACACTGCTGGTATTAAGAGGAAACAACCAACTGATGGTCATAAAAAGACCATCGCAACCAAAGCAAAGAAGCCAAAGAAGTTGGTCTCTCAAAAGACCACCCTCTCTGATTTCGGTGTTCTACCAACACCAACTGCAGCCACAACCACTTCAACGGTCTTTACATCTGTTGTTGCTTCTTCAGCTCTACCTACATCAACAACGACTCCGGTCACTGAGGGTGTCTTAGCCAGCTCTGCTGAAGCTGGATCAGGTACTACTTCCACAGCCTTCTCTTCTACTTCTATCTCCTCTTCTTTGGTCCTCACCTCAGCAAGTGACTCAGCGATAGTTGTCCCTATCCCTGATAATGCTGAAATGCATGCAGTCCAAACCTCATTATTGTTCAGGCAATCTGAGTTTTGAAAAGCCAAACTAAAAGGACCTCAGAGTATCTCTCTAAGATACTCTAAGACACTGGTTAGTGATCCTCTAGACACTACCTTTGCAAATGTAATCCCTAAGAGTAATCCTCAAGATACTCTCAGGGAGACAAATAAGATTTTTCATTCTTCTTCTAATCCGGATATGTTTTTGGCATCTTTATCTATGTCATCATCAGGTGTCGCTTCTGTTCCTACCTCAGCGACGACAACCACCACCACCAGCGCTCCTCCCATCAGCAAGGATAAGGGAAAATCTCCTCAGGGCCATCCCTCTGCCGCAAAGCTCAGATAGGTTAAGCAAGAGATGGCTGCTCCCAAGCTTCCCACAGTCACCGAGCTGCCTCCCATTGTCCTTCCCAACCCCACATTCCCTGCAATTGACTACCTGGTCAAAGAATGTGCTCTCACAAGGGCTAGGGTGGACAACCTTCAAACATCGGCCGAGCTTATTTTCAGAAGGATCGTTGGTACACCAGCGATCAAGACAAATGTCAGCAACCTGATATCTGATGTTTTCGACCTGAAGGAAGATAACAGGGCCTTCCATCAGACCCTGACAAAATTGGAGCAGAAAGTTGATGCTCAAGCAAACTTCCTTGAGTCTATTCAAAAGACTCAATCCGATATGATGCAGATGCTCACAAAGCTCTCTAAGGCAAGTTCCTCGTCTTTCAACCCTACTGATCGGAAAACGCTTCAAGAGGCTGACGAGAAGCTGAAGGACGTTCAGACAAACGTTCGCACTCTGATGGTGCATTTTCTACCTCCTGATAACATTGAGGGGGAGAGATGTGCCAAAGACTACGCTGACGAACTCATCTCCGAGCATAACAAGAGGTTCCCTGAAGAGAGAATCTCTCCTTACATCCAGCGGCCTGAAGCTGAAGCCGCTGATGAAGAAGATGAAGAAGAAGAAGATGAGGATGAAGAAGATGATGAAGAACCTATCCCTCACTATGGGGGGATAGATGATGATGAAGATGATGACGACATTGGAAGTGCATTAGAGCACTTCAGATTGTCAAGACCTGGTGTTGCTCATCAAGAGCCCTTGGGGGACGGACTGCAACCTTCTCAGGAACAATCCGGTCCCTCAGGCAAAGGAAAGGAAGTGGTAGATCTGGATGCCACTATCCCTATATCTGAGGGGGAGACCACAATTGAGGTATCTCTTCCCCTTATCCCTCTCTCTGCACCTCTCCCTGAAACTCCCATACTCTCCTCTTCACCCACAAAAACTCCCTCTGACAATACTATTTCCTCCTCTCCTTCCCTCAGTGATCCCCGTCCCCCAAATGACTCAACTTCAAGGAAGGAACCTTCCTCTAAAGAGCAGTTTATGTACATAATTGAAACTGACTCTGAAGAAGAAGAAGGCCTTATTCCCAGACGTCGCATTCAAAATCCGATCATAAGCGAGCCTGAAGAAGAAGAAAGGCGAATAAAGTTCCTTAGGGAATTCGAAGCAAGAAGAATAAGGGTGCCTGAAGCTGAACCCATTGAAGCCATACCAATAAGGATGGTAGATGAATTCTACTTTTTGTACAGAGAACAGAGAGAACAAGCATTCACAAAGAATCAGGGATGAGGAAATAAAGCAAACTGAGAATGATCTTGCTTTAGCAAGGAAATTGCTCAGAGAAGACTCTGCAAGAGATAAGGCGACTCGAGAACAATTGAAAAAGAGTGAAAGGGTCGTTGAAGCTCTCGTAGATCGAACAGGGGCCTAGACTGGATCTCCAGGGCTCCCCTAATAATATCCGGAGCTATTAGAGTGGGATCCACTTTTTGGGGAATATGAGTCGAAGCAATAACAAGAATATTTCTAGTTTCATAATCCCTGGAGAGAAGGTTCCGATGGAGAGAGGAACCTATGATTAGCTTTTCGGGAAATTTCCAAACGAACAATTTCAACAAGAGCACATAAATGTAGATTCAATTCTCGCTCAACAGAAGATCCTAAGTGCACTGACCTCTGAAGCCACTATGCAGAAAGACAAAGAGCTTGATTGGTGCACTGACAGGCTGAAATTTCGAAGATCTGAAGCCAAAATCATTCATGCAACTATCCAAGGGTGACACTCCAACAGAGGTGGTCCAAAGGTATATGTAAGAATGACAAGGACGAACAGAACAGAGAGAGAAGAAGCCAAATTCTTAGGAATTTATGGATACACTGAATGGCTAGAAATCAGAGACGCCACTCAGGGTTCTAAATCCAAATTCAAGGACGTGGTGGACAGTGTGCTGAATTAGTTGCTGCAAAGAATGTCACAACATGTGCAAGTTCCCCCTCTCCC
Organism: Silybum marianum; assembly: GCA_036898165.1. Classification (NCBI taxonomy): domain Eukaryota; kingdom Viridiplantae; phylum Streptophyta; class Magnoliopsida; order Asterales; family Asteraceae; genus Silybum; species Silybum marianum. The sequence continues at coordinate 21,517,672 of CM072542.1, read as the reverse complement.
TGAATCATCTAAAAAGAAAAGATCAAACGCTGAAGGAAGTTCAAGTGCTAAAAATGAGCATGAAACTAAGTTTGATTATCAAAGCATTCTTGGTCATCTTGAGCTCCCTGATATATCAATGCTTTGTACCTCTCTCCCTCAAGACCGAAGATATGAAGAAGACAAAATCATCTCACTGCCTGAACCTGGTATGATATTCTTGGATAATGAAGGATTCTTAGGACTCTTCAGAAACCAAGAAATTCACAAGGCCCCATCCTCTCTCATAAAGATTATGCTTTGGCGCTGCTGGTCAGATACTCCTCTGATGAATCGACAGAAGATGCTTTATGAGAATGAGCTACAAAGAAGAAATGAGAATATCTCTGACTAGTCATAGTTTTCTACTTCCTTTGTAATATCTCTTTAGTGTACAAGTACTTTACCTTTATAATTGTAATTTCATTTCGCTGTAATTCTTCAGATTATAATTAATGAAATTCAAAGTACTTTACTCCATCCTAGTACTAAAAAGATCCCTGAAAATAGTAAAAGGGACAATGAACATAAGAGTTCCATTTTCGTTATACTATCTTTTACTCACTGATCTTTCACTCTGAAAATTCAATCAGTGAATGTACTTTAAGCTTATCTACTTGTAAAAATTGTTCTTTCATATCCTTATAAATGAAAGTCAATTCAGATAATAGACTAGCTGAAAAAGACTTTATAGATTAGCACTTAGAAAATTTTTCTTTAAATATTTCCTAAGTCCTTTACTAGTCTCTTAAAGCAATTTTCCTATGTTGCTTAATCATAATCAAATAGGGGGAGATTGTTGATCATAACTCCTCTTAGTGATTTGAATATGATTCCTTTACTATACTTAGTGAAATTCCATAGTTACGTTTTTGTTCAAATTCAGCGATAGCACACGCTGATTGCTATCAGCGATCGCTGAAGGTCAAGGAACTACAAGCTTATCACTGAAGACCTGAAGATTAGTTATCACACCAGAAGACCATTCAGCGAAAGTCGAAGACTCTAGCTGAAGAAAGAGATAATCAGCTAAGTGAACTGAAGCGGTTTAGCGATAGCAGCGATTGTCTACTCAAAGTGTGAAGTCTTGTAAAGCCTCAGCGATACTGAAGTTCATCCTTGAAGATTCAGTATCAGCGATCAAATGAAGCTTCCTTTGCAAGATTAAAGATTGATCTTATCCTCGATGCACAAAAGTCAAACCTAGAACCATGTCAGAAAAGGACGTACAACTTATCTCTTATGTCCCCATCATATCTGATATGGTACTGTTCATATTTGGCCAAAAGCATGGTTGTCTTATTAACAAGGACAAGCTTCCTATCCAAGCTTGACACGTGGCATGTACCTTTTGTCTTGTTTCAAAGACAAGCGGGTATAAATAAGATGAAGATATCTTCTTCATCTAAATGCATGCTTCTATCTAACCTATACCCTCTTTATTCTTTCTTTCATCTTCTTGTGCATCATACTTAGTGTTTCTTAGTTACAATAGAATAGGTTTTAAACTTGTTCTAATTCCGCTTGTAACTGTAAATTTGTTTATCTTATTAAACTCATTTAAAAACCAAAAATATGTGAGTTTGTATTCAACACCCCCTTCTACAAACTGTTCTCTCTTGATTGCAAAGTCCCCCCCCCCCACCTAACCAAGCAACCAAATGTTCATATCCCTTCTATCCCCCTTGGGACTCCAATTTTGTAGAATCCCATTAAAGATATCTAGCTCTCCCAATTCCCTCCCCCTCAGCTCCCTTCTCCATGCCCACTTCCACACCCAATTGTTGTCTACCCACTCCCCTCTTTCCGCTGCTAATGCGTCTTTGTTTTGATCTAACCTTACCAACCTTTTGACTATCCCCCAACACTTCACCCCCACCACCTATCCTTCCAAAAACTCGTTCCCCACCCGGGACCGACTTCTTTTCCAAAGGAGTTATTGAAGTTAACTCCCACTTTTCTTAAATCCTCCTTGATTTTTATTATGTTACGCCATACCGAACCCCCAACCCTTTGATGACCCTTCCTTCTTCTATAAGCCCTCCCCCTTCCCATATATTTTCTTCACCACTCTAACCCATAGAACCTCCTTCTCACACTTTAAATCTCCACCACCATTTTCACAATAAACCCTAATTTGGGGTTTGAAGATTTCCCACATCTAGACCCTCGAATTTGAACCCCTTTAACACTTTTCCTCATTTTACCCAAGCCAAACCCTTTGTTTTTATCCTTACCACTCCCCCCACCCCAAAAGAAAGCACTTCTTACCCTCTCAAACTCATTAATCACTCCTCTCGGGGATCGAAAAAGCGAAAAATAATACAAAGAAAGGCTACAAAAACGGATTTGACCATTATGAGTGTACCTCCGGAGGATATCATTCTTACTTTCCAACTTGCCAATTTATTTTTTATCTTTTGGATCACCGTATTCCAATTCCCTATTTTACTCATTTTTCCCCTACCGAAACCCCAAGGTATGTGAATGGGAAAGACCCATATCCGCAAATATCCTTGTAAAATTTCATATTACGTCTATGTCCTCCTAAACGTGAAAAACTCACGGATATGTCCTTCTTCATAATTTTATTATTATTTATCATTTTAAAAATATAAATAACTAAAAGTAAATTAAATATATTTTGTAAATTACTGATTTAGCCTTTTAGTTATCTTTTCCAAAATATGCGTACAATCTCTTCCAAATTCAAACCCATCGTCAACCTCAAAAGAGACTGTTCGACCTTCCTTCCCAGGATACGACTATCTCAGGATACGACTAAGCTTCAATCTTCATTCTCAGGATACGACTATCTTTATTCTCAGATTACGACCGTCTCATTCTCAGATCAATCTGGTCGCGACTCATTATCAGATTGCGACTTTCATAGGGTAAGAATTCTTATATGATTAATGTTCAATTTCTCTATTTGTTGTCTGATTGATGTCTTAGATTACTGTATTTGATCTCTGTATTTGATTACTGGAAATCTTACCCATTAAGTTTTTGATTATTGTATTTGATTAAATATAGATACCCCTTTGTGCGTATATGAAACAGAGAGCAATGTTTGTTTGAAACAATTCAATGTATTCTTAGCTGCTTTGTTTCATATACGATGTTTCATATACGTTGAAACAACTCAATGTGTGAATATTCTTAGCTGCTCCTTTATGCGTATATGAAACTAGCTTTGTGCCTCTATTTCTGTATATTCTTAGCTGTTGCTTTATGCGTATATGAAACAAGTTTTGTCCCTCAAAAACTCAGCTGCTGCACTTACTGTTGTTTGCTCCTTGTTTGGTTGTTTTGATATGGTTGTTTTGTTTTGGTTGTATAGTGGCTTTTTGCCTCTGTTTCTGTATAAAAAGGTTTTGCTCTTAAAAAAAATATTATTGATGAATCATGGTTACTCCAACTTTGCAATTCTGCCTTCTATGTATATTAAGATGTGAATACATGGTTTATAAGTATATATATATATATATGTGTGTGTGTGTGTGTGTGTGTGGTTTAGCACATTTTTTTGGAAGTAAAGACATGTCTAATATAGTAAACTTTGATAATATAGTGAAGATGGATGATACTCTTGATATGATTGTCGGTGACGATTCAACACCAAGATGGGAGATAACGGTTGACTCACCAATGATTGAGTAAGTCTGTACGATATTTTATAAGACTTGTATATGTGTTATTGATAAGACCGTTGTTTATTAGTTCTCAATGAGAATATCTAAGGCAAGTTGTACATAGCAATATTTTTCTTTTTCTTTTGAAGTATAAAGAATTATTTTTTGCTAACATCGCTCTTTATCCTTATTTTTTGTGTAGAACTTGGGTGAATATCAAGTTATTAGAGGCGGTGACAATCGAGCGGAAGTGAAATTCAAAGAAAAATGTTGGGAGGTCCTACTTGACGAGAAAAAGTGTAGTTGTCGAGTTTGGCAAGTTAAAGGTCTTCCATGTGTGCATGCGGCGGCTTTTATTGCTTTCACGAGAGAGACTAATTGGGAAAAATATGTTGATCCGTGTTTCACAATCGGAAAATTTAAAGAGGCTTATGCCTTAGAAATCGCTCCAATGCCCGGGAAAGATGAATGGGAGCATATAGAAACAAGCGAGAATATATATCCAGCCATTATCAAACGCCCACCTGGACGACCCAAAAAAACAGAATCATACCACCTGATGAGCCTAAAAGAAGACATAAGTGTCGACATTGTGGTATGTATGGACATCATGAACGGACTTGCAAGAATTCGGCACCACTTGATTACACATCTCAAGGTTCTCATGAGGCATCCTCCAATAAAAGGTTAATTGTTCTAATTTAACACTTTGTTTTTCAAGAAGCCGTTCTACAAATAATTATACAGTATTAACGATCATTTATATTTTAGGGGACGAAAAAACAACACAACAACGAATGAAAGCAAGAATTCGAAGTCACAAGTCTAGTTTAGAACTATTTATGATGGTTTTGTTATGTAAGCAAGAACTCAAAGTCGCAAGTCCTGCATGGATAAAGTTGTCCGTTGGATTAATAAGTCCCATTAAGCTCAATAAGATGCTACCAAACAGGTCCTAAGTCTCATTAAGCTGTAAGGGGCTGTTTGGTTGGTTTTCTATTAAGTCCTGCATGAATAAAGCTGTCCGTGTGGATTAATAAGTCCAATTAAGCTCAATAAGATGCTACCAAACAGGTCCTAAGTCCCATTAAGCTGTAAGGGGCTGTTTGGTTGGTTTTCCATTATGTCCTGCATGGATAAAGCTGTCCGTGTGGATTAATAAGTCCCATTAAGCTCAATAAGATGCTACCAAACAGGTCCCAAGTCCCATTAAGCTGTAAGGGGCTGTTTGGTTGGTTTTCTATTAAGTCCTGCATGAATAAAGCTGTCCGTGTGGATTAATAAGTCCAATTAAGCTCAATAAGATGCTACCAAACAGGTCCTAAGTCCCATTAAGCTGTAAGGGGCTGTTTGGTTGGTTTTCCATTATGTCCTGCATGGATAAAGCTGTCCGTGTGGATTAATAAGTCCCATTAAGCTCAATAAGATGCTACCAAACAGGTCCCAAGTCCCATTAAGCTGTAAGGGGCTGTTTGGTTGGTTTTCTATTAAGTCCTGCATGAATAAAACTGTCCGTGTGGATTAATAAGTCCAATTAAGCTCAATAAGATGCTACCAAACAGGTCCTAAGTCCCATTAAGCTGTAAGGGGCTGTTTGGTTGGTTTTCCATTATGTCCTGCATAGATAAAGCTGTCCGTGTGGATTAATAAGTCCCACTAAGCTCAATAAGATGCTACCAAACAGGTCCTAAGTCCCATTAAGCTGTAAGGGGCTGTTTGGTTGGTTTTCCTTTAAGTACTGCATGGATAAAGTTGTCCGTGTGGATTAAAAGTCCCATTAAGCTCAATAAGATGCTAACAAACATGTCCCAAGTCCAATTAAGCTGTAAGTGGCTGTTTGGTTGGTTTTCCATTAAGTTCTGCATGGATAAAGCTGTAAGTCCCATTTAGTCCATTTAGTCTTGATTTGTTCTTCCATTTCAGAAATTGGAATTGGTTGAGATGAAATCAGAGGTTAGAAATCGAACAAATCCTTCTCAGAAATCGAAACCCATAATACATCCTTCTCAGAAATCAAACAAATCCTTCTCATAAAGCAACAAATTTAACTCAAAAACAGAAACAAAATTGCTTGAAAACCAGAGTTTCTGCCATGAAAAAAACGCAAACAAAGTAGCAATCATCTTCATTACTTATCTCAAACTACAAAACCAAAATCCAACCCCAAAAACAATCAACAAAAAGAACCCAGATTGAGAAACATAGAAATCAGCATTTGAAAAACTCTAAAAAGCACATTTTTTGAAAGACTAATCTCGGTAAATTGTGACAACAAGAAATCAATCCTGGTAAACTCAGATGAGATATTCCACCACAACCCGAGTGGTTAACTCTAAAACACATTCATAATCAAGAATTCAATGAACCCAAAAAATAATATGAAGTCAAATTTAACAACTTAACAGAAAGTCAAACACTAGAATTCAATGACTAATACATCCTTCTCAGAAATTGAACAAATCCTTCTCAGAAATCAAACAAATCCTTCTCAGAAATCGAAACTGATAATACATCCTTCTCAAAAATCGTTGCCTTTTCTTCCACTCGCCGGCGGCGCCTTTCCATCCTCTCGCCGGAGCCTGTTGGAAGGGATGATCAACGATGAAGATTTTTGATTTTGGCCGGCTACAATTTTGGTCGAAGGTTCTTGATTTTGGTCGGCCACAATGTTGATCGAAGGTTTTGAGAAGTCGATTTAATTGTAATCTGAGGGAGAGAGTCAATTTTTTATGGAAAGGATATATTAGTCATTTGTAAAATGTATGTAATTTAATTTTAGTTATTTATATTTTTAAAATGATAAATAGTAATAAAATTATGAAGAACATATCCGTGAGTTTTTCATGTTTAGGAGGATATAGACGTAATATGAAATTTTATAAGGATATACGCGTAATATTGCAAGTTTTGAAGGATGTGTATGAAATTCTCCTTTATTTTAAGAAATTTGATTTGTAATTGGATATATACAATATTTAAAAAAAATAAAAATTCACAAAAAAATTGGAAAAAAAAATTGATATAAAAAAAAGAGTAAACTCTAATTTTGGTCCCTGTGGTTTAATGAAGTCTTTGAAAGTGGGACCTAAACTTTAATAGGTCTAGAAATCATCCTCATGGTTTGCATTTTGCTTTGAAAGTGGTCCTTGATCACTAACTCTGTTAATAACTATCCGTTAAGTTAAGGGTAATTTTGTCGTTTTCTATTTTTTTATCATCCTCATTATTTTTAAATCAAGGGCAAAAAATAAACGTCATAATATTTATTTATATTATATTATATCTAATTATGTATATAGACACAAAATATATATACTAACATGTATGTAATACGTCACCTCCTTCACCACCGTTTTACTCCTCCCCTCCGGTGAACAACCACCATTTTACTCCTCCACTCCGGCAAATAACATCGTTCCATGATTCCAATCCTTCCCTCCGCTGACCAACATCGTTCCACCATTCCCTTCGGCAAAAAAAGAAAAGCATTTCACCCCTTCCCTCCGGCGAACAACAACCTTCCACCCCCTCCCTCCGGCAAACAACAACCTTCCACCCCTCCCTCCAGCGAACAACACCGTTCCACCCCTTTCCTCCGGCGAACAGCACCGTTCCACCCCTTTCCTCCGGCGAATAGCAACGACCCCTCCCCTCCGATCCAACCCCGTCTCTGACCAACGAACCCAAACCTACAACAAATATAGGAACGAAACCACATAGAATTATATATGTGTGTGTATTGATATATATACACAAGCCTGCAATTTCAAGCAAACCTACTTCTCCGACGGAAAACCCATCACCATCTCCGGCAAAAAACCGGTCAACAATTCCGGCCACCACTTACTTCCATCCTACGCTTCTGGTGTTCTGTATCGCACGTACCCCCGATCTGCACACCTTCGATAAAAGCAGAAGCAAGCATCTTCTTCCTCGTAACTCCGATGATGACTTGTGAGATTGGAGGTGGTCGTGGACTGGTGGAGTTGGCCGAGCTCAAACCCAGATAGAAAGCTCAAACTAAACCACCAGATTCATCTGCATCTTATGTTGAACATGGGCGAAAACCACAAGTGTTGGAGAAACATTGGTGAACGAAAATCATAACACGATAACTACCAGATCCGGAGAATGTGAAGGGTGGTGGCTGCCGGCTGGATGGTGAACGATGTTGCAGCCTTGTAGGTCGCCGGAAAGGAAACCGTCTGGCGAATAGACGGACGCAGGGGTAGTTTTCAAACCGGGGAAGTTTACTGTGATATATATTTATATATATATATATATGTTATATTATTTTTTATATTTTAAAAAATAAGGAAATATAATAGAACCATACTGACCTTTATTTAACGGACGTTCTTAACAGAGTTAGTAACTAGGGACAACTTTCAAAACAAAAGAAGAACCATAAGGACAATTTTTAGATTTCACCAAACCTCAAGGACCAAAATTAGAGTTCACTAAAAAAATGAAACAATTAAAAAAATTCAAGATAAATTCATAAAAAAATAACGTTAAAAATTTATAAATCTCAAGTTTATAATTGGATATATAAAAAATATATAAAACAATTAATAAATTTGATTTATAATTGGATATATAAAATAATTTTTTTTGTAAAAATTAAAAAAAGGTTAATAAAATTAAATTTTAGAGTAGATTACACTTTTGGTTCATATACCATGTCCAAAGACCAGTTAGTCCTTTTTAATTAACGGTTACTCACTGACATTGTTAAGTAGAGAGACCATGAGTGCAATGAAAATGAAAAGTTAAGAATCAAATCCAAAATTAGAGCAAACCACATAGACCACCAATGTAATTCACTTTATAACTTATAACTAATAGTATACATAGAAAATGATTATAGTTAAATGATATATTATTAATGAATAGATAAAAATGCTAGAGAAAATTTGTCTAGAAATGATCTTCTAAACTAACTTATGACTAATTAAATATGATTTTTTTTCAATAAACTTGAAAAACAAGTTTGGAGTATGGAAACGATTAGAAATATGGAAATGCTTTCTATATTATTATGATTGAGTTTAGAGATTTTTCTAATAGGTTGGAGTAGAGAGGTGAACATAGGAGGTTTTTTGAGCAGCGACACCTATGAAAAACTAACCCATGGATATTTTTTAAAAATCATTATTGGCTCAATGCTTAGTTCCTTATTTTTTTATTTGATGTTTTGTGTTCGGATTTTTTATTGCAATTTTTTTTGAAAAATATAATAAACCAGAATTTAACAGCTAAAAACTAAGAAAATGATTGAAACGACATTCAAACCCATGCATAGGATGGTAGAGAAGTCGTCAAAACCAACTCTAGTGAGATAAACTTATGTTATCATTGTAGTTTTAGAGTATATAAAAAGTGGCACCCAACATTACAATACGGTTGTAGATTTGACAAACCTAATTTTTTTTTAACTTACGACATATCCAATTTGATACAAAAAATAGCAAGTCATATTCAATTTAATCATCCATTCGATGTCAACTAAATCGATCATTCAAAAGTAATTGGCATTGAATCTAATGATAATTCTTAATCAAAGGTATTGTTTGGCAAAAATAAGCTAGCTTATAAACTGACTTATAAGCTAGCTTATTTTCTGAGTAATCGTTTGGATGCAGATAAGCTAACTTATAAGTCAGCTTATAAGCTAGCTTATCAATAAGCTACTTGGAGTAGTTTATGAGGAGCTTTTTGACACTTTTTCCAATTATACCCCTAACTAATATTATTTATTTATTTTCAACATGCCCTTTTTGGTCATTTCACATACTTATAATCTAGTTTTTGCCAAACATAACTTATTCGTAATTTTGTTTATCATTCTTAATTGCTATAAGTCATCATTACCTTATAAGTCATCTGTTTATCGATCATAAGGTAGCTTATCAGCTACGTTGCCAAACGTAGCCAAAATAATCTACATATAACTAAAAGGAAATCCTGAAGCTGCTTACGTGTCATCCTCACATTTCAGCATTTCAAATTCTAGCTTCCTCGTATTTTTGGGTTTTTTAGTTTTTTTTATTACCTATCTCTCCAATCGATTCCTCTTCTCAACTCCAACCCTTCCGTCTTCTCTTTTGTTCAAATCCTCATCTATTACCCACTTCATCTTTTGTTCATCTTTTGCTTTAGGTCTACGTTTCCACTTCTCATCCAACTCTTACTTCTCTTCTGTTTTGTTCAAGTCTTGATCTTTTACCCACTTCGTCTTTGCTCCTTCCAGGATGATGCTTTAGGTTTAGATGGATGTGATGTGAGTCTTGCTAATTTCACTTATATAATGATTTTAATCAAGATTTATGGTTTAATGGGTGTTATTTATCGTATAAATCTTCATACTGGTTTTTGTTTGTGATTTATCTAATATTATAGTTCTTTTATTTTTATTGAGCAGCAAATTAGTGGAGAATATGCGAGCAGGAGGTCGAGGGTGCTTGGTATCATTACCCTATCGAATCCCAAATGTCTTCATTATTTTAAGATAAATATATAATGCATTTAGCTTTGAGCCGTCATTGTGGTGTCTCTCTCTCTCTCTCTCTATATATATATATATATATAAGTAATAGTAAGTTTCTCATAATGATGAATATCAATTATTGGTTAGCAATAAATCAATCTCATTGCAACCTCATGAATCAAGAGAAAATAAACACCAACTTGAAACCATTTGACAGAGGATGTGTAAACCTTTATTGAACATGGAAATGCAAAGGCTACCTGGTAATTAAATAAAGGATTTTGCAAATAAGATCAACATTGAACGTACCTTAAACATCAAAAAGTTTCCAATCTTTTTTTTCTCAATTTATGCAGAAAATTAAGTGCAGGTAGAAACATTGGAGCAACCACATCTAAGAAGCTGCTGGAATTTCTGTTCAGTTGGTTCTCTTACCTTTCAGTTAAAGCCTTAAAAGTAAGTTGTAGTTGCTAACGGTCGTCTACCAAATGCTAACCGAAGAGTTGCTACCCTCGGGTAAGATTCTCGGTCATTGAATTGGCATAGTAATATAGCTGGTAAGCGTTTTTCACCCGGTAAATGTTAACCAGGTAAAAGTGACAACCATCTTTTACTTGGTAAGAACTTCGGTTCTTGCTATATGTTAGCGGGTAAGATTATTGGTCCTTTCATACTCACTCAAAAGGTGATCGGGTAAGCTACCCCTAAGTATTGTTCCAACAACCCTTTTTTGTGCCAACACAGTAGTAAATCCTTTTTTTTGTAATTTGCAGAATTTAACAAATTTAGGTATCCTCTAAATGTGTCTATATACATCTTATGTCTTTCTATCTTCTCTTCTTCTCAATCTACATTATAAGTAATTAATCTTCAACATGTTATTTTACTCTTTAACTTCTGTCTTGTCCCTTTTTTGTTTTGTGTTCCTTTTTTCTCTCCACCAAATCTCCTTTTCCTTCTATAATCTATTGTTTTTGGCAATACTTTTTTTGGAGATGAAGAAAGAATATTAACTTAAAACTAATTTACTTCATATTAATTTGTTGGTCGTAGGCTTTTTTTACCTATGTGCTCTTTTGTTTTTTGTGTTCTTTTAATTGTGTGTTATCCCATTTTTCCTTTTCCTACTTAATTCAATGCACCAAATTGGAGCTCTGTTTCAATAATTTGAGTTGAATTGAAGCTATTGAATTCACACTTAAGTTTGGCTGACTAGGTCCTGGGTTTTGTTATGTATACATCATACATGTATGTCGAAGGTATTAAGTTGATATTTTTTTGAAGGTTTTATGTGGATTTTTTGTCTTTAAAAAGATGAGATGGAGCGTATGTTAGTCGTGCGATAAGGTTGCTAATCATTAGATGTTAAGGTTTGAGTTCTTATATGATGATTGAGTTAATATGCAATAAAGCAATATGCATTCTTTACGTCTATGTTACCGGAGTTAAATTTATCATCTCTAATAGTTATCCCATTTTACATTAGATATGTTATATTCGCCTAGGGACCTAATTTGGTGAAGCAAAAAATGGTTGTATCAAATGCAACATATAGTGAAAGCGGAGGATAAATGGGAATTGAAAAGCTAAAGGTTGCATTGCTGAGGATGAGCTGCTGGCGTGGATTGTTTATGCAAACAGTCCAGGGCATATGGTGTTCTCAGTTGTTGAGTTTACCACAGTGCTCGGTATCATTAATTTTTACTTTTGTTGTTTTTCCCAGTCTCAAAGTTCTTAGTGTTGAAGGTGAAGTTATTTGCTACCCGTTGATTCACAAAAGAAACCGGGTTTAAAAAATTTGGTCGCTGCTTCTTGTGTGGTTCAATTGCTTATGAGATGTCAGTGCTGATTGCTACCCATCAAATGTTGAACCTGTACATTCGGTTATATATTACCAGATTCCTTATATTTAATGATGTTTTATCAACTTGGTTAGTAATCTTAAATATCCTTAGCATTTTGTCATCATCAATCAACATTAAATCTTCTATTTGTTAGTTGGAGATGATTCATTGTAATTTAATCTATTTGTTTGCTTTTATAAGTTCTTTCTTTTGTGCCAAAATCTTGAATCGTAGAGAGCTTTAAGCATGTTTAATGGAGTAAAATAATGAATGTTTTAATCGAGGAGGCACATTACTTTGTGAGTTTTTAATGGTAAGGACTAAGCAAGAACGTCGATTAGCACGTTAAATCTTGGTTTTTGAACAGAGCTCTCGAAATGTTGAGGCCTAATTTTACTTGCAACTGGGCCGAATTTATATAGCCCAATGGTTGTTAATTCATTTCAAAATCAAAAACGACTATTTAGTTTCAGAATTTGCCAATAAAAAACAAAAATGACTCATTGATGTTTTCTTACTTTATCATATTATGCGTGTTTGTTGTTTTAATCTATATGATTTTAATATGATATGAATTTTTATATTTTGTTTTGTTTATTATTATTTAATACGACCTATATATAGTTTTAGTACGAGTGTAACAGAACCTTCAAAAAGATTACGACGGTCCTAGGAATAAAGATCACATAAGAAAGCTATTTTTTGTGACTTAATCCTATGATTTCACTAAACCATAGGGACCAAAATTAGAGTTTACTCTTTTTAAATTAATTATTTACCTTACATGATTGTAAACTATAATTTTCTATGTGCAACCAATTTTAAAATCATCTTAGTAAATTAGGCGTTGCAACGATGGGTTTTTTTACTGGACATAGAACTTTTTTTTTTTATCTTTTATAATTTTATAATTTTATATTTTAAATTTAAAAGAGTGTATTTTAAATATTTATCTAATTACATTGCTCACAACTTTATTGATTCACATATGTCACAACTCACAAACTAACAGTTGAAATAATATTATAAAAATACTATACCTATACGACTATCCTTTCTCTTATGAAAAGGAAAACTACGAGATAGCTTTGCAATCAAAATGACATATTTATGGATATGTATCAAGCCACCTCTCTATACTAAGGCATATAAAATAAATGGGATACAATATAGGGAGCCTTTGTTCTCGTCGTTTCGGTGAATCACTTGAGCCCTGATACATTTTCGGTGCCATGGAGCTAGACCAGTGAGCTATTACGCTTTCTTCAAAGGATGGCTGCTTCCAAGCCCACCTCCTGGTTGTCATCGCTCGATCACTTCCTTTTCCACTAAGTGATTGCTTAGGGACCTTAGCGTACGATGCGGGCATTTTGTTTCCCTCTCGACTTTGGATCTTAGCACCCAAAAAGTCTGTCTGTACAAACGATCTAGGCCTGTATTCGGAGTTTCCTTGGGGTTGGTAAGGCGAAATGGGGCCACCCTAGCCCATTGAGTGCTCTACCTCGGCCATCGACACATTACGCTCTACTGAAATAGATTTCGCGGAAAACCAGCTATATCCGATCTTGGTTGGCCTTTCACCCCTAGCCACAAGTCATCCCCGTATTTTGCCACATACGTGGGTTCGGTCCTCCAAGTCCTGTTAGAGCTCTCTTCAACCTGCTCATGGCTAGATCGATCAGTTTCGGGTCAAATAGGAAGTACTATTTACTTTACCTTTATCCAACTTAAAAAACTGTGTCATAATTGTTAACCAAAGAATTACATTACATCTTAAGTCACTCCAATACTTTCTTAAAAAAATATTCACTACCGCGCAACGCGCGGTGTACACACTAGTTAACTATAAAATACACGTCCAAACATCCATGATAGACTTAAGGTAATAAAAGTTAATACCAAAATATATTCCTACCAAAAGTAAAATCCGAAGATAATATATAGAGTGAATTATGGATTTGGTCCCTGTGATATACAAAAAATTATGAATAAGATCCCTAAACTTAAAAAATTATGGATAGGTTTCCTCTGTCTAACAAACTTTAACAAACTCCGTTAATTTCGTTAACTTAAGGGACATTTTGATTTTGTTAAACTACAGGGACCAAATCTATAATTCTCTTTATTAAACCTATATATAAATTATTTAAGACATTTATTTAATATTCTACTTTTACCATCTTTATGATTTTAATATGGTTTTATTTTCTATTTTAAAAAATATTTTATATTTCATTCATTAAAAGTAAGTGTATTTAATTTTTATTTATAGAATTTTTTAATTTAAACAACATTTAAAACAATTATAATTTTCGACAAAATCATATATGATTCACAGTTAATTTTTTTTCAAAATGTTTTTCTAATCATATGAACAAATGTTTTTTTTAAACGCATCATTTTATTGCAACGGAATCAATATAAAGAAACAACCAAAATACAAAATCAATAGCCACCAAAGCGAACAGGCAAAGATACAGAAAACAGAAGCAACGAAGACGAAGAAACAAAAGCAGCGAGAAACCAGAACGAAACCCAGCCACGTCAGTTTGATAGAGATAAACCTTTGTGGGTGAACCAGCCGCCCCGAACACGTTGTGCTACTGTTTCACGCCCTCAGCTGATCCACCCTGCTGAACTTGGCCAACCAAACCTGAAGATGCGAAACCACTTCGACCTACAACATACTGCCCTTCAGTAGGGTCTGCTATCCAACGTTCCCACTCGATTTTCCTTTTGCTTTGTTGTCCCGATATCCACTCGAAGCTGACTCGTTGGAATTCCATAAAAAGATCTTCTAATTTTCTCTTGTCTTCCCTGAATACCACTCGGTTGCGGTGATTCCAAAGTAAATACACGAAACACCATCCCATCTCTTCCCATAGTACTGGTTGTAACGTTCCATCAGTTAGATCCCCGAACATTTCAATCTGAGTCTTATCTATGACACATTTTTCCCACATTTTGCAACCTCTTCACATCTAGCTAACGCGTGATTTACGACCTCTATTTCTTTCTCACATATTGGAGAGAGAATTGATGGAATATCTAAACCCGTTCTATCAAGATTCGATTTGCAAGGAATTCTCCCAAGACGTGTCTTCCATATGAATATGTTAACTTTCTTAGGTAACACCTTTAACCAAATGGTTTCTACCCCTTGCCCGACGCTCACCGATGAGTTTTCTTCAATATGAAGCTTAAGCTCCTTAACAGAGAAGTCCCCCCCCCCCTAACCAACAACCAAATGTTCATATCCCTTCTATCCCCCTTGGGACTCCAATTTTGTAGAATCCCATTAAAGATATCTAGCTCTCCCAATTCCCTCCCCCTTGACTCCCTTCTCCATGCCCACTTCCACACCCAATTGTTGTCTACCCACTCCCCTCTTTCCGCTGCTAATGCGTCTTTGTTTTGATCTAACCTTACCACCCTTTTGAATCTATCCCCCAACACTTCACCCCCACCACCTATCCTTCCAAAAACTCGTTCCCCACCCGGCACCGACTTCTTTTCTAAAGGAGTTATCGAAGTTAACTCCCACTTTTCTTAAATCCTCCTTGATTTTTATTATGTTACGCCATACCGAACCCCCCAACCCTTTGATGACCCTTCCTTCTTCTATAAGCCCTCCCCCTTCCCATATATTTTCTTCACCACTCTAACCCATAGAACCTCCTTCTCACACTTTAAATCTCCACCACCATTTTCACAATAAACCCTAATTTGCGGTTTGAAGACTTCCCACATCTAGACCCTCGAATTTGAACCCCTTTAAAACTTTTCCTCATTTTACCCAAGCCAAACCCTTTGTTTTTATCCTTACCACTCCCCCCAACCCAAAAGAAAGCACTTCTTACCCTCTCAAACTCATTAATCACTCTCTCGGGGATCGAAAAAGCGAAAAATAATACAAATAAAGGCTACAAAAACGGATTTTACCAATATGAGTGTACCTCCGGAGGATATCATTCTTACTTTCCAACTTGCCAATTTATTTTTTATCTTTTGGATCACCGTATTCCAATTCCCTATTTTACTCATTTTTCCCCTACCGAAACCCCAAGGTATGTGAATGGGAAAGGCCCATATCCGCACCCGATTCCCTTGCCCAAGACGTCTGTAACACACGGAAAATTCTAAGAAAAACGATGTAAATTGTCTTGTAAAGCTTATTTGTTTGGAACAATTATTTATCAAGATTAATCAAGTATTCCAGCATTTTGGTGTTAAAAAATGTATATTTTAGAGATTAAGTGGTTGGGTTATAAAGCGTTTAAGTGTAGACGTGTTTAGGCTCGGTTTAGGGGCTGTTAGGACGAAATCAGGCTACTGGGCGGGTGACCGGACATCCATACCCGCCTTCAGACCCGCACACTCCACTATTGGTCAAGACTGTGGTGCCGGGCGGCTTTTGAGGCTGCTTGCGGCGCATGGAAAGGCTCTCGGGTAGAGTAGGCGGCACGGGACGGGAGGCGTAGTTGAGGCGGCATCACGACGCGTGAATAGGGCGCCCGGCTCGATCTCGGCGTCTTGAATGAAGCGGGCGACTATGGTGGTGAGGCTTAGGGCGCCTGGAAGGTGGCCCGGGCCTTCATCTGATGCTGGTGAGACTTTTAAGCGGGTTTCTGCTCATTTCTCACTACCACACTTATCAGTATACGATTTTCACCCAGAGAAAACTCTCTCCTCATTTATTGCGGTTTTGGGAGCATTAAATCACCATTCCAACCTACTTGGAAGCATTTATTGAACATCTAGCTTGAAGATTTCGGTTTGGAGCTTCAAGGGTGCAAGTTCTTCACCTACTTCATCATCTTCATCAATTTTAGGAAATTTCTAGGGTTTATCCTAACCTAGCTTGTGAGTTCATTCTTACCTTTCTAAAACTTTATACATGTCAAAATGATGTATTTTACCTTCTATATAATGTTTAAACAAGTATTTCTGTAGTTGAAGGATTTTGGTAAACTAGGTCAAAATGTGTCATTTAGGGTTTCTCTTTGAAACGATGAAATGTGTTCAAAGAATGGTTTTAAAACACTTTTATGAGCTTAATGTCAAGAAATATGATGGTTGGAACTAAAAGCTATTTTGACCTAATTTTGGAAAGAAAGTGTTGGAACAAGAACGTATCATACAAAGTTGTTTGTATTGAGAATTGACTAGCACATTGGAATGAATGTATGAAATGTCTAGACTAGTGTAATGGATCCATAGGCACAATTGTCGGTTTTATATTGGGGATGGGGCAAGTGAAAGATCCTAGTTTGGGTTGAGTTTGCTCAGATTGGGTATTGAGTAATAAATCTATGTTTAGGGTTGAACTCTTTATCCGTAAGCCGAAGATTTCTATCCGATCGAGCTTACTGAGTTACTGATTTCTATTGGTACGATTTGCGGGTCGCTCCAGTATGTTTCCCTCAATTGCGCTTCCTTTAGGTGTAAATCGCGCGCAAAAGAAAAAAGAATAAATGGAAAGGCTTTTTGGTTAGATGTTGATTCTACCGTTTTTACTTCTTTTACTAGATTTCCATATTTGAACTATTTGTTCTCCCTAGGCTTTAAGCCTAACAATTTTTCTTAAAGTGACATGTATATCAAGTGATCAAGTTAGTGGAGCTTGAAGGCTTGAGTGAAGCTAGATGCCGGTAATGGCATCCTTTTTGAAGTGCACCTTCGTGTGTATAGATGGAGTTACATAGAAACACATTTTTAGGATCTAGAGACACCCGAACTTAATCTGTATTCTAAGTTTGTATAGATTAATAAGTTTTCGTCTAGTATCCCTTTAAAGTTGTGAACTCTCTAACTTCTCCCCATCTGATGTTTATTTTATTGACGTTATTCTGCATTTTATATGGTTTAAATTAACTCCCATTTTTAGGGGTGTTACAAGTTGGTATCAGAGCTCTAGTTTAAGCGAACTAGGTGTGAAGTTAAGAAGCCTAGACTTAAGCTGAGACTTTAAGTATTGGATTGTGAGAATGGGTAGACACTCTTGAGATAAGAGAGCTTTAGAGTCGACGGAAATGCGCTAATCATGAAATGTGACTTTGGTAATAAGGATTCTTGTGTATATGATATATCCAAGATATCAGGTAGGTAATGCTATTTTGGGTGCATTGTATTCTGAGTATGCTTATTTTACTATTGTTGCAATGATTGGTGAACGTGTTATACATATTTATGTTAGCCTTGTCTTACTCTTGTTCTATCATCTTGACAGACTAAGATGGTAAACACTCGTACGAGGTCGCAAAACGAACACGAGACAACATCGGCTAGTATTACCAACCAAGAAACGGCAGCGGAAACTACTTAACCACCTCCAATTCCTAATACGCTTAGGAGGTCAACACCCCGAATTAACCGACTGCCAGATGTGAACCTTAATGTCGGGATTGGTCCCGCAATGGTAGTAGCAGGCTCGCAAGATGAGCTCAGACTTAGCATGGTTCAAGCAATGAACTATGCGTTTGCCCAACAACATAATATAGTGCTGAAAATGTTTGAAGAAAGAGATGCAGTCAACGAAGGCATGAAGCGACTGCAGAAAACCCGATAGGGGGTTTCGGATGGAACGGAGTCATACTTGTCACTGATGAGACCCTCGTGACTGAGATAAGAAGAGCGGGAAGAAGTTGCTCGTACAAGGACTTCATGAGTACCAAGCCACCCGGGTTCTCAGGGTCGGATGACCCAGTAATGTGCGTGAAGTGGCTAAGAGAGATCGAGCAAGCTTTCGGCTTGAGCGACTGCGAGGAAAGGTAAAAAGTGAAATGCCTCATAAATGCTTAGGGGTAATGCATTAGAGTGGTGGAATGTCACTAATCTCTCTTGGACCCGCTATTGTGTCCATGCTCACATGGGAGATGTTCAAGGCAAAAGTAATGGAAGAGTATTGTAGTGAGAGGGCGATTGATCGGATTGTTGATGAGTTACGGGCCCTTAAGAAGGGGGACAAGATGGTTAGAGAATACACCTGACTGTTTGTGGAAAAGTTGGGTTTGGTGGCGCATGTGGCCCCAACCGAGAAGGGGAAGATAAATGCCTTCATCAAGGGACTACCATCCGAGATGATGGAGATGGTGCAAGCTACAAAGCCCTCTACTCTCCGGGAGGCAATTGAAGAGGCTCAGTATAAGGAGGATGCCTACTGATTGGGCATGGAAAAGAGGATGGCAGTTGGAGAAAAGAGAAAGCGGGAAGGACAAGCGGTGCCTTCCAAGAATTCGAGTCACAACTACAACAACACCATCCACAACAATCGGAGAACCGATTATAGGAAAGAAGCTAGTTGGTGCTCTAAATGCCGGAACAAGCACTTTGGAGCATGCAACTCATTTTTCGGCAGCTGTTATAAGTGTGGGAAGACTGGGCACCTTAGTCGTGATTCCCAACCAAAGCACCCACATGCTTTGAATGCAAAGAGCCGGGTCACTACAGGAACGAGTGCCCGAAGTTGAAGCTTGTGGGTTCTCAAGCAAAAGCATCTAGTGCTCCGAAGGCAGTGGGAAGAGCTTTCAAGATGACGACGGATGAGGCGAAAGCATCAGCGAAAGCGGTGTCAGGTACGTTCCTTTTTAATTCCGTACCCGCTCGTGTTCTTTTTGATTCCGGTGCTACTTTTTCTTTTGTTTCCACTTCTTTCTACCCAAGTCTTCTTGTACCGTTTAGTACTTTGGAGGATGCTTATATTGTTGAAATAGCCGATGGTAAACAAATTCTAGTTCGGGATATTCTTAAGGGTTGCGTCTTAGAGATCGAAGGAAATAAGTTTGAAGTAAACCTCATGCCTATGTCGATAGGAGTGGTTCGATGTGGTGATTGGAATGGATTGGTTGGCCGAGAACCAAGCCGAAATTTTGTGTTCTAAGAAGTTAATACGAATGGAGGTGTAGTAGTAATCTATGGGGAAAGGAGAAAGGGAGAGGTTGCATTGTTGACCTTAGCAAAGGCACTCAAATGCTTAGCCAAAGGATGCCATTCGTTTTTAGCATACGTTTTAAATGCAAAGCTAGAAAAGAAGAAACTCGAAGATGTTCGAATTGTTAGTGAGTTTCCGGATGTATTTCCCGAAGACTTGCCCGGTTTGCCACCCGATAGGAAGGTAGAGTTTCGAATAGATCTCTTGCCGGGGGCCGCACCGGTTGCAAGAGCGCCCTACCGTTTGGCACCATCCGAGATGCAATAAATAATGATGCAATTACAAGACCTTCTTGAGAAAGGTTTCTTGAGACCAAGTTCGTCCACGTGGGGAGCTCCGGTCTTATTTGTGAAGAAGAAGGATGGCACGATGAGGATGTGCATTGACTATAGGGAATTGAATAAGGCAACCGTGAAGAACAAGTACCCACTCCCGAGAATTGACGATCTCTTTGATCAACTACAAGAAGCAGGATGCTTCTCAAAGACCGACTTATGTTCAGGCTACCACCAAGTGAAGGTGAAGGAGGATGACGTGTCAAAGACGACATTTAGGACCCGGTATGGACATTATGAATTCTTGGTGATGCCGTTTGGGTTGACGAATGCCCCGGATATGTTTATGGATTTGATGAATCGTGTGTGTCGATCTTTTCTAGACCAATCGGTAATAGTGTTTATCGATGATATACTCGTCTATTCTAAGAACGAGTTGGACCATGAGCAACACCTTTGAGAAGTTCTAGAGGTGCGAAGGAAGGAAAATCTTTACGCCAAATTCTCGAAGTGTGATTTTTGGCTAAAGGAGGTTCAATTTTTGGGTCATGTTGTCACTCAAGAAGGAGTAAAGGTAGACCCATCCAAGATAGAGGCAATGATGAATTGGGAACTGCCTAGGAACCCGTTCAAGATCCAAAGTTTCTTAGGATTGGCGAGTTACTATCGAAGATTTATTCAAGACTTCTCAAAGGTTGCATCGTCTCTGACGGCATTGACAAGGAAAAACGTGAAATTCATTTGTACCGACAAGCAAGAAGAGGCTTTCCGGAATCTTCAAATGAAATTGTGTGAAGCACCAATCTTATCCTTACCAGAAGGATCTGAAGATTTTTTGGTTCATAGTGACGCATCGAAAATGGGTTTAGGTTGTGTGTTAATGCAAAGAGGCAAGGTGATTGCCTACACATCAAGGCAACTCAAGGAGCATGAGAAGAATTATCCAACCCATGATTTGAAGTTAGTGGCGGTGTTATTTGCATTGAAATTATGGCGACATTACCTCTATGAAACTAAGTGTACACTCTACACTGATCACAAGAGTTTGAAACATATTTTCGATCAAAAGGAGCCAAACATGAGGCAACAACGTTGGATAGAGTTGCTTAAGGATTATGATTGTGAGTTTCTATACCACCTGGGTAAAGCAAATGTGGTAGCGGATGTTTTAAGTAGGAAGGAGTATGGTAGCGGGACGCGAGACGTACTCACGAGGATTGACATAGTATCAAGTTTAATCGACCGAATCAAGACTTCTCAAATGGAGGCATTACTTGAGGAAAACTCAAAGGACCAGGTCATGGTGAAACAACACTTGTTGTTAGCGGAGGATAGTCGCGATTTGAAACTATTCCGAGGACGGGTTTGGGTGCCCAAGATTGGGGGCAACCGAGAACTACTATTGGAAGATGCTCATAAATCTAAGTACTCCATACATCCGGGTAGTACCAAGATGTATAGAGATCTAAAGTTAACTTATTGGTGGCCCTTCATGAAGTTGGATGTTGCTAGATACGTGGAAAGATGTGTGACTTGGTTACAAGTCAAGGCGGAACACCAACGACTGTATGGGAGTCTTCAATCGTTGGAAATTCCGAAATGGAAATGGGAACACCTCACTATGGACTTCGTGACAAAACTACCAAAGACCTTAAAGGGTCATGACACCATATGGGTAGTGGCGGATAGATTGACGAAGAGTGCTAACTTCTTAGCAATGCGAGAAGCCGGCCCAGTTGATAAACTGGCTAAGTTGTATGTGGATGAGATTGCTGCAAGGCATGGGGTGCCTTTAACTATAGTGTCAGATGGTGATAGTCGATTCACCTCTCATTTTCGGGATGATTTACAAAAAGGGTTAGGCACCAAAATAAACTTAAATACGGCATTCCACCCCCAAACAGATGGTCAAAGTGACAGGACTATTCAGACTCTTGAAGACATGCTTAGGTCGTGTGTTATCGGTTTCGGTGGAAATTGGGACTCGCATCTACCGCTAGTGGAGCTTGCCTACAACAACAGTTACCGTTCTAGCATTGGAATGGCACCCTTTGAGGCACTTTATGGACGAATATGTAGGACAGCGGTGTGTTGGTTAGAAGCGGGTGAGAAGCAATTTACCGGTCCCAAAATTGTACAGGAGACGGCCGATAAAGTGAAACGTATTCGTGAACGGCTTAAGGTGGCTCAAGACCGTCAAAAGAGTTAAGCCGATAAGAAGAGAAGACCCATGGAATTCCAAGTGGGGGAACGAGTTATGTTTAAGGTGTCCCCTTGGAAGGGTGTTATAAGGTTCAGGAAGTGTGGGATGCTTAGTCCTCGTTTCCTTGGACCGTTCAAAATTTTAGAAAAAATAGTACGGCAAGCGTATAAATTGGAGTTGCCACCCGAAATGGCCGGCATACATCCTACGTTCCACATATGTTATTTGAGGAAGTACTTAGCGGAAGAAGAGAGTGTGATACCTCTCTCGAAGATCCGAGTCGACAATAGTCATTGTGTGGAGGAGCCGGAAGCAATTTTGGAAAGAAAATAAAAAAATGCTTCATCACATGTCTTGGTAAAGATCCAATGGAAGCATCACTGAGGGTCAAACGTGACATGGGAAGCATAAGAGGACGTGAAGAGAAGATATCATCATTTGTTCGTATAGTTTGTAAAATTTCAAGGACAAAATTAATTTCAAGGGTGGGAGGATTGTAACACCCGAAAAATTCTAAGAAAAAGGATGTAAATTGTCTTGTAAAGCTTATTTGTTTGGAACAATTATTTATCAAGATTAATCAAGTATTCAAGCATTTTGGTGTTTCAAAATTTATGTTTTAGAGATTCAGTGGTTGGGTTATAAAGCGTTTCAGTCTAGACGTGTTTAGGCTCGGTTTAGGGGCTGTTAGGACGAAATCAGGCCACTGGGCGGATGACCGGGCAGCCATACCCGCCTTCGGACACGCACACCCCACTGTTGGTCGAGATGGTGGTGTCGGGCGACTTTTGAGGCTGCTTGGGCGCATGGAAAGGCGGCCGGGTAGAGTAGGCGGCAAGGGACGGGCAACATAGGCGAGGCTGCGTCACGAAGCGTGAATAGGGTGCCCGGCTCGATATCGACGTCTTGAATGAAGCGGGCGACTATAGTGGTGCAACTTAGGGCGCCTGGAACGTGGCCCAAACCTTCATTTGATGCTGGTGAGACTTTTAAGCGGGTTTCTGCTTATTTCTCACTACCACACTTATCAGTATACGATTTTCACCCAGAGAAAACTCTCGCCTCATTTATTGCGGTTTTGGGAGCATTAAATCACCATTCCAACCTACTTGGAAGCATTTATTGAACATCTAGCTTGGAGATTTCGGTTTGGAGCTTCAAGGGTGCAAGTTCTTCACCTACTTCATCATCTTCATCAATTTTAGAAGATTTCTAGGGTTTCTCCTAACCATAGCTTGTGAGTTCATTCTTACCTTTCTAAAACTTTATACATGTCAAAATCATGTATTTTACCTTCTATATGATGTTTAAACAAGTATTTCTATAGTTGAAGGATTTTGGTAAACTAGGTCAAAATTTGTCATTTAGGGTTTCTCTTTGAAATGATGAAATGTGTACAAGAAATGGTTTTAAAACACTTTTATGAGTTTAATGTCAAGAAATATGATGGTTGGAACTAAAAGCTATTTTGACCTAATTTTGGAAAGAAAGTGTTGGAACAAGAACATATCATGCAAAGTTGTTTGTATTGAGAATTGACTAGTACATTGGAATGAATGTATGAAATGTCTAGACTAGTGTAATGGATCCATAGGCACAATAATCGGTTTTATATTAGGGATGGGGCAAGTGAAAGATCCTAGTTTGGGGTTGAGCTTGCTCAGATTGGGTATTGAGTAATAAATTCACGTTTCTATCCCTTCGAGCTCACTGAATTACTGATTTCTATCGGTACGATATGCGGGCCGCTCCCGTATGTTTCCCTCAATTGCGTTTCTTTTAGGTGTAAATCGCGTGCAAAAGAAAAAGGAATAAATGGAAAGGCTTTTTGGTTAGATGTTGATTCTACCGTTTTTACTTATTTTACTAGCTTTCCATATTTGAACTACTTGTTCTCACTAGGCTTTAAGCCTAACACTTTTTCTTTAAATGACATGTATATCAAGCGATCAAGGTGGTGGGGCTTGAAGGGTTGAGTGAAGCTAGATGCCGGTAGTGGCATCATTTTTGAAGTGCCCCTTCGTGTGTATAGATGGAGTTACATAGAAGCATATTTTGAGGATTTAGAGACACCCGAACTTAATCTGTATTTTAAGTTTGTATAGATTAATAGGTTGTCGTCTAGTATCCCTTTGAAGTTGTAAACTCTCTAACTTCTTCCCATCTCTATGGGTGATGTTTATTTTATTGACGTTATTCTGCATTTTATTTGGTTTAAATTAACTCCCATTTTTAGGAGTGTTTCAACGTCACTTCCTCTTCATCCACTTCCACTCCGTATAATTTGCTCTTAGTGATGTTTATCTTCAACCCGGACGCCTCGTAAAAAAAATGTAAAATTTTCATAAGGTTCTTTAAATTTCTCGTCGAGCATTTGCTGGAGAATATTACGTCATCGCCATAATGGAGGTGTGTTACCTCCAATTTATCCTTCCCGACCTCCACCCCTTCGAAAAGTTTTTTCTCCTTAGCTTCTAGCATGAGTATATTGAGGCCTTCTGCAACTATTAAAAATAGGAATGGGGCCATTAGGTCTCCTTGTCTGAGTCCTCTTTGCATTCTAAACTACTTTGTTGGTGCGCCATTGACTAAGACCGAGACGGTTGAAGACTCTAGGCATGCCTTTATCCACTTACGCCACTTTTTCCCAAACCCCAAAATATCCATCATATCCAATAGAAATTTCCATTCCATGCTATCATAAGCTTTCTCAAAATCCACTTTAAACACCATAACTTTCTTTTTTGTTCGATGTGCGTAGTCCACTACCTCGTTAGCTACAAGAACCCCATCTAAGATATACCTTCCTTTTAGGAACGCCAATTGGGCGTCTCCTATCAAACCTCCCATAACCCTTTTCATCCTTTATGCTAGAATCTTGGCTATAATCTTGTAGAATATCCCAATCAAACTAATCAGACGATATTCATTTAGGTCAATCGGATTTTGTTTTCTGGGAATAAGAGTTAGGAAGGATGCATTGCAACCTCCACTTATTTCCTCCGTCTCCCCAAAGTGTTGGATTGCCTTCACCAAGTCACCTTTAATTATCTCCCAATACTTTTTTATAAACGAAATAGTCACCCCATCCGGGCCCGGTGATTTGTTGTTTCCACACAATTTTACCGCCTCCCAAATTTCTTCTTCTTAGAAGACTTTTTCCAAAGTCTCCGCCTCTACTAGATCTATCTTCTTAATTTTTTTGTCTTATTAGTTTTGGCCCGTCCAACTTTACCGACATGAATTTTTGTTTGAAAAAATCGAAAACCCCTTTTTTAATACTCTCCGGCTCTTCCGTCCATTGTGCGTTGATATTAAGACCACTAATCCCATTTCTTCTCTCTCTTTATCGAATTGCCGTATGAAAAAGTGTTAGAACAATACACATACAGATTTAGTCAAGCAAGCAACTTCCCACGGGAATACTCATTAGTCAATCTAAATATGTAAATGATTTACTAAAGAAGTATGATATGTCTGATTGTTCACCTGTTAGAACAATACACATACAGATTTAGGTAGAGCAAGAGATGAATCAAGCCAAACTCATATTATTGATTGGAGAATTGCAATTACTCATAGAACACCGTGGAAAAACACACCTCCAATTCTTTCCATTCTACCAATGAATAATCTATAATAATTCGTAGATCTAGATTGACTAATTGTTGTCTGATAGAACTGCCCCCGGTAGACATCTCTCGATTTCGAAATGTATCGAAGCTCCGGGTAGTAAACAAAATTGGACGAAATTTAGGAGTTGACTCTCATCACTTTTCCTCTCAACCCTAAGACTCCTTATATATGGCCCATTACATTCAAAGCCCAAGCCCAACTCCAATTACAATTACAATTAAATGGACTACAATTAATTATGGTAACTTTATAAAACTTTCTATCTAATTGGAGCTAATTAGATCTAACAAAAAGTCTTGAGTTTTCATCTCCCTCCTCTATCCATTTTACTTTCGCTTTTTGCCAAGCCATGTCGTTCTTCCTTTATGATATGCACACATCACTATTTGTTGTATGAATTAATTAATTGTGAATTACTTATGAACATATGTTGTTTGTTATACACACATCAGTGATTGATGTATGAATTAACTAAGTATCAACAAAACAATTAATTGATTGTGTGCATAACAAACAACATTTGTTCATAATTAATTATTATTATTTTTCAAAAAGTTAGAAAAACATTTTCAAAATCAGATATGATTAGAAAAATGTTTTGGAAAAAATAATTAATCGTGAATCATATATGATTTTTTCGAAAATTAAAATTTTATTAAATGTTGTTTGAATAAAATAATATATTCTTTAAATAAAAATTAAATACGCTTACTTTTAATGAATGAAATATAAAATGTTTTTTTTAAATAAAAAATAAAATCATATTAAAATCGTAAATATGGTAAAATAATTTATAAATAAATGTCTTAAATAACTTTTATATGTATATGTTAATATATATATATATGTGTTTGTGTGTGTGTATGTGTGTTTAATTAAGTGCATTATAGATTTGGCCCTTGTGGGTTAAAAAGATCAAAATGCCTTGAGTTAACGGACTTTGTTAAAGTTTGTTAGGTAGAGGAACCGTATCCTAGGGCTGAGCATCGGGCGGGGCGGGTCGGGTTCGGGCCCAAAACCAAAACCCGATCGGGTATCGAGTGATGGTTAAAAACCTCGAAATCTGATCGAATGTTTCTCGGGTGGATCAAGTTTCGGGTGGTCAGGTTTCGTACGGATCGGGATCGGGATCGGGTTCGGGTATTGAGTTCAATCAAAGAAAAATAACACAAAAACCATCTGAGAACTTCTAGAATCGATATCTTCTGGAGTGAATCGAGAAGTGATGCTACTAAACAAAGAACAAACAACAAACAATCGGTACCTTCTGGCTTCTGGAGTGAATCGATTTATGGAAGAGATAGTTTGAAACAGTCAATCAATGGTGGAGTATGGACAGCCACAACCCACAACCCACAGGTAATTGATGGTCGCCGTTCGATGGTCGCCGGTGCGTGGAGGCGTGGATTGTGGAATGGAGGCGTAGACTGTGGAGAGAGAGGCAGCGAGTTTGAGAGATCGAGAGAGAGGGTTTGAGAGATGTAGAGGGTTTGAGATCGAGAGAGAGGAAGAGGGTTTGAGTTTAGGGTTAGGCATTTTATGATTCTAGGGGAAAAAAGGGGTTTATATAGGTTTGGGTTTTCGGGTTTGGGTCCAGACTGCCCATCCAACCTGATCCTACTTTATAATTCGGGGTTTTTAGGTTCGAATATTTTCGGGTTTTTCAGGTCTGGTTCGGTCGGATTATTCGGACCGCTCGGGTTTTGCTCACTTTAACCGTATCTGTATGAAAATGAGAACCACAAGGACCCTATCCATAATTTTTTGACTTTAGGGACTTTAGTCATAATATTTTGTATACCACAGGGACCAAATCCATAATTCACTCTAATATATATATATATATATATATATATATATATCTTATACATATATATAGAGACGCAGAATCAAACGAGAATAATATCTATTTAAAAGAACACAAGAACGATCAAGTCACGTGTAAAATCACATATGATTTCCCATTAACAGCCAAATAAAGTGTGCGGGCAACCTGTGGCTGCGTCTTCAGATCGTGGGGCAAAGGTCGGCAGAATCACATGTGATTTTGTACATGATGTTGGTGTAACATCACATATGATTTATCCGTTCTTGTGACATTCTTGTGTTCTTTTAAAAAGATACCGTTTTCGATTGATCCTGCTTTTTTATATATATATATATATATAGGGATGGTTTCAAATACAAACCCACCATTTTAAACAAACTATACAAACTAATCATCACCGTCAATTTTTCTAATCAACGGCTTAGAGGAGGCGATGGCAACTAATGTAAATATAACTTATATTTTATTTAGTTAACATGGATATAACACTAGTGTAGGGGTATTTTTGGTACATCAAATAGAAAAACAGTTTTCCAATTCCATGTCAGAAATTCAGGGGATCATATCCCGTTTGCCATTGCACTATAAGCAAATTTCTTTTCTATCAAATTCGAATCTTCAAGTTCAGCGATGATGAATCACCCAAGAAGAGGTTCGTCTTCTTCATTTCTTCGTCTTCTTCGTTTTACTTTCATACCAATAACTCAAATGTACTTACATTAGGTTATTTTGGCCCCTAAAACAGTAAGAAAACCAATCGAATGCATATTGATGAAGCCATCGTTTTCGAATTTCACAAGCACTGTTGATAATCCTCAATTGATAGACGAGGAAGATGATGAAGATTTCCCAATTGTGAATCATTGTAATGGCAATCGTTTTAATGCACGCTTGCGAGAAGCAACTGCAAACGGAGAACAAGCAGAAGATTCAGAAGGTATGCATTTGAAATTAGGGTTTTCGATATTTACGATTCAAGAAAAAAGCGACTTAGGGTTTGGAAAATCAGTACATGCAACTGAAAAACCATAATAAATTCAGTAAAAACTTTGTTTCTAGAATCCGAAATGATACAATTATCTGCGTTATTTGATATTATTAGATGTTGGTTTTACAAATTGATGTCGAAACGCATATAAATAATTTTTTGGGAATGTGATTTCATGAACATGGTGTTCATGATGGGGTCGCCAATTTCATGGAAAACTTATTCATGAATCTCATGTTACTTCATGAACATCCTATTCATCTGAAGGTTAATATTGTTTGTATGTATTCTACTGTTGAAATGTTTAGTTACCAAATTCAAGATTAGGGGTTTCAGGATAAAGGTTTTCATGAAAATAGATATTAGTTACCAAATTCGTGATTAGAGGTTTCAGGATAAAGGGTTTCATGAAAATAGATATTAGTTCATGAACATCCTATTCTACTATGATAAAACTTTTCATGAAAATAGATATTAGTTACCAAATTCATGATTAGGGGTGTTGGTTCCAGATTCTCTTCTTCACAAATTAATCGATTGATTTATAAAACAGAGTATAAGCGGAAACAATTTATATCGATTAATCAACAGTAATAAGAATCGATCAAAGATTGAGGAACAGATTAACTATGTATTATAACCTGAATGATGATTCCAGATACATGGAATGACGCACAGTAAGTTCTTCAATATAACAATTTGATCGACAACTTTTACAGTAGAGAAAGGATCTATTTATACAAATAGAATAAAGTAAAAGTCAACATCTTAACCTATTATAAACTGACACGTGTGAGAGATGGGAGCGTGTAACAAACTAGTCAGTTGCAAAAGGTAGACATCCTTGATGTATGTGCCACGTCATATTCTTCATCTTGTGGTTCATACTTTCAAAAGTGTAACAATCTCGCCCTAAGTATGCAACCAGAAGAGTGAAGTCTGTTCAGAAAGGAGCGACCTCAGATACAATCTTTCCAATCTTATTTATGATCTCTCTGATTGATAATAAAGTTGAAAGCCTTTTGATCATCTTCTCAATAACCTCTGGATTGTGATTGTTGCTATCAACAGAAATGAAGCTTTTTGCAATGTAAACGACCTCTGATGAGTATTTGTGTGCTTCTTTGATTCTGAAGAAGCTCTTTCTGTCTGGCCTTCTGAAAATCACCCCTTCCTCTGGGTCTATTAGTACTTTGCCGATTCTCATGTTGTTGATGCCTTCTAGATCTTCATTGGGTGCAGAGATAGCTAGGTTATCAACATTGTAATTGATTCCTATTTGAAAATCTACCTGTCTCTTGTACCGGATGTAGGACTTCATGCATTGAATGATTCGAGAATAAGCAATTTGATCTTGATCATCACTTCTTTTAGTCATTTGAGCCTTCATGAAGTTCTCCAGAAAGATAATATCAAAGGGAAAGATGGACAATAGATCATTATCACAGAAGTAATAAGTCTTATTGTCTTCTCTGATAACCTATAAATTGTGTACCATATTTCTGTATCTTCAAATGGTGAATGTTTTATTACAGAGATTCGTTTGATAGGTACAGAGGTACGAACGTCCTTTCTCGCCTGTCTGTGTGCCATGAATTTGTCTTTAATACCATCACTTACATTGTAGGCGTTTGAGAAGTTGGGCAACATGAGATAGATCTTCTGGTCTATAAGAGCATACATGTACCTTTTTGTGGTTTCCAGAATTGGAAGATCAATTCTTCCAAGTTTCTGCAGTTTTGCTCTATTCTCTGCTGCTTGACTTGATGATCCTTTAGCATTTACTTTTGCAACTTTTTCTCTTTCCATTTCTGCTTGGGCTCTTGATGCTTCTGCAAAGGATTTTTCTACTTCAGCTTTTGCTCTGATTTCAGCTTCAATTCGAGAAGCAGAGGCTTTTTCTGCTTCAGCTTTTGCTCTGATTTCAGCTTCAATTCGTTCTTCTTCTCTTCGTTTGTTCAGGGCTTCAACTTTAGCCTTTGATGCCTTAGCTCTGGCTCTGGCTTCCTTTTCTTTGGCTATTGCAGCTTGAGTTGATGAGCAGTATGGTGTTTGTCTTGTGTTGCCGACTACATCAAGAATGGATTTAGCTATTTCTGGATCTTTTGGAAGAGGCCCAGAGTGAGTGGCTAATGGAGTTGGAGTCAGAGGGGTTTGTGTGTGTGAAGTTTGAGCAGGAGTTTGCTGCTTGGAGGATGTTTGGTGTTTGTCAGAAGTAGATGGAGATGGCATTGGATTTGAGCTTTCATTATTGGTATTGGGTTTGACTTTCTTGGATGCTGGAGCTTTCTCCCCCTTCTAAGAATCAGGGTCCTGATCCTCAGACCTTTTGCGTTTAAGTTCTGCTTTTCTGCAAGCACGCTCCTCCTTGGCCTTTTTCCTTTCATTAAAAGAATCAGAAAGAGAACTTACCAGACCTGTAAGCTGAGACAGAGAGGTTTCCATAGATGATAGCTTTAAATCCATATTTGAAGTGCATGCAGTTGTTTTGGAGACATACTTGGAGGAAAGAGAATGAATGCGTTCAAGCATGGCCTTCTGGAAGACAGCCATGTCAGATTTCTTTACCAGAGAAGACTCAGAAGTGTCTGCAGAGGGATGAATAGCCTTGATAATTTTGTGAAGGTCGGCCACTAAGGAACTATATTCATCAACTGAGTTTGTGACTTCTGGAGTTGGAACTACCTCAGGTATGCAGAAAATAGCCTCAGAATTAGCCTGGATTCCTTTATGCAGAGAAGAAAAATGATCAGAAGCTTGGCTCTGGTGTGTTGCTGCAGTTGTAGAAATGAGTTCTTTGAGGGCCTCCAGAGTTTGTGACTGCTATTTTTGTTCGTTCTGAATAGCCAGAAAAATGGCATTTTGAGAGTCCAGAGAAAGTTTTAGATCCTCCACAGATCTCTGAATTTTATCACCAAATGCCTGCAACGTTGCATTGGTGACATATTCAGAATGGGTAACCGGTGTATCTCCAACACATGGAGCCCCTTTACTCTCGCGTGCAGAGAGGCCCTCGTTCACACCTGTTTTGACGTTGAGTGTGGAGGGACTTCTAACCTGTCTTCAAGGGCTGTTATTAGCAGGCACCTCTTCGGTTGTTCTGATTGTCTCAACATAATCCTCATCATCAGAGGATGAGGTG
Organism: Silybum marianum; assembly: GCA_036898165.1. NCBI lineage: Eukaryota > Viridiplantae > Streptophyta > Magnoliopsida > Asterales > Asteraceae > Silybum > Silybum marianum. The sequence continues at coordinate 21,485,683 of CM072542.1, read as the reverse complement.
TTGAAGACAATGTGCTTACCTTGATGAAGTGTAAACACTCCGGTAAGTGGTGCATCCTGTGGCTGTAACCCCTCTGATGGGATTTCATGAGCCTCTAAACTATCAGAAGATTTGGACTTATCTTCTGAAATTCCTAAATCTTTGTTGGTCATAGAGACATCAACATTGTGTGGGGAAAGTGGCGAGTTCTGGGGCAAATGAATGCTTATATGTTCATCATCATTCTGTTGAGAGAATGATGAAGAGGTTTCCCCGGTTGTGCTTGATATAGAGGATGAAGAAGTATCCTCTGATCGGATGGTTTCTGGGTGGTTTGGACTGGGTTGTCCTTGGTCAATGAAAGTAGATGTGTTGACATCTACCTCAGTTAATGAAGTTACCCTTTGGGATGTAGGTGAGATTCGCACAATTGTGTCACGATGGACATCTTCAGTACCTTCTTTTAACAAGAGGTCAGCATGGGTAGAACCATCGGATGATCACTCAAATTGTTTTCAGCCTCATTCTCACTTGACCCCTCACTTTCTAGAACTGGCTCTAAGTGCTCTGGGGTAGAAATTCTCTGTTTTGAGAAAATCATAGAGCTCCTATAAGATTGAAGATAAGAAGAGCTAGATGGAATTAGGTTTAGCATGTACCTTGAAAGCTCTCTGGGAGAGGAATAGCCGTTGCGGTCGATGATTGGACGATGAGAGCTCACAGAAGCAATCTTGCAAAATGGTTGAACTAATGGAGCCTTGAGTGCACCAATTGCAGGATAGGTAACCAGGGATATAAATCTTGGAAACCTCAAAGCTGGAAGAGATTTTCCTTGGGTTTGATGGGTTACCTTAGTGTACACAACAACTTTAATCTCTTGAAAAAGAAGACTTGCATAGTCCAAGAGGCGATTAAAAACATGCCATACATGATGGTCAGAATGTTCCTGCTCGCTTGATCGAGAGACCCAATTTTACAAGTGAGACTCTTGTTTAGGATAGAAACGAGGAGATTCCACATTGGGGGTAACTGTTTTCTCTTGAATTCAGATAGTTTGCTTAGGGGTTCATTGTAACCAAGAAAAAGGATGAAGGATAACAATGCTTCAGCAGATGGGTTCGATTCTAGGGCTGGATTTGGCACAAATTCACCATCAATTTGTACCTGTGAAGGGGATAAATGAAAATATCTTGTTAATTTTTTCTTGGTAATGGGAATTTCCACAGCAGTATAAGGTTGATCAGGGTGACTGAAATTTCCAAGAAAAGTCTCATCATCATGAATATACATCGATTGCCACACTTCTTGAACGTAAATTTCAGGAACATTTGGGTTTGTCAGAGTTAGGGCTCGGTTAAGTTCATGTTGTTGGAGAAATTCAACCATGATTCTGAATTCGGACTGGTAGGTATTAGGATCAAGAAGAACCTGCACATTGTTTGCTTTCAATGGCAGCTTGACGAACGGAGCACTATCGGCAGTGGAATCGACAAGACGTCCTTCGTCATCGTTAAGAGCTGGATTTGCAAGATGAGAAGCCATTGATGAGAGTTGGTAATAATTGCAAGCAAGTTCGTGAGTAAGAGAGTGTGAGCAGTAACAGTGGAGAGGAAGAAGATGGGTATCTGAAAATTGGGGATTTTATATGAGACCGATTTGGAATTGGAAGAGGTTTATGTATTGGGAGTAGAAGAAAACGGTTCAGGAAAGATGATGTAAGCACGCAGGCGTGGATACATGCAGTCACACAATGAATGACACGTGGAAAGTAGGAGTGATGAGTAAGACACAGTTTTTGAAAAGAAAACTGAAGGGTTATCGGTCTAAAATCGGTTGATTATCCCAAAAGTAAATAAAAAGAAAATATAAAACAATTTGTTGAGTAATTAAAGAAAATTAATTAAATAACAAATTGAAATATATAAATCTGTTTATTTAGATTTAAAATCAGTCATTTGGTGAAAAAATTTGAACCAAATGAAAGTTTGATTTTTCATGAAAATAAAATAATAAGAAAAATTAAAATTGAATATAGAAATTTTAAATAACCTTGACGGCAAGAGTTAATAAAATGTATATATTCAATAAAATTTTTGGAATATTTTGATTCATAGAAAAAATATTTTGAAAAACATGTCAATTTTGAATCACCATCTAGGATAAGTTTAAAATGAATCATAGGCATTCTGAGAGACCTTGACGGCAAGAGAAACACAGAATAAGATGATTCAGAAGAAACTCAGGTGGATGGAAAAATCCATAAGACAGCTAACCTAGTGTTAGACTTTGAACTACTTAAGTGATAAACTCCCCTCTGAATGATAAGCTCCCCCTTTGCTTCAGGAATTGGCGCCTTTCTGATATAACTTGGATGAAAAGGAATAAAATGCAACAAAATAAAACTTAGACCAGAAGCGATCATCGGTCTCTGAGTGCTTCTGGATGAAGTTCAGAAGACGATCAGAGATCTCTGATAACTTCTAAGAATAAAATTTATATGTTTAGCATTCCCAACTTGCTGATTAAAAAATTAAAACGCTTCTCATCCAGAGCTTTTGTAAAAATATCAGCCAGTTGGTAATCAGTAGAGACAAAATATATTTCTATGGTACCCTTTTCTACATGATCTTTGATAAAGTGATACCTGACATCAATATGCTTCGTTTTTGAGTGCTGAACTGGGTTTTCTGTAATGGCAATTGCACTTTCAGAATCACAGAGTATGGGAATCTTATCATAGATCAGACCGTAGTCTATGAGTTGGGTTTTCATCCAAATAACTTGGGAACAACAACTAGCAGCAGCAACATACTCAGCTTCTGCAGTAGATGTTGAAACATAATTTTGTTTCTTGGATGTCCAGTTGATAAGTCGATTACCCAGAAGTTGACAGCTACCAGAGGTGCTTTTTCTGTCCAACTTACATCCTGCATGATCAGAATCTGTATATGCCATTAAATCAAACCCAGAATTTTTAGGGTACCTGTTGGTTCCAGATTCCTTTAAACCTGATTGTTAATTGAGAGTATTGAATCAAAGTGAAATGCGGAAGCAGATCAATTAACAATCTAAACCAATAGAACAGTAAACAGAATGAAGAACAAAGATTATGAAATGATAACTTTGAATCAAAGTAGACAAAGTTATGAATTACGCACAGTATTCTTCAAAATGTAAATGTATTGATCGACAACTTTTACAAACACAATACAATGCTATTTATACAGATACAAAAACAGAAAGTCAAAATGCTAGCCAATTACAAAGTGCCATGTGTCTAAAAGGGAGCGTCTAACAACAATTAGTTATAACAAGAAAGAGTGTGTTGGCTTTTGTAGACATCTCTTCTTTGACTCATACTTTAATTTCTAACATTCTCCCCCTAAGTATGAAGTCAAAAAAAACTTTCTTCAGAGAGGATCAACAGCAGCAATGATACTTGAAATATTATTGATAAGCTCTCTGTTCTTCTGAAGTCCATCAAGTCTTTTCTCTACTTTCTTTGCAACCTCTGGATTTGTCGTGTCTAAGCCAGCATAGCACTTGATGATGTAGACTACCTCAGAAGAGTATTTGTGAGCTTCTTTGATGCGAAAGAAGCTCTTTCCATTTGGTCTTTTGAAGATGATTCCCTCTTCTGGTTCAGTAAGAAGTCTACCCACTCTGAATTTGCTTATCCCTTCAAGTTCCTCATTTGGTGCAGAGATAGCTAGATTATCCATTTTGAAATTTAAGCCAATCTGGAAGTCGACCTGCCTTTTGTATCTAATGTATGATTTCATACATAGAATAATTCTAGTGTAGGCAACATGGTCTTGTGGATCTTTGCGTTCAGAAAGCTGAGTCTTCATAAATTCTTCCAGAAAAATGAGATCAGCTGGATGGATGGACAACAGATCATTATCACATATGTAATAACTCTTGTTGTTTGATCGACTATCTCGTAGATTGTGTACCAAATGGGTGTATCTTGAAACTCGCTTATGTTTCATGGCTGTGATCTTTGTAATTGGAGCAGTAGTGAAAACCGTCTTTCTGTCTTGTTTATGAGCCATGAAGTTATCTTTAACTTCATTGCTTACATTGTATTGGTTTGCGAAGTTAGGCATCATGAGATAAATCTTCTGATCTGTTGGAGCATACATGTGCCTTTTTTCAACTTCAAGTGTTGGAAGTTCAATGTTTCCAACTTTGTTTAATTTTTCTTCAAATTCTCCTCTTCTGATCTCTTTCTGCTTCTGAGCGGCCTCTGCTCTGACTCTTGCTCTTTCTTCAGCTTCAAAATTTTGTCTCTGTAGTTCTTCTTCAAGTCTAGCCTTCTCTCTTTCCAGATTCTCTCTTTCGACCCTCTCTATCTCTATTTGTTCTTCAACGATTAGCCTGCGGCGTATTATCTCTTCTTCTTTTTCTTTTTCGGCTACGAACACTTCCTCATCCTCCTCTCGGCCCTTTCTTTTCGGCTTTAGCTCTTTCCTTTGCAGCTTTAGCTCGTTCTCGTTCTTCGTGAGCTCTGACTATTTCAGCCCTTTCAGCCGGAGAGCTCGGGATTCTGCTTTTTCCCATAAGATCCAGAATGAACTTAGCTAGATCTGGATCTCTGGGTAGAGGCCCAGAATGCGTAGCCAGAGGTGTTGGAGTGAGCGGCACTTGTTTTGAAGAAGAAGGTTCTTTGTGATGGTTTTGGAGTTGAAGAGTCGGCGGTGGTCGTGTTTGGTTACGGTGGTGTTTGTTTGGCTTGTTTAGGCTCGGGACCTTTCTCCCCTTCGAGAATCGGGATCCCCGATCCTCGAACGTTTTCTTTTCAGCTCTGCCTTTTTGCAAGCCCTTTCTTCCTTGGCTTTCTTCTTGGCATTAAACGCCTCAGCAATAGAAGAAACCAGAGGCACGAGTTGAGATAGAGTAGATTCGATGGCAGAAATTTTCTGGTCTGTTGAGGATGTGGAGGGCTTGGAAGAGTACTTTGAAGCGATGGTAGACATTCGCTCAAGAATAATCTTCTGGAAAGAGGCGAGATCAGATTTCTTGACGAGCGTAGACCCAGAGGGATCATCAGAAGGAATGATGGTCTTGATAATCTTCTGTATATCGGCCACCAGAGAGTTGTAGTCTACAGAGGCACGTAGAGATTCTGGAAGTTGAGAGATTGCCTCTGCATTTGCTTGAAGACCATTATTCACGAGCAAAAATTGTTCGACAAAATAGGCCTTCGATCTTCTTGAGAGGTACTCATTTGGCGCCGAAGATCCGTTTAAGAGAGAGTTCTGACTTTCAATTTTAAATTGAAGGCTCAGAAGAAGAGAATTGTTAGTAGTCACGGATAATTTTAGATCTTCCACAGATCTCTGAATTTGATCAGCAAATGCCAAGAACGCTGCATTTGTGACGAAATCAGAAGATGTAACCGGTGCATCTCCAACACATGGAGCCCCTTTACCCTCGCGTTAAGAGGGGCCTTCTACACCTGTTTTGGCGTTGAGTGTAGAAGGACTTCCAACCCGATCCTTGAGGGCATTATTCACGAGCTCCTCTTCGGTTGTTCGATTTGTTTCAACATTATCCTCATCATCAGAGGATGAGGTGCTGAAGACAGTATGCTTACCTTGATGAAGTGTAAACACTCCGGTAAGAGGTGCATTCCTAGGCTGTAACCCCTCTGATGGGAATTCATTAGTATCTATCCTAGGAGAGGATGTGGACTCATCCTCTGTGCGTATTGGTATGTCAGTCACGGAGACATGAACATGTGGTGAAGGAAGTGGCGAGTTCTGGGGCGAATGAACTCTTATATTATCATCATCATCCTTTTGGGAGGATGATGAAGTGGAGGTGCTTTCCCCCGGATGAATTTGATTCGAAGAAGAAGTATCCTGCGAGCAATTTTGGTTTCTTGGTGGTTTGAGCGGGAACATTCTAAGTCAATGAGTGGAGACGTGGTGACGTCAACCTCGAAGTTGTGGTTGCCACTTTGGGGAATAGGAGAGGAACACTCATATGTGTCTGCGAGGACATCTTACGTACCTTCATTTAATAGAAGGTCGGCATGGGTAGAAGCACTCGGATGTTCACTCCTATTTTTTTCAAGCTCATGCTCACCGGACCACGACCACCTACACCGGCTCTAAGTGCTGCGGGGTAGGAATTCTACGAGAAAACCATAGAGCTTCTATAGATTTGGAGATTAGAAGAGCTAGATGGGATTAGGTTTAGCATGTACCTGGATAATTCTGCGGGTGCGGAAGTAGCCGATCTTTGTCGATGGTTGATCTATGGGAGCTCATTGATGCAATTTTGCGGAATGGGCTGAATCGGGGAGCTTCGATTGCCCCAATTGCAGGATGAGTGATAAGAGATAGAAATCTTGGGAACATGAGTGCTGGTAGTTGCTTTCCCTGACTCTGATGGATCACCTTAGTGTGCACAGCTGCTTTGATCTCTTGGAAGATGAGACTTGCATAGTCCAAGGGTCGATTGAAGAACATCCCATACATTATAGTCAGAATGTTTCGGCTAGCCTGATCCAGAGAACCTATTTTGCAGGTTAGGCTCTTGTTGAGAATGGAGACGAGTAGATTCCACATTGGGGGCAACTTCTTCCTCTTGAATTCGGACAGCCTTGTAAGAGGTTCATTGTAACCCAGAAGATTGATGAAGGCTAGGAGGGCTTCTGTGGAAGGGTTTTCTTCTAGGGCAGGATTGGGAATGGTTTGCCCATCCACTTCGATCACTGAAAGGGGAAGATGGAAATATTTGGCAAGTTTTCTTTTGGTGATGGGGATTTGAACATCAATTTCCACTTGTTCAGGATGGGTGATAGAACCGGCGAGTGTTTCATCAGTTTCGATGATCATTGTTTGCCACAGTTCTTGGACATAGATTTCAGGGATGTTTGGGTTGGTTAGGGTTAGGGCTCGATTCAACTGGTGTTGTTGTAGAAACTCGATCATGATGCGAAATTCTGGTTGATAAGTGTTAGGGTTGAGCAGTACCTGCACATTGTTCGCCTTCAATGGCAGTGTCACAATGGGAGTACTATCAGCAGTTGAATCGATGATTCTTTCTTCATCATTGTTGGAAGGACGGGCACAGTTGGAAGCCATTTTGAAATTTCGAATGCTTGACAGTAGAAAACTTTGTCTTTGCAAAGAGAATGAACACTGATTTAGGGAATTTTTGCGAGGAAGAAGATGAAGGTTGAAATTGGGGGTTTTATGTGAGAGAGAAACGGTAGAATGGGAAGGGGTTATTAAGTTTGGGGAGAAACAAAAAACGGTTCAATTGAGCTGATGTAAGCACGCGGGTATACACATGCAGTGTTTCGATTGGGGACACGTGTACGACGAGACACATGTATGATGATGATTTAGTAGCAGAAGGTACATTTTTCTTAAAAGCGAGAAATAAACAAAAGTAATAAAAAATGTTTAATTAATCAATTAATTTTGAATTAATTGAATAAACACGAATTTTAATCTTAATTTTATTTATTTAAGTTTAAAAATCAGTCAAGTGAAAACAAAAATCACATGAGAGTTTAGTTTCTATAAAAGAATAATAAAGAAGAATTTGCATTAAACATATAGATTTAAACAACCTTGGAGGCAAGAGTTGATTGAATTTATATATTTAATGGAAATTATAAGAAATATTAATTTATAGAAAAGTTAGTTGAAAAACATGTCGACTTGATTTATATTTTAAAAAAATTTGAAATGAATCAAAAAGTCTAAGAGACCTTGGCGGCAAGAGAAACTCAGAGCAGATAGATTCAAATAAAATTTAAGTGAAATAGTAAATCAGAAGACAGCTAACCAGAGTTAGACTTAGACGAATATCTTCTGCATTGTGAAACTTCCCCTTGAATGGTAAACTCCCCCTTGAATGGTAAACTCCCCCTTGAATGGTGAACTCCCCCTGTAGTAGCTTCTTTACCTCGTTTCTCAATCTGCACTTTATGATTTCTCTTGAAAGAAAAATATTATTATGAAACAGAAAATCAGAGTAACTCAGAGGCTTCTGAAGTGTTCTGAAGAGTTCAGAAAGCATCAGAGACTTCTGATGACTTCTGAAGTATCGTCAGAATAGTTCAGAGGCTTCTGGATGCTTCTGAAGAAATCATTGTTACATATTAAGCATTCCCAACTTGCTAATTAAGAAGTTAAAACGTCTCTCATCAAGAGCTTTTGTGAAAATATCAGCAAGTTGATAATCAGTAGAAACAAAATACATTTCGATTGTACCCTTTTCGACATGATCTTTGATGAAATGATACCTGACATCGATATGCTTTGTTTTGGAATCTTTGAATCGGGTTTTCGTAATGGCGATAGCACTTTCAGAATCACAGAGGATGGGAATCTTGTCGTATATCAGACCATAATCTCTGAGTTGGGTCTTCATCCAAATAACTTGTGAACAACAACTAGCAGCAGCAACATATTCAGCTTCTGCTGTAGATGTGGATACGCAGTTTTGTTTCTTGGATGTCCAACTTATAAGTCGATTTCCCGAGAAGTTGACGGCTACACGATGTACTTTTACGTCAAGCTTACAACCCGCATGATCGTAATCTGTATACGCCATTAAATCAAATCCGAAATTTTTAGGATACCAAAGGCCCAACGATGGTGAACCTTTTAAGTACCTAAAAATTCTTTTTACAACGACGAAATGAGACTCTTTAGGATTGGCTTGATAACGAGCACAAAGACAAGTGGCAAACATAATATCAGGTCTACTTGCTGTTAAATATAAAAGAGAACCAATCATTCCTCTGTAGCTGGTAATATCAACAGATTTACCAGAGGAGTCAGGTCCTAATTTCATGCCAGGAGAGATAGGTGTTTTCATGGATGATGAGTTTTGAAGATGAAACTTTTTAAGCATGTCGAAACATATTTTGCACGATTTATAAAGATACCGAGAGGTGCTTTGTTTAACTTGAAGTCCTAGGAAGAAAGTTAATTCTCCCATCATACTCATTTCAAATTCAGTTTCCATCAACTTAGAAAACAAATCAACTTCTGTTTGATGAGTAGAACCAAATATTATGTCATCCACGTAAATTTGAACTATAGTTAACATACCTTTGCCTCTTTTGATGAACAGAGTTGTATCGAATTTACCTTTTTCATAGCTTTTGCTGATCAGAAATTTCGATAGTCGTTCATACCCGAGCTCTTGGGGCTTGCTTTAGACCATACAAAGCTTTGTCAAGAAGATAAACATATTACGGATATCTTGCATCTTTGAAACCATCAGGTTGTTCAACATACACTTCTTCTTTTAGACATCCATTAAGAAATGCACATTTAACATCCATTTGGTAGACTTTGAAGTTTTTGTATGCAGAGAAAGCCAAGAATAATCTTATTGCTTCTAGTCTTGCAACAGGAGCAAAGGTTTCATCATAATCGATACCTTCCTCTTGACAGTAGCCTTTAGCCACCAAACGAGCTTTATTTCTGACAACAATTCCATCTTCATCCTTTTTGTTCCTAAATACCCATTTTGTGCCAATAGCAACTTTGCCTTTTGGTAAAGGAACAAGACGCCAAACTTTATTTCTTTCGAATTGAAGTAGTTCTTCCCGCATAGCATCCACCCAAACTTGGTTCAACTAAGGCTTCATGTACACGTTTAGGTTCGATCATACTAAGAAAATTAACAAAGAATGCTTCATTTGCGGTAGCGAGATCGTGTTACGACCCCTCGGAAGGACTACCAATTATAAGATCCGGTGTGTGAGATTTAGTCCATTTCGTCATTACGGGTTGAGAAATTGAATGGGTTGTTTCATTTGACGAAATGATTTCATCCGGAAACACAAAATCTTCTTTATTTTCTTCTCGTATGTCCTTACGGTATACGTTACGTCACTGTCCTTGTGTCTCCCCCTCGGATGATGGAACGAAGTAGCTTCTTGTAGCGCGGATGTAGTAGTGGGAACTTACGGACAAATAGACGTGACGGATGAAACGAAGAAGCGAGGACCGAGAGAGAGTAATGCTGAGGCTTGGAGAATATCTGGTATCTGCAAATGTGGAGGTGACATTGCTTCTGACACAACTTCGTCGCCCAGAAAATCTTGAAAAATAGCATCAATCTCGGATTCTCTGGAACCTGAAAGATAGTCAGAAGTAACAGTATTAAGCTTGAGTTACGAAGTAGAGTGTTCGGAAGTCGGTTGGGTGTTATCATCGAAGTCAATGTTGATGCTTTCCATAACGATTTTTGTTCGTAAGTTAAAAACTCGGAAAGCTCTTGAATTTAACGAGTAGCCTAAAAATTTAGCTTCATCGGACTTCGGATCAAATTTGCCAAGATTATCTCTGTCGTTTAAGATAAAACATCTGCAACCAAAGATATGAAAATTTTTTACGGATGGTTTTCTTTTATTAATCGACTCATAAGAGGTTTTGAGATGCCTCTTGACTATAATTGAACGGTTTTGAGTGAAACAAGCAGTAGCAACAGCTTCGGCCCAGAAGTGAATTGGGAGACCAGAAGCTGCGAGCATCGTTCTGGCTGCTTCAACCAAGGTTCTGTTGCGACGTTCAACTACACCGTTTTGTTGTGGAGTGCGAACAGCAGAGAAGTTTTGAGTAATTCCTTGTTCAACAAGATACGATTCAAGCTTGGCGTTCTTGAATTTCTGTACCATTATCACTTCGAAGGCTGCAGAATCTTCGATGTAGAAGAACTTGAATTCGGTCATCATATTCGTAGTACCACCGGGACTTCGACTTTTGACGAACGAAAGCAAGCCAAGTATATCCGGAAAATTCATCAATTAGTACCGAATATACTTTTTACCGGATAGACTCGAATTGCAATTGGACCACGAGAGATCCACATGTAATAATTGCGAGAGGTCTAGTACAAGAATGATCACTTTTTGTTTTATGAGATGCTCGTTTAATTTTGCCCATTTCACATGCGGGGCGAGAGGTGATCTTTTTGAAAATGAATATACGGAAGTCCGGATACCGGTTTGTTTTTAACAAGCATCTCAAGATTATTAAAATTTAAGTGAGACATTTTATGATGCCGAGCCACGCAACTTCACTCTTTTTGGAGATGAGACATAAAGTTTCCTTACCATCCTTAGAGATAAAATTCATCATATACAAGTTACCTTTCCTGTCTGCTCTCCAAAGTTCTTCACCTGCCTTAGAGAATAAATAACAATGTTTTTCATCAAATACTACTAGTATTTTAGAATCACAAAGTTGACTTACACTAAGGAGGTTATGTTTCAAGCCAGAAACATGAGCTACCTTTGATAAGGTGATATTACCTTCTTGTAGAGTACCGTAGCCTTTTATTTGACCCTTACCATTATCACCAAAAGTTACTACTCCACCTGATTTGTCCTTGAATTGGGATAGTAAATTTTGGGATCCGATCATGTGCCTCGAGCATCCAGAGTCAAGATACCAGATATGCACACGCTGTTTCCGCAATCAAAAATCAGAATTTCTTAGGTACCCATCGCATAATGGGTCCTTTTATGTTAGCTTTTGGAGTATGCTCGTTTTTTGATTTAACAGAAGGTAAAGACTTTATTTTTGGTTTTTGGTTTTTTTGAGTTTTATTCTTTTTGTGACTAACATACTGTGAATTGGAATGATCAGAGGTTTGCAAGAAAAATTGTTTTAACTTTAAGAACAGTGAAAAACATTCAGAAGACTGAAACATAGAAGATTGAATTGAATTTTCATTGCGAGAATGGTAATTACAATTATTCTTTCTAAAGTCTTTTCTAGTATCAGTTGTTCTAGAGAACCTATCTAGACTAGACTTTTGTTTTAGTTCTGGCTTTTTCTTCTCTGTGTTCTTCCACTGATCTACTTTTGCAGAAGCTCTGTTATTTACTGAAAAAGGAATATAAGAATTAGAGGATTTCCATTTGCCTTTTTGAATATTAGTAAACTTCGGAAGAGTAGAGTTTAAAATCTTTTGATTTTGCACTTTGTTTTTGACTTCTGCCTCTTTCTCAAGTTCAAGACATCTTTTGGCTTTGAGACACATATCTAAGAAGTCTGGATGTATAGATACTGATTTTCTCGGTTCTGGAACAGAAACAGGAAGAATAGGTATACCACTTGAAAGTTTAGCACAATCTCTATCAGAAGCTCTGATTTCTTGAGATTTATCAGTATACAAATAATCATCCTTTTTATCAATAATTTCTGAATTATTTGTGATAACTTTTGATGATTTAAAAGAATTAATTTCTAAATTTGAAAGGTAATTTTCAGAGTTATCAAAAAAAATTTCATCATTATTGTCATTCTCCCATGGATACGTAATCTCAGCCAAGCTTTCTTGAGTTTCAGAAAGATGTAAATCTTCAAATGAACAGGGAGAGATCTCTGGATGATTCTCACAAAGAGTTTCATTTCTAAAACACTTATCCAGAGTAGAGAGAATATCGTTTTCAAACATAAGTCGTAGATCTTCCTCTGCCTGACTTGGAACAAAAATATCTGCCTCTGGATTCAAAATTGTATGTTTATTTGAACCAAAATTGAAAATATCATCTTTCTTCTGAACTTTATTTAGATCAACATTTGTTTTACAACAATATTCAATATTTTCGAATTTAAGTTTGCTTTTTTTATGATGGTTTTCATATCTAGATTTTTTAAAAATAGATTTTTCATACAAAATTGGAAACTTTGGCTTCTGTATTTGTCCAACACAAAAAAACAGATTTCAGATCTGACCTTTTCTTACACGTGTAGGGATCTAGGTCCTCGAAACCAAGTCCAGATCTTCCTGCTTGTGTGTTAATTTTGTCATGAACCTTCTGTGCATCCAGATATGTTATAATCTGTAGCTTTTTCTGTTGAAGTTCAATGTGTAAAAATTCTCTCTCTTTCTGAAAATAGTTTTTAAGTGCTACAGAGTTGAGTCTATCACTCTCTTTGTCTCTGATTTCTTTCTCTTTTCCTTCCAGAAGTTTATTGAGATTCAAAATTTCCTTTTTAAGTTTTTCTTCAGAAAGTTTTAAACTCATGGAAATCGTTTCCTTTGCAGTATTTAATTCGAGTTTTTCTTCTGTAAGTAAATCGATTTCTCTTTTGAAAATATCTCTTTCCCTTTTGTTAGAAGGCTCTGATACCAATTGTTGGTTCCAGATTCCTTTAAACCTGATTGTTAATTGAGAGTATTGAATCAAAGTGAAATGCGGAAGCAGATCAATTAACAATCTAAACCAATAGAACAGTAAACAGAATGAAGAACAAAGATTATGAAATGATAACTTTGAATCAAAGTAGACAAAGTTATGAATTACGCACAGTATTCTTCAAAATGTAAATGTATTGATCGACAACTTTTACAAACACAATACAATGCTATTTATACAGATACAAAAACAGAAAGTCAAAATGCTAGCCAATTACAAAGTGCCATGTGTCTAAAAGGGAGCGTCTAACAACAATTAGTTATAACAAGAAAGAGTGTGTTGGCTTTTGTAGATATCTCTTCTTTGACTCATACTTTAATTTCTAACAGTACCAGATACCCAATGAAGGAGTTCCCTTTAAGTATCTAAAAATTCTTTTGACAGCAGCCAAATGAGATTCTTTAGGATTAGCTTGATAACGAGCACAAAGACAAGTGGCAAACATAATATCAGGCCTACTTGCTGTCAAATATAGAAGAGAACCTATCATACCTCTGTATCCTGTGATATCTACAGGTTTTCCAGAGGAATCAGGACCTAGTTTCATGCTAGGAGAGATAGGTGTTTTCATAGTTGATGAGTTCTGAAAATGGAATTTCTTTAACATGTCAGAGACATATTTTGCTTGATTAATAAAAATACCAGAGGTACTTTGTTTAACCTGAAGTCGAAGAAAGAAAGTTAATTCTCCCATCATACTCATTTCAAATTCGGTTTCCATCAACTTAGAAAACAAATCAACTTCTGTTTAATGAGTAGAGCCAAAAATTATGTCGTCCACATAAATTTGAACAATAGTTAACATACCTTTGCCTCTTTTGATGAAAAGTGTGGTATCAATTTTACCTTTCTCATATTCTTTGCTGATCAGAAATTTGGATAAACGTTCATACCAGGCTCTGGGTGCTTGCTTTAAGCCATACAGTGCTTTGTCAAGAAGAAAAACATATTCTGGATGTCTTGAATCTTTAAAGCCAGCTGGTTGTTCAACATACACTTCCTCTTTGAGATTTCCATTTAGAAATTCACATTTAACGTCCATTTGATAGACTTTAAAGTTTTTGTAAGCGGAGAATGCCAGAAAAAGTCTTATCGCCTCCAGTCTTGCAACAGGAGCAAAGGTTTCATCATAATCAATACCTTCTTCTTGACAATATCCTTTTGCCACCAGACGAGCCTTGTTTCTGATCACAATTCCGTCCTCATCCTTTTTATTTCTGAAAACCCACTTAGTACCAATGGCAACTTTGCCTTTTGGTAATGGTACTAAGTTCCAAACTTTGTTACGCTAGGTTCGACTAAGGCTTCATGAACTTTCTTGGGTTCAATTAGACTTAGAAAGTTAACATAGAAAGCTTCATTTGCTGTGGCGGATCGTGTTTTGACACCCTCAGAAGGATTACCAATTATGAGATCTGGAGTATGTGACTTAGTCCATTTCGTCATCCCTGTTTGTGATATTGGTTGAGCTCGAACTTCGGTATCAGAAGATGAGATAACTTCATCCGGAAATATTGATTCTGAACCTCTTGATTCTAAAGTCTCCCCCTCAGATGATGGAACAGAAGAATCTTCTGGACAATCAGATGAAATTGGAACAGGAGGAATTAAAGAGCTAGGTTCAGAAGAGGTAGGACCAGATAAAGTTATGCCAGAGGCATGAAGAACTTCAGGTATGCTGAAAGAAGGATTAGTTACAGCAGGTTCTGACATTAATTCTTCGCCCAGAAAGTCTTGAAAAAGGGCATCTATCTTGGATTCTCTGGATCCTGAAAGAAAGTCAGAAGTAACAGTATTAAGTTTGAGTTCTGAAGTAGAATATTCAGAGGTGAGTTGAGTTTGATCATCAAAATCAACGTTAATGCTCTCCATAACGGTTTTTGTTCTGAGATTAAAAACACGAAAGGCTCTGGAATTTATAGAATAGCCTAAGAATTTTGCTTCATCTGATTTTGGATCAAACTTGCCAAGTTTGTCTCTGTCATTTAAGATAAAACACCTGCAGCCAAAAATATGAAAGAATTTGACAGATGGTTTTCTTTTGTTAATAAGCTCATAAGAGGTTTTGAGATGCCTCTTGACAATTATGGAACGATTCTGAGTGAAACAAGCAGTGGCTACAGCTTCCGCCCAGAAGTGAATTGGGAGTCCGGAAAGGCGCAAGCATTGTTACGTCGCTTCGACCAAGGTTCTGTTGCGACGTTCAACGACACCATTCTGTTGGGGAGTGCGTACATCAGAGAAGTTCTGAGAAATTCCATTTGTAACAAAGTATGCTTCAAGTTTGGCATTCTTGAATTCAGTACCATTATCGCTTCTCAGCTGTTGAATCTTTTGGTGTAAAAGAACTTGGATTCTGTTCATCATATTTTGAAGTATAATAGGAACTTCTGACTTTTGTCGAACAAAAGCAAGCTAAGTATACCTGGAAAATTCATCGATAAGTACCAGAATATACTTTTTACCAGAAAGACTCTGAATTGCAATTGGACCACAGAGATCGACGTGTAGCAATTGCAGAGGTCTTATGCAAGAGTGATCACTTTTTGTTTTATGAGATGCTCGTTTTATCTTTCCCATTTCACATGCAGGACAGAGGTGATCTTTTTGAAAATGAACTTCTGGAAGTCCAGATACCAAATTATGTTTTACAAGCATCTCAAGATTATCAAAGTTTAAGTGAGACATTTTATGATGCTAGAGCCATGCAACTTCATTCTTTTTGGAAATAAGACATAAGGTTTCCTTACCATCCTTGGAGGTAAAATTCATCATGTATAGATTACCTTTTCTGTCTGCTCTCCAAAGTTCCTCACCTGCCTTAGAAAATAAGTAACAATGTTTTTCATCAAAGACGACAAGTATCTTAGAATCACATAGTTGACTTACACTTAGGAGGTTATGCTTCAAACCAGAAACATGAGCTACTTTAGATAAGGTAACGTTACCTTCCTTTAAAGTACCATAGCCTTTAATTTGACCCTTACCATTATCACCAAACGTTACAGCTCCACCACTTTTGTCTTTAAATTGGGAGAGTAAGTTTCGTGAACCAGTCATGTGCCTCGAGCATCCAGAGTCAAGATACCAGATATGCACACGCTGTTTCTGCAATCAAGATCAGAGTTTCTTAGGTACCCATACCATTATAGGTCCTTTAACGTTAGTTTTTGTCTTATCAGCCTTTTGCTTTTGATTTGATTTGACAGAAGGTAAAGATGTATTCTTTGGATCTTTTGTTTTTCTATTTTGCTTTGTTTTATTTTTATTGAAGTACGAACGGTTTGCAGTGAAGGAATTTGAAGTTTGTGAGAAAAATTTCTGTAATTTTAAGAATAGAGAAAAACATTCAGAATTCTAAAACATAGAAGATTTTATTGAATTTTCATTGCGACAATGATAATTACAATTATTCTTAGATCTATCTTTTCTAGTATCAGTTGTCCTAAAGAACTTCCTATCTAGACTAGACGTATGTTTAGAATCTGAAGTATTCTTCAGCGGAGATTTCCTCGGATTTACCTTCTCAGAAGCTTTTGTATTTAATGAAACAGGAACAGAAAGATTAGATTTTCATTTACCTTTCTGAACATAAGAAAGTTTTGGAGGATAAGAGTTAGGAAGTTGGATAGGAATTTTCTTTTTAAGTTTTTCTTTCTTTTCAAGATCAAGACAAGATTTAGCTTTCAGACACATTCCTATAAAATCTGGATGTATAAAAACAGGTTTTCGTTGTTCAGAGGGAACAGAGAAAATCAGAATTTCACTTGAATTTTTTTAGCATCCATTCCAGAAGCTCTTAACTCCAGAGATTCATTTGTAAAGAGAAAAGGAGCGTCTTTGTTTTTTATGATCTCTGGAGTTTTAGCATAAATAGGAGATTGATGTTCAAGATGAGATAGATATGTGTCTGAATTGTCAAAGAAATCCTCACTTTGATCATCATTTTCCCATGGATATGTGATTTCTTCTAAATCCTCTTGAGTTTCAGAAAGATTTAAATCAATAAATGAACAAGGAAATATCTCTGGATTTTTCATTCTCAAGTTTAAAACAATTATCCAGAGTCAAGAGAAGATCTTTTTCAAAACTAAGTCTTAATTCCTCCTCTGCTTGAATAGGAATAAACGCATCAGCCTCTGGAGTCAATTTTGTAAGAACACTTGAACCAAACTTGAAAATATCATCCTTCTTCTGAATTTGATTTAGATTAATATTGGTCTTTTCAGAAGAATACGTAATGTTTTTAAACTTGAGTTTCCGTTGATGATGACCATTTTCAGTTTTAGATAGTTTAAAACATGATTGTTCAAAAATAATTGGAAACACAGGCTTCTGTCGTTGTCCTATACAAAAAACAGAGTTTAAACCAGACTTCTTTTCACAAGTAAAGGGATCTAAATCTTCAAAGACGATTCCAGATCTTCCTACTCGTGTACTTATTTTCTCATGAACTTTTTGAGCATCCAGATATGTTTTGATCTGGTGCGTTTTGTTTTGAAGTTCAATGTACAGAAATTCTCTTTCTTTTTGAAAATAGTTTTTAAGTGCTACAGAATTTAATCTGTCACTTTTCTTAACTTGAATTTCCTTATCCTTTTCTTCCAGAAGTTTCTTATAACTCAAGTGCTCCTTTTTTACCAAAACTTCTGTGTCTTTCAAGGTTTTAGAATTTTTTTCTTTTTCTATGTCAAGTTTCAGTTTTTCTTCTGTTAAGATATCCATCTCTCTTTTGTAAATATCTCTTTCCCTTTGTGTTGTGGAAAGAGTTTTCTCAATATTTTTTCGTAACTTCTTTTCAATTGTAAGCTTTTGCTTAAGTTCTTCAAAATTGTTTGATAAAAGCACAATTGTATTCTCAAGTTCAGAAGATTCAGAAAGATTACTAACCGGTGATTCAAAAGGCTGTTCTGATTCATTTGTACTTGCCATTCCACAGAACATGGCCTCATCACCGCTGGACTAATCTCCGATCCAGTTTTCTTTCTCAGCATAGTGGGCTCTTTCAGTAACATTATACTTGTATTTATTTTTGTAATATGTTTTGTCTTTATCCAGAGCCCCTCTGCAATCCTTCGAGTAATGACCCGGTTTGCCACATCTGTAACATACATCTTTCTTTTTCTTCATTTCCTCTTCCTTCTTTTCTGCCTCAGTCTTCTCAGGTCTCTGAACCTCTTGTTTAGGAGTATAGTTAGAGCGATCAGACCTTCTATTTCCTTGAAATGCCCTATTTCCAAAACGGTTTGTAAACTGTTTGGTAATAAGAGCCAAGGAATCAACAAATGCCTTTATTTCATCATCAGAATCAGAATCTTCTTCTGGAACAGTTTCTGACATGAATGCCTTGTTTTTCACTCTTCTATCTTCACTTTTTCTTCTGGTAGCTCTCTTTGCTTCAGAAATCAAGGCCAGAGGTCCACCTATAGTTGTTTTCTTTTGCACAACCTCCTTTTCATGTGCTTGAAGAGTTCCAAATACATCGTGTAGAGACCATTGCTCAAGATCTTGATTAGCTTGTAATGACATGGATAGATTTGACCATTCTGGATTTAATCTCTTTAAGAATAAGACATTATTGTCTTCCTTTGATCGAACAATATCACATCGTTTGCATAGATTTATCAGATTATTAAATCTATGAAAAGTACATTTCCGAGAGATTCATCCGCAATGGCCTGGAAGCTGTTGTATTCGTTCAGAGCTTGAGCTCTTCGATTTTTCTTCATTTTAGCACCACCTTCCAGAAGATTTTCTAACTGATCCCATAATTCCTTAGCAGTATCACAGGAATCCAGAGATCGAAAAATCTCATTCGGAATAGCCATGATAAGAAGAGTTTTTGCCTTTTTAGCAAGTTCAACTTTGGCCTTTTCTTCATCATTCCAATTTTCCCTTAGCTTTGGAACTTTTCGGGCAGGTATTTCAGCAGTATTGGTAGTGGCAGGAACTCTTGGAACTGTAGTCATTGGTATGAAGGGACCATTTTGAACAATAGGATAAAGTTCAATGTCCAATCCGTCATAGAAATTTATCATGCGAATCTTCCATTGTGGATATTCACCACGAATAAGAGTTGGAGGTTTGGTTAGGAGAACCAGAGGTGTAAACAACATTCAAATTTGAATTTGCCATTTTTTTAAAATCAAGAGGAATGTAATGACAGATTTGAGTTGAAATCTAGAATAAGTAAATTTCAATTGAATTGAACAACAAAATTCTACTAATTCTTTAAAATTTAACTACAATTACCACTGTTTTAGACAGAATTGCAGTAAATCTTCGTAGAACAGGGTGGAATTATGAATAGTAGTTAAAATAGGAGATTACTGAAGGAATGAAGAGAGAAATATCCAAATTGAGGAGATCTAATAATCAATAGATTGATTATCAGGCTCTGATACTAATTGTTGGTTCCAGATTCTCTTCTTCACAGATTAATCGATTGATTTATAAAACAGAGTATAAGCGGAAGCAATTTATATCGATTAATCAACAGTAATAAGAATCGATCAAAGATTGAGGAACAGATTAACTATGTATTATAACCTGAATGATGATTACAGATACATGGAATGACGCACAGTAAGTTCTTCAATATAACAATTTGATCGACAACTTTTACAGTAGAGAAAGGATCTATTTATACAAATAGAATAAAGTAAAAGTCAACATCTTAACCTATTATAAACTGACACATGTGAGAGATGGGAGCGTGTAACAAACTAGTCAGTTGCAAAAGGTAGACATCCTTGATGTATGTGCCACGTCGTATTCTTCATCTTGTGGTTCATACTTTCAAAAGTGTAACAAGGGGTTTTAGGATAAAGGGTTTCATGAAAATAGATATTAGGGGTTTCAGGATAAAGGTTTTCATGAAAATAGATATTAGTTACCAAATTCATGATTAGGGGTTTCATGAAAAAATGAGATATTCATTATAATGATCATATGCATTCAGTATTGATTTCTTTGTATTGAATAAAAAATAGCAACTGAGAATTGGAGTCCCTGAAACAAGGGATATGGGTATTCGATGTAATGGTTTCACAATACATAATTTCATGATTATATGTGTCATTATTTTAATATGTATTCATGATGACCAATATAATGAACAACAATTTCATGAAACCAATGTTAATTCATGAACTTGATATTTAGCTTTCTTTTATAAAATTTATTTGATATAACAGAGAGTAATGGATAAACAATTGAGGATGACAAAGCAAATGGTGGTCACATTGCACTAAAAGAAGGAAATCTGAGATCAATAACTGTTAAAAATTAGAAATAAATAAAAACGTTATTCATTCAATATCTAAATTATGTTAATTTTCAAATTTTGCAACAAAAAACAAAGAAAAAGATAGAACCATTGACATTGGTGTTGATTCACTAATGAAAGATAATACAACGGATGATTTTACAGAGGAAGCAAAACCAAAAAAAAGGTACTCCTATACTACTATAACTTATTTTAGTTAAATTTATTACCGTTTTTCAAGTTGAGATCAATTTTATTTACTAGTGGACAAAGAAGTGATATATATCAACTCTACCAACACGAAGAAACAATCACGAACAGGTATTTACTTGATTATGAACCATGCTATTATCATTATGATCACGAATATGTACTTTTTTGATGAGCTAATTTCCATTTTATACGTTAGTTTCCGAGAAAGAAAGCTCGTCAAGGGTTACAAAAAGCAAAACGACAGAAAAAGATGTGTTCAAAAACACACAACTCGCACCTAAATTGGGTGAACCATCAAACACATCAAAAAGAGCTTCATGTAAGTCACAACACAAATTAGTATTTTATATCGCACTAGTAATTTGTCTAACTCATTTCAAATCTGTCATGCACAACAAGTAACTCAAAAGGTTCAAGAAGAAGTACTAGAATAGCGCCATTAAACAAGATACATGATGAAGATGATGAAGTTAATAAGAGCATGAAGAAGGTCAATAACTCAGCGGATACAAGCAACTGAAGGGTCAACGTGTTAAGCACAAGAACTTCACCAAAAACCTTGCATGAAACAGTAATAACACTGAACAATAAGCAAAAAGAAGTTGTTACCGATATGGGTTTGGGATCATTGTTGTCAATGACCATTAATGGTGTGCCTTCCAAGCTTGGATTCTTCGTAGTAGACCAATTGAACACTAAACATATGGTTTTAAAGGTGAACAACGACATCATACCAATAATAGTGGAATTGATTCATGAATTGCTTGGAGTACCTACTAGTGGCATAAACTTATTGGCTGAAGATTACTGCTATCTGGAAACAACAATTCAAAAAGACCAATATGAGACCAAAAGATGTTATGCATCTCATTTTGCAGTTAGAGGATTCTTGTAACACCCTAAAATTTAGAGCAAAATTAAACCAAACGAAATGCGGAATAAATATAAAAATCACCCAGTAAGTGGGGAATGAGTATGGGAGTTTACAACACAAAACGGATACTAAAACAACAATCTATTAATCTACATAAACAGGAACATAGATTATGTTCGGGTGTTGCTAATATCTCCAAAATTTCAATTCTAATATCTCCAATAATTACACTCTAAAGTGCCTTTCTCAAAAAGAGTGCCTTCACCGGCACTTCATTCCGCTCCACTCTAAGGAGCCCCATCAAACCCGATCACCTGCTAAACAACATTTAAAATCAAGTGTTAGGCTTACGCCTAGTGAGAACAAACAGTTAAATGGATAAGGCAATAAAATATTTTAAAATAAAGGTGATGTATACTTTATCCCATTTAACTTAACTTGAAAGCTTACTCTTGGTGAGCAAGGATCTTTTAAAACAATCGGGGGAGACCCGATATTACCATTAGTTGTGACGGAACTCCAAGTTGGCCACAAACCAATGTTATAGAGCGACACATAAAGGTCTGGTAGCCATTGACATCAATCACAATACAGTCTTTAGTCATTTGTACACATAAGCTCGAGCCTCAAGAATTGCACGCTAACCACAATGCATATTCCGAGAGAGTGAAAGGATAGATTGGAAATTACACAATTTATCGCAATGCCTATTTCCAATTAAAAGTGGGTTCATTCTATCCTTCACGACATTACAAACCGACTCTTATGCCTATGGATCCATATCATACTAGTCTAATAATCAACTACATCAAACGTGATGTATTGATATTGTTCCAAACACTGAAAACCTTTATATAAATGATTTCCTTGAAAAGCAAGTTTTACCAAAAATTAGGTCAAACTATTTTAGTTCCAAAATAAGATATTTTCTTATCAAGAGACATTTACAAGTAATATGATACCATCTAAAATGCCCATTTTAAATCCAAGATCAAAATCCCAAATTTCTCATTTTGACCTAAAACCTCCAAACTTAACCAAACACATAAATACTTGAGTTTATAACCTAGAAAGAGTAAATAAGAACATTTATGACAAGTATTATGGTTGTAAAAGGTTGGATTTGAACTCACAAAGCTAGGGTTAGAAAAACCCTAGAAATCTCCCTAAGAGGATGAAGATGGTGATGAAGCTTGGTGAAGGACACGAATCCTTGAAACTCTAGCCTTAAATCTTCAAGCTTGAGGTGCAATAAATGATTTTTTATGAGTAGGTTTAAGGAGTTAAGACCCTCCAAAATGGTCTTGAGAGAGAAGAAGAAGAGAAAATAAGTTTGGGTGAGAAATGAGTGTGAAAGACAAGAAAAAACGGAGGTTTTAATGTAGATCAGGAGCTGGACGCCAGTTGTCCCGCCAGTTATAAGTAGCCCGGACCAGAACAGAGGCTAACGCCACTTGTGGCGTGGGTTAGTTTTTGTAACTGGCGCTGTAACTGGCCCCAGTCAAACAGAGGCTAATGCCACTTAGTGGCGTGGGTAAGTTTTTGGAACTGGCGCCGTAACTGGCCCCAACCAAACAGAGGCTAATGCCACTTAGTGGCGTGGGTTAGCTTTTCGTAACTGGCGCCGTAACTGGCACGAGCCATTTAAGTCAACCCGAAACTCACAAACTTGATTTCCGACGCATAGCTTCGATCGTTTTCATTAACCAACCCATAACACTTTTAAAACACGTCTTTTCTAGGATATTTTTATTCATCAAAAATTTTCGGGTGTTACAATCCTCCCACGCTTGAAATTAATTTCGTCCTCGAAATTTTACAAATTAAGTGGACAAATGAGGATATCTTCTCTTCATGTCCTCTTCCGCTTCCCATGTCATATTTGATCCACGATGATGCTTCCATTGGACTTTAACCATGACAATTTCTTTATGGCGGAGCATTTTTGATTTTCTTTCTAAGATCATTTCCGGCTCCTCCACACAACGACTATTATCAACGCGGATTTTCGAGAGAGGTATTACACTCTCTTCTTCCGCTAGACATTTCCTTAAGTAACATATGTGGAACGTAGGGTGTATGCCGACCATTTCGGGTGGCAATTCCAATTTATACGCTTGTCGTCCCACTCTTTCCAAAATTTTAAATGGTCCTAGGAAACGAGGACTAAGCTTCCCACGCTTCCCAAACCTTGTAATACCCTTCCAAGGGGATACTTTTAGCATGACTCGCTCCCCTACATGGAATTCCATGGGTCTTCTCTTCTTATCGGCGTAACTCTTTTGACGACCTTGAGCCGCCTTTAGCCTCTCACGGATACATTTCACTTTGTCGGTTGTCTCTCTTACAATTTCGGGACCGGTAAATTGTTTCTCACCCGCTTCCAACCAACACACCGGTGTTCTACATTTCCTTCCATATAAGGCTTCAAACGGTGCCATCCCAATACTAGAATGACCCTTACAATCTCGGAGTATCTTACAACATTAATTACCCCACTTCATTATTGTTGCTCGTATATGGATTCCTTCTTAAATATTTTCCAACGATCTCGATTGACCAAAGTGCTCTTCCTCTCTTGCATTAAACCCTCCGATAGTTTCGCAATAGCTCAGCCGGCTATAGCCATACATATTCCCTTCGATTTAGGTTACTCCCTAACATGCCGACTTTACCCGGGTGGTAAGGTAATCCCTCACAATTGGTCCTACAAAAAAAACGAGTACCGCGTTAAGGTTTTGACTTCAACTAGTCAACGTATCTCTAAGATTTACAATTTCTTCCTATGGTCTACCTTAACACTCACACTCAAATTCTCCAATAATCAGCACAACGTAAAACTTATCATCTCTTCCATGATGAAACCATAATCACTAATTAGGTCCGGCTCAACGAAATCATGAAATTAAGATCTAAACTTTCACCGAACCCAACAACTCCAAGAATTTTCAAACTTTCAGAGTAGTACAAATGATTACCATCGTTCATCACTGACCACTAAAATCCATTCTCAACAAGCCCACCACATAATGCCTCCAAACCTTACTTGGAATTCAACCGAAACACTCCAAGTACTCTAGTGATACTTGACCTCAAGAACACCAAGATTGACACCGATACCAACCAGCTCTTTAAGGCACACGATCACATGAATTCTAACCGAATATTGATGAAACATGAGGGTCATCACGTAAATAGCTCGTTATGACCCGAAAATCCCGTATAACTCATAATTTGATCAATCATTATCTTTCTTGATCTATCTACATGAGATAAAATCTTACCAACATAATTTTTCAATAAGGCTAACCAACCTCTCTAGCCCAAACTTTCTCATTTCCAAACAAACACGGACGTGTGACTATCATGATATGTATACAAAATACACTTTGAGCCATTATGGTAATTACTTGAAATTTGAATGCAAATACTACACTGTTAATCCCCAATCATCTATCCGATTAACGTTCTCACGTCCTTGCAACTAACCTGACGCATAGGCAGTAAACTTGCCTCAATACATAAATACCAGGTCTAATTCAGACCTTGAAGGTCGTTGAAAATATAACCCTCCTAGCCTTCAAGCAACCATCAAATTTACGCTTAGCTTCACCTTTGCTTTCAATAGCTGAGAGACATGTTCTAACTGGCTTCGAGCTAACTCACGGTGCTTCTGGATTAATGCTGACATTAAACTCCGCAATATAGAGAACCCTTAATGAACTTTCAACCACACTTCAGTATCCCAATTAAGCTTCTATCTATGTCACTAATCTCGGTTGCTTTAAATTAGACACAACCTATGAGCTTATTGGATTTTATGCAGATGTCCTTGTCAACTTTGTGACCAAGAAAACTAAAATCTTGCATCTACGCTCATATTGAGTTTTCTGCCCTTACAACTTCTCTTCTTCAATGGTCGTGGGACCGACCCTTGTTGTTATGCACTCTTGTTCTTATCTAACAAACAATTGAATCCCCTGCAATTAACCACTATAGCAGCTTCTCTAAGTATGGTCCACATACCATGCCCACCAGGTGCATAACATTATTGTCGTGTTTATCAACCCATGTGGCATTACCGAGAGCCGCAAATTTTAACCCAATTTTGGATGCGCAAATGTTACATCAAGGTATGTAACGTTTATGTTGATTTGAAACAATGAATCTAATGTTCAAAAGCCTCGAACAACTTGTATTTAAACAAAACATGTAGCAGTCGTCTTCGGGATCTTGATTCCCATGGTGTTGTGCGAGGTCATTCACCTAACTGATCCATCCACGTGAAGTGACCACAGTATGCACTTGATGCATATCCAAACTAAGTAAACGTGTGTATTTAAATACCCTTGCCGTACTTGTACCTTTTTCGCATATTCGTAGTGTTTTGCCTGAATTATTGGTATTCCTCTACATGACTTTTCACACACATAGCCAACTGAACATGCATAACTAACACTAATTGAGGTTGAAACTGTCAGCTACATACATATACATAAACCAATTCAAGTTCTGGCAGAAAAGCACTGATGATATCAAAATCAGATTTTCCTTGACGTTTCTACATTTGCACATTGCATGACTTAATCTCAGGCCTAAGCCCATACTCCCCATTCTGCCATACGTTGCACTGGCTTACTTTCAAGCCCCCTTCACTCATTCTTAAAACCGATCTTATCTAAAAGATTAGATCCATTGCAACCACACTTAAGCTTACTACATCGCTGTATATGCTATGCTGATCTTACACCATGTTATGTTGCACCAAACATGTGTTATGCTAGTAGAGATCTACGCAGGATGCATATCTTGATTCACATCTAAAGTTGTAACATCTTCCCCTCACCACATCAACACTTCCTATTTCCATAGGTATGAGGTTCACCGAAAATTGCTTTTCTTTCATTTCCAGAGTACAATTTCTAAGAACATCCCGATCCAACACCGTTCTTCCATTTTCCTTAAGCCGTTTTACTCAAGAGACTAATCTTGGCATTTGTCAACTTGCTAACAGCTTAAGCCTAATCTCCGACCTGAAAAAGGGCAACCGCCCGCAAGATGACTTTTCCACGAAACCCATTAATCTCCAATATTCTTAAGAACATGCTACCATCAATGACCTTTTTCAATGAATCTTAAGCATCAACAAACTCATCAATCCATGCTTAAAACTTTCCAAAACCCAAACGATACAAGATGTTAAGGTAATTAAAACCTTTACAAGAGTTACTTCCTTGCTCAAGCCCATATGCCACAATATCTATAAGCTTTAACACAAGATTACATCTTTTCAAGACTCCAACCATAACCAAAATCTTAACTAATAAGATCGAGTGCTTATAACTTAAACAACTTAAAAGATAGCGAGTAAAGTTTCCACAACATACCTAACTTAAGTCCATAAGTGCTCTTGGTCTAAATTCAACTAAAATCAAAGACCCTCCTTGGTCCTCAGGAAATTCTTTCGGGTGTGACCTGGGTCTCCGCATTCATAGCATGAAATTCCATTAACGGTGCAAACGTGAATTGAGTGACCTCGCTTTCCACACCTACATCACTCTAGAGACTTAGGTGTGTATGCTCCATGACGTTTACTTCAACAAGTGGTAAACCAACCAATATCTTCACTAGACCCGGTCATTTGCTTCTTGGGGTCATTTGTATCCTCTTTAGTTAAGTCCATTTCCTGCTCGTTGCGAGATTCCTTCAAAACCTTCTTCTTGAATAAGACTCATCTTAGTCGAACAAAAGTATAGAATATGAGTAAGACAAAGCTAACATAAATACGTATAACACATTCACCATTCACCGCAACAATAGTAAGTAAGCATACTTACATAACAATATACCCAAAATAACATTAGCTACGTGATATCTTGAATATATCATACCAGTAAGAATTCCCATTACCAAAGTCACATTTCATGATTAGTGCATTTTCGTCGACTCTAAAGCTCTCCTATCTCAATGGTGTCTACCCATATCTCACAAATCCACACTTAAAGTCTCAGCTTAAGTCTGGGCATCTTAAATTCACACCTAGTTCGCTTAAACTAGAGCTCTGATACCAAATTGTAACACCCTAAAATTTAGAGCAAAATTAAACCAAACGAAATGCGGAATAAATATAAAAATCACCCAGTAAGTGGGGAATGAGTATGGGAGTTTACAACACAAAACAGATACTAAAACAACAATCTATTAATCTACATAAACAGGAACATAGATTATGTTCGGGTGTTGCTAATATCTCCAAAATTTCAATTCTAATATCTCCAATAATTAAACTCTAAAGTGCCTTTCTCAAAAAGAGTGCCTTCACCGGCACTTCACTCCGCTCCACTCTAAGGAGCCCCATCAAACCCGATCACCTGCTAAACAACATTTAAAATCAAGTGTTAGGCTTACGCCTAGTAGAACAAACAGTTAAATGGATAAGGCAATAAAATATTTTAAAATAAAGGTGATGTATACTTTATCCCATTTAACTTAACTTGAAAGCTTACTCTTGGTGAGCAAGGATCTTTTAAAACAATCGGGGGAGACTCGATATTACCATTAGTTGTGACGGAACTCCAAGTTGGCCACAAACCAATGTTATAGAGCGGCACATAAAGGTCTGGTAGTCATTGACATCAACCACAATACAGTCTTTAGTCATTTGTACACATAAGCTCGAGCCTCAAGAATTGCACGCTAACCACAATGCATATTTCGAGAGAGTGAAAGGATAGATTGGAAATTACACAATTTATCGCAATGCCTATTTCCAATTAAAAGTGGGTTCATTCTATCCTTCACGACATTACAAACCGACTCTTATGCCTATGGATCCATATCATACTAGTCTAATAATCAACTACATCAAACGTGATGTATTGATAGTGTTCTAAACACTGAAAACCTTTATATAAATGATTTCCTTGAAAAGCAAGTTTTACCAAAAATTAGGTCAAACTATTTTAGTTCCAAAATCATATATTTTCTTATCAAGAGACATTTACAAGTAATATGATACCATCTAAAATGCCCATTTTAAATCCAAGATCAAAATCCCCAAATTTCTCATTTTGACCTAAATCCTCCAAACTTAACCAAACACATAAATACTTGAGTTTATAACCTAGAAAGAGTAAATAAGAACATTTATGACAAGTATTATGGTTGTAAAAGGTTGGATTTGAACTCACAAAGCTACGGTTAGGAAAACCCTAGAAATCTCCCTAAGAGGATGAAGATGGTGATGAAGCTTGGTGAAGGACACGAATCCTTGAAACTCTAGCCTTAAATCTTCAAGCTTGAGGTGCAATAAATGATTTGGAATGAGTAGGTTTAAGGAGTTAAGATCCTCCAAAATGGTCTTGAGAGAGAAGAAGAAGAGAAAATAAGTTTGGGTGAGAAACGAGTGTGAAAGACAAGAAAAAACGGAGGTTTTAATGTAGATCAGGAGTTGGACGCCATATGTCCCGCCAGTTATAAATGGCCCGGACCAGAACAGAGGCTAACGCCACTTGTGGCATGGGTTAGTTTTTGTAACTGGCGCCGTAACTGGCCCCAGCCAAACAGAGGCTAATGCCACTTAGTGGCGTGGGTTAGTTTTTGTAACTGGCGCCGTAACTGGCCCCAGCCAAACAGAGGCTAATGCCACTTAGTGGCGTGGGTTAGCTTTTCGTAACTGGCGCCGTAACTGGCACGAGCCATTTAAGTCAACCCGAAACTCACAAACTTGATTTCCGACGCATAGCTTCGATCTTTTTCATTAACCAACCCATAACACTTTTAAAACATATATTTTCTAGAATATTTTTCTTCATCAAAAATTCCGGGTGTTACAATTCTAGTTTCATGTTTAAGCTAAATTTCTTAGTTCTATTCGTGAACTTGATGGGGGAATGCAGCAGCATGGGAAGTTGTAGTTTGGGGATACTATCAAATGAAGAGATGCTGTGAAAAGTAGATTCGTGCAAGTTCATCTAACAAAAAATAAAGTCTAGCAAACAAAGATGGAGAAGTGACAACGATTTATGCTTCTTTTGCGGTCCACTAACTTACCTAACGGTATATTAATTAACTATATTACATTAGAATACATTTTTATTAACATTTCAACATTTAATACTTGTAAAACTTTTTGTAGCTACTATATGTTGATTCAACCATCAACTCTCGTTTAGATGAACCAAGGAAAAAGCCGGCAATAATAGTTTGGAATATCGGGCTACTGGAAAAAGGGAATCCTTAGAGTTGAAGGACGGAGGAGTAGGCTGTCTACCGTTGAGGAGAACAACCGGAACCACAACAGAAATGGAAAACACTAAGCAAGAGAAAACATATTTTGATGAAGAACCTTGACCAGATAGTTTTGTGCCAAAAGAGGTAAAAAATATTATGGGGCTGTTAACTTAGAGCTTAATGGGCTTAATGTGCTTAATGATCTGTCTAGCTTATTCACACAGCTCATTTGAAGTTCGTTTTATTATATCGTTTTTTTCCAGATTTAAGTTCGTTTTTTATTTCTCTCCAGATTTGAAGTTCGATTTTGATGTTGTTGATTTCATTCCAGATTTCATATGAAGTTTTTTTTTGATGTCTTGTCGATTTCATTCCATAATTCGTTTATTTATTGTATATTGTCATTCATTTATTGTATATTGTCATAATACAACAGGATATCATTAAAGGAATTCAGCAAAAGATCAAGGCACTGATGAAGATGAATGATGAGGCAGAAAACGACATACAAAATGCAGTGCATAGATTTGAAGCATGAAGAGAAGTTGGTTTTTTGAAATCACAAATGGAGAACTTTTTCAAAAGTTGCAACTGGCAGGAAACAAGAACACCAAACACATCAAAAACTAGATTTGTAGGATCACCATCTATGGACATTGTTTTAAGCCAGCAAAAAGTTAATGTAGATCCATTGTCACAAATATGGAATAGCCCGACTTTTGTCAGAGATGTTGTCGAGTCAGCCCGAGTTTTAGAACAAAACTATAAGGCTAGGAAATCATTGGAAGACATAATACCTCCAAATTTCGACCTAGGAATAAGCCCCAGGAATAAGCCTAGTTAAGGATGTGAAACTTGTCACAATGGTACCGTCTGTGGAAACAATTGGGAAATCATTAAAGGATAAGGGAAAGGGAAAGTGTTTTGAAGACATGGATATAAAAGGTGAAAGGGATGAAAGAAAATGTGAAGATCATCAAGAGGTGATTGACAACTTAGCCGCTAGAGTGTCTAGAAGGACAGTGAAATCCGTCACAATGGTACCGCCTGTGGAAACAATTTCAAAATCATTAAAGGATGACGGAAAGGGCAATTGTTTTGAAGACATGGATATAAAGGGTGAAAAGGATGAAAAGAAGTGTGAAGATCATGAAGAGATGATTGAAAGTGTAGCCACTAGAGTGTTTAGAAGGACTGTGAAACTAGGACAACATTTAAAGTCTCCTTATATTGTTAGAGTAGTAAACTTCAACGTGACAGCAGAAGAGAAAAGACTACACGAATAGGCATTGGCTTCATTTGGTTGCAAATAGTAAGTAACACATAAATAGAACTTTAAGTCCATACATAAATGAAGAAGATACTAACTTTAATATGATATGGTTTCTATAATGCAGTGAACCTGTTTATAGGTCATACAATGGGAAAAGCATTATGCGAGGAGGGCTAGAAAGTTTAGCTGTGGAGAGAACGTCTATAACAACGAACATCATAAATGGTTGGGCTTCAATTCTGAATTATGACGAACATTACCGAAGTAGAGATTCGTTGAGGCGTTACTTTTTCACCATGGAAGTTATGTTATTCATTCTACAACTAAACTTCACATTATAAATTGGATGGCAATATAAAATAATAACAATGATACCATTTAAACTATGTAATTTCAACAGGGTGATCCATTGCTTCGTGTTCGTAATCTTGACATGAAGACCTACTATGATATTTTCAAGGAGACATTGTCATCAGCAGAGGATCACCAAACTGATGTTATTAGAATGAAGAATATCGACTTGGTAAAATGTTATATAGCACTTGAACATCAACTTATTTAATTATGTATATTATCTGATATCTAAAAAATAACTTATCAGACATTCTTCCCAATACCAATGGTGGAAACATATATCTTGTCGTCTTAAATCTGAAGAACCTATCTGTCAAAATCATTGACAACAGATTCATGAAGATATATGATAATGAAGAACTTCTAAGAAAATATGGATATGTAATAGATGTGCTGGTACGCATTCACAGAAACATACAAACATATTATACTATACATATTACATTTTGTGAACTTACATGTTTGTATTTGAACTTTATCTGCAGCGATGCATGATGATTCATCATTTGAGTGCCGTTGGTCCTTCAGCAGCACAAGAACTTGAGGCGATAGGACAAGAAAGATTAGAAATGGAATGGCAAACGCATCACAACTACACCGATAGTGGGCTTTTCGTTATGCGCATTATGGAAACATATATGGGAGATATTCGGACATGGAAGACTGGGTTTGTAGAAGAAGGTCAAAGACGAGAATCAATTACAAGATCTCAAGAAAAAGATAAGATGAAGAAGGAAATTGACAAATTTCATACAATTGATGAAGACATCAAAGTACAAATACTACGCCAAGCATCAGATAGTCGGTATGAGCGACTAAGAATTGGAATGTAACTTGACCACAAGGTAGGTTGCTGGATGCATATAATGACATCTAATATTGGTTGATTTTGTGATGGAATGGATTTTAATTCTAGACTATCAAGCTTGGTCTATTTGATCTTAGACTTCAAATTTCATATGTTTTCCAATATACTTTTAGAACCAATGAATCTTTCTTTTTTGTTAATAGATGATGCTTGCATTCCATTGGGTTGATTTTCTTAATATATATTATTAAA
The DNA here is from genome assembly GCA_036898165.1 of Silybum marianum. NCBI lineage: Eukaryota > Viridiplantae > Streptophyta > Magnoliopsida > Asterales > Asteraceae > Silybum > Silybum marianum. The sequence continues at coordinate 21,453,239 of CM072542.1, read as the reverse complement.
ATGAAATACGGCAGATGTGATTGATTCATGAACATAAAGAAAATTTAAATAATTACTACCCAGATTTCTTAAAATATTAAATTTACAAATTTCCATTAATTACAATGAGATCAAAATATAATTAATAAACAAAAATATGACGGGGGAAATTAAAATACATAAATTAAATGGCAAGGAATATGATGACACATATACAATTAATAACACACATTACAAATGACAAACAACCAAAGACTTTCAACGACATAAAAATTGAAAATTGTAATCCATGCTAAATTTGATGAATGATAGACAAAAAAAAGTAAATTTGCTATTACCAATCAACAAATCATCATTTCAAAAACCATCCAATGAAACAAATGAAAACAAAAAAATGTTTCAGATCAAATTCAATCTCAGGACAATTACGAGAGGCATGTTTAGCAAGTTGCTTACAATTCGTACATCGCCTTTTCAACTTTTTAGCGTTTGAAACCGCTTTCTCACGGACCCCAATTAATCGTTTCTCTATCCCACGTCCTTTGTTTCGAATACCCGATGGAGGCAAGATTTCAACATTATCAGGCTGACTAACACCATAAAGTTCTTGAAGGTTCTCATTCTTGCATTTCCGATTAGACAGAGGCGGAAGCTCTAAACAAATGTTTGAATTCCATTCCTCCAACTAATTAACAAACTTCGAAAGAGACTCTTTGTCATTCCTTACTACCTTTATGATGCGTTCAACCAAAGAATATGCACTCCCCATTAACTTCTCTTTCTCTTCATCTACCTCACAGTATCTAACACGTGCTGGTAGCCATTGAACAGGAATAAAATCATGCCGCCATCGCCGAATAACATACTTCTCCGGTATGCAATCTACTTCATCATTTAAAAGAACTTTTAGTGCATGTGTACACAAAAAACCATTCCGGACAAAAAAGTTACAACTACACTCGATCATTCCATCCATCGGATCTTGAAACACCTATAATATACAAATAATAAAATTAATTCTACGAGGAAAATAAAATATCATTTGAATATTCATACAATAACATAAATCATTAAATCCCAAAAAAAGTATAAGAAATGATTACCGTGTATTTCGCTTTCACCTTGGAATATTTGTTTTTGTGGGTAATTGTGAACACCCTTTTACCATCAACTTCACTGACACCCTCCCATCCACATGACCACACAGCTTTGCTCAACTCCTTTTGAACCTCAAAAAATATAGTACGTGTATAAACAATTGAAGCAAACTTTTCAATCTTACTAGGAGAAACCCTACATGGAATAGTAGATTTATTCTTCACCTCTAGCAAATAGTGTTCATTCCTCATAGTCTCTATAGCATTATCAAAGGAATGAAGAAATACCACTAGATCATTGAAAAAGGCAGCATATACATTGAAAAAGGCATTTATACTCTCCGATCTAGACGTCGTTTTCATGAGGCCGGACATTGGTAAATCCTTGTAATATGCAGGAATCCAAGAATCCCTAGTTGAATACATATGCTCAAACCATTTATCTCCACATAATCCATATCTCTCCATCAAGTCATCCATTTCATCTAAAAAACAGTTGGTTCTAGATTGACATTCCAAACCAACTTATTCATATCATCAATGAAAGAGGTATTATGGGCAAGATGTACACTAATATACAAACAAATACCATAGAAATATCAGATATTATAAACACTAAACCAACTTATAAACTAAAAAATTACACGGATCATTTTCATATTTAGAATACCTTGTTTTCCACCTTCTTCATTATATGCTACATGCACAATCGATGTTTGCTATTAGGAAAAACAAGTGGTATGGCTAGCTTCATTGCAGCACATTGATTAGTAATAACAAAGTTCGGTTGACGCCCATGGGGTTTTAAAAATGCTCTCAACACCCATGTGTAATACGAAATTGTCTCACCTCGCATTAAAGCAACCCCAACCACTATAGTTCTTTTGTGATTGTCATTTGCAACAAAAGGAACAAAAACCATTGCATATCTGTGAATCAATTAAACGAATTATAACAAAATGCCATTTAAAACTTATAACCGAAATATAGCATCAAATGAAATAGCATCATCAAACTCTTTGTAATTTAATCGTGTTGTTTCATCGGCCCAAAATATAACCTCCAGTTCCTTCTTGTTGCACTTGTACTCGTAAAAATATTCATCACAAATTTTTTTCCTACTAGCCATAGTGTTAATCAACATTTGAGCTTCCTTATTACCCACAAACGTATTCAGTGAAAATCCTATGCCCCTTCGTCACACCAACCTTGGAGCTACAAGAGTGAAACTGTTGATCATAATTCCTCTAAGTGATTTGAATATGATTCCTTTATGTACTCAGTGAAAATCCCATTATAGACTTAAGTTCATTTCAGTGATAGCATACACTGATTTCCATCAGCGATCGCTGAAATCTCAGGAACCTTAAGTCTATCTCTGAAGACCTGAAGATCAACTACCACACCAGAAGAACATTCAGCGAAAGTCGAAGACCAAGCTAAAGAAAGAGATAATCAACTAGTGATCTGAAGCGGTTCAGTGAAAGCAAGGATTATCTAAATCAGTGTGAATTCTTATGAAGTCTCAGCGACACTTCGAAAGTTCATCCTTGAAGTTTCAAGTTCAGCGATCAAGTGAAGACTTCAAACAAGACTAAAGTTGATGTTATCCTCGATGCACAAAAGTCAAAACGTTATACTATGTCAGAAAAGGACGTACAACTTGTCTCTTTTGTCTCCATCAAATCTGATATGGTACTGTTCATATTCGGCCAAAGCATGGCTGCTTTTTGGACAAAGGACAAGCTTCCTATGAAAGCTTGACACGTGGCAATATACCTTTTGTCTTGTATGATATGCAAACGGGTATAAATAGGATGAAGATATCTTCTTCATCCTCATGCATGCTACTTACTCTCCTTGAACCTCTGCTTCATTTCTTTCTAATTTCTTGTGCATCAAAACTGTGTGTTTCTTAAGTTACAATAGAATAGGTTATTTAACTTGTTCTAATTCCGCTTGTAACTGTAAAAATTTGTTTATTCAATATAAACTTATTTAAAAACGAAAAATTCTATCTGTTTTTATTCAACCCCCCTTCTACAAACTGTTTCTATATCCTTTGAACTCTTGTACACTCCTTTGGGACCAACAAGTGTATCAGAGCAGTGTGCTCTCTATATTTAAAATACTTTCTTTCTAAACTATTTTAAAATATGTTAAATCCTAATACAAACTATAATGAAAATGGATCTTTAGCTAAACCTCCAAGATTTAGCCATGATAATTTCCCATTGTGGAAGGAAAGAATGTCTCTGTTTCTAGAGGGATCAGACCCCAAGATACCTTACTATCTAGAAAATGGACCATTTGTTCCTAAAAAAATTGTAGCTGGTGTTCCTGCCACCACTACTACTCCAGCCATCCCTGAAAGGAGTATCATTAAAACTCCTAATCGATGGACTGAAGAAGATAAGAAGGAAATTGCTATTGACTCTAAAGCAAGGTCCATAATAGCAATGTCCCTCCCTGATGAAGTCTATCATTCAGTAACGAAAATGAGAACTTCTAAATCCATGTGGGATACTCTATGTATTCAATATGAAGGAACATCTGAGGTTCAAATCACTAGCATAAAGGTGAAACTCTCTCTCAACTTCACGAGCATTTTAACTGCTTGTTGATTGATTTAAAAACAGTCAACACACACTATTCCAACGCTGAAATTCTGACAAAATTCATGGAGGCACTACCTGAACAATGGGCAGTGTACACTACATGTCTGAAATTGTCAATGAATCTGGAAACTCTTTCTTTAAGTGCTTTGTATGGAATGCTCTTAAATGAAGAGCAATCCCAAGTTTTGAGGAAAAACCTCATCAATGAACTCAAGGGTGCCAAAAGTACTTCCTTGGCACTCGTGTCTTCAGAGGCAAATCCGTTAAGAAATGCTTCCTCTTCTACTATTACTTCCATCACTGAATTAGGTCAAACCGATTCAGAAGATCAACTCACTGATGCTGACATCTTTGATTTTGATAACTCTCTGGCCCTGTTAACTATTAACTTTAAGAGATTTGCCAATAAGAGCAACTTTAGAAGAACACCTACTCTCGCTGACTTTGATAAATTGAAAACCATGCCCGCTGAGAAAGCCTCAGCCACATGCTACAATTGTCAGCGAAAGGGTCACTTCGCTAGTGAATGTAGATCCAAGAAAGTTGCAGCCCCCACTACCTCGTTGACCACTGATAAGAAAGAGAAGTATTTGGAATTAAAAAACAAATACAAATATCTAAAGAAAAACCAGCCAAAAGGCAAAGGTCTTGTAGCTGAAGAAGTTGACTGGGATGATGAAGATGACTGGGTTAAATCCTCTGATGAGTCAGATACAGATGAAGAAGATCTTGCCTTCTTATGTCTGATGGCAAGGATAGAAGACGCTGAAGAAGTATCATAAACTTCTTCTACTGAGTCCCCTTCTACTCAGAGTGCTAAAGGTATCTGGTATCTCGATAGCGGATGCTCAAGGCACCTGACTGGCAGAAAATCTCTGCTCTCTGACTACAAAGAAGAAGCTGGTCCATCAGTGACCTTTGGTGGAAATGGCAAAGGATACACTAAAGGCTATGGAATTTTGTCCAACGGAGCCACCTCGTTTAGTCGAGTTTCCTATGTTGAAGGAGTAAAGCATAATCTTTTAAGCGTTAGTCAACTATGTGACAAAGATTTCAAAGTTCTATTCCTAAAGAATAGATGTGTTGTCACTAACTGCAATGATAAGCTTGCCTTAACAGGCAAAAGAGTTGAAAATGTATACCTAACCAATATGAATAGTTCTCACTCTGAGAACGTGTGCTTTATCTCTAAAGCATCCTCTGATGTAAATTGGTTTTGGCATAAAAGACTCTCTCATCTCAACTTTAAGACAATTAATGAACTATCTCAAAAGGGACTCGTCAGAGATCTTCCAAATCATAGCTTTGCAAAGGAATCTCTTTGCTCAGCATGTGAAAAGGGAAAGCTGACAAAAGCATCTTTCAGATCTAAACAAGTCTCCTCTGTAACATCTCCTCTTCAACTACTCCATATGGATCTCTTTGGACCTGTCATGTCCAATCTATATCTGGAAAGAAATACACTCTTGTGATTGTTGATGAATATTCCAGATACACATGGGTATTCTTTTTTCGATCCAAAGGTGATACCCCTGAGATGATAATCTCATTTATCAAAAGGATGGAAGTTCTGAACAATCTGACTGTTCGTTCCATGAGAAGTGATCATGGTACTCAATTCAAGAACAGTACCCTGATAAATTTCTTTGATGAAAAAGGTATCTCTCACAACTTCTCTTCAGTGAGAACTTCTCAGCAAAACGACGTTGCTGAAAGAAGAAATCGAACTATCATTGAAGTAGCTCGCTCAATGCTCAGCGAATCACGCCTTCCAACTCAATTCTGGGCTGAAGCAGTCAATACAACATGCTTTACTCATAATCGATCTCTGATTGTGAAACGATTCAAGAAAACCCCGTATGAATTATTTCAGGGAAGAAAACCTACTCTGAAATATCTTCACATCTTTGGATGCAATTGCTACATTCTGAATGACAGAGATCATTTGGGAAAGTTCGATCCAAAAGCTGATGAAGGAATTTTTCTTGGATACTCTTCAGTATCTAAATCCTTCAGAATCTTCAACAAGAGAAGATAACATGTTGAAGAATCTATGCATGTCAACTTTGATGAATCACGTCCAATCAACTCTGCTCCTATCTCTGAAGAAGATGAGCAGCTAAATGAATGGATGAAATCACATTATGGGGAACCTGAAACTTATTTCAGCAGTCAACCAAATGCTGAAAAGAATGATGGTGGTGTCCCTGATTTTCCTATTCCACACGCTGATTCATCTTCAGGAATCAATGTCACTCCTCTTAATCAGATTCATCCATCTAATACCTCTCAAGGAAACTCTTCAGTGAACAACCAAGCTTCATCTAAATCCCCGTATTTGATCATAAACGATAAAGTCCCTTTTGCTGAACCATCAACAAGTATCCCTGAAAGAGAAGAAGTTGCTGAATCGATTATTGATCAATCTCCTCAACCTCCTGCTCAGATATGGACTGCAAGTCATCCAATAAATCAGATTATTGGTGATCCTAATGCAGGTATCAAAACTCGTAGAGGTTCAGGTAATATCTGTCTTTATGTAAATTTCATTTCCCTCTCTGAACCTAAAAAGATCGATCAAGCTATCTCTGATCCTAGCTGGGTCTCTGCCATGCAAGAAGAACTCTCTGAATTTCAAAGAAACAATGTTTGGAACCTTGTCCCTCGTCCATCTGGAAAAACAGTGATAGGAACCAAATGGGTCTTTAGAAATAAGCTAGATGAAAATGGCACTGTAATTCGCAATAAGGCTAGACTTGTTGCTCAGGGTTACAGACAAGAGGAAGGAATTGACTATGACGAGACCTTTGCTCCTGTAGCTAGACTAGAAGCCATAACACTTTTCTTAGCTTATGTTGCCCATAAAGACTTCAAAGTTTTTCAAATGGATGTTAAAAGTGCTTTATTAAATGGAAAACTCAGCGAGGAAGTTTATGTTGAACAACCTCCTGGTTTCGCTAACCTTAGTCATCCTATTCATGTTTTCAAACTTAAAAAGGCTCTCTATGGGTTAAAACAGGCTCCTAGAGCTTCGTATGATACCCTCTCTAAATTTCTTCTTAAAGAAAAATTTACTCGTGGAAAAATTGATCAAACTCTGTTTTTAAGAAAACATAAAGGTCATACCATTCTTGTCCAAATTTATGTCGATGATATTATATTTGGTTCCCCAAGACTCAAACTCTATACTCGTTTCGCAAATCGAATGAAAAAAGAATATCAGATGAGTATGATGGGTGAACTAACATATTTTCTAGGTTTGCAGCTTAAGCAATCTGACAAAGGTATCTTTATTTGCCAAAGTAAATATGTTAAGGACATGCTGAACAAATTTAATATGAATCAATGCTCAGTGATGAAGACTCCCATGGCACCTCCTCTAACGTTGAACAAGGACTCTAATGGAAAACCTGTCAATGTCACTGCCTATCGTGGGATGATCGGATCTCTGCTATATCTTACAGCGAGCCGACCCGATATCATGTACTCTACCTGTCTCTGTGCTAGATATCAAGCTGAACCCAAGGAATCTCACCTCATCGCTGTAAAGCGAATCTTCAGGTACCTGAAAGGAACTCCTAATCTGGGTCTTTGGTATCCCAAAGGCTCAGGGTTTGATTTAATCGGATACTGTGATAGTGATTTTGCAGGTTGCAAAATTGACAGAAAGAGCACCACTGGTGGATGTCAGCTATTAGGTGGTAAGTTGGTTAGTTGGACTAGTAAAAAGCAAAAATCTGTGTCCACCTCCACCGCTGAAGCTGAATACGTTGCCGCTGGTAGCTGTTGTGCTCAAATCCTTTGGATGAGAAATCAACTCAGGGATTATGATCTAAATCTTTCTAAGATCCCAATATATTTTGATAGTACAAGTGCTATTGCGATTGCAAACAATCCGGTTCTTCACTCTAAGACCAAACACATTGAAATTCGATATTACTTTATCAGAGATCATGTGATGAAAGGTGAAGTCGAACTTCATTTCGTACCAACTGATTATCAGCTCGCTGATTTATTCACAAAGCCTCTTGATGAGACTAGCTTTAATCTACTCATTAGTGAGCTTGGTATGTTAAATGCTGAATAACTTCTCCCTTCCCTGTGATTCAGTGATACTTGACATTTTTCAGGTATGACTTCTCATCTCCACTCTCTGAATGCTTCTTTTCAGAGAGTATGTTTTTAAAAACAAAAACCCATCAGGAACAATCGTTTATTGTCCATTGATGAGGATTTAAGGATAATGATTAACATTTATTTATTTAAATGATAATCATATGCTTTTTCAAATAAGAAAAGGACACGTCAGACCTTTATCTGACACACGACAGACCACGACGTTTCCTTTCCACTCCTATCTAGGGACGTGCGCTGGTCATCATTTCTTTTTCTAAAAGCTAAAACCGTTGTTTAGTTATCCGTTTTCTCTCTCCTCTTGCTATTTAAGCAAAATTCCTATTCATTTCATTCTTTACGTGTTCAAATTATTCAAAAGCAAGAACTTTCTCTCGACCTTCAAGCACCCTTCAAGAATACCAAGACCACGCAGTTGTGCGATTTTCTTACAACTAATTACTTTCAAGGTTTGATCTAACCCTCTCCTATGTGTTAAACACAATGTCGAAACCTTCTCATCTCTTCTTATAATTCTGCTTAACTAACTTTACCCTTTTAACAAATGAGTTAAAAAGATTCAAAGTTTTTTCTTACCAAAACCTGTTCTGGGTTCAAACTTAGAACAGAAGACCAAACTATTGGTATTTTCTTAATCACCAAGTTTTTTTTAAAAAGGGAAAACCAAACAAGTCTATTTTGTGTTAAAAACACAAGTATTTTGGTCTTTGTTCATCAAAATACTTGTTTTTCTTCTACACATTTTGGTAATTCTTCTACCAAAACCTGCTCTGGTTTATTACTCTTGTATTAAACCATGATTTTCCTCTTTGGTGTCCCAATCTTTGAAACAGAAATGGCATCATCAAGCACCAACATGATCGAGAAGGCACCTGCAAGCAATTTCAGCATGGAACAAGCTACCTTCAAGGCCTGCAACTACCTAGCACTGGTCGACATTCCAGCTGACAAGGCCTACTTCAATGATGGAGCTACCTTCATCAATGTATGCCCTCTGATGTACGCCTTCTTACACAACCCTGTAGGAATCACTGCACACCTACAGGCTCTCTGGTACTCTGCTCAGTGTACCACTATCACTACTGACAAAGGTAAGAAGCTCCCTGCAATTGGCTTCTCTATCCCCTCTCTGAGATACTTCTCCTTCACTGTCGGCTTCCTTAGGCATGCTCTCCGCCTCCCCTCCAAGCTAAAGACTGAATCTTGGGCCCCTGAGCCCACAGTTGAGCAAATTGGTTACATCTGGGAAAACCATGAGCACAAGACGGTGGGTTCTAAGATGGAAAAGAAGAGGCTCCCTGCTCGCTGGCAATACCTCTTCACTCAGGTCATTCAATGCCTGAGCTCCAAAACTGGTTCTCATGACCAGGCAAGCAAGCATTTCCAGGACATCGTATTTGCTCTCTGTACAAGGTACAAACTGAACTACGCTGAATACATCTTCAGCGACATGTACAATAGGGTCAATGCAGCGAAGAGAAATCAATTCATTCCCTATCCAAGATTTTTCTCTACTATCTTGGAGCTCGCTTTCAAGGCTGAGTACCCTGCTGTTGGCAACCAAAGCGTCTCTTTGGTGGGCAAGAAATCTCTGGAGTTAGAGATTCGTCCAGATGACGCTCCCTACACTGCCTACATGCTACGACTGATCGCAACCGCTGTTTCTGTGCCTACCTCACTGCCAAACCCATCAGGGAGTGCCCCCGGCACAACCATCCCCTCCAAGCGAAAGGAACCAAGTGATGGTTACAGAAAGACCATCGCCCAAAAACCATCTTCAAAGAAAGCCAAGAAGACAGTCTCTCAAAAGACTGGCCTCTCTGCTTCTGGCGTACTACAAACGTTTCTACCAACCTCTGCTACGACAACGACATCTGAGTCCATTGTCGCTTCTTCAGCACTACCCCCACTTTCAGCGACTACGGTCACTGAAAGTGCTAGAGTCAGCTCCACTGAAGCTGCACCAGGTAATACTATCGCTGCCTTCTCTTCTTCTACCCCATCTTCTTTGGTCCTCACATCAATACGTGATTCAGAGATAGTTGCCCCTATCTCTGATGATATTGAAATGCACGCTATTCAAACTTCAACGTTGTTTCGACAATCTGAACTTTGGAAAGCCAGTCACATAGGGCCTCAACATACCTCTTACAGGCATGCTCAGACACAGGTAAATGATCCTCAGGACATTGCCGTTGCACTTGCTGCACCCAAGAGTAATCCTCACGATACTCTTAGGTCACATAACATGTCTTTGGATCATCCTTCCTCTAACCCAACGCTCTTCCTTGCTGCTCTGTCTATGTTGTCATCAGGTATGGCTCCATAGGCTTCAGCAACCACTATCTCCAATCATCTTGCTTCTCCAAAAAGCAAAGGAAAGGGTGCCCAGCACCCAATGTCCCATGAAGAAGCTCGAAGGGTCAAGCAGAAGAAGATCGCTGCCAAGCTTCCTCATTTTCAGCGGAGATTCCAAAAATCAGTCTTCCACACCCTACCTTCCCTGCCATTGACTTTCTTGTCAATGAGTGTGCTCAAACCAAGGCTAGGGTGGATAATCTTCAGCAGTCTGCTGAATATATCTTTAAGACGGTCGCTGGAACACCTGGAATGAAGAGCACGCTGAAAAATATGCTCATCGACATCCAGGGACTTAAGGCTGATACCTGGGGAAACTCTAAGGCAATCGATGCGCTTGCCTCTGCTCTCAAAGCCCAAGGCCTCGTGCTTGAGTCTATTCAAAAGACTCAAGCTGCTATTATGGACAAGCTTACCAGCATCTCTGGTGCTGGCCCCTCCTCCACCGCTGACGACAGGCAGATCCTGGCCAATGTTCTAACAAATCAGTTCCTGCACTCGGACTCGCTCAACAACATTGGTTCAAATGTCAAGACTATTGCTGTGCACGTCCTCCCCGCTGACAACATCGAGGGGGAGAGATGTGCAAAGGAGATCACTGATGAGATAATCGGTCAGGCCAATGAGCATATATGCCAGGCACACCGATATCTCATTACATCCATCAGCAAGAACCCTCAGTCGTCGCTGCTGATGATGAAGACGATGAGGAAGAAGAAGAAGATGATGATGATGATGAAGAAGATGAACCAATTCCCATCTACAAGGGGATTGATGATGATGACGATGATGACTTCCCTCCAGGTGCCCTTGAGCATTTCAAGAAAATTCGACCAGACAACTTCATGCCTGAGATCAACTACTCAGAACCTTTGGGGGACGGACACACAAATTCTCAGGAGCCGTCCAGCCAATCAGGCAAAGAAAAGCAAGTGGTGGGTCTTGATGCCACCATTCCTATCTCTGGGGGGGGAGACCACTGTAGAGGTAACCCTTCTACTTGTTACTTATATCTCTCCAACTTCTGAACCCCCTACATATCCATCCTTCCCTCCTCCAAATTTTGGCACTGATAAAACTCTCTCACCTTCTCCCGTTCTCAGTGAGTCTAGTCCCCCAAAGGACTCTAATTCATGGAAGGAACCTTCATCTGAAGATCAGTTTGTATATATAACTGACTCTGACTCTAAAGATGAAGAAGGACTTATTCCAAGACGGCGCGCACAGAGACCTCCAATAAGCGAGCCTGAGGAAGAGGAAAGGCGAATAAATTTTTTAAAGGAGCTTGATGCAAAAAGAATAAAGAAACCCTTCACTGAACCTGAAAATCCCGTACCCATCAGCATGGTGGATGAATTTTACTTTCTTTCAAAAGAAGAGAGAGCTCAAGCTCTGGAAGTACGAAGACTCTAGGATGAGAAGATGAAGCAGACTTAAAACGATCTTGAAACTGCAAGGAAGATTCTCAGGGAAGACTCTGCCAGAGAAGAAGCAAAAAGAAAGTTGAATGAGAAAAGTAAACAACTTGCTGAAGCTCTGGTGCAGAAGGAACTAGTCAGGGAGAACATCGACGTAGATCCAATTTTTTCTCGAGAGAAGATTATTAGTGCCATCTTTGAAGAAGAAACCCGTCACAGAGAAGAAGAACTGCGTTGGTGCTCTGAAAGATTTAACTATCGAAGGTCTGACTCCAAAATCGTTCGTGCGACTATTGAAGGACGATATTCCAAAAGATATGGTCTTAAGGTTTACGTACGAAGGTTCAGACAAACGAGAAGTGAAAAAGAAGAAGCAAAGTTCTTAAAGTTCTTTGGATACTCTGAGTGGCTAGAAATCAGAGATGCCATTCAGGGTTCCAAATCAAAATTCAAAGACGTGGTGGAACAAGCACTGGATCAACTCTTGCAGAGAATGTCTCAACTAGTTCAAATCCCTCCTCTCCCTGAAACTTCAAAAAGAAGAAAGTCTGCAGGTGGTTCCTCCTCAAAGAATGAGCATGAAACTAAGTTTAACTATGAAAGCATTCTTGGCAACTTGGAAATCCCTGATGTCTCAATGCCGAACTCTTCGCTCCCTCAAGATCGACGCTATGAAGAGAGTGAAATCATCACACTCCCTGAACCAGGTATGGTTTATTTGGATAATGAAGGGATCTTAGGAATTTTCAGAAACTCAGAAGTAAGCAAGGCTCCTTCAGCTTTCATCAAGATCATGCATCACTACTGTTGGTCAGACTCCCCTTTGATGAATAGGCAGAAGATGATCTATGAAAAGGAATTGCAAAGAAGACATGAGCGTATCTCTGATTAGCTTTTCTATTTCCTTTGTTATAATGCTTCAGCGTAATGTACTTTTACTTTATAATTGTAATTTCATTTTACCCTGTAATTCTTCAAATTATTGATACTGAAATTCAAATGAAGTACTCTACTCCACTTGTGTGCTGAAAAGATCCCTCAAAATAGTAAATGGGACAACGAACTTAAGAGTTCTATTCTTTCTTACAAAATTTAACTCACTGATTGTTTTCACTCTGAAAAGTAAATCAGTGAATGTACTTAAAGATCTCACATATTTGTTCAATAATTCAATAATTCATATCCTTATAAATGAAACTCAATAATTCAAATAGAATAGCTGAAAAAGATCTCACATATTTGTTCTTAAAACATTTACTTAGAAACTTCTAAGTCCCTACAAATATCTTCAAGTAATTCTCTTTTATTGCTTAATCATAATAAAATAGGGGGAGATTGTTGATCATAACTCCTCTCAGTGATTTGAATATGATTTCTTTATGTACTCAGTAAAAATCCCATTATAGACTGAAGTTCATTTCAGCGATAGCATACGCTGATTGCCATCAGCGATCGCTGAAATCTCAGGAACCTTAAGTCTATCTCTGAAGACTTGAAGATCAACTATCACACCAGAAGAACATTCAGCGAAAGTCGAAGACCAAGCTGAAGAAAGAGATAATCAGCTAGTGATCTGAAGCGTTTCAGTGAAAGCAAGGATTATCTAAATGTGTGTGAATTCTTATGAAGTCTCAGCGACACTTCGAAAGTTCATCCTTGAAGTTTCAAGTTCAGCGATCAAGTGAAGACTTCAAACAAGACTAAAGTTGATTTTATCCTCGATCCACAAAAGTCAAAACCTTATACTATGTCAGAAAAGGACATACGGCTTGTCTCTTATGTCTCCATAAAATCTGATATGGTACTGTTCATATTCGGCCAAAGCATGGCTGCTTTTTGGACAAAGAACAAGCTTCCTATTTAAGCTTAACACGTGGTGATATACCTTTTGTCTTGCATGATATGCAAACGGGTATATGTTGGTCCATAAAGGGTCTATAAGAGTTCAATAATAAGTAAACAGTTTGTAGAAGGAGGGGGGGGGGGAGGGGTTGAATACAAACACACACATTTTGGTTTTTAAATTAGTTTATATATCATAAACAAATTTATAGTTACAAGCGGAATAAGAACAAGTTTAAAACCTATTCTATTGAAATAAGAAACACTAAGTTTGATGCACAAGAGGAAGGAAGAAAGAATAAAAAGGGTTTAGGTTAGAAGGAAGCATGCAATAAGATAATAAGATGAAGAAGATATCTTCATCTTATTTATACCCGTTTGCATTTAATGCGAGACAAAAGGTATATGCCACGTGTCAAGCTTGGATAGGAAGCTTGTCCTTGCTAATAAGACAGCCATGCTTTTGGCCGAATATGAACAGTACCATATCAGATATGATGACGACATAAGAGACAATTCGTACGTCCTTTTCTGACAAGGTATAAGGTTTGACTTTTGTGCATCGAGGATAAGATCAATCTTTAATCTTGTAAAGGAAGCTTCATTTGATCGCTGATTCTGAATCTTCAAGGATGAACTTCAGTATCGCTGAGGCTTCACAAGACTTCACACTTTGGTTAGATAATCGCTGCTATCGCTGAAACGCTTCAGTTCACTTAGTTGATTATCTCTTTCTTCAGCTAGGGTCTTCGAATTTCGCTGAATGGTCTTCTGGTGTGATAGCTGATCTTCAGGTCTTCAGAGATAAGCTTGTTATTCCTTGAGCTTCAGCGATCGCTGATGGTAATCAGCGTATGCTATCGCTGAATATGAACAGAAGCTTACACAATGGAATTTCACTAAGTATATAAAAGGAATCATATTGAAATCATCGAGAGGAGTTATGATCAACAATCTCCCCCTATTTGATTATGATTAAGAAACATAGGAAAATTATTTTAAGAGACTAGTAAGGACTTAAGAAAAATTTGAGGTAAATTTTCTAAGCACTAATCTATACAATCTTTTTCAGCTTAGTCTACTATCTGAATTGAGTTTTATTTATAAGGATATGAAAGCACAAATTTTACAAGTAAATAAGCATATAGTGCATTCATCAGAGGGGTATCTGACTAATGAGAGATGTTCTCGTTTCTTCTTTGTAGTTCATTCTCATAAAGCGTTTTCTGTCGATTCATCAGAGGGGTATCTGTCCAGCAGCGCCATAGCATGATCTTTATGAGAGAGGATGGGGCCTTGCGAATTTCTTGGTTTCTGAAGAGTCCTAAGAACCCTTCATTATCCAAGAATACCATACCAGGTTCATGTAGTGAGATGATTTCATCTTCTTCGTATCTTCGATCTTGAGGAAGAGAGGTACGTAGCATTGAAATATAAGGGATTTCAAGATGACCAAGAATGCTATGATAATCAAATTTGGTTTCATGCTCATTTTTAGAGCTTGAACCACCTTCAGCAGTTGATCTTTTCTTCTTTGATGACTCAGGGAGAGGGGGAACTTGCACGTGTTGTGAAATCCTTTGCAGCAACTGATCCAGTACTCTTTCCACCACATCCTTGAATTTGGATTTCGAACCCTGAATGGCGTCTCTGATTTCTAACCATTCAGTGTATCCATAAATCCTTAAGAACTCGGCTTCTTCTCTCTCAGTTCTGTTTGTCCTTGTCATTCTTACATATACCTTTGGACCACCTCTGTTGGAGTGTCACCCTTGAATAGTTGCATGAATGATTTTGGCTTCAGATCTTTGAAATTTCAGTCTATCAGTGCACCAGTCAAGCTCTTTGTCTTTCTGAATTGTGGCTTTAGCAGATAGTGCACTAAGAATATTTTGTTGAGCGAGGATCGGATCTACGTTCCGGTTTTCCTGTGCAAGTTCTTTTTGTGCAAGAGCTTCAGCGACCCTTTCACTCTTTTTCAATTGTTCCTTGGCCGCCTTGTCTTTAGCAGAGTCTTCCCTGAGTAATTTCCTTGCTAAAGCAAGATCATTCTCAGTTTGCTTTGTCTTCTCATCCCTGATACGTTGTGCTTCCAATGCTTGTTCTCTCTCTTCGTTAGACAGAAAGTAGAATTCATCTACCATCCTTATTGGTACAGCGTCTATGGGTTCAGCTTGAGGCACCCTTATTCTTCTTGCTTCGAATTCCCTAAGGAATTTTATTCGCCTTTCTTCTTCTTCAGGCTCGCTTATGATCGGCTTTTGAACGCGACGCCTGGGAATAAGACCCTCTTCTTCTTTAGAGTCAGTTTCTATTATGTACATAAACTGCTCTTCGGAAGAAGGTTCCTTCCATGAAGTGGAGTCCTTTGGGGGACGGGGATCACTGAGGGAAGGAGAGGAGGAAAAAGATTTATCAGAGAGAGTTTTTGTAGGTGAATGAGGTGTGGGGGTTTCAGAGAAAGGTGTAATATAAGGGATAAGAGGAAGAGATACCTCAATAGTGGTCTCCCCCTCAGATAATGGGATAGTGGCATCCAGATTTACCACTTCTTTTCCTTTGCCCGAGGGACCGGCTTATCCCTGAGAGGGATGTTGTCCGTCCCCCAAAGGCTCGTGATGAGCGACTCCAGGCCTAGACATTCTAAAGTGCTCCAAGGCACTTCCAATGTCATTGTCGTCTTCATCATCATCCATTCCCTCATAATGAAGGGTGGGATCTTCTTTTTCTTCTTCTTCATCATCTTCCTCAACATCATCATCATCTTCTTCAGCCGCCAACCCTTCAGGGAGGGAAGATCCCATTCGCTGGATGTACGGAGATATCTTTTCACCAGGGAACGTCTGGTTGTGCTCCGCAATAAGTTCATCTGCAAACTCTTTGGCACATCTCTCCCCCTTGATGTTATCAGGAGGTAGACAGTGCACCATCAGAGTGCGAACATTGGACTGAATATCCTTGAGCTTCGTATCATTCTCCTGAAGCGTCGTTCGATCAGCAGCAGTGAAGGAGGAACTAGCCTCAGAGAGCTTGGTGAGCATCTGCATCATATCGGATTTAGTTATTTGAATAGACTCAAGGACGTTTGCCTGAGCAGCAACCTTCTGCTCTAAGTTGGACAAGTTCTGGCCAAGGACCTGGTTGTCTTCCTTCAGAGAGAAAACGTCAGAGTTAAGGTTGTTGACGTTGGTCTTGATCGTTGGAGTCCCAACGATGCGTCGGAAGATGAGTTCAGCTGACGTCTAAATATTGTCAACCCTAGCCCTTGTGAGAGCACATTCTCTGACCAGATAGTCAATAGCAGGAAATGTAGGACTAGGAAGGACAATAGGAGGGAGTTCAGCGACGGGAGTGGGAAGTATGGGAGCTGCCATCTCTGTCTTGACATCTCGGAGCATTGCAGCACTGGGATGGCCCTGAGGAGACTTCCCCGTCTCCTTGCTGAGAGGTTGAGCGCTGGTGGTGGTGGTTGTCGTGGTCGCTGAAGAGAAGAGATGAGCATCACCTGATGATGACATAGATAAAGATGCCAAAAATGCATCTGGATTAGATGATGGACGAAAAAATGTATTTTTCTCCTTGAGAATATCATGAGGATTACTCTCAGGGACTACGTTTGCAGAGGTAGTGTCTTGAGGATCACTAACCAGTGTCTTAGATTATCTGAGAGAGACATTCTGAGGTCCTTTTAAGTTGGCCTTCCAAAACTCAGATTGCCTAAACAATATTGAGGTTTGGATTGCGTGCATTTCAGCATTATCAGGGATAGGGACAACTGTCGCTGAGTCATGTGCTGAGGTGAGGACCAAAGAAGAGGAGATAGTCCCTCGTGTGTCAGAAAAAGGTCTGACGTGTCCTTTTCTTGTTTTTAAAAGATTATAATGATAATTATCCATAAGGAAAGTATCATTATTAATTTAAAATCTTCATCAATGACAATAAAGGATTGTCAGTGAGGAGTTTTATTTTCAGAGATTCATTCTTTGATGAGAAAAGATATCAAAGAGTGATAAAGATTAGAAGATAATACCTGAGGAGAAGGCCCAGATATCGCTGAATCAGAGTTCAGCGAATAGAAAGTTTGAAGGCTTAATTTGTATCACTTGTTGTAAGTCACTAAATAAGAATTTATTCAGCGTTCAACATACCAAGTTCGCTGATGAGTAGATTGAATCTAGTTTCATCAAGAGGCTTGGTGAAAAGATTAGCGAGCTGATATTCAGTGGGTACAAAATGAAGCTCAACTTCACCATTCATCACATGATCTCTGATAAAGTGATATCGGATCTCAATGTGCTTGGTTTTGGTGTGAAGTACAGGATTGTTGGCAATGGCAATAGCACTAGTACTATCACAATAAATAGGAATTTTAGAGAGTTTGAGATCGTAGTTTCTGAGTTGATTTGTCATCCAAAGGATTTGAGCACAACTACTACCAGCGGCTACATATTCAGCTTCAGCGGTGGAGGTGGACACTGAGTTTTGCTTTTTGCTTGTCCAACTAATTAACTTTCCACCTAGTAGTTGACACCCACCAGTGGTGCTCTTTCTATCTATCTTACAACCTGCAAAGTCACTGTCAGAATAACAAATAAGATCAAATTCTGAGCCTTTGGGATACCAAAGACCTAGATTTGGAGTTCCTTTTAGGTAACTGAAGATTCGCTTTACAGCGATTAGATGGGATTCCTTCGGTTCAGCTTGATACCGAGCGCAGAGACATGTAGAATACATGATGTCAGATCTACTCGCTGTAAGATACAACAGAGATCCAACCATCCCTCGATAGGCAGTGACATTGACTGATTTCCCATTGGGATCCTTGTTTAAAGTCAGAGGAGGTGCCATAGGGGTCTTCATCACTGAGCATTGATTCATGTCGAATTTATTCAGCATGTCTTTAACATATTTGCTTTGACAAATAAAGATTCCTTTGTCAGATTGCTTTATCTGCAAACCTAGAAAATACGTTAGTTCATCCATCATACTCATTTTATATTGCTTTTGCATTCTTGCAGCGAAACGAGTACACAATTTGGGTCTTGTGGAACCAAAGATAATGTCATCAACATATATCTGGACGAGTATAGTATGACCTTTATATTTTCTTAAAAACAGGGTTTGGTCAATTTTTCCACGAACAAATTTTTCTTTAAGAAGAAATTTAGAAAGGTTATCATACCAAGCTCTAGGAGCTTGTTTTAACCCGTAAAGAGATTTTTCATGTTTGAAAACATAACCAGGATGGTTAGGGTCTGAGAAGCCAGGGGGTTGTTCAACATAAACTTCCTCGCTGAGTTTTCCATTTAGAAAAGCACTTTGAAGTCTTTATGGGCAGCATAGCTAAAAAGAGTCTTATGGCTTCTAAACGAGCTACAGGTGCAAAGTCTAGCCTTATTGCGAATTATAGTCCCGTTTTCATCTGGCTTATTTCTGAAAACCCATTTGGTTCCTATGACAGTTTTATTAGAGGGTCTAGGAACAAAATTCCAAACTTTATTTCTATGAAATTCAGTTAGTTCTTCTTGCATAGCTGAAACCCAGCTAGGATCAGAGATAGCTTGATCTATCTTCTTAGGTTCAGAGAGAGAAATGAAATTAACATAAAGACAGATATTACCTGTACCTCTACGTGTCTTGATACCTGCATTGGGATCACCAATAATTTGATTTATTGGATGATTTGTAGTCCATCGCTGAGATGGAGGTTGGGGAGAGAGATCAATTCAGGGGATTGATTTTCAGACGTAGTTTGGTTGTTCACAGAGGAATTTCCAAGAGAGGAATCAGCAATAGGAATCTGATTTAAGGAAGTAACATTCATCCCTGAAGATGGATGATTGTCACTTGAAGGATTTACAGGGATTTCTTCATCACATGCTTCAGAAGGAGGTTGATTGCTGAAATACGTTTCAGGTTCCCCATAATGGGATCTCATCCAAGCATTCAATTCTTCATCATCATCAAGAATATGAGAAGTATGAATGGGACGAGATTCATCAAACTTAACATGCATGGATTCTTCAACATGTTGTCTTCTTTTGTTGAAGACTCTGAATGACTTGGATACAGAGGAGTATCCAAGAAATATACCATCGTCAGGCTTTGGATCAAACTTACCCAAATGATCTCTGTCATTCAGAATGTAACATCTACATCCAAAAATATGGAAATATTTCAGAGTAGGTCTTCTCCCATGAAATAATTCATAGGGGGTCTTCTTAAATCGCTTAACTATCAGGGATTGATTTTCAGTGAAGCACGCTGTGTTGACTGCTTCAGCCCATAACTGAGTTGGTAGATGCAATTCTCTGAGCATTGAGCGAGCCGCTTCAACTATAGTTCGATTTCTTCTTTCAGCAACACCGTTTTGCTGAGGAGTTCTCACTGAGGAAAAGTTGTGAGAGATGCCTTTTTCTTCAAAGAAGTTCACCAGAGTGCTGTTTTTTAATTCAGTACCATGATCACTTCTTATGGAACGAACAATTAGATTGTTTAGAACTTCCATCATTTTGATAAAAGAAATTATCATTTCAGGGGTATCACTTTTGGATCTAAGGAAGAACACCCATGTGTATCTGGAGTATTCATCAACAATCACCAAAGTATATTTCTTTCTAGAAATAGATTGGACATTAACAGGTCCAAATAGATCCATATGGAGTAGCTAAGAAAGGTCTTCCTAGGATGATGGGAGTGTCTTTATCAACCTCACAGTCTAGGATACTATAGTCGGCTCGGAAAATAAATTTCTCAACTTGGACCAAAACATCCTCAATCTTCCCTTTAGGATAGGCTATGGATTTATCTGTAACTCAAGTGTGACAGTGGTAGGTCTAGCCTCACTGTTAGGACTCTATTTTAAATGTGACAAAATAAGGAAAGATAATTATGTTGGTCCCTAAAGGGTCTACAAGAGTTCAATAATAAGTAAACAGTTTGTAGAAGAGGGGGAGTTGAATACAAACACACAAATTTTGCTTTTTAAATTAGTTTATATATCATAAACAAATTTACAGTTACAAGTGGAATAAGAACAAGTTTAAAACCTATTCTATTGTAACTAAGAAACACTAAGTTTGATGCACAAGAGGAAGGAAGAAAGAATAAAGAGGGTTTAGGTTAGAAGGAAGCATGCAATAAGATGAAGAAGATATCTTCATCTTATTTATACCCGTTTGCATTTAATGCAAGACAAAAGATATATGCCTCCTGTCAAGCTTCGATAGGAAGCTTGTCTTTGCTAATAAGACAGCCATGCTTTTGGCCGAATATGAACAGTACCATATCAGATATGATGGCGACATAAGAGACAATTCGTACGTCCTTTTCTGACAAGGTATAAGGTTTGACTTTTGTGCATCAGGATAAGATCAATCTTTAATCTTGTAAAGGAAGCTTCATTTGATCGCTGATTCTGAATCTTCAAGGATGAACTTCAGTATCGCTGAGGCTTCACAAGACTTCACACTTTGATTAGATAATCGCTGCTAACGCTGAACCGCTTCAGTTCACTTAGCCAATTATCTCTTTCTTAAGATAGGGTCTTCGACTTTCGCTGAATGGACTTCCGGTGTGATAGCTGATCTTCAGGTCTTCAGAGATAAGCTTGTTGTTCCTTGATCTTCAGCGATCGCTGATGGTAATCAGCGTATGCTATCGCTGAATATGAACCGAAGCTTATACAATGGAATTTCACTAAGTATATAAAAGGAATCATATTCAAATCATCGAGAGGAGTTATGATCAACAGTATAAATAGGATGAAGATATCTTCTTCATCCTCATGCATGCTACTTACTCTCCTTGAACCTCTGCTTCATTTCTTTCTAATTTCTTGTGCATCAAAACTGTATGTTTCTTAAGTTACAATAGAATAGGTTATTTAACTTGTTCTAATTCCGCTTGTAACTGTAAATTTGTTTATTCAAGTATAAAATTATTTAAAAACGAAAAAATCTATCTGTTTGTATTCAACCCCCCCCCCCCCCCTTCTACAAATTGTTTCTATACCCTTTGAACTCTTGTAGACTCCTTTAGGACCAACAAAAACACATCTCGTTGTTCCGAATAATTCAACTGCCTCTTAGTCCTAGAAAAAACCATTTCTTCATCACTAAAAAGCATATGATTGTGCTTCTCAACGAACTTATAAAACTCATATTGTTTCGTTTTCTTCACAAAACGAACTTCAAAACAAGCCTTACATACCGACCTCTTAAAATTGGTGTTACGACGAGTATGTGAACCGGACACAACCTCTAACGTGTCAAACAACTTCTGTGTTGGATTGCCCACTTTGCTACACACCATATATCGATTCGTGATTGTGTCGTACTTATTCATTTTTTTGTTAGACAAACGAACATCAAACCCAGATTGTAAAGCATACTCCTTATAAAATGATTCAGCCATTTCCAAATTTATGAACTTGTATCCAACAGACGGTTTTAAACCACTACGTACTCTAGGAACCCAAAACTTACTACCATCTAGTGCCTCTTCCATGTCTTGAAATACAATATCTAGATCAAATATTAGACATGGTTAAATTCATTGGTTTAAAAAATGTGAGATACACATACTAATCAAACTGACAATAGATACTAACATAGAAAAAAAACCAAAGAATTTTCATACTACAACTACATCATGCAAATAACCATATTAAAAAACCAACTTAGAAATAACCATATTAAAACCCACTTAGAGTATTGATGGAATGCGTGTACATATTAAACAAACTATTGTAACTAAAATAGCATAAAAAGGTATATAAAACAGAGATCAAAACACAAAAAGTGAGATAAACATACTAATCAAATTGACAGTAGCTACTAACATAGAACAAAACCCAAACAACTTTCATACTACAATTACATCATGCAAATAAACATGTAAAAACCCCATTTAGACAGCTGATGGAATGTATAATCGATATTAAACAATTTATTGAAATTAAACTAGTATAAAAGGTATATAAAACTGGGATCAAACAGTAACTTCATTCAAAGCAAGATTCAATATGAAATGATGATATACGATTAATCACATATGATTAGAATGAATAATGTAGTAGGGAAACGATAAAGATTTAAATACAGCTACCATCATTGTCAAAATCATTCGAAAATTCAACACCATCTTCATTCATTACTCGATCATCATCATGTCTAGCTTCATCGAAACTTGTTGCTGGACTGAATCATGATAATTCGATCCCTGATTCATTGACGAACCATGATTATCATTAAATTCGAATTGATCAACATCATCAAATCGATCTTCATCCATTAATCGAACATCATCACCTCTATCTTCATTAGGAACTTGTTATTGGACTGAATCATGATTATTCGATCCCTGTTTGATGGACGAACCATGATTATCTTCAACTTCAAATTGATCAAAATTATCAAATTGATCCATTAGCAAAACTGGCAAAATTATTTGATAAAAGAAATGAATGATCTCGTAAACCCTAGAAGAAAACCCTCGGAGAAATTGAAATCGCGTTGAAACAGGGATCAATTGTTGAAGATCAAAATGCAATTACAAAAAGAAATTAAAAAAAAGGAAATTCGATTACAATCACAAGTCGCAACTAACTCGGTAAATGCACATATTATAAAAATTAAATAATTAATAATAATATTAAGAATTTGTATAGTGACGATAATAACCTTCCACATACAATTGATTTAAAAAAAAACAAATACACGTGGCGTTTTGTGAATGGTAGCTACAAGTTTGTATAGTTTGTTTAAAATGGTGGGTTTGCATTTGAAACCCCTCCTATATATATATATATATATATATCTTTAAGAGGAAAATATGTTCAACAAATTTATGGCAATCCAGAGACTTCTATATAGCTCTGAAAGTAGGAATTGGTACTGAAGTTGTGGACGTGAATTTCTTTCAGAAGATAAAAAACAAGAGGATATATTGGACACATTAGAGGCTTCTGAGTTACTTTTGTGAAAAGAATTGCTCCAGATGTTTTGGAAAATTTATCTTCTGGAAAGTTTTCTTATGAAAAACGATTTTAATCATAGAAATTGAATTTTCTCCCCCCTTGAATTATGCATGACTTTTTGCCCCCCCCCCCCCCTTGATATGTTCAACTCCTGTTCTCTGCTCCCCCTCAAATTGTGCTTGGATCATAAAAATCGTAAATATTGTACAAGTTGAGATGCAGAGATATCGTTAGTATTGCCAGAGGCTTCTGGTATGCTTGCGGTGGTAAATAGATTTCAAAAGGTGATCAAAAACGATAGTAAGACAAAGACATGCGTTAAACAAAAATACAAAATACTATTTATAAAATAGATTCTGGGTTTGCATCACATATTAAGCATGCCCAACTTGCTGATTAGTAAATTGAATCTGTTTTCATCCAAAGCTTTTGTGAAAATGTCAGCAAGTTGGTAATCAGTGGAAACAAAGTACATTTCAATTGTACCTTTTTCCACATGATCCTTTACAAAATGATACCTAACGTCAATGTGCTTGGTCTTTGAGTGCTACACTGGATTCTCTGTGATGGCTATTTCACTTTCTGAGTCACAGAGGATGGGTATTTTGTCATACACAAGGCCATAATCTCTAAGTTGAGTCTTCATCCATATGACTTGTGAACAACAACTAGCAGCAGCAACATATTCTGCTTCTGCTTTAGAAGTTGAAACACAATTTTGCTTCTTGGATGTCCAACTAATTAGCCTATTCCCCAGAAGTTGGCAACTTCCAGATGTGCTTTTCCTATCTAACTTACATCCTGCATGATCAGAGTCAGTATATGCAATTAAATCAAAGCCAAAATGCTTTGGATACCAGAAGCCCAATGAAGGTGTTCCCTTAAGGTATCTAAAGATTATTTTTACAACAGCCAAATGAGATTGTTTAGGATTGGCTTGATACCTAGCACACATACAGGTGGCAAACATTATATCTAGTCTACTGGCTGTTAAGTACAGAAGAGATCCAATCATTCCTCTATAATTCTTGATGTCTACTTGTTTCCCAAAGCGATCAGAGTCAACTTTTGTATTTGGAGAAATTGGAGTTTTCATTGTGGTCGAATTGTGAAGTTTAAATTTCTTTAAAATGTCAGAGACATACTTGGCTTGATTTATAAAAATGCTAGTGTTTGTCTGTTTGACTTGAAGCCCTATGAAGAAGTTTAGTTCTCCCATAATGCTCATATCAAATTCACTTTCCATTTGTTTTGAAAACAATTATACTTCCTCTTGATTAGTAGAACCAAATATAATGTCATCCAAATAAATTTGAACCATTGTCAACTCACCTTTGCACCTTTTGATGAACAAGGTAGTATCTAGTTTACTTTTTTCGTATTCATTGTCGATCAGAAACTTTGATAAGCGTTCATACCAGGCTCGAGGAGCTTGCTTTAAACCATACAGAGTCTTGTCTAAAAGATAGACATGTTCTGGATGAGTTGTACTTTCAAACCTTGGGGGTTGCTGTTCATATACTTCTTCTTTAAGTTTGCCATTTAAAAAGGACATTCACATCCATTTGATATACTTTGAAATCTTTGTATGCAGAGAAGGCCAAAAATAATTGAATTGCTTCCAACCTTGCTATAGGAGCCATAGTTTCATCATAATCAATGTCTTCTTCTTGACAGTAACCCTTAGCTACTAGTCTTGCTTTGTTTCTGATCACAATTCCTGTTCATCTTTCTTATTTCTGAATACCCATTTTGTACTAATTGCTGTTTTATCTTTGGGTAATGGTACAAGCTTCCATACTTTGTTTGTATCGAATTGCAGAAGCTCTTCTTGCCAAGCATCAATCCAGCCGGAGTCTTGTAGAGCTTCATGGACTCTCTTTGGTTCTATCATACTTAGAAAGTTTACAAAGAAAGATTTGTTTGTAGTAGCAGATCTGGTTTTGAAACCTTTTGAAGGGTCACCAATTATTCGATCAGCTGTGTGGGCTTTTCTCCATTTTTTCATACATGTCTGGGAGACTTGTGGAAGTTCAATTTCAACTTCTGGTTCCTGTGGAGAATTTTCTGGAATTTGAATTTCCACCTTAGGAGATGAGCCTATTTTATCCCTCTCAAATGAAGGCACAGAGGAAACTGAATTTTGAATAGAGCTTTCTGTATTTGGATAAAACGGAGATTCCTCTGGTCTTGCAATTGAATTTGTGGATACAGAGGGACATGAGAGGGTGATTCCAGAAGCTCGAAGTACATCTAATATATTGACTTGAGGACTTCTGACTATATTTTCAGATGCAATTTCTTCTCCAGGAAAGTCACTAAAGATGGCATCTATTTTGGATTCTCTAGGGCTGGAGAGATAGTCACAAGTGACATTGTTATGCTTGAGTTCGTAATCAGAATAGTTAGAAGTCATATGTGCTTGATCATCGAAATCTACATTGATGCTCTCCATGACTGTTTTGGTTCTGAGTTTGAATATTCTGAAAGCTTTTGAGGTCAGAGATATCCCAAGAATTTAGCTTCATCATATTTCTTGTCAAATTTTCCAAGCTTTTCACAGTCATTTAGGATGTAGCACCTGCAGCCAAAAATATGTAGAAATTTAACTGTTGGTTTTCTATTATTGATAAGCTCATAGGAGGTTTTGAGATGCCTCTTGACAATTATAGATCTGTTCTTCGTAAACAAGCAGTAGAGACAGCCTCAGCCCAGAAGTGTGTGGGTAAACCAGAAGCTGCAAGAATTGTTTTTATTGCTTCAACTAATGTTCGAATTCTTCTTTCCACTACACCATTTTGTTGAGGAGCACGTGCAGTTGAGAAATTATGAGAAATTCCTTCATTGGTAAAGTACTCATCAAGTTTGGGATTCTTGAATTCAGTACCATTGTCACTTTGCAACTGTTGAATTTCTCTTTGCAAAAGCACCTGTATCATCTTCATCATGTTAGTTAAAACAACTGGGACTTCTGACTTTTGTCGCACAAAGGCGAGCCAAGTGTACCTATAATATTCATCAATTAGCACAAGTATGTACTTTTTGCCATAAATAGATTGCACTGCAATGGGACCACAGAGGTCGACATGTAGCATTTGCAGAGGTCTTACACAAGAATGATCACTCTTTGTTTTATGGGAGGCTCTTTTTATTTTTCCCATTTCACAAGTAGGGCAGAGATGATCCTTTTGGAAGTGAACCTCTGGGAGGCCCTCAACCAGGTTATGTTTCACAAGTAATTTAAGAGTTTGAAAGTTTAAATGAGAGAGTTTGTGATGCCAGATCCAAGCTACTTCACTATTCTTGGAGATGAGACAGAGGGTTTCTTTACCATATTTAGAAGTGAAGTTTATCATGTACAGGTTACCTTTTCTGTCGGCTCTCCATAGCTCTTGTCCTGCGTTAGACATTAAGTAACAATGCTTTTAATCAAATACAACCAACATTTTAGCGTCACAGACTTGACTTACACTTAGAAGATTATGTTTCAATCCAGCAACATGAGCTACTTTTGATAAGGTAATACTACCTTCTTGTAGAGTACCGTATCCTTTTATTTGACCCTTACCTTTATCTCCAAACGTTACAGCTCCACCATATTTATCTTTGAACATGGAGAGTAAGTTTCTTGTTCCAGTCATGTGCCTCGAGCATCCAGAGTCAAGATACCAGATGTGCACACGCTGTTTCTGTAATACAAAATCAAGGAGATTTAGGTACCTATTTCATAATGGGCCCTCTTTAGTTAGACTTGTGATTTTGGGTTGATTTTTCATTTAATGCAGAAGAATTGACATATGTTCGAGTGGCTTCTGGTTTGACTGATTTAGATTTAAACGACTTTTTTTCTGGTTTTTGAAATTTGAGCGTTGATTGAAATCAGAAGTAAAAACAATGTGGATTCAAGAAAATTGTTTTAATTTAAGGAAAAGAAAGAAACATTCAGAGTTCTAAGACATAAAAGAATCCATTGAATTTTCATTACTAAAATGATAATTACAATATTTCTTATTATTTTCTATTCTAGCATCAGTTGTTCGAAAGAACTCCTTATCTAGCCTAGACTTATGAGTCGAAGCTGGTGAATTCTTCTCAGTTGATTTCTTCATGGGTGACCACACTCTTTCGCTTTTTTGCTGATTTACTGTAACAGAAGAACCAATATCATTAAATTTCCATTAGGCTTTCTGATCTCTAGTAAACTTTATATCCTTCTGAGGTTTTGGGATTTGAAATTTTTGCTCAGGTGTAGCTTTCTTTTTTATTTTTACTTCTTTTTCAAGATCAAGACAAGTCTGGATGAATTGGAACCTCTTTTCTCTGTTCTTTTGGAGAAACAGAGAGTATTGATATTCCATTTGGAAGTCTTTTAACTTCCGTTCCAGCTGCCCTTACTTCTTGTGGTTCATTTGTATATAGAAAGGGAGCAAAGCTATCCTTTATACAAGGTTTTATCGGAACATAAGTACAAGGCATACGATTTTCAAATTTAATGAGTAATTTATCGAAATTGTCAAAGAAATCATCATAGCTTTGATTATCGTTTTCCCATGGATAGACATCAAATTTGTCATTGTCTTTATCTTGACAGAGTTTTAAATTAGTGAAAGAATAGGGAATGATCTCTGGGTGGTTTTCAAAGATTAAAGATTGTTCTTCTTGTTCCTTTATAGCTCACTCATCCAGAGTTTGAAGAAAATCTTTTTGAAGTTTGAATCTTAGTTCTTCTTCTGTTTGTATAGGTATGAACTCATCAGCTTCTATATGAGTAAATATCATTTTTCTTCTGAATGAACCAAAATGAAAAATATCGTTCTTCTTCTGAATTTGATTAAAATTTACTTGGCTCATCCTTTTCAGAAGAATACTTGATATTTTTATATTTGAGTTTTCGAATTTGATGGCCATTTCCATATTTTGACCTTTTTAACACTGATTATTCATATAGAATAGGAAAAACAGGTTTTTGTTCCTTGCCCATACAAAATACAGAATCTAAAGTAGATTTCTTCTTACAAGTATAAGTGTCCAGATCCTCAAAACCAAGTCCTGTTTTTCCAACTTGTGTATTTATCTGTTTATGCACCTTCTGAGCATCTAGATATTTTTTGATCAAGAGCTCCTTCTTTTGAAGATCAATGTGCAGAAATTCCCTTTCCTTTTGAAAATAGTTTTTAAGTGCTACAGAATTTAATCTGTCACTTTCTTTAGCTTCAATCTCGTTATCTTTAACCAACAGAAGTTTATTTAGCTCATCAATCTTATCTTTTAAAGAATTTTTAGAGGATGTTTTGAGATTAGAAATCTTTTGATTTTCTACAAAAAGTTCTTGTTTTTCTTCCATAAGAATTTCCATTTCTCGTTTAAAGATATTTCTTTCTTTTTCGATAAGAGAAAAGGGGTTTTCAAGATATTTTCTTATTTTCTTGTCATTTAGAAGCTTTTGTTTTAGATTTTCAAAATCAAAATTTAAGTTTAAAATAGTTTGCTCAAGTTCAGAAGATTCTGAGGATTCAGAGGTAGTGCAAACCGGGGTTTCAGATGGTTGATCCTCTGCATCACTAGTCATAGCCATTCCACAGAACATGGCGTATGTATTGCTTGACTGGTCTGAGATCCAGTTCTCATGTTCAGTGTATTGTGCTCTTATATCTTTGTTGTAGTTGTACTTATCCTTGTAGTACATGTCATCTTTAACCAGAGGACCTTTGCAATCTTTTGAATAGTGACCAGGTTTGCCACATCTATAACACACATCCTTCTTCTTCTTCAGTTTCTCTTCCTTCAGCTCAGCCTTTGTCTTTTCAACCTTGGCAACTTATTGTCTTGGGACATAGGCTGGAGTAGGGCGTTCATTTATGTGGTCATACCTTCTATTGCTCGGGAACGGACGATTACCAAACTTCCTGGTGAATTGTCTGGTAATAAGAGCCAAGGACTCAGCAAATGAATTAATTTCATCATCTTCTGATCCAGAGAGACCAGCTTCTGAATCTGAGAACTGTATCAGCTTCTCAGATTAGTGCCTTGCTCTTCCCTTTCTTCTAAGCATCTCTATTTCTTTTTCCTGGCCCTTTGGATTCTGAAATAAGGGCCAAGGGACCACCAATCGTCACCTTCTTCAACACCACTTCCTTCTCATGAGTCTGAAGAGTTCGAAACACATCATGTAAGGACCACTATTCCAAATCTTGGTTTGGTTGTAATGACATGGACAAATTTGACCATTCAGGATTCAGACATTTGAGGAACAAAACATTGTTGTCTTCTTGTGATCTGATGATGTCACATCTTTTACATTGATTAATCAATCTATTGAACACGTCATAAGTCTGCTCATAAGTTTCTTCTGGAAGGGCATGAAAGTTGTTATACTCATTCAATGCTTGAGCTCTTCTATTCTTCTTCGTCTTGGAGCCACCTTCAAGTTGATTTGCTAATTGATCCCATGGATCTTTAGCAGAAGCACATTGATCTAGTGATTGAAATATTTCATTTGGAAGTGCCATTATGAGCAGTCTTTTCGCTTTTTGATCAATTTCGTTCTTCTTTTTGTCACTTTCATTCTAGTCCTTTCTTGGTTTTGGGACCTGCCTTGCTGGAATTTCTTCAGTAGTGGCAGTTGCAGATACTGTAGGAATAATGTTAACGGGAATAAAAGGACCATTTAGTACAGAAGCGTATAGATCAAGATCTAGACCTTCAAAGAAGTTGATCATACGAATTTTCCATTGGGGATATTCATCCCTTAATAGAGTGCGGGGTTTTGTGAGAGAGCCGGAGTTGTACATGGCATTTAGATTAAGGTTTGCCATTTTGGTAAAAACAGAGTTTGAATGTTTTGAGAAGAGATTAAAGGTTTAAGAACGATTTTCAATAACTGAACTTGAAGCCATTTGTCGATGAATACTACAACTCAGATATAAGCTAGAAGTACCACTGAATTTGAGAAAAATTATATGAACACAATAAACGCCTGTAAACAGGGTAGAATGATGAACAGTAGCTTAAAAATTCGAGAAATTCTTGTTGAGTAGGGATTTCTCCAAATTGGACTAGATCGAAAAATCAATAGATTGATTATCTAGCTCTGATACCAATTGTTGGAACCCAGATCCCTTTAATATTCAAATAAAGTTGATTAAGCACAAGAGTAAGAGTATATAGCGGAAGCAAGATATTCAACAATATACTAGAATTATAAACAGTAAAGGAAGAACAAAGTGAAGATCAATAGTAATTTGTATTCCATTGAAGATCTCGATGATTACAGTAATACAAATTACTCTCTATGAATCTCTCCAATTCAATCGACATTGGATAAAGTAAAGGCTATCTCTATATATACTATTACAAGAGAAAAGTCAAAGACCTAGCGTATTACGTATTGACACGTCAGCTGTACTTGTAACAAATTCAGTTACGCACGAGAAGCATGACATGCCACGTCATAGAGGCGCGTGTAGTTCATAAAGTGAAATTCAGAAGATATCCAATGCTCTGGATTGACAGTGTTGCTTCCGATCCAAGGGCTATGAACTTGTCAATTTTCAAGAAGTCTGAAAAAACCTAAAAATCGATCTAATCCTATCCAAAACATCACCAAATCGAATAAAACTTTGCAGGGATGTTCACAATCACAATCTGAACAACTTTCCTTCAATCCTCGAAACCTAATTCAACTTCTAATTCTACTTTCGAATCTAAAACAATGAACTTTTTCTCAAAACTCGCTCACTTCGAAAATCTATCTAAAACCTATTTGAATCGATATATGATTCTGATTCCTTCCATACACTAAATCCTCTATCAAATTGGAATCAAACTAGCGTAATATTAATCCAATTCAACGAAAAATTCGACCAAAAATGATCAAATACCCATTTTTCATAAAAACACTTAAAACTAAAATTTCTTACCAAAAATTGTTGATTTTCTCTTGAAATATGCTTGCTTTGATACCAATTGTTAGTTTCCAATGTATAAATTCAATCCAAACAATGAATATCAACAAATAAAATCACACTAGAAATGCTCCAAAAATCATATGATATAAAATGTCAAAAGTTTACAAATGAGAATCTATATTCAAATTTAAAGTCAAACTAGTATTTATACTTGGAAACAAAAGTTACATTTAAGCCCTTCTATTTTCAACAATTTTAATATCTAATAACAACAACAACAAAAATACTAGAGATAACAACCCCAAAAATTAAGATTAGGAGAGTAACTTCCACCCCCAATCTAAACAACAAATGTATACTCTCCCAAAGCAACCAAATAAAAAAAGACCAGCTCTATAACCTTGGGAAAATAACAAAAACTTCCATCCTATGAAACATCATATAACACATATTAAGGGGTCTACCAAGCTTGAAATATCCAAAAGAAGAACAACAACCCATAGAGAAATACCATTATCGTCACAAGTCTTTAAATTCAAAAAAAACCACAAAACCAAAAGCAGCTCCAAGAACAGAATACAAATCAATAACAAACATCTAAGAACTATAATGGCATAGAAGATGATCCAACCAAGAAATAGAACTGATTCAATTGAAAATGGATCAACCGGACAAAATAGTGATTTGGTATTTTGTTTACCTTCATCTTCAAAATCATTCCAAATTTTATTCTAATCAGTTTCTCCTTCTTGAATGCCATAATGCCATAATGCTGAACAATTTAAAAAAAACAAACAATGAAGCAAAGGATGGCACCAAACACGTATGTTTGAGCAATGAAAACCTACTTAGCATTTTCGGTACTAATGTTGGTCCCAAAAGGGTCTACAAGAGTTCAAAGATATAGAACAGTGTATAGAAGGGGGGGGGGTTGAATACAAACATAAGTAGATTTTCGTTTTTAAATTAGTTTATATAGATAAACAAATTTACAGTTACAAGCGGAATAAGAACAAATATAAAACCTATTCTATTGTAACAAAGAAAGCACTAAGTTGATGCACAAGGAAAGAGAGAAATAGCAGTAGAGGGTTTTCTAGAGAATATGGCATGTATGCATGAAGATGGAAAAGGATCTCCCATCCATTTATACCCGTTTGCATTTAATGCAAAGCAAAAGGTACTTGCCATGTGTCAAACATGTGGAGGATGTTTGTCCTTTGGTTAATAGGATGGCCATGCTTTTTGCCACCTACTAACAGTACCAAATCAGATTTGATGGGGACATAAGAGACAATCCGTACCTCCTTTACTGACAAGGTATTTTCAGGTTTTGACTTTTGTGCATCGAGGATAAGATCAACATTAATCTTGTTGAAAGCTTCATTTGAACACTGACCCGGAGACTTCAAGGGTGAAGTCACAGAGGTACTGCTGAGGCTTTACAAGATTTCACACTTCTGTTTAGATGAGCTTTGTTATCACTGAACCATTTCAGATCACTACCTGTTCATCTCTATCTTCAGCTTGGTCTTCGACTGTCACTGAATGGACTTGTGGTGTGACTGTTGTTCTTCAGATCTTCAAAGATAAGATTATAGTTCCTGATGTTCAGCGATCGCTGAGTGAAATCAGTGTATGCTATCGTTGAACCTGCACTATAACTTATACATGGAATTTTCACTAAGTACAGATAGGAATCATATTCAAATCACTAAAAGGAGTTTTGGATCAACAATCTCCCCTATTTGATTATGATTAAGCAACATAGGAAAATTGCTTGAACTGATTAGTAAAGACTTAGAAAATTTTAATGTAAAGAATTCTAAATACTAATTTGTGAGATCTTTTTTAGCTAATCTACTTTCTGAATTGAGTTTCATTTATAAGGATATAAAATCACAATTTTACAAGTTTAAAAGCTATAAAGTTCATTCTCTGATTTAATTACAAAGTGTAATATCAGTGAGTGAGGTTGTTTTAACGAAAATAGAACTCTTAGATTCATTGTCCCATTTACTATTTTCAGGGATCTTTTCAGTACACAGATGGAGTAGAGTACTTCATTGAATTTCATTAATAGTTAATCTGAAGAATTACATATATAATTAGTCAGCTCGCAAAGCGGGTTGGATATCCAGGTTAATCAAAAAAAAAAAGAATTACATATAGAATGAAATTACAATAATGTGGTAAAGTACAATACACTGAAAAATGTTACAAAGGAAAAGAAACTAATGATTAGTCAGAGAGTTTCCCTTTTCTTCTTGGTAGCTCATTCTCATAGATCTTCTTTTGAAATAGTATAGGGTTATTAGAAGACCAGCAACTATAGTATAGAATCTTGATGAGTTTTGATGGAGCTTTCCTGATCTCTTTGTTTCTGAGAAACCTTAGTAACCCTTGGTTATCAAGAAAGACCATACCAACTTCACGGATTGTAGTGATTTCATGTTCAGTGAATCGCCTGACTTCAGGAAGAGAAGTGTTTAGCATAGAGATGTCAGGGATTTCAAGATGACCAAGGACGCTTTCATAGTTGAATTTGGTCTCATGATCATTTCTGAACAATGGAACCTTGTTCAGCATCTGATTTAGACTTTCTTCTTTTGGTCTGCTCAGGGAAAGGAGGAACTAGAACGTGTTGTGACATCCTTTGCAGTAGCTGATCAAGAATTCTTTCTACAACATCTTTGAATTTGGATTTTGATTGCTGAATGGCGTCTCTGATTTCCAGCCATTCAGAGTATCCATAAAACTTCAGCAACTTGGCTTCTTCTCGTTCACTCCTTGAATGCCTGTACATTCGTACAAATATCTTCAGACCCTTATTTTTGGAAGTGTGTCCTTCGATAGTGGCACGAGTGATGGTTGAATCAGACATACAATGTTTGAACCTTTCAGTACATCATCTTAGTTCATCGTTCCATTGTTATTGAGTTTCTTTATTCAAAGCATGTAAGATTTTCTCTTGAGCTATGATCGGATTCACCTTCAGGTTGTCCCTTGTAAGTTCCTTTTGTGCTAGAGTTTCAACGACCTTTATACTTTCTTCATTTTGCCTCTTGGCCGCTTTTTCTCATAGCTTATCCTCTCTGATCATCTGTCGAGCAATCCTTAAGTCTTTTTCAGTTTGCTTCATTTATTCTTCTTTGAGCTTCAAGGGCCTCTACTCTCTCTTCTTTAGAGAGAAAAGAGAATTCATCAAATACCCTGATTGGTATAGTGGCTTCTAACTCAGATATATAAGAAGTAATCTAAATTCTGGTTACTTCCATGGATCTGATGAAGTTTATTCTTCTTTCTTCTTCTTCAGGCTCCCTTATTATTTGTTTATGTACACGCCTTAGAACAAGGCCTTCGTCGGATATGTACAGGAACTGATCTTCAGAACAAGGTTCATTGAAGAATGAAGAACCCTTTGGGAACAGGGATCACGGAGAGGAGAAGAGGAGAACAGTTCATCAGCAACAGATGTTTGGGGAGGAGACTGAGCTTCAGAAGGAGGGATATAAGTGACGAGAGGAAGGCATACCTCAATAATGAGCTCCCCCTCTGAATTTACAGGAGTAGAATCATATTCTACAACTTCTTTATTCTTCTTTGAGGGTCCAGGATGATCCTTTTTAGGATTTTCCCTGTCCCCCAAAGGGCTTCTGAAAACAACTCCCCCTGATGGTGTTGTTTCTGGTCTATTGTTAGTCCAGAAGGCATCATCGTCATCATCATCATCATTATTATCCTTGAGGTAATAATAAGGGATGTCTTCAGGTTGATTTTTGTCTTCATCTTTTTCCTCTTCTTCATCATCTTCATCACCTGCTTCAGCTTCAGGGATGGGTGATTGTTGATGAGGTTGTTGAGGTTGTGGAGGAGGTTGGTTCATGAGCTGTTCAGCTAGCTCTTGTGCGAACTTCTCCCCATCTTTGTTATTCACAGAGAGAGTGTGCGCACCAAAAGAGTGTGCACATTGGAGTCTAGAGAGGAGAGGGTTGCTGCTTGAGAAGTTTGAGTTTGAGTGATCAAACCCAACTGAGACCTGTCAGCTTTAGAAAATGAAGGGGCTCTCTTTGACATGCATTTAAGAAGGCTCAAAATCTCGGTTTGATTTTGCTGTATTTCAGCAATGGCTTTGGCTTGACTCTCAGCTTGTTTGGAGAGAGCTTTCACCTCTCGCTCAATAGAGCATTAGTCGTCTGTGATTTGAATATGATTCCTTTATTATACTTAGTGGAATTCCTTAGATAAGCTTCTGTTCAAATTCAGCGATAGCATACGCTGATTGCTATCAGCGATCGCTGAAGATCAAGGATCAACAAGTTTATCTCTGAAGACCTGAAGATCAGCTATCACACCAGAAGACCATTCAGCGATAGTCGAAGACCAAAGCTGAAGAAAGAGATAATCAGCTAAGTGACCTGAAGCGGTTCAGCGATAGCAGGGATTATCTACTCAAAGTGTGAAGTCTTGTGAAGATTCAGCAACACTGAAGTTCATCCTTGAACATTCAGTGTCAGCGATCAAATGAAGCTTCCTCTGCAAGATTAAAGTTTGATCTTATCCTCGATGCACAAAAGTCAAACCTAGAACCATGTCAGAAAAGGACATACGACTTGTCTCTTATGTCCCCATCATATCTGATATGGTACTGTTCATATTCGGCCAAAAGCATGGTTGTCTTATTTACAAGGACAAGCTTCCTATCCAAGCTTGACACGTGGCATGTACTTTTTGCTTTGCATTAAATGCAAGCGGGTATAAATAGATG
Source organism: Silybum marianum (assembly GCA_036898165.1). Lineage (NCBI taxonomy): Eukaryota > Viridiplantae > Streptophyta > Magnoliopsida > Asterales > Asteraceae > Silybum > Silybum marianum. Next base: position 21,417,139 of record CM072542.1, on the reverse strand, counting down.
AAGATATCTTCTTCATCTTCATGCATGCTTCCTTCTAGCCTATACCTTCTGTATTCTTTCTTTCATCTTCTTGTGCATCAAACTGTGTGTTTCTTTAGTTACAATAGAATAGGTTTTCAACTTGTTCTAATTCCGCTTGTAACTGTAAATTTGTTTATTTTCTATAAACTCATTTAAAAACTAAAATCTGTCTGTTTGTATTCAACCCCCCCCCCCCCTTCTACAAACTGTTTACTTAATATTTAACTCTTGTAGACCCTTATTGGGATCAACAAGTGGTATCAGAGCAGTGTTGTTATCTTCCTCTTTAAAATATTCTTCTTTAGATCATATTTTAAAATGACAAACCCTAATACAAACTACAACGATAACGGATCTTTAGCAAAACCTCCAAGGTTCAGCCATGATAATTTTCCTTTATGGAAAGAAAGAATGTCACTTTTTCTAGAGGGATCTGATCCTAAGATCCCATACTATGTAGAAAATGGACCTTTCGTTCCTACAGCCATAGTAGCAGCTGTACCTGCCACTGCTACTACCCTAGCCGTCGCTGAAAGGAGTATTGTAAAAACTCCAGATCGATGGACTGAGGAAGACAAGAAAGAAGTTGCTATTGATGCCAAAGCACGATCTATAATAGCAATGTCTTTGCCTAATGAAGTATATCATTCTGTAATGAAAATGAGAACTTCAAAAGCCATGTGGGATACTCTATGTATCCAATATGAAGGAACTTCTGAGGTTAAAGTAACTAGATGTATAAACCTTGTAAGAAAATACGAGAGCTTTATGTATCAAAAGGGTGAATCTCTCTCTCAAATTCACCAGAGATTTAACTGTCTGCTAATCGATCTTAAATCAGTCGATAGGGTATATTCAAACGCTGAAATTCTGACAAAATTCATGGTGGCATTGCCCGATCAATGGGCAGTGTACACTACATGTATAAAACTGTCAAAGAATCTTGAAACTTTGTCATTAAGTGCATTATATGGTATGCTCTTAAATGAGGAACAATCTCAGCTTCTAAGGAAAAACCTTCTTAACGAACTCAAAGGTGCTAAAAGTACTTCTTTAGCACTTGTGACTTCTGAAGGAACTTCTTCTAAAAATGGTTCTTCTTCTACTATCACCTCCATAACTGAATTAGGTCAAACTGATTCAGAAGATCAACTCACTGATGATGACATCTCTGAGTTTGATAACTCTCTAGCTCTTTTAACCAACAACTTTAAAAGATTTGCTAGAAAGAGCAATTTTCGACAATCTTCTAACCTCTCTGACTCTGAAAAACAGAAAACGTTGCCCGCTGAAAAAGCCTCAGCTGTCTGTTTTAATTGTCACAGAAAGGGCCACCTTGCAGGTCGAAGAAAGTTGCTGCTCCCACTAACTCCCATACCTCTGATAAACAGGAGAAGTATTTGAAAATGAAAAACAAATACAGAGATATGAAGAAAAACCAGCAAAAAGGCAAAGGCCTTGTCGCTGAAGAAGTTGACTGGGATGTTGAAGATGACTGGGCCAAGACCTCTGAAGAGTCTGGTTCAGATGAAGAAGATCTTGCCTTTCTCTGTCTAATGGCAAGAATAGAGGATGCTGAAGAAGTCTCTGATACTTCTTCCTCTGAGTCTCCGTCTACTCAGGTAAACATTCCCTCTGACTCCTTACTCTCTGAAAAAGATAACTTGTCGGCTCTCGATGCAATGACTGTTGATTTTTACAACGCTTTGAATGGAAGGATAAAAGCTGAGAAAATTAACACTGACTTATCTGAACAATTAAAAAATTGCCACATAAGAATCAAAGAACTTTCCAAACTTGAGGATTCTCTCAAAGACCAAGTTTTTGCAAATCAAACAATAAGCATTGAGAAACAACAAGCTATCGCTGATAGGGAAAAAGCTATCGCTGATAGGGAAAAGGCAACCATCGAAAGATGGTGTAAGGCTTCTGATAAAGTCAATGAGATCATCAATGCCCAAATACCTATGAAAGTGAGAAGTGGGTTAGGCTATAACCCTGAAAAGGAAGAATCAGATCGTTCCATGCTCAAGTTTGGAATGTTTATCTCTTCTATCCCTGATCCTTCTTCTTCAACTTCTTCTTCCTCTTTCTCTAAAGAAAAGCTTTCTGTGGATTATTCTAAGAAGGTGATCAAAAACAAGTTTCTTGACCATGTTCCTAAGAATAAGAAAACTCTAGATAAGAACAAGAAGTCCTCTGAGAAGATTTCTAAATCTGGGAAGAAGGTCCCTGATTATTCTCAGAGACCTACTCCCAAGATTAAAATCGATCTCACTCCTACCCTGACAAGGTTATAATACCTCCAAGGACCATGGATAAAGGAATTCTTGGACCTATCCCTGAGAAACTTCTTGTTCCCTCTCTTATCTCCAAACCTTTTAAATATAGGAAATACTTTAACTGTGGTGAAACAACCCACATTGCAAGCAAGTGTCCTAATGCTACTAGAGCTGATAAACTAGCTCATGGAAAGAAAGTAGCTCAAGCTGATAAATCAGCGAGAGTGAAATCCACCAAAGTTGCTAAACCAACTAAGGTGAAGATATCCGCTGAAGAGAGTTCTTCAGCTAGTAGTACATCCGCCAATCCTGTATCTAACCAAGCAGGACCCATAGTAATATGGGTACCTTTAAACAATTAATCTTTATTGTATGCAGAGTGCCAAAGGTATCTGGTATCTTGATAGCGGATGCTCGAGGCATATGACTGGCAGAAAATCTCTGCTCTCTGACTACAAAGAAGAAGATGGTCCATCAGTGACCTTTGGTGGAAATGGCAAAGGATACACTAAAGGTTATGGAATTTTGTCCAACGGAGCCACATATTTTTCTCGTGTTGCTTACGTTGAGGGACTAAAGCACAATCTCTTGAGCGTTAGTCAGTTGTGTGACAAAGACTTCAAAGTTCTATTCCTAAAGAATAGATGTGCTGTCACTGACGGAAATGATAAGCTTGCCCTCTCTAGCAAAAGAGTTGAAAACGTATATGTCATAAACATGAATAGTTCTCACTCAGAGAACGTGTGCTTCATCTCTAAAGCATCCACAGACAAAAATTGTTTAGGGCATAAAAGACTCTCTCATCTCAACTTTAAGACGATAAATGAATTGTCTCAAAAAGACTTAGTCAGAGACCTCCCTAATCACACATTTACAAAGGAATCTCTTTGTTCAGCGTGTGAGAAGGGAAAGCTGACAAAAGCCTCCTTCAGATCAAAGCAAGTTTCTTCAGTGACCACTCCTCTTCAGCTACTCCACATGGATCTCTTTGGACCTGTCAATGTCCAATCGATCTCTGGGAAGAAATACACTTTGGTGGTTGTTGATGAATACTCCAGATACACATGAGTGTTCTTCCTTCGATCCAAAAGTGATACCCCTGAAATGATAATCTCTTTTATCAAAAGAATGGAGGTGCTGAACAACTTACTTGTTCGCTCCATAAGAAGTGATCATGGTACTGAATTCAAAAATAGTACTTTGGTTAGTTTCTTTGAAGAAAAAGGCATCTCTCACAACTTCTCATCAGTAAGACTCCTCAGCAAAATGGTGTTGCTGAAAGAAGAAATCGTACTATCATTGAAGCGGCTCGCTCAATGCTCAGCGAATCGCATCTTCCAACTCAATTCTGGGCTGAAGCTGTCAATACAACGTGCTTTACTCAGAATCGATCCCTGATTGTTAAGCGATTCAAGAAGACTTCCTATGAATTATTTCATGGGAGAAGACCCACTCTGAAATATCTTCACATTTTTGGATGTACGTGTTACATTCTGAATGACAAAGATAATTTGGGTAAATTTGATCCCAAAGCTGATGATGGTATATTTCTTGGATACTCCTCTGTATCTAAGTCTTTTAGAGTATTCAACAAAAGAAGACAACACGTTGAAGAATCTATGCATGTCAACTTTGATGAATCTCGTCCCACTCATCCTTCTCATAATCTTGCTGATGATGAAGAATTGAATGCTTGGATGGAATCTCATTATGGGGAACCTGAAACATACTTCAGCAATCAAACTCCAGCTGATGCATGTGATGATGAAATCCCTGTAAACTCAACAAGTAACAATCATCCATCTTCAGGGATAAATGTTACTCCTTTAAATCGATTCCCGTTGTCGATTCATCTCTTGGAAATTCCTCCGTGAATAACCAAACCTCTTCGAAAATCAATCCCCGAATTGATTCTAAATGAAGTACACATTCTTGAAACAAGTCCTATTCCAGAATCTGAAGAACAGGTCGCTGAATCTGCTGTTGATCTCTCTCCTCAACCACCAGCTCAGCGATGGACTGCAAACCATCCAATAAATCAGATTATTGGTGATCCCACTGCAGGTATCAAAACATGTAAAGGCACAGGTAATATCTGTCTTTATGTTAACTTCATTTCTCTCTCTGAACCTAAGAAGATAGATCAAGCTATCTCTGATCCTAGCTGGGTTTCAGCTATGCAAGAAGAACTGACTGAATTTCGTAGAAATAAAGTTTGGAATCTTGTTCCTAGACCCTCTGATAAAACCGTGATAGGAACCAAATGGGTTTTCAGAAATAAGCTAGATGAAAACGGGACTATAATTCGCAATAAGGCTAGACTTGCTGCTCAAGGTTATAGACAGGAAGAAGGAATTGATTATGATGAAACCTTTGCCCCTGTAGCTCGTTTAGAAGCCATAAGACTCTTTTTAGCTTATGCTGCCCATAAAGACTTCAAAGTCTTTCAAATGGATGTTAAAAGTGCTTTTCTAAATGGAAAACTCAGCGAGGAAGTTTATGTTGAACAACCCCCTGGTTTCTCAGACCCTAATCACCCTGGTTATGTTTTTAAACTTGAAAAAGCTCTTTACGGGTTAAAACAAGCTCCTAGAGCTTGGTATGATACCCTCTCTAAATTTCTTCTTAAAGAAAAATTTGTTCGTGGAAAAATTGACCAAATTCTGTTTTTAAGAAAATATAAAGGTCATACGATTCTCGCTCAGATATATGTTGATGACATTATCTTTGGTTACACAAGACCCAAACTATGCACTCGTTTCGCTGCAAGAATGCAAAAACAATATAAAATGAGTATGATGGGTGAACTAACATATTTTCTAGGTTTGCAGATTAAGCAATCTGACAAAGGAATTTTTATTTGTCAAAGCGAATATGTTAAAGATATGCTGAATAAACTTGATATGAATCAATGCTCAGCGATGAAGACTCCTATGGCGCCTCCTCTGACATTAAACAAGGATCCCAATGGGAAACCAGTCAATGTCACTGCCTATCGAGGAATGATTGGGTCTCTGCTGTATCTTACAGCGAGTAGACCAGACATCATGTACGCTACCTGTCTCTGTGCTCGGTATCAAGCTGAACCAAAGGAATCCCATCTAATCGTTGTAAAGCGAATCTTCAGATACCTGAAAGGAACTCCAAATCTTGGTCTCTGGTATCCCAAAAGCTCAGGATTTGATCTTATTGGTTACTCTGACAGTGACTTTGCAGGTTGTAAGATTGATAGGAAAAGCACCACTGGTGGGTGTCAGCTGCTAGGTGGAAAATTAATAAGTTGGACAAGCAAAAAAAAAACTCAGTGTCCACTTACACCGCTGAAGCTGAATACGTAGCAGCTGGTAGTTGTTGTGCTCAAATCCTTTGGATGAAAAATCAACTCAGAGACTACGATCTAAAGCTCTCTAAAATTCCTATATACTGTGATATCACAAGTGCTATAGCAATTGCTAACAACCCTGTACTTCACTCCAAAACCAAGCACATTGAGATCCGATATCACTTTATCAGAGATCATGTGATGAATGGTGAAGTTGAGCTTCATTTTGCTCCTACTGAATATCAGCTCGCTGATCTTTTCACCAAACCACTTGATGAAACTAGATTCAATCTACTCATCAGCGAACTTGGTATGTTGAACGCTGAATAATTTATTAATCAGTGACCAACAAAGGATTACAAATAAAGCCTTCAAACTTTCCATTCTCTGAACTCTGATTCAGCGATATCGAGGCCATCTCCTCAGGTATTATCTTCTAATCTCTTAACATTCTTTGTTATCCTCTCTCAAAGAATGTCTCTCTTATTTAAAACTCCTCACTGACAATCCTTTATTATTAGTGATGCAGATTTTTCTAAAATTATTAATGATAAACTTTCCTTATGGATAACCATCATTATAATCTTTTAAAAATAAAAGAAAAGGACACGTCAGACCTTTTTCTGAAACACGACGGACCACGACGTTTCCATTCCATTTCCTTTCTTGGAACGTGCGCTAGGTCATCATTTCTTTTTTTCAAAAAGCTAAAACCGTCGTTTAGCAATCCTTTCTTTCTCTCTCCTCATGCTATTTAAGCATTCTTTTTGCGTTACTTTGTTCCTTCCGCTTTCATAACTTCTCTAAAGGCAAAGGAAACCTTCGATTCTTCAAGCTTTCTCCAAGAACACCAAGAACACGCACGTGTGCGTTTTTCTCCTTCACACGTTTAAGGTTTGATCTAAACCTAATATCAAGAACTGGAAACAACTTGTTTCACCTTTCTTATCTATTTTCATTCTTAAAATCAATAAAATCTTGCTTTTAAAGAGAAAAGCTTTTTCTCTTTCAAAACCCTGTTCGTAGAACAGAAATTTTTTAATTTTATCATTTTTTAATTTACCTTTAAATTTTTTATTGCCAACAAGCATTTTGATATTGTTCTTCAAAATACTTTTTTCTTTGCTCTTACATTTGGTACTTTTTATACCAAAACTCTGGTTTATACATTCATGTATTAAAACAATGATTTATCTCTTCGGTGTTGCCATTTTTCCTACAGAAATGGCCTCTGCTTCCAACGTCGCTGAAACTGCTGCTGCTAACCAGTTGGTCGCCGCACCAACCTGTCAAATTGAGCTGGAAAAATCAACCTTCAAGCCATGCAATTACATTGCATTGGTGGACATTCCCTCTGAACGCCCTCAGTTCAAGGACGCTGCAACCTTCCTCAACCCAGTGGGCATTGCCTTTCACCTTCAGGCTCTCTGGTACACGGCGCAATGTACCACTCTGAAAACAGACAAAGGCACTGTCCTTCCAGCTATTTCCTTCACAAGCGGGGTTTGTACGCAAGGCGCTAAGACTCCCTCAGCGCAAGAAAAATGAGCAATGGGATGCTGAACCAACAAAGCAACAGATAGATGCTTTCTTGGAATCCATTGGCTACAAATGGGAGAACCCCTTGGTGAAGACGGTGGGTTCAAATCTGGAAAAGAAGCGACTCCCTGCTCGTTGGCAGTATATTTTCACCCAGATCATTCAGTGCCTAGGGTCCAAGGTCGGCTCCCACGATCCGGCGAGCAAACATTTTCAAGACCTGGCCTTCTCTCTCTGCACAGGTCATCCTCTGAACTACGTTGACTACATCTTCAGCGATATGTGCAGCCGCCTCAACGCCTCCACCAGACATCCTGTTATCCCTTACCCCCATTTCTTCTCCACAATCCTTGAAGAGGCTTTCGGGGAGAGCTACCCGAAAGTCGGAGACTTTGCCTTCTCAATGGTAGGGAAGAAGTCCCTGGACCTGGAAGAACGTCCAGGTGATGCTCCTCTCACTCCCTATATGCTACAACTTATAGGAGCACCTCTTTTAGTGACCTCCTCGCTGCCCTTCCCCTCAGTGAGTACCCAAGACACTACTACTGCTAAGAGGAAAACCCCCACTGATGGTCATAAGAAGACCATTGCCCCAAAGAAGCCTAAGAAGGTGGTCTCTCAACAGACCATCCTCTCTGATTTTGGTGTACTTCAATCACCACCCTCATCCACAGCCACTCCAACGGTTTCTGCTGCCGTTGAAGCTTCATCAGCACTACCACCACCATCAGTGACTAAGGTCTCTGAAGGTGTTATAGCCACTCGCCGAAAATTTGGATCGTGTATTACTTTCACTGCCTTCTCTACCTCTTCCATCTCTACTTCTTTGGTCCTCACATCAGCAAGTGACTCAGTGATAGTTGTCCCTATCTCTGATAATGCTGAAATGCACGTTGTCCAAATCTCAAAATTGTTTAGGCAATCTGAGTTTTGGAAAGCCAATTTAAAAGCACCTCAGAGTATCTCTTTCAGATACTCTAAGACACTGGTCAGTGATCCTCAGGACACTACCTCTGCAAAAGTAGTCCCTGAGAGTAATCCTCATGATATTCTCAAGGAAAATAATGCTATTTTTCATCCATCATCTGATCCGGATTCTTTTCTCGCCTCTTTGTCAATGTCATCAGCTGCTGCCACTACTGGTGTCTACTCGGCGACAGCGACCACCACCACCACCACCACTTCGAAGACAGCGATGAAGTCTCCTCAGCGCCCTCCCAGTGCCATAAAGCTCAGGGATGTCAAGATGGAGCACCTTGCCCCCAAGCTTCCTCCCTGGGTCACTGAGTTGCCTTTTGTATCCCTGCCTGCTCCCAAATTCCCTACCATTGACCATCTGGTCAATGAGTGTGCTCTCACCAGAGCCCGGCTGGACACACTGCAAACTTCTACGGAGTTGATCTTCTGACAGGTCGCTGGCACTCCAGGGATGAAGACGAACGTCAGCAACTTGGTGTCTGATATTCAGACTCTGAAGGACGACCACAAGGACCTTCACTAATCCCTCATCAACATTGAGCAAAAGGTTGATGCTCAGGCCACTGTCCTCGAGTCTATTCAAAAGACTCAGTCTGACATTTTGCAGGCTCTCTCAAGGCTCAGTGAGACTGGTCCCTCATTTGCTGCTGCTGATTCGGACCATGCTTGAAGCCGTGTACACAAATGTTCGCACTCTGATGGTCCACGTTCTGCCCCATGATAACATTGAGGGGGAGAAGGTGGCCAAAGAGTTCGCTGACGAACTTATCGGCGAGCACAATCGACGGTTTCCAGATGAAAGGATCTCTCCTTACATTCAAAGACCAGAACCTTCTGCAAGGTTTGTTGTTGATGATGAAGAAGAGGATGACGATGAAGAAGAAGAAGAAGAAGAGGAACACATCCCTCACTTTGGAGGTGAGGATGATGATGATGATGACTTGGGATTTACAATGGAGCATTTCAGATTATCCAGACCAAGCACATCTCAGCTAGAGCCCTTGGGGGACGGAGCTGGACCTTCAGCCAGAGTGGTCGATCTTGAGGCCACCATCCCTATATCAGAGGGGGAGACCGCTGATAAGGTATCACTTCAGCTTATCCCTTATATTACTCCTCTCTCTGAATCCCCTTATATAACCCTTCCTCCTTCAAACCCTCTCTCTGATAAATCTTCTATCTCTCCTTCCCTCAGTGATCCCTGTCCCCCAAAGGACTCATCCACAAGGAGGGAACCTTCTTCTAAAGAGCAGTTTATATACATAGTGGAAACTGACTCTGAGGAAGAAGAAGGCCTCATTCCTCGACGTCGCGTTCTGAAGAAGATTATAAGCGAGCCTGAAGAGGAAGAAAGGCGAATAAAATTCCTAACGGAATTCGAATCCAAAAGAATAAGGGTACCCCATGAAGACCCAATAAACGTTGTACCAATCAGGATGGTAGATGAATTCTACTTTTTATCCAAAGAAGAGAGAGAACAAGCTTTGGAAGCTCAGAGGATCAGAGATGAAGAAATAAAGCAAACTGAGAATGATCTTGCTTTAGCAAGGAAGATTCTCAGGGAAGACTCAGCAAGAGACAAAGCAGCAAAAGAACAATTAGAAAAGAGTGAACGGCTCGGCTGCGGCTACGGCTCAGAAAGAACTTGTACAAGAAAACCTGAATGTAGATCCCATTCTCGCTCAACAGAAGATTCTCACTGCAGTAACCACAGAAGCCACAACTCAGAAAGACAAAGAACTGGATTGGTGCACAGAGATGCTGAACTTTCGAAGATCTGATTCCAAAATCATTCACGCAACTATCCAAGGGCGACACTCCAACAGAGGTGGTCCAAAGGTATATGTAAGAATGACTAGGCCATCCAGAACAGAGAGAGAAGAAGCAAAATTCTTAAGGTTATATGGATACACTGGATGGCTCGAAATCAGAGATGCCATTCAGGGTTCCAAATTCAAGTTCAAGAATGTGGTAGAAGATGAGCTGAATCAGTTGCTACAGAGAATGTCACAACATGTACAAGTTCCCTCTCTCGCCGAATCATCTAAGAAAAGAAGATCAACCTCAGAAGAAGGCCCAAGCTCAAGAAATGAACATAGTGTCAAATTTGATCTTGAAAGCATCATCAGTCATATGACGCTCCCTGATATATCTATGTTGGATACCTCTCTTCCTACGGATCGATTATATGAAGAAAGTGAAGTCATCTTGCTCCCTGAATCTGGCATGATTTTCTTGGATAATGAAAGACAACTTCGTCTCTTCAGAAACAAGGAACTTCATAAAGCCCCTACTCGTTTCATAAAAATCTTATATTGTTACTGCTGGTCTAATGACCCTCTGGTAATCAGACAGAAGATGCTTTTTGAACATGAGTTACAAAGAAGAAATGTGAGCCTCTCTGATTGGTAGTAGCTTTTTATTCCTTTATAATATTTTCTTCAGTGTAAATGTACTTTTACGTTAATAATTGTAATTTCATTTCTATGTAATATCTTCAGATTATAATTAATGAAATACACTCGAGTACTTTACTCCATCTCGTACTGAAAAGATCCCTGAAAAAAAAAGTAAAAGGGACAATGAACATAAGAGTTCTATCTTCTTAACTTTTCTTAGCTCACTGAACCTTCACTCTGAAAGTTCAATCAGTGAATGTACTTTAAGCTCTTCTACTTGTAAAAATTGTGATTTCATATCCTTATAAATGAAACTCAATTCAGATAATAGATTAGCTGAAAAAGATCTTACAGATTAGTACTTAGAAAATTTATTTTAAATTTTATAAGTCCCTGCTAATCTTTTAAAAGCAATTTTCCTATGTTGCTTAATCATAATCAAATAGGGGGAGATTGTTGATCATAACTCCTCTCAGTGATTTGAATATGATTCCTTTACTATACCTAGTGAAATTCCTTAGATAAGCTTCTGTTCAAACTCAGCGATAGCATACGCTGATTGCTATCAGCGATCGCTGAAGATCAAGGATCAACAAGTTTATCTCTAAAGACCTGAAGATCAGCTATCACACCAGAAGACCATTCAGCGATAGTCGAAGACCAAAGCTGAAGAAAGAGATAATCAGCTAAGTGATCTGAAGCGGTTCAGCGATAGCAGCGATTATCTACTCAAAGTGTGAAGTCTTGTGAAGCCTCAGCAACACTGAAGTTCATCCTTGAACATTCAGTGTCAGCGATCAAATGAAGCTTCCTCTGCAAGATTAAAGTTTGATCTTATCCTCGACGCACAAAAGTCAAACCTAGAACCATGTCAGAAAATGACATACGACTTGTCTCTTATGTCCCCATCATATCTAATATGGTACTGTTCATATTCGACCAAAAGCATGGTTGTCTTATTTACAAGGACAAGCTTCATATCCAAGCTTGACACGTGGCATGTACCTTTTGCTTTGCATTAAATGCAAGCGGGTATAAATAGATGAAGATATCTTCTTCATCTTCATGCATGCTTCCTTCTAGCCTATACCTTCTGTATTCTTTCTTTCATCTTCTTGTGCATCAAACTGTGTGTTTCTTTAGTTACAATAGAATAGGTTTTCAACTTGTTCTAATTCCGCTTGTAACTGTAAATTTGTTTATTTTCTATAAACTCATTTAAAAACTAAAATTTGTGTGTTTGTATTCAAACCCCCCCCCCCCCCCCCGCGCATTCTACAAACTATTTACTTAATATTTAACTCTTGTAGACCCTTATTGGGACCAACAGAAGGATTACTCTCAGGGATCGTACATGCGATGGTAGTGTCCTGAGGTTCACTGGCCTGTTTCTGAGAATGCTTAAGAGAAGCATTCTCAGGTCTTGTGCACCTTGCTTTACAGATATCAGATTGTCGAAACAAAATTGATGTGTGAATAGCACGTTGCCCAATCACATCAGGGATGGGGACAACCACACCTGAATCACGGATTGATGTGAGGACCAAAGAAGATGAGATAGAGGAATATAAGAGCCCAGTGCATGTGATACCTGATATAGCCTCAGCGTGGCTGACTATAACAGTCTCAGCGACCAAAGTCACTAAGAGAGAAGGTAGAGCTGATGAAGCGGCAACAAAAGCAGAAGCTGTTGTCGTGGCTGTGGGAAGTGTTGTAGAGAAGGTAGGGTAAATCCCGAAATCAAAGAGAATGCTTTATTGAGAGACACTCTTCTGGAATTTCTTGGAAACCTGCTTTTGGGTGATGGACTTTTTATGTCCATCGGTTGGTTGTTTTCGCTTTTCAGCGAGAGGAGAAAAGCCTTGGTTGGTCATTGAGGGGATTGGCAGTGACGTAGGCATGGTGGCTACCTGAGAGGTAGAGATGGTTGATTCATCAGCAACAGCACCCTGAATTATCTGTAGCATGTATGGAGTGTAGTGAGCATCTCCATCCTTTTCATCCAACTCAAGCCTTCTTCCCAATCTGAGAGAAGTTTTGATTTCCCTCAGCAGGGTACCCTTCATAGATGGTTGCGAATAGTATTGCAGCGAATCTGGGAAAATCGATAGTTTGTCCCTCTTTGAGTATTTCTCTCGATTTTACAGTTCGTTGTATATGTATTCAGCGAAATTCACCTTCCTACCGGTGTAGAGAGAAACCGCCATTTCTTGGGAAGGCTTTCTGGCCTGATCTTGTGAGCCAAATTTGGAGCACAAGCACTGAATAACATGCGTCCAAATATATTGCCATCTCGCTGGCATACGCTTCTTCTCCACCTTAGTGATGGACTTGACGACCTGCTTCGTCTCTTTGTCAACTGGCCAAACATAACCGGTGGCATCAAGGAAATCCTGAATTTCCTCAGTAGTTGGAGCAGCAACCTATTGTTCATTGTCCTCCTTATTTGGAAGACGGAGAGCATTCCTTATCACACCAGAGGTGATAGTGATGGTGCCTAGGGCATTGGTGAACTCAATTGCAGGGAGCTTTCTTCCTTTCTTATTGGTGACAATAGTGCAGTGAACTGTGTGCCAGTATTGCTGAAGGTGAGCAGCTATCCCAACAGGGACATGAATGAAGGCGTACTTCAGTAGACACTTCTTGATGAAGCAGGCACCATCCCTTAAATAAGCTCGTTCAGCCGGGATGTCAGTGATAGCAACATAGTTGCTTGGCTTCACCATAGCTTGTTCAGGAGGAAAGCTGGCCTCTGGTGCAGCGATGAAGGTAGTGACAGGGATGACCTCAGTTTCAGTTTGAGTGGTTTTGCTTGGAGTTGTCATTTCTGTTTCAAAAATGGGAACACCAAATAGAAAAATCATGGCTTAATATAAAAATATGTATAAACCAGAGTATGTTTGGTACAAAGGTTACCAAATAAAAGATAGTAAACCTAATAATCTACAATAGATTGAAATATATATTACATTCGGGTGTTTCTATATCCTCAAAATTATAGTATCTAGTAACTCCAGAATTACACACAATAGTGAATACTAAAATTGCCTCAATCGACCATAACGCTCCGCTCAAATCTTAGGAGTCCTACCGCTAAGAGAACCCGATATACATGTCATTTGAGAAAAAGTGTTAGGCTTAACGCCTAGTGACAACAAATAGTTAACATATAAATCTATAAAACTTTTAAATAGAAAGCATAGCTTTAGACAATGATATTTAGTAAACTTAACCCACGTTTACCCTTGGGAGGCTATAAAACATCCAAAGATGACAGGGGAGACCCTATTTACCACTTGCATGACAGAACACGAAAGTGAGTCACAAACCAGTGTTATTAGAGTGTCACATAAAGGTCTGGTAGCCATTGACATCAGCGAACTCCCGTAATATAGTCGTTGGTGAACATAAGCTCGTTCACCAGTATGGAATGAGTAAATAATCAAGCTACAAGTCTCGATCTATACGAAAGGCACTGGTTTTTTCTTTCTTTCGATTTCATTGATAGCATAATATCGTCACAATATAGGCTCATTGACCGGAATAGAAGGCATCGAAATCTTCGAACACCCAATGCCCTAGGTTCCCCAAAATCGATTACCTATCCCTCGCAAAGTTCGTCAGGCCGACGACAACCCAAGAGTGAGTTGTGAATTCTGGTGATAAGGCTTGTGATGTTCGATCTAAGATATTCGGAATAATAAATGACAATGCCTATTTTCGAGCTAAAGTGACAGAATGTTTGGAAATGTAATAATCACAATGCCAATTTTCAATTTTTATAAATGAGATCTACAATCCTTCACATAATGTATAAACCGACTTATATGCCTATGGATCCATTATCTTTTAGCCATCATATTAAATACATCTATTGAGATATATTAATCTTTACCCAATACCAAAATTTTGTACATATGTTCTCATCAAGAAATGTAGTCCCATTTTGTCAATAAAATCCCAAGTGTGAGACACAATGGTTTTGAGTTCCAAATTCCATATTACATTGAAATAACCAACTCTCAAGTGATTAAAACCATTCCCCATGTTAATTTTATCAGTATAAATCCAATCCCCAATTTACCCAAATTTGACCTAGTTTGTCAAAACCATGTAAATCTATAAATGGTTGAAATGTTAGCATAAAGGAAGTAAAATACAACAGTTTAACATGTACATGGTTTTGTAAAAGCATAAGATGAACTCACAATAATAAGTTTTGAACAAAACCCAACAATAATTTAGAAGCTTGGAGATGAAGATGAAGGCCACTTGGAAACTTGCACCCTAGTCTTAGATCGTGTAGACTACTTGAATTTCTAAGGCATATGAGGAGTACAAGCCTTTATGTTGGTTATATTTGGATTGTAATTGCCTAAGAAATCGTAATAAATGAGGAGGTAAGAGAGAAAACTGAGTGAGGAAAATGGGGTGAAATCTGGCGATTTGGCGAGCGACCAAGCGTCACGACGCAAGTCGCCTGCACGTCCTGACTCCTCACTCAACAATGATTTAGACGACTTCCCACGTGACTTGGGGTCGCGGGGAAGGTCGCATGAGATGTTGAATTTGCCTAGTAACCTCCTTTTTATTATATGAGCTGCAAAAAATCAAACCCATAAATACCAAATACTTCTAACACCGAAATCCAAACTTAGACTTAACTTCTTAAAAACAATCCAAATATCCAAAATAGGGATTTTCAAAAATCCTGGGTGTTACATTTGTATAATATATATTAATAAAACATAAATCTTTTTCGTCAGAACCCCTCCACCTGGCGTTGACTTTCCTATCATAACATGGGTTTCAAGATTAACTTCTTTATAAAACATATACCGTCCTTGTCAGCAACCCACATTTTTTTTTCTACCAAAAATATGGGTTTCAATATTTGTTGCTTTTTACCGAAACATGGGTTTCAAGGTCTCTCTTTTTTTCTTCAACACGAGGTTCAAGATAAGCAATCACTCCTATCGGAAGTCCTTCGTCTTCTCCATTTATAGTGACAATTCGCAGAGTACGCACCAAGTGACCCCTCCCTTCTTTTCCTATCAAACATTCCAGCATCCTCACTACCGGCTTTCGTAGCATGCGAGCATGATTGCACGTCCAGATATCGCCAAGTTTATACCAATCTTGTAGCTTTAACTTCCTCCAGGAAGTTGAGAATGCTTAAGCAATAATGGAGGCTGCCATTGTGGTGGGTGAAATAACTAGAGATTGGCTCATTGGGGAAGAATCCAAGCTCTATCGATATCTAATGATACCTCCATCGATCTCCAACACCCAAACTTACAACTCACCAACCCCTCCCACCCAACTCCACACCTCACACCAGCAACCCAACAAAGACTATTCCCCTTTGTAATGGATCATAGAAGAAAGAAGCTCTAGCATCGGAAACGAGCTTACGAATGAAGATCGGTGTTCTTAGGCCATTTTTGACATTTTCGAGGACGGTAACAACTTACGAGAATGCGAGGACAATACTTGGCCAATCATTTTGTACATGAAAATTTGCATGTACAAAATCACATAACATATGATTCACGTACAAAATCATATATGATTACTCGCGACTTAGCCCACGGGAAACGTTGCCTGTGTCCTTTTTGATGCTAAGAAAAAAACACATATGATTTTGTACATGAAAAAAGTTTCATGTACAAAATGATTGGCTGAGGGTTGTCATCGTATTCTCGTAAATTGTTACGGTCCTCGCATGAACTCGCCTATATATAGAGAGAGAGAGAGGAGGGAAGAGGTTCAAATGAGAACTTTGTAAATTTAAAGGAATAAAGGGACTCATTTGGGACCACATATGATGTGGGTCCCACCAATAAAAAATCATATTTGATTTTCAATGGTGGGCCCCATTAAATTAGATATAATTCTGTATTGGTGGGGCCTACATCATATGTGGTTCCACATGAGTCCCTTTGTTCCTTTATATTGGGGATGTTCTCATTTGAACCCTCCCCTATATAGGGGAGAGATCATACAAGAACACCCCCTATTTAAAAGAACAAAAGAACACTTTATGGACCATATATGATGTGGTTCCTACAAATTATAAAATCATATCTGATTCAATGGGGCCCACCATTGAATCAGATATGATTTTATAATATGTGGAACCCACATCATATGTGATCCACAAGGTGTTCCTTTGTTCCTTTAAATTTACAAAGTTCTCATTTGAACCTCCCTCTATATAGGGGAGGGATCATACAAGAACACCTCTCATTTAAATGAACAAAGGAACACATTTACGATCACATATGATGTGGGTCCCACACAATATAAAATCATATCTGATTCAATGGGGCCCACCATTGAATCAAATATGATTTTATGTTATGTGGGGCCCACATCGTATGTGATTCTAAGGGTGTTCCTTTATTCCTTTAAAAATGAAAAGTTCACATTTGAACCTCCCTCTATCTAAAAATGAAAAGTTCACATTTGAGGGAGGTTCAAATGTGAACTTTTCATTTTTAGATAGAGGGAGGTTCAAATGTGAACTTTTCATTTTTAAAGGAATAAAGGAACACCCTTAGAATCACATACGATGTGGGCCCCACATAACATAAAATCATATTTGATTCAATGGTGGGCCCCATTGAATCAGATATGATTTTATATTGTGTGGGACCCACATCATATGTGATCGTAAATGTGTTCCTTTGTTCATTTAAATGAGAGGTGTTCTTGTATGATCCCTCCCCTATATAGAGGGAGGTTCAAATGAGAACTTTGCATTTTTAAAGGAACAAAGGAACACCCTTAGGATCACATATGATATAGGTCCCACACAATATAAAATCATATTTGATTCAATGGAGAGCCCCATTGAATCGGATATGATTTTATATTGTGTGGGACCCACATCATATGTGGTCTTAAATGTGCTCCTTTGTTTCTTTAAATAAGGGGTGTTCTTGTATGATCCCTCCCCTATATATATATATATATATGAATAAAAATTAGGTGTGTGGGGTTTTTTAATTTAGAAAACATTAATGTAGATTCCATTTAATCATATCCGTTGAATCAATTAATTTAATGATTGATAGATATCATTTTCTTCTGAACCTCAATTTAATGATTGATAGATGTCATTCTCTCTCTCTCTCTCTCTCTCTCTCTTATATATATAAATATATATACATATATATATATATACATATATATATATATACATATATATATATATATATGTATTAGGGGGTTGTACACGTATATGCATGTATATACGTACGTAATAGAATTTTTTTTTAAAACTATCAGTTATAGTTTAAAATTAAACTTAGACTATAATAATTAATTAATCTGAGAGTCAATTACATTTTTGGTCCTTGTGGTTGCCATCCATTATCAAGTTTGGTCCCTCATTCAAACTAATTACAATTTTAGTCACTGCGATTGCCATTTTCTTCACTTTCAGTCCCTCTGAAAAACTGAATCCCTGGAGCGGCTGATAGAAAAGTCAACATTGTATTGTTGCGGATGCCTCCCACTTCTGATGATAACAAAGAGAGGAGAAGGTAGTTTTAGAGATTCAAAATAACCTTGTCGCTCATTTGGACGAGCTCGAGCGACAAAGGACCAGTAAAACTACAACCAATGAACCTGAGGAAGATATTCCCTCAGATGAGGATACTAAATCCTCTCCCATATCTGAAGTAGTGACTCAAGATGAGGAAGAAGAAACAAAGCTCTCTA
Organism: Silybum marianum; assembly: GCA_036898165.1. Classification (NCBI taxonomy): domain Eukaryota; kingdom Viridiplantae; phylum Streptophyta; class Magnoliopsida; order Asterales; family Asteraceae; genus Silybum; species Silybum marianum. Next base: position 21,398,870 of record CM072542.1, on the reverse strand, counting down.
ACAAAGAGCCTAAAGAAGATGTCTTCCTAGGGAACGATGACAATGACGATGATAGGACTCATTCTTAATCAAGTTCAACGTTCCACTCCCTAGAATATCAATAAGGGAACCAGTTTCCCATGGGGGGAGGGCCCCTCAATCTGAGAGTCGGCCCTCCACTTCAAAAGGAAAGGAAATAGCAAATGACAACTTGTCCATTCTCCTAACTTCATAGGGGGAGCTCAAACAACCAGAGGTATGTCTTCCTTTAACCATTTTTGCCACTTCCATCTTTAAACCTAAACCCCTACCTAACCATTTTTGCCACTTCCATCTTTGAATCTGAACCCCTAACTTCATAGGGGAGCTCAAACAACCAGATCTCAAACCTGATCTTAACCATTCAACCTTTCCCCCGTTTGACATTCTATCTCCAAGGAATGAACCTACAAAGGATGAAGATTTCTTGTACATATCCGAGTCTGAAGCTGAAGAAGATGAACTACTTGAACTTAGAAGAAAGAATTAACCTTCAGTCAGCACTAAAGAAGAAGTGCAGGCCAAAAAGCTCAATTAATAAACTAGCTTAATCAGAAGAGAATAAAAATACCTCTTCGTACCTCTAGGCTGATATAGATGATGAATTTAGTTTCCTCTCCCATTGTGAGAGAATATGCACTGAAGGAGGAACATCAAAGGATAACTCAACTCAAGAAAGCACAAGAGAACCTTCAAGCTACGGAAGCCCAAGCCAGAAAAAAAAACTCGCTAAAGCAAACCTCAGAACATTGACCAACTCAGTGCCCAGGCCAAGCTTCTACAAGTTGCTGCTAAAAATCTCCAGAAGATGCTGCTACTGAAAGACAAAGAACTTCAGTGGTGAAGAGATCATGTGAATAAGCGCGTAAAACCAGAACTAATCACAAATGTCACCATCTCTAAATGCACTACGAGAAAGGAAACCCAGATAAATATAACAATCTTCAGAGGTCCTTACACAAGTATTGAACAATCAAAGTTCCTCAAATTCTATGGGTTCTCCGAATGGCTTGAGACCAGGGATGGAATTCAAAACTCCAATCACAATTCAAGAGTGTTATCGAAGATTACCTTAATCTCTTTGATAGGGTGTCCATGATAATCATTGTCCCTTCTCTCTCTCTTTCCTAAGCCAACCAGATGAAGGAAGGGAGTCATTGATACTGAAGAAGGTCCATCATTTGATGTTGAAAGCCTCTTCGCTAACCTCAAGCTTCCTGACCTTTCAATGCTCAACATCTCTTTCCCAAAAGATAGGAAGTATGGATTCAGCGAAGTAATTTCAAAACCTAAATCTGGGATGACATTTATAGATAATGAAGGTGAATAATGACTCTTTCGGTAAATTGAAATCCATATTTGTGTTGCTAAACTTCTTCACATCGTCTACAACTCGTGCTCTAGTGAAAATGATCAAGAAAACTTCATGAGGAAGAAGTTAGAAGCAGAAGTTCAGAGAAGAAAGAATGTCATAGCTTCCCACACTCCCTGATATTTTTGTGCATTAACTTAGTGTTTCTAAGATTGTTTAGAATACATATTTATACTTGTTCTTATTTCCTAAACAATCAGTAAACTTGTTTTTATTCAATAAACTCATTTAAAACTTAAAGTTTGTGTGTTTGTATTCAACCCTCCTTCTACAAACTGTGTGATACTTATACACTCTTGTAGACTACTTTGGGACCAACAATATCCTTCTCTCTTTAAAACACTGGAAGACTTTCTTAGTGAATATTTCTCTAAAAAGAAAAATCGTATCTCTGGAAAAAAAAATTGATGTTAAAAAATAAGAGAATTTAAATGGATAATGGTCCGTCGTTTTTATATTATGAGATCATTATTTTTTTCGAAATTTGTGTCATTCTTTTATGACACACGACGTCCATTACCATTCCCAATCCAATCATATTCTAGGGACGTGACAATGTCATCATTTCTTTTCAAATTCAAACTGTCGTTTTTATCTTTCCTAATTACTCTCTCATATAAATACCCATTCAAATCCCCAATTGTCTCTCTAAGCTTTTAAAACTTCCTTTGCAAGAATTCCCAAAGAAAGAACCTCATTCGAACTCTCAAGAACACGCATTACTGGGATTTTCTTAATCTCTCAAGACAAGAGGTTTATTTTTCTTCTCTAAACCTAAAAACATAGAAAAAACTACTACTTTTGTGTTATTTCTACCAAACAAACTTCAAAATATCTAGTTTTAAGTTTGAATATCCTTATGTGTTCTTATCAACTACATCTTCTTCAAAACTTTTTCTTATTTTTTTTAACAGAAGAAACTTAAAACATGTGTTTGATCTTAGAACCTTCTACCATTTTTCTAAATGCATGTTTCCGGTACATTTTGTGATCCAAGCGCCTTTAGTAATTTGATGACGATCCTCTATACTTGGTGAAAATCTTATGTTTTAGATTATGTTTAGTCTTAGTGAGCGCAATGCATTCTACGATAGAGGAAGACTATCAGGAATAGTCTCTAAATCTGAAAGACCCGAAGAAAAGTTCACACAAAAGAAAACATCAGCGATGTCTAAGCTTATCTGATGAAAGAAATACTTTGTTCGTGATCTGAAGCGATTCAGTGATAATAATGACTGTCCACACCAAGTGTGAATTCTAAATATGATTAAGTGATACCTGAAGGATTCATCCTTGAAGCTTCAAGATCAGTGATTAAGAGAATCGTGTTCAACAAGATTAGAATTTGTCTTATTCTAGATGCACAAAAGACAACCTCCCCATGACCTGTGTCAGATAGTACGTACGAAGTTACTTTATGGTCTCCCACGTACTTACCAACTCTGAAGGTCAACTTTCAGATTCGGATAAAAGCATGGTTATCCTATGGACAAAGGACAAGTTCTCTATTAGATGCTTGACACGTGGAATTTACCTTGTGACTTGCAGTAAATGCATTGGGTATAAATAGATGAATAAATCCTTCTTCATCGTCATGCATACTTCCACTTTCTCGTCTTGAAACTATCTTTATTTCTTTCCTTATCTTGTGGTTCTGATAAGCAGTGGTCGGTAGTGGTTCAGATCGCTAGTGGTCGGTAGTGGTTCAGATCCGTGGTGGTTGATGGTGGTTCGGATTGGTGGTGGTTGGCGGTGGACGACGGTTGCCGACAGTGGAGACAGTGTTTTAGATCGACGGTGGTTGGTGGTGGTTCAAATTGGTGGTGGTCGGCGGTGGTTCAGATTGGCGGTGGTCAGCAGGTTTAGATCAACGGTGGTTGGCGGTGGTTTAGATCCGCAGTGGTGGCGGTGGTTCAGATCCGCGGTGGTCGACGGTGGTTCAGATAGATGGTGGTCGGCGGTGATTCAAATCAGTGATGGTTCAAATCGGTGGTGCTTAGAATTGATTCAAATCGGTGGTCGATGGTGGATGTCGATTGTCGTCAACGGTGGTTCAGACTAGTGATGGTCGATGGTCAGTGGTGACGGTCGTCAACGGTGGTTCAGACAGGTGGTGGTCGGCGGCGGTCGTTAATGGTGGTTCAAACCGATGGTGGTCGGTGGCGGACGGCAGCAGTTGTCGACGGTCGCCAATTGGTGGTTCATACCGGTGGTGGTCATCAACGGTTGTTCAGACCGGTGGTAGTCGGCGTCGGTCGTCGACGATGGTTCAGACCGGTGGTGGTTCAGATCAAGTAGGGAAGATGGATATAATTTTGTCTTTTTGAGAATATGGGATGGAATGGAATTGAATTCCTTCTCAATTGTGATGGAATGACCAAATCCATGGATGGTGAAATTTGTGGAATTCAATTCAATTCCATAGTTAAACCAAACGACTGAATGGAATTTGGTCAATGGAATTGCTCTCCAAGCTGGCTTTCTTTTGTTTTTTATTTTGATGTAACCAGAATCTTTATTTTCTGTTTCTTTAATGGATGTGTCTGGGTTTTCCGCTCAAAAAAATATATATATGTGTTCTTATTTCCGTAAAAATATGTAAATTTGTTGTTCCCCCAGAATCAAGATTGATCTCACTCCTTCCAAACCTGAGAAACTTGTTGTTCCTCCAATGTCTATAGAGAAAGGAATTCTTGGACCTGGCCCTGCTAACCTTAAGCTTTCTATTACTCATGCTTTTGGTTCTAAAGCTTCTTTCAGCTAGCTATTTCTTCGACATCGTTGAAGGTTTCTTTGGTGTGAGTTTTGTGTTTGAGGGATACTTAATTCCTAAATTATATTAATATTTGTTCACTAATCACCATATGGATCCCATTAAGTCAGGTAACGGTGTATAAATCAACAAGAACACGAAGAACAAGATGAATAACTTCAATAAGTCATATATCTAACTTGTATAATTGAAGGTTACAAAGATATCTCTACTAAGCTCTCTCTCTAGAATGATATGAATTAACGATCTAGTTCTAATGTTAGCCTTAACCTTGTATTTATATTGCTAGGAATAATGAGATAAGGAAACTAATAAGATAGGTACTATACACTTGCCTTATTTTACAATCCTTCCTAATCCTTAAACCTTTCCTATTTAATGAATTTACACTTTAGCCCTTCATGTCTTCAATATTTGTAATCTCGGATACAATATTTTCAGACCTAACAATCTCCTCCTTTGTATTCGAGATTACAATTCAGCAAATCAGCACTTTAACAATCTTTTGAAGACGATGAAACTTTTGTCAATAAATCTTCGTCTCGTATCTTTTGCTCCCCCAACTAGTATGATCACATTATAAGCTCTGTAACTCCCCCTTCACATTTGCATGTAGTTCACGAAAAGAAAGTTGAAAGAGCCGTAATATCGTAGGGTATCTTTCATCGTATAGAACTTTTGAGTTTGTCGGGTCGGGCGATGCGATGAACTGAACTTGTCATTTGATGAAAGAGGCAAAAGATTGATGCGATATCTTGATGTTGTCGGTTTAGGCTGAGCCGACATAAACACTTAGGAATGGATGTCGATCCTTTGGGACGCGATAAGAAAACATGTCGGTTCAAAGGGAGTTGACAAGTCTTCAAACATTTGGAAATTTTTTTAATTTTCTAAGTGTTTAAGATGAATCCATAAGCAAAACAGTTATCTTTCTCCCCCTCATGCTAGCATGTGTCTTTGATATAACTTTTCTCCCCCTCAGAATAATAAGGAGAATCCGAATCGTTATGAATAATCAAAGACAGTAAGTGAAAGCGCAAATGTGGAAAAGTGGTTAAGAGCTAACATAGAAGCATAAATACCAACTATTATCACTTAAATCAAAATTAAATTTAACTAAGTGGCCTATATTCAGTGTTGGCAGCGGGTTGGTAGTGATAGGACTTCCAGTTATCACAGAAGTAAGTTATAAAATTAACTTCTCAAACTGTTCTGGCATACACACAAATATATGCAATTTGAATCACAAAGACTCGTGCAATGTGTAGAAAGAATTTAGGCATCAAATGCTAATTTTAAGGCTCAAAATGTGAAAATACATTTCACAGACTCAATGTGCATTGAATGTGAAGTTCGGAGACTGGAGGTGTGTCTTCCTTTTTCAATATCTTAATCTTCAGAGTGAAAAAAAGATAGCATATATGCTCATTCTCCGTGATATATGAAACAAATATCTTTTGTGAGATACTTGAGTAGTTGGGTGGGGTGACACAAGTTATCAACATTGGGTCCATGTCTATTTTAATATTCATCTCCAAAGAATCGAGAATGAATAGATTGTGTGGCTACCCGGATAACCGACACAGTTTGGTAAGGACCAAATAATTTCTTTTAAGTCCTTTCACACTCTCAATTTTTCTTTTATCTCACAAGCACTCAATTTTATCACACTCGTACCCTTTCAAAATATCTAACCTAGGGATGTGTTTCATGGGTAGGTCCTTCCGGCTCTGGATTGAACATAGAAACTTCTAATTCCTAACACACAAGGAGTTAAAACATTAAAGTCCGAGTTCTGAACTAAAGTATTCAGAAGTCATAATGCAGTGTAAAGGGGTTCTAAACTGAGATATTTAGAAGGCAAATTTTAAGAACAGGTTCATAGCTGATGTACTATGAAGCTAAAATGATAAAGAATATTATATGGTACTCCCCCTCAAAAACTTCATAACCTTTTGAATGATCATGTCATGTTATGTGAATATTCTAAATTTAGAACATACATGGCATACCTACAAAACAGATTAAAAAGGCAAATTAGCTTTAGAAACAAAAAATGGGAAAGTGGGGATACTATAAGTACGATACCATTTTTGAATGAATCTTTGATCGACAAAATCATTTGTTCCACAAGTAGAATAACAAACCTTTGTGGCACTTAGACTAATTAGTTGATTGATAGACTTCACAAAATAAGGCAAATTAGTCTTGAGAACAAATGATCTTGTATCAATTATAGGAGATGTATGTGGCATGTCCGGAATTAGCAACAAAATCATTTTGAAACCGATTAGATTTATGAGATCGAGAATTTGAAGAACCATGTGACATGGAGTTGTTAGAATAACTATATGATTGAATACTTGAAGAACAATTATTTTTACAGACACTAACAGGAGAAAGATAAGTCATCTTCTCATGTTTGCCGAATCTAAAAACCATCGCCTTTGCATCCAAACACTTCACGGCGGCTATGATCAGATCCCGGTGTTGGTTCACTTTTGACTTCATTTAGCTACTTAATAAGATAAGAAGACCCATAAAAAGATCAAATAACGGAAGGCGGAAGGTCGATTAGGAAAGGATCTTTTCAAATCAAAGAAGAACTTGAGTGAGTTGTTTGAATGATTCTGAATTCTCTTTATGAAAAATCATTTTCACAAAGTCATCTAACTCCGCATCTATTTGATCGGGAGTGAGTTGTTTGAATGATTCTGAATTCTCTTTATGCAATTATTTTTTCTTTGAAATATCGTTTTCAAGTTCTTTGACTTTGTTTAAGAGATGATCTCATTCTTTATCAGACAAACTAAAATTCAAAACCGTTTTAGTTTCAAGATCCTTTTCAAGTTTCTTGAGTTTGTCTGATAAAGAATCTCTTTCTTTTGTAAGCAAATTATATTTACTTTTTAATTCAGATATCAATTTCTTTTCAGTTGTAACATTTGATTGTAATTCAGACAATTTCTTTGAAAGTTTACAAGTTTCTTCTTCAAAAACTTTCCTTTTATTTTCAACTTCCTTTTCTAAACGTTTATTATTATCGAAAATTAAAACATTTTTCTTCAAAATGTTATTTTTATCATTTTCAAACACTCTTATTTCATTATCCAAATTTTTCTGAAGCTCAGAAAGTTGTTTTGATAGCTACAGACATTTCGTTTTAGATGATTTTCTTTCTAAAATTACAACCTGCTCAAAATCTGACACTTGTTTAGAAAGGTTTCTAATTGTCAGTTCACAATTCTTAATTTTGCTTTCAAAAGCTTTTCGCTCAATTTCAAACTTGTGTTTCTCATCAGAAAAAATCTTTCTTTTATTCTCAAAGTTTGTTCTTTCAGAATCTAAAAACTTTTCAAGTGCTTCACTAGTCGTTGCAGAATCTTTCCTCCTCTCTAACTCAGAAATCTTGCTTTTCAGTTCAAAGTTTATTTTTATCAGATCAAGATTTTTCTTTTTACAAAAGTCTTCATACATCATATGATGAGAATTCATTGCTCGCTCTGTGAGTTGTTCTTCCAAAAACTCATTTTTATTTTTCAAATCTTTACTTGTGTGTTTGAAGTGATTTAGATAAACATTTTCTCTTAAAAGTTCATCAAGCACGTTCATGTTATTTGTATGCCTTGCTTCAAGTTTAGCAATATTTGCATTTAGCTCAGAAATTTGTTTTTGAGAATCCATCTTGAACTAAACCTGTACAACTCAAATAACACAATTACTTCTTGAAAAAATATAAGCACTTGTTACCTGATAAAGTGATCTCGATCGGTGAGTTTTGAAAAAAATTCTAAGAGTTCTTAAAAATAGGATAAACTAACTCGATCGACAAAGGATCCAAAAAATATGTCGACTTGAAAGGGCGCGATAAAAATTTATGTCAAGTTAAGGTATCTTGATAAGAATTCTTATCGGATCTTAAGGCTCGATGAAAAACGAAAATTTTGAAAGATCTATTTTATCGAAATTCTTGTTTTATCTTTTACTTTGAAAAATCGAAGAGCAAGAACGAAGACTTCTCGACAAAAAAGATCAAGTCTTTTTATGGAAGAGAAGAAGTAAGTTTCCGAGTCTCCAATAAGTTCAGAATAAAAGTAAACATAATTACTAAAGTGTATGGTGTATACTTGAGAACCCTTAAACCAGAAAAGCTGCAGGAGTCAGCGTTCCTGAGTTTTCTTTTGTGAAAGAGAAGCAAAAGTATCGCAGAATAAACTAAAGTAATGGTTTTAATTTAAGAATTCGATAAAACAAAAAATTAAGAATACTTGTCGATATATAAGGAGCGATAAAAAATTTAACAAAAAAACTTTGTCGAGATACATGGGGGTGCTAAAACAAGGTTTGTCGATTCAGGCTTTGGAAGCTTGGATCGATAAGTTTGGATAGAAACAAATTTCGAGATTAATATCTTTGATTTTTCGAACTCGATTAGAATCAGATCAAAATTCAGATCGTGAGGCTCTGATACCAATTATGGATCCCAATAAGTCAGGTAATGGTGTATAAATCAACAAGAACACGAAGAACAAGATGAATAACTTCAATAAGTCATATATCTAACTTGTATAATCGAAGGTTACAAAGATATCTCTAATAAGCTCTCTCTCTCTCTCTCTCTCTCTAGAATGATATGAATTAACGATCTAGTTCTAATGTTAGCCTTAACCTTGTATTTATATTGCTAGGAATAATGAAATAAGGAAACTAATAAGATAGGCACTATACACTTGCCTTATTTACAATCCTTCCTAATCCTTAAACCTTTCCTATTTAATGACTTTACACTTTAGCCCTTCATGTCTTCAATATTTGTAATCTCGGATACAATATTTTCAGACCTAACACACTGAATAGACACAATGATGATCGTTGAAACTAAAAAAAAGCAGAACTAAGTATAAAGGGTCATTATTAAATCACTAAGAAGCCTTGGATCAATAGAAGTCTTGGAGAAAGTCATTGATAAAAATAAGATGATCCTAATTAACTGATAAAGCCGCTAACAAATAAGGTTGAATTATCAACTGCAGATGATAACACAAAGTAGTCTATTAGCTGAAGATGTTTATCTTCTATCGAGACAACAATGATCAAAGTACATTGTCATTTTTTTTGGAAAGAGGATGAAACCTATAGCAATATATTGAAAAAGGATAATTACAAGGATAGGCAAAATGCCAAACCAAATCCATATGACAAAACAAATATACTTGGTAACAGTTCCGTACCAAGCAACTAGAAGCCAAAAAGTGTACAGACACAACTGACAAAAACAAAGAGTAAAAGTGGACGTCAAATAAGCGCTGCCAAAAACCAATCCAAAAACCAAACGTCTTCATCATGTCTTGAATCTTTCTCCGATAATCAAGATTTATCATTGATGATCATTAGACGTTGCATCTAGTTGATCCATAATTCTCCCTTTTGTCTTCTCTTGGTCCATCTGTAAAACATTTTCCAAGATCTCCTCTTCGACCATCGTATTTTCTAAAGGTTCAAAACTATTTGAAAGGACGGTTGATTTGGGTTTTTATAGGACGATTTAGCCATTGAAGGAAATTGAGTCGAAACAGCTGTTCCACCTTTGCCCATGCTACCCTATGATGTTCCCCTTGTTCCTTTCTCTTCTATGGTGATCCAGCTTTAGCATTTCCATTATGTGTACTAGTATCCCTTACAACCGATTCCACCCTAGAAGAGTTTACTACTTCCTTGACAATTCATGGCCTTTGAACTTGCGGGTGAGTTTAAGTTTCTAGCCTCCATTGTCGCTTTTCCACCTGAATGAACCCATCCTTGTTCTTTCCATCACCTTTATTTCCTTGACTTGGCTAAGGTCCATTGGCACAAGAAGTCGTCTTATGTGCAAACACACAACAGTGACAGCATTGTGACGGTTCCCAAAGGTACTCTACGTCAACGATCACCCTTTCATCCTCCCCTCCTTTTAGATCTGGAACGACCACCTCCAACTCGCGTTTAAGTTCTCCCACCGCCCAGACATCCACAAGCACCTTGGCAAAACCTGGCCTTTGTCAAGTCTTATCACACATATTCGTTGTACAAGCATCCATATGTTTCGGCACTCTAAGCGCACTACTAATATGGCTAACTCCCTCCCTATTAAAAGCTACCAAAGGAATATTGTACAAGCATCAATATGTTTTGGCACTCTAAGAGGACATGTGGTATGTTCTGGTTTACGTAATCCCTTCGTTTGGTCCCATCTAGAAACAAACAGTGGAATACCTCTTATCATTATTGGACCTGCTTGTATCACTTGATTGCATCTACCTTCATTGTTAAAACGAAAGTAAAAGATTCCATTGTCGTTCTTCATTGCATCACATAATCCAAACTTGCTCCATGCGGACTTGACAATTTTTTCCACAGTTGGAAAGTGCACCGCGGACCAAGAAAGTATCCATAGAGGCCCGAAGTGTAAGATTTCTTCACCTCCTTTGCTAGCTTTAATGTGATAGAAACAGTTGCTTGTGTTTTATTTGACAGGGGAAGAACTTTAAATCGGACCAGGCTCATTTAAGCCCACAAGGCTTTATTGACTTAATTAAAAGTTTTCATATCTTAATTAATTAATTAATAACTTAATAATTAATTAACCAATTGGGCTCAAGTAAACTTCACTAAATCCTTTGGGTTTTTAGATAAAACATTATCCTTAGGCCCATTGGACTTTTAATTATAATTATTAACATAATAATTATTTCAATTTAATTATTAACTTAATAATTAAATTATATAATTAACATAATTATATTTCACACAGTTTATTATTCTACTAGAATAATAATTCCACACTTTACAACTTGTAACTTTGTCGGGTTATAACCAACTTGGTTAATTTGTGATCAACACACTCTTATGTGTGTGACCCTCTAGGTTCATCTGACGTCAGCAGTGTTTTCATATGAGGTGGGCACATAAGATCCTAAAGTCTCCCACTTGCACACGCCACATAAAACACAGACAGTGGTTATGTGTCTAGCAACGCGCCACCGCCCCAAAGTCAAATGAATGAACGTTCTTCAGCTTCAGGTTATATTGACAACAGTCAATGTGATGATTAGTGCGTTCCTTATCTCTTTGCTTCACGATATCTCAATTGAACTCAAGGCAAAGGTCTGACTCATTCTTGGTTGTTCAATTATTGTGTTTCTCGATCCCGACATTTAGTGAGAGAACAAGTACTACTGATTCAATCAATCTACTTGTGTACTGCCATACATCTCTCATTTAATATCATCGAGGGGCCCAGAGATTTCTCTCTCATCTTGAGTGGAGCAAATTTCATATTGCATGTATACGACTCTTACATAGATCGTATTGCACTCAACATGACCCTTATAATCACTCGGTTAAAGGTGACGTTAGACATATATCAGGGTACAACACTCCTTATGCTCGAGATCCCAATATACATCTTAGGTCAAAGGATAAATAAATAACTATCATCTTTAAGACTCACTTGATGACGCCGATCTATGAAGCTATCTTGAAAGCGGGTCTTCCAACACTTGAACCTACAAGTGCAAGTGACTTTGGTCGTAACATGTTGTCCCAACTTGATAACCAAACTTCACTATGATCTTAGATCATCACTAGTTCCCTAGTGATAAGTGACCATGGATAATTTCAAACTATATCATATAGTTTCGGATTTAACAATGTTAATATAGAACACAATGAAATTAATGTAATCACTCATACCCAGTATGCCAAAACAGATAGAATTTCATTGCCTGATGTTCCAAAAGGTCATACTAATTTTACAGTTCATTTCAAACACTTAAAAACCTCAAACCTACTGAGCAAGTGTGGCAATCATGCTTACTCTGACTCATAGACTTAGTGAATGGATCTGCTGGATTATCTTCCGAACAAACTTTGCAAATCTTCCTTTGCTTGTGATATGGCTCCTTCGTTATTACAAAAGATCTCGATAGGCCTATCCACGCTAGGAACTACTCCTAGGTCTGTGATGAATTTCTTCATCCATACGGCCTCCTTCCTGGTATCCAAAGCTTCTAGGTATTCTGACTCGGTAGTCGAGTCTGCTATAGTGCTTTCCAACTCACAGCACCACTATTGAGTGTAAACACAAAATCCGATTGTGACTTGAAGTTGTCACGGTCGTTTTGGAAGCTAGCATCTTAGTACCCTCGAATGCATAGATCTCCTTCTTCACCCCCGTATAGCAGGAACATATCCTTAGTCCTTCTCAAGTACTTGAGGATATTCTTTACTACCACCCAGTGAGCTTCACCAGGGTTTGACAGGTATCTAATAGTCATGCTTAAAGCATATGCTACGTCAGGTCTAGTACATATCATGGCATACATTATAGATCCAATGGTTGAAGCATAAGGAACGCCCTTCATGCGATCTATATCTTCCTTCGATGAAGGACATTGAGATCTACTCAGTTGTACACCATGTACAATTGGCAAGTTTCCCCTCTTGGAACTCTTCATCTTGAAGCGTTTCAAGACCTTGTCATTATATGTACTCTGGGTTAATCCAATTAAGCGCCTTGATCTATCTCGATAGATCTTTATTCCAAGGATAAAGGCGGCTTCTCCTAGATCTTTCATTGAGAAACACTTCCCTAGCCAGGATTTTACACCCTTTAGTGTCGGGATGTTATTTCCAGTGATTAGTATGTCATCAACATAGAGAACCAGGAAGACAACAATGCTCCCACTAGCTTTCTGGCATACACAAGGTTCATCTTCGTTTTTTATAAAACCAAATTCTTTTATTTTCTCGTCAAAACGAAGATTCCAACTTCTAGATGCTTGCTTTATTCCATAAATGAATCTAAGCAACTTGCACACTCTATTAGGATGCTTAGGATCTTCAAAACCTTCTGGTTGTATAATGTGCACGTCCTCGCTTAGCGTTCCATTAAGGAACGCGGTTTTGCCATCCATTTTCTATATCTCATAATCATGATATGCAGCTATGGCAAGCGAAATCCTAATGGATTTAATCATGGATACTGGAGAGAAGGTTTCATCATAGTCCACACCATGAGTTTGAGTGAAACCCTTCACTACCAACCTAGCCTTGTATGTGTGCACGATCCCATCCATGTCGGTTTTCTTCTTGAAAACCCATTTGCTCCCTACGACTTTGCAGCCATTGGGTGCATCCACCAGATCTCAGACCTGGTTGTCCGCCATGGATTGAAGTTCGGCTTTCATAGCATCATGCAACTTGTCAGACTCTGCACCTGTCATAGCCTGCCGGTAGTTTAACGGTTCATCATCAACCGTATTGTCACAGCCAATGAGAAACCCTAGGTATCTATCCGGCTCTTGACGAACCCTCCCTGACCTTTGGATCGTTTGTCTCTCATTGGTATCCTCAACATCTTGTTAAGGTTCAACATCTTGTTGATCGTTAGTGTCAACCTGTGCATCTGTGGGTGTTTCCTGAACTTCCTCAAGTTCCACCTTGTCCCCATTGCTTGGTTTAATTAGAAAATCATTTTCTAGGAACTCAGCCTTGCGTGAAATGAACACCTTGTTCTCACTAGGGTTGTAGAAATAATACGCAATAGGTTCCTTGGGATATCCTACAAAGATGCACTTTTCAGATATGGGCTCCAGCTTCCTAGAAACTTCTCGCTTAACATAAGCATCGTAGCCCCAAACTCTCATGTAAGATAGATTTGGGATCTTCCCAGTCTTTCTTGGTTGGTATATTGTTCAGTATTTTGGCGGCTGCTTCCAAAGCATATCCCCAAAAACTCATAAGCAACTTGGTATGAATCATCAATGACCTAACCATATCTAATAAGGTACGGTTCCTCCTTTCGGACACACCATTATGATGTGGTGTTCTTGGTGGATTAAGTTGGGATACTATCCCACACTTGCTAATAGGCTCAGTGAATTCTTGGCTCAGATATTCACCACCTCGATCAGATCGAAGAGCTTTTATGTTCTTGCCTAGTTGGTTCTCTACCTCATTCTAAAACTCTTTGAAAACTTCAAAGCTTTCAGACTTGTGCTTCATTAGATAAACATATCCATATCTACTGTAATCATCAGTAAATGTAATGAAGTAGTAGCAATCATTTCTTGTGGCTGGGTTGAGGGCCCACGCACATCAGTATGTATCACTCCCAACAACTCATTTTCCCTTTTGGGCTTTCCTTTAAAAGGAGCCTTATTCATCTTGCCTAATAAACATGATTCGCATTTATCAAAAGAATCATCCGTTGATTCCAAGATCCCGTCCTCTTGGAGCTTGGCAATGCGTTTCTTGTTTATATGTCCAAGACGGCAGTGCCACAAATATGTTTGACTTAATTCTTGCTTAAGTCTTTTAGCATTCACATTATATATCGATTTAGAATTAAGATTACCATGAATATCTATTTCATAAACGCCATTAACTGGCCTGGCAATAAAATATAATATACCATGCAAACATGAAGAAATAGATCAATCATCAAGGAATTTAAACATAAATCAATCTTATCTCAAACGTGCAAATGAAACAATGTTTCTAACGATACTAGGAACGTAAAGACAATCATTTAGTTTCAAGACTAGATCATTTGGAAGGGTCATATCATATATCCCTTGAGACACAGCATCAACTCTTTTCCCATTGCCCATCTTGAGCTCCAACTGGCGTGGTCGCAGTTGCCTTTCACTTCTTAGTCCCTGTGGAGAAGCACATATGTGAGCTCCACATCCGGTATCCAATACCCAGGAATCATAATCAGAAGTGAATAAATCGATAATAAACATACCCGAAGGTCCAGCTATCATAGCTTTCTCCTTCTTTGCCTTTGCAATTAGAACCGGAAAGTTTCTCTTCCAGTGCCCCTTTTCAGAGCACTCAAAGCAAACTGCATCTACAAGGATCTTCCCTTCGTTCTTCTTGCTTTTGCTGGAACTTCCAGCCTTTGCCTTTCCTCTACCAGTCACCACTTTCCTTTTGGTTACCCCTCCTTTTGCTTTGATCATCAAGACAAGCTTAGTTTTCTCCAACTTGGAGTTAATCCCTCTCTCAGCAGTTTTAAGCATGCCATGCAGTTCAGTGAGAGTTTTATCCAAGTCGTTCATGTGATAGTTGAGCATAAAGCTATCATATAATTTGGTCAGAGAGTTGAGGACCAAATCGACTCCTAACTCTTGACCAAGTGGGCATCCTAGTCGAGCCAACCGGTCAATGTGTCTCTTCATCCTCAGGACGTGGGCACTGACCGATGTCCCCTCTTGCATCATACAAGCATGTAATGATCGCACAGTATCAAACCTTTCTTGTTTCGCTTGTTGACCAAACATGGTTTTCAGAGGAGTGATCATTTCCCAGGCTGTCATCTCCTTATGCTCTTTCAAGAGTTCAGGAGTCATCGAGGCTAGCATCAGGCAGGACACACTGAGAGAGTCTCTTAGGTGCTTATCATAAGTTGCCTAGAAACTCTCAGACGCATTCCTAGTTGGGGGGTTTGGAGGGGGATTCTCGAGAACATATAACTTCTATTCATTTCTAAGGACTTAGCAAGCGGAACCATTCCAGGAAGTTCTGTCCGTTTAGTTTTTCTTTGTCCAAAATGGACCAAAAAGTAAACTAAGATAGGTTCGAGTTTGTGTTTTCTTGATTAACAGACATCTACAGAAATTAAAGTTCGATGTTAGTATTAGTATAAAATTTTGAATAACCTTTAAAACTTAAAAATTTAGCTAAGATCCATATTTCATTAATTTTCACGATTAGGCAATACGCAAATGGTGAAAACTAATTATTTAGGAAGGCAACTTCCAATTGTGATCATCACAACTCTTAGATCTTTCATGAGATTCTTTTTAAATTTAAAGACATGTTTAATCTCACTTCTTCACATTGAGATCATTTGTAGACGCACAATACACAATGTACAAATATTTCAAGTAGGCTCAACCATACTAAAACGTCACAATTTTTATTGTGAGTAACAACTCAGAAATTGGTCGTCCGGGTCATGACTATCATTATAGGCGGGCAATACACAACGTGCAACGATCTCGTGAGTCGACTCTTTATCTCACCACATACTTTTCCAATCCCAAATTCGCCAATGCTCACCCGAAATTGGTTAGTTATGCGCTAGATAACCGTTTTAAATGGGTGGTGAAAAACTCACATTTTAATTATAAAGGGTTTTACCGACTTCATTCCAATTTTACGTTTTAATAAATTTTAAAACTATTTTGAGTCGGTACCAATTAATTTATTAAAACCCATTATTTGATAACTTATCAAATTTATTTGTAAAAATATTTACAATCTATTGAATCAGTATTAGTTTGATAGCTTATCAAATTAATTTGTAAAAACATTTACAATTTACCGATATTAGTGGTTGCGACAAAATTTTCCAATTTTAAAACCATTGCAATAATTATACCATATAACTTAACGCAATAGAATACGGAAATAAACAAGCACAAACGCAAACAAACAACATGGATTCGATTAAGCCCAACTATGAGGTTTCGTGAGCCCACACGAAAATCCCCGATCCAAAACCTAAGGACACCGCATGTCGACTCCCACTAGCTCCGCCAACAGAGGTGGACTCCGGGACGCCGTCTTCGATTCCTTCGATCTTCCGATTACAAAAACTATGTTAGGCTAACATAACCTAACTATTACATTACATTGAAATCAGAAACGATACGCAGATTACAAAAAAAATTACAACCCATTAATTAAATACATTTTAATTTAACCAACAGGAAAAATAAAACAACCACGGGTCAGAGGCCTAAATCGAATGCATCATGGCAAACAACCAAACGGGCTTAGGTCCAATTAAACATAATTAACAGCCCAACGAATCAATCAAAATAGGTTAAAACCCTATTAGGGGCTGAACCGTGAAACCTTAAAAGTCCAATTAACAAAAAGGGGAAAACCACCAAAACAACCGGAAACGAATTCCACCCGAAGGTGGCCGTTGACGGTGGAGGCACACGGCAGTGCACGACAACGGCGCACGGCAACACGACCGACGGCGCACGACGGCGGCAGCGGCGATGTTGGTGGTTCCCGGTTTCATATGTTTAACCAAATTTCTATTGATTCTAACCCTAAAGTCATTGTAACAGGGCTCTGATACCACTGTAAGGTTTTAGATCGGGATAACAATAAACATGTGTAGTGGAATAAAAACAATAACCGGCAAAATCCTAGATAACCCGGATCCGCTACTAACAACTTTAAGGATTGAAACACAACCATAGGGGGTTTACAACAATACCTCAATGGTTTGGATTGGTTGATCAATATCGAGCGTTAGAGATCAAAGTAGATTCCCTCTAGCGATATCCACGCGAATGCGATTGCAATCACGAATGGTTGCTAGCCCAAAATCCGAATAACACAAGAAGAAATCGATTTTCTTCTTGTGGTTTGTGTGTGTGCGCCGATTTCAAGAGAGGAGAGGGAGGAAAGAAAGTTTTCAGGTTTGTCAATTGTGTTATGTCTTAAATGAGGCAACATGCCTTTAAATACTTTCTTCTTCATTCTCGGACCATGCTCATTTAAGCCCGCAAGGCTTTATTGACTTAATTAAAAGTTTCCACATCTTAACTAATTAATTAATCAATAATTTAATAATTAATTAACCAATTTGGGTGAAGTAAACTTTACTTAACCCTTTGAGCTTTTAGATAAAACATTATCTATAGGCCCGTTGAACTTTTAATTATAATTATTAACATAATAATTATTCCATTTTAATTATTAACTTAATAATTAAATTATATAATTAACATAATTATATTTCACATACTTTATTAATCTACTAGAATAATAATTCCACACTTTACAACTTGTAACTTTGTCGGGTTATAATCAACTTGGTTAATTCGTGATCTACACACTCTTATGCGTGTGGCTTTCTAGAATCATCTGACGTCAGAAGTGTTTTCATATGACGTTCGCACATAAGATCCTACAACTATAAATACCAGTGAAAACCTTGAAGACACGCGCAGAAAAAAAAAAGCTTTAATCAAAGTACCCTGCATATATGTTTTTCAAGCTCACAATCTTCATCAAATGATTAGTCATCGTCACACAACAGCTTCATCTCCTAAGTAAAATATCATTCTTAGTTATGTGAGATCATTGCATTGAGGGATATGGAGGGGAATACATCTGTCAAATAGAGATAAATTGTTATAAATTTTTTATCACTAGTTTATATTCCATAACAATTTTAGGTTTTATAAAGTTGGATAGTTTTTAATAAAAGATTATTAAGACTTTAAAAACATTGTGTTTATCCCCCTACGGTGTTACTATCATATTGTTTAATCTACGGGACCAGCAGATTTTAGCAGCGAACAAAAAAGAACTCGAAAAACATGAACAACAAAGAACTCGAACAACGAAAAACACGAAGAACAAAAATTTGAAGTTTTATAGTTGGTCTTATTATGTTGTTTTTCTTGCACACTTGTTTGGGTCAAAGAATTGGATCAAAAAACACTATTTTTTTGTTGTTCTTACTGTTGATGATGAAGAATGTTGTTAATGTTATATGTGTTTACACCAAAATGTTGTTTTGCACTATGAAACATGTTAACATTAAAGTGTTGGGTCACAAAGTGAAACAACATAATGCCTTTTGTGTAAACAAAACAATATCATCGTTGTTATGGAACATTTGAGTGTTATTTCACATTGTAAAATAATACATGGAATTATAACACTGAGTTAACATTGATATGTAGTTAACAACTTATATGAAATACTAAATTGTTATTTCACACAATGAAACAACCCATATTTTAAGTTGATGTGTTATTTTATATTGTGAAAACAATCACGTTAATATGTTAACCGTTAATGTAAAAGCACTAATGTGATGTTTCATATTTTAAACAACATAATGTTGCTAGTATAAAAACAATATATTGTTGTTTCATGTAAAAGTTTCAACGGTAAAAAAATCTCAAAGGATATATAATGATAATGGAGTTAAGTTAAAAATAACAAAAATGCTTCTTTTCGGTATATATTTTTTAATTTAAGGTTTTCCTATTTCTTATGAAAATGCCACCTGGTTTCATGGTCCAGTACATAATTGTTTTTGTGTGGTTGGTCTTCATGATCCTCTAACTTTTTTTTTTTTTTTGTACTCAGAGGTCTTTGGCCTAGCGGTATTTGGCCTACCATAGGTGGGGAGAGTGTATGAGTTTTTTTGTTTGTTTGTTCCATTTGCCGTATATAAATATTATATACTTCAAAAAAAAAGATTTGCCCTGTATATTATATTATTGTATATATAGACATATTCAAATGAGAACTATAAATATTTTAAAAACAATCTATGAACCAACACCAACCATTTATAAATTATTAATGATGAATAACCCATACAAAATGTCATGAATTTTATTTATTATTCATGATATACATCATGAATAATGTATTAATAGTTCTTTATCTAATTCTCTAAATATTTATCGTTCTTATGTGAATATGTACTCTATTTGTGCATACATGCACGCGAGAGGATGTAAATGTATGCCCGGATTTAGGTATAACTTAGGGGGTCCCATGCAACCATCCATTTTACGGGTAGCCTGGAGTCATCGCATCTGAACCTCCGTGGCTACAAGGAGATTTTTATTCTTTATTGGATTCAAAACTAGTACCTTTAGGCACTCTTGATCTTTGAAGTTCAAGCTCAAACCAATCAGACACCATTCTTTTGTCACTGTTGTAAATTTACAACTTTTAAAGGTATCACCATTGTGAAAAACTAAAAGATTACAATAAAAGATCGAAATTTTAACTTGAATTCTGATAATTAACAATAATAAAACACAAGATCTTATCTGTAAATTTTTGAAAATGGACTTTATAATGTTTGATATTATATTTTTATATTACGGTAATTATTTTACATTAATACAAGAAAATCTGAATATTTGCATTTTCTATATAAGGGAAGGTATTAATAAACAGTTAGCTTAAAAGTTGATATTGTTTGCTGTTGGGATCGCATATCTTTGAAAACGTCATGCTACAATTACATGTTATAATTGCTTCCACCTTGCAATATATATTCAAAACCAACTCTATATTTATCAATTCCATCAAATTTATTCTTATTATTATTAAACGATTAATCTATAATTTTGTTTCATACGATTAGTTGTTATTTTTGTCCACGATCTTTAAAAAAGCATATTTTTAATTACTGTATTTTTTATTTCATTTTGTTTTGTCATTTTAAAGCTAAAAAAATTAAAAATGTCGGTTAAAGTATAGAACAATATGGACTTTTTAGCCTTTTTTTTTCAATTTTATTAAATATTTATATAATCTTACAAAATGTTAAAGTTTTAGTACAAATTATAACAAAAAATGATCTACTCCGTCCTCCCCTCTTCCTGCTTCCTTTCACATTTTCCATTAGTATAAATTACTAAAGTTTTATGCCTTAATTATACAATAATATAAATACTTAATAAAATAATAAAACCAAATAAAACCATATTACCGTATAATTTAACGGACTTTTCTAATTTTGTTAGCCTAATTAACAGAAAATTAAATAAAATGGAAACCATGATAGCTAAAAAACAATTTTTAAAGACCACAAACCAAATTTGCTAACAACAAATAAACATAATATAATTATAACTTAAAATCTATACTTTTTATTAATAAATTATTGTAATATGACGTAATATTATTGTAAGAAGAAATTTCCCTTTTACAGAGAAAGAATTCACGAATGCAAAATAAGGTACAAAGTTTAAAGCGTAGGTTACAATTGATTATAGCAGTAAGGCAGTGTGATTTTTCTTTTGAGTATATTACCTTTTTCGTCTCTATTGTTTGTTGAAAGTTTTCTATTTCATCCTTGTATTTTTGAAATTACATTATCATTTCTATGCTTTATAATTCATAGGTTTTCTTTCGTTCATGTGATCCATAATTCATTAATTTTTTCGTTTCTCATACTAATGAACAAATTCACTTTATAACAAATGAACCGAATCAGCCAACATTTCACAAGTGTCACTTCTACAACTTGTAAAATGTACTTTTTATGAATTAAAAGGTTGTTTCATAGTTCCTGAATAATTTGATTATGAGTGGTTAAGTAATCAGAATGCTTAAGAGTCTTCGTAAGATATAGTGCAAAATGAAATATTTGTTGTTTGGTAAGTGTTCTTAATGGACAATTTGAAGGACAACAAATTACGAGAGGTTGGGCTAAATACAACTTAGGTGAACACTCTAGCATCATGTGCTATACCCTCCCATCCAGCCCAAACATACGTGAAAAACATTTTAAAATCACAAATACCTAAAACATTTTGACAACATTCACCTCTTCTTCTACCTCTATAACGAGTTTGCTGATCATCAGACACAATTGCATGATGAGAGTTCCATCTAACTCAGCTATTGCCCCTTTTATTAAAAAAAATTATAAACTTATTAATCAACAGACACAACTTTATTTTTTGTTTTATAAAAAACAATAGAAAACTTACCGGAAATATTTGTCTGAGATTTCTTTGTGTTAAATAGCTTTTATTTACAGTTGTTTTATACATCTCTATATAGTATAGGGACCCTTCAGTAACTTGTATATCTATATATTGAATGCAATATACGCAACCCTAATCAAGGATTTTCCACAATATTCAACATGG
Source organism: Silybum marianum (assembly GCA_036898165.1). Classification (NCBI taxonomy): domain Eukaryota; kingdom Viridiplantae; phylum Streptophyta; class Magnoliopsida; order Asterales; family Asteraceae; genus Silybum; species Silybum marianum. Next base: position 21,376,996 of record CM072542.1, on the reverse strand, counting down.
TATCGAGCCACACTAACGGCACCAGTTGAGTTTTTTTTTTCCAGCCCTAACAAAATTCGGTAGCATCTTCCGGCACTGTTTTGCTTCTTCCTGGAGATTGAACGGTCGGATCGTCCTTGTTTTTTGGACAGTAGGTCCATAACATTCGTATATACATCTTCCCCGGTTGGATCGTCTATTAAAGACCCTGAGGTCGTGCAGTCTCCATCGAACTGAAGAAATTCGACAGACCATTCGGGTAAAACGCAGTCCTGCCGTTTTACCTAATCCCAGAGATTGAACGGTCGGATCGTCTTGAATTTTGGGTAGTAGTTCCATAACATCTGGAACTAGGTTTTCACCGGTCGGATCATTGATTAGTGTTCCAGAGGTCGTAACATCTTCCACTCACTCCAGCTGCCGGAATCCACCATCCCCACCACCATCAAGTTATCGGTACGTTATATTCTCCCCTACCTACGGTTAAGTAATTTGTCTTTTATTATCTGCCTCTATTACTTTATTTTTTTCTCGATTTTATCCAGTCTCCATGACTACTTCTGCGACCTCAAGCACCTTCTCGTCACCCACTGCTAGCCAAGTTGTGTTTGCCCTTACCAATGTCTATTCGCAGTTCAGTTTTGAACTTTCTGTTGACGGGTCCAAATACAAACTGTGGCATCGTATGTTTCTCGACATGTGCAAGAGTGCTAAGGTTCATGGTCATATCACTGGAAAATCCAAACCTCAAAGTGATGACGATGAGGATTGGGAAGCCATTGATTCTCGGATAAAATCTTGGTTTTACTCTACCTGTGATGCTAACCTTCTACAGATAATCTCTAGTGACAACTGTACCGCCAAAAACCTATGGGATAAGCTTGATAAGTTTTTTCTCAACAACAAAATGTCACGCATGCTCCAACTTTAAGAGCAATTTCGTAACACCAAAAAAGGTTTCTCTTCTATTACCGATTTTTGTCACTCCTTAAAAAATCTCGCGGAGACCCTTGCCGATTGTGACCCAAAAATAAATGAAGTCGAGCATGTCATGCAAATTCTACGTCAATTACCGCCCTCCTGTCATAGCATTGTCGATGTGATAACAAACACAAAACCATTTCCATCGTTTCTCGAAGCAAAGAACATGCTCCTAATCCATTGAGTCTCGTGAAGAATCGATTGACCCTACCGGTGATGCCAATCTTACATCCTCCGCTGCGTTATACTCATCTGCATCACAACGTGGGAAATCGAAAAATAAAGTTAATAGGGGTAAGAATAATGGGCGACTTGCTTCCGGGGGGGGGGGGAATACTAATGTTTCCGCTAGCTCTTTTTTTTTTCAGGTGCTCCAGGTGCTTAAGGACATAATCAAGCCTATTTTAGAGGACAACCTTCGGTCCCGCTGCCGTCATCTTTCGGTGTTCCTCTACAACCGTTCACTCCATCGCCTTCTCTAACTTCATTTAGAGGACATGCTTCTCAGTACGGACAACAATAGTACACGGATCTTGCCTCTGTCTTTCAAGCTACATCGGGTCAACCTCCGCAAGACAACAACTTCTACATGGACTCTACAGCAAGCTCGCATATGACAATCAATCAAGGTATAATGCACTCTCTGACTCCTTGTACTTCTAATTTCATTATGGTTGCTAATGGTGCTGTTCTTCCTGCTAAATTTATTGGTCAGTCTGTTTTTTCCTTTTCCCAACCCTTGTCTTTCGTTAAAAAATGTTCTTGTCTCTGACAAAATTGTCAAAAACCTTATCTCTGTCCGTCGCTTCACCATTGACAACTTCGTATATGTTGAATTTGATCCATCTGGTTTCTCTGTGAAAGATCTTAAAACAGATGTCATTCTACAACGCTGCGACAACAATCATCATGACCCTTGTCCTGTTTTTCCTTCGTCACCTAAGTCTGCTCCTGCATCTACTAATGTTGCAGTTTCTTTTGACACTTGGCATCGTCGGCTTGGTCATCCGGGCCCTACTGTTTTTCAATTTCTCGATTCACGCAATTTTATTTCTTAAACTAGTCAGAACTCGTCTTTGTGTCATGCTTCCCAACTAGGAAAACATTGTCATTTACCTTTTTTCTTGTCTAGTACTAAAACTTCTCGTGTGTTTGAACTTATTCACTCGGATCTCTGGACTTCTCAAGTTACCAATCTGAGTGGTTTGAAATATTATGTTCTTTTTTTGGATGATTTTTCTCATTTTTTATGGGTGTTTCCTTTACACGCAAAATCAGATGTTATTACTATCTTCAAAAACTTTCGTGCATATGTCACAAACCAGTTTAAAACAGACATACAACTTTTCCAATGTGATAATGGCCGTGAATTCAACAATCAATCTCTTTTGGACTTGTTTAACACACATGACATTAAAATTTGATTTGCATGTCCTTACACATCCCATCAAAATGGAAAATTGAACGCACTATTCGCTCTATTAATAACATCTTACGCACTTCCCTCTTTCAAGCCTCCCCGCCACCCAAATTCTGGGTTGAGGCCCTTCTTTCCGCTGTGCATACTTTCAATCTACTTCCCACCTCCACCATTCAGTACAAAACCCCGTTTGAACTACTGTTTGGTTTTTCTCCCACCTACTCTCACCTAAGAGTTTTTGGGTGTTTGTGCTACCCCAACACTTCTTCTACAACCCTTCACAAACTAGCTCCTAGATCGTCTGCCTGTGTCTATCTAGGTCCAAGTCCAGATCATCATGGGTATCGTTTCTTAGACCTTATTACTCAGAAGGTCATCACTTGATGTTGATGACCACGTCGCCCTTCTCTCTCTCCTATTGTTAACCCTTCTCCGACGGTTGTTCCCTCTTCTATCACTTCTCTCACAGGTGATGCTACCCCTGGTACTTCTTCTGATTCCTCTGGGACGGCTGTCAATCCCCCAACCCCTGCTGGCCACCCGATGGTCACACGATCTCGTACACGCTCTCTTCGGCTTAAACAAATCTTCAATCTCTCTGCCTCCAACGACATCTCTCCCATTCCTCGTTCTACTGCTCAGGCCATGTGTGATCCACACTGGCACTCTGCCATGGATTCCGAAATGTCTGTCATGCTCTCCAATCACATGTGGGATCTAGTTCCCAAGCCTTCTAATGCTAGCATAGTTGGTTGTCGCTGGCTATACCGCCATAAATTTGACAGTAAAGGACGGCTAGACCGCTATAAAGGTCGCCTTGTTGCTCAGGGCTTCTCTCAACACCCAGGTCTGGACTTTGATGACACTTTAAGTCCTGTTGTTAAACCAGCCACCATTCGCATTGTTCTTAGCATTTTTGTTTCTCGTAAGTGGCCCATCCATCATCTTGATGTTAAAAATGTGTTCCTTCATGGTGATCTTACTAAAATTGTTTACATGTCCTGGCTATGTTAATAGTCAGCTTCCTAATCATGTCTATCGTTTGCGAAAGGCCCTTTATGGTCTTAAGCAAACACCTCGGGCGTGGTATCAACATTTTTCTCTCTACCTCTCCACCCTCGGCTTTATCAGCAGTAAGTGTGATAGCTCCTTGTTCACATTTTATCGTGGATTTGATACCATCTACCTTCTTCTCTATGTAGATGATATCATCCTCACCGCTTCATCTTCCTTTCTAATCTCTAAGGTCATCTCTCAGCTTTCTTCCGAATTTCTTATGTCTGATCTAGGACCGTTGTTCTTCTTTCTAGGCATTGTTGCTTCCCGCTGTTCATCTGGTCTCTTCTTATCTCAATCTGCCTTTGCTCAGGATATTCTCTCACGGGGTGATATGGCTACGTGCAATCCCTATAACACCCTGGCTGACACTAAACCAAGCTCGCTGATGATGATGAGCCGGTTCCTGATCATACTCTATATCGAAGCCTTGCTGGAGCCTTGCAATATTTGACCTTTACTCGTCCCGATATTGCTTATGTTGTACAACAGGTTTGTCTATTCATGCATGACCTGCGTGTTCCGCATCTTCATGCTCTAAAACGCATCTTACGGTATCTCAAGGGTAGCTTGATGTTTGGTCTTTATATTCGCGTGTCAGTTGTTGATCGCTTGGTTGCTTATTCCAATGTTGACTGGGCCGGGTGTCCTACAACTCGCCGGTCCACCTCTGGGTTTTGTGTCTATCTTGGTGATAATCTCGTTTTCTGGTCTTCTAAACAACAGCATGTCGTATCCCGCTCTAGTGCCGAAGCCGACTACCGGGAGGTAGCCAATGTTGTTACTGAAACTGCTTGGCTTCGGAATCTTCTTTTCGAATTTTCATTTCCGCTATCTCGTGATACTATTGTCTTTTGTGATAATGTCAGTGCCATGTATTTAGTGTCTAACCCAGTTCAGCACCAAAGAACCAAGCATGTAAAAATAGCTTTACATTTTGTTAGGGAGCGTGTTGCTATTGGTCATGTGCGTGTTATGCATGTCCCATCTTCTTTTTAGTATGCAGATATTTTTACAAAAGGTCTACCTACTCAACTGTTTCTTGACTTTAGAAATAGTTTGAACATTAGAGTTCCCCCTACTCAAATTACGGGGGTATGTTAAATAGCTTTTATTTACAATTGTTTCATACGTCTCTGTATAGTATAGGGACCCTTCTGTAACTTGTATATCTATATATTGAATGCAATATACGCAAACCTAATCAAGGGTTTTCCACAATATTCAACACTATGTTGTTTTGATGTATTCGGCGTTACCTTGAAAATTGTTGCTCGTATAACTTCTTTTGTAAATTCCATCATAGCTCATGCCTCATAGCACCTCACTAATATGTATATATATATATATATATATATATATATCTGTGTATGTGTGTATATAGGGGCGGGTTCAAATGAGAACTCAAATTTGGTTGTGAACGTGAGGACAAATGGGAGCGCGACACGAGTCATATTCAGACTGAATAATCAAAGAAGTATTCATACTGAATATAGTATTTATTCAGTCTAAATAATGTTTATTCAGATGTTCAAATGGGAACTCAAATTTGGTTGTGAACATGAGGACAAATGAGAGCGCGACACGAGTCATATTTAGACTGAATAATCAAAGAAGTATTCAGATTGAATAAATATTATATTCAGTCTGATTATTTCTTTGATTATTCAGTCTGAATAACCTACATTAAGACACGTGTTGTGTGCACTCATTGGTCCTCACATTCACAACCAAATTTGAGTTCACATTAGAACTTTCCTAATATATATATATGTATATATATATAGAGAGAGAGAGAGAGAAAGAGAGAGAGAGAGAGAGAGAGGTTGGTTCAAATACAAACAGTTGAAGGGTACAGACTATTAGACCTGGCAAACGTGTCGTCTCGGGTTCAAAGTTAAACGGGTTGAGAATGCCTGACCCTAACCCGACCCGTTTAAATTTTGTGTCGTGTCGTGTCGTATCAACCCGTTTAACTTTTGTGTCATGTCGTGTCAACCCGTTTACTTAAACGGGTTAAAAATAAATTACTCAAACCCGTTTAATTCGTGTCTGGTTAACATGTCGTGCCAGTTTTTTCCAGGTCTACGTGGAATGTACAATCACTTTTTATTATTATTTAGTATTTACTTTGTGAAAAAAAAAACTAAAAATTGTGGGTTGTTGACGTTATTTGCCTAAGGGCCTAAGGGGCCTAATATAAACGGGTTATTCAGGTCATTTTCGAGTTGAACATTTTGACCCTGACTTAACCCGTTTAATTTTTGTGTCGTGTCGTGTCAACTCGTTTACTTAGACGGGTTGAAATGTATTACCCAAACCCGTTTAATTCGTGTCGGGTTAGCGTGTCGTCTCAGTTTTTGTCAGGTCTACAAACTATATAAATTGGTTCAAATCAATATATAACAAAATTCATGATTTTTTTTCATCAAATGCTATGATTGAATATATTATTGCACATATGTTTGTTTCACCTTGTGAAAAAATTACATGTGAAACTTTTTCATAAAAAAAGTATATGAGAAACTTTCAAATTATGAAACAAATACTTGTGAAACTTTTACATTATGAAACAAACATATGTGTAATAATATCTTAAATCATAGCATTTGATGGAAAAAAATCATGAAAAAATTTATTTTTATATTGACTTGAATCAGTTTGTACCCTTCAACTGGTTTGTATTTCAACTTCTCTCTCTCTCTCTTTCTCTCTCTCTCTCTCTCTCTCTATATATATATATATATATATATGAATGGTCTCTGTGGAGTGTTGAAATCTCAACCATTTTAAAGTGTTTATAATGACCAATGATCGTCAAAAATATAGTCATTTTCTCCTCCACGGTGACATTCCTAATACTTTGCAACCAATTTTTTGTTTGAAATGTTTGCATACACATGTATCACGACTTCACGAGAAATCCACATCAATTCAACACATTGTGTATTTGATCCACCTAACAGTTCTAGTGTATATGGATATCCAGTTAAGGCAGAAGTGTTATTACTTATGTATTCTATTCTTAATGAAAATCTGTATTTTCAATACCAATAGATGATCAAAAGTAACAAAAGTTCTTCCTCAAAGTCAATGTATTACCTTGAAAATAACATACATTACAAACACATAAGAAACACATACATTAAACACAAAAACAAAGTACAAAAACACATATCATTTTAGATAGCCATGAAAAAGACACGTGTTTTCAAAAACTATGGGTCCACCCTAACCACAAATTCATCCGTTGATTCTTCAACACATCATTTTAGCTGAATCTATTACACGAAGTTTAATCCAAAACACAAATCTTCCCAAAAACAAACTTTAATCCAAACCAAACCACTAAAGTAGTCCATGCTTAAGTGCCGTAAGTTTAATCCAACCGTCACATTTCTCCAGCTCTAAACGCATTCACATTTTTCTATAGTTAACACTTTCGCCTAAAACAAATAGTATTATGTCATGCAACAGTGCACCCCATACAAGTTCTGTCAACTTCTCCAATCAATCATCAATATTATCTTTGGTCTTATTTGGTGCTCCATGTTTTTCTAGCACGACATTCATAACCTTCAAAACAGTTTCTTCAAGATATTCATAAAATGGACCATTTTGCAAGTTGTAGAAGTGGCATTACGAAAAGTTTATTATTTCAGTTCATCAAGAAAAAAAAAGTCGCTATAAAGTGAAGAAAGAGGTGGGAATTGACTGCTTTGATCAATTTCCCCAGCCTGTAAACTACTGACGGAGTTATATTCAAATACGAAAAAAGAATAATGAAATAGTAAATTTTGTGAACGAAAAGGATAATTTCAATAACAGAAAAAATGATAACCGTAAACTTTAACAAACCAAAAGGATGAAAGTTGTAATTTAAAGAATTTAGCATGTCTACTGGATCGGATGGAGTTGCAACCAACCCATCCTTTTTCTTTTCACGTATTACCTGACCATATCTTTTTCACTAAAGTAAAGTAGGTACCCATGCACATGTTTTTTCAAACACACAACATGCATGGACTGAAAACAGATAATGCTTGTTTGGGTAAAAATAAGAGTTACCGTACGAAAATTAAAATAAAATTTTCATATATTTTCAACTATTTTTATTTACTTATTTTTATTATTATAATTAAAATTTTAACAAATACATTCATGAGAAAGTATATATATATATATATAGGGTTAGGTTCAAATGTGAACTCATTTTTTGTTGTGAACGTGAGGACGAATCTCAACCACACATCTTCTATTATGGTGGACGCGATCACGGAGGATTGACGCGATTCATGGGAGGGTGGAGATTATTAAAGGAGGGGAACCAGGTCAAAACCGTCTTTATTGACCGGATAAGTGGCTGAGATTCGTCCTCACGTTCACAACCAAAAATGAGTTCACATTTGAACTTTCCTCTATATATATATATATATAGGGGCAGGTTCATACGAGAACGGTACCAATTTACGAAAATGGAAGGACAATCATCGACCAATCATTTTGTACATGAATTTTTTTTTTCAGGTACAAAATCATATGTGACTTTGTACGAGTATAAAAATGACACCCGCGACTTTTCCCGTGGGCCAAGTGGCGGGAAAACTCGCGGCTAATAATATATGATTTTATACGTGAATCATATGTGATTTTGTACATGAATCGGATGTGAATTGGTACATGAAAAAATTTATGTATAAAAATATTTGGTTGAGAATTGTACTCGCATTCTCGTAAATTGTTATCGTTCTCGCATGAACCTATTTATATATATATATATATATATATATATATAAAAGTTCGTGAAAGTGATTAAGGGCCTATTTTTGGTTAGTTATACATGTGTGTTTAGTGGGGGCTTAATGATATAGAATGTGGCTTATTCAGTAAGCTTTGAACAGAAAACAAAGTTTTTTCGAAACCCATCACTCCCAATTAATACGCATGCTTCTTTTATCTATTGAAAAACTTTCCCGAACAAAAATCTTTCAAATCTACACAAACAAATTAATTTACATAGAGCTTTATTTATACATGATTAATAAAAAATCAACTAAACATGACCCAAAAAATGAAAGTAAAAGTAGACGATATTTGAAGGTGGATAAAGGTAGTTGAAATTAAGAGCGAATATAAATGTCAAAAATTAACTCATCTAAAGCTTTAGAAGTGTGCACAATCATTCTTACTATAATTTTCATTCTATTCGAAGTCATAATTTTTATTCTTTAGGGAAATTGCCTAAATGACCAATCTGCAATGTTTGCTGACATAGATGATCATCTCTCTCCTATTTTTACAAAAATGTCAATAAGTCCACAATATAACTCCCCATACTTACGGACTTACCAAAACGACGTCGTTTTGGGCAAGTTCGCAAGTCAAGTCGGCAAATATTGCAGATATAGCCCAAAACGACGTCGTTTGGTGGTTTGCCTGCTTAGGTCTATCTCGGCTGGAAACTCAAAAACCCCAAAACGACGTCGTTTTGGGTTATATCCGTAATACTTGCGAACTTGCCCAATACCCCCGCACAACTTAGTCGTTTTGGTAAGTCCGTAAATATGGGGGAGTTATATTGCGGATTTGTTGAAATTTTAAAAAAAATAGGAGGCAGATGGTCATCTATATCAACCAAATTTTCAGATTTGTCATGTATGGCAATTTCCCTAATTTTTATTATATCATTGGCGTAGAATGTTACTATAGTTTATTAATATAGATTATCAATTTAAAATGATACAAAAGTTGTCAATTATCTTTTTTTAAAGGGTGTTCCATGGTGTGCCTGGACAAATCCAGATTAATTATGACTACAAGATATTAGCCCTAATAAACTTAACGACCATAATTATTGTTTGCGTCTGAATTTGAACCCTGGACAGATGAAATATTCCACCACATCCCTCTAGGGCCTCAACGACTATGCCAGAACCCTTGTGGTTAAGTTGTCAATTATCTTTATTTGTATAATTTTACTAAATAGAACAAAACATGAAATTAAAGGCTGTTTACCACACACTTGTCGGGTAAATGCCTAGTAGATGTCATTTACTTTAACGTGGGAACATAGCAAGGCCCATAATCTTACCCAAAAAGAGGCGACATAAGGAACGAGAGTCTTGCATGGTAAACGAGTGTAAATACTTTTACCCGGTAAAATGTGTTTACCAACAATCAATTTAATGGGCAAGAAGTTATCGACAAGGTAGGTAACAGGGTGACTTTTGTCGCAAAGCATTTAGAGGGTGTTTGGGATTGCTTATAAGAACAACTTATTGACTTACTCTAGTGTGGCACCAGTAATAAACACTTTTGAGTATTTTGGAAAATAACTTATACCGGTGGTGCCAAACCGGTGACAATGAGTTTTTTAAGAAGTTAAAACTTTTAACTTATCAAAAGTTGATAAACACTTTTGTAAGAAAGCAATAAGTTGTTTGAAATAAGCAAATCCCAAACACCCTCTTAGTAACCACCCCTAAGATAATGATTAGCAATTATATGCCAGGGAAAAATGCTAGTTTATTAGCTATAAATTAGTTTTTCTAAAACAAGTAACGTTTCAATAAGTTTCAATGGATTTTTTTTTACTTATTTGCAATTGTACCTATTATAGTCATTAATTTAACTTTTCAACATTATCTTTTAGAATGTTCTATATTGTAATATAGTTTTTCCGACACCAAACACGATTACTTTATCCCTAACAACTAGATTCTTAACTAAAACCAGTCTTTCAACTAACATCTAGCTTAAGAGCCACCGATTAACGTATCAGTTAGTTTGTCAAACACAGTTTAGATCTTGATTGAAAAATTGTTGCTATTGACAAATTAATCACGAATGATAAATGTTAGCTTTTTTTTTTGAAAGAAAATGATAAAAGTTAGTTTTTTTTAAAAGAAAATGATAAAAATTAGCTAATAAGATATATACAATGGAAAATGGCCTAAAATAAAAAATATTATAAGCATTTATGTCAAATATAAAAGAAACATTATTGATAAATAGTGAAAATAATTCCAATTAAACTATTTACACCAAAGTGTGTCACATGAAATAACAACCGAATCAAACTTATATTACATTTTCATGTATTATATATGTAAACTCATTAATACATCCACACCCACAATTTGGAAAAAAAGAGAGATAAATATATCATAGGGTGATAGAGATTAGAGAGAGACACTACATCTTTTAATGTCCAAAATAAGAATTCTAACTTCCAAAAGGACTTGTAAAGAAAGACAACATTTATGAACAAATGACAATTAAGCCCATCAAGATTTGCCAATCTCAAATTTACTTATTCAAATTATAATATGCATCCAAGATAACTAAATCATAACATAACCTCTATTTTCAATCATGTTAACATATATATATATATATACACACACATTCATATGTTGTTCTTTTTTGTCTCTAGATTATTCTTGGAAGATGCATATAACATCTTAGAACCAAAAGGATCCATCTCCTTTGCTAAAAACTAACATAAAATTTTCTAAATTAAAATGTATTTTTTATGAATTATATAATATTTTTATACCGAAAATGTAACAAATAAAGTCACACACCCTCCTCGTCTTTGTTAAAATTTGAACCCCATCTCAAAAGACTATGATACCACTAGATACACACCCTCCTATTTTTTGTAAAATTTAAATCCCATCTCAAAAGACTATAATACCACTAGATCAAAATCCCTTTTTGGTTAAATTCAAATGCTTCTTGGAGCTAAAAAAATTTAAATTCAGAAAGAATTAAATGGAAAAGTCAAACTGTGGACTCTTTTTGATTATAAAAAAGTCAAAGTTCTTGGGGAGATAAATATAAAATACCCACATGATAAAAAGCATCAACTTGTTCACAAAACAACCAACATGAGAAAGAATCAAAAAGGGGGTGGGGGGATACATACATGAATGAATGCAAATCACACCACATAAACCCTTAAAATAATTAAAAAAACAGTAAAATTAAAGAGAAAACAGAAAGAGAAAGAGGCTGTCAAAATTTTTAAACAAATGAATGAAATAAAACAGATCCTTTTAGACATACATATATATATATATATGATGATAATGTTTTGCTTTTTTTTGGTTATGATTAATGGAAATGATTCATGCCTGGCTTCATCCCTATATGCCTAAAATATTCAAACTTAAATAACAGACCTACTACATTGTAGAACTCTCTTTCATCATCATCATCGTCATCATCATCTTCTTTTTCTTCTTTTTCTTCCACATCTTCATATGTGAATACCCAAGAAAGACCTTGGGTTTAACAATGGTAACAACTCTTTGTCTATGGTAGCCAAAAGGGTAGCTTTGACATTACACATGTCAAAAATCAGAGGGATTTTTGGTCAAAAAAGACAGTATGCAAAAAGGGTTTTTTTTAGCAGAATAAGTTAGAGAGATAGAGAGAGAAAAAGGGGGTTTTCTTTTAGGGATTTGCAGAAGAGAAAGAAGGAGAAGAAGGAGAAGGAGAAGTAGAAGTAGAAGAATGGGTGTTATTGGGATTTCAACAAGGGTGAGAAGGCATTTTCAACTTTCTCTTTGTTCCTTATTCTGGTAAGACTCTACTATTTGTCTCTGTTCTATGTGCCTCTCTTACCCATTGTCCCCATTCCCAAATCCCATTACTTTAACCCTCCATTCTTTTGTCCTTTCTTCTCCCAATATAATGTACATTAATTCGAGGGTGTTTGGAAGTTTTTGTTTGAAAGGGTTTTTCATAGATGGAAGAAATGTGTTCTTTAATTGGGAGGGATAAGTTTGGAAAAAACTTGGCTTTATGCATAAAGCTCCCCTAAAATCTTACTTAATAAGTCACTTTATATATCATTAAACTACTACCAAACAATCATTTATTGCTGATTGAATAAGCTGTGAGTACCATTAAGCTCATTAAGCTTCTAATAAACAAGCCCTAAGGAGTGGTCTAAATGCACCCAACTAATATTATTCGAGAAATTAATTTAAATAATTATTTTTAGATGTTGGTTTAATCTATTAGCCATTTTATTTCCTAAAATCATTAAAATGTGATTACCTTTGCAAAGGGAAAATCCGAATTTTATTGATGGGTCAAAGTGTAAAAAAAAATTGTGAACCAGGTGCGCAAGTGCAAAGACCAAATCTGTAAATTTAGATAAAGTTGCATACCTATACTTGTGGACCTATACCTAATTTATACATTTGATCTTTTTACTTGCGAACTTGGTTTAGAAACCTTTTTTTTACACTTTTACCCCTTAACAAATTGCGGAACTGCCTCTAGCGGAGGTAAGGCCGAATGTCTTACCCGGTAAGTGAGAGTAACAAAAATTACCTGATAAGTGTTTAACGGATAAAAATGTTGCATATAATGTTGTTTTTAATATACTAAATCTTACCCGTTAAGTTTAGTGAAAGTTCTGACTATAATTCGTAAGCGCTTACCAGGTAAACGTTGGATAAACCACCCTTTACTCTTTAATTTTCAATACATGATTTGATATGATTATGACATTAATAAGGGTGCATACACCATAAATTAAGGGTAAATTATATGTTTCATTCCTATCATTAAGTGTTTTTTAACTGTCCTTATACCTTTTTTGAAATTTCAACCAAACGTGTCCTTATAGTTGTTTTTTAACGAGTTATATCTTTGTGGTTGCGTTTTTTAATGAGATGGGTCCCTGTGGTTGCATTTTTTTAGTGACTCTGGTTCCTAAATAAATCAACGATTTGTTCTCTGTGGTTGCATTAAGGATCCAACTTGTAAAAATGCAACCATAAAAACACGATCCGTTGAAATTTAAAAAAAAGGGACAAAAACCGTTGAAAAACAAGTAACCACAGGAACGAAGCATATAGTTTACACTTAATGGTACGGTTCTTGTGTTTTGTCGATTTTCATGGTTTTCATCTCTACAACGTGTTTATTCCAATTTTTCGTCTAGGTTTATCATTTTGTTCGGTTTTATGGCAAACCACAATAGAAAAATTGAAATACACAAATTGTAGGGACAAAAAACAATAAATTCAACAAAACCAGAGGGATAAAACTGTAAATTACCCTATAATAACAATCTCTTAATATGGAATATTAACAACCTCTTAATATGGATCTGTTTCATGTTAATCAAGATTTATAGAATTGTTAAAGAATAGAACTTATGTTTTAATATGTGACAAAGGAGAACAATAAAAGTAGTTTCAAATATAACATTGAAGGTTTAATGAGAATCACTATTTAAAATGGTCAATTTAAGTGAGACAAAGCATTTTGGGAAACAAAAAAAAATGCCATTTTGCTTTCATTCTTGTTTTAAGAACATGAATCGGCCAAATGGTTATTTAAATTAAAGGTTTTGAAAGTTAATTCTTTAATATATAGGTTTTCAAAGTCGGTTTCTTAAAATAGGAATGATCTTAGTGTGCTGAAAAATGGAGATGTATAGGAAATTCATATAGTAATTCCGATAAAACCAGTTGTTTGAATTCCTTATGATATGCAATTGAGACAAGTTTTTGCTAATGATAAAAAAGGGTGTTTGAATAATGTAGGGTGTTTGTTTTCATTAGCAACAACCTTGTTTTCTAAAAAAAGCCGTCTTCGACCGAAGTTATGTTAGTCGAGATACAAGTTTGAGTTTTTTATTGGGTCTCTAGAAGATTACGGAAGGGAACCATTTAAGGGCGGAGGCAGGATTTGGATTCAGGTAGCCTAATAATGTTTTTATGCAAATATATAAACAAGATAAATAGGATAAAACAAATATATGAAGCGAGCTTACTGTAAAATTACAAAACCATAATCATGACTAAAATAGAACATTGTAAAAACGATGTATAAATATAAAAGTGGGATTATTATAAAACCATGTGGCCGTTAAGAACTAATTATCAGCATAATTCTAACTTTTGTTTTAAAATTTGATAATGATCTAGTCGAAAATAATGTCACTTGAAAAAGCATTTAGGTTCACATAAATAAAAAAATGTGAGAGAGTTAAAAAAACAAAAACTTGTTGAAGTTTAAGGGTGATCCTCTGACCACCCAAGGCTTGTGGTAGCTCCGCCCAAGGAACCATCCAATAGGGGCAGGGGCGGAACACGAACCTTATAACCAAGGGGGCCGAAACAAATTTGTTACTCCATATTATTTAACTTGGTTTTGTTTCCTCTATTTTTTTTAATAATATCGGGTCGGGTTCTTCTCCTACCTGTAATACTTTTTTATTTATTTATATTTTGTTTTCATTATGTTAATTACTAATAAGTACTTAAGTAGGCCTTATTATAAAACTAATTATGTATATGAGACATCATATTTTTATCTTAAATCCGGTATTAGTTTCGTCCTAACCCAATGTCATTTAGATAACATATTTTTTGGTTTTCAAATCTAGTTGTTCTATAGTATTTAAAAATTAGATTTTACGTAAGTAGTTATCATAAAATATGAAAACCAACCACAAGGGTGGTGTCCCTCTTGATTTGAGTTTGAGCTTCAAAGGTCAAACAGTGCATAGAGGTCCTAGGCTCGAATCCAAGGAGGAATAAAAATCTCTTTGGGGCCATGGAGGTTCAATTGTTCAAATACGGTGACTCCAGGCTACTCGTAAAAGCGGGTGGTCGTCCTGGGATTAGTCAGTTTGCATAGCGGGTTGGATATCCAGATTAATCAAAAAAAAAAGAAAAATTGTCAATGATTTTAGGTTTAACAAGAAACTAGTGTATCATTTTGATAATTCTAAAATAGATTAATACGGAATGTCTGGTTATGTCGTTTGTAATCATTTCATCTTATCGATCTAGTTTAGTTATTTATTCCTTGTATTTTTATCTTAATCCATTAGTGCATGGTCAACGGTCGCCTAGGCCTTGCATCAACACATTTTTAGTTTAACCAAAAAATTATTTAATTCGTCGCATGTTAATAATATTTTACTGATTTTACAATTATGAGAACTTTATTTGATCGTTATATCATTAAAACGTTAGTGCTACATATTTACCAATCCTAATATTTTACTGTCCACATTTAGTTATAAAAGCAATATTTTATAGTTTTAAATCTCGTTATGTAATCGTTTTGAAATAAAACAAATAAGTGAAATAACTCTTGTTTTAAGATGTTATAATGCATATGAAAAGTTTATAAAACAAAGTTGAGTTCTAATTTTCTAAATACCTGAAATGATTATATATTAGTTTTTATTTATTTATAAGTTTTAAGATAACAAATAGTAAGTTAACGAATTGCATAGAGTTGGAATTGGTTAATGGTTACGAACTAAGTTGAAAGTGTAGGGGCCAAATTAATAAAAAATATTAAATTTGCATTCACCTTGAAACGCACCTACATTAAGGAGGAAGAAAAACGGGGAGGCCATGGCCCCCCATAGCCTCTATTACCCTCCGCCTCTGCATAGGGGTTGTGGATTGCCAAACCAAATATTTTGTCGTAACTTTCTTTAGCTCTAGCCTTTGTGTCGTTTTTGTTCTGTTTTGTTTGTCGCTAGCAATCTCTTATCAGTTGCTTTTTGTTTTCTGTGGTTCCTGTATTTGAACGGGTTTCTCTTTCGAACTGCTCTCCTGTTTCTGCATTTGGCAACGGGTTTGGAACGGATAATCTTGTTTTTACTTTAATAAATTGTTGCCTTTTAGAAAAAAGACAAGTATTTGTTTTATTTTGACACAATTTATCCAAACAAAATGTATGATTTTATAAAAATACAAAAATGAGTGTAGATCGTTATGTACAGAAGTTGTCAAGCATGTTGGTGTCTACTAATTTTCTTTTATATACTTGCTTACAATTTTGTATTTCTATAAATATCATTCATTTTAAAAAATAATGATTATTTTATGACAAAAATTAATTTAGTTATTTTTAAAATATCTTCAATACATTAAAAAAAAACTATAAATGAAATAAGTAAATATTAAATTGTTAACTTCATTTGTGAATGTAAAAGTATTGTAAAGAAACCTGTAAAGTTTCTTTGTGTTATGTTTATGAAGGGACATTCCAAAATTTCTTCAAAGCTCTGATTAACCTTTGTAGAGAACTCCGCTAGTAGTGAAGTTTTCCTCTGGACTCAACACTTATCTCTTATTCAAGTTTGTTAGACACCTATACACGTAGATGACTCAACTTCCGGGGCCTATAAATAGTCTTCTATATTCCTTGTCTTAGTAACTTCTGAAAGAAACTTTTGAAGTAGTTCTAGTAAGACTTTAAAGAACACTTTGTGTAGATCAATCCTTTGTGCCTTCGATTGTAATCCTTCAGAAGTGCAATTCTTGGATCTAAATCAATACACAGATAACTCAAATTCATGGTGAGTCTTCTTGATTATGTTATATCGATTAATTGTCAATTGATCATTGTTAAGCTTCCGCGATATCATTTCTATTTAGATCCGAATTGAGAATTTTGGAATCGACAATTGGTATAACGGATATTTATAATCAAAATGGTTGAATTTGACTTATAATTTCTCTAACATTTTTTTTAATTTCACTCGATTTTGTTTATACTTTTTTCTTCAAATTATGCATTCTATGCTTATTCCTGAGAAAAAAGTGAGTTATTCATCAAAATTGAAGATTAGATCTGAAGTATTCTGTTGAAACAATGACGAATTTGAATTTGAAATATGCTTTCAACATAGGATCTATTATAAAAGCTCCTACTCTTGTAAGGGATGAATATCCCAAATGAAAAATCTATATGATAAATTTCTAGAAGGTTTGGATCACAAATTGTACAAATCTCTTCTCAACGAACCATATGCTCCTTCTATGACAATTCCTAGAGTTCCTGCTATTGCTACTACACCTAAAACTTCTGCATACACCGAACCAAAAGATGAAGATCTTTAGGATAAGGATGAAACTGCTAAAGTAGAGACTGACCATAGAGCTAAAAGGTTACTTATAATGGCTATCCTAAATGATATATTTCAATCTTAGGCTCTTGTAAAAGTGCCAAGGATATCTGGGAAGACTTTGTCAAATCAGTTGGAAGGTGGAATTAAAACTCAGAAAAATAGAAGAGTCCAATGCATGAATGAGTACAATTCATTCTGTGCAATTCTAGAGGAAAACCTTAAAGCAACTTATGATAGTTACGATCGTTTCTACAATTTGATTAACAAATGCGAAAGGAATGGAATCATGAGACCTAATGATGAAAAACATCTATTTCTTAAAAGTTCGGGTGATGACTGGACTTAACTCTCTATGTCATTACAAGCCAACCGTGATCTGGAAAGTGAGGCCCTACATGATGTATTTGGAACTTTGGCTGCTAAAGAAGCTAAGATGAATAAGAGCAAGGTGGTGATAAGAGGACCTTTGGCCCTTGTTTCAGAAGAAAAGAGAAGTCTATGAAAATACCTCTAGAGAACATGAAAGGATAAAGGGAAGACTAAGGTAGTGGTGATTAGAGGTGGCCAAAAACCGTCCCCGAGCGCGGCCCAAATTGGTCCCGATACCAAACAGTGTCAAGTCGGACCAGTCCCGGTCTCGACCAAAATACATCGGCCCCATTAAGGTGAGTAAAGCACAGTTATGAGAACCGGTACCGGTCCGAGGCCGTGTCGGGCTCAAACCTTAAAAATACATTGTATTTTATTTTGATAAATTTTCAACATTATTTTAATATTTGTAATTGGGTCATTCGAATACACCTTAAAATACATTTTATTGTAGTTTTATAATTGGTTTTCACTCAAATACACTTAAAAATATGTTTATTATAGTTTATAATTGATTTTCAATCAAATACACTTAAAAATACATTTTATTATAAATTCGTAATTGGTTTTCAATCAAATACACTTAGAAAGTTAGAAATACATTTAAAAATACATTTAAAAATACATCTAGAAATATATATATAAATATACATTTTTTTGTAAAAATCGGGCCTGTCCCAAGATGTACCATAATCGGTTCGGGGCCAGGCTGGGTAGGGCCTTTGAAACCTTCCAAAACCCCAACTCATCCCGGATTTCGGTCCTATAACCGGTCCCAGGCCGAGCCGAGCTCAAATGGCCATCTCTAGTGGTGATTACTAGTAGTGGGTTAGAACCAAAGGACAACTCAAAAACATATGATGATCTCAGTGCCTTTGCACAATCTATGGCTCTAATCACAAAGGAATTTTCATGGAAATTTATCAAGAGGCCTTTTGATAAAAGTTATTTCTAGAAGAGAGATTCCAAAGGACACAAGTATCAGAACATCATTTCTGATCACAGACCCTATAAAAGTAATTGATTCGGACTACCTGCACCTGGACTGAAAGACCCTATGAAGACAAAAGATCTTCTTTCTAAAGAGATTCGATTCGGAACTTCACAGACCCTATAAAAGTAATTACCAAAGAGAGAGGAGAAAAAAGAAGTGAAAAAGATAGTTGAAGGTTCCAAATGCTATAGGTGTGGAAAATATGGTCACGTAGCTGCATATTGTAGAGGTAAACTTGTGAAAGATGCCGATTATTATAAAAACAAATACAAGTACAACATTTGGGAGAGGAGTCTCATGGCGATAAGGAAACTTGGATATTCGATTCCTCTTCTGAAGATGAACCAGATCAAGCACATTTTTGTGTCATGACCAGAACTTCATAACTTAACTCTATCTCTGATCTCGATGCAAGGTATGTTCTTTTTTTTATAACATTAACTTTGATCTAGATATGGCAGTTCAAAAACTACTTGAAGACTTTTTAAAGCTAAAATCAAGGTTGAAAACAGAGAAAAATGAAAGAAAGAAGGAAAAAAGAGAAAGAAAATAAGAAGAAGATGAAAAATAAGGAAAAAGGTGAAAAGTTGCAAAACGAATTAGATAAAAAGGAGATTGACTTAAATGTCTCTAAATCTGCAAGACTCAACTCTAAGTGTTTGAAAAACCTTTTTTCAAAAGGAAAACAAGCATTTACAACAATAATTGCTTAGGAAAGAAATGTTGAACAAGAAAATATCAAGATGCTCAAGATGTGGATATAAAATTAAATTCACAAATGAACAAACAATGTCTGGCTTTAGTAATCTTGATTCCTTCATTGGAAACAAGAAAACTAGTATATTATCAACTTTCAATATCGATATACCCAAAAACCCGAGTTTCTAGTTTTTAGAAAACAATATGTTTTCAAAAGGTTTAAGACAAAAACAGAACCTCGGTCCTTTCACGGTCTGAAGTTTAAGAATGTGAAATATTAAATTACTTCTAAAGTAATCATAGATTCCGACAAGGAAGATTCAAAGTTATCAGTGAACCATAATTTAACTTTTGTATCCTCAACTTCCATGTCCAATGATCTTAAAGATACACTGAACAATGAATTATCTAATATTTTGAACTTTGATCTCTTTAAAAGTTAAAAGTTAGAGTTGGAAAACTCAGATTCTTCTGAATCAGTACCTCTGAATCTCATGTCTCTGACTCTAGTGCCTGTCCTAAATCAGAAGTGAAGATACTCAATCTAGAAGCATCTGAACTACTTATTGAGGGTATATCAGAGTAAGCAGAGAAGATTTCGCTGAGTACAATAGGATGCATGGTTGTCAAGATAATGAAAACTATTTGAAACATGTAGTCACTAAAGATATCATAAACAGGTTTAATAGAAACATACAAGTTTTTACTTTTTAAATTCTTTTATTGATATTGAGTTATCAATAGAATTTACAGATTCTATCGGCATAAGAAAAGGTTGAAAACCTATTCTAAACAATCTAAGAATCACTAAGTAAATGCGAAGAGAGAAGTAATAAATACAGAAGGTTTAAAGACATAAGAGATCTTCTAAATATGGAAGTTGTGGACAAAAGAAGTGATTTGAAGAGAGCTCTTATCTTCTATGTATACCAATTGCATTAGATGCATGTTAAAGGGTACAATCCATGTGCTAATCATCTATTGGAGAGCTTGTCCTTTGTCTTCATGTATGCAGGTTTTTGGCTGCATATGAACATTTTACCTTGTGAAGTTGGTAAGCTCGTTTAGAGACAATAAACTAACTTCGTACGTGTACCTTTCTAAGCAAGGTATGAGGTTGCCCTTTTGTGTATATAGGATAAGAATAAACTAATCTTGTTGAGCAAGATTCATTTGATCACTAAAATTGAAGTACCACTAAGGGTTCCTCAGGTATCACTGAGTTTTGATTAGATTTCACGCTTTGTTGTATAAAGTATTGTTATCACTAAAGCCACTTTAGATCACGAACTGACTTGTCTCTATCTTCAGCTACTCTTCGACATCCTTGAAGGTTCCTTTGGTGTGAGTTTTATCTTTGGGAGATACTCAAGTTCAATGGCTGTTACAATGCATGTTTAGTGATCATTGAGAATACTCAGTGATGACCACTAAAACTGAACAAAAACAAACCTAAATAAATTTTCACTAAGTATAAACAGTCATCATCAAATCATTGAGAGAGCTTGAATCAACAATATCCCTACATTTAATGATGACAAAGCAACATTAAGAAAATTGCCAAGTGTTACAGTATGCAAATGAAACTTGTAAAATACATGTCCAATTTACTATTTTCTAGGATCTTTCTCAGTGTTAGGGATTAGTTCACTGAATTTCATTAAGATGTAAATTAAATTACAAGTATGAAAATGAAATTACAATTTTTAGAAGTACAACACTGAAAGCATATTTACTAACAAATGAAAGATTGAAGTCTATCAATTAACGGCTAAGTTTAAATAGTTAAGAAAAAACTGAAATCATATGTGTCAGTTCTTATTACTGTTTTCAGGGATCCTTTCAGTTTTGAGATGGGATAAAGTACTCTTTGGAATTTCCTTTAATTTTGAAACAAAAGATTACAAAGGAAAATGAAATTACAAGATGTCTAAGTACTAGTCCCTGAAATTTTGTATATATGACAGTCGTACAGAAAAGGACTAACCATCAACTTATAAGATCGCGAAGGCAAAAATGTTCAGGGATTTGTTCCTTGTCTTCTTATCATTTCTTTTTTGATCTTGAGGTTCATCATTTGTCCATGTATTTCATCATTTAAGCATCCCATTATACTTTCAAGGTTCTCTAACGGACAGATAGAGAGTTTAGATGCTCGTTGGAACTGGCCCTCTCCTATGTGATCTATATATATAAATCCAAGTTCAGGTTTGTAACATACCATTCCAGGAGCATAAGGTCCTTTATCAGGGAGTGGAGATTGAGCATGGTGATATCAGGGTATTTTTGTAATAGTGCATCAAGGGAGAATTTCATCTCGTGCTCATTCCTGAAGGAGGGTCCTTCTTCATCATTAGTGATGGCTCTCCTTCTTCTTGGAGGAGGCTTCTATGGCAGAGAAGACACGATGATCACTTCGGATACTGTTTTATAGAGTCCATTCAGCATTTTCTCCACTTGGTCTGTAAACTAAATTTAGACTTGGATTTCTGAGTCGTGTGTTGGAGCTCTAGCCATTCATAGAATCCATAGTTCTTTAGATAGTAGGGATAATCAGCAACAATTGTCTTGTTTTTCCTGAGGATAGCCATGGATACCTAAACAATTAACAACAACTATTAAAACAATCAACAACAACAATAAAAATTCAAATCATATGTATTGATTGTTTCTCTCTCTAGAGCATATTTCTCTCTCTAGAAGCTTTCTCTAAAATACAAACGTATAAGTTCTTACAATAAGTTCTGTGTTGATTAACATTTACTTGTTGACTTTAGGGTTTAACAATGTTGACTTTCATCTTTGACCATTGTTAAGTCTTCAATTTCGTTTTAATAATCGGTGATCTCGGACACAATAATATGTGACCTAACAATCTCCTTTTTTGGATTCGAGGTCTCATTCTACAAAACAAAAACCTTTGTCTTCTCTTCAACCAATCTTTGAAAAAAAGTTGCCCAAAGTCAATGTTAGTGCTTCACAATCGTTAGTCGTGAAGGATGGAAAGCAGTTGGCGCAGGTTTTTTAGAAGGTAGAGGATTTTGGAGAAAGTTTCCTCTTGGCTATCAAGATGAGTCTTGATGCCATCACCTTTGGTGGTGAGGTTAGTAATAGCCTGAAAATTAGCTTGGGTCTCAGTCATAATTGTTTCCAGCTCAGATCTGACGCTTGTTAACTCCGCCGCAATCTCAATGAAGCTAGTGAAGACTTGATATCCAGAGGGAAGAGTGGTCTTCAACTTCTCTATTGTGTCCAAAAGATCACAAACAGTAAGGAGAAGGATCTTGACGTCAGTGGCCAACTCAGTGAATGGACTAGGAGAAGTGGTCTCTTGAGTACATGCAAATGTATTAAAAGAAATCTGAGCATGGGAAAGCTCAGGGTTGAGAAATAAGAAAGAATGGGTAGGATCTTTTAGGAGAGTTGAGGGTTCCTAAGTGTTATCCGAAGTATTAACACTGAGGTCTAAGTTAGAAAATACACTATCAAGAGGATTAGTGGTTTCTTTCTGAGAGAAATTGTGAGAAACTCTCTTAGGTCCTGGGCAATCAAGGCCAGTCCAGTCAGCTGATTGTCAAAAATACAACTATCATGAACATGAAAGACATTATGCCTGAATCATTGGGTCATGTAGAGATCAAGAGAGGAGGTAAAGATACAAGTTCAAAGGATAGAGGGGCCTTAGCCAAGTGTAGAAGGGAAGTTATGGCATTACTTGCAGCAACCTACTCAGTGATTAGAATCACTGGAATGGTACGGATGGTAGCCATTGCATCAACAATAGAGGTACTTGTTGAAGATATAGGGATGGTTAAGTTAGATGCCTCAAGGATTAGGCGGATTCTAATAGACGAGACCTGTTGAGATGAATCACCTAGATTTTTGGCTTCCCTTTTCTTGGTCTTCTTAGGCTTCTTTGAAGGAGTAAGGTTTGATTTAGAGATGGAGGAGGTTGAGCAGTTGGGCCGGATACTGACGGTTTTGTTAGGATCGTGGCTGCTGCTGAGTGCAAAGAAGAATGGGGATGAGAAAAGTTGGCTAAGAGCAACATACTTAGGAAGATAGGTATATCAGCGCTCAATTCCTTATGCTCAAGCATCCTAGAGCCCAACTTATAGTGGGGTAGATTCTCTTCAGTGGGATAATCAACTTTGTAGATCCTTTGAAGGATAACACTCGTGAAGCTAGTGTAAGGAACCGCCTTTTCTCTCTAGCGCCTTGTCAACTTGGTCACCATGTCTTCGAAAATAAGCTAGGCGTAGTCCATGTTCAGGTTGTGGATCAGAGAGTAGCCGATGCTTAGAGCTATTCAGCTAGCTTGCTCTTGACCCCCATTCTTGCCACCCATTGTCTAGATGAAGTAAAAAAAAAGAGATATTGCCAGGTAGCATACATCATGGACTTCTCGATCTTTGTCTGCAATTTGTCTAGCTGAGTCAAGTCCTTCTTATTTCTTGGCCAGTCGTACTTGATTGATTCAAGAAAACCTACAATTTCCTCAGTGGTGTGTTCAACAGAGTACGATTCAGATTTAGGTAGGCACATGGCATTCCTGATTTAGATGTCCAAAGTTCCCTAGATGATTTTCAGCTTGGAATGTGATGCGAGTGTCAATTTGCTTGGCTTTGGGTCCTCCAGATCTTTCACCTCAGTAGAGAACCAAAAGTCTTCTAGAAAAAACCCTTCACCATAGGAGGTTGGGCGGTCAGAGCGTAGTAGAGAACGCTATTTTTCAAAAAGTTTGCAGTATCAGTGAAGTGAACTCTTCTCTGGGAATCTTCAATAAGGCCAAATGGTTGTTTTCCTTAAAATATAGTCCTCCATTTTGAAGTTCACGAAATCTGCAGCCTTGATTTTGAGTTCCTGAGTTTCAACTTGTTGGTTCACTGGTTGTGCCATTTCTGAGATTGTTTTGAAAGAGGGATGAAGGATAAAAGGTATCTTAGCATATGATTACTTAGATAAAATTAAGATTTTGAAAAACGACAAGAAAAGGATGCTTCAAAACTTGAATACCATTAGAGATGGTATATTCGATTTCTAGGGTTTTTAAGAAAGGGATGAAATATATAACACTTGAACTAGTAAGTTTTTTTTGGTAGGAAGTTACAAGTAACATACTTTTACACAAAAAGTGTGTATTTAAAGAATAAACAGATGAAAGTTTTAATGTTCAAGATGAACAGTAAGAAATATCTGAAGAACACTAATTACGGTTTTTGTTTGAATCTTAAAAGGAAGTGTTATATTAGAGAGGTTCCTTGTTTTGTTCATGAAAAATAAGATGAACAAATAGTTTTAATATGAAAGTAAACAAACAAAGTGGATCAAAATTATTGATATGAGGAAAAAATGATGAAGAAACATTTGTTTGTTTTTGTTGTTCTTGCTTTAGAGAGTAAGAGAGCTCGAATGTTCTTAAGATTGCGTAAAGAGTGAAATGAAAGGTGTGAGAGGTTTTTATAGGTGGATGAGAGAGAAAGAGGAGAGATATAAAAACGACTATTTGAAAAGAAAGGCTATAATGACATTGCTACGTCTCTAGATTATGATTGGATAGGGAATGGTAATGGTCGTTGTACACCTGAAAATTTTAGTATGAAAAAAGGGTATTTAGCAGGCCTTGTTGGAATTTTGTGCCTTTATAATTATGAATATTTTTACATACATGAATATATATATATATATATATATATGTATATATGTGTGTATATATGTGTATATATATAAACGTAGATTCAAGTTATATATAAACATGTCATTATATGTCGGTGCACAAATAAATATGCTATGATAGTGGGAGGAGCTTTCTTGTACCATTAATTTAAGTTGAGGGGCCTTAGTGTTATTTTGGATTTAAAAGTTTGGGATAGATGAGTGGAGGGTCCCACCACTTGATGCAAAGAGAACGTGAATTGCATCATGTGAGATCTTGTATGCGGACATGGAACCCGGACAAACAGCCCCTTACGCAGGTATCTGGCAATTATAAACCGCGTGTAACCCGCCCGAGATTGGGTCTCTTTCCCTTTATGCCGATCCTTCGATAAAAAGATACATTCTCTTCATAAAAAATAGCCACTACACCTCTCACACCCTCCATTCTTTCTCAATATTTTGTTGGAAATTCGTTCATCTCTCTCTCTCTCTCTCTCTCTCTCTCTCGGCACTACCTCTAAAATCTCAAACTCCTCTTATCCCATACATTTCTCTCCTCATTTAAATTTAAAAAGCCAAGATCATTAGTTAAGTTGGGGTATCTTGAAGAGTTTAAGGATCTCATTTATTATCACCTACAATATTAAAGCTTAGTATTTTTAAGTCTAAAATCAGTTTCATCTTTCCATTTGTTGGTCCCAAGGGAGTCTACAAGAGTGTATAAGTATAGAAACAGTTTGTAGAAAGGGGGGGGGGGGACAAACACAACTTTTAGGGTTTTTAAACGAGTTTATATCAATAAACAAATTTACAAGTTGTAAGCGGAATTAGAACAAGTATTTAACCTATTCTATTACAACTTTAGAAATCACTAAGTATTTTAATGCACAAGGAAAGAGGGAAATAAGAACAAAGGTTTGTTGGAGAGATAAGTATGAGTGCATAAAGATGAAGATGGTGGTCTTCATCTATTTATACCCGTTGCGTTTAATGTAGCTCAGAAGGTACATGCCACGTGTCAAGTTTCTATAGGAGACTTGTCATTTGTTCATAAAGAAACTAAGCTTTTAGCCGAATATGAATAGTAACCTAATCAGAGTTGGTAAGCACGTGGAGTGACAGTAAAGCAACTTCGTACGTACTTTCTGACAAGGTATAGGGGTTTGACATTTGTGCATCGAGGATAAGATCAACTTTGATTTTGCTGAGTAGGCTTCATATTGATCGCTGATACTGACTCTTCAAGGATGAAGTCTTCAGGTATCACCTAGGCATACGCAAGATCTCACACTTCTGTTAGACGAACATTGCTATCACTGAACCGCTTCAGATCACGAGATGTTCATCTCCTTCTTCAGATAGGTGTTCGACTATCTCTGAATGGTCTGTTGTGTGAGTGTTGTTCTTCAGATCTTCTAAGTTCATATAGTGTTCCCGACTTTCAACGATCACTGAGTATAATCAGTGTATGCTATCGCTGAAACTAAACAGTAACTTAAACTTGGATTTTCACTAAGTATACAGAGGAATCATATTCAAATAACAGAAAGGAGTTTGGATGAACAATTTCCCCATTTGATTATGATTAAGAAACATAGGAAAATTGCTTGAAAGATTTAGTAAGGCCAAAGAAAATTTAAAGTAAAAATTCTAAGTACTAATCTGTGAGATCCTTTTCAGCTTATTCACTATCTGAATTGAGTTTCATTTTTAAGCGTATGAAATCAAAATTTTTACACGTGTATAAACTAGAAAGTATATTCACTTATAGATATAGGAAATAAAAATCAGTGAGTAATAAGGTTTAAAAGTTATCAGAACTCATACGTTCATTGTCCCTTTTACTATTTTCAGGGATCTTTTCATTACATAGATGGAGTAAAGTACTTCATTGAATTTCATCACTAATTAATTTGAAGAATTTCATTGGAAAATGAAATTACAATATTAAAGTAAAGTACTGTACACTGAAAGAAAATACAAAGCAAAAACTAGGAACTAGGGTGTAGGTTCTTGGGAGTTATCAGAGAACTCTTTTCTTCTTCATAGTTCATTTTCAATTCTTCTCTTCTGAAAGTCAAGTGGATCAGTATCTAGGGAACAATTATAGTATAGAATCTTGAGGAGTTTAGCTGGAGCTAGATGAATCTTCTTATTTATGAGAAACTTTATTGTGCTATCATTGTCTGCAAAAGCCATCCCTGGTTCAGGTTTGCCGACTATTTCATTATCTTCAGATCTTCTCTGAGTTGGCAGGAAGGTGTTCAGTATAGAAAGATCAGGGAGGACAGGTATAATATCTGTGTCCAGTTAACTCATACAAGTCGTGCATAATGTGTTTGTACCTTATGCTTACCCGGCTTGTTCCTCGGACTAGATTGTGAGGTAATATCATACAAGCGGTCATATATATACAAAATGAAACTTAACTTAACTTAAAATGTCAAGTTTATGCCTACTAGGACATAAAGTTGATACTCTAGACTTGAAGGGTTGAAACCGCCAAATACCTAAAGTCTCAATAATTATAAAAGGGAATAATATTGGGAATTAGAGAAAATTACAAAAATCATCATCTTCTTCTTCTGCTTATGTCCGACTCATTCACCTACAACTCTTAAGCTTTTAATTTCTAAAATTATCTCAAGTTACTAAGAAAATCAAAGAAATAATCACAAATTTGGAATCCTCTCATCGAATCCTTCTTAAAGGTATAATTTTCTTTCATTGTTGTTATGTTTGTTAGGTTAGGATTTTTATGGTTTGATTCTATGTTTATGTTAAGCTATGAGTTATTATTTCAAAATGGTGTATTTATATATGTTTAGAAGCTTAGATTGGTTTAGATTGTTGAATAAAAATGAAAAAGGATTGATTATGAAACCAATATGGTGAAGTTATGTGTTTATGTTTAACCGCACACCAAGTATTCGGTTAAATGTTTAAAAGGAGCAAAATTGTGTGATTAAGCTTAAAGTCTTAGCCATTAAGCTCCTTTGTAGTTTTAGTATGTTAGATATGTTTTGAAGCCTTTAAGGGTTGCAAAATATAAAGATTGGATCATAAAAATGATTTGTGGAAAAATGTGGAAATTGATAATTTGGACAACCCCATGTCCAGTACTTTGACGATGCGTAACTCGCAAACCGTACGTCCAAATATGCTCATATGTTGCAGATGGAAAGGTCTTACCGTATACTACAACTGTTATGAAGAGTCGATAACCCAATTGTGTCTCTAAGTGACTCAAAACAATGAGTTTACAGGGCTGTTTGAGGTGCATACGGCTTAATAGCTGTTGTTTTGTTTAAGCCATATCTCATAGATGGAGTATCCAAATGAGTTGATTTCAAAGCCATTAGACTCATAAGAGTTCATTCTACAACTTCTATTTAAATAGTAAAATCTGGATTGGCCTCTAAGTTGGGTAAAAATGCTCAAAAAGAAGAGAGATATGAGTTGTTGGAATAATTTGCATAAGGGTTAAAGTTGCGTTTAAGTTCCAAATTTGTATCTAGCCATTCTTCTTGAAGTCTAAATTGTTTAAGGTCATTAAGACGTAAGTAACTATATTATAATATTGTGTTATAGTTTATATGTCTTATGAATAATAACCCGTTTATGTACTCGTTAGGCACATGGGCGAGGCAAACTTGATTGTGAATTCTCTTAATCGTGCGTTAGTTGTCGAACTCGGTTAAGGTACGGATATCATATTTCACTTGACACGGGGATAGCCATTTGTATAAGGCTTCCTAATCCGAATACGTTGATTTCAAATTCCCTTTATGTTTGTTAATATTATGGAACTTTGTTTTCCTCCGAAATATGATGTACAATCTTATTTGAATAATGATCACTTTGATCACTTGACTTGTGAAATGGTATCGTTTGTGAACTTTTTTCCTATAGACTCAATATTTGGAGCACCAGTATTGAGATGCTTCCATGATGGCTAAAACTATCATGGCATCCTCAATGGTATATTGCCTTGACTTGGTACCGGTCAATTAGAGGGCGTATCGATCGATCTTAGGAACTGTTATCGGATAATAATTATGGCCGTGGTTAAATCCACGGAGAGGATTGCTTGTGTTATGCTCACACCCCTTTCCTCACTGACACCCGAATGGACTGATCATCCTTTGAGAACAACGTATCCTCGTGATACGTTTTGGTCTTCGGACTCTTGATATACATTCACGCCATTGTTCTTAACTTTATTTTCGATTAGCAATTAATGTTATGAATTCCTTTCTGAATTGTTATCTCATATTAATTTTTTAATTATTATTATCCGTTTGCTGATTGTTAAGCTCAGCCGAGTTTTCTTTTTCCTCGGCGAGTACATGATCTTAGATGGAACTTTGGGAAGAGTGTTGTGGAGATAACATGACTGGAACCGTCTGCTTTTGTTAAGCCGTTTAGAATTTATGTAGATATTATATACTTGTACCTTGTGACCGTATTTTGTTATACGGTATTATCTCCGTTAGTGATTATGTAAATATTATGTTATGTAAACTATGTTAGTTGCTCTGCCTTAGCCGATTGTTGTCTTACTATTGTCCTAAAACCAATTGTGGCATCTTCCATCATTGAACCACGCGGGATGGGGGTGTTACAACAAGATGAGCGAAAAGACTGTCAAAGTCAAACTTTTCTCATGTTCATTTTTGAACGATGGACCTTCATCTGTATCGGACTTAGATCTTTTCTTTTTGGATTTTGAGGGAAGAGGAGGTACCGTTACGTATTGAGAGATCCTTTGCAGAAGTTGATTCAGATGTTCTTCTACACTACCGTTTTGAACTGGGCCTTTGATTGCTGAATACCATCTTTGATTTCTAGCCACTTAGAGAAACCATTGAACTTCTAGAACATAGGAACTTCTTCTTGTCTTCTGTTTTCTCTAAACATGTTTACCTTTATCTTTAGACCAAATTTTGAGTTTTGTCCTGAGATAGTTACATTGGTAACTATTTCAGGGAAGACACGAGAATTTACCTTCTTTTTGCACCACTCGAGTTTTCATTCTTCTATTATTGGGTTTTCTGATGATCTTCGTTCGCAGCTTGTAGAATCCTCTGTTAGGCTCTAAAGAGGATTTCCTATATTTAGATTAGATTCAACCAACTCCTCTTTTGCTAAAGCCTCAACGACTTTGAGACTCTCTTGAGCTTCTCGTAGTTGATCATTTTTGAGTCGCTGAGCTTTCAATCTTTCTTCTCTTGCCAAGGCTTCAGCGACCTTAAGGCTTTCTTGTGCTTCTTTTACTTGCTCATGTAACCCCCTAAAAATTTGAACAAATTTAAACCGAAAAGTAAATGCGGTATTAAATATAATCGCCCAATAAGTGGGGAATGAGTATGGGAGTTTACAACACAAAACGGATACTAAAACAACAACCTATTAATCTACATAAACAAGAACATAGATTATGTTCGGGTGTTGCTAATATCTCCAAAATTTCAATTCTAATATCTCCAATAATTACACTCTAAAGTGTATTTCCCAAAAAGAATGCCTTCACCGGCACTTCACTCCGCTCCACTCTAAGGAGCCCCATCAAACCCGATCACCTGCTAAACAACATTTAAAATCAAGTGTTAGGCTTACGCCTAGTGAGAACAAACAGTTAAATGGATAAGGCAGTAAAATATTTAATAAAATAAAGGTAATGTATGCTTTATCCCATTTAACTTAACTTGAAAGCTTACTCTTGGTGAGCAAGGATCTTTTAAAACAATCGGGGGAGACCCGATATTACCATTAGTTGTGACGGAACACAAGGTAGGCCACGAACCAATGTTATGGAGCGGCACATAAAGGTCTGGTAGCCATTGACATCAACCACAATACAGTCTTTAGTCATTTTTACACATAAGCTCGAGCCTCAAGAATTGCACGCTAACCACAATGCATATTCCGAGAGAGTGAAAGGATAGATTGGAAATTACACAATTTATCGCAATGCCTATTTCCAATTAAAAGTGGGTTAATTCTATCCTTCACGACATTACATACCGACTCTTATGCCTATGGATCCATATCATACTAGTCTAATAATCAACTACATCAAACGAGACGTATTGATAGTGTTCCAAATACTGAAAACCTTTATATAAATGATTTCCTTGAAAAGAAAGTTTTACCAAAAATTAGGTCAAACTATTTTAGTTCAAAAATCATATATTTTCTTATCAAGAGACATTTACAAGTAATATGATACCATCTAAAATGCCCATTTTAAATGCAAGATCAAAATCCCCAAATTTCTCATTTTGACCTAAAACCTCCAAACTTAACCAAACACATAAATACTTGAGTTTATAACCTAGAAAGAGTAAATAAGAACATTTATGACAAGTATTATGGTTGTAAAAGGTTGGATTTGAACTCACAAAGCTAGGGTTAGGAAAACCCTAGAAATCTCCCTAAGAGGATGAAGATGGTGATGAAGCTTGGTGAAGGACACGAATCCTTGAAACTCTAGCCTTAAATCTTCAAGCTTGAAGTGCAATAAACGATTTGGAATGAGTAGGTTTAAGGAGTTAAGACCCTCCAAAATGGTCTTGAGAGAGAAGAAGAAGAAGAGAAAATAAGTTTGGGTATGAAATGAGTGTGAAAGACAAGAAAAAACGGTGGTTTTAATGTAGATCAGGAGCTGGACGCCAGTTGTCCCGCCAGTTATAACTGGCGTATTAACTGGCCCGGACCAAAACAGAGGCTAACGCCACTTGTGGCGTGGGTTAGTTTTTGTAACTGGCGCCGTAACTGGCCCCAGCCAAACAGAGGCTAATGCCACTTAGTGGCGTGGGTTAGTTTTTGTAACTGGCGCCGTAACTGGCCCCAGCCAAACAGAGGCTAATGCCACTTAGTGGCGCGGGTTAGCTTTTGTAACTGGCGCCGTAACTGGCCCCAGCCATTTAAGTCAACCCAAAACTCACAAACTTGATTTCCGATGCATAACTTCGATCTTTTTCAATAACCAACCCATAACACTTTTAAAACACGTCTTTTCTAGAATATTTTTATTCATAAAAAATTTCCGGGTGTTACAGCTCATCTCTTAATCGTTGAGCTTGCAGAGCTTGCTCTCTTTCTTCAGGGGAGAGAAAGGAGAATTCATCATAAGTCTTTATAGGGGTGGGAGCTTAAGGACTAGAGCTACGAAGAGGGATTTTTACTCTGGCCCTCTCCAGTTCCTTTATCAATGAAGCCCTTATCTCTTCTTCTTCTGGTTCAGATATTGGCTTTCTATTTACAAGCCCGTGAATTAGGCCTTCTTCCTCTTTTCAGAATCTGACTCAGATATTTACATGAACAAATATGCCGCGGAAAGTTCATTCAGGAAGGGAGTCACCTTAGGGGGACAAGGTGAGCTGAGATTGGGAGAAGATGGTTCAGAGTTAGTGATATCTTTAGTACTTCTTATGAATGAAGCATTGGTAGGTTGGGGTTCAGAGAGAGGGTGGTAGATTTCAATAGGAAGACTAACCTCAGTGTTATTGAGATCCCCCTCTATGTTTAGGAAAGCAACATCCCCTTAATCCATAGGTTGTTTGTTCTTTGCATTTGGATTAGGTTGCTCTTTACTGGGAGGAGGCTTGTCCCCCAAAGGTGTCTTGAATAAAACCCAGGTTTGTATCCCTGGGCGTACATTCTTGAAGAAGGATGGAACATCATCATCATCATCGTCATCTCTTAATGATAATGAAGGACCTTCTTCATCACCATCGTCTTCTTCCTCTTCCTCTTCTTCATCATCTTCCTCATCCTCAGGAATAGGGTCTTGACGGCATCAATCACTCCCTGAGTGGGTTCCGCCTTCTTGAGAATATCATCAGCTTCAACGATGATTTGTTCTTCCAGTTCTTTGGCGAACTTCTCCCCCTCTTTGTTTCCATCGGGGAGGACATGCACCAACAGAGTACGCATGTTGCTGCTGAGTTTGGCAAGTGTATCTGTATGGGCCTTCTGAGTCACGGCTAGTGGACTCAGGTTCTCTCTATCAGCCTCAGAGAAAGAAAGAGTGGAAGTGGTTGGATCTTGCAGTAGCCGTAGAATTTTTGCAAGTGTTGCGCCTTGCTTTTAAAAAGCTTCTCCCTGCTTATCAATCTTTGTGCCCAATTGAGTGAGGGCATTGGTGTTCTGAGAAATTGCATTTCTCAGAGAGGAGACATCTGTCTTCAAGGTAGAGACATTCGATCGGATGCCTGAGACAACGGTCTTCAAATTAGGTACCCCTGATACCTGTCTGAAGATATATTCTGCAGAGTTGCAGGTTATCTGCCCTTTGTCTGAGTTGGGTTGTCTCACCAACTAGGTAGTCCAAAGCTGGTATCTGAATGGTGGCAGAGGGAGGAGTCAGAGAGATTGCAGGAATCTCCACATTCAGCTGGGGAAAAGATCTCCCCATGGCTTTCTTCGTCTTGATCTTCTTTATCATCTCCACGTTCAGAGACGGTGGAGATTTGGAGAGAGATGCCTCAGAGACACCGACGACAACAACAACAGTGTCAGTGGCATTGGCATTGGTATCAACGACACCTGTAGGTAACAAAGATAAACGAGACCAAAAGAGCTCGGGGTTAGATGAAGGAAGTTGGGTGGAAGTGTTTGTTTGCAAGGGTTCCTTGAGAGTATTTGAAGAACTACTCTCAAGGTTGTTACTTGCTATGGTTGTGTCCTTAGGATCACATACCTATCTCTGAGAATGTTTGTCAGAAACATTCTCAGCTCTTGTGCACGTAACTTTCCAATTTTCAGATTGTCGAAATAAAACCGACAAGTGAACATCACGCTTCTGAACCTCTTCAGATATCGGGACAACCATATTTGAGTCATGGATTGATGTGTGGACCGAAGAAGAATAGGTAGAGATAGAAGAGAAGGTTGTGAGAGTGTTACCTATACCAGCTTCAGCGCAGCTGGTGCTTAAGTTTTCATGGAGCGAGGTCTTTGAAAATGGGGGTAGTGCTGATGAAGCGGCAACGGTCTTTGAATCCTTTGTCGTGGCATGAGGGATGCGGTGGCGTTTGTAGTACGCCATAAGAAGGAAGAGATTTCTGTTGAGAGATAGTCTTCTTTGGCTTCTTATTTAGAGGCTTGTGTGCGATGGAATTCTTGTGTCAACCACTGGCTGGATTCTTTCTTTTCTTCAGGGGGAAGAAGATGTGTCTAGGTCGATCACTGATGGGCTTGTCAGTGAGCTGGACACATTCTCTCCTTCCATCACAAAAAGTGGGAGGAGGAAGAATGGTGTTTTCGGGAGAGGGACCCCTGATGATCGCCATCATCTCTGTGAAACAGGGAGCATCGCCTGTCTTTTCATCGTGCTCCAGAGATCTCTTCCCAATATGAGAGAAGGTTTGATTATCCTTATTTGGGTAGCCATCAAAGACGAACTCCAGAATTGTTGCAATGAATCTAGGGTAAGGAATAGTCGTCTTCCTCTCCTTCGCAACAACTCTTTTGTGAAGATCGTAGAAGATGATATTCAAGTAGTTGATATGGCGACCATGGCAGAGAGCATAAGCGTTGTTGAGTAACTTTCTACTAGCCTATTCCTGACCGCCAGTCTTAGTACCAAGGCACTGAATAACGTGAGTGAAGATGTATTGTCACTTAGCAGGTAAGTGACCCTTCTCAATTTTGATGAGCTCCTTATTGAGCTCATTCTTGTTCTTCTCTTGCCTAGGCCAATCATAGCCTATCTGACTGAGGAATCCCTGGACTTCCTCCTTGGTGGGTTCAGGTTCACATTGCTAACCCTTAGCTTTGTCAAGGAGACGGAGAGCCGTCTTGATTGTTTCGGCTGTCATGTCCGCGGATCCCAAATTGATGGTGAATCCGATGGTAGGGAGGGAAGTACCTTTCTCAGTTACCTTGGTGGTACAGTGAGCCGTGTACCAGAATTGTTGGAATTGAGCAGTGATGCCAATAGGTACATGTCAGAAGGCATATATAATAGGGCATTTCTTGATGAAGAGAGCACCGTCTCATAGGTAGGCACGATCCAGGGGGTTCTCTAGTAGTGAAACATGGTTGCATGATTTTACCAGTCCTTGTTCCACACTAAAGGAGGTGATAGCAGAGGGCTGGAATTCAGTGACAGGGATGATCTCTTTAACAGCAGTGTTGACATTTTCACTTGAGTTGGACATTTCTGTTATAATAATTGGAAATCAAAGAGAAAGAACATGGTTTAATACAAAAAATGTATAAACCAAAAGGATTTGGTACCAAAAAACACCA
This sequence comes from Silybum marianum, assembly GCA_036898165.1. Classification (NCBI taxonomy): domain Eukaryota; kingdom Viridiplantae; phylum Streptophyta; class Magnoliopsida; order Asterales; family Asteraceae; genus Silybum; species Silybum marianum. The sequence continues at coordinate 21,341,674 of CM072542.1, read as the reverse complement.
AAATGTTTATTTTTGGTATAAAAAGTATACGAAAAACAGATTTTAGAAAGGATTTGAAGGAAACTTTGCATCAAAATAACCAAAAAGTTATTCTGTTCTAAGACGAGACCATAGAACAGGTTTTTATTGTTTTTGAGGTTTTGACAGTTTATAAATCACAAAAACATAAAACAAATCACTTTAACAAAATGTTAAAGATGATGGATAGAAGTTATTAATAACAATTAAAACCAACCTTAAATTGACTTTAAGAGAAAAAACGCACAAGTGTGTGTTCTTGTAGGAAATTCAAATTTGTAATCTTGCTCTGGAAGGTTTGAAAGCGCAAAGAATGAAATGGAGTTGAAATTACCTTTTATATGTAGATGAGAGAAAAAGAGGAGATTGAAAGGATACAAAACGATGGTCTTAGCCTTTCGGAAAAGGTAATTATGCCCTTTGCACGTCCCTAGGGTTTGATGGGATAGGGAACGTTGAGGCCGTCGTGTGTCAGAAAAGGCTGACACGTTCCCATTTCGTAAAATAATAATAAGATTAACTTAATAAATGTTAATCATTATCCATTTAAAATCCTCTTATCATTGAGAATAATGGCATTATCAGTGATGGGTTTTCTGTTTTTGAGAACCTTTTTCTGAATAAGAAAATAATCACAGAGGGTAGTGAAAAGAAATTCAGCGAGTTAATATTCAGTGGGTACAAAGTGAAGTTCAATTTCACCATTCATAACATGATCTCTGATAAAGTGATATCTGATCTCAATATGCTTGGTTTCTGAGTGAAGTACAAGGTTGTTTTCTATTTCAATAGCACTTGTGCTATCACAGTAAATAGGGATTTTGGATAGCTTAACATCGTAGTCACTGAGTTGGTTTCTGATTCAAAGGATTTGGGCACAACAACTCCCAACATCTACATATTCATTTTCATTAGTTGATGTGGACACTGAGTTTTGCTTTTTACTTGTCCAACTCACCAACTTTCCACCTAGAAGTTGACAACCTCCAGTGGTGCTTTTGCTATCTATATTGCATCCTGCAAAATCACTATCTGAATAACTGGTTAGATCGAACCCTGAGCCTTTGGGATACCAAAGATCAAGATTAGGAGTTCCCTTTATATATCTGAAGTTTCGCTTTACAGCGATCAGATGGGATTCCTTGGGTTCAATTTGATATCTAGCACATAAGCAGGTAGAGTACATAATATCTGGACGACTCGCTGTAAGGTACAACAGTGAGCCAATCATTCCTCTATAGGCAGTGACATTAACAGGTTTTCCATCAGGGTCCTTGTTAAGTGTCAGAGGAGGTGCCATAGGAGTTTTCATTGAAGAACTTTGAGTTAAGTCAAACTTCTTTAGCATATCTTTAATATAGTTACTCTGACATATGAAGATGCCTTTCTCAGATTGCTTTATTTGAAGACAAATAAAATCTGTTAGTTCACCCATCATTTCTCATTTTATATTATTTTTTCATACGCTTAGCAAAACGAGTACAAAAGCTTAAGTCTTGTGGAACCAAATATAATGTCATCGACATATACCTGAGAAAGAATTGTATGACCCTTGTATTTCCTTAGAAATAGGGTTTGGTCAACTTTTCCACGCACAAATTTTTCTTTTAAGAGAAATTTGGAGAATGTGTCATACCAAGATCGAGGAGCGTGTTTCAACCTATAGAGAGCCTTTTCCAGTTTATTAACCTAACCTAGATGCTTAGGATAAGAGAATCCAGGAGGTTGTTCGACATAAAATTCCACATTTAGCTGAAAGCCAGGAGGTTGTTCGACATAAGCTAGGAGGCACTCTTTCAATCCATCTGAAAGAATCTAAAGTCTTTGTGAGCAACATAGGCTAGGAAGAGTCTAATGGCTTCTAGCCTGGCTACAGGTGCAAAAAGTTTCATCATAATCGATACCTTCTTCCTGTCTGTATCCCTGAGCAACAAGTCTAGCCTTGTTTTGGGTTATAGTGCCATTTTCATCTAGTTTGTTGCAAAACACCCATTTGGTGCCAATAACAGTTTTGCCAGATGAACGAGGGACAAGATTCCAAACTTTTGTTTCGTTGAAACTCAGTTAGTTCTTCTTGCATAGCACTGATCCAACTGGGATCAATGATAACTTCATCGATCGTTTTAGGTTCGGCTAAGGAAATGAAATTTACAAGGAGTTAGATATTACCCATACCCCGTCGGGTTATAATACCTGTACCTGGATCATCGATTATCTGATCGATTGGACGATCTCGAGTCCATCGCTTGGCGGGTAGTTAAGGAGTTTGATCAACAGAGGATTCAACGACTTGTTCAGGGATAAAGGAGGATGCTTCAACAATAGGATCTTCAGCAGTTCTTATCATCCCTGGAGGAGATCCGAAGGGGTTAACATTCTCTTGTGAAGAGAGTGGTACTTGATTATTCATTGATGAATCATTGTTGGAAGATTCAGAAGGAGGAATGTGATTAAGAGGATTGACACTTATTCCTGAGTAGGAAGGGGTGTCACTGTTAATCGAGGTGGGAATGAGATTAGGACCATCATCATCATTTGCTTCAGTGACAGGAGGTGTACTGAAATATGGTTCAGGTTCCCTATAGTGAGAATTCATCCAACTGTTCAGTTTCCTCGTCCTCTTAAGGGATAGGAATAGAATTTGTTGAGCGTGATTCATCAAAGTTAACATTGATGGTTTCTTCAACATGCTGTCTTCTTTTGTTGAAGACTCTGAAGGCCTTGGATACAGAGGAGTATCCAAGATATATACCATCATCAGCCTTTGGATCGAATTTTCCTAAATGATCATTGTCATTCAGGATATAACACTTACATCCTAATATGTGTAGGTAACTCAGTGATGGTTTTCTTCCATGAAAGAGTTCATAGGCTGTTTTCTTGAATCTTTTAACTATCAGGGATCGATTCTGAGTGAAACATGCAGTGCTAACTGCTTCAGCCCAGAATTGAGTTGGTAGATGAGATTCGCTGAGCATTGAGTGAGCAGCTTCAATGATCGTTTGATTTCTTCTTTCAGCAACACCATTTTGCTGAGGAGTCCCCACTGATGAGAAGTTGTGAGAGATACCTTTTTCTTCAAACAAAAACTAACCAAGGCACTATTTTTGAATTCAGTGCCATGGTCACTTCTCATGGAGCAAACAGAGATATTGTTCAGAACTTCCATCTTCTTATTAAGGAGATAACTTCATTAGGGGTATCACTCTTGGATTTTAGAAAGAATACCGAAGTATACCTGGAATATTCCTCAACTTTGACTAGAGTGTATTTATTTCCAGATATAGATTGGACATTAACAGGTCCAAAGTGATCAATATGTAGTAAGCGAAGGGGTGTGGTCACTGAGGTGTTAAGAGAGCCAGTTTTCCTTTTTCACATTCTGAGCAAAGAGATTCCTTTGCAAAAGAATGTTTAGGGAGTCCATTGACAAGTTCTTTTCGATATAAGTCATTGATCATCTTGAAGTTTAGATGAGAGAGTCTCTTATGTGAAAGCCAGTTAATATCAGGAAAGGCCTTGAATAGAAAGCAAACATTCTCTAAATAAGTGTTATCCATGTTTATGACATAAACATTTTCTGATCTTTTGCATTTTGAAGCAAATTTGTCATTTTTGTCAGTGACAGTGCATCTCGTCTTTGTGAATAAAATTTTGAAGTCTTTGTCACAGAGTTGACTAGTGCTCAAGAGATTATGCTTTAGCCCTTCAACGTACTCAACACGTTTGAAAGAAGTTGCTCCGTTGGTTAGAACACCATAACCTTTGGTGTATCCTTTGCCATTTCCACCAAAGGTCATTGAAGGACCTTTTTCTTCCTTATATTCAGCGAGCAGAGATTTTCTACCAGTCATATGCTTAGAGAATTCGCTATGGAGATAGCAGATACCTTTAGCACTCTACAAGAGATAAGGGAATTAATATTTCATAGGTACCCATAGAACTATGGGTCCTGAGGTGTTAGTGGAAATATCAGAGGTGACAAATTTCTTTAGTGGACTTTTTCACTTTGGTTGTTTAACCAGCCTTAGTGGATTTCGCTTTTACTGATTTCTCAGATTGAGCTGCTTTCTTTCCGTGAAAGATTTTTTCAGCCTTAGTGGCATTAGGGCATTTGCTAGCGATGTAGGTAGTCTCACCACAGTGATAACACTTCCTATATTTGAAAGAAGGTTTAGAACTAGAAGCATGCAACAAGGAGGGCTTAACATTTTTGTTGATCATAACTCCTCTCAGTGATTTGAATATGATTCCTTTACTATACTTAGTGAAATTCCTTAGTTAAGCTTCTGTTCAAGTTCAGCGATAGCACACGTTGATTGCTATCAGCGATCGCTGAAGGTCAATGAACTACAAGCTTATCTCTGAAGACCTGAAGATCAGTTATCACACCAGAAGACCATTTAGCGAAAGTCGAAGACCAAAGCTGAAGAAAGAGATAATCAGCTAAGTGAACTGAAGCGGTTCAGCGATAGCATCGATTATCTACTCAAAGTGTGAAGTCTTGTGAAGCCTCAACGATACTGAAGTTCATCCTTGAAGATTCAGTATCAGCGATCAAATGAAGCTTCCCTTGCAAGATTAAAGATTGATCTTATCCTCGATGCACAAAAGTCAAACCTAGAACCATTACAGAAAAGGACGTACGACTTGTCTCTTATGTCCCCATCATATCTGATATGGTACTGTTCATTTTCGGCCAAAACCATGGTTGTCTTATTAACAAGGACAGGCTTACTATCTAAGCTTGACACATGGCATGTACCTTTTGTCTTGCATTAAAAGCAAACGGGTATAAATAAGATGGAGATATCTTCTTCATCTTAATGCATGCTTCTATCTAACCTATACCCTCTTTATTCTTTCTTTCATCTTCTTGTGCATCAAACTTAGTGTTTTTTAGTTACAATAGAATATGTGTTAAACTTGTTCTTATTCCGCTTGTAACTGTAAATTTGTTTATTTTTAATAAACTCATTTAAAAGCCAAAATATGTGTGTGTTTGTATTCAACCCCCCCCCCCCTTCTACAAACTGTTTTCTCTTGATTGAACTCTTGTAGACCCTTTAGGGACCAACAAGTTGTATCAGAGCAGTGTTTGCTTCTTAAATCTTAATTTTTTTTCTTAAAACTATTTTAAAATGTCAAACCCAAATACAAACTACAATGATAATGGATCTTTAGCTAAACCTCCAAGGTTTAGCCATGATAATTTTCCATTGTGGAAGGAAAGAATGTCTCTATTTCTGGAGGGATCTGATCCAAAGATTCCCTACTATCTGGAAAATGGACCATTTGTTCTTACAACAATAGTAGCTAGTGTTCCTGCCATCACTGCTACTCTAGCCATTCCTGAAAAGGTTATTGTTAAAACTCCTAATAGATGGACTAAAGAAAACAAGAAAGAAATTGGTATTGACTCTAAAGCTAGATCTATAATAGTAATGGCTTTACCAGATGAGGTCTATCATTCTGTCATGAAAATGAGGACTTCTAAGGCCATGTGGGATACATTATGTATCCAATATGAAGGAACTTCTGAAGTTAAAGTCACCAGATGCATAAACCTTGTAAGAAAATATGAGAGTTTTATGTATCAAAAGGGTGAATCTCTTTCTCAAATTCACCAGCGATTCAACTGTTTGCTGATTGATCTTAAATCAGTCGATAGAGTATATTCAAATGCTGAAATTCTGACAAAATTCATGGAGGCATTACCCAATCAATGGGCAGTGTACACTACATGTCTAAAGTTGTCAAAGAATCTTGAAACCTTGTCCTTAAGTGCATTATATGGTATGCTCTTAAATGAGGAACAATCTCAACTTCTAAGGAAGAACCTAATTAATGAACTCAAAGGTGCCAAAACTACTTCTTTGGCACTTGTGACTTCTGAGGGAACTTCTTCTAAAAATGTTTCTTCTTCCACTATCACCTCCATTACTAAAATAGGTCAAACTGATTCAGAAGATCAACTCGTTGATGCTGACATCTCTGAGTTTGATAACACTCTAGCTCTCCTAACCAATAACTTTAAAAGATTTGTTAGAAAGAATAACTTTCGAAAACCCTCTAACCTCTCTGACTTGAAAAGCAAAAAACGTTGCCCGCTGAAAAAGCCTCAGCGATTTGCTTCAACTGTCAGCGAAAGGGTCACTTTGCCAGTGAATGCAGGTCGAAGAAAGTTGCTGCTCCCACTACCTCCCATACCTCTGATAAAAAGGAGAAGTATTTGAAATTAAAAAACAAATACAAAGATATGAAGAAAAACCAGCAAAAAGGCAAAGGCCTTGTCGCTGAAGAAGTTGACTGGGATGCTGAAGATGACTGGGCCAAGACCTCTGAAGAATCTGGTTCGGATGAAGAAGATCTTGCCTTCCTCTGTCTAATGGCAAGAATTGAGGACGCTGAAGAAGTCACAGAGACTTCTTCCTCTGAGTCTCCTTCTACTCAGGTAACTATTCCCTCTGTCTCTTTACCTTCTGAAGGTGATAACTTGTCAGCTATCGATGCTATGACTGTTGATTTCTACGATGCTTTAAATGGAAAAATTAAGGCCGAGAGAATTAACATTGACTTATCTGAACAATTAAAAAATTGCCATATAAGAATCAAAGAACTTTCTAAAATTGAGGAATCTCTCAAGGACCAAGTCTTTGCAAATCAAACTATAAGCATCGAGAAACAACAAGCTATCGCTGATAGGGAAAAGGCTATCGCTGATCTCAAGTCTGAAAAGGCAACCATCGAAGGATGGTGTAAGGCTTATGATAAAGTCAATGAGATCATCAATGCTCAAATACCTATGAAAGTAAGAAGTGGATTGGGCTATAACCCTGAAAAGGAAGAATCAGAGAATGATCGTTCCATGCTCAAATTTGGAATGTTTGTCTCCTCTATCCCTGATCCTTCTTCTTCAACTTCTTCTTCGTCCTCTTCTAAAGAGAAGCTTTCTATACTTAATTCTAAGAAAGTGATCAAGAACGAGTTTCTTAATCAAGTTCCTAAGAATAAGAAAACTCAAGATAGAAACAAGAAATTCTTAGAGAAAGTTTCTAAAACTGGGAAGAAGGTCCTTGACTTCTCTTAGAGACCAACCCCCAGAATTAAAATCGATCTCACTCCTACCCCTGAAAAGGTCGTAATACCTCCAAGGACCATGGATAAAGGAATTCTTGGACCTATCCCTGAGAAATTTCCTGCTCCCTCTCTGATTTCCAAACCCTTTAAATATAGGAAATGCTATCACTGTGGTGAAACTACCCACATTGCAAGCAAATGTCCTAATGCTACTAGAGCTGATAAACTAGCTCATGAAAAGAAAGTAGCTCAAGATGATAAATCAGCGAGAGTGAAATCCACCAAGGTTGCAAAACCATCAAAGGTGAAGATATCCACTAAAGAGATTTCTTCAGCTAGTAGCTCCTCCGCCAATCCTCCATCTAACCAATCAGGACCCATAGTAATATGGGTACCTTTAAACAATTAATCTTTTGTTGTATGCAGAGTGCCAAAGGTATCTGGTATCTTGATAGCGGATGCTCAAGGCACATGGCTGGCAGAAAATCTCTACTCTCGGATTACAAAGAAGAAGCTGGTCCATCAGTGACCTTTGGTGGAAATGGCAAAGGATACACTAAAGGTTATGGAATTCTATCCAACGGAGCCACATCGTTTTCTCGTGTTGCTTACGTTGAGGGACTAAAGCACAATCTCTTGAGCGTTAGTCAGTTATGTGACAAAGACTTCAAAGTTCTATTCTTAAAGAATAGATGTGCTGTCACTGACGGAAATGATAAGCTTGCCCTTACAGGCAAAAGAGTGGAAAATGTATATGTCATAAATATGAATAGTTCTCACTCTGAGAACATGTGCTTTATCTCTAAAGCATCCACTGACATAAACTGGTTACGGCATAAAAGACTCTCTCATCTCAACTTTAAGACAATAAATGAATTGTCTCAAAAAGACTTAGTCAGAGACCTCCCAAATCATACCTTTATAAAGGAATCTCTTTGTTCAGCGTCTGAGAAGGGAAAGCTGACAAAAGCCTCCTTCAGGTCAAAGCAAGTTTCTTCAGTGACCACTCCTCTTCAACTACTCCACATGGATCTATTTAGACCTGTCAATGTCCAATCGATCTCTGGGAAGAAATACACTTTAGTGATTGTTGATGAATACTCCAGATACACATGGGTGTTCTTCCTTCGATCCAAAAGTGATACCCCTGAAATGATAATCTCTTTTATCAAAAAGTCGGAAGTTTTGAACAATCTAATTGTTCGTTCCATAAGAAGTGATCATGGCACTGAATTCAAAAGCAGTACTCTGGTTAACTTCTTTAAAGAAAGAGGCATCTCTCACAACTTCTCCTCAGTGAGAACCCCTCAACAAAATGGTGTTGCTAAAAGAAGAAACCGTACTATCATTGAAGCAGCTCGCTCAATGCTCAGCGAATCGCATCTTCCAACTTAGTTATGGGCCGAAGCATTTAGTACAGCGTGCTTCACTCAAAATCAATCCCTGATAGTTAAACGATTTAAGAAGACCTCCTATGAATTTTTTCATGGGAGAAGACTTACTCTGAAATATTTCCACATTTTTGGATGTAGATGTTACATTCTGAATGACAGAGATCATTTGGGTAAATTTGATCCAAAAGCTGACGATGGTATATTTCTTGGATACTCCTCTGTATCTAAATCCTTTAGAGTCTTCAACAAAAGGAGACAACATGTTGAAGAATCCATGCACGTTAACTTTGATGAATCTCGCCCCATTCATGCTTCTCACTCTCATGATGATGATGAAAAATTGAATGCCTGGATGAGATCTCATTATGGGGAACCTGAAACATACTTCAGCAATCAAACTCCAGCTGAAGCAAGTGATGATGAAATCCCTGTAAACCCAACAAGTAATGATCATCCATCTTCAGGGATGAATGTTACTCCTTTTAATCAGATTCCTGTCGCTAATTCCTCTCTTGGAAATTCCTCTGTGAACAAGCCAACCACTTCTGAAAATCAATCCCCTGAATTGATACTTAATGAAGAACCTGTTGTTGATACAACAAGTTCTATTCCAGAACCTGAAGAACAAGTCGCTGAATCTGCTGTTGATCTTTCTCCTCAACCACCAGCTCAACGATGGACTGCAAATATCTGTCTTTATGTTAACTTCATTTCTCTCTCTGAACCTAAGAAGATAGATCAAGCTATCTCTGATCCTAGCTGGGTTTCAGCTATGCAAGAAGAACTGACTGAATTTCGTAGAAATAAAGTTTGGAATCTTGTTCCTAGACCCTCTGATAAAACCGTCATAGGAACCAAATGGGTTTTCAGAAATAAGCTAGATGAAAACGGGACTATAATTCGCAATAAGGCTAGACTTGTTGCTCAAGGTTATAGATAGGAAGAAGGAATTGACTATGATGAAACCTTTGCACCTATTGCTCGTTTAGAAGCCATAAGACTCTTTTTAGCTTATGCTGCCCATAAAGACTTCAAAGTTTTTCAAATGGATGTTAAAAGTGCTTTTCTAAATGGAAAACTCAGCGAGGAAGTTTATGTTGAACAACCCCCTGGTTTCTCAGACCCTAACCATCCTGGTTATGTTTTTAAACTTGAAAAAGCTCTTTACGGGTTAAAACAAGCTCCTAGAGCTTGGTATGATACCCTTTCTAAATTTCTTCTTAAAGAAAAATTTGTTTGTGGAAAAATTGACCAAACTCTGTTTTTAAGAAAACATAAAGGTCATACTATTCTCGCTCAGATATATGTTGATGACATTATTTTTGGTTCCACAAGACCCAAACTTTGCACTCGTTTCGCTGCAAGAATGCAAAAACAATATAAAATGAGTATGATGGGTGAACTAACATATTTTCTAGGATAGCAGATAAAGCAATCTGACAAAGGAATTTTTATTTGTCAAAGCAAATATGTTAAAGACATGCTGAATAAATTCGACATGAATCAATGCTCAGAAATGAAGACTCCTATGGCGCCTCCTCTAACGTTGAACAAGGATCCCAATGGGAAACCAGTCAATGTCACTGCCTATCGAGGAATGATTGGGTCTCTGCTATATCTTACAGCAAGTAGACCAGACATCATGTACGCTACCTGTCTCTGTGCTCGGTATCAGGCTGAACCGAAGGAATCTCCTCTAATCGATGTAAAGCGAATCTTCAAATACCTGAAAGGAACTCCAAATCTTGGTCTCTGGTATCCCAAAGGCTCAGGATTTGATCTTATTGGTTACTCTGACAGTGACTTTGCAGGTTGTAAGATAGACAGAAAGAGCACCACTGGAGGGTGTCAGCTACTAGGTGGAAAGTTAATAACTTGGACAAGTAAAAAGCAAAACTCAGTATCCACTTCTACCGCTGAAGCTGAGTATGTAGCTGCTGGTAGTTGTTGTGCTCAAATCCTTTGGATGAGAAATCAACTAAGTGACTACAATCTCAAGCTCTCTAAAATTCCTATCTATTGTGATAGTACTAGTGCTATTGCAATTGCCAACAACCCTGTACTTCACTCCAAAACCAAGCACATTGAGATCCGATATCACTTTATCAGAGATCATGTGATGAATGGTGAAGTTGAGCTCCATTTTGTACCTACTGAATATCAGCTCACTGATCTTTTCACCAAGCCTCTTGATGAAACTAGATTCAATCTACTCATCAGCGAACTTGGTATGTTGAACGCTGAATAATTTATTAATCAGTGACCAACAAGGAATACAAATAAAGCTTTCAAACTTTCCATTCTCTGAACTCTGATTCAGCGATATCTGGGCCATCTCCTCAGGTATTATCTTCTAATCTTTAACACTCTTTGATATCTTTCCTCATCAAAGAATGTCTCTCTTAAAATTAAAACTCCTCACTGACAATCCTTTATTATTAGTGATGAAGATTTTTCTGAAATTAATAATGATAAACCTTCCTTATGGATAATTATCATTATAATCTTTTAAAATAAAGAAACGGATACGTCAAACCTTTTTCTGACACACGACGGACCGCGACGTTTCCATTCCAACTCCTTTATTTTTCAAAAAACTAAAACCGTCGTTTAGCACTCCTTTCTTTCTCTCTCTCTCCTCTTGATATTTAAGCATTCTTTTAGCCTTACTTTATTCCTTCCTCTTTCATAACAATCATCAAGGCAAAATAAATCTTCGAATCTTCAAGGTTTTCTCAAGAACACCAAGAACACGCTTGTGTGTGTTTTTCTTCTCGAACTCAACTAAGGTTTGATCTAAACCTTGTATTATGACTGGAAACATCTTGTTTCACCTCTTCTTCTCCTTAAAACTCTAAAAATAAAAATAAAGATAATCTGGATCAAAATTAAAAAGTTTTTCCTTTATAAAAACCCCGTTCTTAGTTCTTTCCTTAGAACAGAAGACTTTTTTTTAACTTTAATTCATTTACCTAAGCTTTTTATTATTGTTTATAACAAGCATTTTGATATTGTTCATCAAAATATTTGTTCTCTTTGATCTTAAATTTGGTATTCTTTATGCCAAACTCTGGTTTATACATTTATGTATAAAACCATGATTTACTTCTTTGGTGTTCCTATCTTTCCCACAGCAATGGCATCTGCAAGTAAGACCGCTGCAACCTCCTCTGCTGCTGAAGACACTACCCTAGTCGCTGCACCAACCTGTCATTTCATCAAGGCATGCCCTCTGATGTATGCATTCGTTCACAACCCGGTGGGCATCTCTTCTCATCTCCAAGCCTTATGGTACACGGCTCACTGTACCATGCTGACAACTGACAAGGGAACCCAACTCCCTGCTATTGGGTTCAAGATTCCAGAACTTGGCTTCTTCTCCTTCACTGCTGGATTTCTCAGGAAGGCTCTGCGTCTCCCTGTGCACGCTAAGAATCAACAATGGGGCGCTGAACCCACCAAGATGCAAATCGATGCATTCTTGGACTCTATCGGATATTCTTGGGAGAATCCCTCTCTGAAGACGGTGGGTTCTAAGGTAGAAAAGAAAAGGCTACCTGCTCGCTGGCAGTATATTTTCACTCAGGTAATCCAGTGCCTGGGGTCGAAGATCGGCTCGCATGATCAAACGAGCAAGCACTTTCAAGACCTTCCTTACTCCCTCTGCACCGGCCACAACCTGAATTACGCTGATTACATTTTCAGCGACATGGTCAGTCGCATCAACGCCGCCACCAGACATCCTGTCATCCCTTATCCTCGCTTCTTCGCGACCATAATGGAAGTTACCTTCGGGGAAGACTACCCGAAGGTCGGCGATCACTCCTTCTCTGTAGTAGGGAAGAAGTCCCTGGACATTGAGGAACGTCCAGGTGATGCTCCTTTCACACCCTACATGCTGCAGGTGATTGTTGCACCTCTTCCAGTGTCCACCTCGCTGTCCAACCCAACAGCGAGCAACCCAGACACTGCTGGTATTAAGAGGAAGCAACCAACTGATGGTCATAAAAAGACCATCGCAACCAAAACAAAGAAGCCAAAGAAGTTGGTCTCTTAAAAGACCACCCTCTCTGATTTCGGTGTTCTACCAACACCAACTGCAGCCACAACCACTTCAACGGTCTTTACATCCGTTGTTTCTTCTTCAGCACTACCTACATCATCAGCGACTACGGTCACTGAGGGTGTCTTAGCCAGCTCTGCTGAAGCTGGATCAGGTACTACTTCCACAGGCTTCTCTTCTACTTCTATCTCCTCTTCTTTGGTCCTCACCTCAGCAAATGACTCAGCGATAGTTGTCCCTATCCCTGATAATGCTGAAATGCACGCAGTCCAAACCTCATTATTTTTCAGGCAATCTGAGTTTTGGAAGGCCAAATTAAAAGGACCTCAGAGTATCTCTCTCAGATACTCTAAGACACTGGTTAGTGATCCTTTAGACACTACCTTTGCAAATGTAGTCCCTAAGAGTAATCCTCAATATACTCTCAGGGAGACAAATAAGATTTTTCATCCATCTTCTAATCCGGATGTGTTTTTGGCATCTTTATCTATGTCATCATCAGGTGTCGCTTCTCTTTCTACTTCAGCGACGACAACTATCACCACCAGCGCTCCTCCCATCAGCAAGGATATGGGAAAGTCTCCTCAGGGCCATCCCTCTGCCGCAAAGCTCAGAGATGTGAAGACAGAGATGGCTGCTCCTAAGCTTCCCACTCCAGTCACCGAGCTACCTCCCATTGTCCTTCCCAACCCTACATTCCCTGCAATTGACTATCTGGTCAAGGAATGTGCTCTCACAAGAGCCAGGGTGGACAACCTTCAGATGTCTGCCGAGCTTATCTTGAAAAGGATCGTTGGTACTCCAGCAATCAAGACTAACGTCAGCAACCTAATATCTGACGTTTTCGGCCTGAAGGAAGATAACAAGGCCTTCCATCAGACCCTGAAAAACTTGGAGCAGAAGGTTGCTGCTCAAGCAAACGTCCTTGAGTCTATTCAAAAGACTCAATCCGATATGATGCAGATGCTCACAAAGCTCTCTGAGGCAAGTTCCTCGTCTTTCAACGCTGCTGATCGGACCACGCTTCAAGAAGCTAAGGAGAAGCTGAAGGACGTTCAGACAAACGTTCGCACTCTGATGGTGCATTGTCTACCTCCTGATAACATTGAGGGGGAGAGATGTGCCAAAGAGTTCGCTGACGAACTCATCTCGGAGCATAACAGGAGATTCCCTGAAGAGAGAATCTCTCCTTACATCCAGCGGGCTGAAGCTGAAGCTGAAGAAGAAGAAGAAGAAGAAGATGACGATGAATCGATGATGAAGAAGATGATGAAGAACCTATCCCTCACTATGGGGGGATGGACGATGATGAAGATGACGATGACATTGGAAGTGCCTTAGAGCACTTCAGATTGTCAAGGCCTGGAATCGCTCATCAAGAGCCCTTGGGGGACGGCCCACAACCCTCTCAGGGACAAACCGGTCCCTCAGGCAAAGGAAAAGAAGTGATAGATCTAGATACCACTATCCCTATATCTGAGGGGGAGACCACTCTCGAGGTATCTCTTCCTCTTATCCCTTTCACAACTCCTCTCTCTGAAACTCCCACACCTCCTTCACCTACAAAAACTCCCTCTGACAATACTATTTCCTCCTCTCCTTTCCTTAGTGATCCTCGTCCCCCAAAGGACTCAACTTCATGGAAGGAACTTTCCTCTGAAGAGCAGTTTATGTACATAACAGAAACTGACTCTGAAGAAGAAGAAGGCCTTATTCCCAGGCGTCGCATTCAAAAGCCGATCATAAGCGAGCCTGAAGAAGAAGAAAGGCGAATAAAATTCCTTAGGGAATTCGAAGCTAGAAGAATAAGGGTGCCTGAAGCTGAACCCATTGAAGCCGTACCAATAAGGATGGTAGATGAATTCTACTTTTTGTCCAGAGAAGAGAGAGAACAAGCATTGGAAGCACAAAGGATCAGGGATGAGGAAATAAAGCAAACTGAGAATGATCATGCTTTAGCAAGGAAATTGCTCAGAGAAGACTCTGCAAGAGATAAGGCAGCCAGAGATCAACTGAAAAAGAGTGAAAGGGTCGCTGAAGCACTTGTACAGAAAGAACTTGCACAAGAAAAGTTGAACGTAGATCTAATTCTTGCTCAACAGAAGATTCTAAATGCACTATCCGCTGAAGCCACTATGCAGAAAGACAAAGAGCTTGATTGGTGCACTGACAGGCTGTAATTTCGAAGATCTGAAGCCAAAATCATTCATGCAACTATCCAAGGGCGACACTCCAACAGAGGTGGTCCAAAGGTATATGTAAGAATGACAAGGACGAACAGAACAGAGAGAGAAGAAGCCAAATTCTTAAGAATTTATGGATACACTGAATGGTTAGAAATCAGAGACGCCATTCAGGGTTCCAAATCCAAATTCAAGGACGTGGTGGACAGTGTGCTGGATCAGTTGCTGCAAAGAATGTCACAACATGTGCAAGTTCCCCCTCTCCCTGAATCATCTAAAAAGAAAAGATTAACCGCTGAAGGAAGTTCAAGTGCTAAGAATGCGCATGAAACTAAGTTTGATTCTCAAAGAATTCTTGGTCAGCTTGAGCTCCCTGATATATCAATGCTTTGTACCTCTCTCCCTCAAGCCGAAGATATGAAGAAGATGAAATCATCTCACTGCCTGAACCTGGTTTGGTATTCTTGGATAATGAAGGATTCTTAGGACTCTTCAGAAACCAAGAAATTCACAAGGCCCCATCCTCTTTCATAAAGATCATGCTTTGGCGCTGCTGGTCAGATACACCTCTGATGAATCGACAGAAGACACTTTATGAGAATGAGTTACAAAGAAGAAACGAGAATATCTCTGACTAGTCATAGTTTTCTATTTCCTTTGTAATATTTCTTCAGTGTACAAGTACTTTACTTTTAATTATTGTATTTTCATTTCTCTGTAATTTCTTCAGATTACTATTAATGAAATACAATCAGAGTACTTTACTCCATCCTAGTACTGAAAAGATCCCTGAAAATAGTAAAAGGGACAATGAACATAAGAGTTCTATTTTCGTTACACTATCTTAACTCACTGATCTTTCACTCTGAAAAGTTAATCAGTGAATGTACTTTAAGCTTATCTACTTGTAAAAATTTTGCTTTCATATCTTTATAATTCAGATAGTAGACTAGCTGAAAAAGACTTTACAGATTAGCACTTAGAAAATTTTTCTTTAAATGTTTCCTAAGTCCTTTACTAGTCTCTTAAAGCAATTTTCCTATGTTGCTTAATCATAATCAAATAGGGGGAGATTGTTGATCATAACTCCTCTCAGTGATTTGAATATGATTTCTTTACTATACTTAGTGAAATTCCTTAGTTAAGCTTATGTTCAAGTTCAGCGATAGCACACGCTGATTGCTATCAGCGATTGCTGAAGGTCAAGGAACTACAAGCTTATCTCTGAAGACCTGAAGATCAGTTATCACACCAGAAGACCATTCAGTGAAAGTCGAAGACCAAATTCGTGAGTGGTTTGTGCCCAATCAACTTCTTGATCCCAGTCAACTTCTTTAGCGACTAGACCTTTGCCTTTTTGCTGGGTTTTCTTCAGATTCTGATACTTTTCTTTTAACGTAGAATATTTTTCATTTTTAGTTTTATCAGGTATCTGAGAGGATGATGGAACAACAATCTTCTTAATCTGCATTCACTGGCAAAGTAACCTTTGTGTTGACAGTTAAGCAGATGGCAGAAGCTTTATCAACATACATATCTTTGACTTGTCAGAGTGAGTGATGGTAGGAGTTCTTCTGAAGTTGCTCTTTTTGTTAAAATGTCTAAAATTATTTGTTAGTAGAGCCAGAGAATTATCAAATTAAGAGATATTAGCATTAGTGATATCTTCAGAGTTAGATTGATTTAACTCAGTGATAGAGGTAATAGAAGAAGAAATTGTTTTAGAGCGATCAGTTTCTGATGTCACTAAAGCCAAGGTTTGAGATTTAGTGTCTTTTAAAAGGTTTCTTTTTCAGGTTTGAGATTGTTCATGATTGAGCAACATTCCGTATAAATCACTTAAAGAAAGAGTTTTAATGTTCTTTGACAATTTAAAACAAGTGGTAAATGTGTTCCAGTGGTCAGGAAGAGATTCCATGAACTTTGTCAATACTTCTGAGTTAGAATATTCTCGTCCAACTGTTTTTAAATCTATGATCAAATAGTTGAATCTTCGGTGAATTTGAGAAAGTGTTTCATTTTTTTGAGCAAATGAAACTTTCATACACTGTCTCACCAGATTGATTTTTCGAGTTGAACCTCACTAGTTTCTTCATGTTGGATACAAAGAGTATCCCACATGGTTTTAGAAGTCCTCATTTTCATGACAGAATGGTAAACCTCATGTGGTAAAGACATAACAATAATAGATCTAGCTTTTGCATCAATAGATAGTTCTTTCTTGTCTTCCTCACTCCATTGATATGGAGATTTGAGAATACTTTTTTCAGGAATTGCAGGAGTAGTAGTAGTTGCAGGAAATGTAGGGACTAGAAGTGTAGGAATGTATGGTCCATTTTCTACATAGTAAGGGATCTTAGGATCTGACCCTTCTAGAAATAGAGTCATTCTTTCCTTCCAGACAGTGAAGTTATCTTTACTAAACCTTGGAGGTTTAGCAATAGATCCATTGTCGATATAGTTAGTATTAGTATTAGCCATTTTAAAACAACAAGATATTAGTTTTAAAGATGATAAGCAATAAACACTGCTCTGATACCACATGTTGGTCCCAAGGGAGTGTAAAAGAGTGTATAAGTATAGAAACAATTTGTAAAGGTGAGAGGCGAATAAATACACAACTTTTAGGGTTTTTAAATGAGTTTATTTCAATAAACAAATCCACATGTAGTAAGCAGAATTAGAACAACTATTAAACCTATTCTATTAACTCTTTAGAAATCACTAAGTATTTTGATGCGTAAGGAAAGAGGGAAATAAGAACAGGGGTTTGTAGGAGAGATAAGTATGTGTTGATCCAAACTCCTTTCAGTGATTTGAATATGATATCTGTTAGGGTTAAATAATTTATTGTATTAATGTTCGGAGAATTAAAGTTGAGGGATTAATTGTGTAAATACCGAAAGGTATATAAAGTAGGTTTATTTTATGTTTAAACCTAGAGTTCAGATGATTCTTAACCTAAGGTAGCCGTACACTCTCTATAATCGACATTCATCTTTTTAATCATATAAGCCGACTACGTGATTCATTCATATTTGTTTGTGTTCATGTTTGATTTTGATTAATATTGCACTTGTACATGACTCACAATTGGTATCTGAGCAAAGAGACTGAAAGATTTGATCTAGGTAATCGTTTTTGTGTTTATCGAACTCTCTGTCTATCGACATTACTGTCTTCTAGATTGATTATGTGTTTTGTTTGAAATTGAATAAATTGTTTGTTTCTACTGCATAAGATTTCATCATCCATTGCATCTGGTTAAGTTTCTCGATTCAATTTCAAGAGTTCACCATCGAAATTTTTGATTTTCTGAGTTATTGTGTTCTGTCGTGTTCTTCATGAAATCACATTTTTTTTCAAAATTAACCATTTTCTCGTAAAATCTGAATTGGGTTTGTGTTATTGACAATAGACAATAGTATATCGATACTCAGAATGGATTAAAAACAACTTTGGTTGAATTTTGGCCTAAGTTCATCGAATTCTTTTTGCTTTTCGTGATCATCAGACTAATCCATTCCCAATCATATTATACACTACAATCCGATTACCATCACATTCTAGTTTATCGGATTTGGTCATATTGGTATGATTCAAAACCATTCGTTTCCCCAATTCCGATCCCAATTTATCGGACTTTGATTTCATCATAAACCATTTTTCCAATAATCCGATCCCTGATTTTATCGAACTATGATTTTATTGGACTATGGTTGGTTTTGCACTTAGTTCACTTCCTAACTGATTCTTCCTCCATTCCGGATTCTTTCCACTGCCTTATCGGATTACTCCCACTATCAGATCCATCGGATTTCATCCATAAACAGATTTCATTCTTAATTTAATTGGTGGAGGCTATGTTAATCCTCTAAGGTCGGTGGTCAAAAGTGTGGTTGCACTATTTCTTTGTCAAAAGCAATCCAAGGTGTGCCTCCTCAATCAACAGGTGGCTATTTATTTGCTTCCATATTTTCTCTCACGGTAGAACAAGTAGTGGTCGGTGGTGTAGTTTTGTTCAAAGACGGCGGCTGCTGATTTTTTTTTTCAATCTCTCAATTGTTGATCGAGGATAGATACCACGTGGATCTTAAGGTAGGACGATGGTGGTTTGAGAGTAACAGCCACAACACGTGGTTGTGTTCCTTGTAGCAAACAAATACGTGGCTGTCTTTTGTTGGTATTATACGGTTTTTTTTTTGCTGCTGATTTCTTGAGTGTTCATCACAGTCCCTATCTTTGTTATCTATTAGCGGATCTTGCACACCATAAGCCATGATCGGATTTTGACAAAGATCTACATGAATTCTTGATCTATTATTGGATTTTTGTTCGAATTTCAATAATTATAGGATTTTTGTTTATCGGATTTTGGTCTAAATGTTCATCTGATCCTGCCAATCGATCCATTGATCAGAATTTTTTATCGGATTCCCCCTGTTCCACTAAGTTGCTTCAATTTGTTATCGGATTAACATTCAATCCTATACTCATCGGAGTTTATAGATCTGATTTTTATAGGATTCTTGCATCCATATTTGTTTCCTATCGGATTTTGCTCCATTATCCAATCATTGCCGGACATCCTCATCCGAATACCTATTTGAAAAAAAAAATCTTGGGGCGCTGCCCCGGGACCCCCGTGCTAAGTCGCAGCAGAGGGTCACTGTTTATCAGAGATAATATCCATTTTTCAAACAAGTTCTTTGCGTTAGTTTCTTTTTAAGAACTTACTCAGTCGTACCTTTAGATCATTTCTCAACTGTCTCACGATCACACAAGTGCTTTCAATATGAATACACACTCTGACATAGAATGTTAGGTATATTGTTATACCCATATTACAACAGATCTGATATAATTCACTCAAAACATCCTGTTTATTGATATAGATTATAAGAACACTTACAGAAAACACACACTTACACCTTAATTGACTCTCATTGAATGACTCACACTCTAAGCTAGGAGATCATAACAAACTATTTATACTACAAGAGAAAAGCCAAACCTACATGTATTTAAATAACATCCCAATTACATAAAGAAATGTTATCAGAAACTTTATTCAGAAATTCTTCAGAACTTCTCTTCAGAAGTTGTCTTCAGAACTTCTCTTCAGAAGTAATCTTCAGAACTTCTGTTCTGAACTTCAGAATATCTGAATAACGACTTTAACTAAACATTCAAAACATAGGATCCAAATTCATAGGATTCTTTGGATCCTAACATATGTTCTCGAACTCATAATGCTTTAATTGATCAGATGCAAACCGTGATGCTCAAAATGGACGACTTATCTGCTAAATTGAAAGATAAAAAGAATCTTGTCACTAAATTAGAGGTCCGCCTTGTGAAAAACTATATTGAACTGTTGTTAATTAACGAAGAATGTGCTGATCACGCTTCTCGGGCCAAAGGTTTACAAGAGGACAAAGCCATACTTGCTGACTCTAAACACTACTTTGACAAACAAATTATATGAACTATCATCTAAGCTTGCTAATTCTGAACGTGAAAATAGAGATTTTTCCACTAAAATAGGGTTTTTAAATGTTTAACGGGAAGATCTATTAGACAAGGTCAAGGATCTTGAACTCTGATTTATCAAACGAGGTCAAGCTGACCAAACCATTCATTTAAGCAAACCCAAGTAGTTCAAGTCCTATAAGTCAAAAGAAGTTCTAGGTGCCGACAATCCTCATTATCTCGAAAAGGCCATAGCCAACATCCCTACTCTATACAAATTTGACTATCTAAACCTTGGTCCAGATTTTCAAATATAGTTCAAGGAATCTCAATTAATTCCTGATTATATAACGTCATCACCTGAAGGAAATATCATGTTATCACCAGAACAGTTAGGGAACATAAAGACATCAAACGTTCTAGAACTAATAAGGGACAAATTCCTTTTGACTATGATAATCTAAATGACAGTTATGGACGAAACGAATACAAACCTACTCTTTCGAATGATTGCTTTTGCAACAATTCTAACGATGAAATTCAACCAAAACCAGTTGAATTTAAACTGTATGTTCCTCCTTCGATATTAGAAAACCGCCTAGTTCAGTTGGAACATGATTATGTAGTAGCAGCGAATGCTTTTGATCTCGAAAGAGAAATTTTAATGTCCATTTTTAACAAGAATCAATCACAAATACCTACTATCCTGCACAAGTCAGACCCACTTCGTGATTGTGAAAGAGAGCACTTTCAGACAGAAATTTGTCATGTACATAGTAATCTTGCTAGTCTAGCAGCGCAAGTTCTACATGAGCAAGCTTCAACTTCCATTTTGAAAAATAAATATGATACTCTTCTTAAAAGCAAAACTACTCAGTCTGAACCTTCCTCTACACCTTCAGAAGTGTCCTCTTGTAAGGTTTTTCTAGGTGATTTGTCGACTGCCGATCAAAATAGTTTTTTGAAAAATACTTGTTCCTCCACTAATCATAGTGAGACTCCTAAATCTAATAAGGGGCGTGAGTTCTCAACCTTTTCGAACTTTGATGATTGTTGTGCCGATGACTCCAATTTGATTGATTTTTCCCTAATTCTTCCAAGACACTTGGATTTTCTTCCCGACAAAGCTATAGATGAACCAGTGGTCATGCATAAGGGTGAATGTTCCACCTCCGCCTGCCAACAAGTTCCTGTGAACAAACTTGTGTTTAAAAATAGCTACCTCCACAACTCACAGAAACATCGACACACTAGTACCTTTGAAGCTCATGATCTTTTTTATTCCAGTTCTTCTGACTGCGAATTGAATGATGTTTCAGATAACGTTTTCAATGAAAAAATGTTTGATTTCAAACAAATTTGCGTACAAAATAAGTCTATGCAAGCCATTAAGAAAACAGAGCCATATAATTCTTTTTCGCATGTTAAGATAAACAATATGAATCGTGATGATTTTCATTCAAGTACTTCTGCTGAACAAAGTTTAGTACTTCCGCTTAAAGTTTATTCTATTCAGTAGTTGCTTCAACTCTCTCATGATCATATACATTGTTCTGCATGTAGGTTGAATGATTTTGTTGATTGGAAATTTGCATCTGATTGGTTTGGCACATACCATGTTCATAAGTCTAGTCTTGTTTCCCAAATGATGATATCCACAGTTAGAACACCTAATCGAGATAGATGGTTTGGAACTTACAACATTCCGAGACCAAAGCTAACCTTCGAGGACCCAAGATGGTATGGGTACCAAAGTCTGTTTAATTTGTTTTGCAGGTTTATCATGTGTCGTGCTGAACTCGGATTATCTAAACACATGATTAGACAAATTCTTGTTTTGAGGGGGTGTAAGTACTTTCTATATTTGAGAGGTAAGTCTTTTATACCACATATACCCTATGCTTACTGAGTCATATCTTGTTTTGCGCTAGAAGTGTTAGGATTTAAATTAATTGTGTCAAAATGAGGAAACATTGCTTTATGTTAAACATGGCAAGTGTATAATGCCATTCTCTTTGTTTCCTTATATAGTTTAATCCTTTAATATAAATAGGCGCATAGGGGTCATTGTATTAGTGTGCGTGATATATTGAGAGCTAAATTGCTAGAGAAAGAACCGATATATTATTCAATACAAGTAAGATATCCGACTTCGGATCATTATTAATTGCGTGTTCTTCGTGTTCTTATTAAAAGCTTTAGTACTTGATCATATTATGGGATCCACAATTGGTATCAGAGCTACACGATCTGCGTTTCGATCTGATTCTGATCGAGTTCGAAAAACAAGGTAAAAATCTCGAATCTAACACTGTTCAAAAACTTATCGATTCAAGCTTTCCAAGCCTGAATCGACAAGATTTCTTATCGCATCTTTGTTTATCGATAAATCTTGTTTATCGCATCTTTGAGTATCGATAAGAATTTTATATCGCATCTGTTATTATTGATAAGTATTTTATATCGAATCTTCTATTATCGATAAGAATTTTTATTGGCTCTTTATCACCCGACAAGATTCGGTTTCTCATTCAATTTTTTTTTAGTTTAATTCTTTGTACTTTTGCTTCTCTTAGATTAGAAAACTCAGGGTCACCGACTTCTGCAGCTTTTCTAGTTTAAGAATTCTCAAGTACAAGTCTTAAACTTTAACAAAATTCGAATTTTCTACTTTAGTTTAAACCTTAGTACTTTTGTTTCATTTTTAATAGAAAACTCAGGGTCTGTAACATCTGCAGCTTTTCTAGTTTAAGAGTTCTCAAGTAGACTGCTTAAACCTTAAGTAAATCTTTTTAATTTATTTTTCATATTATTAGGGACTCGGGAACTTAGATCTTCTCTTCCTTAAAAAGACTTTGCTTTTTTTTGTCGACAAAGGCTTCGTTCTTGCTCTTCAAAAGTTCAAAATAAAGATAAAAAGGAATTTCAGAATCTTGGTTTAACTCACGTTCTTTAGACCCGACAAAATCTTCTCGATTCTGCTCAATCCGGTAAGTTTTCTTGCCGAGTTCTCGTAACCCGATATAATTTTTTATCGCATCCTTTATTGTCGATAAGGTTGTTTTTCTGTCAAAATCGAGATTTTACTTTAAGTTCTCAAAACTCTTAGAATTTTTTCAAAACTCCTTGATCGAGATCAATCTGTCAAGTACTATGACTTCACGCGAAGCAATGTGGATCGGTTCGGACACAAAACCCCCGATTCTATTTCCGGGCAAATACTCTCGGTAGAAGGATCGGTTTCTCGACTTCATTGAACGCAGTGATTTCGCTGATGAAATCATGTGTTCCATTAAAGAAGGTCCTCCACCCGTGTTCTATCAAGACTTCCCTGCCATACGGTTGAAGTTCTTTTAAGAATTATGACTTCTAAACACGTCAGTTCTTATACGGTTGAGTATTCTCATTGTGCTGAGTGGTAAAATGAAAACGAGAGATTGGTTAGAAGTGAGGACTTTATTAAAAGATAAAGGGTGTGAGAACAGAGTTAAAAGAAAAATAAAACTATGCACCAACCACTTCTAAGCTGGGCAACCACATCTACTGATTGGTTCATTATTATTTGTTGACCATCAATGAAACAGGCAGTTAGCCGATGCCAAATCTTGATTTAACCCCACCTGCTACTCTTTTCTTTCCTAACAAAGAGATGTTTCAATTTTTCACGGGGATGCAACACATCATCTATCTAGTTTTCATTTGGGAAACTTGGATATTGAAATAGAAGGAAGTCTGCCCCGCCTTCGCACTTCAATCATGCACATTGAGTCTGTGGAATATATTTCACACTTTGAGCCTTCAATAGCATACATTGTTTAATTCTTTCTACACATTCACGAGTCTTTGTGATTCACAATGCATGTCTTTGTGTTTACGTCGGAATAGTCTAAGAAGTTAGTTCTATAACTTAACGTTAGTGATGACTGGAAGTCCTATCAGTGCTACCCCGTTGCCAACACTGAAAATAGGCCACTCAATAGAATTTATTTCGATTGTAGTGATAAAAGTTGCTAAACGTGCTTCTGTATGTTAGCTGATTACCCATAGTTCCAAACGGAGATACTTGTTCGAAAGAGAGCAATTTTTCAGGGGGAGAACATGATTCTAAAGGAGAAATCATTTTGAGGGGGAGCTAATATTTGTGTTTGATCCAACTAATTTGATTTAGTCTTTGATGATTAATGATGCTCAGGGTTCTCCTAATCATCATGAGGGGGAGAAAATATATCAAAGACACATCATAGGTACAAAAAGAAGACACTATCCAAAGACAAGAAGAATTGTTCAAAGGCATGATGCCGATATTGAGGGGGAGTAGTCAGAACTTAAGGAAAAGATAATCAAAGACATGATGCTGATGTTGAGGGGGAGCGGTCAAAACCTAGATGTTTAGAATCTAAATCTGTTGATTCTAAGGTTGAAAAGCCGTTAGATTCAAAGATTGTAGATGTGATGTAGATCTTGGTGCTTAATTGTTGAGATTCACTGATGACAAAGCTACTTGAAGAAGTTTGTATTGATGATGGATTCTTTCATAAATAATTCAAACCTTATTATTTAAAGTTTGTTTGTTGACTGTTGAAGATTCAGATATCTTCTGAAGATACTAGAGGTTAATTCAAGCTGAAGATTTTGATCTGAAGATTTTATTTTGATAAAAGGGGAGTTTGTTTATTCTTCAGATTCTATGCAACAAAGTTTAATCGTCTTCAAAGGAAAGATTGTTTTTGTAACAGGTTCATTGAAGTGAAGATAAAGTAAATTAGTATTCTAAAGACGCCATTTTTCCAAACTGACATTTATTGACCTTCAATTCAAAGGGGAAGATTGTTTGGGTTAACTTTGTTATTTTTGATCTGCACAAGACCAAATGATTCAAGCTACTTTGCAACTTAAATACAAAGGGGGAGATTGTAAGGGTTAAATAGTTTATTTATTAAGTTGTGAGAATTATAGTTGAGGGATTAATTGCGTAAATACCGAAAGGTATATAAAGTAGGTTTATTTTATGTTTAAACCTAGAGTTCAGATTATTCTTAACCCAAGGTATCCATACATTCTCTGTAATCGGCATTCATCTTATCAATCAATCAAGCCGACTACGTGATTTATTGATATTTGTTTATATTCATGTTTGATTTTGATTAATATTGCACTTGTACTGGACTCACAATATTTCTTATACTTAGTGAAAATTCCAATTATAGGATAGTGTTCAAAATCAACGATAGCACACACTGACTGTGTCTAGTGATCGTTGATAATCAAAAACAACATTCTATACCTAAAGATCTGAAGAACAACACTCACACCATAAAGTCATCCAGCGATGTTGAAGGCATAGCTGAAGTAGAGATGAGTAGCGCGTGATCTGAAGCGGTTAAGTGATAACAAAGTTCATCTATCAAAAGTGTAAGATATTGCAAAGCCTCAGTGATACCCGAATACTACATCCTCGAAGATTCTGGTTCAGTGATCAAGTGGGGCCTCCTCAGCAAGATCAATGTTGATCTTATCCTCGATGCACAAAAGTCAAAACCCCATATCTTGTCAGAAAAGGACGTACGGATTGTCTCTTATGTCCCCATCAAGATCTGATTTGGTTACTTTTCATAACCGACCAAAAGCATGGTTGCTTTATGAATAAACGACAAGTCTCAAATAGAAACTTGACACGTGGAAAATACCTTTTGCCTTGCATTTAATGCAACGGGTATAAATAGATGAAGAACCGTTCTTCATCTTCATGCATGCTACTTCTCTCCTCAAACCTCTGTTTCTATTTATGATTTCTTAGTTGTAATAGAATAGGTTAAATACTTGTTCTAATTCCGCTTACAACTGTAAATTTGTTTATTCAATATAAACTTATTTAAAAACATTAAAAAGTTTGTGTTAGTATTCAACCCCCCCCCCCTTCTACAAACTGTTTCTACATCCATCGAACTCTTGTAGATTCCTTTGGGACCAACAAGTGGTATCAAGGCAGTGTTTATTGCTATGTAAACTTTAAAACAACTTTTTCTCTGTTATTTTAAAATAGCTAACACAAACACAAACTACATTGACGATGGAACTTTAGCTAAACCTCCTAAATTTAGCCGTGATAATTTCCTTGTATGGAAGAAAAGAATGACTCTATTTCTAGAAGGATCAGATCCTAAGATCCCCTACTATCTAGAGAATGGACGATACGTTCCAACACTTCTCGTTCCAGCAGTTCCAGCCACCGGTAACAGCCCTGCTATTCCTGAGAGACGAATTCCCAAAACTCCAAATCAATGGAGTGAGGAAGACAAGAAAGAGCTAGTTGTTGATTCAAAAGCTAGATCTATTATTGCAATGTCTCTTCCAGATGATGTCTAACACTCTGTAATGAAAATGAGGACATCAAAATCCATGAAGGACACTCTATCTATTCAGTATGAAGGAACATACGAGGTTCAGAATACTCGCCGTATTAACTTAGTGAGACAATATGTAAGTTTCATGTTTATGAAAAATGAAACACTTTCACAAATCCACTAGAGGTTTAACTATCTCTTAATATACATGAAAACTGTTGATAGAGAGTACTCTAACTCTGAAATTCTGACTAAGTTCATGGAAGCTCTTCCTGAACAATGCGACACATTTACCACGTGTCTCAAACTGTCAAAGAACACTGAAACTCTGTCTCTTAGTGCTTTGTATGGAATATTGCTTAATCATGAGCAATTCCAAAAATTAAAAATAAACCTCATTAAAGACACTAAAACTGCCAAAAGTACTTCTTTGGCGTTAGTGACTTCATAGATGGAACCCTCTAAACTTGTATCTTTTTTATCATTTCTGTCACTGAGTTTGATTAGTCTAACCCATAAGATATCACTGATAGAGATATCACTGAATTCGATAATTCTTTGGCTCTTCTTACTAACAAATTCAAAAGATTTTCTAGAAAGAGTAACTTCAAAAAGACCCTTGCTATCATTGACTCTGATAAGTCAAAGAGACCTTCAGCTGACCAAGCTTCAGCAATCTGCTTTAACTATCAACGCAAAGGTCACTTTTCCAGTGAATGCAGATCTAAGATGGTTACTGCTCCCACTACCTCTCAGGTCCCTGATAAAACTAAGAATGAAAAGTATTCCAAGTTAAAAGAAAAATATCATCACCTAAAGAAAAACCAGCGAAAAGGCAAAGGCCTTGTCGCTGAAGAAGTCGACTGGGATCAAGAAGACGACTGGGCGCAGACCACTGACGAGTCTAGGTCAAATGAAGAAGACCTAGCCTTCATATGTCTAATGGCAAGCATAGAAGCAGCTGAAGAAGCCACTGACACTTCTTCATAGAGTCTCGTTCAACTCAGGTACCTATTCTTAAGAACTCGTCTATACCTGAAAATGATAGCTTGTCTGCTCTCGATTCTATGACCGTTGAGTTTTACAATGCTCTAGATGGTAAAATAAAAGCTGAACAAATTAATGTAGATCTAACTGAAAAGCTTAAAAACTGCCATCTGAAAGTCAAAGAACTTATTAAAATCGAAGAAGATTTGAAGGACCAAGTCTTCGAAAATCAGGCCATAAGCATTGAAAGATAACAAGCTATCACTGAGCACGAAAAAGCCATCGCTGATCTCAAGGCTGAAAAAGCTACCATTAAAGGATGGTGTAAGGCTTCTGACGAAGTCAGTGATATCATCAATGCTCAAATCCCTAAAAAGGTCAAGAGTGGTCTAGGATATTCCTCTAACCAAGAAGAAATAGACACTGATCGTTCCATGTTAAAATTTGGAATGTTTGTTTCTTCTATCTCAGAATGTTTCTATCTCTGAGAAAAGACCATTTAAACCTTTTACCAAGGAGTCAAGGAAAGTGATCAAGGACAAGTTCCTTGACCATGTTCCCACGATCAAGAATCTCCAAAAACTGAAGAAGAATCCTTCAGTTCCTTTAGAAAGAAATCTTAAATATGGAATAAAGATCCCTGGATCTATTCATAGATCAACTCCCAGAATTAAGGTTGATCTCACTCCATCTGATCCTGAGAAACTAGTTGTTCCTCCTAGGACAATGAAGAAAGGAATTCTTGATTCTGGTCCTGAAAACGTTTTGACCTCCTCTCTACATGCTTCCTGCTCTAGACTTTTTTTTAAATATCGGAAGTGCTATCACTGTGGTGAAACAACCCAAATTGCTAGTAATTGTCCAAATGTTTCTAAAGCTGAAAGATTGGCTCATGGTAAGAAAGTAGTTCACGCTGAAAAGTCAGCTAAAGTGAAATCCACTAAGGGTGGTAAAACATCCAATGTGAAGATAACCACTGAATTTTTTTTCTCAACAAGTAACATATCCGCCAAACCTATTATTTCCACTAACACTGCAAGACCCATAGTAGTATGGGTACCTATGAAAAATTAATCCCCTTGTCTTATGCATAGTGCTAAAGTTATCTGGTATCTTGATAGCGGATGCTCAAGACACATGACTGGCAGAAAATCCCTGCTCTTTGAATACAAGGAGGAAAATGGTCACTCAGTGACCTTTAGTGGAAATGGCAAAGGATACACCAAGGGTTATGGCGTTCTATCCAATCGAGCAACATCGTTTAGTCATGTTTCTTATGTTGAAGGACTAAAGCATAATCTGTTAAGCCTTAGTCAACTCTAAGATAAAGACTTCAAAGTCTTGTTCACAAAGACTAGATGTGCGGTCACTGATAAAAATGATAAACTTGCCCTAAAAGGCAAAAGATCAGAGAACGTATACGTCATCAACATGGATAGCTCTCACTCTGAAAATTTGTGCTTTCTCTTTCGAGCCTCCTCTAATATAAGTTGGCTCTGGCATAAAGACTTTCTCATCTAAACTTTAAGATGATCAACGATCTATCTCAAAAAGAACTTGTCAGAGGTCTCCGTAAACACACGTTTACAAACGAATCTCTTTGTTCAGCGTGTGAACAAAGAAAGCTAACAAAAGCCTCTTTAGATCTGCTAAGATTAATTAAAGAGTTTGTGTTTAATTAGACTTGTGACAAAATAAGGAAGGATATGCTTAATGTAAATAAGGCAAGTTTATAATGCCTTAAACTCTACTTTCCTTATCTCTTTATGTTTCTTAGAAATATAAATAGGGGTCTGGGGTTGATTGTTCGTTAGACGCATTATTGAGAGAGAATCGATATTAATGTGAGCTTACATTGTAATCAAATACACAAGTGAGATATCCGACGTATGTTATTCTTCATATTCATCGTGTTCTTCGTGTGTTTGCTATATTATATTGGTACTTGATATAAATATGGGATCCACAATTGGTATCAGAGCAGAAGATTATATCGATTTGGATTAATTCGAAGATTTCTTGAAGAAAAAGGTACATACGACTCTTTGCGACTTTTGGAGATTAAAGGTATTGTCATCCAATTTTTTTTATATATTCGACTTTGATAGAGATCCTTATCTGTGTGTTTCTACTATTCTATCAAGTCGATTTCACCAAAAAATTTTTTTTTGATTTTTATAGTTTTTCTTTGAAGTTGCTGTTATTATTTTACTCATTATCACATTGATTTCGACGTTTTTGGCCAAAATTCCAAGCTTTAAAGTTGTTTGCATTTGTCTTACGAACAACATTTTAAATTGCATTAAAATTGGACAATTTTTTTTGTCAAATGTCAAACTTGTCGAGTGATTCCTTAGATGAACACTAACTTGACGCTTGACAAATGTGAACAGTAACTTGTTGTGTGACATAGGTGAATAGTAACTTGTTTTGATCCAAAACTCCTTTCAGTGATTTGAATATGATTCCTCTCTGTACTTTGTGAAAATTCCATGATATAAAGTTGTAGTTTAGGTTCAGCGATAGCAAACGCTGATTGCACTCAGCGATCGCTGAACATCAGGAACTCTAACCTTATCCATGAAGATCTGAAGAACAACAATCACACCACAAGTCCATTCAGCGACAATTAAAGACCAAGCTGAAGATAGAGATGAACAACTGGTGATCTGAAGCGGTTCAGTGATGGCAAAGCTCATCTAAACAGAAGTATGAAATCTTGTATAGCCTCGGCAATACCTCAGTGACTTCATCCTTGAAGACTCCGGGTTAGCGATCAAGTGAAGCTATCAACAAGATTATTCTTGATCTGATTCTCGATGCACAAAAGTCATAAACTCAACACCTTGTCAAAAAAGGACGTACGGATTGTTTCTTATGTCCCCATCAAATCTGATTTGGTACTATTCATAGGTGGCTAAAAGCATGGCCATCCTATTAACCAAAGGACAAGCATCCTCCACATGTTTGACACGTAGCAGATACCTTTTGTCTTGCATTAAATGCAAACATGTATAAATAGATGGGAAATCTTTTTCCATCTTCATGCATGCTATTCTCTCTCAAAACCTCTATTGCTATTTCTTTCTTTCCTTGTGCATCAACTTAGTGATTTCTTTAGTTACAATAGAATAGGTTTTATACTTTTTCTTGTTCCGCTTGTAACTGTAAATTTGTTTATTTATGTAAACTAAATTAAAAAACAAAATCTTCTTGTGTTTGTATTCAACCCCCCCTTCTACAAATTGTTCTATATCTTTGAACTCTTGTAGACCCCTTTGGGACCAACAAGTGGTAAGCAATGTTTTCTGCTTACTAATCTCTAAAACAACTTTTTAATCAAAGTATTTTAAAATGGCTAAAACAAACACCAACTACATAGATAATGGATCTTTAACTAAACCTCCAAGATTTAGCCGTGATAATTTCCCTCTATTGAAAGAAAGAATGACTCTATTCCTAGAAGGGTCAGATCCTAAGATCCCCTACAGTCCTGGCACATGTAGTTCCTGTCATTGCTACCTCTCCTGCTATCCCTGAGAGACTAATTGTCAAAACTCCAATTCAATGGAGTGATGAAGGCAAAATAAAAATAGCTATTGACTCAAAAGTTAGATCTATAATTGCCATGTCCCTCCCTGATGAAATGTATCACTCTGTAATGAAAATGAGAACTTTAAAAACCATGTGGGATACTCTCTATATTCAATATGAAGGAACTGATGAAGTTCAGATAATTCGTAGCATTAATTTGGTAAGACAATATGAAAGCTTTATGTTTTTGAAAAATGAAACACTTTCTCAAATTCACCAAAGATTTAACTGTCTCCTGATTGACATGAAAACTGTCAATAGAGAATACTCTAATGCTGAAATACTGACAAAATTCATGGAGGCGCTACTTGAACAATGGGAAGTGTATACTACATGTCTTAAGCTGTCAAAGAACATTGAAACTTTGTCTTTAAGTGCTTTGTATGGGATGCTGTTAAATCATGAGCAATCTCAGGCATTAAAAAGAAACCTCATAAAGGACATCAAAAGTTCTAAAAGTAGTTCTTTGGCATTTGTGATCTCAGAGGCAGGACCTTCTAAACGTGTCTCTTCTTCCATCACCTCTATCACTGAGTTAGATCCAGCTGACTCAGAAGAACTCACAGATGCTGACATCTCTGAATTTGATGACTCTTTGGCATTTGTCACTAACAATTTTAGGAGATTTGCATGAAAGAGTAAGTTTAGAAAAACTCCGACTATCACTAACTCTGATAAGGCGAAGACTCTTCCTGCTGATAAAGCTTCAACAATATGCTATAATTGTCAACGTAAAGGTCACTTCGCAAGTGAGTGTAGATCCAAGAAAGTCGCTGCACCAACAACTTCTTAGATCTCTGATAAATCTAAAAAGGAAAAAAGTTCTAGGTTAAAAGAAAAATATCAGAATCAAAGAAATAACCAGCGAAAAGGAAAAGGCCTTGTCGTTGAAGAGGCAGATTGGGATCAGGAAGACGATTTGGCAAATACCACTGATGAATCTGAATCAGATAAAGAAGACATAGCCTAATATGTCTTATGGAAAGAATTGAAGAAGCTGAAGAGGCATCTAACACATCATCTTCAGAATGTCCATCAACACAGGTACTCACTTCTTGTAACTCCTCTATACCTTAAAATGATAGCTTGTCGGCTCTCGACTCTATGACTGTTGAATTTTACAATTCTTTAAATGGCAAGATCAAAGCCGAACAAATTTACATTGATCTATCTGAACAACTAAAGAATTGCCATCTAAAAATCAAAGAACTTACTAAGATCGAAGAAGATCTTAAAGACCAAATCTTTGTAAATCAGACCATAAGTATTGAAAGACAACTAGCTACCACTGAGCGCGAAAAGGCCATCACTGATCTTAAGGCTGAGAAAAGCCACCATTGAACGATGGTGTAAATCTTCTGATAAGATAAGTGAGATCATAAAAGCTCAGATTCCTGCTAAGGTCAAAAGTGGTCTTGGATTTTCCTTTGACCAAGAAAAAATTGATACTGACCGTTCCATGCTGAAATTTGGAATGTTTGTTCCCTGACCCCTCGTCTCAGAGTGCTTCTATCTCAGAGACAAGACCTTCTGAACCTATTCCTAAGGATTCAGGGAAAGTGAATAAAGACAAGTTCATTAGTCAAGTTCCCAAGGACAAGAAACTCCTTCACTGAAGAAAAATCCTTTTTTTCCTTCAGTAAGTCAGACTTCTAAAAATAAGGAAAAGGTCCATGACTTCTCTCAGAGACCAACTCAAGGATTAAGATTGATTTGACTTCACCTAAGCCTGAGAAACCAACGGTTCCTCCCAGGTCTATGGAAAAAGGAATTCTTGGATCTTGTCTTGAAAACCTGACCTCCACTCAGCATGCTTATAGATCAAAACCTATTTTCAAATATAGGAAGTGCTATCACTGTGGAGAGACTACCCACATTTCTAGCAAGTGTCCTAATGCCACTAAAACTGAAAAATTATCCAATGGAAAGAAAATAGCCCAAGCTGCGAAATCAGCAAGAATAAAACTGACAAAGTTGATAAAACAACCAAGTCAGGGCAAACCATGTAAGATAAAGTTTCAACTAATACCTCCAGTTCTGTTACTTCCACTAACAATGGAGGACCCATAGTAGTATGGGTACCTATGAAAAATTGATCCCCTTATTTTTGCAAAGTGCTAAAGGTATCTGGTATCTAGATAGCGGATGCTCAAGGCATATGACAGACATAAAATCTCTGCTCACTGAATATAAGGAGGAAAATGGTCCTTCGGTGACCTTTGGTGGAAATGGCAAAGGATACACCAGAGGTTATGACATTCTATTCAACGGAGCAACTTATTTCTCTCGAGTTGCATATGTTGAGGGACTAAAGCACAATTATGGAGCGTTAGTCAACTTTGTGATAAAGACTTTAAAGTTTTGTTCAGAAAGACTAGATGTGCGGTCACTGACAAGAATGATATGCTTGCTTTAAAAGGCAAAAGATCAGAGAACGTATTATTCATCAACATGGATAGCACTCACGCTAAGAATGTGTGCTTTCTATCTCATCTTAACTTGAAAACGATAAATGATATATCAAGAAAGGAACTTGTTAGAGGCCTACCTAAACATGGATTTAGAAAGGAATCTCTTTGCTCAGCATGTGAATAATGCAAGCTGACAAGGGCCACGTTCAGATCTAAGCAAGTATCCTCAATAACCACTCCTCTTCACTTACTCCATATGGATCTTTTTGGACCTGTCAATGTCCAATCCATATCAGGGAAGAAATATACTCTTATGGTAGTAGATGAATATTCCAGATATACTTGGTATTCTTTCTACGATCTAAGAGTGATACCCCTGATGAAATAATTTCTTTCATCAAGAAGACTGAGTTGCTGAACAATGTTCCAGTTCGTTCCATAAGAAGTCATCATGGTACTGAATTCAAAACCAGTACCCTGGTAGACTCCTCAGCAAAATGGTGTTGTTGAAAGAAGAAATCGAACTATTATCGAAGCATCTCGCTCAATGCTCAGCGAATCTCATCTTCCAACTCAATTCTGGGTTGAAGCAGTCAATACTGCCTGTTACACTCAGAATCAATCTCTGATTGTATAGAGATTCAAGAAAACGGCTTATAAATTCTTTCATGAGAAGAAGTCCTCAATAGAACACTTACATATCTTCGGATGTAATTGTTACATCCTGAATGACAAAGATTATTTGTGAAAGTTCGACCCTAAAGCTGATGATGGTATATTTCTTGTTTCAACGTCAACTTTGATGAATCTCGACCTTCAAATTCCACTCCCATCCCTGAAGAAGATGAAGAACTAAATAATTGGATGAAATATCACTATGGGGAACCTGAATCTTATTTCAGTACACCTCCTATCACTGAAAATAATGATGATGATGATGGTCCTATTCTTATTCCCACATCGCAGAATAGTAACAATTCATCATTAGGTATGAATGTTACTCCATTAAATCAGATTCCTTCATCTAGTCCCTCTATCAATAATTCTTTAGGGAATAATCAAACATCTTCCTCTTTTCCAAGAAATGAAATTCCCTTAGGATCTCCTTCTGAGACAATTAGAGAAAATGAAGAACGTCACGCTGATCTATCTTCTTCTTCTTCTGAACAGGCCTCTGAATCATCACTTGATCCAAATCCTCAGCAACCAGCTCAGAGATGGACCCAAAACCATCCCATCGATCAAATAATTGGTGATCCCTTTATAGGTGTTCAAACAAGAAGAAGTATGGCTAACATATGTCTCTATGTAAACTTTATTTCTGTTATAGAACCTAAGAAGATCGATGAAGCTATCCTTGATCAAGATTGGATTATCGCCATGCAAGAAAACTCTCTGAGTTTAAAAGAAACAAAGTGTGGAAGCTTGTTCCCAGGCCCTCTGATAAAACCGTTATAGGCACCAAATGGGTGTTTCATAACAAGTTAGACAAAAACGGAATTCTAACTCGCAACAAGGCTGGATTTGTTGCTCAATGATACAGACAAGAGGAAGAGATAGACTATGATGAAACTTTTGCTCACGTAGCAAGGTCAAAAGCAATCAGATTGTTCCTAGCCTCCGCTGCCCACAAAAATTTCAAAGTCTATCAAATGGACGTCAAGAGTGCCTTCCTGAACGGTAAGTTGAAGGAAGAAGTCTATGTCGAACAACCTCCTGGCTTCGCTGATGCAAAACATCCCAGATACGTCTATAAGCTAGATAAGGCAATCTGTAGGTTGAAACAAGCTCCCCGTGCATGGTATGACACTCTCTCTAAATACCTTCTTGCTGAAAAGTTTATCGTGGTAAGATTGATCAAACCCTCTTTCTTTGAAAACGTAAGGGACATATCATTCTTGCTCAGATATATGTAGATGACACTATTTTTGGTTCCACGAATCCTAAAATTTGCACTCGCTTTGCCAAACGTATGAAAAAGGAAAACAAAATGAGTATGATGGGTGAACTAACATATTTTCTTGGTCTTCAAGTAATTTAATCTGATAAAGGCATCTTTATATGTCAAAGTCAATATGTTAAAGATATGCTGAAGAAATTTGATTTAACTCAAAGCTCTTCAAAAAAAACTCCTATGGCACTTCCTCTGACTTTAAATAAGGACCCTGATGGTAAACCTGTTAATGTCACTGCTTATAGAGAAATTATAGGATCCTTACTTTATCTAACTGTTAGTAGGCCTAATATTATGTATGATACCTGTTTATGTGCTAGATATCAATCCAAATCCAAAGAATCCCACCTCATTGCTGTAAAGAAAATCTTCAGGTATCTGAAAGGGACTCCAAATCTTGGTCTCTGGTATCCCAGAGACTCAGGGTTCGATATAATGGGTTATTCAGATAGTGATTTTGCAGGATGCAAAATTGATAGGAAAAGAACCACTGGCGGGTGTCAGCTCATTGGTGGAAAGTTGATCAGATGGACTAGTAAAAAGCAAAATTCAGTATCCACATCAACCGTTGAAGTTGAATATGTTGCAGCAGGGAGTTGTTGTGCCCAAATTCTTTGGATCAGAAATCAGCTCGCTGATTATGATATTTAGCTATCAAACGTTCCTATATATTGTGACAGCACTAGTGCAATCGCAATTACAAACAACCATGTACTTCACTCTAAGACCAAACACATCGAGATTAGATATCATTTTATTAGAGATCACATTATGAATGGTGAAATTGAACTTCATTTTATTCCCACCGGTTTTCAGCTCGCTGATCTTTTTACAAAACCTCTTGAGGAATCAAGATTTAACTTGTTAATCAGCGAACTAGGAATGTTAAAATGGAAGAATAACTTCTTCAATGATTTACACTTTCAGTGACTATAAAAATAAATTTCAAATTCTTCAGTCATTCGCTGAACTCTAAAAAGATATCACTCAGGTATAACTTCGAATCTCTTATACTAGTTGAATGTCTTTCTATTCAGAGAATGAATTCTAAAAAGAAAACCCTTTACTAAGGATAGTTTTGTTCTTAATGATAGGAGGTATTTAAGATTAATGAATAACATTATTTTAATGATAATCGTTCTATTTTTAAAAAAAGGACACGTCAGAACTTTTTCTGACAGACGGCGGCCTCAACGTCTCCTATCCAATCAAACCCTAGTAATATGTCGTAGGTCATTATTACCTTTTTATCAAAAAGCTAACACCGTCGATTCGTCTTTTTCTACTCCGTATCGCCTTCTCCTATATAAAGTGAAACATACTTCATTCCACTCTTTATGCGCTCAAATCTTTCAAAAGTAAGAACTCTTTCGAATCTTCAAAGACTTTTCAAGAACACCAAGAACATGCACTTGCGCATTTGTTTTCTCCAATCCTAACTTTCAAGGTTTGATCCAACCCTCTTCTTCTTTAAAAACAACAAGAATGTTGTTTATCTCTATCTTAAATCTTTTATAACATCTTGTTATAAAGATTTCGTCTTTAAATCTGGATTAAAACCCAAAAACTCAAAAACCTGTTCTAAGTCTTTTCTTCTTAGAACAGAAGATTTATTGGAAAGTTTAGTCCAAAATTTTATTTAAAAACCCTCTAATACTTGTTTTAGGTATACTTTCTTTACCAAAATCACTAATATTTGGTCTTTTTGTTTAATTATTTTTAACTCAACCAAATAACAAGTATTTTGGTTTTGTTCATCAAAAGACTTGTTTTCCGTATACTTTCTATTTGGTATCCTTTGTACCAAAAACACTCTGGTTTATACATATTGTTGTATTAAGCCATGATTTTTCTATTTGGTGTTCCCATTTTTGAAACAGAAATGGCAACTGCAAGCAACGTCTTCGTCTCTGAACAAGAAGTCGTCCCTGTCACTACTTTTGTTGCTGCAACAGAAGCAAGTTTCCCTCCTGAGCAAGAGATTGTGAAACCAAGCAACTTTGTTGCTATCACTGACATCCCCGCTGAACACGTCTATCTGAAGGATGGTGTCAACTTCATCAAGAAGTGCCCTCTAAAGTACGCATTTGTCCATGTTCCTGTAGGAATAACTGCTCATCTTCAGCAATACTAGCAGACAGTTCGCTGCACCACCCTCTCTAATGACAAGGGAAGGAAGTTTCCTGCTATTGAGTTCACAACTGCTCTCGCTATCACTATTGGGGTATTAATGGATGCTCTCCGTCTTCCAACAAAGGAGAGAAGTGAGCGATGGGCTG
The DNA here is from genome assembly GCA_036898165.1 of Silybum marianum. Lineage (NCBI taxonomy): Eukaryota > Viridiplantae > Streptophyta > Magnoliopsida > Asterales > Asteraceae > Silybum > Silybum marianum. The sequence goes on along the minus strand of CM072542.1, from coordinate 21,303,895 downwards.
AGGCTCCTACCATTGAAGAAATTCAAGCCTTTCTGGATGCCACTGGTTATGCTTGGCCAGTTGACAAAGAGACGAACCAAGTTGTCAAATCAATCACTAAGGTGGAGAAGAAGTGCATGCCAGCGAGATGGCAATACATTTGGACTCACGTCATTCAATTCCTAAGCTCCAAATTCGGCTCACAAGTTCATGCCAGCAAGCTCTCCCAAGAAATTGCGGTGGCTCTCTGCACCGGCCGCAAGCTGAACTTTGCTGAGATCATTTTCAGCGAACGGTACAACAACAAGGTCAAAGCCCAGGGAAGGGACAAAGCAATTGCTTTTCCCATATTTGCGTCCATCCTTTTTGCAACGGTATACGAGGGATACCCCCTACACTCAATACATTGGGAAGAAGGTACTTGAAGTCGGTGAAAAAGATGGAGATGCTCCATACACTCAATACATGCTCCAGGTTATTTACAGAGCTACTGCTAATACTGCTAACTCTACCTCTCAGGTAGCCACTATGCCTATGTCATTTCCATACCCCTCAGTGACTAGCCAAGGCATATCCCCTATCGCTGCTAAGCGAAAACAACCAACCGATGGACACAAACAATCCGTCGCCCAAAAGCCAGCTTCCAAGAAAGCCATGAAGGATGTTACTCAAAAAAGCATTCTCTCTGACTTCAGGATTCTACCTACCTACACCACAACACCTCTCCCTTCAGCTACGACAATAGCTTATGTGTCTCTTGCCACTTCATCAACACTACCTCCTTTTTCAGTGACCTCGGTCACTGAAACTGTTTAGTTAGCCACGCTGAGGATGTATCAGGTATCACATGCACTGCCTTCTCTTCTTCTTCTATATCATCTTCTTTGGTCCTCACATCAATCCATGATTCAGCTATGGTTGTCCTCGTCTCGAATGAGATTGAGCAACGTGCACTTGACCTGAGAATGTTTCTCTCAAGCATTTTCAGAAACAGGTCAGTGATCCTCAGGACACTACCATCGCAAGTAACATCCCTGAGAGTAATCCTTCAAATACTCTCAAGAAACCCTTATGTAAACACTTTACCTCCCCTCATCTTTCTACTAAACCTGAGCTGTTTTTAGCTCATCTTTCTTTGTTATCAACAGGTGTCGCTGCTCTTCACTTCACTTCAGCAACCAACGTCACTACCACATCTACTCCCATCAACACGCCTCCTTCCTCAAAGGCGCCCTCTACTGCTGATCTCAGGGAAGTTAAGAAAGAAAAGGGCCTTCCCCGTTTCCCTCTCTTTCTGTGGATATACCTCAGATCTCTCTGGCACCCCCTCATTCCCAACAATCGATTTTCTGGTGCAAGAGTGTGTGACCACAAGGCATCGGGTAGAAAAACCTATGGTTTGCCTCAGAGAAAATCTACCAGAAAGTGGTTGGGGTCCCAGCCATGAGGGTGGCTATCAGCAAATTCGCCGCTGATCTTGCAACAGTGAGGGATGATCAGTGCTCCATTGAGAGGCAAGTAAAATCTCTCTTTGAAAGGGCTGAAAGTCAGGACAAGGCCATTGCTGAAATAGAGCAGAATCAAGCTGAGATTCTGCGTCTCGTTAAAGCCATGTTAGAGAAAGCTCCTTCATTCTCTGATATTGACAACTCACAACTGAGTTCGCTTGCTCAAATTCAAGCTTCTTAGGATGAGGATCTTTCCAAGCTCAACTCTAATGTGCACACTCTTCTTTTGCACTCTCTCCCTGTCAACAACAAAGAGGGGGAGAAGTTCGCCCGTGAGCTCTCTAACAGGTCATGGAGAACCAAACACCACCTCAACCTCAGCAACCTCATCAACAACCACAACTTCATCAACAACCCCCCACCTCTGAAAAAGGTGATAATGATGATGATGAAGAAGAAGAAGAAGAAGATGAAGACGATAATGAACTTGAAGACGTCCATCATTACTTCCTGAAGGATAATGTTGATGATGATGATGACGATTTTTGGTCTGCCAACAGACAAGGGACAATACAAACAGGGGGAGTCGTATTCAGAAGCCCTTTGGGGGACAGGCAAAATCCTGAAAAGGATCAAGCAGGTCCCTCAGGGAAGAATAAAGAAGTAGTAGAGCTCGATTCTACTCCTGTAAATTCAGAGGGAGAGCTCAATATTGAGGTATGCCTTCCTCTCATCCCTTACAACCCCCTTCTAAAGCTCATACTCCTCCTCAAAGTCTCAATGATGATGAACCATTATCCTCTTCTCCTCTCAGTGATCCCTATTCCCTAAAGGGTTCTTCATGTTCATTCTGAAGATCAGTTCATGTACATATCAGACACTGAATCTGAAGAAGAAGAAGGCATTGTTCAAAGGCGTGTACATAAATAAAAAAATAAGGGAGCCTAAAGAAGAAGAAAGTAGAATAAACTTCATCAGAGCCATGGAAGCAACTAGAATTCCTCTTTCATCTGAGGTAGAAGCCCCTGTTCCAATCAGGTTGTTTGATGAATTCTCCTTTCTTTCATAAGAAGAAATAGCAGAAGCTCTTGAAGCTCAGAGACGAAGGGATCACTACAAGGAAAAGGATTTTTAGAGAAGGAAGTTTTAGAGAAGGATTTGAAAGCGAATCTAAAGGTGATTTTTAGATAAGGAACAACATAACCAAAATGAGAAGTGTAACTAAATGTATGACAACTTTTAAAGAAAGATTTGAAACCACATTATCCACAACAGAAACCGTCTCTAAAGCTTTTAGAGAAGCTTTTTATGAAAATCGTCTCTAAAAATAGAGGAAGAAGCTTTAATGACGCTTTTTAAAACGTCCCTAAAAAATAAATGATTTTTATTTTTTATTTCTAAATTAATAAAAATATTCAGTGACGCTTTTATAAACTTTTCAGAGCGTATCTGAAGACTTTTATTTTTTAAATAAATCAAAATTATAAAATAAATGAGGCTCATGCGATTTCACGATCTATCTTCGAATCCGGGGATTGAGATTCCACGATTTCTCTTTGACGATTTCACTGTTTCTCTTCAAATTAGGGTTCTACGATTCTATGATCTGTCTTTCATTTCGATCTTGGATTTTGATTCTCGGTTGCTGGTCTTTGTTGTCGACATCAAGTTCGATTCGTCTTTGTATCTTCGAGTTAGGGCTTGGGGAATCTTCGAGTTAAGGATTGAACAATAACGTCTCCACACCATGACACTCATGAACCGCTCAATTCAGATAGAGATTTTTTCTACCTCGCTCTCTGTTTGAGTTGTCTGATCGAATCTTAGGGTTCTGATGTCAAACATCGTTTTCCCAATCAAACCGTTCAATTTTATCTCTTAATAATAGTGAGTGACTTGCTTCGAAATTCTCTTCATTTTTGATTTGGATTCATTTGATTGATGATTGGTTCAATCACATTTTGGAACCTTCGGATGATTTCTTAGGGATTTTTAACTAATGATTGTGATCTGGTGTGCTAACTGGAACTTCATTTTGTTTTGTTTCACTTTGGGACAACCTCTCATACTCGAGCTCAAGGTACTGTTGTTATTGTTATTAAGTAGAGACGTATATAAGCTAATTATAAGTATTTTGGCAGAGGAAACTAGCATGATGATCAGAAAGAGCAAATCCATTGTAATTAAGTATTTTTGGCAGACGAAAGTCACTAATTGATGGGAGAAATGGTAATTCTACTCTTCATATTTATTGTAATTAAATTCATTTATGTGACTGGTCTATTTGTATTATAAATGTACATGCAAGACAATGATTTCCAGCTCTCGTTTGCTTCTACCCTGCCATTCTTCCTTTTTCATTATTGTTGAAGAATATCTTATCTATTCTACTAATTTGGAAATCTCTTCTCGATTCAATTCCAAAATCCAAATGAATGCTTTAAAAACTTCACCTCTGAGAAAGGGTTTAACAACTTTTACTTAAACTGCATGCCTACTCAAACTTATATGCCAAAATTGATGCAATGGAGTCGGATCTTAAATCCATTTGTTAGGAAATTTGCCTCCAATTTGAATTCAAGTGGTCAATCATTAAACTTGTTAATGTAAGATTATAAAATACAAGTCTTATAGGTTTTTTCTCCTTATTCTGCCAATTGAGAAACACTCCCACCATAAAATAAAATAAAAACTCCAATGTTTTTCTTACTGTGGTATAGGTTACAACCTTCATCATTCTTCTTCCTATTTTCATTTATCTTTCATCATCAACTTTCATGTGCAAATTAATTAATTAAAGTTGTTGTATTTTCATTTCTTTTTTACAATTTTGCCAAAACCCAACCCTTCTTTCATTAATTAACCACTTCTTTTAATCTGGCCATCTGAAAAGAAAGTGAAGATGATATATATGGTTCAGTCGAGTACCTACACCTTGTGCAGTCCGGTCCATGATGCTGTCAGTACTATTTACTACTATATATTCCCCAATTTCTACTTTCAACCACATCAACCCATACATACAACCATCCACGTCATTCAATAATGCTCCTGTCCAGCCCAAATCTTCAACACAGTTTCCCTTTTGGGCTAACAATATTATTCTAGTTTACTCAATTCAGTGCACAGGTTGGTAGCGCAGTTTCTTGGAGTATATATCCCTGTTTTAATATTAGAATGGTTCTCTTATGTTTCCAGTGTTATCACCAACCGTCTAGTGATCAAAAGATTATTTTTGTTTTCATTTATATCATCAAATTACATATCAAGAATAATGATGATGACAACATGATATTAACAGTAAACTATGTAAGCTCATACCATTAACTATAAACCCATGAATTGTCAGAGATTCTCTTTTCTAGTACAAAACATTCAAGTCTAGAACGTACAACCTTTAGTCTTACTGCAGTTGCAGAAACGGAGATATAATATATCTAGCACTACATACCCTGTATTTTTGGCTCGATTGTTATCCTTGTATCTAAATTCTCCTTGTTTAGCTGAAGCAATATCACTTTGTTCATGTAAGGATTTCGATACGACAACTTACTTTTGAGAGATTATTTTTAATTTGTTTGCGAGTCCAAAATTATATAACTTCTTAATTTGCAGCTGGGCAAGACAAATTCAGAAACCTGACCCCAAGGAATTATAATGGGTATGTTTTATCTTTTACCCGTTTCTTTTTTGACTTGGTTAGTTTGTTTTATATGATGACATTCTGATATATGGAGTCCACATTATTTAATTTAGTATTCATTTTTAAAATGTAATCTAATGCGAGTTTCACATAATAGCGATTGGATGGTTACCCTTTTGAATCAAATTTCAAATTTCTTACTGATGTAGTGATGTGGTCTGTTTTATTGATGATTTAGACACTCATTCTGAATCCTGCTGCATAGTCTCAAAAAAGCATCTGTGTTAGAATATGTGTCTCCAACTATTGGGGATCCCACATGCTCACCGACTCAAGATATCTTAGTGGATTCTCTGTATTATTAATAACTACATAATTAATACCATCTCCTAATCTGCTCTACAGGGAAGTTGTTCATGAAGAGTCTGGTAATGTTCTTAAAGTTCCATTTCGACGCATTCACCTGGCAAGAGATGAACCACATTTTGATACCTATGACACCAGTGCTCCGCAAAACATAAGCCCCCAAATTGGTAAGCAAATTTTGATCCTTTCGTTGTTCTATTTCCTTCTACCCTAGTATTTTAATTAGTGAACAAGAAATCTTGATTTTTAAACCCATTGGGATACATTTACCACAAGAAAAAGTGGTTTTAGAGATTTGGTGAAGGAAGTGGAAGAACACGAACAGAAGCTCAACATCAAGCTGCTGAGGTGTCTCTTATGAACTTAGCAGGTAAAAAATATTTGTGGACCAAAAGACCGTTGGCCTAACGGTATCTTTGCCCTTGCCCTCCTAGGAGGTCAGTATTCTACTGAATGGTAAACAGTATGATAAGATTGGAGCTGAATGCTTGTTTTATGTGTTGGTTATGCAATTCCCCTTCTTGGTATGTTGCTATTGCTATTGTTTGTATACAGATACTATTCCGATCAACCATTTGATGCATTTTCTCTATTAGAATACCTAATGGGCAAAATCTTTTTACCCATTCTAGTTTATGCATAAATAAATTTAATCAGGATTTGATTCCCTCTGCCAAAGCTTTGTCTTCTAATAAGGGTAAATTCTTTAAAGGGTTTCTGTTTATGCTCTTTTTTCAATTCAAACTCTTCTAAAAAAGAATCGATGATGATCTCATTCTTAGTGCATTGCCACAAGATCTCTTTGGAGCTTTCTGTTGTTCATGCTCATCTTAATATCTTATATATAGGATCAGTCAAGATAGATATACCCATTTAGGCATTCTTTTCAAGTTGTAACAGGGGTATCGGGATTATTATGTGAATATATATGCAAGAAACGAGAAGGAACATTTTAATGGGGAGTTTGTATTTGTTTGGTTTAAGATTGATAGTTTTTTGTGTAGGGATAATAATTGAAAGGGAAGGGGGTTGGATGAAGGTGGGCAGGCGAAGTGATGAGAGTTTCTATTCCAACTCTCCTTTCCTAAAGTTTTTAAGACAACCTCCCAAAAAACTTTAGTTTATATATAGAACTGATATATGAGCATAAATATGAGCAGGTTGATCATGATCATATGGATTTGAGCCAAATAAGCAACGAAAACATGAAGCTGAAGGAGATGGTTCCAAGCTCAGGTGAATAAACTAATGCAACAAGTATTAGTCTCGAATCCAAAGAAACGAAAGTTGGATGAGACTACTACTACAGTTGAACAAAGATCATGGGGATGCCGAAATGAGGAATTACCGAAGAAGACAGGGATTCAAAGAGTTTATGTACAAATATATCCATCCGATAAAACATTGGTACTTCCTTAATTTCTCTTTAATTCATGAACAAGAAACTATATATATATATATATGTATATATAATATATGGATATGGAAGCAAAAAGTGGATCAAAAGACAAACGAAACTGGAAGTTTGACTCAAAGAGTTAATTTATTTATATCCAGTTTAAGGTTCATGACAACTTGCTTAAATATAATGTATTATTTTCTAATGCGTATGCTTTAATTGAGGAATACTTCATTTAAAACTGATTTTGCTGATCACTAATTTTAGGAACCTTCTCGTGAAGCAGGCTTCTTATGGTTCACGAGATAAATACGACAGTCAATTTACCTGTAAAGAAAGCATTACATATTTTTATGAGCAGGTATATCCATTGCAACTTTTGATAGATTGTCAATCAATTTTATTTCACTTGTCAGTTGCATCTGAGTAATTGTTTAAACCAAATGGTTGAATTATCTTCTAATGGCTTTGAGGGCCGAATTTTCTTATAAAAGAAAATCGGTTTAAGAGTGTTAGGTTAGTCTGAGATGCGTGGATGCAGCTGGCATTTGGTTCTGGAAAGAGAGTATGTGTTTACAGAGATATATTGTTGTTCACTTTTAGCAGATTGCAGTTCACTTTTAGCATATTGCAATTTGTCTTCTATTCTGATTTATTTGTTAATTTTTCGTCATTATTCATGTTTAGTGTTTAGATATGGCATGAAGATCCGTGATTAAGAGAATGGAGAAGAGTATGGAACCTGCTTGCTGTCTGCCTAAAGGTGCATTTTTTACTTTTGTTCTCCATTAACGATTTCTTTTTGGGTTTATCAAGTTCCAAAGCAGGCTAAAGAAATGAAATGAAATGAAATGAAATGAAATTGTTTTGATGTCCTATTGCCTTGTTGAAGATAAAGAGGGGAAGTGGAGCACAATTAGGATCTTGGATTGTTCGTAATATTTACATGGTCTTTTTTTGACAAATGTGTGGATTCATTGGAACATTATGGTTTGTTTTGAAATATTCTTGTCTTTTATGACAAATATATAAAATTTTGTCGTTTTAACAATTTTGATATTTTCTTGATTAATATTGTTATTTATTTATTCATTATAGTATTATTATTATATTATATTATATTATACACCTTATAGAGAAGGAATTGATTTTTTTTTAAAAGTGTAACTAAAGGATGTCTTTAGAGAAGGTTTACAAAAAATGTCACTAAAACCTATACTTTTAGAGAAGGTTTTGATTATATGTATCTAAAGATAACTTTTAGAGAAGGTTCATGAAATGTAACTAAAGAATACCTTTAGAGAAGGTTTACAGAAAGCGTCACTAAAGCTTATACCTTTAGAGAAGCTTTTTTGAAACCTTCTCTGAAGGTACCTTTTAGTAACGCTTGAAAACTGTCATTAATGATCAAAAACCGTCACTATTACATACTTTTAGAGAAGCTTTTTGGAAAAAAGGGGCCGTCCTTTAGAGAAGCTTTCAAAACGTATCTAAAAGTCTAAAAAAGCTTCTCTAAAGGTTAACGTAAATGTACCCTCCGGAAACCCTCCCTAAAACTTTTAGCTACCGTTATATAGGGAAGCTTTTTGACGGAAGTGAAAACCCTCTCTAAACCCTTTAGAGAAGCTTTTCAAACTTTTAAATACAAAAAAAAAACCTTCTCTGAAGATTATTTTTCTTGTAGTGGATGAAGAGATGAAGTAAAATGAAAAAGACTTAAGGTTTGCATGTCAAATGATCAGAGAATAAACTTTAAGAGAAGAAGCGGCCAAGAGGAAAAATGAAGAAAGTATAAAAGTTGTTGAAGCTCTAGCATAGAAGGAACTCATAAGGGACAACCTGAAAGTGAATCCGATCATAGCCCAAGAAAGAATTCTACATGCTCTGAATAAAGAAACTCAAGAACAATGGAACGATGAACTTAGGTTCAAACACCGTATGTCTGATTCAACCATCACTCGTGCTACTATCGAAGGTTATACTACCAAAAAGAAGGGTCTGAAGGTATTCGTACGAATGTATAGGCATTCAAGGAGCGAACGTGAAGAAGCCAAGTTTCTGAAGTTTTATGGATATTCTGAACGACTGGAAATCAGAGATGCCATTCAGCAATCAAAATACAAATTCAGAGATGTTGTAGAACGAATTCTTGATCAGCTATTGCAAAGGATGTCGCAACACGTCCAAGTTCCTCCTCTCTTTTATCATACAAAGCGAAGAAAGTCAAGATCAAATGCTGGAGGAGGCCCCTCCTCATGAAGTGACCATGAAACCAAATTCAACTATGAAAGCGTTATTGGTCATCTTGAAATCCCTGACATTTCTATGCTCAACACTTTTCTTCCTGAAGCCAGAAGATTCAGTGAGCATGAAATCATCACAATCCTTGAAGCTGGAATGGTCTTTCTTGATAACCAAGGGTTATTAAGGTTTCTCAGAAACAAGGAGATCAGGAAAGCTCCATCAAAACTCATCAAGATCATGTACTGCAGTTGCTGGTCTACTAATGACCCTGTTCGACTAAAGAAGAAGATCTATGAGAATGAGCTACGAAAAATAAAATAGAAACTCTTTGATTAGTCATTAGTTTCTTTTCCTTTGTAATATTTTTCAGGGTATTGTACTTTACCTTATCATTGTAATTTCATTTTCATGTAATTCATATTATCAATGAAATTAAATGAAGTACTCTACTCTATCTGTGTACTGAAAAGATCCATGAAAATAGTAAATGGGACAATGAACATAAGAGTTTTATCTTCGTTAAAACAACCTCACTCATTGATATTACACTTTGTAATTAAATCAGAAAATGAACTTTATAGCTTTTAAACTTGTAAAATTGTGATTTCATATGCTTATAAATGAAACTCATTCTATAAGTAGATTAGCTGAAAAAAATCTCAAAGATTAGTACTTAAATTTTTTTACTTTAAAATTCTCTAAGTCTTTACTAATCAGTTCAAGAAAGTTTTCTATGTTGCTTAATCATAATCAAATAGGGGGAGATTGTTGATCCAAAACTCCTTTCAGTGATTTCAATATGATTCCTCCCTATACTTAGTGAAATTTCAATGATATGAAGTTGTAGTTTAGGTTCAGCGATAGCAAACGCTGATTGCACTCAGCGATCGCTGAACATTATGAACCCAAACCTTATCCATGAAGATCTGAATAACAACAGTCACACCACAAGTCCATTGAACGACAGTCAAAGACAAAGCTGAAGATAGAGATGAACAACTAGTGATCTGAAGCGGTTCAGTGATAGCAAAGCTAATCTAAACAAAAGTGTGAAATCTTGTATAACCTCAGCAATACCCCAGTGACTTCATCCTTGAAGTCTGCGGGTCAGAGATCAAGTGAAACTATCAACAAGATCATTGTTGATCTTATCCTCGATGCACAAAAGTCAAAACCTCAACACCTTGTCAGAAAAGGACATACCGATTGTCTCTTATGTCCCCATCAAATCTGATTTGGTAATGTTCATAGGTGGCTAAAAGCATGGCCATCCTATTAACCAAAGGACAAACATCCTTCACATGTTTGACACGTAGCATATACCTTTTGTCTTCCATTAAATGCAAACGGGGATAATTAGATGGGAAATCCTTTTCCATCTTCATGCATGCCATTCTCTCTCAAAACCTCTATTTCTATTTCTTTCTTTCTTTGTTCATTAACTTAGTGATTTATTTAGTTACAATAGAATAGGTTTTATACTTGTTCTTGTTCCGCTTGTAACTGTAAATTTGTTTACTTATAAAAACTAATTTAAAAAACAAAATCTGCTTGTGTTTGTATTCAACCATCCCCCCCCCCTCTACAAACTGTTCTATATCTTTGGACTCTTATAGACCCCTTTGGGACCAATAACTTGTCGCATGACAAATGTGAACATTAACTTTTGGCATATTTTTTATTTTTCGCATGCTTCTTTTCATTTTTAGATAAAACTATTAGTTTTAAAGTTGCTTAGAATCTTCGTGCGCATAACATACTAAAATTTCATTGAATTTGGACAATTTTTTGGTAAATCTCAAATTTAGGTTACTTTCGTTTATTTTTGTTTACTTTTGCTTTTCGTCTCCAATAGAAAACTCAAGAACTAGTGTCTCTTGCAACTTCTCTGGGTAAAGAATTCTCGAGTAAAAATCATAAACCTTAGTAATTTAATTTATTCTTAATTGAGAAAATTGGAAACCCGAGAACTTAACTCTTCTTGTCCATAAAATGACTTGATCTTTTTAATCAACAATCCTTCGTTCTTGCTTTCTACTTTATCGATTAATAAAAATCTGGATTCGATATTTCTGATCTTTCTCGAACCTACTTAATTCGACATCAAAATTCCTTGAGTCCCTTTTGTGGATCCCAGTAAATCAGGTAACGATGTATAAATCAGCAAGAACACGAAGAACGCTTTTAATATTGATGAAGATCCGATGTCGGATATCTCACTTGTATTTAATATCGGTTACAATGATATTATCTAATAATCTCTCTCTTGAATGATATGAATTAATGTGCTCTTCTCTCTTAAGAATTATCCTAACCCTCTATTTATATGAAGAAAATTATCACAATATGGAAACTAGAGAATTAGGCATTATTCACTTGCCTAAATTACATTAAAATCGTTTCCTAATTATCTTTTATGACTTTTGCACTTTGACCCTTCATGTCTTCAATAATTGTATTCTCGGATACAATATTCTCAGACCTAACAATCTCCCCCTTCGTATTCGAGATTACAATTCGGAAAATTAGCACTCTTCTTTTGAAGATCATGAAACATTTGTCAACAAGTCTTTCTTCTTGATTCTTTTGCTCCCCCTACGAAAATGATCTCTTGTAAGCTCCATAGCTCCCCCTTTACATTAGCATGAAAAGAAAATCGAATGAGCCGCGATTTCGTAGGGTATAAAACTTGTCAGTTCAAAAAGCATGTCGGGTTAGGTGATGGTGATGAAAAAAAATCTCGGGCCAAGTAGATTCGACAAGAATTGATGTCGGGCCAAGATGAGTCGATGAAAATTTATGTCGGGTCTTAAGCACTCGATAAGTCTTCAACTTTATCTTCAACAAATCAGCATTTGTCATCTTCCTTTTCTCATATTGTGTCTTTGATATACAATCTCCCCTCCTCAGAATGATAAGGAGAATCCAAATCATTATGAATAACCAAAGACAAAAAATATATTTAATTAAGAGTAAACTACATACTTGGTCCCTAAGGTTTATTGGTTTTAACAGTCCGGGTCCCTAAAATGAAATATCTATGACTTGCATCCTTGTGGTTTCCATTTCATAACGTATTGGGTCCCTAAAACTAACTTTGTTAGACTTTTTCTGTTAAGTAGGTTAAGTAAGAGGGTCATTTTGGTCATTTTAATTTTAGGGACCAAACATGTAATAAAAACCACAGGGACCAAACATGTAACTTACTCTATATATATTATATATATATAATTATTAATTAATAATATATATATATTATATATTATATATAATTTATCACCATAATTTTCACAATTTTTTTTATAACATTGTTTTTTTTATTACAACAATATATTTTTAATTTTGTATTTTTATTATGGCATGATAGTTATATTTTTCTTTATTATAGTAACGTATATTCAAATTATTTTTTTATTATGACATTATAGTTACATTTTTCTTTATTATAACAATATATTTTTAAATTATTTTTTTATTATAGTATTATAGTTACATTTTTCTTAATTATAGAAATATGTATTCAAACTATTTTTTTATTATGTCGTTATAGTTACATATTTTTCTTTATTATACCAATATACTTTCAAATTGTTTTGTATTTAGCCATTGTACTTTTAATTTTTTTAATTAAATTGTAAGAAAATTATATATTTTAATGTAACATATATTTTAAACATATACGATTTTTTTTTCCTTTAAAACATATATTTTTTTAAATAAATTACGTGGCATAGATAAAATGGACCATCAATTTTTTAGATAGTTTCCTCACTTTATCTTCCGATTATTCATACATTTTTAAAGGAATTCTTAAAAAATAGATGAAAAACATAATATAGGTGGTATATGAATAATCGGGAGAGAAAGCGATGAAGTTATTTAAAATGTGTTTTACATTTTTTGAATAACTTCATCGCTTTCTCTCCCGATTATTTATATACCACCTATATTATGGTTTTCATCTATTTTTTAAGAATTCCTTTAAAAATGTATGAATAATCGGAAGGTAAAGCGAGGAAACTATCTAAAAAATTGATGGTTCATTTTATCTATGCCACGTAATTTATTTAAAAATATATATGTTTTTTAAGAAAAAAAACAATTGTATATGTTTAAAATATATGTTTCATTAAAATATATAACTTTCATACAATTTAATAAAAAAATTAAAAGTACAATGGCTAAATACAAAACAATTTGAAAGTATATTGATATAATAAAGAAAAATATGTAACTATAATGACATAATAAAAAAATAGTTTGAATACATATTGCTATAGTTAAGAAAAATATAACTATAATACCATAATTAAAAAATAATTTAAAAATATATAGCTATAATAAACAAAAATGTAACTATAATGCCATAATAAAAAAAATAATTTGAATATATTTTGCTATAATAAAGAAAAATGTAACTATCATGCCATAATAAAAATACAGAATTAAAAATATATTGTTGTAATAAAAAAACAATGTTATAAAAAATTGTGAAAATTATGGTGATAAATTATACACAATATATATGTTATTAATTATTAATTATTAAGTATTAAGTATATATAAAATATATAGAGAGTAAGTCACATGTTTGGTCCCTATGGTTTTTATTACATGTTTGGTCCCTAAACTTAAAATGACCAAAATGTCCTTCTTACTTAACCTACTTAACAGAAAAAGTCTAACAAAGTTAGTTTTAGGGACCCAATACGTTATAAAATGGAAACCACGAGGATGCAAGCCATAGATATTTCATTTTAGGGACCTAGACTGTTAAAACCAATAAACCTTAGGGACCAAGTATGTAGTTTACTCTTTAATTAATGAAGCGTGTAAAACTAACATACAGAAGCACGTGAAGCAACTGTTATCACTTAATCAAAGTAAATTTAATTAAGTGGCCTATATTCAGTGTTGGCCGCGGATTGGCACTGATAGGATTTCCAGTTATCACAGAAGTAAGTTATAAAACTAACTTCTCAAACTGTTCCGGCATACACACAAAGATATGCTTTTGGAATCAAAAAGACTCGTGCAATGTGTAGAAAAATATTTATGCATTAAAGCGAATTTTAAGGCTTAAAATGTGAAAATATATTTCATAGACTCAATGTGCATTGAATGTGAAGTTCGGAGACCGGAGGTGTGTCTTCCTTTTTCAATATCTTAATCTTCCGAGTGAAGATAAGATAGCAGATATGTGCATTCTCCGTGATATACGAAACAAATATCTTTTGTGAGATACTTTAGTAGTTGGGTGGGGTGACACAAGTTATCGACATTGGGTACATGTCTAGTTCAATATTCATCTCCAAAGAATCGAGAATGAATAGATTATGTGGCTACCCGGATAACTGTTTAGGTTTTTCTTTTATCTCACAAGCACTCAATATATCTTTTCAAAATTTCTAACCTAGGGATTTGTTTCATGGGTAGGTCCTTCCGGCTCTGGATTGACCATTGAAACTTTTAATTCCTAACACACAAAGAGTTAAAACATTAAAGTCCGAGTTCTGAACTGTTGTATTCAGAAGTCATAATGTTAAGAGCAGGTTCATAGCTGAGATACTACGAAGCTAATCAATAAAAATTAGAAATATGGTACTCCCCCTAAAAAACTACATAACCTTTTGAATGATTATGTCATGTGATGTGAATATTCTGAATTTGGAACACACATGACATACCTACAAAACAGATTAAAAAGATTTTGGTACCCAAGCTTTGTTGGGTCCTCGTAGGTTAGCTTTAGGTGCAATAAATCGGGAAGTGGGGATACTGTAAGTACCATACCATTTATGAATGAGATTTTGATTGACAAAATCATTTGTTCCACATGTAGAACAACAAATCTTTGTGGCACTTAGACTAATTAGCTGATTGATTGATTTGACAAAATAAGGCAAATTAGTCTTGGAAACAAATGATCTTGTATCAACTACAGGAGATGTATGTGTCATGTTTCCAACACTATCATCTGTAGTTGATTTCTTCCGCCAAACCATTTAAAACTTCTTAAAATTACCGGAATTAGCGACAAAATCATTGTAAAACCGATTAGAATTATGAGTCTGAGAATTTGAAGAACCATATGATTTGGAGCTGTTAGAATAACTATTTGATTTAACACTTGAAGAAACAGTTATCCTTATAGATAGGAGAAAGAGGATTTCGCTTTGAACTTGAAGTAGAATCAGAATGATGAGGAAAAATCAATTTTTCAAGATCATCTAACTCCGCATTTAAATGTTCGGAAGTAAGTTGTTTGACTGATTCTGAATTCATTTTTTTTTGTTTTGAAAGCTCGTTTACAAGTTCTTTGATCTTGCAAGATAGATCATCTCTTTCCTCTGTGACCAAATCATACTTATTTTTAAATTCAGATCTCAAATTCTTTTCAGTTACAAGAGTTGTTTCTAAAACAGATAATTTGTTTGAAAGTTTACTAATTTTCTCTTCAAAAACTTTTTCCAAATTTTTGCTTTTAGCGATGATCAAAACACTTTTCTTGATTAAATTCGTCTTATCAGTTTCAAACACTTTTCTTTCATCTTTTAAAAGATTTTGAAGTTCAGAAAGTTGGTTTGATAGTTTTAGACATTTCGTTTCAGATGATTTTCTTTCCAAAATCACAACTTGTTCAAAATCTGACACTTGTTTAGAAAGTTTTTGAATGGTCAATTCACAAGTGTTAATTTTGCTTTCAAAGTCTTTTCTCTCAATCTCAAACTTGTGTTTCTCATCAGAAGTTAATATCCTTTCTTTCTCACTTTACAAAAATTCAGTTAATTTTCTTTTAAGAACCACACTATAAGTCTCATGATCTATAAACTTTTCTAACTCAGAAATTTTGGTTTTTAGATCAAAATTTATTTTTATCAGATTTGTCTTTTTGCAAAACTTTTCTTGATTACTATTGACTCGATAAAAAAATCTTTTGCAAAACTTTTATCAGATTCCTAGAATACTCAGTGAGTTGTTTCTCCAAAAATTCATTTTGATTTTGCAAAACTTTTCTTGATTCTTGTGAGTTATTAAATTTAGATTTGAGAGTGACATGTTCTCTTAAAAGTTAATTCAACACTTGCATGTTGTTTGTGTGTCTGGTTTCAAGTTGAAAAATTTGTGCAGTTAGCTCAGAAAGTTGATTTTGAGAACTCATCGTGAAAGCACGGGTTACCTGATAAAGTGATCTCGATCGGTGAGTTTTGAAAATTTTCTGGGTGTTCTTACGAAAAATAGAAGGTTTTCTCGAGTGATGAAGGGCCGAGAAATATTTTTCTCGGGTGACGAAGGATCGAAAAAAAAATTGTCGAGTGGTAAGGGCTTTATAAGAAGATTTGTCGGGTGAAGGGGACTCGATAAACTTTCTAAGAATAACTTGAGTCGATAGACAAAAGTTTATCGATCAGAAAAGACTCGATAACTACAGTTTCTCGATTGACAAAAAAATTCTTTTTTTTTTTGGAAAAAATTTGGACTCGATAAAAATTTATATCGATTACTATTGACTCGATAAAAAAATTTTGTCGATTGAGAAGGACTCGATAAAAATTCAAGAATATCTGATCTGAATTTTCTTTAACTGATAAACCAGAAATCCAGAACAAAGGGTTCTTGACTACAAGAACACGTCTTTTATGGACAAGAATAGCTAAGTTCTCGAGTTTCTTATTTGTTCAGTCAAGAATAAAAATTAAAATTACTAGAGTTTATGATTTTTACTTAAGAATTATTTAGTAAGAAAAGCTGCAAGAGTCACTAGTTCCTGAGTTTTTTTATGTAAAGATTTTCAAAAGTAATCAAAATAAACTAGAATAATTTTAATCAAAAACAGATTAAATAATTCGAATAAAATCAAATTTATTGTAATTTGAATCGACAAAAATTTAAGCTAAAGAACGGATTAGGTTTTGTCGGGTAGAAAGAATAGACAAACAAACAAATCTGGAATTTTAAGAATTTTTATCGGGTTAAGCTAAAACAGTTTGAATCGAGAAAAATTCAACGAATAAGAAATCGAGATTTTACCTTCTGTTTGCGATGATCACTTCAGAAAACAGCCAAAACTCAGATCGCATGCTCTGATACCACTTGTGGATCCCAGTAAATCAGATAACGATGTATAAATCAGCAAGAACACGAAGAACACTTTTAATATTAATGAAGATCCGATGTCGGATATCTCACTTATCTAATAAGCTCTCTCTTGAATGATATGAATTAATGTGCTCTTCTCTCTTAAGAATAACCCTAACCCTCTATTTATATGAAGGAAATTATCACAATATGGAAACTAGAGAATTAGGCATTATTCACTTGCCTAAATTACATTAAAATCGTTTCCTAATTATCTTTTATGACTTTTGCACTTTGACCCTTCATGTCTTCAATAATTGTATTCTCGGATACAATATTCTCAAACCTAACACCTTCTAGTCGACATCTTTTCTTATCGAGCCTTATTGATTCGGCATAATTTCTTGTCGAGTCCTCTTTGACTCGACATCTTTACCCCTGAGAGCCGAGAACTTTGCTCCTCGCACCTGCTTGACTCGAGAACTCTTTTTCTCGCATCCTTTGAACCCGCGAATAGTTGTGTGAATTAATTCAAATCGTTCATCTACGATCACTTCATCCTGTAACAAGTGCTTACATTTTTTTAAGAACTAATTTTGTGCATTTGAGTTTAAAAAGCTTAAAAGAAGATGTATGTTGACGCATTAATAATCGACCCAAAATCCCTTGAATATCAATACTATATGGGTTGGATAGAGACGGATAAAAATCACAATAATTTAAAAGAGAAATATGCAAGTTTAGAAAAAGAAAATAAAGATTTGAAAGAAAATATTTTTAAGTCGAGGCGGAAACTTGATACTTAAATAAAATCATCTGATTTATAAATAGAAAAAGAAAGACAATTGAGCGAAAAACATTTGAAAGAAAAATTAAAACTTGTGAGTTGACAATTAGAAAACTTTCTGAACAAGTACCAGATTTTTGAACAAGTTGGGATTTTAGAGAGAAAAACATCTGAAACATAATGTCTGGAGCTATCAAAACAACTTTCTGAGCTTCAGAAAATTCTAGATGATGAAAGAAAAGTGTTTGAGACTGATAAGACGAAAGGAAAACATTTGAAGAGAAAATTAGTAAACTTTCTGTTAGAACCCAGATCCCCAATTACTCTATATTCAGTAGATTTAAATACGAAAATCAACAGAGTAAGTGGAAGAACAATCTACTGTATTCAACAATAAGGTAATCAACAAAGATAAACATTAAACAATTCAATTCAATGAAGAAAGATGTTGAAGAGCCAATGTATTCAATAAGCTGATGATTACAATACTGAAGAACAATTTCTCTCTCAAACTAGGAATTCTCGCCTCTCTTCTGTCAAAACCCACACACTACAATACAAGAAATGAAATCTATTTATACTACAGTGAGAGAGAAAGTCAATGCATCAGCTAATGAGGAAGAGACACGTCAGGAAATATTGTAACAAATTTTGTTGAGCGTAAGTCGCATGACTGTCCACGTCAGCAAGCGCGTGTGCTGGAAATAACCGCTGATTCACAGAGGTCCACAGAGGTTGTCCAAGCCTCTGGGAGCATCTGTGTTCTAAACACTTAGAGAAATTCACGTCTTTGGCATCTTCTGGATAAGCCTTTACAAAAACACTTAAGATTTCTGATTTCATACTTTTACATAAAGAAATATTCTAACAATCTCCCCCTAAGTATGAATCAGAAAACAAAAGAAATTACCATAAAATTACAGAAATGAAATCAAAAAGGAGCATCTGGATGAAGCTTTATAATCTTTTGAAAAATATCCATTAGCTTCCTCATCTTCTATAAGCTTTCGAGTTTGAGACAGATTTTTCTTGCCAGAACTCTTTCACCTTGTTCAACTGTCTGTTCATCCTTTAACAAAGACGTATAACCCCTGATGAGCTCAACAACTTCTGCGGAATATTTATGGGCTTCACTAACTCTGAAGAAGAACTTCTATGATTGTCTCTTGAACACGACCCCCTCTTCTGGTGTAGTTAGAATTTTTCCAACAGGAAACATATCTACCTCTTCTCTGTGAGTATTTGGTGCAGAAATAGCTAAGTTATGAATATCCATATCCAGACCCACTTGAAAGTCTGTTTGTTCTCTGTGCCTTATAAAATTTTCAATGCACCTGATGATCCTGTTGAAAGCTACTTTATCGTATGGATGCTTTCTTTCATTCATCTTCAGCTTCATTTTTCTACCCAGAGGTATTAAATCACAGGGATTATTGACAGTAGGTCGTTGTCACAGAAGTACTGGCTCTGATTATCTTATCTCGATACTTCATAGATTGTGTATATGATTTCCGTCCCTAGAAATTGTACATGCTTTGCTCCAGATATCTTCTTTATTGGGGACTTTGAGTAGGCTTCTTCTTTAAACAAGCGATGAGCCATGAACTTATCCTTGACTTTATCTGTAACTCTATAATCATTTGCAAAGTTTGGCAGCATTAAGAACACCTTAATATCGATGAATGCATATCGATGAGCCTGTTCCACCTCAATCGTTGTCTTCCTCTTGAAACTTCTCACTTTATCTATTTCCGCAGCCAAATTCTCTTTTCTTTGCACAGAGGCGCACTTTGCAGGAGCCTTGTCTTTAGGTTCTGTTCTAGTGGGAACGGGTGTTGATTTTGGCTCTGGAGTTGATTCTGGTTCTGGGGTAGGAATGGGAGTTGAAGTGGGAGTTGGTATTTTGGGAGTGGGAGTTGGATTGGGAGTTGGAGTAGAAGTTGGTTTTGTTGTTGAGGGCTTATGTGGCTTCTGTGAAGAGTGCTTCTGTGTATTACTCATCAGGTTAAGTAAAAACTTTGCCACATCTGGGTCCTTGGGCAAGGATCCTTTGAATTGGGCAAGTGGTGTTGGATTCAGAGGGACTTCTTTCGTAGATTCCTTCCCTTTTTCTTGCACAGGGGGCTCAGAGACTGGATCTTGTGGGGCAGAGGTGGATGTAGGGACTTCTGGCTTCTGTTTCTTTGAATTCTCCCCCTTCTGAGAATCAGGATCCTGATCCTCAGACCTTGTTCGCTTAAGCTCGGCCCGTTTGCAAGCTCTTTCCTCTTTACTCTTATTCCTCTGGGTTTGAACAGTTGAGATTTGTTCGGCAACGTTGGTAAGTTTGGACACAGAGGTATCAAGATCTGGTACCTTCTGGGAAAATGTAGTATTTGTCTTGTTGGTTTTAGCAGCGAACTTTGCACTTACGAACGTTAGTTTTTCAATTAACGAACGTTGTAAGCCAGCAACGTCTGACTGTCGAACCAGAGCTTGAGATTGGGATTCTGGGAGGAGGGATTGGCAGAGCTTCTGTATATCCTTCTGCAAAGACGTAAGGTCGGATGTAGAGATGGTTACCTCTGGAGTAGGAATCTCTGTAGGAATGTTGCTTAGAGCCTCTATATTGGATTGAAGAGTTCGTGCTATCTTCTGCAGCTCCTCCTCTGTTTTCTTTGAGCTTTCCTCTGTGTTCTCCTTGACGAATCTCTTTATTTCAACCAGAGCTTTAGCTTGATCATCACTCTGAGTTTGGACCAAATTTCTAAGTTTCGTGGTCATTGTGAGTTGCTCCGTTAAAGTAGCCTACAGAGATGAGATTAAGGAGCTTTGGGCTTTAAGCTCTGTGTTAACCTTCTGTTCATGAGTAACAAAGGCTTGTTTTAGATCCGCCACAGATCCCTTGACATTATCAACAAATGCTTGGAACGCAACATTTGTGACATAGTCTTGGGTGGTAACCGGTGCATCTCCAACACATGGAGCCCCGTTTCCCTCGCGTCCAAGGGGGCCTTCATTCACGCCTGGGTTGACGTTTAGCGTGGAAGGACTTCCACCCTGTCCTCGAGAGCCCTGGTTAGAGGAACTCTCTTCGGGTGTTCTGACTACTTCGGCTTCTTCCTTATCATCAGAGGATGAGGAGTCGAAAGTAGTGTGCTTACCTTGAGCAATGGCGAAAACGCCGGTAAGTGGTGCATCCTCTGGCTGTAACCCCTTTGATGGGATTTCATGAGCCTCTATACTACCAGAGGATATGGACGTACCCTCTGGGATCCCTATATCTGTGTTGGCCACGAAGGCTACAACATGTGTAGTTCTAGACGAGATCTGGGGCAATGGATCTCTTATTACTTCATCATCATCCTTTTGAGAGGATGAAGATGGAAGGGATTCCCCGGAAGTACTTGAGACAGAGTATATAAGACCCTCTACTCGGTTAGGTTCTGGGCGGTTTGGACTGGATTGTCCTTTTTCAATGAATGTAGATGTGTTGGCATCGACTTCAGCAGTTGTGGTTACCCTGGTTGGACTCGGAGAGGTTCTCACAAATGTATCTCTGTGGACATCTTCTGTGGCTGCTCTTAAAAGAGCATCCGGATGGGTAGAATCTCTCTGGTTGTCACTCGAATTCTTTTCAAGCTCATCCTCACCAGACCCCTCACTTCCTACTTCTGGCTCTAAATGCTCAGGGGTAGGTATTCTCGGTTCTGAGTATACCAGTGAGCTTCTATAAGAGATTAGATTGGGGAGGGTAGAAGGAATAAGGTCTAGCATGTACCTTGATAGTTCGCGATGATGTGGGTAACCAGCAGGATCCACAGTTGGTTTGTGGGTATTCATAGTGTGAATTTTGCACAGAGGAGGGACGATTGGTGCTTGAAGCTTTAGAACCGCAAAGCATGTGCAAAAACTGATAGAAATCTTGGATAACATAGGTGAGTGAGATCACTTCCTGCTTCTTGGGCTTGTACCTTCTTTAACACTGCGGCTCTGAACTCATTGTAGATGAGAGAAACGTAGTCGATATTGAGGTTAAAGTACAACCCGTACATGATTGTGAGAATGTTCCTGTTTGCTTGGTCCATAGAGGTGGTTTTGCAGGTGAGGCTTCGGTTCAGGATGGACACAAGCACATTCCACATTCGGGGAATATGTTTCCTCTTGAATGTGGACAGGGCTGAAATGGGTGTATTGTAACCCAAAAATAAGATAAACGTTAGGAGAGCGTCCGTTGAGGGAAGAGCAGTTAGGTTAGTGTTTGGTACAACTTCGCCGTTGATTTTAATCTCTGGAGGAGGAAGGTTAAAAAATTGAGCGAACTTGCGCTTGGTAAAAGGTATTGCCACGGCGTCATCCGTGTTAATGGGGTGGCCAAAACTTCCAATCATTTCCTGGGTTTCGTCGTTGATGCACAGGGTATGCCATATTTCTTGAATGTATAACTCGGGGATATTTGGGTTTGCTAGAGTTAGGGCTTTGTTGATGGGATGATGTTGCAGGAACTCGATCATAACCCTGTAGGCGGCTGGATAAGTAGCAGGATCCAATAAAACTTGGGCATTGTTTGGTTTGATTGGAAGATGAGTGAAAATGAAATTTTCGGCGGTGGATTCGACAATCTGATGATCATTGTCGTTGGCTTGTTGGTTTGCAATAAGAATTTGATCGGCCATTGATGAGGTTTGGATTTTGGAAAGAAGTTGCAGGTTTGATTTTGCCAGGAGAGTTTGTGAAGATGATGAGAGTAAAAGGTTTGGCGGTTTTGAAATTTTACGGTTTTATGGAAGGTTTTGAATGCGAAAGGGTTTATGCTCGATTAAATCAAATTAACGGCATAATTAGCGGACATCATTGGGATTAGGCGTGGGATGTGACATGAGCAGCTTTAATTTCGCAGTCATGCGATGGATAGATTATGGACACATGGAAAGGCAATTGGACATGAGACTGGGGATAGATGACGCATAGATGGTAGGTTTCTCAAAGGTTTTCTCGATTGGTTTTAATCGATTGGTTTTTCAAAAAGAATTAAAATCGATCAATTGAAATATTAAAATAAATCAATTAAAAGTTTTAATTAAAATCGATCATTTAGTCAGGATAAAAGATGTGTAAGTGACTAAATGATGGTTTTGTATTTAATAAGTAATTTTTAAATAACAAATTTAACTGATTCAAGATATTATGATGAACCTTGAAGGCAAGAGTTAATTCATAAATTCTTGAGTCAAGAAAATTTCTAAGTTAAAAAGAACTTAAGAAATAGCTCCCTATCACAGAGTTTGAAAAGTATTTGAGCTCTAGATATTTGGAGACTATTTGAATCTCGTAGATCAGAGCTCCCCCTTGAATGATGGTTTATTTTGTTGCTCCCCCTTGAGTTTTGCAATGATAAGCTCCCCCTAGAACTATGCTTGGATCAAAAAGTAAGAATATCGAGCATTCTGTCTGCACAGAGGCACACGGAGGCTTCTGTGGGGTTCTGGATGGTGCAATCAGAGCCTATCAGAGACCTCTGGATGATTCTGGGTTATTGAAAATAAAGACAAGGATAGAAAAGTAAAGAAATGTGAAACATATAACCATGCAAATCTTGAAGATTTGAAGTAGTTATATATTTAACATGCCCAACTTGCTGATTAGAAAATTAAATCTCTTTTCATCCAAAGCTTTTGTAAACAGATCAGCAAGTTGGTAATCAGTGGAGACAAAATACATTTCAATAGTCCCTTTCTCCACATGATCCTTTATAAAGTTATATCTGACATCTATGTGCTTGGTTTTGGAGTGCATCACTGAGTTTTCAGTTATTGCTATGGCACTCTCTGAGTCACAGAGGATGGGAATCTTATCATATATCAAGCCATAGTCTCTAAGTTGGGTTTTCATCCAGATCACCTGTGAGCAACAACTTGCAGCGGCTACATACTCTGCTTCTGCTGTAGAGGTTGGAACACAGCTTTCTGGAAGTCCAACTTATTAGACGATTTCCCAGAAGTTGACAGCTACCAGAGGTGCTTTTGTTGTCCAACTTACATCCTGCATGATCTGAGTCAGTATATGCAATAAGATCAAATGACGAAATCTTTGGATACCAGAGACCCAAAGAGGGTAATCCTTTGAGGTATCTGATGATTCTTTTTACTGCAGCCAAGTGAGATTCTTTTGGATTGGCCTGAAACCTAGCACAGAGACAAGTGGCAAACCTAATATCTGGTCTACTAGCTGTCAAGTACAGAAGTGATCCAATCATTCCTCTATAACTCTTAACATCTACTCGTTTCTCAGAGAGATCAGAATCTAGTTTGGTGCTGGGAGAGATTGGTGTTTCATGGAAGTGACATTTTGGAATTTAAACTTTTTGAGCATATCAGAAACATATTTGGCTTGATTTATGAAAATTCCAGATGGGGTCTATTTTACTTGAAGTCCTAGAAAATAGTTTAACTCCTCCATCATGCTCATTTCAAATTCACTTTCCATTAGTTTTGAAAACAACTTTACTTCTGATTGATCAGTGGAACCAAATATGATATCATTCACATAGATTTGTACAACAGTTAACATACCTTTGCCTCTTTTGATGAACAGGGTGGTGTCAACTTTACCTTTTACATAGTTGTGTGTGATCAGAAACTTTGACAGACGTTCATACCATGCTCTGGGGGCTTGTTTCAGACCATACAGAGCCTTGTCCAGAAGGTAAACGTAGTCTGGATGTCGTGCATTTTCAAAGCCTGGAGGTTGTTGTACATACACCTCTTCTTTGAGATTTCCATTAAGAAAGGCACACTATACATCCATTTGATATACTTTGAAGTCCCTGTATGCTGAGAATGCCAAAAATAACCTAATTGCCTCCAATCTTGCAACTGGAGCAAATGTCTCATCATAATTAATTCCTTCTTCTTGGCAGTATCCTTTTGCCACCAATCTTGCCTTGTTTCTGATCACTATCCCGTCTTCATCTCTTTTGTTTCTGAAAACCCACTTTGTGCCAATTACTGTCACATTCTCTGGTAATGGAACGAGTTTCCAAACTTTATTTTTCTCAAACTGGAGCAACTCCTCTTGCATTGCATCAATCCAGCTTGGATCTCCTAATGCTTCATCAACCTTCTTGGGTTCTATCATGCTTAGAAAGTTTACATAAAAAGATTCATTTGCCGTTGCAGATCTTGTTTTTACTCCTCCAGAGGGATCACCAATGATTTGTGATGGAGGATGATCACTTGTCCACTTCGTCATTCTTGTCTGTGGAATTTGAGTGGCTTGAATCTTAGTTTCTGGTTGAGCTTCCTCTGGAATTGGACTTGGTATTTCTGTTGAACTTGAGGTTGATGGTTCTGTGTAAGGTTCAGCTTCTGGGATCTGTTCGGGTTTATCTATTTGCACAGAATCTTGGATTGGTTCCTCTTGAAGAAGATCAGAGGTTGGTGCAGATGATACTTCTTCTGTGTCTTGAGATTCAGGAGTGGCTGGAGGACCAGAATTAATTACCCCAGAGGTTTGAAGGACTTCTGGAATATTCAATGATGTTCTTCTGGTAAGAGATTCAGACGGGATTTCTTCTCCGAGGAAATCGTTGAATATTGTATTGATCTCTGTTTCTCTGCTACCTAAAAGACAGTCAGAGGTAACATTGTTAAGATTGAGTTCTGAGTTGGAGAAATCAGAAGTCAGTTGATCATCAAAATCAACATTTATGCTTTCCATGACCATTTTTGTTCTTAAGTTGAAAACTCTGAAAGCTCTTGAATTTAAAGAATATCCTAAAAATTTAGCTTCATCAGATTTCTTATCAAACTTGCCAAGTTTATCACGGTCATTTAGAAGAAAGCATTTACATCCAAAAACATGCAAAAAATCTATTGTTGGTTTTCTGTTGGTAATCAACTCATATGATGTTTTCATATGCCTCTTTACTATGATAGATCTGTTTTGGGTGAAACATGTTGTAGCTACTGCTTCTGCCCAGAAGTGAGTGGGCATTTCTAATGCTGCCAGCATTGTTCTGGCTGCCTCCACCAAGGTGCGATTTCTTCTCTCTACAACTCCATTTTGTTGAGGAGTTCTAACTGCAGAGAAGTTTTGGGAGATTCCTTGGTGTATCATGAACTCTTCCAGTTTAGCATTTTTGAATTATGTGCCATTGTCACTTCTGAGGTTCTGAATTTTACAACCAAGTCTGACTTGAAGTCTTTTCATCATGTTAATTAGGACAGTTGGCACATCAGATTTTAACCGAATGAAAGCAAGCCAAGTATACCTGGAAAATTCATCAATTAGCACAAGGATATACTTTTTCCCAGATAGAGATTGTACAGAAATTGGACCACAGAGATCCACATGGAGTAGTTGTAAGGGTCTTATGCAAGAATGATCACTCTTTGTTTTGTGGGAAGCTCTTTTGATTTTTCCCATTTCACAAGGTGACGAGAGATGATCTTTTTGAAAGCGAATGTTTGGGAGCCCTTCAACTAGACCATGTTTGACAAGAAGTTCAAGGTTCTGAAAATTGAGATGAGACAATTTATGATGCCACAACCAAGCTACTTCACTCTTTTTGGAAATGAGACATAGAGTTTCTTTTCCATCCTTGGAGGTAAAGTTCATCATGTATAAGTTACCTTTCCTGTCTACTCTCCACAGTTCTTCACATGCCTTAGATAACAAGTAGCAATGTTTTTCATCAAATAGAACTAACATTTTTGCATCACAGAGTTGACTGACACTTAGTAAATTATGCTTAAGACCAGAGACATAGGCTACTCTTGATAAAGTAACATTACCTTCCTGTAGTGTTCCATAGCCCTTAACTTGACCCTTACCATCATCTCCAAAAGTTACAGCTCCACCAGATTTGTCTTTGAATTTGGAGAGTAAGTTTCGGGTTCCAGTCATGTGCCTCGAGCATCCAGAGTCAAGATACCAGATGTGCACACGCTGGGTCTGCACATAGAATCAGAGAGATTTAGGAACCCATTTCATAATGGGTACCTTAATGTTAGCTATTGGATTCATTGCAGAGTTTCTCTATGGAAACGATGGTTTTCTAAAATGTTCAGATCCTCTGGGTTTTGTTTCAGAGGTTTCTGGTTTTTGAAATCTTTGCTTCTGGTTATTATAGTAACTTTTCTTGGGCTTATCAGAGAAATAGCCATATGATTTAGAGAAGAATTGTTTTAACTTTAAGAACAAATAAAAGCATTCAGAGTTCTGAGACAAAAAAGAATTCATGGAATTTTCATTTCTGAAATGATAATTACAATAGTTCTTATTTAAATCTATTCTAGCATCCAAATTTTTAAATTCCTTATCTAGTCTAGATTTATTCCTCTGAACTCTTGAATTTATCTCCGTTGGCTTTCTCTGATTCTCTTTAACTTGAGCTTTAGAATGATTCACTGAAACATGAGAAGCAGATGAAGCTTCTGGGCCCGCAGCTCTGACTTCTGTGAATTGACATGGTTTTGATAAAGAATCATTTTGAATCGTGAATTCTTTTTTAGAAGTATTGATCTCTTGATTTACAAATTTTAGCAAGAGAGCTTCAAAAGATTCAAAGAAATCAGAGTCCTGATCATTGTTTTCCCAGGGATAGAATTCGTGTTTATCCTTGTCTTGACTTTCTGAAAGATTTAGATCAATGAAGAAACATGGAGTTATCTCTGGAGGTTTTGAAAGGATAGCATCAGTTTTTTGAATTTTTTTTGAGGAAGCATTCATTCATTGTTTGAAGAATGTCTTGTTCAAAGATTGATGCAAATTCTGACAACATGCTATTTTCCAGAGTTTCAATGATGTCTTTTTCAAACATTGATCTTAAATTCTCTTCTGCATGCCTGGGTATAAATACATCAGCTTCTGGGTTTAAAGTTAATTGAGAGAAGGATCCAAACATAAAGATATTGTTCTTCTTCTGGACATGCTTTAGATTGACTTGAGCTTTTGGTCCAGAGGAGTATCTTATGTTTTTGAATTTTAACCTTCTGGGACTATGTCCATTCTCATACTTGGAGCGTTTAAAGGCTGATTTTTGGTATTTGATGGGAAAATCAGATTTTTGTTCCTTACCCATGCAGAATACAGAAGTTAATGTGGATCTCTTTTTACACGTGTAGGGATCCAGATCCTCGAAACCAAGGCCTGTTTTCCCTACTTGTGTATTGATCTTATCATGCACTTTTTGAGCTTCTAAATAATTTTTAATTTGAAGCTTGTTTTTCTCAAGTTCTATGTGCATGACCTCCCTTTCTTTTACCCAGTAATTAGAAATAGCGACAGAGTTTAATCTATCACTTTCTTTATCTTTAATTTCTTTGTCCTTTTCCTTCAAAAGTTTTTTAAAATTTGCAATATCTTCTTTGAACAGAGTCTCTGTGGATTTGTGTTTTTGTAAAATGTTTTCAATATCCACAGAGAGTTCTTGTTTTTCTTTTATTGCTATGTTCATTTCTTTCTGGTAAATATCTCTTGCCCTTTCTGTTTTGGAAAGAGATATTTCAAGCTCTTTTCGAACTCTCTTTTCATCTACAAGCTTCTGTTTTAGTTTTTCAAATTTAAAAGTTAAGTTTAAAACTGTGTTTTCAAGTTCAGCGGAAGTAGAAGTGATGCAAACCGGAGTCTCAGAGGGCTGATCTTCTGAGTCTGTCATAGCCATTCCACAGAGGATGTCTTCTTCTCCACTGGATTTGTCAGATATCCAGTTCTCTTGCCCAGCAAACTTTGCCCTTTCTGTGCGATTGTATTTGTACTTATTTTTGTAACAAGCCTTATCTTTTACTATTGTGCCCTTGCATTCCTTTGCAAAATGCCCCGGTTTTCCACATCTGTAACACACGTTCTTCTTTCCTTCCTCTTCCTTCTCTCCTTCTACCTTCTCTGCCTTCTGAGCTTCCTGCCTCTGGTTGTTCTCAGTCCTTGGCGCATATGGGGTGTATGTCCTGTTGTTGCCTCTGTTCCCTTGAAATGACTTGCTTCCAAATCTTCTATTAAACTGTCTGGTTATAAGTGCCAAAGATTCAGCGAAGGCACTTATATCTTCATCTTCTGAGTCAGATGGTTCTGAGTTGACATCTGAGACAAATGCCTTCTTTCCTTTCTTTGCATTTTCTCTGTTTTTCTTCCTAGATCCTTTGGCTTCTGACATCAGGGCCAGAGGACCTCCAACAGTTGTTTTCTTCAGTAGAACCTCCTTCTCATGGGCTTGCAGAGTAACATACACATCATGCAGTGACCATTCCTCAAGATCTTGATTGGCTTGAAGAGACATGGTTAGATTTGACCATTCTGGATTGAGCCTTTTTAGAAACAGAACATTGTTCTCTTCATTTGAGCGAGCAATTTCACATCTCTTGCACATGTAAATCAGGGTATTAAACCTATGATAGGTTTGCTCAAGAGTTTCGTCAGGTAGTGCTTGAAATTCGTTATACTCGTTTAGAGCTTCTGCTCGTCTGTTCTTTTTCATCTTTGAGCCTCCTTCGAATTGATTTGCTAGCTGATCCCATAATTCCTTAGCCATCTCGCAGGAATCAAGGGATATGAAGATGTCATTTGGAAGAGCCATGATCAGAAGCCTTTTTGCTTTGTTAGCAATCTCAATTTTCTCCTTGTCGTCATCGTTCCACTTTCCCCTTTCTTTGGGAACCATTTTTTCAGGAACTTCATCACTTTCAGGGGTTGCTGGGATCCTTGGGAGTTTGACCATGGGTACATAAGGACCGTTTAAGATGGTGTCATATAGATCAGTGTCCATCCCTTCCAAAAAATTCACCATCCTCACTTTCCATTGAGGGTATTATTCCCTGATCAACGTTGGGGGCTTGGTTAAAGAACCAGCGGAGAACATGGAGGTCATACCTTGATTAGCCATTTTCAGCAGAAATTTGGATGAAGGAGTTTAAATTGAAATCGAAAACGTTTTAAAAAAAACTGGAGAGATTTATGAGATGATTTAGATCTAAGATAACCACTAGTTTGAGAATTTTGTACTGAATTTCACAAAATATCGAAAAACAGGGTAGAGTGAAGAACAGTAATCTAAATCGCGAGAAACAAACAAAATAGAGTAGGAATTCTCCAAAATCGGATGAGATCGACTAATCAAAAGCTTGATTAGAAGGCTTTGATACCAATTGTTGGAACCCAGATCCCCAATTACTCTATGTTCAGTAGATTTTAATACGAAAATCAACAGAGTAAGCGGAAGAAAAATCTACTGTATTCAACAATAAGGTAATCAACAACGATAAACATTAAACAATTCAATTCAATGAAGAAAGATGTTGAAGAGCCAATATATTCAATAAGCTGATGATTACAATACTGAAGAACAATTTCTCTCTCAAAATAGGAATTCTCGCCTCTCTTCTGTCAAAACTCACACACTACAATACAAGAAATGAAATCTATTTATACTACAGTGAGAAAGAAAGTCAATGCATCAGCTAATGAGGAAGAGACACGTTAGGGAATATTGTAACAAATTCTGTTGAGCATAAGTCGCATGACTGTCCAAGTCAGCAAGCGCGTGTGCTGGAAATAACCGCTGATTAACAGAGGTCCACAGAGGTTGTCCAAGCCTCTGGGGGCATCTGTGTTCTAAACACTTAGAGAAATTCACGGCTCTGGCATCTTCTGGATAAGCTTTTACAAAAACACTTAAGATTTCTGATTTCATACTTTTACATAAAGAAATATTCTGAACGGAAAATGAGATCCGAATCTCAAACAAAATTTGATGTGATTATGGAGGAAAAATATCATCTATTGTGCAAAATTAGAACACTTGAAGGTTATACAACTGCTTCAAGTTTAATTTTTAAGATGAACTCTCTTTCTACAATAATGTCTGTAAAAATAACCCGTCTTCAAGTGTCAAAACAAACAGTTATTCTAACTGTTGCAAATCATATAGTTCTTCAACTTCTCGGACTCAATATTCTAATTTATCTCACAATGATTTTGTTGCTAATTCTGGTAATTATAAGAAATTTAGAATGGTTTGGAGAAAGAAATCAACTACAGATGATAATGTTAGAAACATGCCTCATACATCTCCTGTAGTTGATGCAAAATCATTTGTTTCCAAGACCGATTTCCCTTATTTTGTCAAATCCATTAAACAACTAATCAATCTAAGCACCACAAAGGTTTGTTGTTCTACTTGCGGAACAAATGATTTTGTTGATCAAAGGTTCACTCATAAACGTTATGGTACTTATAGTATCCCAATTCCCCATTTGTTGTTTCTCAAGCTAAGCTCCAAGGACCCAACAAAGCTTGGGTACCAAAATCTCTCAATCTGTCTTTTAGGTATGTCATGTGTGTTCTAAATTTAAAATATTTACATCACATGACTTGATCATTCAAAAAGGTTATGTTGTTTTTGAGGGGGAGTACCATATTTCTATTTTTATATTTTTAGTTTCATAGTATCTCAGCTATGGACCTGTTCTTAAATTTTGGCTTCTGAATATCTCAGTTCAGAACCCATTTTATACTGCATTTTGATTTATGAATACATCAGTTCAGAACTCGGACTTTAAAATTTTTAACTCTTTGTGTGTTAGGAATTAGAAGTTTCAATGGTCAGTCCAAAGCCGAAATGACCTACCCATGAAACACATCCCTAGGTTAGATATCTTGAAAGGGTATGATTAAAATAAAATTGAGTGCTTGTGAGGTAAAAGAAAAATGTG
The DNA here is from genome assembly GCA_036898165.1 of Silybum marianum. Taxonomy (NCBI): domain Eukaryota; kingdom Viridiplantae; phylum Streptophyta; class Magnoliopsida; order Asterales; family Asteraceae; genus Silybum; species Silybum marianum. The sequence goes on along the minus strand of CM072542.1, from coordinate 21,272,262 downwards.
AGAGTGTGACAAGACTTAAAAAAATATTTGGTCTTCACCAAACCTAAACAGTTATCAGGGTAGCCACACAATCTATTCATTCTCGATTCTTTGGACATGAACCTAGACATGAACCCAGTGTCGATAACTTGTGTCACCCCACCCAGCTACTCAAGTATCTCACAAAAGATTCTTGTTTCATATATCACGGAGATTTAACATATCATCTATCTATTCTTCACTCGGAAGATTTAGATATTGAAACAAGAAGACACACCTCATGTCTTCAAACTTCATATTTTTTGCACATCGAATTTATTTTTGATCCATAATATACACATGCACGAGTCTTTGTGATTTAAATTGCATATCATTGTTTGTATGCATGAACAGTTTAAGAAGTTAGTTTTATAAACATGCTTCTGTGATAACTGGAAGTCCTATCAGTGCCAACCCGCTGCCAACACTGAATATAGACCACTTAATTGAACTTATTTTTGATTTAAGTGATAATAGTTGCTCATTATGTTTGCCTCTTACCCACTATTCCACATTCGCGCTTCATTACTTCCATTTAATGTCTTTGATTTTTCATAACGATTTGGTTTCTCCTTATCATTCTGAGGGGGAGAAATAGTGTATCAAAGACACATTCAAGAAACAAGAAAGTCATTATCTCGGACCTTTATTGGATTTCAAAGACCCGACGACCAGGTTAATCGATTGATTAAGACCCGAGCACCCAAGTTGTCGGTTAACACTATTCAAGCACAGTGTTTTGCTCGGATATTGAAGGTCCGCAAACTTCATTTCATCTGTTTGATCCATGAGATTGACTTGATTTGCCTAACCCGATAACCTCAAAGATATCGCGACATTTTGATCCGACATTCTTTTGTCTCTTTCATCATACGGCAAGTTCTACTCGAAGAAAGATTTTACCCTACGACATCACGGCTCCTTCAACTTCTTTTCGTGAACTTTATGCTAATGTTAAAGGGGAGCTACAAAGCTTATCAAGTGACCATATTCGTAGGGGAGCAAAAGAATTCAAGATAGTGATTTGTTGACAAAATTTCATCATCTTCAAAAGTGCTGATTTGATAAATTGTAATCTCGAATACAAAGAGGGAGATTGTTATATCTGAAAATGTTGTATCCGAGATGACAACTATTGTACACGTCAAGGGCTAAAGTGTAAAGTTAACAAAGTCATTAATTTGGAAGGTTTAACAATTAGGAAAGATTTAATGCGAAGAACCAGATAAGGGAGCATATCGGGTCATTTTGAGAGTCGACATAAAGATATGTCGAATGGAGATGAGTCGACATAAACACTCATAAGATTCGTAAGAAAGATTGGTAAATCGAGCCTTTGGGGTTTAACAAAAATTTATGTCGTGTCTAACATGTGCGACAAACAGACTTGTATAAATATGTAATGCAACCTAGAAGATTCAATAACAAACATGTCGAATACAAGAGACAAGAGAAAACTTGGTAAAAAAAAAGGTTGAACTTTTATCGAGTATATGAGACCCGATATAAACACTTATGCCAAGATATCGAGTCTTTGAGAGTCGACAAGAAAACATGTCGAGTGTTACTAAAATCCTTAGGACAAGAAATCGAGTGAAGGTCGCTACAAGAAAACTTCAAAACATGTCTAGAGTGAAGGTCGAGACAAAAATCCTTAGGACAAGAAGTCGAGTCTTTGGGAGTCGACAAGAAAACATGTCGAGTCAATGAGACTCGACATAAACACTTAGGAAAAATTATCGAACCTCTGGGACTCCATAAGAAAGTATGTCGGCTCCAAGGGACTCGACAAGACTTTCAAGACTTCTAACAAATGCTTAAGTGTTTCTATAAGGAGAGAAGAATGAACAATTATCTACCCATATCAAGATTGCAAAAGTTGTTAGTTTTAAGCCTAGATCTAAGGTCAATGGGCTTCGCCTATCATAGCTATCACAAATCCTAGGGCAAGATTCGATCCAGAAACACTGTAAAGCATTGAAAACGGAAAACCCAAGGGTTTTGGGAAACCGAACAGACATTTACGAAATTGACTAGCATGCGATGATTAAAAAAGAAACATCAAGAATTAAAGAGATTGAGGAAGATATTACGAACCTGATGGTGTGATCGGATTGGCAAAATTCAAAGATTTAAGAAAATTCTTTGAAGGTTGTTTGCTCGAGTGGTTTAGAGAGAAAAAAAGAGGGAAAAAGAAATTTTGAGAATAGAACAGTGCAAGTGGGGTCCTCATTTTTAATTAGTAGGCCAGAGACACGTGGCGTGATATTGTTGGACCGAGTACAGATCAAGGTCGTCTTGTCGAGCCTTAGTAACTCGACATCCTTTGATGTCGAGGCCTATTGAGCCGACAAGCTAGGGATGTCGATCCCTTAGGGTGTGAGATAAGAGCTGTTTTGAAAAAAAAAATTAAGTGCTCCCCCTTAAACCGTGGAAAAGATAAGAAAAACTTAGCTCCCCCTAAGATGATGTGAGTTAAGAAAACCATACCTTTACTGCTCCCCCTCGAAGACTGAAATCATTAGAAAAACAAACATCAAAAAATCTAGAAGATAAAAAGACACACACATGACTAAAAATGTAGAAGTACGAAAAAAACTACGAAAATATAGAACATTTCTAAATTGATTTAAAATTGCACAAAATGAGAATTCAAATATCATGAAGATCCACGCTAAACGGTGAATGTGCCTATATACTTGAATGGGCTTTTTGTGAAGTTTTAAATATACTGATTTAGAATCCGGTTTTGAGATTTAGCAGGCCCAATTTGGACAATAGGAATTGGAAGCGTTTCTCATCCAATGCCCTTGTGAACAAGTTGGCAAGCTGTAGTTCCATATTAACAAAGCATAATTCGATTGTACCTCTTTCGACATGGTCTTTAATGAAATGGTACCGGATATTGATGTGTTTTGTCTTGGTGTGTTGGACCGGATTGCTGGATATGGCAATTGCGCTCTTTGAATTACCATATATTGGAATCTTGTCGAACCAAAAGCCATAGTCTTTGAGTTATGTGCGCATCCAAATGACTTTTGAGCAGCAGCTTGTGGCAGCGATGTATTCGACTTTCGCAGTGGATCTGGAGACGCACATTTGTTTCTGTGATGACCAGCTGACCAGTTTATCTCCCAAGAACTAAATATGGCCCGTCATGCTCTTTCGGTCAAGCATGCAGCCGGCATGATCAACATCTGAAAAAGCAGTTAACTCGAAGCCCGTATCCTTAGGATACCATAGGCCAAGATAAGAAGTACCTTTTAAATAACGAAAAATTCTTTTAATAGCACTAAGGTGGGATTCTTTAGGAGAGGCTTGATATCTAGCACATAGGCATGTAGCAAACATTATGTCCGGTAGACTAGTCGTTAAGTACATTAATGATCCAACCATTCCCCGATAGGTTTTAGAATCAACCGCTTTTCCCAAAGGATCAACGTGTAATTTTGAACCTGGAGACATGGGAGTGCCAATCGAAGTACAGGTCCTCATGTTATATTTATGTAACATATCCGAGATGTATTTCGATTGGCTAATTAATATTCCCGTTGAAAATTGTTTTACTTGATGACCACGGAAAAAATTCAGCACTCCCATCATGCTCATATTGAACTTGGCAATCATGAGTTCGGAGAAGTTTTTGAATTGTTGTGGGTTAGTCGAACCGAAGATAATGTCGTCTACATAAATCTGTATAAGCATGATGATAGAGATACTAAGATAGCGTCAAAAGTTACTGGGTTCTGAAGAGTAAGAAAGATCTGAAGAAAGAAAGACTCAAAACTCAGAAGACATACAAATAAAAGCCTAAGGCATAACTTCTGAAGTGGCAACTTCAGAAGTTCTGAAGATTCTGAAGATACTTCTGAAGAAGTTCTGAAGAAGGTTCTGAAAAAGGTTCTGAAGAAATTCAGAAGTAGTTCTGAACATGCTTGTCATGTTTGTACTGTAACTTTAGCATTTCTATTTCATGTATAAATAGATAGTTTGTTAGATAGTTAGAACTAACGTTTTCATAAGCTTGTAAAGACACATTTTGTAATTTAGTTCATCTGAGCAATACAATATAAAACATTCAATGATCTATTTCTTGTTATCTTTCTATATCTTGATTGTTTGGGATCTAACAATTGGTATCAGAGCCAATTCATCTGTTCTTGAAGGTTAGAGTAGAACTTGTCAGATCTAACAGTTCTTGTTGTGTTCTTGATTGAAAAATTCAAGATTCAAATTCAGGTGAATTCTCGATCTTTTTCAAATCAAAGATGTCGAAAGAAATCGTCTCCATTGGATCAGAAACCAGACCACCAACTTTGGCATATCGATGGTTCAGTTCTTGGACAATATCGATGAAGCTTTAATGCAATCAATCATAAATGGCCCTCTGGAGGTCTATGTGGAAATCCCTGCAGTTCCAAGAACTGAATCCACTCCTGAAATACCTGCATCAAGAATCAAGAAAAGCCCAGGTATGTAAAGTACTGCTGAGAATGCTCAAGCAAAAATTGACAAAAGGGCATTAACTCTTCTTACTATGGATATTCCAAATGAAATCTTTAATAGGGTAGATAGTCTAACATCTGCCAAAGCTATATGGGACGACGTAGAAGCCCAGATGCAAGGTAGTACAAAGGCCCAAGCACAACGCCTAAATATCTGTGTGGGTATGAGAATTTCAGATATAAAGAAAATGAATCAATTACTGATACATATCATAGATTCAACAATATTCTGAATGATCTGAGAATAAATGGTGTTCAGAAATCAAACTTAGAGATAAACATTAAATTTCTGAACAACTTAGGGAATGAATGGTCAAGCTTTTCTGATCACATGGTTACAAGGAATCTATCTAGGAAGACTATTCATGATGTATATGGCATCTTGTTCCAACAAGAGGACAAGATCAAAACTAGACAGAATGAGCAGAAAAAGGCAAATGAAATTGTAGCCTTGTTAAGCAAAAAGTACAACAACTCCTTGACCATTTCTACTAAAAACAAAGTTTGTGAAATTCCAGAGACAACTCTGTGTGATGGGGATGAATCAGATGAAGAACTGAAAAGAATTTCTGATAATATTGCTTTTATGACAAGCCAATTCACTCAAAGATATAATCAAAAATATCAGAATAAACCAAGGTCTGAAGTTGGACTTAAGAAACGTCAAGATGCTGGTCAAAATGAGTCATCTGAACCAGCAAGGTGTTTCAATTGTGGTAAGCCTGGTCATTATGCAAGACAGTGCAAAATGCCTAAAGTCAAGAACTCAGGCTACTATGAGAAGAAGCATCTTCTTGCAAAGAAAAAAGGAACAAAATCCCGCTCTAGTAACCAAGTATGAGGAAGACTGGTTAAACTGGAGTGATGGAGATGATGATGAAGAGGTAGCTCATTATGCTTCAAAATGCTACATGTGCCAAATGGATCCATAAGAAAAACATGCACATGATTCTGAGGTATCTTCTTCATCTTCTGAATTAAATTCTTTTTCTGAACCAAATTCTGAACCAAATTTTGAACAAATTTCTGAAAATTCGGAAGTGCAAAATCAATTTCAGAATATGTTTTCTGAATTTGAAACTCTCAGAAATAGAATCAAAGGTGAAAGAATTTTGGTAAATCAATTTAGAGCTGAAAGTCAAATCTATAAACAAAAATGCCAAGAAGCTGAACAAATTGTTGAAAAAGTTTCTGAAGAAAAGCTTCAATTAAAAGAAAAACTGGACAGTTTAAAGAAAGATATTATCAATGAGAAATCTGAAAAATAAGTTTCAAATGTAAAAATGAACTTTCTGAACCAAGAAAGACTTGATCTTTACAAAAAGATTAAGGAATTAGAAGATCTAAACTTTAAAAGAGGTCAAACTGAACAGACTCTGAACATTTTGACAAATCAGGCTCAGGATTCTTCTGTGCCAAAGCTGGTTTGGGATATAATGATAGTCAAATACTGAAAAAGGCACCTGCAAATCTTTATGACTATTCTAAAATGAAAATTTTTAAGGAAACCAACACAGGTATTATATCCAAACCTGTTAACTACTCTTTGGCTGAAAGAATTCCCTTTGTCAAATCAGAAACTCTGTTTTCTGAACAAAAATCGTTTGATTCTGATAAAACTGAGCTAATTTCTGAATCAGAAGTAATAAGTAATAATGTTTTAAAACCTTATGAAATTACTTCTGAATCTAAAATGATTTCTGAAGAAAAATCTGAATCATCTGTTAAATCTCAGAAAACTACTGAACAAATATCTGAATTATCTTCTGAACAAACTGTTGAATCAGAAGATAATGTTGATCTTAAATCAGAACATGAAGAAAAATATAATGAATTCTCAGATATTGAATCTTTACAAAATAATAATAAGAATTCAGAAATTATTTTTGATAATTCTGATGATGAGTCTGAAAATATTTTAAATCAGAAAACTTTTGCTTCTAGCATGACTCAAGATAAGTTCTCAGATTTAATGAATGTCTCAGATTCAGATGATGATGATGATCATATGGTTCAGGTTATAGATAAAGATGGATATTTGGTGTACAAATTACAATCATCTATGATTGATGGGGACATCTTAAAATCTGAAGCACCAAAGTTGTCTTCAGAAATGTTTAACACTGTTTTTCTGAAACAAGAGTTTCTGAAAACTGAAATTTCTTCCACATCATCTAATCATACTTCTATTTCTTCAAATACATCTTTAACTCCTGAAAACTCTTCAATATCATCATCTGACTTTATAAATAGAGTCAAATTTTTTGAAAAAGGACTGTCTTCCAATTCAACTTCTGAAGTTCATTATAAAGAATATAAATCCAAAGAATATAAAATTGATAAAAAGACTACTTATACTAATCCTCGTTTCTTATCTTTTACAGAGCTGTCCTTTTTAGTTTGGAGAAAGAAAGGTGAAAGACTATCAAAGACTGACAAATTAGATAGTATTTCATTTTCAAAGAAACATGATGTACCCAAAATTAATAAAGTGAATAAAAGAGACTTGGTTGATAAATTCAATAGTGTTGATTCTTGTTCTTCTACTGCTTTATTAAACATTCTGAAGAACCATATTCACTGTATTAATTGTGGTAATCATAATTTTCTAATAAACTCCAAAACAAAGAAGAATAATCTTAAGAAATCTATTCAGAACTTTTCAGCTAAATTGGCAAGTAAAAATAAAAATAAAAATAAAAATAAAAATAAAAATAGAATAAATCTAAGACTGACAAATCTCAAAGTTCTGAACAAACTTCTGAACTGAAAAATCTGAAGTCAAAGTCAAGAACTTCAATTTTTTTTACTAATCTCAAAGGACCCATTCTCAAATGGGTACCTAAATCTCAATAATCATTTTTGCAGATATGTCATGTGTGGGTCTTAGATTCTGGATGTTCAAGACACATGACACCATTCAAAGAACTACTAACTGATTATCATGACAGATATGGAGGAACAATTAGCTTTGGAAATAATGCAAAAGGTTATGTAAGAGGTTATGGTACTTTTATCAAAGGAGAAGTTACAGTAATGAAAGTTTTCTATGTTGAAGGTCTTAAACATAATCTCTTCAGTATCAGTCAATTCTGTGGCAAATATTGGAAAGTCAATTTTGATATAGACTACTGTCATGTTCTGAGTTCAGAAAACAAGAAAGAGTTAACTGCCTTTAGAGATGGAGACATCTACACTGCTACCTTTACAGCAACTGGTCAATTAAAAGGGGTATGTTACATTTCCAACACAATGAGGAATGATAGTTGGCTTTGGCACAGAAGACTGTCACATCTGAATTTCAAAACTATTTCTGAACTGGAAAAACATCACTCTGTCAGAGGACTACCAAAGATCAGATTTGATAAGAATTCCTTATGTTCTACTTGTGAACTAGGGAAGATCAAGAGAAGCTCCCATCCTCTGAAAATGCTATCTTCATGCAAAGCTCCAATTGAAATGCTTCACATGGAATTGTGTGGTCCAATGAAGACTCAAAGTATGGGTGGAAAGAAGTATATTCTTGTCATTGTAGATGAATATTCAAGATATACTTGGGTTGAATTTCTTAGACTCAAATCTGACACTTCTGAAAGGCTCATACCTTTTCTGAAGAAAATTCAAGTTCTTCTTCAACTACCAATCCAAAAGATCAGAAGTGATAATGGCACAGAATTTACAAATTCTACACTTCAGAACTTTTTGGAATCTGTTGGTATCTCACATAACTTTTCCGCTGCAAGAACTCCTCAACAGAATGGAGTAGTTGAGAGAAAGAGTAGAACTTTGGTAGAAGCTGCAAGGACCATGCTTGCTTATTCTGAACTTCCTTTGTCTCTTTGGGCAGAAGCTATAGCTACTGCATGTTTCACTCAGAACAGGACAACTCTTAACAGAAAACTACTTAAAAATCCTTATGAGATTATTAAACAAAGAAAACCCTCTATTGATTACTTTAAAAAATTTGGTTGCAGGTGTTTTCTCAGAAATGATACACAACATTTAGATAAATTTGCACCAAAAGGTGTAGCTGGTATCTTTGTTGGTTACTCTCAAAGCTCCAAGGCATATAGAGTATTAATCAAAGGAACTCAAAGGATCATTGAAACTACTAATATTCGATTTCATGAGCCATAATTGACTTCTGAACAAGACAGTTCAGAACTCACACTTAACCCTATTTCTGAAAGCTTGGATTCAGAACATAGCAAGACAAATCAAACTTCTGAATCTCAAACATTACTTAAATCAAACTTAGATATCTTATGTCAAGACTTATTTGATATTTCTGTTAATGTCTCTGCAGATTATCAGAATCCCTCTCTCCTCAGAAGCATAACAGAACAAGAAATTTAAAAAATTCAAATATCAAACATCACAGCACCACCAGTCTCAACCTCAAATTCAGAAATTCCTATTTCTAAATCTGTACACATGCCTTCTGAATCAGTTCAGAATATTCCTGTTTCTGAAACTGTGCCTACAACTTCTGAACCAGTACAAAATATACCATTTGAGGAGGAGCATTCAGATCTACATTCAGTTATCAACCATGATACTGACACTCAAGCAATTATTGATGATTATGATTCTTTCAACAATGTATCATTTGTTTCAACCATTACCAAATGTGAACAAATGGACATCTAATCATCCTATTCATCAAATCATTGGTGATGCATCAAAAGGTGTTCAAACAAGATCAGCAACAGCCAATAAGTGTTTGTATGTGAATTTCTTAAGCAGCATGGAACCTGATAGCTTCAAAAGATACTGGGTTCTGAAGATATAAAGATCTGAAGAATGAAGATTCAGAACTCAGAAGAAAAGATAAATGCCTAAGGCATAACTTCTGAAGTGCCAACTTCAAAAGTTCTGAAGATATTCTGAAGAGGTTCTGAAGAAGTTCTGAAGACACTTCTGAAGAAGATCTGAAGGAGTTCAGAACCTGTTCTGCACTTGTCTGTCATGAATGCACTCTTACTTTAGTCTTTCTATTTCATGTATAAATAGATAGTTTGTTAGATTGTTAGAAAAACGTTTTCTATAAGCCTTGTAGAGACATATTTTGTAATTTTGTTCATCCAATCAATACATACGACATTTTGGCTATCATACTTCTGTTCTAATCTTTCCATATATTGATATCTTGATTGTTTGGGTCCTAACAATTGGTATCAGAGCCAATTCATCTGTTCTTGAAGATTTGTGAAAGAATTGTCAGATCTGACAGTTCTTGGTGTTCTTGATCGATAAATTTCAAATTCAAATCAAGTGAATTCTCGATCTTCTAACAATCAAAGATGTCTAAAGAAATAGTCTCAATCGGATCTGAAACGAAACCACCAACTCTTTTCTTGGGAGAATACCATCAATGGAGAATTAGGATGATTCAATTCTTGGACAACATAGATGAAGCTTTAATGCAATCGATCACAAATGGCCCACTAGAGGTCTTTGTTGAAATTCCAGCAGTTCCTAGAACTAAATCTACTCCTGAAATACCGGAGTCCTGGAATGTACAATCCAGCAGAAAAGGCTCAAATGAAAGTTGATAGAAGAGCGTTGACTTTACTCACTATGGCTATTCCTAATGAAATATTCAATACGGTTGATAGTTTAACTTCAGCCAAAGCTATGTGGGATGAAGTAGAAGCCCGGATGCAAGGAAGTACAAAGGCTCAAGCACAGAGATTAAATATCTGTGTAGGTACATATGAAAACTTCAGATACAAAGAAAATGAATCTATCACTGATACATATCATAGATTCAACAACATTCTGAATGATCTGAGAAGAAATGGTGTTCAGAAATCAAATTCTGTGATAAATAACAAATTTCTGAACAATCTGGGGAAACGAATGGTCAAGTTTTTCAGATAATATGGTAACTAGGAACTTGTCTAGAAAGACAATTCATGATGTCTATGGCATCTTGTTCCAACAAGAGGACAAGATCAAAATTAGACAATATGAACAAAAGAAGGCAAGTGAAGTTGCCCTACTGAGCAAAAAATATAACAACTCTCTGACTATTTCTGCTAAGAAGGTGTGTGAGATCTCAGAGACAACAGTTTGTGATGGGGATGAATCAGATGAGAATCTGAAAAGGATTTCTGATAACATTACTTTTACGACAGGGCAATTTACTCAAAGATACAATAAAAAATATCAGAATAAACCTATATCTGAAAGTGGACCTAAGAAAGGTTAAGAAGCTGGTCAATCTGAAACATTTGATCCAGCAAGGTGCTTCAACTGTGGGAAGCCTGGACATTATGCAAGACAATGCAAGATGCCAAAAGTCAAAAATTCAGGTTACTATGAGAAGAAGCATCTGTTAGCAAAGAAAAAGGAGCTCAATCCTGTTTTAGTGACCAAGTATGAAGAGGACTGGTTAAACTGGAGTGATGGAGATGATGATGAAGAAGTTGCTCATTATGCATCAAATTGCTATATGTGTCAAATGGATTAAAAAGAAAAAGACAAACAAGACACTCAGGTATCTTCTTCATCTTCTGAATTAAATTCTGAAATAAACTACTTTTCTGAAACAAAATTCTGAACATAACAATGTAGATTCTGAAATGAAAAATCAATTTCAAAACATGTTTTCTGAATTTGAAACTCTCAAAAACAGAATCAAAGGTGAAAGAATTTTGGTCAATCAATTCAGGGCTGAAAGTCAAATTTATAAAGAAAATTGTCAAGAAGCTGGAAAAATTCTTGAAAAAGTTTCTGAAGAAAAACTTGTTTTAAAAGAAAAAATGGACAGCTTACAAAAGGAAATTATTAATGAGAAGTCTGGAAAAGAAATTCTGAATGTTAAAATGAATTTTCTGAATCAAGAGAGATTTGATCTTTATAAAAAGATTAAGGAATTAGAAGATTTAAATTTTAAAAGAGGACAAACTGAACAAACTCTGAACATTTTAACTAGTCAGGCTAAAAATTCAAAATTTTACAACATAAAAGCAGGTTTAGGATATAATGACAGTCAAATACTGAAAAAGGCACCTGCAAATCTGTATGATTATTCTAAAATGAAAATTTTCAATGAATCAAATACAGGTGTCATTTCTAAACCTGTGAACTATTCTCTGCCTGAAAGTATACCATTTGTAAAATCAGAGACTTTGTTTTCAGAACAAACACCTCTTAAAACTGTTGAAACTGAAGAAATAAATATAAGTTCAAACATTTGTGAATCTTCTGAATCAAATATTATTTCTGAAAAAAAATCTGAAGTAATTGTTAAGTCTGAAATAATTTCTAAAGTTACTTCTAAGATAACTTCTGAATTCAATTATGAAGTCATTTCAGAAGATACTTCTGATAATAAATCAGAACATGAAGAAAAATATGATGAATTCTCATAAATTGACTCTTTAGAAGATGTTGATGAGAATCCCAATATATTTTTTGATAATTCTGATGATGAGTCTACAACAACAAAAAATACAAATATTTTTGCAACAAGTATGACTCAAAATAAATTTTCAGAACTAATAAATGCTTCTGATTCAGAAGATGATGATGATCATATAGTGCAAGTCATTGATAAAAATGGCTATTTGGTTTACAAATCACAATCTTGTATGACTGAAGGAGAAATACTAAAATCTGAAGCTTGAAAGATACCTTCAGAAATGTTTGGTCGTGTGTTTTTAAAACCAGAATATCAGAAATCTGAAAATTCTACTTCTTCAGATTTTTCTCCTACTACTACAAACACTTCATTGATTTCATCACCATGTTCAGTAACATCTTCTGACTTCAACACCAGAGTTAAAAACTTCGAACAAGGACAATCCTCAAATTCTCTCTCTGAAGTTCAGAAAATTAACTCAAATTCTAAGGATAAACCTAAAGTGAAGAAAATAATTTCTTATACTAATCCTCATTTCTTATCTTTTACAGAGCTATCCACTTTAGTATGGAGAAAGAAAGATGAAAGACTGTCAAAGAATGACAAATTAGATAATTTTTCATTTTCCAATAAAAGTGATGTACCTAAATCAAAGATAGTGAATAAAAGAATCTTTGTTGAAAAATCAAATATTATTGATTCTTATATGTCTAATGATGTTGTAAATACATTAAAAATTCATATTCACTGTATTAATTTTGGTCATCATAATTTTCATCTTAACTCCAAAACAAACAAGATAAATTTGATGAAATCTATTCAGAAATGTTCAGTTATATTGACAAATTCAATTAAAAGAAAAAATAAAAATAAAAATAAAACTAAAAAAGATAAATTTCAAAGTTCTGAACAAACTTCTGAATTGACAAATCTGAAGAAAAAGTTCAGAACTTTCAAATTTTATTACTAATCTCAAAGGACCCATTCTGAAATGGGTACCTAAAACTCAATAATCTCTTTTCAAGATATGTGTCACACCCCGCTAAAGCGGAAACACGAGGCGTGATAGCGCAAGATTTCATAACAATAGGATAAAAACAACACCAACCATCCATTCAAATACATAACAGTTTAAGTTTAAAATTTTACATCGCATCAACTAAAAGTTCTAACAAAATAAAGTAAACCAAGTGTTTCAACTAAACAGTTTCAAATAAACAAGATGATTGATGTCGATGCGCCCACATAATAGAAAGATTCGGTTAATCAATTCTTACCCCAGAAAAGCATGATAAATACAAGGTCAACTACAAAGAGTTGGTGAGTTCACAGGTTTTCAATATTTCAAACATCCATTTGTGTAAGTGAATATGAGCAAGATAAATTTTTGGCACTTATTAATATCTTAAAACGTCAAGGCATTATGTACTCTAATTTTTAGTATGTAAAGAGCCACCACTAAACCTTTCGACCACAAAAAAAAATTTATTGTTAATTCTACCTTAGCGGTGGGACTAATATCCCACATATGTAGAACCTTCGTTTTTTTTTAAGTACAATGCACCCCTACCTGTAGTTTTTAGGTGGGATTGTCCGTCCAAATAGCGCTATCCACAAATACCCTCGGCTCCTCACTTGATTTAATAGTAGTGTACAAACTTTTATGTTACATTTTACTCAATATAACTATTATTGTACATGCCATAGTTCCCACAACGTCAAATTTAACAAAATTTCATAATCATAATGAAAATAGCTCATATAACATATTCAATCATGCTTTTCACCCCAAATCGTAGAAAATACTTTGAAAGAGGGGCTGTGAATACTCACCTTATAGCAAAGCTCCGCGACACAAGTCAACACAATCCGATCCCCACACGACGACCTAACGCTTCCCTATCAAAGAGTAATACTCAAAACCATCACTTATAGGTCTAATACTAATTATAGAGGTGAATAAATCTTAAGCCCATAAGTGTCTATATATGTCCAATTATAAAAATGCCCATATGTTCGTTAATATTATAATTTATACCGAAAGTAATCTTATTATCCATCACATGATCAATATTTATAAAAATCAATTAAGTCCAGAATTTCTCTTCTGGACAAAAACCAATTGTCCTAAATATGATCAGTTTTCAAGGGCTTCCAAAATGACCTAGTTTCCTATCTTTTTATACAAGATAAAGTACTGGGTTATGGTCATTGTGACCAAATTTCATGCCTTTTGGACATGTAAAAGTGGTTAAAATAATTCATGCAAAACATTATGTCACAACCGGTAAAACAGATTACACCATGTTAGTAAATCACTCATTTAAGGAGTTCTACTAAGTTTTTTCTAGAATTTCCAGTTGGATTGGAAAGATAACTCATGAAGAATATATAGCACCTCAAAGTGGTATGTACCATTCTGTCATTTCTTGACAGATTGCACACCTACTTTGAATAATTAGGTTAATGCCTCATATCTTCATATTTTTGAGTGAAATTGGGTTCATAAGAACCCGAACTCAATAAAGAAAGTTGTAGAAGAAGATTCATGCATTAAAGACAAATAACAAAAGAGGTATTAACACACAAAGTAGAGTTTAGCTGCTGGTGGTTTCACAGATTGCACACCTAAAGTATTTTAAGTGTTTGGAGGGTCAAAACTCCATATTTTTAAGTGATTCCACTTGAAAACTGAATATAACTCATAAAAGTAACTCTCAAAAGAAAAATCATCCTTGTTCATTGAGTTTTGCAAGAGATATGGCCATTTGAACATGCATGCACAAACCTGTCATTGGTTGACAGTTTGCACACTCATTTTGTTTCAATTAGTTGGGACCTCAAATCACCATATTTTTTAATGAAATCAGTGGCATTTGAAAGATAACTCATTAACTTAACTTCCAGAAGAAAACCCAAGTAATTTGGATGAGTATTCAAAGAGTTATGGTCGTTCAAAGTAGGGTTTGCCTACTGTTGAACTTCCAGATGGACATGCATCGTCATATGAGCATTTAGGGGGTCAAAACTCAAGGTTTTTGAGTGAGACCATTTGGATTAGAACCCCAACTCACTAAATAAACTTGTAGAAAGAAGATTCATGACATTTGAACATGTTTATTGCAAGAAATGGACGATTTTTGCACATGCAATAAATCTGTCAGCACCAAAAATCTCCATTGTTGTTCAAAAACACATAAAATCATGATTTTCACCTAGTTTCTTGAGTTTTATTGTATGGATCATAGATTATCACCATTGTATGAAAATTTTTAAATGTTTTGGTGTATAATCTCTCCATAAACTCAGAACTTTAGGATAATAGAAGAAATAGTTATGAAAAAGGTAAGAAAAGTGGGGTTTTCCACCCAAAAATGGTAAGAAAATGAGGGTAAACTTGTTACCTTGTTTGGATGATGATTAGAGCTTCTAAATCCCTTGATGATTCTTGACCTTTGATGGTGAAAATGTATAAAACTCAGCTGAACTAGAGGGAACGGAGAGTTCTAGAAATGGCTTTTGAGTTTAGAGAGAGAAAGGAGGGTGAAATTTGAAATTTCAACATGCAAAATGAGGAGGAAATGAAAAAAAAATGTATTTATATGGGGGATTAGGGGGGAGGCCGGCCATGGGGGCCCAATCCTCTCAAAATCATATATTTTCTTTTATAAATAAAATAAAACTCAAGCCCAATTAAGAATACAATGTCATGTTTCTCAATTTTTGGCCTTTTTCCTCAAAATGGAAGCCCAAAAGTGATTAAATTCTTTAAAATTAAAAAAATGTTATACTTGACACATTAAAACTATATATTTTATATAAATTGGGTACAAATTAGAGCATTTGGCACTATATAGGACATTTCGGACAGTTACGGGTCGGAACCGGACATTTTAAGCGACTACCGGAAATGCTAGGGATTTTTCGGCCATTCTAAACCAACTAACTTCTATTCCTAAAATTAAACTATATAAACACTAATAAACTTAATAGAAGCTAACCTGAAAGCTCGAATTTGACAAATGTCACAGTCTTCCCCCGTTAGAGAAATTTCGTCCCGAAATTTCAGTAGTGGCTTTCTCCGTGGTGTTCGTGAATAAGCTGGGGTACTTTTGCTTCATCAAATCTTCACGTTCCCAGGTATATTCTGGACCATGCTTCGCATTCCAGCGGACTTTAATAATAGGGATTTTACTGTGCCTCAATCGTTTAACTTCTCGGTCCAGAATCTCGATTGGTTCTTCGATAAAGTGTAACCGATCGTTAATCTGAACGTCGTCCAGGGGTAACACCAATGTTTCGTCTGTTAAGCATTTCTTCAGATTCGACATATGAAACTTCAACTTGTACGCCACTGGTCCGATTCTTTCAAGTATTTCGAATGGACCAATGTATCTTGGACCCAGCTTGCCTCTCTTCCTGAAGCGTACCAATCCCTTCCATGGGGACAGTTTTAAAAGCACTTTATCCCCCACTTGGAATTCCAACGACTTTCTCCGATTATCCGCATAACTCTTCTGACGGTCTCTTGCTGTCTTGAGTCTTTCTTTGATGATTGAGATCTTGTCAGTGGTTTCCTGGATAATATCGGTCGTTGTCAACTGTCTATCTCCGATTTCTACCCAGCTAAGCGGCGATCTGCACTTACGTCCGTATAGAGCTTCGTATGGTGCACATTGTATGCCGGTATGATAGCTGTTGTTGTAGGAGAATTCCACAAGTGGCAGGTGGGTATCCCAACTTCCACCGAAATCTATTGCGCAAGCCCGTAACATATCCTCTAGTTTTTGAATAGTTCTTTCTGATTGTCCATCCGTTTGAGGATGATAGGCAGTGCTATAATCCAAACGTGTACCCAATGCCTTTTGAAGTGATTGCTAAAAACGCGATTTAAATTGTGTATCTCTGTCCGAAATAATGGAAATAGGCACACCATGACGTGTAACTATTTCATTAATATAGATTTGCGCACGCCTTTCCATACTGAAATCTTCGCGAATGGGGATGAAATGAGCCGATTTGGTAAGTCGGTCTACTATAACCCATATAGTATCGTGCCCCTTTCCAGTTCTGGGTAATTTAGTTACGAAATCCATTGTTATTTGCTCCCATTTCCCCTGTGGTATTTCATGTTGTTGGAGTAAACCAGATGGTTTCTGATGTTCAGCCTTTACCTTAGCACAAGTCAGGCACTTGCTTACGAACAAAGCTATATCTTTCTTCATTCCTGGCCACCAATAATACTCTTTCAAATCCTTATACATCTTATCTGCTCCTGGGTGAATTGAATATCTGGATCGATGGGCTTAGTCCAAATGGTTGACCGTTGATCACCAACTTTCGGTACCCATACCTTATTCTTAAAGTAATGTACCCCATATGTCTGCATTTCAAATTCCTTCTCTAGGTGCTGCAAGGTTTCATTCTTCAAATTCTCTTCTTTCAAAGCTTCTCCTTGTGCTTCCAGTATTTGAGTTTTTAAACTCGTCCGGACCATCATTCCCATAGCACGTGCTCTTGTTGGTTTTACTTTTTCCTTTCGGCTTAACGCGTCGGCTACCACATTAGCTTTCCCTGGATGGTACTTTATTTCACAGTCGTAGTCACTAAGTAGTTCAACCCATCTTCTTTGCCTCATGTTTAACATTTTCTGGTCAAGAATATGTTGAAGGCTCTTGTGATCTGTGAATATAGTACACTTAGTACCGTAGAGATAATGTCTCCAAATCTTGAGTGCGAATACCACCGCTCCTAGCTCCAAATCATGAGTAGTATAATTCTTCTCGTGAATCTTCAGTTGTCTTGATGCGTATGCAATAACCTTGTCTTTTTGCATTAACACGCGGCCCATTCCCTGATGTGAAGCATCGCAGTAGACTACGAAGTTATCTACTCCTTCGGGTAGAGCCAGAATCGGTGCGTTGCATAACTTGTGTTTGAGTGTCTGGAAGGCTTCTTCTTGTTTTTCTCCCCAAATAAACTTTTTATCTTTTTGGGTTAGAGTTGTTAGTGGTTGCGCAATTTTAAAGAAATTCTCGATGAATCGCCTGTAATAACCTACCAATCCCAGAAATTGGCGGATCTCCGTTGGTGTCTTTGGGGCTTCCCATTTCTTAATGGCTTCAATATTTGCCGGATCAACTAGGATTCCTTTTTCATTCACCACGTGGCCAAGAAAGTGGACTTCACGAATCCAAAATTCGCATTTGGAGAACTTGGCGTACAACTTTTCGTTTCTGAGCAATTCCAGTATCAGCTTCAAATGTTGTTCATGCTCCTTTCTGTCTCGAGAATAAATAAGTATATCATCTATAAACACGATCACGAATTTGTCTAGGTATGGTCGACATACTCTATTCATCAAATCCATGAAGACTGCCGGTGCGTTTGTTAGACCAAATGGCATGACTAGGAACTCGTAGTGACCGTATCGGGTCCTAAAGGCCGTCTTGGGGATATCTTCTTCTCGCACTCTCATTTGATGATATCCAGATCTAAGATCGATCTTCGAGAAGTACGTTGCACCTTGAAGTTGGTCAAACAGATCATCAATCCGGGGAAGGGGGTATCGGTTCTTAATTGTCAACTTGTTGAGTTCCCTATAATCGATACACATTCGAAAAGATCCATCTTTCTTCTTAACAAATAAAATTGGGGCTCCCCAAGGTGAAGAGCTAGGTCTGATAAATCCTTTGTCGAGTAATTCCTGAAGTTGTTCCGACAGCTCTTGCATCTCTGATGGTGCTAATCGATATGGTGCTTTCGCAACTGGCGCGACTCCAGGAATTAATTCTATCTGAAACTCCACTTGTCTTGGTGGGGGTACTCCAGGCAATTCGTCCGGGAATACCTCAGGAAAATTCCGAACTATAGGAATATCTTGAATGCGTTTTTCTTCAGCCTCCTTATCCTTGATGTGAGCTAGAAAAGCAATGCAATACTTTCTCAAATACTTTCGCATCTTCATACATGTCACTACTTTAATACCCCTCTTGGGTTTCTCTCCGTGTACTTCGAGTTTTCCCCCTTCGGGTAACGGAATTCGTACGATCTTTTCGGAGCAACATATTTCGGCTCGGTTTTTGGATAACCAATCCATGCCCACAATTATGTCGAAACTTCCTAGTTGAATCGGGATTAAATCTATACTAAAATCCCTACAAGTCAAGTTTAAAGTGCAGCCCATTATTACGTCTTTGGTCTTACACTCTTGTCCGTTGGCATATTCAATTACGTATACTTCATTCAACTTTTGAGGTCTTAGACTTATTTTTGGTCTAAAATCTAATGACACAAAACTCCTATCCGCTCCTGAATCAAATAGCACAGATGCGTAATGATTATTTAAAAGAAACGTACCTGTAACTACATCTGGATTCTGTCTTGCTTCCTCAGCTCCAATTTCAAACACTCGGCCTCTTGCCGGACCTCCTTGATTTCCTTGGTTGGCCGGTCGTGATTGATTAGTGTTCGGTCTTTGATTCCATCGTGGACATGTATTCTGAAAGTGATCCGGGCTTCCACACTCAAAACATGTCCGCCTTCCTGTGCTCCTGCAATCTTTGGCATAGTGACCTCCTTTGTTGCATTTTTGACAGATAATACATCGTCCGGTATGCTGTCTATTGCACTTGTCACATTTGGGACAAGGTCTTTTCTCTTCCTCCGCAGGTTGAGTTTGAATTCCGTAGTTACCTGAAGTTCTTTGTTCCTTACTTGTCCTTTTTCCAAACTGCTTTCTTATTGGTTCATCCATCTTTCTCTTCCCTTGTGCCTTATCCCTTATAAACAATCCCGAGCGAGTAGCATTGTTTGTGAGTCTGGTTGCCGAACTTACTGCCTCTTGTAGAAATTTTGGGTTTGCTGAGGTAACATCCCCGCATATCTCCGAAGATAATCCCCAAACATACCTATCAACTCGGTTCTCTTCAGGCGTTACCTGATGCGGTACCATTTTTGCCAATTCATGAAATCGGGCTGTGTAGGAGTCGATATCATTCCCTTTCATCTCGTGATTCCACAACTCTGCTTCCAGCTTCTGAATCTCGCTCCTAGGACAGTATTCTTCCTTCAGCATTCTTTTGAAATCTTCCCATGTAAGACTGTTGGCGGCTTCCCGACCTCGGGTTTGTACTTGGGTGTTCCACCAAGTTAATGCTCGCAAACTCCACCTTCTTTCCCTCAGCACACTTGCTAATGTGGAAGACAGACTCCAAGCTTTCCAACCAGGTCAATAAACCGACGGCTCCTTCAGTTCCGAAAAATTCTTTAGGATTACAACTCCTAAAGGATTTATACGTACATTCCCTATCTCCAGAACCATGATTGTTATTTTGATTAGCATTTAAACCAGCTGCTACTTGGCTCACAATACCTGGTAGTGCTGCCATGAGCTGTTCGGATACTAGTCGTGCAACATCGGAATTTACTCTTCTCGGAGCCATTGTTCTAAAAACACAATTTTAAATTGAGTTTAAGTCAATTTTGTGTTACAATAGCCAATATAAATCTACTTACTAAATCATACGCATCTTATAACATACATCCAATACTACTCACGAACACATACATTTCAAAACAACATGCGATAAATAAATAACTTGCATAAATCCCATAAATAACTAAGGCAAGCCAACATAAGTTTTAAAATATAGTCTAAAAGTTCAAAATAACTAGAGTTCCCTAACGCATCAACATCCCAATCAATACTCCTAACACCACCACCAAGACTCCTATGACCCAAAACAAATATGCATATAATCTCCGAATCGTCCTTTTAGCATCAAGAGCAACACCCAAAACACTAGTCGTATAAGCATTACGAGTGTTCAATGCCGAAAATAAGTCGTCTAGGGAGTGCTGGTGATAGCCCAGTCTAATCTGATGAAGTCCTACTCTATCCGCCAATTTTGTGACCCAAATGTGCTCTGATGTAGTAATGCCATGCGGCGGTGGCACAAGAACTCCGATCGCTGGGGAAGGAGGAGTCACACTTCGCGACCTGGATCGCGACTAAGATGGTTCTCCCGATGGCACGGAAGGAATCGTGAAAGTCACTCTCTGAAGTAGGGAGAATGCGCTTGCGGGCAGTCCTTATCGTCCTTGGCCCGCGAGATGTTCCCTCAGCTGTAGGTATGGGTACGGGCATGGGAACAGAAGATCGAGCAGAAGAGTCGGCAGAATCCTCTTCGTGACTATGCTCGGATGGGTCATAGTCATCATAGTTTGTGTCGGCTCTCCTAACCCTGTTGGTAACATAACCGGATTCATCCGGGGAGTGGTCGGATGTGGACATAGTGCTGAGATAAATAAATAAAAAAAAAATTATAAATATCATAAACATTTTATAATAATCATGTGAACTCACATAAAATCATATTTCTCATTTTTGAAGTGAAAGATTTCCCGATCGATTCCTATTTTTAGAATAATTTAATGCAAGTCCTTTCTTATTCATACCATATTTAGACATAGGTGATCAGGCTTTGCCAAATTATGATATGTTAGATCGTTGCTTATTCAAATTATACTAGTAGTGAGCTTTTTAAATTTATTTACGAAAATAGTTTTTCAAAAAAAAAATTTGGTTATAGTATTTGGTTTCAATAGAAAACCGGTGTTCTCTATAACCTATAGCTCTGATACCAAGTCTGTCACACCCCGCTAAAGCGGAAACACGAGGCATAATAGCGCAAGATTTCATAACAATAGGATAAAAACAACACCAACCATCCATTCAAATACATAACAGTTTAAGTTTAAAATTTTACATCGCATCAACTAAAAGTTCTAACAAAGTAAAGTAAACCAAGTGTTTCAACTAAACAGTTTCAAATAAACAAGATGATTGATGTCGATGCGCCCACATAATAGAAAGATTCGGTTAATCTTTTCTTACCCCTGAAAAGCATGATAAAAACAAGGTCAACTACAAAGAGTTGGTGAGTTCACAGGTTTTCAATATTTCAAACCTCCATTTGTGTAAGTGAATATGAGCAAAATAAATTTTTGGCACTTATTAGTATCTTAAAACGTCAAGGCATTATGTACTCTAATTTTTAGTATATAATGAGCCACCACTAAACCTTTCGACCACAAAAATAAATTTATTGTTAATTCTACCTTAGCGGTGGGACTAATATCCCACATATTGTGACAACTGTAAAAATTCGAGCTTTCAGGTTAGCTTCTATTAAGTTTATTAGTGTTTATATAGTTTAATTATAATAATAGGAGTTAGTTGGTTTAGAATGGCCGAAAAATCCCTAGCATTTCCGGTAATCGCTTAAAACGTCCAAAACAGTGCCAAATGTTCAAATTTATACCCAATTTATATAAAATATATATATTTTAGTATTTTTAATATAAACTTTAATTTTTTTATAGGAAAGAACCAAAATGGGCTAACAAAGTGAGAAAAAGGCCAAAATTGAGAAATTGGACTTCAAATCTCACATTTTGGGCTTAATTTATACAAATAATTAAAAAAAAAAAACAAATTGGTTTCGGTGGAAGTTGGGATACCCACCTGCCACTTGTGGAATTCTCCTATAACAACATCTATCATACCAGCATACAATGTGCACCATACGAAGCTCTATACGGACATAAGAGCAGATCACCGCTTAGCTGGGTAGAAATCGGAGATAGACAGTTGACAACGCCCGATATTATTCAGGAAACCACTGATAAGATCTCGACAATCAAAGAAAGACCCAAGACAGCAAGAGATCGTCAAAAGAGTTATGCGGATAATCGGAGAAAGCTGTTGGAGTTTCAAGTTGGAGATAAAGTGCTATTAAAAGTGTCCCCAAGGAAGGGATTGGTACGCTTCAGGAAGAGAGGCAAGCTGGGTCCAAGATACATTGGTCCATTCGAAATACTTGAAAGAATCGGACCAGTGGCGTACAAGTTGAAGTTACCATCGAATCTAAGCGCCATCCACGACACATTTCATGTGTCGAATCTAAAGAAATGCCTAGCAGACGAAATGTTGATGTTACCCATGGATGACGTTCAGATTAACGATCGTTTAAACTTCGTTGAAGAACCAGTTGAGGTTTTGGACCGAGAAGTTAAACGGTTAAGGCGCAGTAAAATCCCTATTATTAAAGTCCATTGGAATGCGAAACATGGTCCAGAATATACCTGGGAACGTGAAGATTTGATGAAGCAAAAGTATCCCAGCTTATTCACGAACACCCCGGAAAAAGACACTTCTTAAATTTCGGGACGAAATTTCTGTAACGGGGGAAGGCTGTGACAACTGTCAAAATTCGAGCTTTCAGGTTAGCTTCTATTAAGTTTATTAGTGTTTATATAGTTTAATTATAAGAATAGAAGTTAGTTGGTTTAGAATGGCCGAAAAATCCCTAGCATTTCCGGTAATCGCTTAAAATGCCCGGTTCCGACCCGTAACTGTCTAAAACGTCCAAAACAGTGCCAAATGCTCTAATTTATACCCAATTTATATAAAATATATATATATTTTAGTATTTTTAATATAAGTTTTTATTTTTTTTATAGGAAAGAACCAAAATGGGCTAACAAAGTGAGAAAAAGGCCAAAATTGAGAAATTGGACTTCAAATCTCACATTTTGGGCTTAATTTATACAAATATTTATAAAAAAAAAACAAATTGGTTTGGGTAGGGCCCACCCCATGGCCGCCACCCCCCCCCCCCTTTTCCTACCTATAAAAATGTTTTTTTTTCTCATTCTCATCATTTTACACTTTCAAATTTCAAAATTCACTCTCTCTCTCTAGAATCAAAGGGACACAAACATTTCACCCTATTCTCTCTAAAAACTCAGCCACTTCTCTTCATCAAAATCATATTGGGAGCAAGAAATATTGAAGAAAAAGGATTCTATAACCATCCAAGTAAGTACAAAACTTCATGTTCTTTATTTTCTTTCAAATATTGGGTGAAAAACCCACTTTTCTTGCATTTCTAAATTACTTTCTTCTAATATCCAAAAATTCTGAGTTTGTGGAGAGATTTTACACCAAAACATGTAAAATGTTTATAAAATGGTGATAATCTATGATCTACACAAATAAAACTCAAGAAAATAGGGGAAAAATCATGATTTTATGTGTTCTTGAACAAAAATGGTGATTTTGGTTCTGGCAGATTCATGCATGTGTGTAAATCGTCAATTTCTTACAATTTTTATGTTCAAATATCATGAATCTTCTTTCTACAAGTTTATTTAGTGAGTTGGGGTTCTAATCCAAGTGGTCTCACTCAAAAACATTGAGTTTTGACCCTCCAAATGCTCATAACAAGATGCATGTGCATCTGGAAGTTCAACAGTAGGTAAACCCTACTTTGAACGACCATAACTCTTTGAATATTCTTCCAAATCACTTGATTCTTCTTCTGGAAGTTAATTTAATGTGTTACCTTTCATATGCCACTGATTTCATTCAAAAATATGGTGATTTGAGGTTCCAACTAGTTGAAACAAAATGAGTGTGCAATCTGTCAACCAATGACAGATATGTGCATGCATGTTCAAATGACCGTATTTCTTTCAAAACTCAATAAAAAAGAATGATTTTTCTTTTGAGAGTTAGGGGGCGTTTGGTTCGCAGAATGTTTTCAGATGGAATGGAATCTGTCAAAGGAAATTGACTTCGAAGGAATTGGAATGGAATGTTATCAGGTTTGACCACCTGTTTGGTTGGCAGACGTTGGAATGGAATCTGTTAAAGGAATTGGAATTTATTTGTTTGGTTCACATAATGTAGCTTTGGAATACGAATGAACTATTGGTAAATGACCAAAAACCCTTTCTAAATATTTTGAAACCAAAATCCAACAACTATGGTTCAGAGTGATGGTGGTCGGTAGTGATTGGCATTGGTCAGTGGTTCAGATCGGCGGTGGTTCCAGTAAGCGATGGTCGGTGGTGGTTCAGATTGGCGGTGGTTGACGGTGGCCGGTGGTGGTTTAATCAAAGGGTGGGCAGCGGCAGCGGTAGTCGACAGTCCTCAACGGTGGTTCAGATCGACGGTCGTCAACGGTGGTTCAGAACGACGGTGGTCGACGATCGTCAACGGTGGTCGGCGGTCGTCAACGGTGGTTTAGACCGGCGGTGGTTCAGATCGGTGGTTGTTGGCGGTGGTTTAGACGGAGGGTGGTCGGCGGCGGCGGCGATCGACGGTCGTCAACGGTGGTTCAGACCGGCGGTGGACGGCGGCGGCGGTCGTCAACGGTGGTCGGTGGTGGTTCAGAACGGCGGTGGTCAGCGGCGGCGGTCGGCGGTTGTCAACGGTGGTTTAGACCGGCGACGGTTCAGACTGCCGGTGGTCGGCGGCGGTGGTCGACGGTGGTTCAAACCGACGGTGGTTCAGACCGAAGATGGTCGACGTTCGTTACCAGTAGTGGTTCAGATCAAGTAGGGAAGATGAGGATAATTTTGTCTTTTTGAGAATATGGGATGGAATGGAATTGAATTCCATCTCAATTGTGATGGAATGACCAAATCCATGGATGGTGGAATGTGTGGATTTCAATTCCATTCCATAGGTAAACCAAACGACTGAATGGAATTTGGTCAATGGAATTGATCATTCCAATTCCTTCCAATTTCATCGGATTCCTGCAAACCAACCGCCCCCTTAGTTTTATGAGTTATATTCAGTTTGCAAGTGGAATCACTTAAAAATATGGAGTTTTTACCCTCCAAACACTTAAAATACTTTAGATGT
The DNA here is from genome assembly GCA_036898165.1 of Silybum marianum. Classification (NCBI taxonomy): domain Eukaryota; kingdom Viridiplantae; phylum Streptophyta; class Magnoliopsida; order Asterales; family Asteraceae; genus Silybum; species Silybum marianum. The sequence goes on along the minus strand of CM072542.1, from coordinate 21,246,650 downwards.
GCAATCTATGAAACCACCAGCAACTAAACTCTAGTTTGTGTGTTAGTATATCCTTTGTTATTTGTCTTTAATGCATGATTCTTCTTCTAAAACTTTCTTTTATGAGTTAGGATTCATATGAATCCAGTTTCATTCAAAAATATGAAGTTTTGGGGTATTAACCAATTTATTAAAGTTAAGTGTGCAATCTATCAGCTAATGACAGAATTGTGCATGCAACTTTGTAGTGCCATATCTCCTTCATAACTTCTTCAAAATCCAACTGGAAATTCTAGAAAACACTTAGTAGAACTCCTTAAATGAGTGATTTACTAACATGGTGTAATCTGTTTTACCGGTTGTGACATAATGTTTTGCATGAATTATTTGAACCACTTTTACATGTCCAAAAGGCATGAAATTTGGTCACAATGACCATAACTCAGTACTTTATCTTGTATAAAAAGATAGGAAACTAGGTCATTTTGGAAGCCCTTGAAAACTGATCATATTTAGGACAATTGGTTTCTGTCCAGAAGAGAAATTCTGGACTTAATTGATTTTTATAAATATTGATCATGTGATGGATAATAAGATTACTTTCGGTATAAATTATAATATTAACGAACATATGGGCATTTTGTATAATTGGACATATATAGACACTTATGGGCTTAAGATTTATTCACCTCTATAATTAGTATTAGACCTATAAGTGACGGTTTTGAGTATTACTCTTTGATAGGGAAGCGTTAGGTCGTCGTGTGGGGATCGGATTGTGTTGACTTGTGTCGCGGAGCTTTGCTATAAGATGAGTATTCACAGCCCATCTTTCAAAGTATTTTCTACGATTTGGGGTGAAAAGCATGATTGAATATGTTATATGAGCTATTTTCATTATGATTATGAAATTTTGTTAAATTTGACGTTGTGGGCACTATGGCATGTACAATAATAGTTATATTGAGTAAAATGTAACATAAAAGTTTGTACACTACTATTAAATCAAGTGAGGAGCCGAGGGTATTTGTGGATAGCGCTATTTGGACGGACAATCCCACCTAAAAACTACAAGTAGGGGTGCACTGTACTTAAAAAAGGGAGAAACGAAGGTTCTACATATGTGGGATATTAGTCCCACCGCTAAGGTAGAATTAACAATACTTTTTTTTTGTGGTCGAAAGGTTTAGTGGTGGCTCATTATTTACTAAAAATTAGAGTACGTAATGCCTTGACGTTTTAAGATATTAATAAGTGCCAGAGATTTATTTTGCTCATATTCACTTACACAATTGGATGTTTGAAATATTGAAAACCTGTGAACTCACCAACTCTTTGTAGTTGACCTTGTTTTTATCAATGCTTTTCAGGGGTAAGAAAAGATTAACCGAATCTTTCTATTATGTGGGCGCCTCGACATCAATCATCTTGTTTATTTGAAACTGTTTAGTTGAAACACTTGGTTTACTTTATTTTGTTAGAACTTTTAGTTGATGCGATGTAAAATTTTAAACTTAAACTGTTATGTATTTGAATGGATGGTTGGTGTTGTTTTTATCCTATTGTTTTGAAATCTTGCGCTATCACACCTCGTGTTTTAGCTTTAGCGGGGTGTGACAGACTTGGTATCAGAGCCATAGGTTATAGAGAACACCGGTTTTCTATTGAAACCAAATACTATAACCAAATTTGTTTTTTTGAAAAACTATTTTCGTAGATAAATTTAAAAAGCTCACTACTAGTATAATTAGAATAAGAAACGATCTAACATATCATAATTAGGCAAAGCCTGATCACCTATGTCTAAATATGGTATGAATAAGAAAGGACTTGCATTAAATTATTCTAAAAATAGGAATCGATCGGGAAATCTTTCACTTCAAAATGAGAAATATGATTTTATGTGAGTTCACATGATTATTGTAAAATGTTTCTGATATTTATAAATTATTTTTTTTATTTATCTCAGCACTATGTCCACATCCGACCACTCCCCGGATGAATCCGGTTATGTTACCAGCAGGGTTAGGAGAGCCGACACAAACTATGATGACTATGACGCATCCGAGCATAGTCATGAAGAGGATTCTGCCGACTCTTCTGCTCGATCTTCTGTTCCCATGCCCGTACCCATACATACCGGTGAGGGGACATCTCGCGGGCCAAGGACGATAAGGACTGCCCGCAAGAGCGTTCTCCCTCTTCAGAGAGTGACTTTCACGATTCCTTCCGTGCCATCGGGAGAACCATCTCAGTCGCAATCTAGGTCGCGAAGTGTGACTCCTCCTCCACCCGCAGTTGGAGTACCGGTGCCCCGGCCACAAGGAATGACCGCAGCAGAAAACTACTGGGTCACGGGTATGGCCAACGAGGTACATACTCATCGGCTGATGTTGGACCATTATCGGCAATCCTTAGACGACATCATAACAATCTTGCACACACATGACGAGTTTACGAATAGAGTCATGGAGGTTGCCCTTGAGGCTAGGTTGGCGGTTCGGAGGATGCACACTTACCTAGAGTGGGTGAGAGGAGCTCTGGTGATCCTATTAGGAAAATTGTTTTGGTTGGTGATGCATTAGTAAACCTGTTTAGGCAAAGCTTTTGGATTAAAAACACTTTTATTTTGGTCTTGTTTATTTTAAGTTGTAAACAATTTGCTATCTTTTGGGATTTGTATTTTGAAACTTGTGATGAATGTTATGTGTTATGCTTATGAAAGATATCCATGTTTCATTGTATATTTCTTGATTTTATGTCTAGTTGATTGATATTAGACGTACATTACATTATAAGCTTGAGCTTAGTAAGTAGAATTAGATCGGAATTAGTAATAGAAATCTGATCGAAACTCAATTTAAAATTGTGTTTTTAGAACAATGCCTCCGAGAAGAGTAAATTCCGATGTTGCACGACTAGTATCCGAACAGCTCATGGCAGCACTACCAGGTATTGTGAGCCAAGTAGCAGCTGGTTTAAACGCTAATCAAAATAACAATCAGGGTTCTAGAGATAGGGAATGTACGTATAAATCCTTTAGGAGTCGTAATCCTAAAGAATTTTTCGGAACTGAAGGAGCCGTCGGTTTATTGACCTGGTTGGAAAGCATGGAGTCTGTCCTCCACATTAGCAAGTGTGCTGAGGGAAAGAAGGTGGAGTTTGCTGCCTGTCTATTACAAGGGCGAGCATTAACTTGGTGGAACACCCAAGTACAAACCCGAGGTCGGGAAGCCGCCAACAGTCTTACATGGGAAGACTTCAAAAGAATGTTGAAGGAAGAATACTGCCCTAGGAGCGAGATTCAGAAGCTGGAAGCAGAGTTGTGGAATCACGAGATGAAAGGGAATGATATCGACTCCTACACAGCCCGATTTCATGAATTGGCAAAAATGGTACCGCATCTGGTAACGCCTGAAGAGAACCGCGTTGATAGGTATGTTTGGGGATTATCTCCGGAGATACGCGGGGATGTTACCTCAGCAAACCCAAAAACTCTACAAGAGGCAGTAAGTTCGGCAACCAGACTCACAAACAATGCTACTCGCTCGGGATTGTTTGTAAGGGATAAGGCACAAGGGAAGAGAAAGATGGATGAACCAATAAGAAAGCAGTTTGGAAAAAGGACAAGTAAGGAACAAAGAACTTCAGGTAACTACGAAATTCAAACTCAACCTGCGGAGAAAGAGAAAAGACCTCATCCCAAATGTGACAAGTGCAAGAGACAGCATACCGGACGATGTATTATCTGTCAAAAATGCAACAAAGGAGGTCACTATGCGAAAGATTGAAGGAGCACAGGAAGGCGGGCATGTTTTGAGTGTGGAAGCCTGGATCACTTTCGGAATACATGTCCACGATGGAATCAAAGACCGAACACTAATCAAGCACGACCGGCCAACCAAGGAAATCAAGGAGGTCCGGCAAGAGGCCGAGTGTTTGAAATTGGAGCTGAGGAAGCAAGACAGAATCCAGATGTCGTTACAGGTATGTTTCTCCTGAATAATCATGATGCATCTATACTATTTGATTCTGGAGCAGATAGGAGTTTTGTGTCATTAGATTTTAGACCAAAGATAAATCTAAGGCCTCAAAAGTTGAAAGAATCATACGTAATTGAATATGCCAACGGTCAAGAGTGTAGGGTCAATGATGTAATAATAAACTGCACTATAAATTTGGCTAGTAGGGATTTCTGTATAGATTTAATCCCGATTTAACTAGGAAGTTTTGACGTGGTTGTGGGCATGGACTGGTTATCCAAAAACCGAGCCGAAATCTGTTGCTCCGAAAAGATCGTACGAATTCCGTTACCCGAAGGGGAAAACTCGAAGTACACGGAGAGAAACCCAGGAGGGGTATTAAAGTAGTGACATGTATGAAGAGGCGAAAGTATTTGAGAAAGGATTTCATTGCTTTTCTAGCTCACATCAGGGATAAGAAGGCTGAAGAAAAACGCATTCATGATATTCCTATAGTTCGGAATTTTCTTGAGGTATTCCCGGACGAATTGCCTGGAGTACCCCCACCAAGACAAGTGGAGTTTCACATAGAATTAATTCCTGGAGTCGCGCCAGTCAAGAAAGCAACATATCGATTAGCACCATCAGAGATGCAAGAGCTGTCGGAACAACTTCAGGAATTAGTCGACAAAGGATTTATCAGACCTAGCTCTTCACCTTGGGGAGCCCCAATTTTATTTGTTAAGAAGAAAGATGGATCTTTTCGAATGTGTATCGATTATAGGGAACTCAACAAGTTGACAATTAAGAACCGATACCCCCTTCCCCAGATTGATGATTTGTTTGACCAACTTCAAGGTGCAACGTACTTCTCGAAGATCGATCTTAGATCTGGATATCATCAAATGAGAGTGCGAGAAGAAGATATCCCCAAGACGGCCTTTAGGACTCGATACGGTCACTACGAGTTCCTAGTCATGCCATTTGGTCTAACAAACGCACCAGCAGTTTTCATGGATTTGATGAATAGAGTATGTCGACCGTATCTCGACAAGTTTGTGATTGTGTTTATAGATGATATACTCATTTATTCTCGAGACAAAAAGGAGCATGAGCAACATTTGAAGTTGATATTGGAATTGCTCAGAAACGAAAGGTTGTACACGAAATTCTCTAAATGTGAATTCTGGATTCGTAAGGTACACTTTCTTTGCCACGTGGTGAATGAAAAAGGAATCCAAGTTGATCCAGCTAAGATTGAAGCCATTAAGAAATGGGAAGCCCCAAAGACACCAACGGAGATCCGCCAATTTCTGGGATTGGCAGGTTATTACCGGCGATTTATCGAGAATTTCTCTAAGATCCCGCAACCACTAACAACTCTAACACAAAAAGATAAAAAGTTTATTTGGGGAGAGAAACAAGAAGAAGCCTTCCAGACACTCAAACACAAGTTATGCAACGCACCTATTCTAGTTCTACCCGAAGAAGTAGATAACTTCGTAGTCTACTGTGATGCTTCACATCAGGGAATGGGCTGCGTGTTAATGCAAAAAGACAAGGTTATTGCATACACATCAAGACAACTGAAGATTCAAGAGAAGAATTATACTAATCATGATTTGGAGCTAGGAGCGGTGGTGTTCGCACTCAAGATCTGGAGACATTATCTCTACGGTACTAAGGGTACTATATTCACAGATGACAAGAGCCTTCAACATATTCTTGACCAGAAAATGTTAAACATGAGGCAAAGAAGATGGGTTGAACTACTTAGTGACTACGACTGTGAAATAAAGTACCATCCAGGCAAAGCTAATGTGGTAGCCGACGCGTTAAGCCGAAAGGAAAGAGTAAAACCAACAAGAGCACGTGCTATGGGAATGATGGTCCAGACGAGTTTAAAAACTCAAATAAGGGAAGCACAAGGAGAGGCTTTGAAAGAAGAGAATTTGAAGAATGAAACCTTGCAGCACCTAGAGAAGGAATTTGAAATGCAGACAGATGGGGTACATTACTTTAAGAATAAGGTATGGGTACCGAAAGTTGGTGATCTACGATCAATCATTTTGGACGAAGCCCGTCGATCCAGATACTCAATTCACCCAGGAACAGATAAAATGTATAAGGATTTGAAAGAGTATTATTGGTGGCCAGGAATGAAGAAAGATATAGCTTTGTTCGTAAGCAAGTGCCTGACTTGTGCTAAGGTAAAGGCTGAACATCAGAAACCATCTGGTTTACTCCAACAACCTAAAATACCACAGTGGAAATGGGAGCAAATAATAATGGATTTCGTAACTAAATCGCGTTTTTGACAATCACTTCAAAAGGCATTGGGTACACGTTTGGATTATAGCACTGCCTATTATCCTCAAACGGATGGACAATCGGAAAGAACTATTCAAACGCCAGAGGATATGTTACGGGCTTGCGCAATAGATTTCGGTGGAAGTTGGGATACCCACCTGCCACTTGTGGAATTCTCCTATAACAACATCTATCATACCAGCATACAATGTGCACCATACGAAGCTCTATACGGACATAAGTGCAGATCACCGCTTAGCTGGGTAGAAATCGGAGATAGACAGTTGACAACGCCCGATATTATTCAAGAAACCACTGATAAGATCTCGACAATCCAAGAAAGACTCAAGACAACAAGAGATCGTCAAAAGAGTTATGCGGATAATCGGAGAAAGCCGTTGGAGTTTCAAGTGGGAGATAAAGTGCTATTAAAAGTGTCCCCATGGAAGGGACTGGTACGCTTCAGGAAGAGAGGCAGCTGGGTCCAAGATACATTGGTCCATTCGAAATACTTAAAAGAATCGGACCAGTGGCGTACAAGTTGAAGTTACCACCGAATCTAAGCGCCATCCACGACACATTTCATGTGTCGAATCTAAAGAAATGCCTAGCAGACGAAACGTTGATGTTACCCATGGATGACGTTCAGATTAACGATCGGTTAAACTTCGTTGAAGAACCAGTTGAGGTTTTGGACCGAGAAGTTAAACGGTTAAGGCGCAGTAAAATCCCTATAATTAAAGTCCGTTGGAATGCGAAACATGGTCCAGAATATACCTAGGAACGTGATGATTTGATGAAGCAAAAGTATCCCAGCTTATTCACGAACACCCCGGAAAATGCCACTTCTTAAATTTCGGGACGAAATTTCTTTAACGGGGGAAGGCTGTGACAACTGTCAAAATTCGAGCTTTCAGGTTAGCTTCTATTAAGTTTATTAGTGTTTATATAGTTTAATTATAAGAATAGAAGTTAGTTGGTTTAGAATGGCCGAAAAATCCCTAGCATTTCCGGTAATCGCTTAAAATGCCCGGTTCCGACCCGTAACTGTCTGAAACGTCCAAAACAGTGCCAAATGCTCTAATTTATACCCAATTTATATAAAAAATATATATTTTAGTATTTTTAATATAAACTTTTATTTTTTTTATAGGAAAGAACCAAAATGGGCTAACAAAGTGAGAAAAATGCCAAAATTGAGAAATTGGACTTCAAATCTCACATTTTGGGCTTAATTTATAGAAATATTTAAAAAAAAACAAATTGGTTTGGGTAGGGCCCACCCCATGGCCGCCACCCCCCCCCCCCTTTTCCTACCTATAAAAATGTTTTTTTTTTCTCATTTTCATCATTTTACACTTTCAAAATTCAAAATTCACTCGCTCTATCTAGAATCAAAGGGACACAAACATTTCACTCTATTCTCTCTAAAAACTCAGCCACTTCTCTTCATCAAAATCATATTGGGAGCAAGAAATATTGAAGAAAAAGGATTCTATAACCATCCAAGTAAGTACAAAACTTCATGTTCTTTATTTTCTTGCAAATATTGGGTGAAAACCCCACTTTTCTTGCATTTCTAAGTTACTTTCTTCTAATATCAAAAAATTCTGAGTTTGTGGAGAGATTTTACACCAAAACATGTAAAATGTTTATAAAATGGTGATAATCTATGATCTACACAAATAAAACTCAAGAAAATAGGGGGAAAATCATGATTTTATGTGTTCTTGAACAAAAATGGTGATTGTGGTTCTGGCAGATTCATGCATGCGTGTAAATCGTCAATTTCTTACAATTTTTATGTTCAAATATCATGAATCTTCTTTCTACAAGTTTATTTAATGAGTTGGTGTTCTAATCCAAGTGGTCTCACTCAAAAACATTGAGTTTTGACCCCCCAAATGCTCATAACAAGATGCATGTGCATCTGGAAGTTCAACAGTAGGTAAACCCTACTTTGAACGACCATAACTCTTTGAATATTCTTCCAAATCACTTGATTCTACTTCTGGAAGTTAATTTAATGTGTTACCTTTCATATGCCACTGATTTCATTCAAAAATATGGTGATTTGAGGCTCCAACTAATTGAAACAAAATGAGTGTGCAAACTGTCAACCAATGTCAGATTTGTGCATGCATGTTCAAATGACCATATTTCTTTCAAAACTCAATGAAAAAGGATGATTTTTCTTTTGAGAGTTAGTTTTATGAGTTATATTCAGTTTGCAAGTGAAATCACTTAAAAATATGGAATTTTGACCCTCTAAACACTTAAAATACTTTAGGTGTACAATCTATGAAACCACCAGTAGCTAAACTCTAGTTTGTGTGTTAGTATATCCTTTGTTATTTGTCTTTAATGCATGATTATTCTTCTAAAACTTTCTTTTATGAGTTAGGATTCATATGAATCTAGTTTCATTCAAAAATATGAAGTTTTGGGGCATTGACCAATTTATTAAAGTTAAGTGTGCAATCTGTCAGCTAATGACAGAATTGTGCATGCAACTTTGTAGTGCCATATCTCCTTCATAACTTCTTCAAAATCAGTGACTTTTATCTCAAAAGTTTCCATTATGAGTTATGATTTCAATCCATAACTCAGTACTTTATCTTGTATAAAAAGATAGGAAACTAGGTCATTTTGAAAGCCCTTGAAAACTGATCATATTTAGGACAATTGGTTTTTGTCCAGAAGAGAAATTCTGGACTTAATTGATTTTTATAAATATTGATCATGTGATGGATAATAAGATTACTTTCGGTATAAATTATAATATTAACGAACATATGGGCATTTTGTATAGGACATATATAGACACTTATGGGCTTAAGATTTATTCACCTTTATAATTAGTATTAGACCTCAGTGACGGTTTTGAGTATTACTCTTTGATAGGGAAGCGTTTGGTCGTCGTGTGGGGATCGGATTGTGTTGACTTGTGTCGCGGAGCTTTCCTATAAGGTGAGTATTCACAGCTCCTCTTTCAAAGTATTTTCTACGATTTGGGGTGAAAAGTATGATTGAATATGTTATATGAGCTATTTTCATTATGATTTTGAAATTTTGTTAAATTGACGTTGTGGGCACTATGGCATGTACACTAATAGTTATATTGAGTAAAATGTAACATAAAAGTTTGTACACTACTATTAACTCAAGTGAGAAGCCGAGGGTATTTGTGGATAGCGCTATTTGGACGGACAATCCCACCTAAAAACTACAAGTAGGGGTGCACTGTACTTAAAAAAGGGAGAAACGAAGGTTCTACATATGTGGGATATTAGTCCCACCGCTAAGGTAGAATTAACAATAAAAAAAATTTTGTGGTCGAAAGGTTTAGTGGTGGCTCTTTATATACTAAAAATTAGAGTACGTAATGCCTTGACGTTTTAAGATATTAATAAGTGCCAAAGATTTATTTTGCTCATATTCACTTACACAATTGGATGTTTGAAATATTGAAAACCTGTGAACTCACCAACTCTTTGTAGTTGACCTTGTTTTTATCATGCTTTTCAGGGGTAAGAAAAGATTAACCGAATCTTTCTATTATGTGGGCGCCTCGACATCAATCATCTTGTTTATTTGAAACTGTTTATTTGAAACTGTTTAGTTGAAACACTTGGTTTACTTTATTTTGTTAGAACTTTTAGTTGATGCGATGTAAAATTTTAAACTTAAACTGTTATGTATTTGAATGGATGGTTGGTGTTGTTTTTATCCTATTGTTATGAAATCTTGCGCTATCACGTCTCGTGTTTCCGCTTTAGCGGGGTGTGACACATATGTAGAACCTTCGTTTTTTTTAAGTACAGTGCACCCCTACCTGTAGTTTTTAGGTGGGATTGTCCGTGCAAATAGCGCTATCCACAAATACCCTCGGCTCCTCCCTTGAGTTAATAGTAGTGTACAAACTTTTATGTTACATTTTACTCGATATAACTACTAGTTATGTACCCCCGCAATGCAGTGGGATGCAAAACTTTCTTATGAATCTATAAAATAAAATGTCAACAGTCGTCATCCTCACATACCAGGTAAAACTCTCCTTCCTTATTATTGCTATTGCAGGTAACATTTACGGCCCTTGTTATGTTCATCCAACAAAATAAATGTCCCGATAAACGTTTACCGGGTAAGCATTCAACAAACTCCCCCTAATTATGTAAATTTAGAGCAATTGTAACAAGGTTTAAAGGATTTTTTTAAGTCCTTGCAATGGTATAGAAACAACAAAGAGAGTTGTTCAAAAGCATTATTCACTTAAAAAATAGAATACATAAAAGATGGGAAAAAAATCACACTAAAATATCTTCTAACAAACAAAAAAATGAAGGTACTTTCATGGAATTTTTGTGTCTTAAAAGATATATGTTGACTTGAAGTAATATAATGCAAAATCTAATTTGAAGATACACAATTTTGAACTATTACTTTATTTTATGCTTAAAGTAAGTTTTTTGAACCGCAAACAAAACCTTTTATTACCACAAACACCAACATGTTACAAGGTACATAAAAAAATTACAGCAAAGCGTTTGCGAGCGGCAAACACAGAAGTGTTCAAAAAACCACACCGCAGCCAAAAAACTGTCAGCACACGATCGATCCGTTTGCAGTCCAAATTTAGCATCGCATCCCCTCGTCTGTGCAGGAAGCAGTCCCGAGCAACACTGTGTGCAAGCAGGATGCCCCACCGTGCGTAAACCAGACCCTCTATCTGTTGTTTCGTCCACCTCTGTCATTCTCCGGTTGACTGTGTTGCTGTCCGAAAGGGTCCATGAGCCACGATTGCCATCCCAATTATTCTTGGTTTCATTACTGCAAGGCGCCAAGCTGTCTAATCTGGTAACTCATCACGGAACCTTCAAAGAGGATATAAGTCTAAAGTACATTCATCATTCTATATAGAAGGAAAAGATATATGCAGTGGCAGCAGACATCAAATACTGCTGCAAAAAAATTAGAAACTCAAAATAATTGTTGTATCATGAAGATAGATACAGATACATGGTGTCATAACATACTCAGTTCACCAAAGACAAACCATGTTATCTTCTCCCATTTGCCAATTTTCAATCGACTGAAACACAATAAAAAGCTTCAAGTGGAGAAATCAAAGTACATTATCGATTGAGGGATTGAACAATCCTTGAAACCATTTGGAAACAGTTGTATCAACGTCAAGAAGAGAAAATAAAACACCTAAATCTAAGCAAAGCAAAAAAAACATACTTCCAGTACCTCAAGCCATAATTATATAAAAACCACATCAAAAAACTTGATTGGCTGAAAAAAGCACAAGTAAAGACATGAGATGCATTGAGCATTGCACGTGGTTTCGATATATAATAGGCACGTTGCACATGAAATCGAACCTGGAGAAAACCGAGCGACAAATGAAAAAAAATAAAAAAGAAATTGATAATTGAAACCCAAGTAGAGAAATCAAACTTGTGGAGCGATGGAGTAACCAAAGCTATAAAGCATGGAGAAAATCGAGTGTGAGATAGAGAAAAATAAGAAACTGAAAATTTAGCAGAGATGGAGAACGATGAAGGAAATCTAACCTGTGGAGCAATGGAGAAATCAAACCTGCAAAACATGAGAAAATCAAGCGAGATATCGAGAAATATCGAGAAGAAATTGATTATCGAAACCCTGGCTGAGATGGGTTATGCAAAGGCCAAAAAGAAATAACACCAAATCTTTGTTGAAGGGTCTTTGTGCGATCAAACTATTATCCAAAAGTTGCAGCCTTCAGATTCCTAAATTTGAGGCAGGCTAAACATTAGACACAAATATCAGTAAAAAAGGTTAATAGATCATATATCAAATTTAGACAACATGAGATGAAGATGAAAATAATACATAAGAACCACATAAAGTTTATTAGGTTAAAACAATGCAAGTAAGAGTAAGAACATAAAGTTTATCAGGTTCAAGGATTACAATAAGAACATGAACCATGGACCCAAAAACACTCATGGGCACAAATAGGTTTGCTCTACAATGAAGTTGATCATCACCAAGAGGAAGCCATAGTCTGAGCGGATTCAAATATGTCAAGATTTAGCTATATATATATATATATAAAGCACAATATTTGGCAATCAGAGAGATGGAAAGCTATTATTTTTTTGGTATCTTACTTTCCAATTTGTTGGGCATAGGGGTTTTAGTCTTTTGGATCCGGCCAAGAAAAGCACAGTGGCAGATTTAAGGGTAAGTTAGATGAACAAAAACATAATTATCTTAACTCTGTGATCTGAAACAGGAGTGATGCCCGATGCCTCCAAGTGTTTCTTAACTCTCCAGGTTTAACAATTTAATATGAAAATTTTCATATGATCTTGAGCAAACAAAATGACAATAATTCCCTTGAAAGTTGATCTGGATGGACCCAAAATGGAATCTCTAATAATCACCATATTCCCACTTTGGTGCCAAAAAAATAAAAAACAAAAAATAAGGTGAAGTTACAAAAAATTCAACAATAAGGGTTTATGGTTTCGATAAACTTAGTGTCTTTCTTGGTTGATAGGTTTTGCCAAATGTTGACTCCATAAACCCTAATGCGATTGAATATATAATACAACTAAGTTTTAGATTCTATAAAAGGGTATGTGAAAGATGATGAAAATAAAGAATTTCGAAGAGCAAAATGTTGATTTCTGAATTGTACCTTTTTCGATGGAGCGAGAGTGGGAGAATGAGAGTGCGAGAGCGAGCATGAATCGATGAAACCGGTATCTTGAAATCTTGGTCGAGTTGGAGCGAGAATGAATCGCTGCATATACATTTGGAGAGGCTCGTGAGGATACACATACATCTCGGAGGCTGAATCGTCGCCTTGGAGACTGGAGAATAAGCTCTGAGAATAGCGTCTTGGAGAAGAAACCCTTTTAATACTCAGACTCTGTGAATAGCGCCTTGGCAGAAATTAGGGTGAACCGTCGGGATACGAAAAGTCTTTTAAGACTTTTTAAGATTGTATGCATAAGGTGGTAGTACATTAAGCAAAAAAAGTTGTATTTAAGACTTTTATGAAATTTGGTTTATAAAGTAGTAGAGATTAGTGTACATGCCTTAGTGTCCACAACATCAAATTTAACAAAATTTCATAATCATAATGAAAATAGCTCATATAACATATTCAATCATGCTTTTCACCCCAAATCGTATAAAATACTTTGAAAGAGGGGCTGTGAATACTCACCTTATAGCAAAGCTCCGCGACACAACACAACACAATCCGATCCCCACACGACGACCTAACGCTTCCCTATCAAAGAGTAATACTCAAAACCGTCACTTATAGGTCTAATACTACTTATAGAGGTGAATAAATCTTAAGCCCATAAGTGTCTATATATGTCCAATTACACAAAATGCCCACTTGCTCGTTAATATCGTAATTTATACCGAAAGTAATCTTATTATCCATCACATGATCAACATTTATAGAAATCAATTAAGTCCAGAATTTCTCTTCTGGACAGAAACCAATTGTCCTAAATATGATCAGTTTTCAAGCGCTTCCAAAATGACCTAGTTTCCTATCTTTTTATACAAGATACAGTACAGGGTTGTGGTCATTGTGACCAAATTTCATGCCTTTTGGACATGTAAAAGTGGTTCAAATAATTCATGCAAAACATTATGTCACAACCGGTAAAACAGATTACACCATGTTTGTAAATCACTCATTTAAGGCGTTCTACTAAGTGTATTCTAGAATTTTCAGTTAGATTGGAAAGATAACTCATAGAGGAAACGTTTGAGATAAAAATCACTCATTTTGAAGAAATTATGAAGAATATATAGCACCTCAAAGTGGTATGTACCATTCTGTCATTTCTTGACAGATTGCACACCTACTTTGAATAATTTGGTTAATGCCTCATATCTTCATATTTTTGAGTGAAATTGAGTTCATAAGAACCCTAACTCAATAAAGAAAGTTGTAGAAGAAGATTCATGCATTAAAGACAAATAACAAAAGTGGTATTAACACACAAAGTAGAGTTTAGCTGCTGGTGGTTTCACAGATTGCACACCTAAAGTATTTTAAGTGTTTGGAGGGTCAAAACTCCATATTTTTAAGTGATTCCACTTGAAAACTGAATATAAGTCATAAAACTAACTCTCAAAAGAAAAATCATAATTTTTCATTGAGTTTTGCAAGAGATATGGCCATTTGAAAATGCATGCACAAACCTGTCATTGGTTGACAGTTTGCACACTCATTTTGTTTCAATTAGTTGGGACCTCAAATGACCATATTTTTTAATGAAATCAGTGGAATTTGAAAGATAACTCATGATATTAACTTCCAGAAGAAAAATCAAGTAATTTGGATGAGTATTCAAAGAGTTATTGTCGTTCAAAGTAGGGTTTGCCTACTGTTGAACTTCCAGATGCACATGCATCTTCATATGAGCATTTGGGGGGTCACAACTCAATGTTTTTGAGTGAGACCACTTGGATTAGAACCCCAACTCACTAAATAAACTTGTAGAAAGAAGATTCATGACATTTGAACATGTTTATTACAAGAAATGGACGATTTTTGCACATGCAATAAATCAGTGAGCACCAAAAATCTCCATTGTTGTTCAAAAAACACATAAAATCATGATTTTCACCTAGTTTCTTGAGTTTTATTGTGTGGATCATAGATTATCACCATTGTATGAACATTTTTAAATTTTTTGGTGTATAATCTCTCCACAAACTCAGAACTTTAGGATAATAGAAGAAATAATTATGAAAAATGTAAGAAAAATGTGGGTTTTTCCACCCAAAAATGGTAAGAAAATGAGGGTAAAGTTGTTACCTTGTTTGGATGATGATTAGAGCTTTTAAATCCCTTGATGATTCTTGACCTTTGATGGTGAAAATGTATAAAACTCAGCTGAACTAGAGGGAAAGGAGAGTTCTAGAAATGGCTTTTGAGTTTAGAGAGAGAAAGGAGAGTGAAATTTGAATTTTCAACATGCAAAATGAGGAGGAAATGAAAAAAAAATGTATTTATATGGGGGATTAGGGGGGAGGCTGGCCATGGGGGCCCAATCCTCTGAAAATCATATATTTTTTTTATAAATAAAATAAAACTCAAGCCCAATTAAGAATACAATGTCATATTTCTCAATTTTTGGCCTTTTTCCTCAAAATGCAAGCCCAAAAGTGATTAAATTCTTTAAAATTAGAAAACATTTATACTTGACACATTAAAAATATATATTTTATATAAATTGGGTACAAATTAGAGCATTTGGCACTATATAGGAGATTTCGGACAGTTACGGGTCGGAACCGGACATTTTAAGGGACTGCCGGAAATGCTAGGGATTTTTCGGCCATTCTAAACCAACTAACTTCTATTCTTAAAATTAAACTATATAAACACTAATAAACTTAATAGAAGCTAACCTGAAAGCTCGAATTTGACAAATGTCACAATATGTCATGTATGGGTCTTAGATTCTGGATGTTCAAGACACATGACAACTTTCAAAGAACTACTAACTGATTATCATGAAAGATATGGAGGAACAGTTAGCTTTGGAAACAATGCAAAGGGATATGTAAGAGGATATAACACTTTCATTAAAGGAGATGTGACAGTAATGAAAGTTTTTTATGTTGAGGGACTAACACATAATCTTTTCAGTATTAGTCAATTCTGTGACAAATATTGGAAGGTTAATTTTGACATAGATTACTGTCATGTTTAGAGTATAACAAACAAAAATGAATTAACTGCTTATAGAGATGGAGATATCTATACAGCAACATTCAAAGCAACTGGTCAACTACAAGGTGTATGTTATATGTCTATAACAATGAGAAATGATAGTTGGCTTTGGCACAGAAGAATGTCACATCTGAACTTCAAAGCCATTTCACTAGGCAAACATCAATATGTAAGAGTACTACCAAAGATCAGATTTGAAAAGAACTCTCTTTGTTCTGCATGTGAACTAGGGAAGATCAAAAGAAGTTCTCATCCTCTGAAAATGCTATCTTCATGCAAGGCTCCACTTGAAATGCTACATATGGATTTGTGTGTCCCAATGAAAACTCAAAGCATGGGGGGAAAGAAATACGTTCTTGTTATAGTAGATGAGTATACACGATATACATGGATTGAATTTCTGAGACTCAAATCTGATACTTCTGAAAGACTGATACCCTTTCTGAAGAAAATTCAAGTTCTTCTTCAACTCCCAATTCAAAAGATCAGAAGTGACAATGGAACAGAATTTACTAATTCTACACTTCAGAATTTTTTGGAATCTGTTGGTATTTCTCATAATTTTTCCGCTGCAAGAACTCCTCAACAAAATGGGGTAGTAGAAAGAAAGAATAGAACTTTGGTAGAGGCTGCAAGAACCATGCTTGCATATTCAGAACTTCCTCTGTCTCTTTGGGCGTAAGCAATTGCTACTGCATGTTTTACTCAGAACAGAACCATTCTTAACAGAAAATTTCTTAAAACTCTTTATGAATTGTTAAAACAAAGAAAACCGTCTATTGATTATTTTAAAATCTTTGGTTGCAGGTGTTTTCTACAGAATGATACTCCACATCTTGACAAATTTGCACCAAAAGGTGTAGCGGGTATCTTTGTTGGCTACTCTCAAAGATCCAAAGCTTATAGAGTACTCATTAAAGGAACTCAAAGAATCATTGAGACGACAAATGTCAGATTTCATAAGCCAACAATGACTTCTGAACAAAACAGTTCAGAACTCGCACATAAACCATCTTCTGAAAGTTTGGACTCAGAACATAATCATACAAACTCTACTTCTACATCTCAGACTTTACTTAAATCCAATTTAGATACTTTATGTCGAGACTTATTTGATATGTCTGTAAATGTCTCTGCAGATTACCAAAATCCTTCTCTACTCAGAAATTCAAATGATCAATACATTTCAGAAATACAGATTTCAAATACATCAGCACCACAACTCTCTACCTCAAATTCAGAACTTCCAACTTCTGAAAATGAAATTTCTGAACCAATTCAAGTTGTTTCTGAACCGGTTCAAACTATTTCTGACCATGAACCTCTTAGTTCTGAACCAATTCATATTTTTCCATTTGAGAGGGAGTCTTCAGATTTACATTCAGCAATCAATCATGATACTGAAACTCAAGCAATTACTTATGATTATGATTCTCTGAATAATGTTTCATCTGTTCAACCATTGCCAAATGTGAACAAATGGACATCTAGTCATCCAGTTCATCAAATAATTGGAGATGCATCAAAAGGTGTTCAAAAAAGATCTGCAACAGCAAATGAATGTCTATATGTTAATTTTTTAAGCAGTATGGAACCCAAAAAGCCATATGAGGCACTTCAGGATCTAGACTGGATTTTAGCAATGCAGGATGAGTTAAATCAATTTGAAAGAAACAAAGTCTGGAGATTGATACCAAATCCAAAAGGTAAATCTGTCATTGGCACAAAATGGGTGTTCAGAAATAAAAAGGATGAAAATGGAATTGTTGTAAGAAACAAGGCAAGACTTGTAGCTAAGGGGTATTGTCAACAAGAAGGAATTGATTATGATGAAACCTTTCCTCCAGTTGCCAGATTAGAGGCCATACGAATCTTTCTTGCCTATGCTGCTCATAAAAACATGAAGGTGTTTCAAATGGATGTAAAATGTGCATTTCTGAATGGTATTTTACATGAAGAAGTGTATGTTGAACAACCAGAAGGCTTTGTAAGTAAAGAATTCCCAGATCATGTTTACATATTAGACAAAGCCTTATATGGACTTAAACAAGCACCAAGAGCATGGTATGATAGTCTTACAACTTTTCTTCTGAATTCCAAATTCAAAAGAGGTACTGTTGATACAACTTTATTTCTGAAAAAGGAGGGTGATGATATGATTTTGATACAAATCTATGTAGATGATATTATATTTGCTTCTACTAACCCAAAATTTTGTAGAAATTTTGAGAAAATCATGCAAACAGAATTTGAAATGAGTATGATGGGAGAGTTGACATTTTTCCTTGGTCTTCAAGTCAAACAACTTCCCACTGGCATATTTATTAATCAATCTAAGTATGTCTCTGACTTACTTAAGAAGTTTGACATGACTGATTGTTCAAGTATTCAAACTCCAATGGCCACTGCAACTAAGCTAGAACCTGATTTAAATGGCAAATCTGTTGATCAGAAAAAGTACAGAGGCATAATTGGATCTTTGCTTTACTTAACTGCTAGTAGACCAGATATAATGTTTGCTACATGTATTTGTGCCAGATATCAACCTAATCCTAAGGTTTCCCACCTTCTAGCTGCAAAAAGAATACTTAGATACCTAAAAGGTTCTCCTTCATTGGGACTTTGGTATTCTAAGGATTCTAGTTTTGAACTAACAACATTTACAGATGCAGATCATGGTGGTTGCAAATTAGACAGGAAAAGCACTTCTGGATCATGTCAGTTTCTGGGTGATAGACTAGTTAGCTGGTCTTCAAAGAAACAAAATTGTGTTTCTACCTCTACAGCAGAAGCTGGATATGTAGCAGCTGCAATATGTTGCTCACAAGTGATCTGGATGCAAATTCAACTAAAAGACTGTGGTTACACTTTCAAAAAGATTCCTTTGTATTGTGATTCAAAGAGTGCCATAGCCATCACTGCCAATCCTGTTCAACATTCAAAAACCAAGCACATTGATATAAGATATCATTTTATCAAAGATCATGTGGAAAAAGGTAATATTGAAATGTTCTTTGTTCAGACAGATTATCAGTTAGCTGATTTATTTACCAAAGCACTTGATAAAAAACGATTTAACTTTTTGGTAAGTAAATTGGGCATGATGAACATGTCTATGTAAGTATTATAAATCACCTATACTCTAGAAGTTACATTCTGAAGTTTTTTTTTATCAAATTCTGAATACTTTGCTCTTCAGAATTACTTTGTATATTCTGAAGTTTATCATTCAGATTTTTGCTACTTTTCAAACTCAGAAGTATATCTCTTCAGTAACTAGGTTGATTGTATTTTAATACTTTTCATTTATTTTTCATTTCACTAATATTTGATTGATTCTTTGATAAAGTTGCAATAATCAAGGGGGAGACTCATAACTGCTTGTGATTCAAGGGGGAGTGTTATTAATTTCAATTATTTCTAACTACCCTTTCCTACATAACAACTCTGCATTGATGAAATAAAGTGTTGCACTTTATATCTATGAAGTATGAACAAGCTTCCTTAGATTAAAACAGTTTTATATTTGTTCAAAGCTACTTCTGAATTCTCAAAATGTTTTATATTTTTCAGAAGTTTATACTTTTAAATGAGTTTTTGTCTTCTAAGATGACTCAAGTTTAGTTCTGAACTTTACTTACAAATTTTGTGGTTCTTCTGAATTCTTTCTTTCAGACTTCTGAAATTTTTCTCAGAAGTTCTGAACAACTTCTGAACTTTTTGAACTTGTTCTCAGAACTAAAACTTCCCGTTGATTTTTTCATTTAAGTGTGTGCCACGTGTTTTAATTTCATTGGATTTTTCTTAACCACGACCATTAAACGGTTCATTTCTCTTAATAAATGATGATTACTACTCTAATCACATTTACTTTTTTGTATTGGCCACGTGTCCTTCAACATTTATCCGATCGTATAAATCAATGGATTCTTCATCATCTTCATTCTTTTAGCAATTTTACTCTGAGAACCTTTCTACATCATCCTTCAGTTATCAATCTGTGTTCTTTCTACATCATGTCTACTTCAAAAACCATGATTTCTACTTCTTCGAGTTCTAATGATAACACTGGATCATCCAGTGATGCTTCATTCAAGATTGTGCCTCAAAAATTAATGGTTGGATCAATGGAAATCCCACTAAGTGATGATCAAATGCTTCATGACACAGCCACTACTGCAACTCATCAAGCCGGACCTTCAAACCCTATCATTAACCCTAACCCTAACCCGACAACTGCTAAAATTGGGGAAACACAGAATACACCCATCGATGTCGTTTATGAATCAAATGTTGCTGAAAGTGAATCCCAGACTCCTGCTGAAAGTGGTGACCTGTCCAAACTCTATGTACCTGCTGAGAAATTACTTGACATCAAAAGAAACAACTGTGCACTGAACTTCAAATCCAAAGACTTCATTGATGATCAAGTAATGTTGATTAAAATTCTGATGAAACATCCCCTGCGCACTCTCCTTTCAAGAAAATTCTCTGTTCCTGCTTCATATCTTCAACAATTCTGGCATTATGCTGAGGTGGATGAAAATGATGATGAAATTGTATCTTATGTTCATGCCTACAAAGTGTGTATATCTGTAGATGACATTAGAAGCCTTCACTATTTGCCAAAACCAGATGAGGTTCTTGGGAAAACCTGTTATGACTCAATTCCATCCTCATCAGAGATGATCTCAGACATTATGAGCTTGGGTTACTCTGAAAACCTTAGTGCTCTGAGCTCTTTTAGAAAAAAATGTTTACCTCCAATTTGGTATTGCCTGTTTTCCATTCTGAATACCTGTCTATATGGGAAGAGCTCAAGTTTAGACCAAGCTTCAGCTAATGGGAGGATTATATTTCATGGTGTTGCCTTCAACAAACACTATGATTATGCTAGTCTTATCTTTGATGATCTCAAATATGCAATTTTGAAGAAGTCTACGTTCAACTATATCCCATTTCAGAGATTTCTTCAAACACTTATCAAAGGAGCAATGAAGGCTGTCTCAAACATCCCTATTCTAGCTCATGAGGTACATGTTCCTATTTTCACTATGGATAGCTTAAGGCCTCCAAATGCAAAACTTGTTTTTCCAAATGCAGTTCCACTTCCTTCTCATTTACTTGAACTTGTAAGTACACAACCTAGGATTGGGTGTGAGAATTTAGAATCTATGGGATTACCTCAACCAGTAGTCCCTTCCCCTGATTCAAACCAGAGTGGTGATCATGCAAGGGAGTCTAAACTTACTAGAAAGAGGGGGGAGGCTGTTCAAGGGGGAGAACAACCTCACAGAGTCAAGAGGAAAAATGTGAATGAGAGATAGGGTAGAAGGGTCAGAAAAAGAATTGATGAGGGGAGAACACAGGTACAAGAAAAACAAACCTGTGAACCACCTGTTACAAGTCGGGCACCCACATCTACTATTATTCCACACTCTTTGGTGGATAATATTGAAACAGCTAGTGAGCCCATGGCAACCTTGGTTAACCCCCCCAGCCACTCACCCATCTCTCAACAGAAGGGTGTTTCAACAACACATATGGGGCAAGAAGCTTATAATCCATTAGGACCCCAATTGGAGGTTCCTTTTGTTGAAAATGAAGGATATATGTCCCCCCTTCACAGTTTTGAGCACATTGAGTTTGAGTATCCACTCAACTTTGAGCCTTCTGAACGACTTAATATGGCATCCATTCACACAAGCACACATCCTTCAGATGTTCCTAAGCAAAGTGTTTGTCACATTGCATCAACAACTATAGATATTCCAACTTTTGGATATCAAGGATTAGTTGGAAGTCCTGGTGGGGTGAACATCACAAAAGGTCCATTCACAGAATCAAATGTGGTTCATGATGCCTTTGTGGCTCATACAGGCCAACCTTCTTCTTAAGGTCTGAAAACAAGTTCATCTGTTGATCTTGGCAACTTACCCACATCTTCTGAATTCACAGAATTCAAAGATCTCTGTACTTCTGAATTTGCAAAGATTCAGAAGGACATCAAGGATTTAACGGATTCTACCAAAAAGGTGTTGGAGGTTAGGTTGGAACAACATGGGGAAAATATGGTGAACAGGCTGAATGATTTTCATCTCCAATCTTCTAATGATCTGAATATGTTTAAAGAAGCTCTTTTGTCAGCTTTTTCTGAAGTGGCTTCCTCTGTTTCTTCTTTGAAAGCTTCTCAGCCTTCTTCTTCTTTTGCTTCACAAGCTTATGCCACTAAAGATGATATTTCTCAAATTCTAAATCAGCTTTCATCCATTCAGAGTTCTCAATCAGACTTAAGCACAAGATTATCTGCTCTGGAATGCAGATCTCAATCAGATACATTTAAAAGAAGTCTTGATGATCAGGATCCTGATAATCAAGAGGGGGAGAAAAGACAGAGAGTATCTGAACCAGAAACTAATCAAGTTCAAAGTTCTGAGAAGACTTCTGAAGATACTCAGAATGTTGGTGAAGAATCAAATAAAGTCTCAGAAGCCATAGAAGACATTTTATCTGCAGAACATGAGGTACAAGAGATAAATGATCATTCTTCTGAAGAAATGATAGAAGAAGGGTATGAAACAGAAAAGTTGTCTTTTGATTCTGAAGGTAACTTGGGCTTAGATAACAAAGATATAATTCCAGATTCTAATGAAGAAATGCTAAGGGAATACCTTGCTTTTGAAGACGTTATTGGAGAACCAAGTGATCTTTCTGATGTGATCATGTTTGAAGAAGATACGATTGATGTAAATATGGGAGAAAGCTCAAATGAAATAAAGGATTTAGTAATTTGGAAGCCTCAACAACTTCTGAGTGAAGAGTTCAGAAGTGCTTCTGAAAGATTATGGGATATTCTGAATCAATTCTGTTGGGTACATGTTTTTCTGAATTATCCAAGAAGTCTGGAGTGTAGACTTTTGGACAACAGATTTTCTATCTTCAGAAATTTTCTTGAACAATCAGATGAAAGATTTGAATTGGAATTTGACTTAACTCATTTAGAAGGAGTTGAAATTATTGATGAAATCTTAATTGCTTTCTCAGGAAGATTTGAAGTCAGAACCAGACCTTGCATTATCATTCCTAAGGTACATCTTCCAATACTTGAAGAACCTGTTTTGGACCAAGTGTTTGAAAAAGAGAATATACTTATTTCTGGAGAAAGCAGTCTGATATTTCCTGAAGACACTTATTGCTTCATGTACAAGAGAAGTATGAAGTTAGCAAAGTTGGAAGACTTTCTGAATGATGAATGGTCGGATGATTATATTGCTCAAGTGAAAAACTTTATTCAGAATCATGGTGTTCAGAACTTTCATGATTCAACTTTAATAAAGAAGGTCAGATGCATATCAAAATCAGTTCAGAATGATTTAACTATTTTCAGATTTGGAGCAGAAAGAAGAGATGGTACTCTGTGTGAATTTACTCAGTTTGATGTTTACAAGCTTAGACTACAAGATAAGTTGGCAATCTTATCTTTTTGTGTTAATTCTGGTGAATCTGTGTTAGTCTCAGAGATTAGAAAAGTCTTGGGAATATACATAAGGAATCTCATAAAGAATGATTTTCAGCTGGCTTTGGAATACAGACTTAACACAGTAAATCTGTTAGAACCTATATATACTGAAAGATTTGGGTTGAAGAGATTATTTACTAATCCAGATATTGGGTTCATGTATGTTGTTGAAGAAGTCTCTAAGACATTTGTTGTTTCTGATATTCCAAAGTATTCTACATCTTCACTCCAATGGTTTCTGAACTACATGACAGATTTCTTTGAAGAATCTGACATCAAAGAAGAAATTGTTTATCTAATCAAAGAAAGAATACATTTCAGAGAATTTGTGAGAAAGAGTTATCTTGCTGGTCACAAGAAAGTGAACAAGATAAAAGGAGCAGATTATCTATTAAGTGATGCATATGACTTCAAAATTCATACAAAGAGACAAGATATGGAAGAGATTCAGAAATACATTCTGAATGTTGAAAGTTCAGAAGAAAGACAAAAGGAAAAGAAAAGGAAAAGGAAGAAGTTCTTGAAAATATTTCTGAAGAGTTGGTTCCTGAAAAGCAAATATCTGAAGAGGAACAACTACAAGTACAAAGAATTGAAGAAAGTGCTTATACTATGTTCCTTGAATATTTTCATCCAGAAATGTTCATGGAATATGAGCAAAAATTCAACTATATAGATTGCTGGATTCAAAAGTCTTTTGGTTGGAAACAATGATACTCAGACATCATCAGAAAGATAAGGATTCCAATCAATGAAGCAAGAAAAGAAAGTCCTGTGATCAAAGTGATTAATGCTGATTTGAAGACAAGACAGAATTACAAATATGCATTCTTTACTGTTGAGCGACAAAATGGTGAGATCTCTACTTTTTCTGAAGCTGACTTTCAGAATGTTCATCTCAGAGATCTTCTCAGAGTATATAGAAGTCTTTTCCCTTTCCATGACTCAATTACCAAGTTCAGAAAATCTTTTCTAGTGCTTAGAGATGGATTATTTAGAGAATTTATATGGGCTGCAAAGACTGATTTCCAGGTTGCTTATGTTCTGAACAAGAAGCAAGTACACTTAAGCAAGCCAAATTTAAGTCTACCAGATATTCAAAATTTGAAGAAGAGCACTTTAGTACTTCATCCTCCTGGATTCGTTTGTAAATGCTTTCATGAACTATTATTTGTGAGATTTGAAGAACTCCACAAATGTTGCAATGGAACTCTTATGGCAATCAGAGATCGTTTGGTAAAAAGACAGAATAGAAGACCAAAGAATCTGAGCAATGAAGATTGGGAGAAGCACAAGATACTTGCAAAATAAATGATTAGAGTTGCTGAAACCTTACTAGAATACAGAAGACTAATTCTGAAGGATGTAAGAGAAATGCTGAATTTCTGAAGGATGCAAAATAAATGATCTGAACTTTTGAAGCTAAGGGGGAGATTGATAGAAATATCATAATAGCTTCAAAAGGAACTGGGTTCTTAAAAGAGAAAAAGATCTGAAGAAGTTCTGAAGATACTTCTGAAGAGGTTCTGAAGAAGTTCTGAAGACACTTCTGAAGAAGTTCTGAAGGAGTTCAGAACCAATTCTGAACTTGTCTGTTATGACTGTTGTGTCACTTTAGTTTTTCTATTGTATGTATAAATAGATAGTTAGTTAGATTGTTAGAACTAATGTTTTCATATACCTTGTAACGATATATTCTGTATACAGTACATTCAATCAATACAAATTACATTTGGCTACTATCACTCCTGTTATAATCTTTTCATATATTGATATCTTGATTGTTTGGGTCCTAACAAAAGACAAATAACAAAGTAGAGTTTAGCTGCTGGTGGTTTCACAGATTGCACACCTAAAGTATTTTAGGTGTTTGGAGGGTAAAAACTCCATATTTTTAAGTGATTCCACTTGCAAACTGAACATAACTCATAAAACTAACTCTCAAAAGAAAAATCATTCTTTTTCATTGAGTTTTGGAAGAAATATGGTCATTTGAACATGCATGCACAAATCTGTCATTGGTTGACAGCTTGCACACTCATTTGGTTTCAATTAGTTGGGACCTCAAATCACCATATTTTTGAATGAAATTAGTGGCATATGAAAGGTAACACATTAAATTAACTTCCAGAAGAAGGATCAAGTGATTTGGAGGAATATTCAAAGAGTTATGGTCGTTCAAAGTAGGGTTTACCTACTGTTGAACTTCCAGATGCACATGCATCTTGTTATGAGCATTTGGGGGGTCAAAACTCAATGTTTTTGAGTGAGACCACTTGGATTAGAACCCCAACTCACTAAATAAACTTGTAGAAAGAAGATTCATGATATTTGAACATAGAAATGTAAGAAATTGACCATTTTTGTTCAAGAACACATAAAATCATGATTTTTCCCCTATTTTCTTGAGTTTTATTTGTGTAGATCATAGATTATCACCATTTTATAAACATTTTACATGTTTTGGTGTAAAATCTCTCCACAAACTCAGAATTGTTTTGGATATTAAAAGAAAGTAACTTAGAAATGCAAGAAAAGTGGGTTTTTCACCCAAAATTTGCAAGAAAATGAAGAACATGAAGTTTTGTACTTACTTGGATGATGATATGTGTTGATTGTCTTCAAAAATACTTGCTCTTAGGTGGATTTTAGATGAAAAAATGGCTGGAACTCTTTTGAGAGAAAGAAAAGAAAGAGAGGGAGAAGAGAGAAGTGAATAAGTCCCTTTGTTTCTAGAGAGAGAGAGAGAGAGATTTGAATCTTTAGTTTGGAAATGAGCAAAATGAAGAAATTTGGGTTTTTATATGTGGATTTTAAGGGGGGGGGGGGGGGCGTCCATGGGGTGGGCCCTACCCAAACCAATTTTTTTTTTTTATTTGTATAAATTAAGCCCAAAATGTGAGATTTGAAGTCCAATTTCTCAATTTTGGCATTTTTCTTAACTTTGTTAGCCCATTTTGGTTCTTTTCTAATAAAAATAAAAGTTTATAATAAGAATACTAAAACATATATATATTTTATATAAATTGGGTATAAATTAGAGCATTTGGCACTGTATTGGACGTTTCAGACAGTTACGGGTCGGAACTGGACATTTTAAGCGATTACCGGAAATGCTAGGGATTTTTCGGCCATTCTAAACCATCTAACTCCTATTCTTAAAATTAAACTATATAAACACTAATAAACTTAATAGAAGCTAACCTGAAAGCTCGAATTTTCTCAGTTGTCACAGTCTCAGACTTACTTTAGAAGTTTGACATGGCTGATTGATCAAGTATTCAAACTCCAATGGCCACTGCAACTAAGTTAGAACCTGATCTGAATGGTAAATCTGTTGATCAGAAAAAGTACAGAGGCATAATTGGATCTTTCCTTTACTTAACTGCTAGTAGACCAATATATAATGTTTGCTACATGTATTTGTGCCAGATATCAAGCAAATCCTAAGGAATCACAGCTTCTGGCTGCAAAAAGAATCCTTAGATATCTAAAAGGTTCTCCTTCATTGGGGCTTTGGTATCCTAAGGATTCTAGATTTGAACTAACAGCATTTACAGATGCAGATCATGGTCAATGTAAATTAGACAGGAAAAGCACTTCTGGATCATGTCAGTTTCTGGGTGATAGACTGGTAAGCTGGTCTTCAAAGAAACAAAATTGTGTTTCTACCTCTACAGCAGAAGCTGAATATGTAGCAGCTGCAATATGTTGCTCACAAGTGATCTGGATGCAAATTCAACTCAAAGACTATGGTTACACATTCAAAAAGATTCCTTTGTATTGTGATTCAAAAAGTGTCATAGCCATCACTGCCAATCCTGTTCAGCATTCCAAGACAAAACACATTGATGTAAGATATCATTTTATCAAAGATCATGTTGAAAAAGGTAATATTGAAATGTTTTTTCTTCACACAGATTATCAATTAGCTGATTTATTTGCCAAAGCACTTGATGAAAAACGATTTAACTTTTTGGTAAGTAAATTAGGGATGATGAATATGTCTATGTAAGTATTAAACATCCACTAAACTTTAGAAGTTATATTCTGAGGTTTTTATCTCAAATTCTGAATCCTTTGCCCTTCAAAAATTTTCTGAATTTCAATATTCAGATCTTTGCTTCTTTTCAAACTCAAATGTATAATCCTTCTTTATCTAGGTTGATTGTTTATTACTATTTTTTTTCATTTCTCTAATATTCTCTTACTTCTTTGATAAATATTGCACTGTTTAAGGGGAGAATCATAGTTCCTAATGATTCAAGGGGGAGTGGTATTAATGTCAAATTTTTGAACTACTCTTTCCTACAAAACAGATCTGAATTGCTGAAATCAAGTGTTACACTTCATATCTAAGAAGTATGAACAAACTTCCTTAGATAAAATATTTTTCAATTGTTCAAACCTACTTCTGAATTCTCAAAATGATTTATATTTTTCAGAAGTTTGAATTTTTAAATGATTTTTAGTGTTCTAAAGTGATACAAGTTTGGTTCTGAACTAAACTTAAAAGTTCTTAAGTTCTTCTGAATTCTTTATTTCAGACTTCTGAACTTCTTCTCAGAAGTTCTGAACAATTTCTGAAGTTTTTGAATTCGTTCTCAGAACTTTACTTCCCGTTGTTTTTCTTAAGTATCACTTAAGCGTGTGCCACGTGTTTTAATTTCATTGGACATTTCTTAAACACGTCAAGTAAACGGTTAATTTATCCAAATAAATGATGATTAATGGTCTAATCACATTTACTTTTTGGCCACGTGTCCATCAGCGCTTATCCAGTCATATAAATCAATGGATTCTTCATCGTCTTCATTTTTTTTAGTAATTTTACACTGAGAAATCTATTTGTGTTCATTGATCTTCTTTCTATTACCAATCCTTGTTCTTCACACATCATGACTACCTCAAATGCCATAGTTTCTGCTTCATAGAGTTTCACTGATAACAATGGATCATCGAGTGATGGTTCATTCAAGATCGTGCCTCAAAAATTGGTTGTTGGAACAATGGAAATTCCACTCAATGAAGATCAAATGGTCCAAGACACAGCCACAACTGCTACTAATCAAGCCGGACCTTCAAAAACCCTAACCCTAACCCTAACCCGAGAACTGATAAAATTGGGGAAACACAAATTGAACCTATTGAAGTTGTTTCTGGATCAAATGCTGGTGATAGTGAATCCCAGACTCGTACTGAAAGCAGTGATATGTCAAAACTTTATGTCCCTGCTGAGAAACTGCTAGAAATTAAGAAAAATAATTGTGATTTGAACTTTAAATCGACAGCCTTCACTGATGATCAAATGATTTTGATCGAAATTCTGAAGAAACATCCACTCCGTACTCTAATCTCTAAGAAATTCTCTGTTCCTACTTCTTACCTTCAACAATGGTGGTACTATGCTGAGGTTGATGAATCTGTAGATGAAATTGTCTCCTATGTCCATGCTTACAAGGTATGTATCTCTGTGGATGATATTAGATGTCTTCACTTTCTGGCAAAACCAGATGAGGTTCTTGGGAAAACCTCTTATGATCCA
The DNA here is from genome assembly GCA_036898165.1 of Silybum marianum. NCBI lineage: Eukaryota > Viridiplantae > Streptophyta > Magnoliopsida > Asterales > Asteraceae > Silybum > Silybum marianum. Next base: position 21,217,566 of record CM072542.1, on the reverse strand, counting down.
ATTCCATCTTCAACAGAACTAATCTCAGATTTCATGAGTTTGGGATACTCTGAAAATCTAAATGCTTTAAGTTCTTTTAGAAGAAAGTGTTTACCTTCGATATGGTACTGTTTATTCTCAATTCTGAACACTTGTCTATCTGGGAAAAGTTCAAGTTTGGATCAAGCTTCAGCAAATGGAAGGATCATCTTTCGTGGAGTTGCATTCAGCAAGCATTATGATTATCTTTCTCTTATTTTTGAAGAACTCAAATCTGCTATTTTGAAGAAGTCCACATTCAACTGCATACCGTTTTAGAGATTCTTTCAAACACTCATCAAAGGAGCAATGAAAGCAGTGCAAACAATCCTTGTTCTAGCACATGAGGTACATGTTCCTATCTTTTTTATGGACAGTTTAAGACCACCAAATGCAAAGCTTACATTTCCAAATGCAGTTCCACTTCCTTCTCACTTACTTGATCTTGTAAGTACACCAAATAGGATTGTGAGTGAGTATTTAGAATCTATGGGATTACCTCAACCAGTAGTCCCTTCCCCTGATTCAAACAAGAGTGGTGATAATGCAAGGGAGTCTAGACTTGTTAGAAAGCGAGGGGAGGATGTTCAAGGGGGAGAACAAACTCAAAGAGTAAAGAGGAAAAATGAAAATGAGAGGATGGGTAGAAGAGTAAGAAAAAGAATTGAAGAGGGAAGACCACAGGTAAAAGAAAAACAAACCTGTGAACCACCTGTTACTAGCCGGGCACCCATATCTTCTATTATTCCACATTCTTTGGTAGATGATACTGAAAAGGCCAGTGAGCCCATGGCAAATTTGGTTAACCCCCTCAGCCACTCACCCATCTGTCAACAGAAGGGTGTTTCATCAACACAAGTGGGGCAAGTAGCTTATAATCCATTAGGACCCCATTTGGGGGTTCCTTTTGTCAAAAATGAAAGATATATGTCCCCCCTTCACAGTTTCGAGCACATTGAGTCTGAGATTTCACTCAACATTGAGCCTTCTGAACCACTTAATGTAGCATCCATTCACACTAGCACACATCTTTCAGATGTCCCTAAGCAAAGTGTTTGTCACATTGCATCAACAACTATAGATATTCCTATTTCTGGATATCAAGGATGAGTTGGAAGCCCTGGTGGGGTGAACATCATAAAAGCCCCATTAAAAGAATCATATGTTGTTCATGATGCCTTTGTGGCACATACAGGCCAGCCTTCTTCTGAAGGACTGCAAACAAGATCATCTGTGGTTTTGGAACCTTACCCACATCTTCTGAATTCACAGAATTCAAAGATTTCTGTACTTCTGAATTTGCAAAGATTCAGAAGGACATTAAGGAATTGACGGATTCAACTAAAAAGGTGATGGATGATAGGTTGGATCAACAAGGGGTGAATATGGTGAATAGGTTGAATGATTATCACCTCAAATCTTCTAATGATCTGAATAATTTCAAACAAGTACTTCTGAATGCGTTTTCTGAAGTTGCTTCATCCGTTTCTTCTCTGGAAGCTTCTCGGACTTCTTCTTCATCTTCTCAACCAGCTTCTTCTGCTTTTGCAACAAAGGATGACATTACTCAGATTTTGAATCAGCTTTCTTCTATTCAGAGTTCTCAGACAGATTTAAGTACAAGGTTATCTGTTCTAGAATGCAGGCCTCAATCAGATACATCTAAAAGGAGTCTTGATGATCAGGATCCTGATAATCAAGAGGGGGAGAAAATACAAAGACTATCTGAACCAGAAAATGTTCAAGTTCAAAGCTCTGAGAAAACTTCTGAAGATGCACAGAATGTTGGTGAAGCATCCAATAGAGTTTCAGAAGCTATAGAAGATATCTTATCAGCAGAACATGAGGGGCAAGAGGTAAATGACCATACTTCTGAAGATATTATAGAAGAAGGGTATGAAACAGAGAAGTTATCATTTGATTCTGAAGGTAACTTAAGCTCAGATAATACACACATAATTTCATACTCAAATGAAGAAATGCTAAGGGAATACCTTGCATTTGAAGATGTCATTGGAGAGCCAAGTAACCTTTCTGATGTTATTATGTTTGAAGAAGACATGTCTGGAGCAAATATGGGAGAAAGCTCAGAAGGGATAAAAGATTTAGTAATTTGATAGCCTCAACAACTTCTGAGTGAAGAATTCAGAAGAGCTTCTGAAAAATTGTGGAATATTCTAAGCCAATTTTGTTGGGTACATCTGTTTCTGAATAAACCAAGAAGTCTGGAGTGTAGACTTTTGGACCACAGATTTTCAGTCTTCAGAAATTTGATTAATCAATCAGACGAATATGTTGAACTAGAAGTTGATCTAGAACACATGGGAGGAACTAAACTTGCGGATGAAATTCTAATGATCTACTCTAGAAAGTTTGAAGTAAGAGTCAGACCCTGCATTATTATTCCTAAGATTGATATTCCTCTTCTTGATGAACCTATTTTAGATCAAGTCTATGAAAAGGAGGATATATTTCATTTTGGAGAAACAAGTTTAGAATTCCCTGAAGCAATTTATTTCTACATGTACAGAAAGAGTATGAAGTTTGCATCTCTGGAAGATTTTGTAAATGATGAATGGTCTGAAGACCAAATATTTCAAGTTAGAAGTTTTGTTCAGAAGCATGGTGTTCAGAATCTGAATGACACAACTCTCATAAAGAAGATTAGATGACTTTCAAAGTATGTTGAAGATGATTTATTAATATACATATTTGGAGCAGAAAGAAGAAATGGATCTTTGTGTGAATTTACTCAATATGATTTATACAAGCTAAGACTGCAAGATAAATTGGCAGTTCTTTCATTCAGTGTTGCTAGAAATGAAGTTGAACTTGTTTATGAAGTCAGAAGGATTCTGGGAATCTACATAAGGAACATCATCAAGCATGACATTCAATTAGCTCTGGAATTTGGTTTATCTAAAGTGAATCTGTTGGAACCTGTAAACCTTGAAAATTCAGCAATAACTAGAGTGTTCACTTGTCCAGATATTGGGTTCAGATATATACAGTGAATGGAAATAAAACCTTTTTGGCTTCAGATATTCCAAAATACTCTAACTCAACTCTGAATTGGTTTCTTGATTATGCAAAGGATTATGTTGGAGATTCAGACATCAAAGAAGAAATCATATATCTGATCAAAGAAAGAATTCATTTTAGAGAGAGTGTAAGAAAGAGTTATCTTGGTGGTTACAAAAGAGAAAACAAGATCAGAGGAGCTGATTATCTACTTAGTGATACTTATGATTTCCATATTCATTCAGAGAAACAAGACTTGGAGGAAATTCTAAACTTTTCTCTGAATATTAAAACTTCTGAACCAAGTCAAAAGAAAAAAGAGAAAGGAAAAAAAGTCATTTTTGAAACTATTTCTGAAAAGCTGGTTCCTGTAAAACAAATATCTGAAGAGGAACAACTGCAAGTACAAAGAATAGAAGAAAATGCTTTAACCATGTTTCTTGAATATTTCCATCCCGAAATATTCATTGAATATGAACAAAAGTTCAACTATATTGATTGCTGGATTCAAAAGTCTTTTGGTTGGAAACAATGGTACTCAGATATCATTAGAAAGATAAGGATTCCAATTAATGAAGCAAGAAAGGAAAGTCCAGTGGTTAAAGTAATTAATGCTGACTTGAAGACACGACAAAATTACAAGTATGCATTCTTTACTGTTGAAAGAAAAAATGGTGAGATTTCTACCTTCTCTGAAGCTGATTTCCAGAATGTGTATCTCAGAGATCTACTCAGAGTTTACGGAAGCCTTTATCCTTTTCATGATTCAATCACCAAGTTCAGAAAATCATTTCCAATTCTCAGAGATGGCTTGTACAGAGAATTTATATGGGCTGCAAAGACTGATTTTTAGGTTGCTTATGTTCTGAACAAGAAACAAGTACACTTGAGCAAACCAAATCTGAACTTGCCAGTTCTTCAGAATCTGAAGAAGAGTACCTTAGTAATTCAACCTCCAGGCTTTGTTTGCAAATGCTTTCAAGAACTATTATTTGTGAGATTTGAAGAATCCATAAATGGTGCAATGGAACTCTCATGGCTATCAGAGATCGTTTGGTAAAAAGACAGAATAAAAGACCAAAGAATCTGAGCAATGAAGATTGGGAAAAGCACAAGAAGCTTGCAAAAGAGATGGTTAGAATTGCTGAATCCTTACTTGAATACAGAAGCTTAATTCTGAAAGATGTTAGAGAAATTCTGAACTTCTGGAAGTATGATTTAAACTTTTAAAGCTAAGGGGGAGATTGTTAGAGATATCATAATAGCTTCAAAAGGTACTGGCTTCTGAAGATATAAAGATCTGAAGAATGAAGATTCAGAACTCAGAAGAAAAGATAAAAGCCTAAGGCATAACTTCTGAAGTACCAACTTCAGAAGTTCTGAAGATATTCATAAGAGGTTCTGAAGAAGTTCTGAAGACACTTCTGAAGAAGTTCTGAAGACACTTCTGAAGAAGATCTAAAGGAGTTCAGAACCTGTGCTGAACTTGTCTGTCATGAATGTACTGTTACTTTAGTCTTTTTGTTTCATGTATAAATAGATAGTTTGTTAGATTGTTAGAAAAACGTTTTCTATAAGCCTTGTAAAGACATATTTTGTAACTCTGTTCATCCAATCAATACATATGACATTTTGGCTATCATATTTCTGTTCTAATCTTTCCATATATTGATATCTTGATTTTTTGGGTCCTAACAGAACCCAAGAAGCCAGTTGAAGCTCTTCAAGATCCAGATTGGATTTTAGCTATGCAAGATGAGCTAAATCAATTTGAAAGGAACAAAGTCTGGAGATTAATCCCTAAACCAAAAGGTAAATCAATAATTGGCACAAAATGGGTATTCAGAAATAAAAAAGATGAAAATGGAATTGTTGTGAGAAACAAAACAAGGCTTGTTGCTAAGGGGTATTGTCAACGAGAAGAAATTAATTATGATGAAACGTTTGCCCCAGTTGCAAGACTTGAAGCTATCAGAATGTTTCTGGCATATGAAGCTCATAAAAATATGAAGGTGTTTCAAATGGATGTCAAGTGTGCATTTTTGAATGGTATTCTACATGAAGAAGTGTATGTTGAACAACCAGAAGGATTTGTTAGCAAAGAATTCCCAGATCATGTCTATATTTTGGACGAAGCCTTATATGGACTTAAACAAGTACCAAGAGCATGGTATGACACTCTCACAACTTTTCTTCTGAACTCCAAATTCAAAAGAGGTACTGTTGATACCACTCTATTTCTGAAAAAGGAAGGTGATGATATGATACAAATATATGTAGATGATATTATATTTGCTTCTACTAATCCAAAATTTTGTAGAAATTTTGAGAAAATTATGCAAACTGAATTTGAAATGAGTATGATGGGAGAGTTAACATTTTTTTCTTGGTCTTCAAGTTAAACAACTTCCCACTGGTATATTCATTAATCAATCTAAGTATGTCTTTGACTTACTTAAGAAGTTTGACATGTCTGATTGTTCCAGTATTCAAACTCCAATGGCCACTGCAACAAAATTATCTCCTGATCTAAATGGCATATATGTTGATCAAAAGAAATATAGGGGTATCATTGGATCTTTGCTTTACTTAACAACTAGTAGACCAGATATAATGTTTGATACATGTATTTGTGCTAGATATCAAGCTAATCATAAGGAATCTCATCTTCTTGGTGCTAAAAGAATCCTTAGATATCTCAAAGGTTCTCCTTCATTGGGACTTTGGTATCCTAAAGATTCTGGTTTTGAACTAACAGCTTTCATAGATGCAGACCATGGTGGATGCATATTGGACAGGAAAAGCACATCTGGATCATGTCAATTTTTGGGTGACAAACTTGTAAGTTGGTCTTCAAAGAAAGAAAATTGTGTTTTCACTTCTACTGTAGAGGCTGAGTATGTTGCAGCTGCAATCTGTTGTTCACAAGTGATCTGGATGCAAACACAACTCAAGGATTATGGTTACACTTTCAAAAAGATTCTTTTATATTGTGATTCAAAGAGTGCCATAGCTATCACTGCTAATCCTGTTCAACATTAAAAAAAAAGCATATTGAAGTAAGATATCATTTTATCAAAGATCATGTGGAAAAAGGTAATATTGAAATGTTTTTTGTTCAGACAGATTATCAATTGGCTGATTTATTTACCAAAGCACTTGATGAGAAACGATTTAATTTTCTGGTAAGTAAATTGAGCATGATGAATATGTCTATGTAAGTATTTAGAAATTATATTCTGAGATTAATTTTTCCAAATGCTGAATATTTTGAACTTCAGATTTTCTAAAGTTCTGTTTTCAGAAATTCCGTCTTTCTAAATTTCAGAAGTTATAATTTCTTCTTCAAAGATGATGATTTCTCAAATACTTTCATTTTTTTTCTCATTTCTCTAACATTTTTTTTTTCCTCCGATAAATAGCATTGTTTAAGGGGGAGAATCATAACTGTTTATGATTCAAGGGGGAGTGTTGCTAATAATTCAAAATCTTAAATACTCCTTTATATCAAACAGATCTAAGTAGTATGGACAAGCTACTATAGATAAAATATTTTTGTTATTGTTCAAACCTACTTCTGAAAAGTTAAAACGATTTATATGTTTCAGAAGTATGTATTTTTAAATGATTTTTGTCATTTTGGAGGAATATAAGTTTGGTTCTCAACTTTTCTTGCAAGTTCTGAAGTATTTCTGAAAGTTTTCATTTCGACTTCTGAATTTTTCTCAGAAGTTGTGAATTTCTTCTGAAGTTTTTGAACTTGTTCTCTGAACTTTACTTCCCGTTATTCATTTTTAAGCGTGTGCCACGTGTTTTAATTTAATTGGAAAATCCTTAACCCACGTCGATTAAACGATTCATTAATCCAAATAATTGATGATTACTCTTTTAATCTCGTTTAATTTTTGGCCACGTGTCCATCTATGCTTATTTAGTCATATAAACCAGATGGAATCACCTTCTTCTTCATTTTCTACTGCTTTTTCCCTCCAAAACCTCTCTGTGCTTATTAATTTGCAATCTAGTGCGTATCCTTATTCATTTCCAGTGATGTCGATTTTGAATGTGATGGTATCTGCTTCTTCAAGTTTCAGCAACAACAATGAGTCATCCAGTGATGCATCATTCAGAGTTGTGCCTAAGAATATATTGATTGGATCAATGGAAATCCCTTTGAATGATGATCACGTAGTACAAGACACAACCACAACTGTTATTGGTGAAGCCGGACCTTCAGATCCAATTCCTAACCCTAAACCTAACCCTAACCCTAGTTCTGCTATAATTGGGGAAACTCAAATCAAGCCTGTTGAGGTGGTCTCTGAATCAAATGCTGGTGAAAGTGGGTCTCAATCTCGTACTGAGAGCAGTGATGGACCTGATATGTCCAAATTATATGTTCCTGAAGAAAAATTGCTCGATTTCAAAAGGAATAATTGTGCTCTGAACTTCAAATCGACAGATTTTGCTGATGATCAAATGGTTTTGATAGAAATTCTGAAGAAACATCCACTTGGTGTTTTGCTCTCAAGAAAATTTTCAGTCCCTGCTTCTTACTTGCAGCAATGGTGGTATTACGCTGAGGTCGATGAAGCTGAAGATGATATTTCCTCATACATTCATGGCTACAGGGTATGTGTTTCTGTGGAAGATGTCAGAAATATACATTTTCTTCCAAAAGAAGATGAAGTTCTTGGGAAAACTTCATATGATCCAATTCCATCATCTTCTGAGATGATTTCAGATTTTATGAGCTAGGGATATTCTGAACAACTAAATGCCTTAAGTTCATTCAGAATGAAGTGTCTACCCCCAATCTGGTATTGCCTATTCTCCATTTTAAACACTTGCCTCTCTTGAAAATAGGCAATACCCTGATTCCCACAAGAGTGGTGAGCATGCTAAGGAGTCTAGACTATCTAGGAAGAGTGGGGAGACTGTTCAAGAGGGAGAACAACCTCAAAGTCTGAAGAGGAAAAATGTAAATGAGAGATTGGGTAGAAGGGTGAGAAAAAGAATTGATGAGGGGAGAACACAAGTAAAAAATAAAGAAACTTGTGAACCAAATGTTACTAGCCGGGCACCCACATCATCTATTACTCGACATTCTTTGGTGGGTAATATTGAAAAGGCCAGTGAGCCCATGGCAACACTTGTTAACCCCCCTCCCCCCCCCCCCAAGCCACTCATCCATATCTCAACAGAAGGGTGTTTCATTAACACAATTGGGGCAAGCAGCTCATATACCAATAGGACCCCATTTGGAGGATCCTTTTGTTGAAAAAGAAGGACATATGTCCCCCCTTCACTGTTTCGAGCACATAGAGTCTGAGAGTCCACTCAATGTTGAGCCTAAAGAACCACTAAATGTGGAATTCCTTCATACCAACACACATCTTTCAGATGTAAATAAGCAAAGTGTGTATCACATTGTCTCAACAACTATAGATATTCCTAATATTGGGTATCAAGGGTTAGTTGGAAGCCCTGGTGGAGTGAACATTACTAAAGCTCCATTCACAGAGTCATTTATGATTCATGATGTTGTGGCATCTACAGGCCAGCCTTTTTCTGAAGGACTGCAAACAAGACCATCTGTTGGTCTTGGCAATTTACGCACATCTTCTGAATTTTTAGAATTCAAGGATTTTTGTACTTCTGAATTTGAAAAGATTCAGAAGGAACTAAAGGAATTGACGAACAAATCAAACAAGGTGATGGAGGATAGGTTGGAAAAACAAGAGGTAACAGTGGTGAACAAATTGAATGATTTTCAAGTTTCTTCTTCCAATGATCTCAACTCTTTTAAAGATGCACTTCTAAATGCTTTCTCTGAAGTGATTTCTTCTATATCTTCTCTCAAAGCATCTCAGCCTTCTTTTTCAAGCTCTTAGTCTCATAATTCTGAATTTGCTACTAAAGATGACATTAATCAAATTTTGAATCAATTATCTGCTGTTCAGACTTCTCAGACAGCATTGAATAACATGTTATCTGCTTTGGAGTGTAGACCTCAGGCAGATACTTCCAAAAGAATTCTTGATGATCACGGTTTTGATAATCAAGAGGGGGAGAAAAGACAGAAAGTATCTGAAGCTGCAAATGTTGAATTATCTCAAGGCCAATCTTCTGAAAAAGATTCTGAAGAAGCTCAGAATATAGGAGATGGTTCAAATAGAGTTTCAGAAGCCATAGAAGACATTCTTGCAGAGCATGAAGGCCAAGAGGTTGATGTTGCCTATTCTGAAGAATTGATTGATGAAGGGTATGAAACAGAAAAACTGTCTTTTGATTCTGAAAGAAACTTGAGTTCTGATAAAACAGATGTAATTCCAGATTCCAATGAAGAAATGCTAAGAGAATATCTTGCATTTGAAGATGTAATTGGTGAACCAACTGATCTCTCAGATGTGATCATGTTTGAAGAAGAATTTGAAGTTAATATAGAAGAGATCTCAGAAGTTAATGAAGTCAGAGATTTAGTAATCTGGAATCCACAACAAATTTTGAATGAGATTTATAGTGGTATTTTTGAAGAATTATGGAGTTTGTTGAGAAAATTCTGTTGGGTTCATCTATTTCTGAACAATCCAAGAAATCTGGAGTGTAGATTTTTGGATAACATATTGTCAATTTTTGAAGACTTTCTGAATCAACCAGATGAGAGATTTAAAATAGAGTTTGATCTGAATCACATGGAAGGAGTTGAAATTGTAGATGAAATTCTTATTGTCTTCTCTGAAAAATTTGAAGTAAGGTTCAGAACTTGTATTATTATTTCTGCAATAGATCTTCCAGTTCTTGAAGAACCTGTTTTGGATCAGGTTTTTGAAAAGAAAAATGTGTTCATTCCTGGAGAGAATAGCTTGGTGTTTCCTGAAGACATTTATTGTTTTATGTACAGAAGAAGTATGAAATTTGCAACATTGGAAGATTTTTTGAATGATGAATGGACTGAAGATCATATTGCTCAAGTGAGAAACTATATTCAGAACTTCCATGATTCAACTTTAATAAAGAAGATCAGATGCTTATCATAGTCAATTCAAGATGATTTTTTATAGGCAAATTTGGAGCCGAAAGAAGGGATGGTACTTTATGTGAGTTTACTAAGTTTGATTTGTACAAGCTAAGACTACAAGATAAGCTGGAAACTTTGTCTTTTTGTGTTAACAGAGGTGAATCTGAACTAGTCTTAGAGATTAGAAGAATCTTGGGAATTTATATAAGGAATCTCATTAAGCATGACTTTCAGTTGGCTTTAGAATACAGACTAAACAAAGTAAACTTGTTAGAGCCTGTTTTTATTGAAAGGTCAGGGCTGAAAAGATTGTTCAGTAGTCCAGACATTGGTTTTATATACTTTGTGGACGGAATCACTAAGACATTCATTGCATCTGATATTCCAAAGTATTCTACATCTACTCTTAAATGGCTTCTGAACTATATGGTAGATTTTATTGAAGAATCTGATATCAAAGAAGAAATAGTCTATTTGATCAAAGAAAGAATAAATTTCAGAGAATTTGTAAGAAAGAGTTATTTGGCTAGTCACAAGAAAGTAAACAAAATCAGAGGAGCTGACTATTTGCTAAGTGATGCTTATGATTTCAAGATTCATACAAAGAAGCAAGACATGGAAGAAATTCAGAAGTTCACTCTGAATCTTGAAAGTTCAAAAGTAAGTCCAAAGGAAAAGGAAAAAGAAAAGGAGAAAATTTCTGAAAAATTGTTTCTGAAGAGTTGGTTCCTATAAAGCAAATTTCTGAAGAGGAACAACTACAAGAACAAAGAATTGAAGAAAGTGCATTTACCATGTTTCTTGAATATTTTCATCCAAAAATGTTCATGGAACATGAACTAAAGTTTAATTATATTGATTGCTGGATTAACAAATCCTTTGGATGGAAACATTGGTATTCTGATATCATTAGAAAGCTAAGTCCTGTCATCAAAGTGATTAATGCAGAATTAAAGACAAGAAAAAACTATAGTTGTGCATTTTTTTACTGTGGAAAGAAGAAATGGTGAGATATCTACTTTCTCAGAAGCTGACATTCAGAATGTTTACTTAAGAGATATGCTCAGAGTATACAGGAGTCTTTATCTGTTTCATGATTCGCTTTCAAAGTTCAGAAAATCATTTCTAGTTCTCAGAGATGGTTTGTATAGAGAATTTATCTGGGCTGCAAAGACTGATTTTCAAGTTGCATATGTGCTGAATAAGAAACAAGTTCATCTGAGTAAACCAAACTTAAGTCTACCTGATATTCAAAATCTGAAGAAAAGTACTATGGTCATTCAACCTCCAGGTTTTGTATGCAAGAGCTTTCAAGAATTACTCTTTGTGAGATTTGAAGAACTCCACAAATGTTGTAATGGAACTTTAATGGCTATGAGAGATCGTTTGGTTAAAAGACAAAAAAGAAGACCAAAGAATCTGAATGATGAAGATTGGGAGAAGTATAAGAAGCTTGCAAAGAAGATGATCAGAATCGCAGAATCTATGTTGGAATACAGAAGTCTAATTTTGAAGGATGTTAGAAAAATCTTGAATTTTTTGAATTATGATTCGAACTTTTGAATCTAAGGGGGAGATTTATAGAGATACTAAGATAACTTCAAAAGGTACTGGGTTCTGAAGAGTAAGAAAGATCTACAGAAAGAAAGACTCAGAACTAAGAAGACAAGTAGATAAAACCTAAGGCGTAACTTCTGAAGTGGCAACTTCAGAAGTTCTGAAGATTCTGAAGATACTTCTAAAGAAGTTCTGAAGAGGGTTCTGAAGACACTTCTGAAGAAGTTCAGAAGTAGTTCTGAACATGCTTGTCATTTTTGTACTGTAACTTTAGCATTTCTATTTCATGTATAAATAGATAGTTTGTTAGATAGTTAGAACTAAAATTTTCATAAGCTTGTAAAGACACATTTTGTAATACAGTTCATCTGATCAATACAATATACAACATTCAGTGATCTATTTCTTGTTATCTTTCTATATCTTGATTGTTTGGGATCTAACACATGATATCACCATCTTCCTTTTTAATGAAAAGTGTAGGACCGATCTTACCTTTGGAGTACCCGTTTTTTACCAAATAAGCAGATAGACTGTCTTACCACACTCGAGGAGCTTGTTTGAGGCCATAAAGAGCTTTGTCGAGAATGTATACATGGTTTGGTTTGATGAGTCGACAAATCCATCGGGCTGAGAAACATAGACTTCTGTTAGGTCTATTATTATTTAATTGTGACAAAATAAGGAAAGGATATGCTTTATTGTAAAAGGAAGTTTATAATTCCTTAAACTCTTGTTTCCTTAAATAGACTAGACCTAGCAATATAAATACAAGGTTAGGGTTTTAATTTCATAGCTAGTCGATTCATATTTTATAGAGAGAGAGCTGAATCTGATTGTAATCGACGCATATACGTTCAAGAGATATATGACTACGTAAGTTCTTTAAATCATTGTCCGTGTCATATTACTTTGCTATAAACTGTTTATTGTCATTGTGCTTTTTATAATGGGATCAACAAGTGGTATCAGAGCCTGAGATCACGAGTTTTTACAATTTTCTGAGCAAACCACGAAACAGAAGGTACTTATTTCGATTTATGCAAATTATGCTGTTCATTGAAGTTTTATCGAGTCTTACTGCCTCACGCTTTACCCGATAAAACTTCTTATGTTTTTTTGTCGACAAACTCATATCTGCTCAATGAATTTTTATCGATCATTATATCAGTTTCTGTGTGTTATTCTCGATTAAGTATATCTGTGTTCTTATCGATTTAAATTTTTCTCTCGACTTATTGAATTTTTATCGAATATCTCTTATGTTGATTGAATTTTTTCGATACAACTGTTTAAATCTTGAATTTTTATCGACTCCTCTATCAAATATTTAATTCTGTTTAGTTAAAATTACTTTAGTTTATTTTATTTACTTTTGAATATCTTTACATAAGAAAACTCAGGAACTTGTGACTCCTGCAGCTTTTCTTACAAAGATTTCCTTAGTAAAAATCATAAACTCTCGTAAATTTGATATTTTCTGTGATTGAACAAATAAGAAACTCGAAAACCCAGACAGTCTTGTCCATAAAAAGACTAGTTCTTTTTAGTCAAGAACACTGTGTTTTTGTTTTCTGGTTTTTCAATAAACAGAAAACTCAGAATTAAGAATTTTTTTGTCGAGTCCTATTGAATCGAGAAAATTTTTGATCGAGTAGGCCAGTGTTCGATAAATTTCTTTAATCAATTTGTTTCTCGAGTATTGTTCACTCGAAAATTGTTTTTAAAGTCGATTTAATTCGACAATATTTTTTTTATCGAGTCTTGTTCACTCGATAACTTTTTATATCGAGTCCCATTCAATTCGACAACAATTTTTATCGAGTCTTGTTCACTCGATAATAATTATTATCGATCCTTAGTCACCCGATAACAATTTTCATCGAGCACCTCACACCCGATAAAAATCCTTCAAATCGATATTTTTTTTCGTCCTCCTTTGTCACTCGATAATAACCTACTGTTTCAAGCGTCAACTCAGAAATTTTAAAAAACTCATTGATCGAGGTCCAACCAAAAAGTACAATGACCACCCGAGAAGCAATGGCCATTGGATCAGACACCAAGCCTCTAATTCTCTTTCTGGGAGAATATTCTCAATGGAAGGATAGATTCCTTGATTTCATTGACGCCATGACTACGCCGATGAGATCATGAGTTCAATCAAAGAGGGTCCTCCTCCACATTTTTATCAGGAGTATCCTGCTATGCCAAACAACACTCCTCCTACGCCCGCACGAAGGGAAATTAAACTCAAAAATTCTTGGGATGCAAACGAGAAGAGGATAATGAGAGGTGACCAACTTGCCCATTCTTATCTACTTATGAGCCTTCCAAATGAGATCTACATGAGCATTGATAGCCACAAGAAGACGGCTAAAGAAATCTGGGAAGTCATAGAGAAATTCATGCTTGGAACGAAGATTGGTACACAACTCAAAATCACCAACTGCATTTCTCAATATGAAGAATTCAAGGCAAAAGATGGAGACAGTCTTACGAACACATATACCCGTTTTGTACAACTGGTGAACGAACTTAGCAAAAACGGAATTCGTAAGACAAAGATCGAAAACAATGTCAAATTTGTTAGTAATCTTCAACCGGAATGGCGCCGGTTTGCTAATCAAATCAAACACAGCAAATATCTTGCTGACCTTGACCTTCATGAAGTCTATGAAACCCTTCAACAAGATGAAGAGGAGGTTCTTGAACTTATGGGGTTAAATTCAAAGAAGAACCCGGATCCAATCGCCTTAATGGCAAAAGATGTTTCCCGAATTAGAAGACGAAGATTTTGACTATGATCCAGAAATTGCCAAACTTCAACATCAACTGGCCTTCCTTACAAAATCTTTTCAACAAAAGTTCTCACGTCGCTCAAATCCCAATGAACAAAGGTATGCCTCGGGATCTAATAATCATGAGCGAAAGGCCATGTTTGAACCTAAAACTAGAAGAGAAGAACCTCGCCCTACACCCAAGCCTGAAGACAAGTTCAAGGGTGAAAGATGTCTGTGCTACAACTGCGGCAAATCTGGTCACTACGCAAGGGAATGCAAGAAGCCAATAGTGAAGGACTATAACTACTTCACTTACAAACTGATGCTGTCCAAACGAAAAGAAGCCGGTAAAGTCCTTCTTGCTGAAGATGAACAATGGCTTAATCAAGATGATGAAGATGACATGGAAGGGGATACTCAAGCACATTTCAGCTTAATGGCTTACTCTGATGACACTCCTTCTCACGCTTCCGACTACACACCCGAGGTAAGCCCTTCTGACTATGACTCTTTTGTATCCCAAATGCATGATTTAATATGTCAATTAAAGGAATTACACTCCAAATTGAAAACCGAGAAACTCTTGGTTTCCAATTTAGAAGCAAGCCTTGAAAATAACCATAAACAATTGCTTCTTATGCAAACCACCTTGTCACTACTCAAAGTATAGCACATAATCTCGGAACGGAGAAAATGGTTTTAAAAGAAGAAAATGATCTTTTCCAACAACAAATATCTGATCTCACACTCCAACTTCAAACATCTAGGAATGAGACTGCCAATTTTTCATCAATGTTTGACTTTGTCAGTTTTCAAAGACAAGATTTATTAGAAAAACTCGAAACGTTGGAATTAAAACTTTACAAGCTTGGTCAAACTGAACACACTATTCACTTAAATGCACCTAAAGATTTAAGCTCCAAAGCCGGATTAGGTTTTGAAAACCCGAAACACTTAGCAAAGGCTATCTATAATACTCCAACGATTTATAAAATTTGAATATTTGAACCTTGGTCCAGATTACCAAATTCAATTTATGAAATCGGACCCTATTTTCAAATACCTTTCTGCTATCCTCAAATAGTAGAAGAGGAATCTTCAAGTGAATCTCTTCCAAACAATTACTTTCCATCTTATTCAACCGAAGAACTTCAAAACAAGATTACTGAATGTAAACCGTACATTCCCACTCTATTTTTAGAAAAGAAAATTATTCAACTCGAACAAGTGTTGGAATCTGAACGTTCTTTGGCGGAAAAGAAAAAGGAATCTTTTTTATTTAAAATACAACAACTTGAGAACGAGACTTTACAATTGAACAAAACTCGTGAAAATGATACTATTTCAAACGTTTCAACTTGTAAAGCCTTCGTTAGCAATTATTTAGATAATTGCAAAGAGTTGTTCAAAATGGACCCAAACTCCAATCTTCCAAAACAAAAATGTTCCTATTCCGACGAACAAATCAATGCTGAATTAGATGCCCTTTCTAACCAATCTTCACTTGAATCGGACGAGTGCTTAAATGACATGTGTGATGAGTTTGATTTCAATCCTGTACTTCCTACTCATACTGAATTCTTAGACAAAGGCAAACAACCTATGGAAACAGTTTCATTACCTACTGAACCAAAGGAGTGTTCCACAAGTCAAAATCCAACCACTCATAATCAAACGAAAACCAATCATGTCTTCAAAAACCATACTAACCGTGTTCCTTTCAATATTTCAACGATTCATACTTTAGAAACCAAGTCGGTTTGGGTCAAAAAGGGCACGCATACTACAAAGCAAACACCCCGCAAAGAAGACAAGTTTTTACATTCCAATGTCAAAAGAAACAATTCTAGATTTCCTTTTCCGTATCAAATTCATTCATTTAGACATTTAATCAAATTTTCTCGTAATAAAATTTGTTGCTCTAATTGCGGTGTGGATGTTTTTGTTCGTAAAACTCCTATTGATTATGGTTATGGTTATTTTCCGGACATGCATAATTCATTTAATCACAAATTTTATCATTCATCATCCATTTCTAAATCGGGTCCGAGAAATCAAATGACTAACGCCCATAAGTCTCACCATAAGTGGGTACCCAAGGATGCCAAGTCAACTAACCATGATGGACCCATTTACAAATGGGTACCTAAATCTGCCTGATTTTGTGCAGATCGATCATGTGTGGTACTTAGATTCTGGATGCTCCTAACACATGACAGGCCAAAAGGAGCTGCTTGCCAACTACACTGAAAAGAAGGGCGGATTCGTCAAATTTGACAACAATCACTTGGCACCGATAAAAGTATATGGTGATATCATTCAAAACAAAATCACCATTTCCAACGTCTCTTATGTACAAGGGCTAAGCCACAACCTGTTGAGCATTGGAAAATTCTGTGACAAGCAACTCGAAGTCAATTTCAGACCCGATAGATGCTGTGTTCGCCCGTTTGACGGAAAGGAGCTTCTAACCGGCACACGCAAGTCCAACCTCTACACGATCGATCTTTCCCAAGTAAACGCCCCCTCAGGTGTTTGTCTTCTATCAAACGTTTCTAGTCCAAAGACCTGGTTATGGCATCGTCGCTTATCTCCCTTGAACTTTAAGAACATCAATCGCCTCTCCATCCACGGTTTAGTCACCGGCCTCCCATTTGTGACGCATGCGAGGTGGGAAAGATGAAGAAGGTCTCTCACAAACCCAAGATAGTTCACAGCTCGACTCGACCTCTTCAACTCATTCATATGGTTTTGTGCGGCCCGATGCGGACTCAAAGCATACATGGTAAAAAGTATGTTCTAGTGATGGTGGACGATTTCTCTCGATTCACATGGGTAAAGTTCCTTCGATCAAAGGATGAAACCCCCGACACCATCATCACGTTTCTCAAAGCCATTCAAGTCAAGCTAGAGCTTACTGCACAAACCATCCGCATCGATAATGGAACTGAATTCAAAAACCGTACCCTTGACGGTTACCTCGAATCGGTTGGTATAACCCACACGTTCTCTGCAGCTCGTACTCCACAACAAAACGGTGTGGTCGAACGCCGAAATCGAACTCTTGTTGAAGCCGCTCGCACTATGCTTACTTTCTCAAAGCTTCCTCTCCACCTTTGGGCGGAAGCTATCAACACAGCTTGCTATACTCAAAACCGCTCCATCATCAACAAACGCTTCAACAAGACACCTTATCACTTGGTCTACGATCGCGTTCCTTCAATCGAGCATCTTCGAACGTTTGGCACTCGTTGCTTCGTACTCAATGAAAAAGAAGATCGTGGGAAACTCAAGCCGAAAGCCGATGAAGCCTACTTTCTCGGATAATCTCTAAATGCATCATCTTATCGGGTGTACATAAAACACACATGTTGCGTACTGAAAGCGTTAATGTACAATTCGATCCAAACGCCGAAATGGCTCCTGAACACGACAGTTCAGGACCCGCACTCACTAGTATATTAGCTTCCGATCACATTCGTTCGCAACCTGCTCCCAACCCCGCTGAACCTTCAACGTCCAAAACTGCCAAGTCAAATCTGGATGACCTATTCGAGTACTTCTACTCGGATTACTTTGGACCGTCCACTGATACTTCTCTCCAGATTCCCCCGCCTACCTTGGAGATTGCCGAGACCTCGGATCTTTCTGGACCACCAATTACAACGGAAACCGTCTCAACTACTTCAAGCACCTCTACGACTGCTCCTCCTGATCAAACTATTTCATCGGATGCTCCTCTTGTTCCACCTGAACCTCAACCGCCTGTTCAACCAAGTCCTGCAGAACCGACATCCTCTGCCCCACCATCCACTTCAACACCGACGGATGTCACAAGTGCCACAAGATCATCAAACGTGGCCCCATCTTTGGAATCTATTCAAGATCATCCATTAGGTTCTTATCAAGATGACACCCCGGATCCAAATGCATTTCAACCGCTTCCTCATACAACAAAATGGACCCGCTCTCATCCTGTTGAACAAATTATCGGAGATCCAAACCGACCAGTTACAACGCGTTCCGCCTCGGCCAATGATTGCATGTTCTCTTCATTCATAAGTAAGATTGAACCCACATCCATTCATGAGGCAATGAATGATCCTGACTGGATTGTGGCCATGCAAGTGGAGCTCAATCAATTTGAAAGTCTGAAAGTATGGCGCCTTGTTCCCCGTCCTCGAAACAAAACCGTTATCGGCACTAAATGGATATTCGAGAACAAACAAGATGAAGATGGAGTCGTTATACGCAACAAAGCTAGACTTGTCACCAAATGATACCGTCAACAAGAAGGCATTGACTACGACGAAACATTTGCACCCGTCGCCCGCATTGAAGCAATCCGAATGTTCTTGGCTTAAGCGGCACACAAGAAATTTGTGGTTTTGCAAATGGACGTCAAGACAGCCTTCTTAAACGGTGTTCTGCGTGAAGAAGTCTATGTTTCTCAGCCCGGCGGGTTTGTCGACTCCTCCAAACCGAATCATGTCTACATTCTGGACAAGGCTCTGTATGGATTGAAACAAACCCCCCGCGCATGTTACGATAGTTTGTCTACCTATTTAGTGAAAAACGGATACTCCAAAGGTAAGATCGATCCAACTCTTTTCATTAAAAAGGACAAAGGTGACATTATGCTCATTCAAGTCTATGAGGACGACATCATCTTCGGCTCGACTAACCCAAGGAAATGCAAAGAGTTCTCTGAACTCATTATTGCCAAATTTAACATGAGCATGATGGGAATGATGAATTTTTTCCTTGGTCTTCAAATTAAAAAATTTTCTACTGGAATATTCATCAACCAATCAAAATACATCTCGGATATGTTGTGTAAATACAACATGACGTCATGTTCTCCGATTGGTACACTCATGTCCCCGGGTTCAAAACTACACGTTGATCCTTCGGAAAAAAAGGTGGATTCTAAAAATTACCGAGGCATGGTTGGTTCTCTCATGTATCTTACGGCTAGTCGTCCGGACATAATGTTTGCCACCTGTCTTTGTGCGAGATATCAAGCATCTCCAAAGGAATCTCATCTTAGTGCGATCAAAGGGATTTTCCGGTATTTAAAAAAGGTACACCTAATCTTGGCTTTTGGTATCCCAATGATACGGGTTTCGAGCTAACTGCCTTTTCAGATTCGGATCACGCCGGATGCATGCTCGATCCTAAAAGCACTTCGGGCCATATTCAATTCCTTGGAGAAAAATTGGTCAGCTGGTCATCCAAGAAGTAAGTGTGCGTCTCCACATCTACCGCGGAAGCCGAATATATCGCTGCCGCAAGCTGCTGCTCGCAAGTACTATGGATGCGCACTCAACTCAAATACTATGGCTTCTGGTTCAACAAGATTCCCATCTATTGTGACTCCAAAAGCGCCATAGCCATTTCAAGCAACCCGGTTCAACACACGAAGACAAAGCACATCGACGTTCGATATCACTTCATCAAGGATCACGTCGAAAGAGGTACAATTGAACTATACTTTGTTAATACGGAACTTCAGCTTGCCGACTTGTTTACCAAGGCACTGGATGAGAAACGATTCCAGTTCCTAGTATCCAAGTTGGGAATGCTCAATCTTAAAACCTGATTATCCCAAATCTGTGTGCCTCAAAATCCTTAAAAACGTCTATCCAAGGGTTTTTGCACATTTACTAGTTGAGTCAATCTGCATAACACTTGGGTTCTCATTTTTTTAGATTTTGACTTTTATCTTACAGTTCCGTATTTTCAATTTTTTCTTTCCTTTTTATTTCTACCTCGCTGTGTATATCACCATGGTTCATCATTCAAGGGGGAGCAACAAGGTACGTTTTCCTATTCATTCACATTCCTAGGGGGAGCACACCACTGTATGCACACATTAAGGAGGACCCCTTTTTATTTGTTTTCTGTCTTTAAGTTCATTAAAAAAAAAATTTAATTCATTAAGTCAGGTTCTCGGCCCCTAAGGGTCCGACAACAATGGGATTGTCGACCCCCTCTGGCTCGAGAACCTCCCCAATCGACATTTGATAACGGGAAGTTCTTCATCGGCCCAATCACACACTGTCATGTGTCATCACTCGATGACCAATATTTATAGTCATCGGTCCCCACTCTTACACAGTCTTCTTCCCCAAGTTTTTTTTGAAATTCCCTCTCTGAAAAAACCCTCTCAAGATCAAAATCTCAAAACTTCGAGTTTTTCAGATCCGAAAGCACCACCAGGTTCGTAATTCTCCCCTTATCATCTTTAATTCTTGCACTTTGTACTTAAAACTGTTGCATGATCCATGTTTTAATGTGTGACCGTTCGGTTTTTGGGTTTTTATATGGGTTTCCGATTTTGACTGTTCATCAGTCAAAATCGTGGGTAAATAATGGGTTTTAGACTTAAGTGCTTTACTAAAAGTATTCCCTATCACTAATCGCACCTAGCAATAGGATTTTGCCTTAGTTTTAGGCCCCTTTTTGGAATCTAAGCACTTAAAAGTTCTTAGACTGGTTTATGAGTTTTCATCGAGTCCTTCTTTGGCCCTTTGAATTTTTATCGACCAATGTTAGATGAATAAGAACATCATTGTTAGGACCCAAACAATCAAGATATCAATATATGAAAAGATTAGAACAGTAATATGATAGCCAAATGTAATATGTATTGATAGGATGAACAGTAATACAAAATATCTCTTTACAAAGCTTATGGAAAACGTTAGTTCTAACAATCTAACTAACTATCTATTTATACATACAATAGAAAGACTAAAGTGACACAACAGTCATAACAGACAAGTTCAGAATTGGTTCTGAACTCCTTCAGAATATCTTCAGAAGTGTCTTCAGAACTTCTTCAGAACCTCTTCAGAAGTGTCTTCAGAACTTCTTCAGATATTTTTCTCGTTTAAGAACCCAGTTCCTTTTGAAGCTATTATGATATTTCTATCAATCTCCCCCTTAGCTTCAAAAATTCAAATCATACTTCTAGAAATTCAGAATTTCTCTTACATCCTTCAGAATTAGTCTTCTGTATTCTAGTAAGGATTCAGCAACTCTAATCATTTCTTTTGCAAGTATTTTGTACTTCTCCCAATCTTCATTGCTCAGATTCTTTGGTCTTCTATTCTGTCTTTTTACCAAACGATCTCTGATTGCCATGAGAGTTCCATTGCAACATTTGTGGAGTTCTTCAAATCTCACAAATAATAGTTCATGAAAGCATTTAGAAAAAAAGCCAGGAGGATGAAGTACTAAAGTGCTCTTCTTCAAATTCTGAATATCTGGTAGACTTAAATTTGGTTTGCTTAAGTGTACTTGCTTCTTGTTTAGAACATAAGCAACCTGGAAATCAGTCTTTGCAGCCCATATAAATTCTCTGTATAATCCATCCCTAAGTACTGGAAAAGATTTTCTGAACTTGGTAATTGAGTCATGGAAGGGATAAAGACTTCTGTATACTCTGAGAAGATCTTTGAGATGAACATTCTGAAAGTCAGCTTCAGAAAAAGTAGAAATCTCACCATTTTGTCGCTCAACAGTAAAGAATGCATATTTGTAATTCTGTCTTGTCTTCAAATCAGCATTAATCACTTTGACTACAGGACTTTCTTTTCTTGCTTCATTGATTGGAATCCTTATCTTTCTGATGATGTCTGAGTACCATTGTTTCCAACCAAAAGACTTTTGAATCCACCAATCTATATAGTTGAATTTTTGATCATATTCCATGAACATTTCTGGATGAAAATATTCAAGGAACATAGTATAAGCACTTTCTTTAATTCTTTGTACTTGTAGTTGTTCCTCTTCAGATATTTGCTTTTCAGGAACCAACTCTTCAGAAATATTTTCAAGAACTTCTTCCTTTTCCTTTTCTTTTTCCTTTTGTCTTTCTTCTGAACTTTCAACATTTAGAATGTACTTCTGAATTTCTTCCATATCTTGTCTCTTTGTATGAATCTTGAAGTCATATGCATCACTTAGTAGATAATCTGCTCCTTTTATCTTGTTTACTTTCTTGTGACCAGCAAGATAACTCTTTCTCACAAATTCTCTAAAATGAATTCTTTCTTTGATTAGATAGACAATTTCTTCTTTGATGTCAGATTCTTCAATAAAATATGTCATGTAGTTCAGAAACCATTGGAGAGAGGATGTAGAATACTTTGGAATATCAGATACAACAAATGTCTTAGAGACTTCTTCAACAAGATACATGAACCCAATATCTGGATTAGTAAATAATCTTTTCAATCCACATCTTTCAATATATATAGGTTCTAACAGATTAACTTTGTTAAGTCTGTATTCCAAAGCCAACTGAAAATCATGCTTTATGAGATTCCTTATGTATATTCCCAAGATTCTTCTAATCTCTGAGACTAACACAGATTCACCAGAATTAACACAAAAAGATAAGATTGCTAACTTATCTTGTAGCCTTGGCTTGTAAACATCAAACTGAGTAAATTCACACAGAGTACCATCTCTTCTTTCTGCTCCAAATCTGAATATAGTCAAATCATTCTGAACTGATTTTGATATGCATCTGATCTTCTTTATTAAAGTTGAATCATGAAAATTCTGAACACCTTGATTCTGAATAAAGTTCTTCACTTGAGCAATATGATCATCAGACCATTCATCATTCAGAAAGTCTTCCAACTTTGCAAACGTCATACTTCTTTTGTACATGAAGCAATAAGTGTCTTCAGGAAATATCAGACTGCTTTCTCCAGAAATAAGTATATTTTCTTTTTCAAACACTTGATCCAATACAGGTTCTTCAAGTATTGGAAGATGTATGTTAGGAATGATAATGCAAGGTCTGGTTCTAACTTCAAATCTTCCTGAGAAAGCAATTAAGATTTCATCAATAATTTCAACTCCTTCTAAATGAGTTAAGTCAAATTCTATTTCAACTCTTTCATCTGGTTGTTCAAGAAAACTTCTGAAGAGAGAAAATCTGTTGTCCAAAAGTCTACACTCCAGACTTCTTGGATAATTCAGAAAGATATGCACCCAACAGAATTTATTCAGAATATCCCATAATCTTTTAGAAGCACTTCTGAACTCTTCACTCAGAAGTTGTTGAGGCTTCCAAATTACTAAATCTTTTATTTCATTTGAGCTTTCTCCCATATTTACATCAATCATATCTTCTTCAAACATGATCACATCAGAAAGATCACTTGGTTCTCCAATAACATCTTCAAAATCAAGGTATTCCCTTAGCATTTCTTCATTAGAATCTGGAATTATATCTGTGTTATCTTAGCCCAAATTACCTTCAGAATCAAAAGACATCTTTTCTGTTTCATACCCTTCTTCTATCATTTCTTCAGAAGAATGATCATTTATCTCTTGTAGCTCATGTTCTGCAGATAAAATATCTTCTATGGCTTCTGAGACTTTATTTGATTCTTCACCAACATTCTGAGTATCTTCAGAAGTCTTCTCAGAACTTTGTACATGATTAGTTTCTGGTTCAGATACTTTCTGTCTTTTCTCCCCCTCTTGATTATCAGGATCCTGATCATCAAGACTCCTTTTAAAAGTATCTAATTGAGATCTACATTCCAGAGCAGATAATCTTGTGCTTAAGTATGATTGAGAACTCTGAATAGATGAAAGTTCATTGAGAATTTGAGAAATATCATCTTTAGTGGCATAAGCTTGTGGAGCAGAAGAAGAAGAAGGCTGAGAAGCTTTCAAAGAAGAAACAGAGGAAGCCACTTCAGAAAAAGCTGACAAAAGTGCTTCTTTAAACAAATGAAGATCATTAGAAGATTTGAGATGAAAGTCATTCACCTTGTTAACCATATTTTCCCCATGTTGATCCAACTTAACCTCCAACACCTTTTTGGTAGAATCCGTCAAATCCTTGATGTCCTTCTGAATCTTTGCAAATTCAGAAGTACAGAGATCTTTGAATTCTGTGAATTCAGAAGATGTGGATAAGTTTCCAAGATCAACAGATGAACTTGTTTTCAGACCTTCAGAAGAAGGTTGGCCTGTATGAGCCACAAAGGCATCATGAACCACATTTGATTCTGTGAATGGAGCTTTTGTGATGTTCACCCCACCAGGACTTCCAACTAATCCTTGATATCCAAAAATTGGAATATCTATAGTTGTTGATGCAATGTGACAAACACTTTGCTTAGGAACATCTGAAAGATGTGTGCTTGTGTGAATGGATGCCACATTAAGTGGTTCAGAAGGCTCAAAGTTGAGTGGACACTCAGACTCAATGTGCTCAAAACTGTGAAGGGGGGACATATATCCTTCATTTTCAACAAAAGGAACCTCCAATTGGGGTCCTAATGGATTATAAGCTGCTTGCCCCATTTGTGTTGTTGAAACACCCTTCTGTTGAGAGATGGGTGAGTGGCTGGGGGGTTAACCAAGGTTGCCATGGGGTCACTGGCTGTTTCAATATTATCCACCAAAGAATGTGGAATAATAGTAGACGTGGGTGCCCGGCTTGTAACAGGTGGTTCACAGGTTTGTTTTTCTTATACCTGTGTTCTCCCCTCATCAATTCTTTTTCTGACCCTTCTACCCTGTCTCTCATTTACATTTTTCCTCTTCACTCTTTGAGGTTGTTCTCCCCCTTGAACAGCCTCCCCCCTATTTCTAGTAAGTCTAGACTCCCTTGCATGATCACCACTCTGGGTTGAATCAGGGGAAGGGATTACTGGTTGAGGTAATCCCATAGATTCTAAATTCTCACTCCCAATCCTAGGTGGTGTACTTACAAGTTCAAGTAAATGAGAAGGAAGTGGAACTGCATTTGGAAAAGTAAGTTTTGCATTTGGAGGCCTTAAGCTATCCATAGTGAAAATAGGAACATGTACCTCATGAGCTAGAACAGGGATGTTTGAGACAGCCTTCATTCCTCCTTTGATAAGTGTTTGAAGAAATCTCTGAAATGGTATATAGTTGAATGTAGACTTCTTCAAAATTGCATATTTGAGATCATCAAAGATGAGGCTAGCATAATCATAGTGTTTGTTGAAGGCAACACCATGAAATATAATCCTCCCATTTGCTGAAGCTTGGTCTAAACTTGAGCTCTTCCCAGATAGACAGGTATTCAGAATTGAAAACAGGCAATACCAAATTGAAGGTAAACGTTTTCTTCTAAAAGAGCTCAGAGCACTAAGGTTTTCAGAGTAACCCAAGCTCATAAAATCTGAGATCATCTCTGATGAGGATGGAATTGAGTCATAACAGGTTTTCCCAAGAACCTCATCTGGCTTTGGCAAATAGTGAAGGCTTCTAATGTCATCTACAGATATACAAACTTTGTAGGCATGAACATAAGATACAATTTCATCATCATTTTCATCCAAATTTCAAGATAATGCCAGAATTGTTGAAGATAAGAAGCAGGAACAGAGAATTTTCTTGAAAGGAGAGTGCGCAGGGGATGTTTCTTCAGAATTTTAATCAACATTACTTGATCATCAATGAAGTATTTGGATTTGAAGTTTAGTGTACAGTTGTTTCTTTTGATGTCAAGTAATTTCTCAGCAGGTACATAGAGTTTGGACAGGTCACCACTTTCAGCAGGAGTCTGGGATTCACTTTCAGCAACATTTGATTCAGAAACAACATCGATGGGTGTATTCTGTGTTTCCCCAATTTTAGCAGTTGTCGGGTTAGGGTTAGGGTTAATGATAGGGTTTGAAGGTCCGGCTTGATGATTTGCAGTTGTGGCTGTGTCATGAAGCATTTTATCATCACTTAGTGGGATTTCCATTGATCCAACCATTAATTTTTTAGGCACAATCTTGAACGAAGCATCACTGGATGATCCAGTGTTATCATTGGAACTCGAGGAAGTAGAAATCATGGTTTTTGAAGTAGACATGATGTAGAAAGAACACAGATTGGTAACTGAAAGATGATCAATAAACACAGAAAGATTTCTCAGAGTAAAATTGCTAAAAGAATGAAGATGATGAGGAATCCATTGATTTATACGATCGGATAAACGTTGAAGGACACGTGGCCAAAAAGTAAATGTGATTAGAGTAGTAATCATCATTTATTAAGAGAAATGAACCGTTTAATGGTCGTGGTTAAGAGAAATCCAATGAAATTAAAACACGTGGCACACGCTTAAATGAAAAAATCAACAGGAAGTTTTAGTTCTGAGAACAAGTTCAAAAACTTCAGAAGTTGTTCAGAAGTCTGAAAGAAAGAATTCAGAAGAACCGCAAAATTTTTAAGTAAAGTTCAGAACTAAACTTGAGTCATCTTAGAAGACAAAAAATCATTTAAAAATATAAACTTCTGAAAAATATAAAACATTTTGAGAATTCAGAAGTAGATTTGAACAAATATAAAATTGTTTTATTCTAAGGAAGCTTGTTCATACTTCTTAGATATAAAGAGCAAGACTTTATTTCACCAATGCAGAGTTGTTGTGTAGGAAAGGGTAGTTATAGAAATTTGAAATTAATAACACTCCCTCTTGAATCACTAGCAATTATGATTCTCCCCCTTGATTATTGCAACTTTATCAAAGAATCAATCAAATATTAGTTAAATGAGAAATAAATGAAAAGTATTAAAATACAATCAACCTAGTTACTGAAGAGATATACTTCTGAGTTTGAAAAGTAGCAAAAATCTGAATGATAAACTTCAGAATATACAAAGTAATTCGAAGAGCAAAGTATTCGTAATTTGATAAAAACTTCAGAATGTAACTTCTAGAGTATAGGTGATGTATAATACTTACATAGACATGTTCATCATGCCCAATTTACTTACCAAGAAGTTAAATCGTTTTTCATCAAGTGCTTTGGTAAATAAATCAGCTAATTGATAATCTGTCTGAACAAAAAACATTTCAATATTACCTTTTTCCACATGATCTTTGATAAAATGATATCTTACATCAATGTGCTTGGTTTTTGAATGCTGAACAGGATTGGCAGTGATGGCTATGGCACTCTTTGAATCACAATACAAAGGAATCTTTTTGAAAGTGTAACCATACTCTTTTAGTTGAATTTGCATCCAGATCACTTGTGAGCAACATATTGCAGCTGCTACATATTCAAATTTTCCGCTCGTAGAAGTAGAAACACAATTTTGTTTCTTTGAAGACCAAATTCGACTAGTCTATCACCTTAAAACCGACATTATCCAGAAGTGCTTTTCCTGTCTAATTTGCAACCACCATGGTCTGCATCTGTAATGCTGTTAGTTCAAAACTAGAATCCTTAGAATACCAAAGTCCCAATGAAGGAGAACCTTTTAGGTATCTAAGTATTCTTTTTGCAGCTAGAAGGTGTGATTCCTTAGAATTAGCTTGATATCTGGCACAAATACATGTAGCAAACATTATATCTGGTCTACTAGCAGTTAAGTAAAGCAAAGATCCAGTTATGCCTCTGTACTTTTTCTGATCAACAGATTTTCCATTTAGATCAGGTTCTAGCTTAGTTGTAGTGGCCATTGGAGTTTGAATACTTGAACAATCAGTCATGTCAAACTTCCTAAGTAAGTCAGAGACATACTTAGATTGATTAATGAATATGCCAGTGGGAAGTTGTTTAA
The DNA here is from genome assembly GCA_036898165.1 of Silybum marianum. Classification (NCBI taxonomy): domain Eukaryota; kingdom Viridiplantae; phylum Streptophyta; class Magnoliopsida; order Asterales; family Asteraceae; genus Silybum; species Silybum marianum. The sequence goes on along the minus strand of CM072542.1, from coordinate 21,189,597 downwards.
CTTGAAGACCAAGGAAAAAAGTCAACTCTCCTATCATACTCATTTCAAATTCTGTTAGCATGATTTTCTCAAAATTTCTACAAAATTTTGGATTAGTAGAAGCAAATATAATATCATCTACATAGATTTGTATCAAAATCATATTATCACCCTCCTTTTTCAGAAATAAAGTTGTATCAACAGTACCTCTTTTGAATTTAGAATTCAGAAGAAAAGTTGTAAGAGTATCATACCATGCTCTTGGTGCTTGTTTAAGTCCATATAAGGCTTTGTCTAATATGTAAACATGATCTGGGAATTCTTTGCTTACAAAGCCTTCTGGTTGTTCAACATACACTTATTCATGTAAAATACCATTCAGAAATGCACATTTTACATCCATTTGAAATACCTTCATGTTTTTATGAGCTGCATAGGCAAGAAAGATTCGTATGGCCTCTAATCTGGCAACTGGAGCAAAGGTTTCATCATAATCAATTCCTTCTTGTTGACAATACCCCTTAGCTACAAGCCTTGCCTTGTTTCTTACAACAATTCCATTTTCATCCTTTTTATTTCTGAACACCCATTTTGTGCCAATGACAGATTTACCTTTTGGCTTTGGTATCAATCTCCAGACTTTGTTTCTTTCAAATTGATTTAACTCATCCTGCATGGCTAAAATCCAGTCTGGATCCTGAAGTGCCTCACATGGCTTTTTGGGTTCCATACTGCTTAAAAAATTAACATACAGACATTCATTTGCTGTTGCAGATCTTGTTTAAACACCTTTTGATGCATCTCCAATTATTTGATGAACTGGATGACTAGATGTCCATTTGTTCACATTTGGCAATGGTTGAACAGATGAAACATTATTCAGAGAATCATAATCATCAGTAATTGCTTGAGTTTCAGTATCATGATTGATGGATGAATGTAAATCTGAAGACTCCCTCTCAAATGGAAAACCCTGAATTGGTTCAGAACTGTGAGGTTCATGGTCAGAACATCCAGAATCTAATACCCACACATGACATATCTGCAAAAGAGATTATTGAGTTTTAGGTACCCATTTCAGAATGGGTCCTTTGTGATTAGTATTAAAATTTGAAGTTCTGAACTTTTTCTTCAAATGTTTCAACTCAGAAGTTTGTGCAGAACTTTGAGATTTATCTTTATTTCTATTTCTTTGTTTACTTGAATTTGTCAATGTAGCCAAACATTTCTGAAAAGATTTCATCAAATTTCTTTTGTTTGTTTTGGAGTTAAGAAGAAAATTATGATGACCACAATTAATACAGTGAATATGATTCTTTAATGTATTTACAACAGTATTAGACATATAAGAATCAATAACATTTGATTTTTCAACAAAAATATTTGAATTTTTTGTTGTTGTATACTCATTATCAGAATTATCAAAAAATATATTGGAATTCTCATCAATATCTTCTGAGGATTCAATATCTGAGAATTCATCATATTTTTCTTTATGTTCTGATTTATTATCAGAAGTATCTTCTGAAATGTTTTCATAATTGGATTTAGAAGTAACCTCAGATATAATTTCAGACTTAACAATTACTTCTGATTTTTCTTCAGAAATAATATTTGATTCAGAAGATTTACAAATATTTGGAATTATATTCATTTCTTCTGTTTCAGAGATATTTTCTGGTTCACCAGTTTTAAGAGGTGTTTCTTCTGAAAACAAAGTCTCTGATTTTATAACAGGAATTCTTTCAGGCAAAGAATGGTTTACAGGTTTGGAAATGATGCCAGTATTTGATTCATTGAAAATTTTCATTTAGAATAATCATACAAGTTTGCAGGTGTCTTTTTTAGAATTTGACTGTCATTATATCCTAAGCCTGCTTTTATATTGTAAAATTTTGAGTTTTGAGCCTGACTAGTTAAAATATTCAGAGTTTGTTCAGTTTGTCCTCTTTTAAAATTTAAATCTTCCAATTCCTTAATCTTTTTATAAAGATCAAGTCTCTCTTGATTCAGAAAATTCATCTTAACATTTAGAATTTCCTTTTCAAATTTTTCATTTATAATTTCTTTTTGTAAACTATCCATTTTTTCTTTTAAAACAAGTTTTTCTTCAGAATTTTTTTCAAGAATCTGTTCAGCTGCTTGACAATTTTCTTTATATATTTGACTTTCAAATTCGAATTGATTGACCAAAATTCTTTCACCTTTAATTTCGTTTCGAGTGTTTCAAATTCGAAAACATATTTTGAAATTGATTTGTCATTTCGAATCTTTAGTATTAATTTCGAATTATGTTCAGAATTTTGTTCAGAAGATGAAGAAGATACCTCAGTGTCTTGATTGTCCTTTTCTGGATCCATTTGACACATGCAGCAATTGGTTGCAAAGTGAGCAACTTCTTCATCATCATCATCTCCATCACTCCAGTTTAACCAGTCTTTTTCATACTTGGTTACTAAGGTATCTTCTTCATCTTTGCAACCAATTGCTGCATGTGTCAAATGGATCCAGAAAAGGACAATCAAGACACTGAGGTATCTTCTTCATCTTCTGAACAAAATTCTGAACATAATTCTGAAATTAATACTAAAGATTCAGAAATGACAAATCAATTTCAAAATATGTTTTCTCGAATTTGAAACACTCGAAACGTAATTAAAGGTGAAAGAATTTTGGTCAATCAATTCAGAGCTGAAAGTCAAATATATAAAGAAAATTGTCAAGCAGCTGAACAGATTCTTGAAAAAATTTCTGAAGAAAAACTTGTTTTAAAAGAAAAAATGGATAGTTTACAAAAAGAAATTATAAATGAAAAATCTGAAAAGGAAATTCTAAATGTCAAGATGAATTTTCTGAATCAAGAGAGACTTGATATTTATAAAAAGATTAAGGAATTGGAAGATTTAAATTTTAAAAGAGGACAAACTGAACAAACTCTGAATATTTTAACTAGTCAGGCTCAGAATTCAAAATTTTACAATATAAAAGCAGGCTTAGGATATAATGACAACCAAATTCTAAAAAAGGCTCCTGCAAACTTGTATGATTATTCTAAAATGAAAATTTTTAATGAATCAAATACTGGCATCATTTCCAAACCTGTAAACCATTATTTGCCTGAAAGAATTCCTTTTATAAAATCAGAGACGTTGTTTTCAGAAGAAACACCTCTTAAAACTGGTGAACCAGATAGTATCTCTGAAACAGAAGAAATGAATAAAATTTCAAATATTTGTATATCTTCTGAATCAAATATTATTTCTGAAGAAAAATCAGAAGTAATTGTTAAATCTGAAATTGTTTCTGAAGTTACTTCTGAATTCAATTGTGAAAACATTTCAGAAGATACTCCTGATAATAAATAAGAACATGAAGAAAAATATGATGAATTCTCAGATCTTGAATCCTCAGAAGATATTGATGAGAATTCCAATTTATTTTTTGATAAATCTGATAATGAGTCTACAACAACAAAAAATTCACATATTTTTGCAACAAGTATGACTCATAATAAGTTTTCAGATCTAATAAATGCTTCTGATTCAGAAGATGATGATGATCAAATGGTGCAGTCATTGACAAAAATGGCTATTTGGTTTATAAATCTCAATCATGTATGACTGAAGGAGAAAAATTAAAATCTGAAGTTTCACAGATACCTTCAGAATTGTTTGGTTCTGTGTTTTTAAAATCAGAATATCAGAATTCAGATTTTTCTCCTACTAATACAAACATATCATCAAATTCAACACCATGTTCAGTAACATCTTCTGACTTTAACACCAGAGTTTGTTATACTAATCCTCATTTCTTATCTTTTATAGAGCTATCCACTTTACTATGGAGAAAGAAAGATGAAAGATTGACAAATTAGAGAGTTTTTCATTTTTTCAGAAGAATGATGTACCTAAAACAAAGAAAGTGAATAAAATATTTTTTGTTGAAAAATCAAATGTTATTGATTCTTATATGTCTAATACTGTTGTCAATACATTAAAGAATCATATTCACTGTTATAATTGTGGTCATCATAATTTTCTTCTTAACTCCAAAACAAACAAAAGAAATTTGATGAAATCTTTTCAGAAATGTTTGGCTACTTTGACAAATTCAAGTAAACAAAGAAATGGAAATAAAAATAAATCTCATAGTTCTGAACAAACTTCTGAGTTGAAACATTTGAAGACAAAGTTCAGCACTTCAAATTTTAATACTAATCACAAAGGACCCATTCTGAAATGGGTACCTAAAACTCAATAATCTCTTTTGCAGATATGTCATGTGTGGGTCTTAGATTCTGGATGTTCAAGACACATGACACCTTTCAAAGAACTACTAACTGATTATCATGAAAGATATGGAGGAACAGTTAATTTTGGAAATAATGCAAAGGGATATGTAAGAGGATATGGCACTTTCATTAAAGGAGATGTGAAAGTATTGAAAGTTTTCTATGTTGAGAGACTAAGACATAATCTTTTCAGTATTAGTCAATTCTGTGACAAATACTGGAAGGTTAATTTTGACATAGATTACTGTCATGTTCTGAGTACAACAAACAAGAATGAGTTAACTGCTTATAGAGATGGAGATATCTACACAGCAACATTCACTGCAACTGGTTAACTACAAGGTGTATGTTATATGTCTACATCAATGAAAAATGATAGTTGGCTTTGGCACGGAAGAATGTCACATCTGAACTTCAAAGCCATTTCTGAACTAGGCAAACATCAATCTGTAAGAGGACTACCAAAGATCAGATTTGAAAAGAACTCTCTTTGTTCTGCTTGTGAACTAGGGAAAAATCAAAAGAAGTTCTCATCCTCTGAAAATGCTAACTTCATGCAAAGCTCCACTTGAAATGCTACATATGGATTTATGTGGCCCAATGAAAACTCAAAGCATGGGGGGAAAGAAATACATTCTTGTTATAGTAGATGAATATACACGATATACATGGATTAAATTTCTGAGACTCAAATCTGATACTTCTGAAAGATTGATACCCTTTCTGAAGAAAATTCAAGTTCTTCTTCAACTCCCAATTCAAAATATCAGAAGTGACAATGAAACAGAATTTACTAATTCTACACTTCAGAATTTTTTGGAATTTGTTGGTATTTCTCATAATTTTTCCGCTGCAAGAACTCCTCAACAAAATGGGGTAGTTGAAAGAAAGAATAGAACTTTGGTAGAGGCTGCAAGAACCATGCTTGCATATTCAGAACTTCCTCTGTCTCTTTGGGTAGAAGCAATTGCTACTGCATGTTTTACTCAGAACAGAACCATTCTTAACAGAAAATTTGTTAAAACTCCTTACGAATTATTAAAACAAAGAAACCTTCTATTGATTATTTTAAAATCTTTGGTTGCAGGTGTTTTCTGAAGAATGATGCTCCACATCTAGACCAATTTGCACCAAAAGGTGTAGCTGGTATCTTTGTTGGCTACTCTCAAAGATCCAAAGCTTATAGAGTACTTATTAAAGGAACTCAAAGAATCATTAAGACAACAAATGTCAGATTTCATGAGCCAACAATGACTTCTGAACAAAACAGTTCAGAACTCGCACATAAACCACCTTCTGAAAGTTTGGACTCAGAACATAATCACACAAACTCTACTTCTGCAACTCAAACTTTACTTAAATCAAATTTAGATATTTTATGTCAAGACTTATTTGATATTTCTGTAAATGTGTCTGCAGATTACCAAAATCCTTCCCTACTCAAAAATTCAAATGATCAAGACATTTCAGAAATACAGATTTCAAATACATCAGCACCACAACTCTCTATCTCAAATTCAGAACTTCCAAATTCTGAAAATGAAATTTCTGAACCAATTCAAGTTGTTTCTGAACCGGTTCAAACTATTTCTGACCATGAACCTCACAGTTCTGAACCAATTCAGATTTTTCCATTTGAGGGGGAGTCTTCAGATTTACATTCAGCTATCAATCATGATACTGAAACTCCAGCAATTACTGATGATTATGATTCTCTGGATAATGTTTCATCTGTTCAACCATTGCCAAATGTGAACAAATGGACATCTAGTCATCCAGTTCATCAAATAATTGGAGATGCATCAAAAGGTGTTCAAACAAGATCTGCAACAGCAAATGAGTGTCTGTATGTTAATTTTTTAAGCAGTATGGAACCCAAAAAGCCATATGAGGCACTTCAAGATCCAGACTGGATTTTAGCCATGCAGGATGAGTTAAATCAATTTGAAAGAAACAAAGTCTGGAGATTGATACCAATGCCAAAAGGTAAATCTGTCATTGGCACAAAATGGGTGTTCAGAAATAAAAAGGATGAAAATGGAATTGTTGTAATAAACAAGGCAAGACTTGTAGCTAAGGGGTATTGTCAACAAGAAGGAATTGATTATAATGAAACCTTTGCTCCTGTTGCCAGATTAGAGGCTATTAGAATTTTTCTTGCCTATGCTGCTCATACAAACATGAAGGTGTTTCAAATGGATGTCAAATGTGCATTTCTAAATGGTATTTTACATGAAGAAGTGTATGTTGAACAACCAGAAGGCTTTGTAAGCAAAGAATTCCCAGATCATGTTTACATATTAGACAAAGCCTTATATGGACTTAAACAAGCACTAAGAGCATGGTATGATACTCTTACAACTTTTCTTCTGAATTCCAAATTCAAAAGAGATACTGTTGATACAACTTTATTTCTGAAAAAGGAGGGTGATGATATGATTTTGATACAAATCTATGTACATGATATTATATTTGCTTCTACTAATCCAAAATTTTGTAGAAATTTTGAGAAAATCATGCAAACAGAATTTGAAATGAGTATGTTGGGAGAGTTGATATTTTTCCTTGGTCTTCAAGTTAAACAACTTCCCACTGACATATTCATTAATCAATCTAAGTATGTCTCTGACTTACTTAAGAAGTTTGACATGACTGATTGTTCAAGTATTCAAACTCCAATGGCCACTGCCACTAAGCTAGAACCTGATTTAAATGGAAAATCTGTTGATCAGAAAAAGTACAGAGGCATAATTGGATCTTTGCTTTACTTAACAGCTAGTAGACCAGATATAATGTTTGCTACATGTATTTGTGCCAGATATCAAGCTAATCCTAAGGAATCACACCTTCTAGCTGCAAAAAGAATACTTAGATACCTAAAAGGTTCTCCTTCATTGGGACTTTGGTATTCTAAGGATTCAAGTTTTGAACTAACAGCATTTACAGATGCAGATCATGGTGCCTGCAAATTAGACAGGAAAAGCACTTCTGGATCATGTCAGTTTCTGGGTGATAGACTAGTTAGCTGGTCTTCAAAGAAACAAAATTGTGTTTCTACCTCTACAGCAGAAGCTGAATATGTAGCAGCTGCAATATGTTGCTCACAAGTGATCTGGATGAAATTCAACTAAAAGACTATGGTTACACTTTCAAAAAGATTCCTTTGTATTGTGATTCAAAGAGTGCCATAGCAATCACTACCAATCCTGTTCAGCATTCAAAAACCAAGCACATTGATGTAAGATATCATTTTATCAAAGATCATGTGGAAAAAGGTAATATTGAAATGTTTTTTGTTCAGACAGATTATCAGTTAGCTGATTTATTTACCAAAGCACTTGATGAAAAACGATTTAACTTCTTGGTAAGTAAATTGGGCATGATAAACATGTCTATGTAAGTATTATACACCACCTATACTCTAGAAGTTACATTCTGAATTTATTTTTATCAAATTCTGAATACTTTGCTCTTCAGAATTACTTTGTATATTCTGAAGATTATCATTCAGATTTTTGCAAATTTTCAAACTCAGATGTATATCTCTTCAGTAACTAAGTTGATTGTATTTTAATACTTTTCATTTATTTTTCAATTCACTAATATTTGAATGATTCTTTGATAAGGTTGCAACAATCAAGGGGGAGAATCATAATTACTAGTGATTCAAGGGGGAGTGTTATTAATTTCAATTATTTCTAACTACCCTTTCCTACACAACAACTCTGCATTGGTGAAATAAAGTCTTGCACTTTCTATCTACGAAGTATGAACAAGCTTCCTTAGATTAAAACAAGTTTTATATTTGTTCAAATCTACTTCTGAATGATCAAAATGTTTTATATTTTTCAGAAGTTTATAGTTTTAAATGATTTTTTGTCTCCTAAGATGACTAAAGTTTAGTTCTGAACTTCACTTACAAATTCTGAGGTTCTTCTGAATTCTTTCTTTCAGACTTCTGAACTTTTTCTCAGAAGTTCTGGACAACTTCTGATGTTTTTGAACTTATTCTCAAAACTAAAACTTCCCGTTGATTTTTTCATTTAAGCGTGTGCCACGTGTTTTAATTTCATTGGATCTCTCTTAACCACGACCATTAAACGGTTCATTTCTCTTAATAAAGGATGATTACTACTCTAATCACATTTACTTTTTGGCCACGTGTCCTTCAACGTTTATCCAATCGTATAAATCAATCGATTCTTCATCATCTTCATTCTTTTAGCAATTTTACTCTGAGAAATCTTTCTGTGGTTATTCATCATCTTTCAGTTATCAATCTGTGTTCTTTCTACACCATGTCTACTTCAAAAACCATGATTTCTACTTCCTCAAGTTCCAATGATAACACTGGATCATCCAGTGATGCTTCGTTCAAGATCGTGCCTCAAAAATTAATGGTTTGATCAATGGAAATCTCACTAAGTGATGATCAAATGCTTCATGACACAGCCACAACTGCAACTCATCAAGCCGGACCTTCAAACCCTATCATTAACCCTAACCCTAACCCGACACCTGCTAAAATTGGGGAAACACATAATACACCCATAGATGTTGTTTCTGAATCAAATGTTGTTGAAAGTGAATCCCAAACTCCTGCTGAAAGTGGTGACCTGTCCAAACTCTATATACCTGCTGAGAAATTACTTGACATCAAAAGAAACAACTGTGCACTGAACTTCAAATCCAAAGACTTCATTGATGATCAAGTAATGTTGATTAAAATTCTGAAGAAACATCCCCTGCGCACTCTTCTTTCAAGAAAGTTCTCTGTTCCTGCTTCTTATCTTCAACAATTCTGGTATTATGCTGAGGTGGATGAAAATGATGATGAAATTGTATCTTATGTTCATGCCTACAAAGTTTGCATATCTCTAGATGACATTAGAAGCCTTCACTATTTGCCAAAACCAGATGAGGTTCTTGGGAAAACCTGTTATGACTCTATTTCATCCTCATCAGAGATGATTTCAGATTTTATGAGCTTGGGTTATTCAGAAAATCTTAGTGCTCTGAGTTCTTTCAGAAGAAAATGCTTACCTCCAATTTGGTATTGCCTGTTTTCCATTCTGAATACATGTCTCTCTGGGAAGAGCTCAAGTTTAGACCAAGCTTCAGCAAATGGGAGGATTATATTTCATGGTGTTGCTTTCAACAAACACTATGATTATGCTAGTCTCATCTTTGATGATCTCAAATCTGCAATTCTGAAGAAGTCTACATTCAACTATATCCCATTTCAGAGATTTCTTCAAACACTTATCAAAGGAGCAATGAAGGCTGTCTCAAACATCCCTGTTCTAGCTTATGAGGTACATGTTCCTATTTTCACTATGGATAGCTTAAGGCCTCCAAATGCAAAACTTACTTTTCCAAATGCAGTTCCACTTCCTTCTCATTTACTTGAACTTGTAAGTACACCACCTAGGATTGGGAGTGAGAATTTAGAATCTATGGGATTACCTCAACCAGTAATCCCTTCCCCTGATTCAACCCAGAGTGGTGATCATGCAAGGGAGTCTAGACTTACTAGAAATAGGGGGGAGGCTGTTCAAGGGGGAGAACAACCTCAAAGAGTGAAGAGGAAAAATGTAAATGAGAGACAGGGTAGAAGGGTCAGAAAAAGAATTGATGAGGGGAGAACACAGGTATAAGAAAAACAAACCTGTGAACCACCTGTTACAAGCCGGGCACCCACGTCTACTATTATTCCACATTCTTTGGTGGATAATATTGAAACAGCCAGTGAGCCCATGGAAACCTTGGTTAACCCCCCAGCCACTCACCCATCTCTCAACAGAAGGGTGTTTCAACAACACATATGGGGCAAGCAGCTTATAATCCATTAGGACCCCAATTGGAGGTTCCTTTTGTTGAAAATGAAGGATATATGTCCCCCCTTCACAGTTTTGAGCACATTGAGTCTGAGTGTCCACTCAACTTTGAGCCTTCTGAACCACTTAATGTGGCATCCATTCACACAAGCACACATCTTTCAGATGTCCCTAAGCAAAGTGTTTGTCACATTGCATCAACAACTATAGATATTCCAACTTTTGGATATCAAGGATTAGTTGGAAATCCTGGTGGGGTGAACATCACAAAAGCTCCATTCACAGAATCAAATGTGGTTCATGATGCCTTTTTGGCTCATACAGGCCAACCTTCTTCTAAGGGTCTGAAAACAAGTTCATCTGTTGATCTTGACAACTTACCCACATCTTCTGAATTCACAGAATTCAAAGATCTCTGTACTTCTGAATTTGCAAAGATTCAGAAGGACATCAAGGATTTGACGGATTCTACTAAAAAGGTGTTGGAGGTTAGGTTGGATCAACATGGGGAGAATATGATTAACAAGCTGAATGACTTTCATCTCAAATCTTCTAATGATCTGAATATGTTTAAAGAAGCTCTTTTGTCAGCTTTTTCTGAAGTGGCTTCTTCTGTTTCTTCTTTGAAAGCTTCTCAGCCTTCTTCTTCTTCTGCTTCACAAGCTTATGCCACTAGAGATGACATTTCTCAAATTCCCAATCAACTTTCCTCTATTCAGAGTTCTCAGTCAGACTTAAGCACAAGATTATCTGCTCTGGAATGTAGATCTCAATCAAATACTTTGAAAAGGAGTCTTGATGATCAGGATCCTGATAATCAAGAGGGGGAGAAAAGACAGAGAGTATCTGAACCGGAAACTAATCAAGTTCAAAGTTCTGAGAAGACTTCTGAAGATACTCAGAATGTTGTTGAAGAATCAAATAAAGTCTCAGAAGCCATAGAAGACATTTTATCTGCAGAACATGAGGTACAAGAGATAAATGATCATTCTTCTGAAGAAATGATAGAAGAAGGGTATGAAACAGAAGGTAATTTGGGCTCAGATAACATAGATATAATTCCATATTCTAATGAAGAAATGCTAAGGGAATACCTTGCTTTTGAAGATGTTATTGGAGAACCAAGTGATCTTTCTGATGTGATCATGTTTGAAGAAGATATGATTGATGTAAATATGGGAGAAAGCTCAAATGAAATAAAGGATTTAGTAATTTGGAAGCCTCAACAACTTCTGAGTGAAGAGTTCAGAAGTGCTTCTGAAAGATTATGGGATATTCTGAATCAATTCTGTTGGGTACATATCTTTCTGAATTATCCAAGAAGTCTGGAGTGTAGACTTTTGGACAACAGATTTTCAATCTTCAGAAATTTTCTTGAACAACCAGATGAAAGAGTTGAATTGGAATTTGACTTAACTCATTTAGAAGGAGTTGAAATTATTGATGAAATCTTAATTGCTTTCTCAGGAAGATTTGAAGTCAGAACCAGACCTTGCATTATCATTCCTAAGGTACATCTTCCAATACTTGAAGAACCTGTTTTGGATCAAGTGTTTGAAAAAGAGAATATCCTTATTTCTGGAGAAAGCAGTCTGATATTTCCTGAAGAAACTTATTGCTTCATGTACAAAAGAAGTATGAAGTTTGCAAAGTTGGAAGACTTTCTGAATGATGAATGGTCTGATGACTATATTGCTCAAGTAAAGAACTTTATTCAGGAATCATGGTGTTCAGAACTTTCATGATTCAACTTTAATAAAGAAGGTCAGATGCATATCAAAATCAGTTCAGAATGATTTAACTATATTCAGATTTGGAGCAGAAAGAAGAGATGGTACTCTGTGTGAATTTACTCAATTTGATGTGTACAAGCTTAAACTACAAGATAAGTTGGCAATCTTATCTTTTTGTGTTAATTCTGGTGAATCTGTGTTAGTCTCAGAGATTAGAAGAATCTTGGGAATATACATAAGGAATCTCATAAAGCATGATTTTCAGCTGGCTTTGGAACACAGACTTAATACAGTAAATATGTTAGAACCTATATATATTGAAAGATTTAGGTTGAAGAGATTGTTTACTAATCCAGATATTGGGTTCATGTATGTTGTTGAAGAAGTCTCTAAAACATTTGTTGTTTCTGATATTCCAAAGTATTCTACATCTTCACTCCAATGGTTTCTGAACTACATGACAGATTTCTTTGAAGAATCTGACATCAAAGAAGAAATTGTTTATCTAATCAAAGAAAGAATACATTTCAGAGAATTTGTGAGAAAGAGTTATCTTGCTGGTCACAAGAGAGTAAACAAGATAAAAGGAGCAGATTATCTACTAAGTGATGCATATGACTTCAAGATTCATACAAAGAGACAAGATATGGAAGACATTCAGAAATACATTCGGAATGTTGAAAGTTCAGAAGAAAGACAAAAGGAAAAAGAAAAGGAAAAGGAAAAAGTTCTTGAAAATATTTCCGAAGAGTTGGTTCCTGAAAAACAAATATCTGAAGAGGAACAACTTCAAGTACAAAGAATTGAAGAAAGTGCTTATACTATGTTTCTTGAATATTTTCATCCAGAAATGTTCATGGAATATGAGCAAAAATTCAACTATATAGATTGCTGGATTCAAAAGTCTTTTGGTTGGAAACAATGGTACTCAGACATTAGAAAGATAAGGATTCCAATTAATGAAGCAAGAAAAGATAGTCCTGTGATCAAAGTAATTAATGTTGATTTGAAGACAAGACAGAATTACAAATATGCATTCTTTATTGTTGAGCGACAAAATGGTGAGATTTCTACCATTTCTGAAGCTGACTTTCAGAATGTTCATCTCAGAGATCTTCTCAGAGTATATAGAAGTCTTTATCCCTTCCATGACTCAATTACCAAGTTCAGAAAATCTTTTCCAGTGCTTAGAGATGGATTATATAGAGAGTTTATTTGGGCTGCAAAGACTGATTTCCAGGTTGCTTATGTTCTGAACAAGAAGCAAGTACACTTAAGCAAACCAAATTTAAGTCTACCAGATATTCAGAATTTAAAGAAGAGCACTTTAGTACTTCATCCTCCTGGATTTGTTTGTAAATGCTTTCATGAATTATTATTTGTGAGATTTGAAGAACTCCACAAATGTTGCAATGGAACTCTCATGGCAATCAGAGATCGTTTGGTAAAGAGACAAAATAGAAGACCAAAGAATCTGAGCAATGAAGATTGGGAGAAGTACAAGGTACTTGCAAAAGAAATGATTAGAGTTGCTGAATCCTTACTAGAATACAGAAGATTAATTCTGAAGGATGTAAGAGAAATTCTGAATTTCTGGAAGTATTATTTGAACTTTTGAAGCTAAGGGGGAGATTGATAGAAATATCATAATAGCTTCAAAAGGAACTGGGTTCTTAAAAGAGAAAAAGATCTGAAGAAGTTCTGAAGATACTTCTGAAGAGGTTCTGAAGAAGTTCTGAAGACACTTCTGAAGAAGTTCTGAAGGAGTTCAGAACCAATTCTGAACTTGTCTGTTATGACTGTTGTGTCACTTTAGTTTTTCTATTGTATGTATAAATAGATAGTTAGTTAGATTGTTAGAACTAATGTTTTCATATACTTTGTAAAGACATATTCTGTATACAGTACATTCAATCGATACAAATTACATTTGGCTACCATCACTTTTGTTATAATCTTTTCATATATTGATATCTTGATTGTTTGGGTCCTAACAATTCTGATATTTTTGATTGTATCTTTGTTTGAATTGCCTTGTCATGAAAGCAATATTATCAGAAATCCTTTTAAGCTCTTCATCTGATTCATCCCCATCACACACTGTCATCTCTGGGATCTCACAAACTTTCTTGGTAGCAATGGTCAAAGAATTATTGTAGTTCTTGCTCAGAAGGGCAACTGTTTCTTGTGTCTTCTTTTGTTCATTTTGTCTAACTTTGATCTTGTCCTCTTGTTGGAACAAGATGCCATAGAAATCATGAATTGTCTTTCTAGATAAGTTCCTAGTTACCATATTATCTGAAAAACTTGACCATTCATTTCCCAGATTGTTCAGAACTTTGTTGATTATCTCTGAATTTGATTTCTGAACACCATTTCTTCTTAGATCATTCAGAATGTTATTGAATCTATGATATGTATCAGTGATAGATTCATTTTCTTTGTATCTGAAATTTTCATATGTTCCTACACAGATATTTAATCTACCGTGCTTGAGCCATTGTACTTCCTTGCATCTGAGCTTCTACTTCATCCCACATGGCTTTTGCTGAAGTTAAACTATCAACCCTATTGAATATCTCATTGGGAATTGCCATGGTGAGTAAAGTTAATGCTCTTCTATCAACTTTCATTTGAGCCTTTTCAGCTGGATTATACATTCCAGGACTTTTCTTGATTCTTGATGCAGGGATTTCAGGGGTAGATTCAGTTCTGGGAACTGCTGGAATCTCAACAAATACCTCTAGTGGGCCATTTGTGATAGATTTCATTAAGGCTTCATCTATGTTATCCAAGAATTGAATCATTCTAATTCTCCATTGATGATATTCCCCTAAGAAGAGAGTTGGTGGATTCGTTTCAGATCCGATTGAGACTATTTCTTTAGACATCTTTGATTGTTAGAAGATCGAGAATTCACCTGTATCGAAATTGAATTTTGTAGATCAAGAATACCAAGAACTGTCAGATCTGACAAGTTCTTTCACAAATCTTCTTCAAGAACAGATGAATTGGCTCTGATACCAATTGTTAGGACCCAAACAATCAAGATATCAATATATGAAAAGATTAGAACAGTAATATGATAGCCAAATGTAATATGTATTGATAGGATGAACAGTATTACAAAATATCTCTTTACAAAGCTTATGGAAAACGTTAGTTCTAACAATCTAACTAACTATCTATTTATACATACAATAGAAAGACTAAAGTGACACAACAGTCGTAACAGACAAGTTCAGAATTGGTTCTGAACTCCTTCAGAATATCTTCAGAAGTGTCTTCAGAACTTCTTCAGAACCTCTTCAGAAGTGTCTTCAGAACTTCTTCAGATCTTTTTCTCTTTTAAGAACCCAGTTCCTTTTGAAGCTATTATGATATTTCTATCAATCATCGTTTTACCTAAGTATTTTTATCGAGCCTTTATGACTCGATATCCTTTTTTTATCGAATATCATAAACTCGATGAAAGTCACTAAGTGTTTTTTATCGAGCCTTTATGACTCGATAACTTTTCTTATCGAATATCATAAACTCAATGAAAAACACCAAGTGTTTTTATCGAGCCTTTATGACTCGATAACATTTCTGATCGACTATAATAGGATCGATGAAAACCACCAAGTATTTTTGTCAATCCCTTGGAACTCGATAACTTTTGTTATCGACTATCAAACGGTCGATGAAAATTACTAAGTGCTATCATCGAGTTATTTTGATCGATATCCTGCCCTTACATTGTCCAAGTATTTTCATCGAGCCTCGTAGAATCGACAACATGCTCTACATAGATCGATAACTTTCTACAAAGTTTTCAAGTACTTTCATCGACCCTTAGGCACTCGATAACTTGTTCTTCTCGATTCTCATGGACTCGGCAACCACTCCACACGTTTGATCTTAATTTTTTATAAGTCTTTTTGTCGATCCTGCTTCAATCGACAACATCTTTTCCTCGATCCCATTGCACTCGATAACAATTGTTATCGACCCAATGCGACTCGATAAAAAGACTTAGCATTTTTTGTTAAGTCTTATTTCAGAAACCAATGGTAGCCATGAATGATCCGAACATGTCCGATGATGAAAACCCGATGCCGTCCAACGCTCGACAGAACCAAGCATCAACGCAGCTAACCGGGATGACCTCTTGATGCCTAGACATTCTCCAACGACATCCGCTTCGCTTTGCCTTTGCACTAGACCACCGAGTACCCCTGTTCTACCTCCAGCAATTCTGGTATACACTGACATACCATCCGGACGAAGGTGACCATCATTTCACTGCACAAATCGATGACTTTATCACCCGCCTAACTCCAGCCAAGATTCGCTGCATTCTCCGCCTACCGCTCGCCACAGCGAACACCCATACGAAGCCTTTGCAACCGACCAACAGCTGGTTGCCGACATCCTAGCCCTCGGGTACGAATCCCCTGAAGCATTCACAAGCCCCGGCCAGTTCAAAAGGATGTACCTGCCTCAGATTTGGTTCACGCTATTCACCATCATCAATCGATGTCTGACTAGCAAGCATACTGGCATGGACAAGGCCAGCACTGCGGTTCTTCGGATCTTTCACGGCATTGCGTTCAACCGCCACTATGACTACACGATGCTCATCTGGACGGACTTTGTGGAACTAGTGGAAGACAAATCCAACTTTCGCAATCGTGCCTTCGTTCCGTTTCAGCGGTTTCTTCAACTGTTCATCCATGCAATGATGACCTCTCGACCTGCCATTCCTAGAAGAGCCGGATCACCCTTAGGCCTGACCGGTGCTCTTAAATTTCTACGCCTAAATGATCGGGTCTTCAACTATGCCATGCCTATCCCTGAAGCGCTCCTCGCTTATGCTGATCAGAATGCACCTAGTGTGATAGCCTATAGGGAGCGACATGGCTTAATGGCCCAACCACCTACGGTTGCGCCTGCCCAAGAGCCGATCCAAGAGGAAAATATTGAGGGAGGTGAGGGTCCTAGAATAGAAGAGCAGGGTCAGGATCAGGGGGATCCCGACCAGGGTGATGAGCGTACTGCGAGGGGACATGACGAGGGAGGTGCATCTGATGAGCCCCCCCCCAACCCAACTATTTCCAACTACCCCCGCACTCGACCCATTATCCCAACCCCCCGATTCAAAACACTGGTCAGCCGACAACGTATCCGCCCCCGCTCTTCATCATCGGATGAGGATGAATCTGAAAACCAACCGCTTCGTCGTCGCCAACGTACTGAAGAAATAGAGGTGCAAGCCGTCAGCCGCATCGGCCCACAACCCTCTATCACAGATTCCAGTTCTGGAGATGAAGAGTCTTCAACTGAACTGAACCCTGAACCAATCATCCGTTCACCCACCTCCGCACCTACAATACCGTCTGATGAAGAACCACAATTCAACTTTGACTTTGAAGCCAATCCATCCTCGCCATCTATGTCGGACATATTCCCTGAAACCTCAATTGGAGAGATAAGGAGAATGGAGGGAGTGCAAGTTGAAAAAGAATTAGTGAGAATGAGCGAAGGGGAGACAAAAACAATAGAGAGTGAGAGTCCAATATCCCCCGACCAGGTAACCTAGTCAACTAGCCCTACCCATTCGTTGGGTATGACTAGTGGACAAGTCGCTGTGGACCTAGCAGCGCAATTGCACGCCCCCCAGCCACTCTGAAGGCTCACAACAGCCAACAGTTTCAACAATACATGTGAGTCTAGCACCTTATCTAGCTCCCCTCCACTCGGGAGGCATAGCTATTGAAACAAGAGGCAGTAGCTCACCTGCTTCGACTTCGGTTGTGTGCACATCGAGTCTAGAGCCAGCTAGGGGACACGAGTCTATACACACTGCGAGCCTCCGTGGCCCAGTCGGAACTCCCATAGTGATGTCCATTCCGGAGATTCCACGAGGATTGGGAGGAAATCCTACCAGCGCTACATCTTCGGCAATGCTGAACGTAGGTCATACAGTTGAATCAACCGTTATGTCAACGGGCAATCTAAGTGATCCCGGAGTTACCCACACAGCTACCACATCTCTGTCATTCTCTATTCCCCCGGAAGGCGAAGCACTCATTGCTGCTCACTTACAAAGGGCAAGAGACACCCTTGCTGAACATCAGGTCCTAATGACAGCCGAAAGAGAAGCCTTCGTGCGTCTTAAAGAACCGACTCCTGTACAAGCTGAACCTTCTCATGCAAGCTCCAGCCGTCCAACCACAAGCCACTCTCCACCGCCACCATCACCCCCCGAAGATCGACCTCATTCCCCGCATCGATATGAGTACAACACCGATGAACTCATGTCGATGTTGTATGCTAATTTGCTCGCCGAATCCAATGCAACCGGCCAACCGGAGGATTCGCTTGAAGGTCTTCTTCGCCGCAATCTTCAAATCCCCACACGTTGACCAAGAGCTCGTCGACTTGAAAAATGCCCAACAGCGCCAAACTGATGACATCCTGGGTGCTATTACTGCTCTTCGTACCGAAATCCAAGAGTCTTGCCGTCCGGCAGTTCGTACATCTACATCCAGAGCTCACCAGGATGACCCGGGCTCCGATCCAACTCGTCCTGAGGGGGAGACACGCCAAACGGCAAGATCACGATTAAGAGCATCTGCTGCCTCAGCTTCAAGACCACCTGCTCAATCTACCCAACAAAGGCAACGCACTACAACGACTCAAGAGGACGATACACTAACGGTTGAAAAGCCTGCGGATATCGAATTCGAGAGTACTGCCGAACCAGCCGAACCTGCTGAACCAGCCGAACCCGAACAAAATGAAGAACGAGTTGATGTTCAACGTCTGCGAAACTGACTTCGAAACTGGTTCCGAGATCCGTATGAACCAGTACTTCAAGAGCAAGACTATGTAAACTTGAGGCATACAGCAAGAAACTATGCCTTAAGGGAACAAAACGAACCAAGACTCCTACCTCATCAGATTCGGTGGCAAAGAATGTTAACGGAAAGTAAATCCAAATGGGTGATTCAGCAGATCCGTGTGCCATATCTTGAGGAAACCATGGAGAAGATCTTTCGCAAGGAAGCAAAACCTGATGATCTGGCACACATTCATCTAGTGATGGAAATGGACCCTGCTCAGGTTAGAGAGTATCTCCATATCCTGAGGATGAGAGCTTTACCTCAAGCTGAAGTGGTCTCAAGGCACAGGGTTGTTGGGATTTTGAAGATAGACACTACAAGGATCTTCCAAGTCGAGTACCCGGTTTTCACTGTCCAAAGAGAAGATGGTAAAACGTACTCCTTCTCTGAAGCTGATTTTGTAAATCTCGATATTATGGACTTGGAGATCATCTACAACGATCTGAGAGACAAGTGCAACCGAAACGTACACGAGCAAAGGGCATTAAGGGCAGTGGTAAGACATGTTCAGAAAGAGCTTCGGTACAGTTATCTTCATGACCTTCAACGAGGGATCGAAAGCGAGCAAAAGAAGATACACATTACTCAATCTGATCAATCATTGCATGTACCTGATAGTACTTTGGTAGCCACTGTCATCACTCGTCCTGTACATGGTGTAGTTTGGATGTATGCTTCTAGAGAAAAGCGGGTTCTCAGATTTCATGAAGTGGCTGCATATTCTGACGGTACATTATGAGGAATTCGAAACAGGCTTGCGTCAGAACTTGCTACAGATAGAAAAAGCGCAACAAGGATGAGCAATGACAAAAGAAACTCTCTCTTAGAAGCAATCAAGATAATCGACGACAGAATTATCTATCGACAAACCCTACGAAGATTTGAAGGCATGTTTGAGCTAAGAAGATGAAGACTCATTTTTCCACAAAGGGGGAGATTGTTAGGTCTATTATTATTTAATTTTGACAAAATAAGGAAAGGATATGCTTTATTGTAAAAGGAAGTTTATAATTCCTTAAACTCTTGTTTCCTTAATTAGACCAGACCTAGCAATATAAATACAAGGTTAGGGTTTTACTTTCGTAGCTAGTCGATTCATATTTTATAGAGAGAGAGCTGAATCTGATTGTAATCGACGCATATACATTCAAGATATATATGACTACGTAAGTTCTTTAAATCATTGTTCGTGCCATATTACTTTGCTATTAACTGTTTATTGTCATTGTGCTTGTTATAATGGGATCAACAACTTCTTCTCGTAGAACACCATTTAGGAAGGCATTCTTGACATCCATTTGAAAAACAACAACGTTTTTGTGGGACGCGTATGCCAAGAACATGCAAATGGCTTCAATTCGAGCAACTGGTGCGAACGTTTCATCATAGTCAATGCCTTCTTGCTGACGGTAGCCTTTTGCGCCAAGTCGTGCTTTGTTGCGTATGACAATTCCATCCTCGTCCTCTTTATTGTTGAAGATCAATTTGATGCCAATGATGGTTTTGTTCTTTGGTTGGGGAACGAGGCGCCATACTTTTAGGTTTTCAAGCTAATTGAATTTTTCCTACATGGCCACAATCCATTCTGGATCAAAAATGGTTTCAGTAATAGTTTTTGGTACGATTTTTCTTAAAAAGGAAGAGAACAAGAAATCGTTGGTCGAGGCAGATCTTGTTGTGACCGGTGTTGAAGGGTCTCCAATAATTTGTTCGGGTGGGTGAGATCGGATCCATTTACGAGAATGAGGAAGCGGTTGTAGTGGCGGGAGTTCGGGATGGTCGTCCACATGCATGCCAAGTGGAAGATTTTGAATTGATTCTAAGGCTGGAGCCACTTCGGAATGACGAGCGGAAGTTGAAACATCCTTTTGAGTGGGATTTGTTGGTGGGGAAGAGGATGCCGGTTCCGGATTCGTATGTGTAGGGATTAGGTTTTGAGGAAGTGGGTCCGTTGGAGGGGGGGATGGTATTTGAGGGAGCAACTGGATTTGTAATTCTGATGTTGTCTTTTTGGGTTTGAGCAATTGCATGAAGGCTAGATGTACTTCAAGTAGTAGATGGTGAGACAGTTCCCGTAGATAAGGGCGGTCCAGAAGGAGTTGTCGTCTCGGCTACTTCCAAGATAGGAGTAGAGATGCTCTTTGGCATTTTAGTGTAAGGACAGAAATAATTTGTGTTAAAATGCTCGAATAAATCATCCAAATCAGAAGAGGCGTTTTTGGACGTGGAGGCTTGATTTGGATTAGTTGGGTTAGGAACAGGTTCCAGACGGAGGTGTTCGGAAGCTAATACGCCAGTGAGTGCGGGTTCGAAACTGATGGGTTCGGGAGCCATTTCAGTCTTTGTATCGAATTGTACATTGACGCTTTCGGTGAATCATCGTGCATTCTTCATATAGATGATAAGCAGACACGTCTGTAGAATATCTGAGAAAGTACGCTTCGTCAGCTTTCACATGAAGTTTGCCACGATCTTCGTTATCTTTCAGAATAAAATACCGACTTCCAAATGTACGAAAGTGATGAATGGAAGGAACACATTTGTTGATCAGCTCATACGAGGTTTTGGTAAAGCGCTTGTTGATAATTGAACGATTTTAAGTGTGGCAAGCGGTATTGATGGCTTCGGACCAAAACTAGTGTGTTAGTTTCGAATGAGCGAGCATGGTGTGAGCAACTTCGACCAACGTACAGTTACGTCATTCGACCACACCATTTTGTTGCGGGGTTCGAGCCGCAGAAAATGTATGAGTGATACCAACTGATATGAGAAATGAGTCGAGCATGCGATTCTTGAACTCTGTTCCATTATCCGTGTGAATAGTTTGGACGGAGAGCTCCAATTTAACTTGAATGTTTTTCAAGAATGCAATGATGATCTCGGGTGCTTCGTCCTTTGTGCGAAGAAATTTAACCCATGTATAGCGAGAATAGTCATCCACCATAACAAGAACGCACTTCTTACCGTGAATATTTTGAGTTCTCATGGGGACGCACAAATCCATATGAATAAGCTCAAGAGGACAAGTCGTGATGTGTTCCACTTTGGGCTTGTGTAAAACTTTCTTCATCTGGCCCATTTCACAGGAGCCGCACAAGTGGGTCTTCTCATATTTAAGTTTTGGCAACCCGGTGACCAACCCTCCAGTTGTGAGTCTACTGATATTTTTGAAGTTCAAGTGGGAGAGTCGGCGATGCCACAACTAATTTTTTCATTTGAGACTTTGGAGACTAATCACACATCGGTTGGTGGTTCAACTTGTGACAGATCGATGATGTAGAGATTAGACTTGCGAGATCCGGCTAAAATCTCATTTCCTTCGTAGGTTCTGACGCAGCATCTTTCGGAATGAAAATTTACTTCAAGTTCTTTGTCACAGAATTGACCAATGCTTCGTAAGTTGTGACTAAGGCCTTGAACATATGATAGTTTTGAGATTGTGAGGTTGCTATTAATAATGTCTCCGTATCCTTTGATTGATCAGAATGCACATAGTGTGATAGCTTATAGGGAGTGACTCGGCTTAATGGCTCCTCAATTCCGATGGAGCCTCCCCAAGAGCCAAAGCATGAGGTAAATATTAACATGGGTGAGGGTATTAAAATAGATTAGCAGGTTCAGGATGACGGGGATCCTGAACAGGGTGATGAGAGAAGAGAAGGTGAGAGGGGAATTGATGAGGGAGGTGCATCTGATCAGCCGATCCCTAATACTTATGAACCCACCATCCCTATTCCACCCCAACCTCATGCGACCACTTCTGTCGGCATCCCAAGGATGAAATTACTTGTTAACCGCAACCGCACTACTAGAGCTACAGGACAGTTCTGAAGATCTACGCCCAAGACGCCGATGAAGACTTGCCGCTGAGGATATTGCTCTTAACCGAATAGCTCGAAAACCATCCAACCAAGAGTCATCATCCGATGCAACCGATCCAAACTCCATAAATGAACCCTACCAGACCGAACCCTTAACCAATCCTATATCTGCACAGGATTCTGAGCCAGCCGATGGAGAAATAAGGAGAGCGGAGGGTGTTTGTAATATACTGTATTTTATGTGGACTTAAAATGTAGAGATGGGTTAAGTTTAGAAACCTTATAGAAACAAGGGGACTAGTTATGCCATTAAGCAAAACTTGATAACCTTTATGAAAAACGTGGTTAGCATTTATATAGTAAAATTAGTTTTTAGAATTTTTTTGTTAATCCTATCTGTTTCACGATGTCATCTAGGGTAGGTAGCATAAGAAAGAAAAAAAAATAAGAGTTAGGGAGTTTATAAGTATCAATATTAGGGTTTGAGATTCGGTTCGCGGTTGAAGTGTTGTTCGTGATTTTAAAGATTCGTTGAAGAAATCTTATGGAGTTTTCGTTAGCGATTCGTAGATGTTAGTTAAGGTACGGATTCTTTACTCCCTCTTTTATATTTATTCGATTCGTTATATATGTGTACGATCTCCACTTTCTTTTTCTTACAATTCTTTTTCGTTCGATTCAGTGTATATTGTGTTCTTCTTTCGCCAAGTGGATTGTGTTTACGTTTGATTAGTTGTTCATTTGATCATGTCTACTCTTGGATGGTTTTTATTTTCGTTTTACGTATGATAAATTGGGATTTTTATATTTTAGAAACCTCAAATTCCACTTTTATATCTACTAAATTTAATTCTGAAAATTTCGTGTTATTTGTAAAAATCATAAAGAATTGCTCGTTTATCGGATTAAGGCATACGATATGTTTTTGAAAACCTTGAGATGCCTTCTACAAACTGTCGTCACACGACAAAACTGTGATTTTCGATCTAAGTTGGTTAAAATCTGCGTTTCCCGAAACCGGTCTCATTTTGGACGAGAACAACGCAACTGTTTTCAAAAATTCGTGTAAAATCCATTTTAAATCTGGTTCAGTTCATTCTGGATTCTTTGGAATCACAAGATATTCATCTAAAACTTATGTTTTGGCATACTTTACTAAAACCTTCTTGAAGTATGAGAAAATATTGGATTTTTAAACGTGAAAAATTCTGAAAACAGTATGCCTTGATTTAGATAAGTTGTAAGTGCAAGATTCTTAGTCTATGTCGGATTCTATTTGCTATTTGTTTTATTCTAAATATTTTATAGGATTTCTTACACGAAGTTATGTCAATGGTTTTACTAAATTCGTATCATTTAAACTCCCTTTCGATTCGTAAGTTGTTCGATAAAGTGTGTTTGAAATTATGAAGTTTTTTAAGGGATTGGTTAATATTTTTATAGTCAATTGTCGTTTTAATTCGTTTTGTAATAAGTGTGATTTATTATGCATTTAAGTATAATTATATATTTTGGGACATATTTTCGTAGTTTATGTATTTTGGAATATCAAGCTACTAACCACTTATGGGGGTACCATAGGCACGCCATTGTGGCACCAATGACGTGACACCACCGTGGCGGTGTGATCTGTCCACGGCGTCTCCTCTTTGGTGCTCGTGGGAGAGCTATTTTGGTGTGACGGGATTTGATTTAGGAGGTGTATGGGTCGACCCTAGGATATGATTTGTTTGTAGGGTGGATGACGGTGTAGTGTCCAACACCGCATCTCACATTATGTAGTACAGTTGGACGTGCATGTCCAATGTACGTGCCTATATGGTTATGTCTGACGCTTGTTGTATCTGTTTATGGATGACATGAAACTCAAACGTATGCGTATTTGTTTGAGCTCGGTATACATCCCATTGTATGATTTGATTACGTTTTCCTCTAATTCGTTTGGGTATGCAATCCTATGATATGAGTTTCGTTAACTTTCTCACGTTCGTTTGAGATTTCGTTGGCAATATTTGTTTTGATTTGAAGGTTATGATCTTTGACTATAATTCTTATTTTGATGTCATGAGTGTTCGATATTTTCATTTTGGTCATGGTTTATTTAAGCAATTTAAAACTTTGCTTTTGGGACTAATTTCTTGTAAGTTAGTTTGTGAGTCCTTAATTTGTTGGTTGTGATATGTCCTATAAATTCGAGCTTCATTTTAAAAGTATGTTCCTTGTCCGAATTTAGACTTTTGTTTCTTTCACATTTTGTTTGGTTATATTTGTACCCGCACACTGAGCGTTGGCTCAGCCGCATTTCTTTCTTCGCGGCAGGTATTCAAAGAAAACTAAGAAGCGTGAGTTTCAGATCATCATCCTATATAAGAGGTTCGTTGATGGCATTTGTAGGCTTTGTTAATATAGTGAAGTTGTTATATATAGAGATTGAGGTATCATTGTTGGCTGTGGTTATGTTCGATAGTGTTTATTTCTAAATATGGTTTAATAGCGCGTTTTCTATGTTTCTATTGACAGTTTGTTTTAAGTTTGAAAGTAACCTTATTTTCCATCTCGGGAAGGGGGCGTTACAGTGTTCCAGTTGAAAATGTTGACGTAAGACTGCGTGAAGGGGAGATAAATATGCATGAGAGTGAGATTCTAATGCCCACTATCCGGGTAACCGAGTCCTCTTTGATACTCATCCGTTGGGTACCAACATTGGACTAGATGTTGTGGACCCATCAACGCAAGTGCACGCCTCAACCGCCCACTCCGTAGCCTCACAACAGGCTACGGTTTCATCACTTGTTGCGGGTTTAGCTCCTTATCTATCTCCCCTCTTTTCGGGAGGCATAGCTATTGAAACCAGAAGTAGTATCCCGCCTACTTCGACTTCATTTCAAAACACAACGAGTCTAGAGCCACCTAGGACACTTGAGTCATTACACACCGTGGATCTTCATGACCCGGTCGGAACTTCCATAGCGATGTCATCTATTGACATTCCACGAGGATTGGAAGGAAATCATACCAGTGCTACCATCATGCCAACACTGAATGTAGGTCCCACGGTTGGTTCAACTGTGGTTTCAACGGGTGTTCTAGGTGACCCTGATGTTACCCTTACAGGTCCTGCTTCACAACCATTTACTGTTCATCCTTCTACCCAAGCATATGTTGATACCCACTTTCAACGAGCACAGTATTCTATGGGTGCACATGAGGAACGCATGCGTCAATTCCTTGCTTCTTTAGGTTCCGATACAAGACCTGCTCAAGCTTCACACGCCAGCCCTTCTCGCCTGAGTACTAGTCACTCCCCGCCTCATGATTTGCCACCTGATTCGTCTTTTGAGTCTGAACCTCGATCCGAATCCGAGCCCCGAGCTAGGCCACATTCCCTACGCCAAACTCAGTTCAATAATGATGAACTGATGTCTATGCTATTGGCCAACTAACTAGCCAAAGCTGAAGCCTGTGGTCTCCCTGAAGATGAACTGACTGGCCTCCTTCGCCGAAATCTCGTGATTCCAACAGTCACTAGACATGAGTTTGATGGATTCAAAGCGCACGTTGACAAAAGACTTGATTCCATTCAAACTCAAATCAAGCAAAGTGAAGAGACCGTAGTTGCCGCAATTGAGGCTCTTCGCCTAGAGTAAAAAGAGTCATGTCAGGCTGCTGAACGCTTTAAATGCCGTCAACCTGATCAGGAGGATCTGGATTCCGGTCCTAATCGACCTGAGGGGGAGATTGTCGCCGGGTTACAAGAGCTCAACCTCCGGTAACACAAGCATCTTCTCAAACTCCGGGTACTTCATCATCTGCTCCACCAACTCGCCAACAAGCTCAACCTTCTCCCACGCAACAACAAGCAAATCAGCCAACGGTTGAAAAGCCCGCGGCCGATTTTGACTATGGGAGCACGTCTCGTGCCGTAGAACCAGAATCCATCAATGATGAACTCGTAGATGTTCAGAATCTACGAACTCAAGTGAAAAATTGATTCAAGGATCCATATGCTCCGGTTTTAAGTGAAGAAGATTACGTGCATCTACAACATACAAGCCTGAACTATCAACCGGGATCAATTATCACTACAGGGTTACTGCCTCATCAAATACGGTGGGAAAAAAATTCTTAAGAGTCGTAACTCAAGATGGGTAAATCAGCAGATCAAAGTACCCTATCTTGAAGAAACCATGCATAAGATATTCATCGAAAGGAAGAACCCGGATGATCTTTCTCACATTCTTCTCGTCACTGAGTTGAATGCTGAACAAGTAAAGGAATATGTATGGCTGTTGAAAATGAAAGCGTTGAAACCGGAGGAAGTCATGTCAAGACACAAGATTGTAGGCATCAAAGAGATAGGCTATGACAAGGTATTTCAACTAATGTTTCCTACTTTCAGGTTGTTGCGAGAAAATGGCAAAGAATACTTCTTTACTGAAGCTGACTTTGCTAACATCGATGTGATTGACATGGAGACATTAAATACTGAGCTGCGAGACAAACAAAGGAGGGCATTTGATGAACAAAGAGTGTTAAGAGCGAACGTGAGACATGTTCAGAAAGAACTAAGATTCAGCTATCTCCACGACTTACAATGAGGTCTTGAAAGTAATCAAAAGAAGGTGTACTTGGAAAAACTGAATGAATCTGTCCCCGACCTGGAAAAGTTAAATGTGCTAACCTTTCTTACCATGCCTGCTCGCGGTATGGTCTACATGAAAGACACTGGGGAGCAAAGATTTATAAGATTCTCCGAGGTTGCTGCTTACTAGGATGGAACTTTATGGGGGATTCGAAAGGGATTTACTACAGAGATAAATTCAAAAATGAAGAAGTACACAAAGTTAAACTCTGATCAACGAAAGAACATCATGGATGCTTTGTATATTATCGATAAACGCCTTATTTATCGCCAGACTTTACGAAGTTTTGAAGGTATGTTCGAATTGCGAAGATGAAAGCTTCTTTTGACACAAAGGGGGAGATTTTTAGGATTAATTAAAGAGTTTGTGTTTAATTAGACTTTTGTCAAAATAAGGAAGGATACGCTTAATGTAAATAAGGCAAGTTTATAATGTTAGTTAGACGCATTATTGAGAGAGAATCGATATTATTGTGAGCTTACATTGTAATCAAATACAAAAGTGAGATATCCGACGTACGTTATTCTTCATATTCATCGTGTTCTTCGTGTGTTTGCTATATTATATTGATACTTGATATAAATCTGGGATCCACAAGATCTAAGGAAGTTTCCTCAATGACAACTGCTCTTCAATTACTTCATATGGATTTATTTGGACCTATCAACGTTCAATCCATATCTGGAAAGAAATACACTCTTGTGATAGTTGATGAATATTCCAGATATACATGGGTATTCTTTCTTCGACCATAGAGTGATACACCGGATGAAATTATTTCGTTTATCAAAAGAATGGAAGTCTTGAACAATCTAACTGTTCGCTCCATGAGAAGTGATCATGGCACTGAATTCAAAAACAGTTCGCTGGTTACCTTCTTTGTAGAAAAAGGAATCACTCATAATTTCTCATCAGTGAGAACCCCTCAGCAAAATGGTGTTGCTGAAAGAAGAAATCAAACGATCATCGAGGCTGCTCACTCGATGCTCAGCGAATCTCATCTACCAACTCAATTCTAGGATGAAGCAGTCAACACTGCATTTTTCACTCAGAATCGATCCCTGATAGTTAGAAGATTCAAAAAGACATCCTATGAGTTATTTCATGGATGAAAACCCTCTCTGAAATATCTACACATTTTCGGTTGTAGATGCTCTATCCTGAACGACAGAGATGATGGTATTCAGAGTCTTCAACAAAAGAAGACAACATGTTGAAGAAACCATGCATGTGAACTTTGATGAATCTCGCTCAACTAATTCTATTCCAATCCCTGAAGAAGACGAGGAATTGAATAATTGGATGAAATCTCATTATGGAGAACCTGAATCTTATCTTAATGCACCTCCTGTCACTGAAAATAATGATGATGAAGGTCCTAAATTCAATCCTACCACAAGTAATGATCCATCCACCTCAGGGATAGATTATACTCCTCTCAATCAGATTCCTACCTTTGATTTCTCAAATGGTGATTCATTAGTGAATAATCAAGTTCCATCCTCAACTGAACGTCCCTATGGATCTCCTCCAGTGATGATAAGGAATGCTGAAGAATCTATTGCTAATACACCTACCGTCCTCCCTGAACAAGAACAAGTCGCTGAATCTCATGTTGATCAAATTCCTCAACTTCCAGCTCAGTGATGGACTGCAAATCACCCAATAGATCATATTATTAGTGATCCAAACGCAGGTATTAAAACCAGTAGGGGAACAGGTAATATCTGTCTTTATGTAAACTTCATTTCTCTGACTGAACCTAAGAAGATCGATGACGCTATCACTAATCCAAGTTGGGTCTCTGTTATGCAATAAGAGCTAACTGAGTTTCATAGAAACAAGGTTTGGAATCTTGTACCTCGTCCATCTGATAAAACTGTTATAGGTACTAAATGGGTATTTCGTAACAAACTAGATGAAAAATGGCAGTGCTATCCGCAACAAGGCTCGACTTGTTGCTCAGGGATACAGACATGAAGAAGGAATTGACTATGATGAAACCTTTGCTCCTATTGCTAGACTAGAAGCCATAAGACTTTTCCTAGCTTATGCTGTCCATAAAGACTTTAGAGTTTTTCAAATGGATGTTAAAAGTGTTTTTCTGAATGGTAAACTTAGATAGGAAGGTTATGATGAGCAACCTCCTGGTTTCGCTGACCCTAAACACCCTGGTTTTTTTTCCAAACTACCAAAAGCTCTTTACGGGTTAAAACAAGCTCCTAGTGCTTGGTATGATACCCTTTCTAAATATCTTCGTAAAGAAAAGTTTGTTCGTGGAAAAATTGACCAAACTCTTTTTCTGAGAAAATATAAAGGTCATACAATTCTTGCTCAAATATAAGTTGATGATATCATATTTGGTTCCACAAGACTCAAACTATGTACTCATTTTGCAAATCGTATGAAGAAAGAATATAAAATGAGTATGATGGGTGAACTAACATATTTTTTAGGCTTGTGGATCAAACAATCTGAAAAGGCATATTTATATGTGAAAGCAAATATGTAAAAGATATGTTGAAAAAGTTTGAGATGACTTAAAGTTCAGCGATGAAGACTCCTATGGCACATCCTCTAACTCTGAACAAGGACCCTGATGGAAACCCGTCAATGTTACTACCTATAGAGTAATGATTGGCTCTCTGTTGTATTTAACAGCTGGTCGACCTGATATCATGTATTCTACCTGTCTCTGTGCAAGATATCCAGCTGAACCTAAGGAATCCCACCTAATATTTGTAAAGTGAATCTTCAGATATCTGAAAGGCACTTCTCATCTGGGTCTTTGGTATCCCAAAGGCTCAAACTTCGATCTAACTGGATACTCTGATAGTGATTTTGCAGGTTGCAAGATTGATAGGAAGAGCACCACTGGTGGCTGTCAGCTACTAGGTGGTAAGTTGGTAAGTTGGACAAGCAAAAAGCAAAACTCAGTGTCCACATCAACTGGTGAAGCTGAATACATAGCCGCTGGAAGTTGGTGTGCCCAAATCCTTTGGATGAGGAACCAACTAGAGACTATGACTTTTTAAAGTCTCTAAAATCCCTATCTAATGTGATAGCACTAGTGCTATTGCTATTGCAAATAACCCTGTACTTCACTCAAAAACCAAGCATATTGAGATCAGATATCGTGTTATGAATGGTGAGATTGAACTTCATTTTGTACCCACTGAATATCCGTTCGCTGACTTTTTTACTCACCTCTTGATGAGACTAGATTCAATCTATTAATCAGCGAACTTGGTATGTTATACACTGAAGAATAAAATTTTTCAGTGATTAACCTTATTCAGTGATAAAATGTCTTTCAATCCAACTACTCATCACCTGCACTCTGATTAATAACACAAGTATCGTGCCAAGGTATGTTCTTCCTTCTTTACACTCTTTGATTATTTCTTAATTCAGGGAATGGTTATTTAAAAGAGAAAACCCATCACTGAAACTTTTATTTCAAATGATGAGGATTTTAAATTGATAATGATTAACATTTAATATTTAAATGATAATCTTATCATTTTTTCCAAAAGAAAAGGACACGCCAGACCATTTTCTAATACACGACGGACCTCAATGTTTCCTATCCCATCAAACCCTAGGAACGTGCAATAGGTCATCATTACCTTTTTCAAAAAGCTAAAACCGTCGTTTAGGCTTCTTCTATCTCCTCTTTCTCTCCCATTCACCAATATAAGGAAAACTCATTTCCTATTCATTCTTTACGCGCTCATATTCTCCAGAGCAAGAATTCGAATTTTCTCTGCAATTTTCAAGAACATGCACTTTTGCGTTTTTCTCACTTCCCACTTTTCTCAAGGTTTGATCTTACTTTTTATGATCTGTTGTGTATGAAAAACAACTTAAATGTTGTTTATAACTTCTACTTATCTTCTATAACATCTTGTCATAAAGATTTATTTTAATCTATTTCTTGACACCATAAATTCATAAAAACCTGTTGTAAGTTCCTTCTTAGAATAGAAGACATTTTTGGTATATTTGATCCAAAATTTCATCTAAACCTTTTCTCAAACCTATTTATGGTATGTTTTAATACCAGAAATAAACACTTTGGTACCCTTTTTTCTAAAAACTATGTTTAAATGTTTTTCTAAAAATCTGTCAAATAACAAGTATTATGATTTTGTTCATCAAAACACTTGTTTTCCTTATCCTTTTGGTATTCTTCATACCAAAATATCTGGTTTATACTCTGTTGTATTAAGCCATGATGTTCCAATTTGGTGTTGCTATCTTTGAAACAACAATGGCATCTTCAAGCATGAACGTCAACAAGTACGTTGAAGGTGAAGTTCTTCCAGTTACAAACATCGTTGGAGGCCCTGAATCCAGCTTTACCCCTGAACAAGCTATTGTGACAACAAGTAACTACATCGCTCGGGTGGATATCCCTGCTGACAAACCACACTTCGACAATGGTGCAAGTTTTATCAAGAACTACCCCCTGATGTATGCATTCACTCATGTCCCTATTGGAATCACTGCTGATCTCCAATATTTCTGGTATACTGCTCACTGCACCACCGTCACCACTAACAATGGAAATGAACTCCCTGATATTGAGTTCACCATCAACATGGGAACGATCACTATCACCGCTGGAGTCGTCTGTGCTGATCTTCGCCTCCCTGCAAGAGGAAAGAATCAGCAATGGGTCTCTGCACCCTCTTGGGAAGAACACATTGACTTTCTCAACACCATTGGTTACAAATGTTAATGTGATGTCAAGACCTTATCCAAAACGGAGAAGAAAAGACTGCCAGCGAGGTGGCAATACATATTCACTCAGGTGATTCAGTGCTTGGGTACTAAGACTGGCTCCCAAGATCAAGACAGTAAGCAATTTGTGGAGATGGCATTCTCTCTATGCATGGTCGTAAGCTAAACTTCGCTGAATATATCTTCAGCGAATTATATAACAGAGTTCAGATACCAAAGAGGGAGAAGACCATCCCTTATCCAAGATTTGTGGCAACAATCTTGGAATTCGTTTATAAGGGATACCCCAAGGTTTGAAATCAAGGCTTCTCTCAGGTAGGGAAGAAATTTCTGGAAATCGATGAACAACCGGGAGATGCCCTCTTTGTCCCCTACATGCTAAATCTTATCAGGGTGGTTGGCCCTGCTGGTACCTCAACTCCAGCTACTACTTCTCAGGTAGAGACTGTGTCCAAATCACTATCAATTCCATCAGTGATTAACCTCGACACTTCCTCCTCCCGTGCTAAAAGAAAACAACCGACTGACGGTCACAAGAAAACCGTCACTCACAAGCCCATCTCTAAGAAACCAAAAAAGAGTGTTTCTCAAAAGACCACTCTCTCTGATTTTTGGCGTACTACCAATGTATCCTCTCTTCACAGCCACGACAACAGTTTTTGTCTCCATTGCCTCTTCATCAGCACTACCCCCTTTCTCAGCAACCTCGGTTACTGAAAATGTAATACTCAGCTCTGCTGAAGCTGGATCAGGTAATACTTACACAGGCTTCCCTTCTTTCACCTTATATTCTTTGGTCCACGCATCAACTCATGATTTAGATATGGTTGTCCCCATACCCGATGAGGTTGAGAAACGTGTCGTCCAAGAATCAGCTTTGTTTCGACAATCTGAATTTTGGAAAGGCACGTGCACAGGACCTGAGAATGTTTCTCTTAAACATTCTCAGACATAGGTCAGTGATCCTCAGGACACTACCGTAGCATGTACCATCCTTGAGAGTAATCCTTTAGATACTCTCTAGGTACCCTTGGTTATACATACTGCCTCCCAATATATCTCTTCTAACCCCGAGCTCTTTTTGGCTCATCTTTCTTGGTTATCAACAGGTGTCGTTGCTCCTCTCTTCTCATCAACAACCGCAACTACTACCTCCACTGCTGCTACTCTTAGTGAACCCACTTCCTCCAAATCTCCTAAGATCGGAACAGCTGTATATCTTAAGAGAGTGAAGAAAGCAAAGCTACCCACTAGGCTTCCTTCTGTAATCTATCAAATCCCAAAAGTCTCCCTGCCCCCTCCGTCGATTCCTGCCATGGATTAATTGGTAAAGGAGTGTACCCTGAGAAGGCAAAGGGCAGATACTTTGCTGGTTGCCCCTGAGATCATCTTCAAACAAGTTAGTGGCGTCCTTGGCATGATGGCGACCATCAGCAACATCTTCACTGACATTCAGACAGTGAAAGATGATAATGTTGCAAATGAACGGGTCATCAATCGTCTCGTTGAACGAGCTGACCAGTAGAAGAAGACTCTTGCTGAGATTCAGAACACTGAGTCTGAGATCCTGCGCCTTGTTCAAGGCCTCTCTGAGAAGGTCCCATCATTCACTGATGCGGACAGAGGAAATTTGAGCTTGGTTGCTCAAACTCAAACGTCGCAAGCTGAGAGTCTCTCTACTCTCAACTCTAATGTGCATACTCGCTTGGTGCAAACTCTACCTGTTGGGAACAAAGAGGGGGAGGAATTTGCCCAAGAGCTCGCTGATGAGCTATGCAAAGCCAACTCTCTCATCCCTGAAGAAAACCAGTAGCAACCGCAACAAAATCCCATCCCTGAAGAAGGTGATGAAGATGAAGACGTAGAGGATGACGTTGATAATGATGAAGAAGACATCCCTCATAAATCATTTGATGGAGATGATGACGATGACGATGACAACCTCTTATTAATAAACAACCATCCAACATCTGAAGTGGTTTTTAGAGAACCTTTGGACGAACCTTCCACTGAAGATCAGTTCTTGTACATATCAAAAACTGAATCTGAAGAAGAATAAGCACTTATCCAAAGGCGTGTACATAGGCAACCAATCCATGAACCAGAAGAAGAACAGATAAAGGCGAACTTCACAAGAGATCTAGAATTGGCCAGAGTAAAAATCCCTCTTCGTACCTCTTAGCCAGAAGCCCCTACTCCAAAAAGTGTCTATGACGAGTTCTCGTTCCTATCGCCTAAAAAAAGAGCTGAAGCCTTAGAAGCTCAACGACGCAGAGATGATGAAATAAAGCAAGCTCAGGAAACCCTCAGAGTCGCTCAAAAGATGGCTCGAGAAGAAACAATAAGAGCTAAGCATTAGAGGCAACAAGAAGAACAAAGTGAGCTAGTCGCTGAGAAACTAGTAAAAAAGGAACTGACAAGAGAAAAGCTTAATGTAAATCCTATTGTAGCCGAAGAGAAAATTCTACATGCCCTGAATAAAGTGATTCAAGAACCAAAGAATGTTGAATTAGAATGGTGCACTGAAAAGGTAGACTTCTGCATTCGCTCTGCAACCATTAATCGGGCAACTATCGATGGACGTAATACAAGAAAAGGTCCAAAGATAAGAGTAACAATGTTCAGAGATACTAGAAGCAAAGAAGAAGAACCCCAATTCCTGAAGTTCTATGGTTACTCTGAATGGCTGGAAATCAGAGACGTCATTCAGAAATCAAAATCTCAATTCAAGGATGTTGTAGAAAGGTATCTTGATCCACTATTCCAAAGGATATCTCAATATGTCGAAGTTCCTCCTCTCCCTGAAAAATCCAAAAAGAGAAGATCTGTGTCCGAAGCTAAAGAAGGTCCATCGTTCAGAAATGAACATAAGACTAAATTTGACATAGACAGTCTCTTTGCACATCTTGTTCTCCCTGATCTTTCAATGCTTAATACATCCCTGCCAGAATCAAGAAGATTTGAAGACAATGAGATAATCACTCTCCCTGAAGCAGGAATGACATTTCAAGGAAATGACGGGTAAATAAACTTTGTTAGAAACAAGGAGATTCGAAAGGCTCCATCAAAACTCTTTAAGATCTTGTACTATAACTGTCTAGCAACCTATGGCCCAAAGTGCCTTCAGAAGACGATCTATCAGAAAGAATTACGAAGAAGAAAAGAGAAGCTTTCCGACTAGTCTCTGATGTTTTCTTCTTCCTTTGTAATTTACTTCAGTGTACTGTACTTTACTTTGATATTGTAATTTTATTTTCACAATGTAATTCATCAAATTTTATGTTTAATGAAGTTCAATGAAGTACTCTACTCCATCTGTGTACTGAAAATATCCCTGAAAATAGTAAAAGGGACAATGAACATATGAGTTCTATTTTCTTTAAAACCTTTGTATATTCACTAACATTACACTCTGTAATTAATCAGTGAATGTATTTTATAGCTTTTACACTTGTAATAATTGTGATTTCATATCCTTATAAATGAAACTCAACTCAAATAGGTTATTAGCTGAAAAAGATCTCACATATTAGTAATTAGAAATCTTTACTTTTAAATTTCTAAGTCCTTACTAATTTCCTCAAACAATTTTCCTATGTTGCTTAATCATAATCAAATAGGGGGAGATTGTTGATCCAAACCCGTTTTAGTGATTTGAATATGATTCCTCTTATAGTTAGTGAAAATTCCAATTATAGGATAGTGTTCAAAATCAGCGATAGCACATACAAAGGC
The DNA here is from genome assembly GCA_036898165.1 of Silybum marianum. Taxonomy (NCBI): domain Eukaryota; kingdom Viridiplantae; phylum Streptophyta; class Magnoliopsida; order Asterales; family Asteraceae; genus Silybum; species Silybum marianum. The sequence continues at coordinate 21,153,922 of CM072542.1, read as the reverse complement.
CTTGTTTGTTTTTCTGAAAAAAGCTCTTATCAGCCTCTTATTTCTGATTCGTTAAGAGGTAGGACTATTCAGACTGTTTGTTTTATTCAGGTTGTTAGAGGCACTTATGTCTTATTGTCCTCTTCTTTGTTAAGAGGTAAACCAACCTCTTATTTACCTCTTAATGTTCTCCAACTCCTCAGTAACAACGTTTCTCTATCAATGACCTTAATTGATCATTTCTCTCAATTGATCCTTACCAAATCGATCTTCATCTATCTTAGTTGATGTGTTTTAATAAGATTTAAATATGTTAAATACCGTCAATGACATATTTTCTTTTAAATGAATGCTAATTATATAATTTAGACGTAAATTTCGTAATGATGATGAATAAATACGTGAGATTGTATAAATTGATCTATAAATTCCATACTATAATTTATCACTTTACAAAAAAACAAACAATCTTATATATTCAGATTCCAGACTTCGGCACCACCTCTTATTAATTAGAAGTGAAATAAGACTTCAGCCTTCAGCACCTCTTAAAAAACAAATGCCACCTAACTGTGTTCAGTGATCGCTGATAATCAGGAACAATATCCTATCCCTGAAGATCTGAAGAACAACACTCACACAACAAAGTCATTCAGCGACTGTCGAAGGCATAGCTGAAGATAGAGATGAATAGCTGGTGATCTGAAGCGGTTCAGTGATAGCAAAGTTCATCTATCCAAAGTGTGAGATCTTGCAAAGCGTCAGTGATACTCGAAGACTTCATCCTTGAAGATTCTGGTTCAGTGATCAAGTGGGGCCTACTTAGCAAGATCAATGTTGATCTTATCCTTGATTCACAAGAGTCAAAACCCCATACCTTGTCAGAAAAGGACGTACAGATTGTCTCTTATGTCCCCATCAAGTTCTGATTTGGTTACTGTTCTTAACCGGCCAAAAGCATGGTTGCTTTATAAATAAAGGACAAGTCTCAAATAGAAACTTGACACGTGGCAAATACCTTTTTCCTTGCATTTACTACAACGGGTATAAATAGTTGAAGAACCCTTCTACATCTTCATGCATGCTACTTCTCTCCTCAAACCTCTGTTTCTATTTCTCTCTTATTCTTGTTCATCAATCTTTGTGATTTCTTAGTTGTAATAGAATAGGTTAAATACTTGTTCTAATTTCGCTTACAACTGTAAATCTTTTTATTCAACATAAACTTATTTAAAAACATTAAAAATCTTTTGTTTGTATTCAACCCCCCCCCCCCTCTACAAACTATTTCTATATCCATCGAACTCATGTAGATTTCTTTGGGACCAACAATATGCATGCATGAAGATGAAGATGGAGGTCTTCATCTATTTATACCCGTTGCATTTAATGCAGCTCAGAAGGTACATGCCACGTGTCAAGTTTCTATAGGAGACTTGTTCTTTGTTCATAAAGCAACCAAGCATTTCGCCGAATATGAATAGCAACCTAATCAGAGTTGGTAAGCACGTGGAGTGACAGTAAAGCAACTCTGTACGTACTTTTTGACAAGGGATGGGGGTTTGACATTGTGCATCGAGGATAAGATCAATTTTGATCTTGCTGAGTAGGCTTCATATTAATTGCTGATATTGAGTTTTCAAGGATGAAGTCTTCAGATATCATTGAGGCATACACAATATCTCACACTTCTGTTAGACAAACGTTGCTATCACTGAACCGCTTCAGATCACTAGCCCTTCATTTATTTCTTCATATAAGTCTTCGACTATCTCTGAATGGTCTGTTGTGTAAGTGTTGTTATTCAAATCTTCTAAGTTCAAATAGTGTTCCTGACTTTCAGCGATCACTGAGTATAATCAGTGTATGCTATCGCTGAATCTGGATAGTAACTTAAACTTGGACTTTCACTAACTATACAGAGGAATAATATTCAGATCACATAAAGGAGTTTGGATCCACACCATTTCTTGGGTTTTCAAGATCTCCAAGATTTCTTCAAATCCTAGCATTGATTTTACTCTTAAACTTTATACATGTCAAAATGTTTTATTTTAGTCTCCTAAAATGTTCATTTTTATATATTTCACATATTTGTACACTTTGCCAAATTTTTGGGTATTTTTGGGAGATTTATTGGTTTTTTCCCTTTGGCTAAATAAACTTGAGATCTGGAAATGTGTGTTAAAATGTATATTAGATTCATAAATGTTATTACGGAACTAGATCTACATGATTTATGATTTTACATAATGTTTTACGTATTTGATGATATATCTTGGAACATGGTTAAACTTGGAAAAGAGGGGTGTTTTTATTTGTAAAGCAAAATTGTTTTTGAACACATGAACTCTTGTGGGAGATGATGAATAGGTTTATAGATTGAGAAGATAAAATGACTGTATTGGAAAATTATGAAGACTTTGTCCTATTTTGTAAATCTTAAGTTAAAACGATTTTGCGAAGATATTTGAATGATAAGTGTTAGGGTGATTATTTAATTATATTAAAGTGTGGGCTTAAAGTATAAATATCGAACAATATATAAAGGTTTTATTATTTTGTTTTAACCTAGATTACTATAGTCGTATACTTTGAAATTCTCTCTTTAATCGCATCTTTACATTGAAAGATAATCAAGCTGACTACGTGAATCATTCCAATCGTTCTTGTTTGTATTTGATTAATACTTTGAATTGCACTTGTACTGGGCTCACAAAGAGACCTATATGTCTGATTAAAGTTAGGTTAATGTTAATGGATTCATAGGTATATAAGTTGGCAATTTTTTATGAATGTACATACTCTTTGACTAGATACTGAATAAGTTAAGGTCACACTATTTGACTAGATACTGAATATGTTGTAGACACTTTGTTTGACTATATATCGAATAAGCTGAGGTCACATTATTTGAATAGATACCAAATAAGTTGAGGTCACTTTGCTTGACTATATACTGAATAAGTTGACGTCTCTTTATTTGGCTAGATACTGGATAACTTGAGGCTAAAGCTTGTATAATGGAGAATTAGTATTCTTACAACATGGAGTTGTGGTTTACTATTGTCTACCACCACAACAAACGAATAATCAAGTCTCCCGGTTATCTATTAATGTTTCATGCTCTTCTTAGGAAAGTGTGAGTTAGTGGTATAAGTTAAACGATTTAAAAGCTAAGTTTTTTCGCTTTATAAGTTTTATTGCTTTATTCAATGACTGATTTTTCTGACTAGGCTTTAAGCCTAACATTTTTCTCAAATGACATGTATATCAGGTTCTCTTAGCGGTGAGGCTTCTTAGGTTGAGAGGAGCATAGTTGCTGGTAGAAGCGTTCCAGAGATTACACTTTGATTGTAAACGTGGAGTTACTAGTCATACTTCTTTTGAGGATTTTAGCGACACCCAAATTTAATCTATATTTCGAATCAGTATAGATTAATAGGTTGTTGGCTAGTATCCATTCATACTTGTAAACTCTTATACTCTTTCCCCGTTTATTGGGTGATCTTTATTTAGTAAGATTTATTTTTCCGCTGCCATTATTCGTCATAATTTATCTCCTATTTTTAGGGTGTTACAGTCGTTGTGTGTCAGAAAAGGCTGACACTATTTCTAAAATAAAATAATGAAGTCATAAAATAAAACGACGAATCATTATCCCGTTTAAATCTTCTTATTTCTGAGTATGAAACGTTTCTGAGTAAGATCTTTAACTGAGTCTTTAGAAAGGATACATACCTTGGAAGATTCAAGACACATTTTACAAGATTCAGTGATAGAATGAGAGTATTGAAACATTTCACTTATGTCACAGAGTCATGATGATCTCTGAGAAAGTTAATCCTCGACAAGGGGTTTTGTTAAAAGCTCAACGTGTAGGTACTCAGTGGAATAAAGTGAAATTCAATATCACCATTCATAACATGATCTCTATTGTATGGTTTCACCGGGATCTCAAGAACATGCAGCGGAAATAAACAATAACCGGCAAAACCCTAGATAGCTCGGATCCGCTACTAACAACTTTAAGGATTGACACACAACCATAAGGGGTTTAGAACAATATCTCAATGGTTTGGATAATCAAGATCGAGCGTTGGAGATCAAAGTAGATCCCCTGTATCGATAGCCACGCGAATGTGAATCCTATCACGAATGGTTGCTAGCCCGAATACCTGAAGAGCACCAATAAATCGATTTCATGGTGTTGTGTGTGTGTTTGTTGATTTCAGAGAGGAGAGGGGAGGAGGAGAGAAAGTTTTCAGGTTTCTCAATTGTGTTATGAATTAAAAGAGGCAACATGCATTTATATACTTTCTCTCCTAATCTCAGATCGGGATCAATTAAGCCTCGTGGACTTAGTTGATTTAATTAGAATATTACTTAATTAGTTAATTAATTATTAACATAATAATTAATTAACCAATTGGGCTTTAAGCAAACATTACTTAAGGCTTTGGGCTTTTATTCTAATCAATAATTATTAGCTTAATAATTATTCCAATTTAATTATTACCTTAATAATTAAATCATATAATTAATCATATTTATATTTCACACACTTTATTTATTATTCTACTATAATATTAATTTCACACCTTACAACTTGTAACTTTGTCGGGTTATAACCAACTTGGTTAATTCGTTATCTACACACTCTATGCGTGTGACCCTCATAGGTTCATCTGATGTCAGCAGTGTTTTCATATGACGTGGGCACATAAGATCCTACATTCTCCCAGTTGTACACGCCACATAAAACACAGACAGTGGTTATGTGTCTAGCAAAACCCCACTAACCCCAAAGTCAAATGAATGAACGCTCTTGAGCTTCTATTGACAACAGTCAATTTGATGATTAGTATATTCCTTATCCCTTTGCTTCACGATATCTCAATTGAACTCAAGGCATAGATCTGGCTCATCCTTGGTTGTTCAATTATTGTGTTTCTCGATCACGACATTTAATGAGAGAACAAGTACTATGGATTCAATCAATCAACTTGTGTACGGCCATACATTTCTTATTTAATATCATCGAGGGGCCCAAAGATTTCTCTCTCATCCTGAGAGGAGCAAATTCCATATTGCATGCATATGACTCTTACATAGATCGTATTGTACCCAACATAGTTCTTATAATCACCCGGTTAAAAGTAATGTTAGACATACATTAAAGTACAACACTCCTTATGCTCGAGGTCCCAATATGCATCTCAGGTCAAAGGATAAACTGAATAACTATCATCTTCAAGAATCACTTTAGGATGTCTATCTATGAAGTGATCTTGAAAGCGGGACTTCCAACACTTGAACCTACAAGTGCAAGTGTCTTTGGTCGCAACATGTTGGCCCAACTTGTCCTTAACCAAACTTCACTATGATCTTAGTTATCACTATTCCCCCAGTGATAAGTGACCATGGACAGTTTAAACCTGATCATATAGTTTTGGATCTAAGCATGTTAATATAGAACACAATGGAATTAATGTAATTACTCATACCAATATGCCAATAACAGATAGATTCTCATTGTTTAATGTTCCAAAAGGTTATACTAAATTCACAGATCTATTCATACTTGATAGAAATATCATAATAGGTTCAAAAGGAACTGGGTTATTAAAAGAGAAAAAGATCTGAAGAAGTTCTGAAGATACTTCTGAAGAGGTTCTGAAGAAGTTCTGAAGACCCTTCTGAAGAAGTTCTGAAGAAGTTCAGAACCAATTCTGAACTTGTCTGTTATGAATGTCTTGTCACTTTAGTCTTTCTATTGTATGTATAAATAGATAGTTAGTTAGATTGTTAGATCTAATGTTTTCATATACCTTGTAAAGATATATTCTGTATACAGTACATTCAATCAATATAAAATTACATTTGGCTACTATCATTCCTGTTATAATCTTTTCATATATTGATATCTTGATTGTTTGGGTCCTAACAATTGGTATCAGAGCCAATTCATCTGTTCTTGAAGAAGATTAGTGAAATAACTTGTCAGATCTGACAGTTCTTGATGATCTTGATTGTTTGGGTCCTAACAATTGGTATCACAAATTCAATTCTTGATTCAATTGTTTGATAAAAAATTCAAATATTATTTCTGACAAATTCAATTAAACAAAGAAATAAAAATAAAGATAAATCTCAAAGTTCTGAACAAACTTCTGAGTTGAAACATCTGAAGAAAAAGTTCAGAACTTCAAATTTTATTACTAATCACAAAGGACTCATTCTGAAATGGGTACCTAAAACTCAATAATCTCTTTTGCAGATATGTCATGTGTGGGTCTTAGATTCTGGATGTTCAAGACACATGACACCTTTCAAAGAACTACTAACTGATTATCATGAAAGATATGGAGGAACAGTTAGTTTTGGAAACAATGCAAAGGGATATGTAAGAGGATATGGAACTTTCATTAAAGGAGATGTGAAAGTAATGAAAGTTTTCTATGTTGAGGGACTAAGACATAATCTTTTCAGTATTAGTCAATTTTCTGACAAATACTGGAAGGTTAATTTTGACATAGATTATTGTCATGTTCTGAGTACAACAAACAAAAATGAATTAACTGCTTATAGAGATGGAGATATCTACACAGCAACATTCACTGCAACTGGTCAACTACAAGGTGTATGTTATATGTCTACATCAATGAAAAATGATAGTTGGCTTTGGCACAGAAGAATGTCACATCTGAACTTCAAAGCCATTTCTGAACTAGGCAAACATCAATCTGTAAGAGGACTACCAAAGATCAGATTTGAAAAGAACTCTCTTTGTTCTGCATGTGAACTAGGGAAGATCAAAAGAAGTTCTCATCCTCTGAAAATGCTATCTTCATGCAAAGCTCCACTTGAAATGCTACATATGGATTTGTGTGGCCCAATGAAAACTCAAAGCATGGGGGGAAAGAAATACATTCTTGTTATAGTAGATGAATATACACGATATACATGGATTGAATTTCTGAGACTCAAATCTGATACTTCTGAAAGACTGATACCCTTTCTGAAGAAAATTCAAGTTCTTCTTCAACTCCCAATTCAAAAGATCAGAAATGACAATGAAACAGAATTTACTAATTCTACACTTCAGAATTTTTTGGAATCTGTTGGTATTTCACATAATTTGTCCGCTGCAAGAACTCCTCAACAAAATGGGGTAGTTGAAAGAAAGAATAGAACTTTGGTAGAGGCTGCAAGAACCATGCTTGCATATTCAGAACTTCCTCTGTCTCTTTGGGCAGAAGCAATTGCTACTGCATGTTTTACTCAGAACAGAACCATTCTAAACAGAAAATTTCTTAAAACTCCTTATGAATTGTTAAAACAAAGAAAACCCTCTATTGATTATTTTAAAATCTTTGGTTGCAGGTGTTTTCTAAAGAATGATACTCCACATCTTGACAAATTTGCACCAAAAGGTGTAGCTGGTATCTTTGTTGGCTACTCTCAAAGATCCAAAGCTTATAGAGTACTCATTAAAGGAACTCAAAGAATCATTGAGACTACAAATGTCAGATTTCATGAGCCAACAATGACTTCTGAACAAAACAGTTCAGAACTCGCACATAAACCAACTTCTGAAAGTTTGGACTCAGAACATAATCACACAAACTCTACTTCTGCATCTCAAACTTTACTCAAATCCAATTTAGACAATTTATGTCAAGACTTATTTGATATTTCTGTAAATGTCTCTGCAGATTATCAAAATCCTTCTCTACTCAGAAATTCAAATGATCAAGACATTTCAGAAATACAGATTTCAAATACATCAGTACCACAATTCTCTACCTCAAATTCAGAACTTCCAACTTCTGAAAATGAAAGTTCTGAACCAATTCAAGTTGTTTCTGAACCGGTTCAAACTATTTCTGACCATGAACCTCACAGTTCTGAACCAATTCAGATTTTTCCATTTGAGGGGGAGTCTTCAGATTTACATTCAGCTATCAATCATGATACTGAAACTCCAGCAATTACTGATGATTATGATTCTCTGGATAATGTTTCATCTGTTCAACCATTGCCAAATGTGAACAAATGGACATCTAGTCATCCAGTTCATCAAATAATTGGAGATGCATCAAAAGGTGTTCAAACAAGATCTGCAACAGCAAATGAGTGTCTGTATGTTAATTTTTTAAGCAGTATGGAACCCAAAAAGCCATATGAGGCACTTCAAGATCCAGACTGGATTTTAGCCATGCAGGATGAGTTAAATCAATTTGAAAGAAACAAAGTCTGGAGATTGATACCAAAGCCAAAAGGTAAATCTGTCATTGGCACAAAATGGGTGTTCAGAAATAAAAAGGATGAAAATGGAATTGTTGTAAGAAACAAGGCAAGGCTTGTAGCTAAGGGGTATTGTCAACAAGAAGGAATTGATTATGATGAAACCTTTCCTCCAGTTGCCAGATTAGAGGCCATACCAAGAGCATGGTATGATACTCTTACAACTTTTCTTCTGAATTCCAAATTCAAAAGAGGTACTGTTGATACAACTTTATTTCTGAAAAAGGAGGGTGATGATATGATTTTGATACAAATCTATGTAGATGATATTATGTTTGCTTCTACTAATCCAAAATTTTGTAGAAATTTTGAGAAAATCATGCAAATAGAATTTGAAATGAGTATGATAGGAGAGTTGACATTTTTCCTTGGTCTTCAAGTTAAACAACTTCCCACTGGCATATTCATTAATCAATCTAAGTATGTTTCTGACTTACTTAAGAAATTTGACATGACTGATTGTTCAAGTATTCAAACTCCAATGGCCACTGCCACTAAGCTAGAACCTGATCTAAATGGAAAATCTGTTGATCAGAAAAAGTACAGAGGCATAATTGGATCTTTGCTTTACTTAACTGCTAGTAGACCAGATATAATGTTTGCTACATGTATTTGTGCCAGATATCAAGCTAATCCTAAGGAATCACACCTTCTAGCTGCAAAAAGAATACTTAGATACCTAAAAGGTTCTCCTTCGTTGGGACTTTGGTATTCTAAGGATTCTAGTTTTGAACTAACAGCATTTACAGATGCAGATCATGGTGGTTGCAAATTAGACGGGGAAAAGCACTTACGGATCATGTCGGTTTCGGGTGATAGACTAGTCACTTTGGTCTTCAAAGAAACAAAATTGTGTTTCTACTTCTACAGCAGAAGCTGAATATGTAGCAGCTGCAATATGTTGCTCACAAGTGATCTGGATGCAAATTCAACTAAAAGACTATGGTTACAATTTCAAAAAGATTTTTTTGTATTGTGATTCAAATAGTGCCATAGCCATCACTGCCAATCCTGTTCAGCATTCAAAAACCAAGCACATTGATGTAAGATATCATTTTATCAAAGATCATGTGGAAAAAGGTAATATTGAAATGTTTTTTGTTCAGACTGATTATCAGTTAGCTGATTTATTTACCAAAGCACTTGATGAAAAACGATTTAACTTCTTGGTAAGTAAATTGGGCATGATGAACATGTCTATGTAAGTATTATACATCACCTATACTCTAGAAGTTACATTCTGAAGTTTTTTTATCAAATTCTGAATACTTTGCTCTTCAGAATTACTTTGTATATTCTGAAGTTTAACATTCAGATTTTTGCTACTTTTCAAACTCAGAAGTATATCTCTTCCGTAACTAGGTTGATTGTATTTTAATACTTTTCATTTACTTCTCATTTCACTAATATTTGATTGATTCTTTGATAAAGTTGCAATAATCAAGGGGGAGAATCATAATTGCTAGTGATTCAAGGGGGAGTGTTATTAATTTCAAATTTCTCTAACTACCCTTTCCTACGTAACAACTCTGCATTGGTGAAATAAAGTCTTGCACTTTATATCTAAGAAGTATGAACAAGCTTCCTTAGATTAAAACAGTTTTCTATTTGTTCAAATCTACATCTGAATTCTCAAAATGTTTTATATTTTTCAGAAGTTTATATTTTTAAATGATTTTTTGTCTTCTAAGATGACCCAAGTTTAGTTCTGAACTTCACTTATAAATTCTGCGGTTCTTCTGAATTCTTTCTTTCGAATTTTTCTCAGAAGTTCTGAACAACTTCTGAAGTTTTTGAACTTGTTCTCAGAACTAAAACTTCCCGTTGATTTTTTCATTTAAGCGTGTGCCACGTGTTTTAATTTCATTGGATTTCTCTTAAACACGACCATTAAACGGTTCATTTCTTATAATAAATGATGATTACTACTCTAATCACATTTACTTTTTGGCCACGTGTCCTTCAACGCTTATCCGATCATATAAATCAATGGATTCCTCATTATCTTCATTCTTTTAGCAATTTTTCTCTGAGAAATCTTTCTGTGTTTATTGATCATCTTTCTGTTACCAATCCGTGTTTTTTTTTCTACATCATGTCTACTTCAAAAACCATGATTTCTACTTCCTCGAGTTCCAATAATAACACTGGATCATCAAGTGATGCTTCGTTCAAGATTGTGCCTCAAAAATTAATGGTTGGATCAATGGAAATCCCACTAAGTGATGATCAAATGCTTCATGACACGGCCACAACTGCAACTCATCAAGCCGGACCTTCAAACCCTATCATTAACCCTAACCCTAACCGACAACTGCTAAAATTGGGGAAACACAGAATACACCCATTGATTTTGTTTCTGAATCAAATGTTGCTGAAAGTGAATCCCGGACTCTGTGAAAGTGGTGACTGTCCAAACTCTATGTACCTTGAGAAATTACTTGACATCAAAAGAAATAAGCGTACCTGAACTTCAAATCCAAAGACTTCATTGATGATCGAAGTAATGTTGATTAAAATTACGAAGAAACATCCCCTGCGCCCTCTCCTTTCAAGGAAATTCTCTCGTTCTCGCTTCTTATCTTCAACAATTACGGCATTATGCTGAGGTAGATGAAACTGATGATGAAATTGTCTCTTATGTTCATGCCTACAAAGTTTGTATATCTGTAGATGACATTAGAAGCCTTCACTATTTGCCAAAACCAGATGAGGTTCTTGGGAAAACCTGTTATGACTCAATTCCATCCTCATCAGAGATGATCTAAGATTTTATGAGCTTAGGTTACTCTGAAAACCTTAGTGCTCTGAGCTCTTTTAGAAGAAAATGTTTACCTCCAATTTGGTATTGCTTGTTTTCCATTATGATTACCTGCCTATCTGGGAAGAGCTCAAGTTTAGACCAAGCTTCAGCAAATGGGAGGATTATCTTTCATGGTGTTGCCTTCAACAAACACTATGATTATGCTAGTCTCATCTTTGATGAACTCAAATCTGCCATTTTGAAGAAGTCTACATTCAACTATATACCATTTCAGAGATTTCTTCAAACACTTATCAAAGGAGCAATGAAGGTTGTCTCAAAAATTCCTGTTCTAGCTCATGAGGTACATGTTCCTATTTTCACTATGGATAGCTTAAGACCTCCAAATGCAAACTTACTTTTCCAAATGCAGTTCCACTTCCTTCTCATTTACTTGAACTTGTAAGTACACCAACTAGGATTGGGAATGAGCATTTAGAATCTATGGGATTACCTCAACCAGTAGTGCCTTCCCCTGATTCAAACCAGAGTGGTGATCATGCAAGGGAGTCTAGAATTATTAGACAGAGAGGGGAGGCTGTTCAAGGGGGTGAACAACCTCAAAGAGTGAAGAGGAAAAATGTAAATGAGAGACAGGGTAGAAGGGTAAGAAAAAGAATTGATGAGGGGAGAACACAGGTACAAGAAAAACAAAGCTGTGAACCACATGTTACAAGCCGGGCACCCACATCTACTATTATACCACATTCTTTGGTGGATAATATTGAAACAGCCAGTGAGCCCATGGAAACCTTGGTTAACCCCCCAGCCACTCACCCATCTCTCAACAGAAGGGTGTTTCAACAACACAAATGGGGCAAGCAGCTTATAATCCATTAGGACCCCAATTGGAGGTTCCTTTTGTTGAAAATGAAGGATATATGTCCCCCCTTCACAGTTTTGAGCACACTGAGTCTGAGTGTCCACTCAACTTTGAGCCTTCTGAACCACTTAATGTGGCATCCATTCACACAAGCACACATCTTTCAGATGTTCCTAAGCAAAGTGTTTGTCACATTGCATCAACAACTATAGATATTCCAATTTTTGGATATCAAGGATTAGTTGGAAGTCCTGGTGCGGTGAACATCACAAAAGCTCCATTCACAGAATCAAATGTGGTTCATGATGCCTTTGTGGCTCATACAGGCCAACCTTCTTCTGAAGGTCTGAAAACAAGTTAATCTGTTGATCTTGGCAACTTACCCACATCTTCTGAATTCACAGAATTCAAAGATCTCTGTACTTCTGAATTTGCAAAGATTCAGAAGGACATCAAGGATTTGACGGATTCTACCAGAAAGGTGTTGGAGGTTAGGTTGGATCAACATGGAGAAAATTTGGTCAACAAGCTGAATGACTTTCATCTCAAATCTTCCAATGATCTTCATTTGTTTAAACAAGCACTTTTGTCAGCTTTTTCTGAAGTAGCTTCCTCTGTTTCTTCTTTGAAAGCTTCTCAGCCTTCTTCTTCTTCTGCTCCACCAGCTTATGCCACTAAAGATGATATTTCTCAAATTCTCAATCAACTTTCATCCATTCAGAGTTCTCAATCAGAAGTAAGCACAAGATTATCTGCTCTGGAATGCAGATCTCAATCAGATACTTTTAAAAGGAGTCTTGATGATCAGGATCCTGATAATCAAGAGGGGGAGAAAAGACAGAGAGTATCTGAACCAGAAACTAATCAAGTTCAATGTTCTGAGAAGACCTCTGAAGATACTCAGAATGTTGGTGAAGAATCAAATAAAGTCTCAGAAGCCATAGAAGATATTTTATCTGCAGAACATGAGGTACAAGAAATAAATGATCATTCTTCTGAAGAAATGATAGAAGAAGGGTATGAAACAGAAAAGTTGTCTCTTGATTCTGAAGGTAACTTGAGCTCAGATAACACAGATATAATTCCAGATTCTAATGAAGAAATGCTAAGGGAATCTCATGGCAATCAGAGATCATTTGGTAAAAAGACAGAATAAAAGACCAAAGAATCTGAGCAATGAAGATTGGGAGAAGCACAAGATACTTGCAAAAGAAATGATTAGAGTTGCTGAATCCTTACTAGAATACAGAAGACTAATTCTGAAGGATGTAAGAGAAATTCTGAATTTCTGGAAGTATGATCTGAACTTTTGAAGCTAAGGGGGAGATTGATAGAAATATCATAATAGCTTCAAAAGGAACTGGGTTATTAAAAGAGAAAAAGATCTGAAGAAGTTCTGAAGATACTTCTGAAGAGGTTCTGAAAAAGTTCTGAAGACACTTCTGAAGAAGTTCTGAAGGAGTTCAGAACCAATTCTGAACTTCTCTGTTATGAATGTCTTGTCATTTTAGTCTTTCTATTGTATGTATAAATAGATAGTTAGTTAGATTGTTAGATCTAATGTTTTCATATACCTTGTAAAGATATATTCTGTATACAGTACATTCAATCAATATAAAATTACATTTGGCTACTATCATTCCTGTTATAATCTTTTCATATATTGATATCTTGATTGTTTGGGTCCTAACAATACACTTAGAAATCTTAAACTGTTGGAACCCAGATCCCTTTTCTAACAATTAATCATTAGATCGAATGTGTAAATGTAAGCGGAAGCAATTTAGATCTATGAGTTAAATAGTTAACAATAAGAACAATGTTGAAGAACAAATGGTATTTCGTATTAATAACCTGGAAGATGATTACAATACAATGAATGAAAGGCTCTATTTGCTCTCCAAAATGTTTCTCAGATCGACAACTATTATATTCATAAGAGGATCTATTTATACTTGTACAATGAATAAAAGTCAACAACCTAGCCTATTACAAACTGACACGTAAGCAAAGTTTATAACAAATTCAGTTACAAGATTAGATACACGGAACATGTGCAGGCCACGTCATCAGGAGCGCATATGATACCTCTGTTAGTCCAGCTGTTCTTCCAAACTCTGGGCATCTATGTGAAGAGTGAGATCAAAAGATGAACTTCAGATCTCTTGCACTTGTACAATTCTGGTTCATACTTCTCTGAAAATGAGGTCTAACAATCTCCCCCTAAGTATGAAGTCCAGAATGTTGAAAGATTACTTTGTTTGGCTTTAGTTCCATTTGTGTCAGAAGGGGGCAACCTGTGAGATAATCTTGGAAATCTGATCTATAATTTCTCTGATCTTTAAGACGCTATCAAGTCTCTTCACCATCTTCTCTATTGCTTCTTGATCATGATCAACAACTTCAACAGAGGCATAACATTTGACAATGTATATTACCTGTGATGAATATTTGTATGCCTCTTTTATTCTAAAGAAGCTTCTTCTCTTTGGCCTCTTGAACACAACCCCTTCTTCTGACTGAGTCAGCACTTTTCCAATTCTCATAGCATGGAGGCCTTCCAAGTCTTCATTTAGAGCATAGATACGTAGGTTGTCAACATTGTAGTTTAGCCCAGTCTGAAAGTCTACCTGTCTTCTGTATCTAATAAAAGATTCCATGCACTCAATGATCCTGATGTAAGCAATCTTATCTTGACTATCTCTTTTCTTGTTCATTTGAATCTTCATGAATTTTTCCAGGATCAGAAGATCAGAAGGGTTAATGGACAATAGACCATAGTCACAAAAATAATACGTCTGTTTGTCTTCTCTGACTACCTCATAAATTGTGCACCAGATCTCTAATTGTTCAAATTGAGTGTGCTTGATAGCAGAGATCTTTTTGATTGGTACAATCGAATAGGCATCCTTTCTTGCTTGCCTATGACTCATAAATTTATCCTTGACAGCATCACTTACTTGATAGTCATTTGCAAAATTAGGCAGCATCAAGAAAATCTTCTGGTCAGCAGGAGCTTACATGTGCCTGTTTTTCAATTCCAGAGTTGGTAACTCAAGTCTTCCCAGCTTCTGTTGTCTTTCTTCATATGCAGCTCTGCATTTTAATGATTCATCTTGTTTGGCTTTCTCAAGATTTTCCCATTCTCTTTCAGCTTCGGCCTTAGCATTATCAGCTTCAGCTTTAGCCTTTTCAGCTTTTACTCTGTCTATTTCTGCTTGTGCCTTGGCTCTTTCAGCTTCGGCCCTGGCTTCATCAGCTTCAGCTTTAGCTTTGTCTACTTCAGCTTTGGCTTTGAGTTCAGCCTCAGTTCTAGCTCTATCTTCTTCAACTCTGGCTTTTTCAGCATCGATGTTTGATTGTTGAGGAGTAGGGGTAGAAGGACTTGCACTTAAAGGTTGAGATTGTCTCTTTGTTTTGCCAATGATTTCAAGCAGAAACTTGGCCACCTCTGGATCTTTAAGAAGAGGACCAGTGTGTGTGGCAAGTGGCGTTGGAGTTAAAGGAGTTTGTTTAGAAGGAGGAGGAGCAGAGGGTTGAAGGAGCAGAAGCGTTACCTCTGTCTTGATCCATCTTCTGAGCAGTATCGGTTTGGCCTTCTTAGAATTTTCCAAATTGTCCCCCTTCTAGGAATCAGGATCTAGATCCTCAGACTTATTGTGCTTGTCCTATGCCTTTTTACATGCCCTTGCCTCCTTGGCTATCTTCTTATCATCAAAAGTAGCAGAGATAAAACGTACCATGGTGGATAACTTCGAGACAGAGGTTTCTAAAGAAGTGATCTTTTGGTCCATGTTTGAAGTGCTAGTATTAATCTTGGAGACATATCTTGAAGTTAAAGCATTAATCCTGTCAATCATGGCTTTCTGGAAAATAGCCATGTCAAACTTCTTCACGAGGGAGGAGGAGGAAGCAGGAGCATCTTTAGTAGCAATAACGACCTTAATAATCTTCTGAATATCAGCAACAAAAGAACCGTATTCAGCAACATAAATAGTGACCTCTGGAGATGGAAGCTCTTAAGGAAGATAAAAAATTGCCTCTGAATTGGCCTTAATACCAACGTCCAGAGCATGAAATGGTCAGAAGCAGAATTCCTCTAAGAATCTGCATTACCAGTGATAAGCTTCTTGATGGCCTCTAGAGCTTGAGACTGAGCTAACTGTTCTGTATGAATATTGTTAAGGATGGTTTCCTGAGAGTCAAGGGATAGTTTTAGATCATCCATAGATCTCTGAATTTTATCACCAAATGCCATAAACCCTGCATTGGTGACGAAATCAGAAGGTGTAACCGGTGCATCTCCAACACATGGAGCCCCTTGTCTCTCGCGTTCAGAGAGGCCCTCATTCACACCTGTATTGACGTTGAGTGTGGAGGGACTTCCAACCTGTCTTCGAGGGCTATTATTGACAGGAACCTCTTCGGTTGTTTTGATTGGTTTAGCTTTTTCCTTATGATCAGAGGATAGGGAGCTGAACACAATGTGCTTACCTTTATAAAGGGAAAAGACCCCGGTAAGTGGTGCATCCTGTGGCTGTAACCCCTCTGATAGGACTTCATCAGCATTTATACTATCAAAGGGTATGGACGTACCCTCTGCTTGCCCTAGGACCTCGTTGGTCATGGAGACGTCAACGAGTGGTGATGGTAGTGGCGAGTTCTGGGGCAATGGAACTCTTATAGTGTCATCATCATCCTTGTTAGAGGATGATGAAGAAGAGGTGGAATCCCCGGTAGTGCTAGATCCAGAGGAAAGAAGAATATCCTCTGATCGGTTGGCTTCTGGGTGGATTGGACTGGGTAGTCCTTGGTCAATGAGTGTAGATGTGTTGGCATCTACCTCAGTAAATGTGGGTGCCCTTTGGGAAGAAGGTGAGTTCGATCAAATGTGTCTCTATGGACATCATCAGTACTCTATTGTAGTAAGAAGTCAGGATGGGTAGAAGCACTCGGATGTTCACTCATATTTTTTTCATCCTCATGCTCACTTGACCCCTCACTGCCTAAACTAGGCTCGAAGTGCTCTGGGTAGGTATTCTCGGTTCAGAGGATACCAGAGAGCTTCTATAGGACATGAGATCCGGGGAGTTTGTAGGTCTGAGATTTAGCATGTACCTGGAGAGCACCCTTGGTGATAAATACCCATTGTTATCGATGGTCGGCTTATGGGAGCTCATAGATGCAATCTTGCAAAATGGTTGAAGCAGAGGAGCCTTCAGAGCGCCTATGGCTGGAAGATAAAAATCGTGGAAACATTAGGGCTGGGAGAGTTTTTCCTTGGCTCTGGTGAGTGACCTTCGTATGCACAACAACTTTCATTTCTTAGAAAATCAAACTCGCATAATCCAGTGGTCGATTGAAGTACAAACCATACATGATGGTAAGGATGCTTTTGCTTGCTTGGTCTAAGGAGCCGATTTTGCAAGTTAGGCTCCTGTTCAGAATGAAAACCAGTACATTCCACATTGGGGGTAGATGCTTTCTTTTGAACTCAGATAACTTTGTGAGTGGTTCATTATACCCCAAGAAATTGATACCAGCAAGTCAGGCTTCAGGGGTAGGGTTTTGTTCAAGGGTAGGATTGGGTATTTTTTGTTCACCATCATCGATAATGGGTTGGGGCAAATGAAAATACCTTGCAATTTTTTTCTTGGTAATGGGTATTTCCACAGCAGTATCAGATTCGGTGGGGGTGGCTGAAGTTTTCAATAAAAATTTCATCCTCTTATATGAACATGGATTGCCAAACTTCTTGGACATAAATTTCAGGGACATTGGGATTAGTTAAAGTTAGGGTTCGGTTTAGAGAATGGAGTTGGAGGAAATCTAGCATGAACCTGTAATCGGCCATATATGTGTTTGGATCGAAAAGTACCTGAACATTGTTGGCCTTCAATGGCAGTTTGATGACTGGAGCACTGTCAGTCGTTGAGTCGATTAACCTTCCATCTTCATTTTGGACATTGAGATTAGTAGATGGGTCGCCATTGATGAAATTTGGGTGTTTGGAAGTCGATTAAGAGAGCAGGGTTGCAGTTGCTTGTAATAGCGTGAGGAAGACGATGCACTGTAGTTGGGAGGTTTATATATGAGAGAGAAAGAGTACTCGAGTGTATTTTGGAATGGAAAGGGTTTTAATATGGGATGGGGAAAAACAGTTCGTATATGCTGAAGTAAGCGTAAGCGTCCAGTCATGCAATAACTATATCATTGACACGTGGACAATTTGAATGTCTGTGTGATGACTAGCACGGGTATGGATGAGTCACTGAAAGGGTTTAATTACCTTTAACTGTTGATTAATCCCATAAAGAAAATTAAAAAGAAATTAATAAGAAAAATTATTAATTAATCAACAGGTAATCTGTTGAAGAAAATAATTTTTAAGATTAATAAAGTTTTTTAATTGAATTTTTAAAATCAAACATTTGGTTGAATAAATCAGTTTTTGAACCAAATGAAAGTTTAATATTTAAAGACATGTATTTCTTAAGAAATTTTAATAAAATAAGAAAATTTTAATTAACCTTGAAGGCTAGAATTAATTAAAATGAACTTATTAAATTGAAAATTCCAGAGGAAAAACGAAGTCGGAAAATATTTGGTCAGAGAAAACATTTAGGGACCAAAAATATCAAAAGAACATCCTTTCAGAAAAAGTTTTAGTTGAATCTGAAAATTCTTAGTAACCTTGACGGCAAGAGTTATTCAAAAGAAACAGATTCAATTTTTTTTAAGTGAACAGAGGTTCAGAAGACAGCTAACTACTGTTATACTTGATTTGCTCCCCCTCGAATTGATCGCTTTGCTCCCCCTCAAAAGTTGCATCTTGCTCCCCCTTGCTTTTTCAAGTAATGTTCCCTTGCTGTCATCACTTGGTGCAAAAATGTAAGATATATTCTCTTGAAGCACATAGGTGTCCAAAGGCTTCTGAGTGCCTCTGGATGTAACCATCAGAAGTGACCAGAAGCTTCTGGGCAGTTCTGATTGATACAAACAGAAGAGGAAAAAAAGAATTAAAATAAATCAAAATTTGGGAACAAAAAAAAATTATGTTTTAATCCTATGAAAATCATAGTTTTAGAAGGATCTACATATTTAACATGCCCAACTTGCTGATTAAGAAATTAAAGCACTTCTCGTCGAGAGCTTTTGTGAAAATATCAACAAGTTGAAAGTCAGTAAAGACAAAATACATTTCTGTTGTGCCTTTCTCTACATGATCTTTGATAAAATGATACCTGACATCAATGTGTTTGGTTTTGGTGTGCTGAACTGGATTTTCAGTGATGGCAATGGCACTTTTTGAGTCACATAGGATGGGAATTTTATCGTAGATTAAACCGTAGTCTCTGAGCTGAGTCTTCATCCAAATGACTTGGCAACAGCAACTGGCATCATCAACATATTCAGCTTCAGCTATAGATGTTGAGACACAGTTCTATTTCTTGGATGTCTAGCTTATAAGCCTGTTCCCCAGAAGTTGACAGCTACCATAGGTACCTTTTCTGTCCTACTTACATCCTGTATGATCAGAATCTGTATATGCCATTAGATCAAATCCAGAATTTTTAGGATACCAGAGACCCAGTGAAGGAGTTCCCTTAATGTATCTAAAAATTCGTTTAACAGCAGCCAAATGAGATTCTTTTGGGTTGGCTTGATAACAAGCTCAGAGGCAAGTGGCAAACATAATATCTGGCCTACTAGCTGCCAGATACAGAAGAGATCCTATCATACCTCTATAGGCCGTGACATCCACTGATTTCCCAGAAGGGTCAGGGCCAAGTTTCGTGCTAGTAGACATAGGAGTTTTCATAGGTGAGGAATTTTGAAGATGAAATTTCTTAAGCATGTCAGAAACATACTTAGCTTGATTTATAAAGATGCCAGAGGCAATTTGTTTGACTTGGAGTCCTAGAAAGAACGTTAGTTCTCCCATCATACTCATTTCAAATTCTTGTTCCATCAATTTAGAAAACAGATCAACTTCTGATTGACGAGTAGAACCAAAGATTGTGTCACATAAAGCTTTGTCTCGAAGATAGACAAACTCTGGATGTTTGGCATCTTTAAAACCAGCAGGTTGTTCAACGTACACTTCTTCTTTGAGATAGCCATTCAGAAATGCACATTTAACATCCATTTGATACACCTTAAAATTTTTGTATGCAGAGAAGGCAAGAAATAGTCGTATCGCCTCAAGTATTGCTACAGGGGCAAAGGTCTCGTCATAATCTATTCCTTCTTCTTGACAGTACCCCTTAGCCACCAGTCGAGATTTGTTTCTGATCACTATGCCGTCTTCGTCTTTCTTGTTTCTGAAGACCCACTTAGTACCAATTGCGAGTTTGTCCTTTGGCAAGAGTACTAAGTTCCAAACTTTATTGCGTTCAAACTGAAGCAATTCTTCTTGCATCGCTTCATGAACGTGTTTTGGTTCGATCATACTAAGTAAATTAACATAGAAGGCTTCATTTGTAGTAGCAGATCTTGTTTTAACGCCGTCAGATGGACTGCCAATAATAAGATTTGAAGTGTGTGATTTAGTCCATCTAATCATCCTAGTTTGAGGTACTTGTTGGACTTGAACTTCAGTTTCAGAAGTTTGACTAACCTCATTTGGAATTGATTCTGAATTGTGAGCAGCATCTAAAGTCTCCCCCTCAGATGAAGGCACAGAAGAATTTTCTTCTGGAATTGAAGTGGCTTCTGGACAGTCACTTGATGGAATGGAAAGAACAGAAGATGCTGGTGAACTCTCATCAGAAATTTCAGGACCAGAAAGAGTAATTCCAGAAGCTTGAAGAACTTCAGGAATACTCAAAGATGGATTCTTTTGTATTTGCTCTGAAAATATTTCTTCGCCCATAAAATCTTGAAAAATGGAATTGATTTCGGATTCTCTGGAACCTGAAAGATAATCAGAGGTAACAGTGCTAAGTTTGAGTTTAGAAGTAGAATACTCAGAAGTCAGTTGAGTTTGATCATCAAAATCGATGTTAATGTTTTCCATAACAGTCTTAGTACGTAAATTAAAGACTCTAAAAGCTCTGGAATTTAACGAATATCCTAAGAATTGAGCTTCATCGGATTTCTTATCAAACTTGCCAAGTTTTTCTCTGTCAATTAAAATAAAACACCTGCAACCAAAAATACGAAAGAATTTAACACTTGGTTTTCTTTTATTTATAAGCTCCTAAGAGATTTTGAGATGCCTCTTGACAATAATTGAACAGTTCTGAGTGAAACAAGTAGTGGCTACAGCTTCTACCCAAAAATGGATAGGGAGTCCAGAAGCTGCAAGCATCGTTCTAGCTGCTTCCACCAAGGTTCTGTTGCGTCTTTCTACTACACCATTTTGTTGAGCAGTACGCACAGCAGAAAAGTTCTGTGTAATTCCATTTTCAACAAAGTATGCTTCAAGCTTAGCATTCTTGTACTCAGTAACGTTATCACTTCTTAGATGCTGAATCTTTTGGTGTAGAAGAACTTGGATTCTAGTCATCATATTTTGCAAAACAATAGGCACTTCTGATTTTTGTCTAACGAATGCGAGCCATGTATACCTGAAAATCATCAATAAGTACCAGTATATATTTTTTACCAAATAAACTCTGAATTGCAATGGGACCACAGAGGTCGACATGTAACAATTGTAATGGTCTAGTACAAGAATGATCACTTTTTGTTTTATGAGATGCTCGTTTTATTTTTCCCATTTCACATGTAGGGCAGAGGTGATCCTTTTGATAGCGTACTTATGGAAGATCAGTTACCAAATTGTGTTTGACAAGCATCTCAAGGTTATCAAAATTTAAGTGAGACATTTTGTGATGCCATAACCACGTAACTTCACTCTTTTTGGAGATAAGACAGAGGGTTTCTTTACCGTCCTTTGATGTGAAGTTCATCATATACAGATTACCTTTCCTGTCCTTACTCCAGAGTTCTTCTCCTGCCTTAGAAATCAAGTAACAATGCTTTTCATCAAATACGACAAGTATTTTAGAATCACAAAGTTGACTTACACTCAACAGGTTATGTTTCAATCCAGAAACATAAGCTACTTTTGATAAGGTAATATTACCTTCTTGTAAAGTACCGTAGCCTTCTACTTGACCCTTACCATTGTCTCCAAACGTTACAGCTCCACGACATTGTCTTTAAATTGGGAGAGTAAGTTTTTCGTTCCAGTCATGTGCCTCGAGCATCCAGAGTCAAGATAGCAGATTTGCGCACGTTGCTTCTGCAATCACAATCAGAGTGTTTTAGGTACCCATCTTATAATGGGTCCTTTAACGTTAGTTTTAGATTTTTCACTTTTTATATCTTGCCCATGATTTGATTTAGCAGGATTTAAAAGTTTGCTCTTTTTATTTTCTTTAATTTTGTTTTTCTTTGGTTTAGTCCTGAAGTGTGAAGAACTATCATATGAACGATCAGAGGGCCTTGAGAAAAATTGTTTTAGTTTTAAGAATTAAAAAAACATTCAAAATTCTAAAACATAAAAGATTGCATTGAATTTTCATTAAAATAATGATAATTACAATTCTTCTTATTTTTGTCTATACTAGTATCAGTAGTTCTATTGAACATCTTTGCTAGGCTAGACTTATGCTTAGAATCATAAGTGTTCTTCTGTTGAGGCTTTCTCTGATAAACCTTCTCAGGAGCTTTCTGAATTACTGAAACAGAAGCAGAAAGATTAGATTTCCATTTGCCTTTTTGAGCAGCAGTAAGCTTTGGAGGACTCGATCGCAGAGATTTTTGCAGAATATTCAATTTCTTTTTAAGACTTTCTTCTTTCTCAAGTTCAAGACAAGATTTGGCCTTAAGACACATTCCAATGAAATCTGGATGAATGGAAACCGATTTTCTCTGTCCTGTTGGAGGAACAGAGAGTTTTGGTATTCCACTTGAATGTTTTTCAACATCAGACCAGAGGCTCTGATCTCCAGAGGTTCATTTGTATACAAGAAGGGTGCATTTTCATTCTTAACTACCTCTGGAACCTTTTTGTAAACAGAAGGTAATTGATTTTCTAAATGTGAAAAATATTTCTCCGAGTTATCAAACAAATCATCACTTTGGTCATCATTCTCCTAGAGATATATAGTTAATTTCAAATCGTCTTGAGTCTCTGAATAATTTAAGTCCACCAAAGAACAAGGAAATATCTCTGGATGGTTTTCTGAAGGATTTTTCTTTTAAACTTGAGTTCAAGATTAAAGCATTCATCCAAAGTTGAGAGAATATCATTTTCAAAACCAAGTCTTATCTCTTCTTCTACTACTGTGTAGGAATGAAAGCATCGGCCTCTGGATTCAAAGTTATATGAGCATTTGAGCCAAATTTGAAAATGTCACTTTTCTTCTAAATTTTATTCAGATCAACGTTTGTTTTTCCAGATGAATGTTCGATGTTTTTAAACTCGAGTTTTCGTTGATGATGACCATTTTCAAGTTTTGATTTTTTAAAAATAGATTGTTCATATAAAATTGGAAACACAGGCTTCTGTTCTTGTCCTAGACAGAAAACAGATTTCAGAGTAGACCTTTTTTCACATGTGTAGGGATCCAGATCCTCGAAACCAAGTCCAGATCTCCCTACTTGTGTATTTATTTTGTCATGAACTTTCTGAGCATCCAGATATGTTTTGACTGTAGCTTTTTCTTTTGAAGTTCAATATGTAAAAATTCTCTCTCCTTTTGAAAATAGTTTTTAAGTGCTACATAATTCAATCTGTCACTTTCTTTTGCTTTGATCTCCTTATCTTTGCCTTCCAAAAGTCAAGTTAAGTTCAATTTCTCTTCCTTGAGCTTTCTCTCAGTAATTTTTAAAACTTTAGAAATTTGCTCATTTTCACAACTTAGCTTCAGTTTTTCTTCTGTTAAAAGATCCATCTCTCTTTTGTAAATTTCTCTTTCCCTTTGATTTACTGAAAGAGTTTGCTCAATATTTTTTCGCAATTTCTTTTCAACTTTAAGCTTTTGCTTAAGTTCTTCAAAATTATTTGACAAAATCAGAATGGTGTTTTCAAGTTCAGATGATTCAGAGATAGTAATAACCGGTGATTCAGAAGGCTGATCTTCTGATTCATTTCTTTTGGCCATTCCGCAGGAGATGGCTTCATCAGCACTTGACTCATCTCCTAGCCAGTTTTCTTTTTCTGCAAAGTTAGCTCTTTCATCGACATTATACTTGTATTTATTCTTGTAGTACATTTTGTCTTTGTCCAGAGCTCCCCTGCAATCCTTTGAATAGTGCCCTGGCTTGCCACATCTATAGCACACATCCTTCTTTTTCTTCAGTTGATCCTCTTTCTTCTCTGCCTCTGTCTTCTCAGCCCTCTGGATCTCTTGTCTAGGAGTATAATTTGGAGTTGAATGATAAAATCTTTTGCTTCCTTGAAAAGATCTATTACCAAACTTTTTTGTGAATTGTTTGGTAATAAGTTCTAGGGATTTAGCAAAAGCTTTGATTTCATCATCAAAGTCAGAGTCATCTTCTGGGATTGCTTCTGTCATGAGAGCTTTACTCTTTCCTCTTTTCTCGATTTCTTTACTCCTTCTGACCGACCCTCTTGATTCAGAAATTAGAGCCAGAGGTCCACCTATTGTTGTTTTCTTCTGAACGACCTCTTTCTCATGAGCTTGAAGTGTACCAAATACATCATGCAGACCATTGTTCTAGATCCTGATTTGCTTGTAGAGACATTGAGAGATTTGACCACTCTGGATTCAATCGCTTGAGAAATAAGATATTGTTATCTTCCTTAGATCCGATGATATCACATCTTGTGCATAGATTTAACAGAGTATTAAATCTATGAAAAGTTTGCTCCAGAGATTCTTCAGGAATAGCCTGGATGCTATGCTATTCATTCAGAGCTTGAGCTCTTCTGTTTTTCTTCATTTTAGAGCCGCCTTCTAGAATGTTTTCGAGCTAATCCCATAGCTCTTTAGCAGTATCACAGTGATAGGTATATCAAAATAGCTTCAAAAGAGACTGGGTTCTGAAGATTTGCAGATCTGAAGATAAAAGCTCAGAACTCAGAGAAAGACAGAAAACACCTAAGGCACAACTTCTGAAGTGCCAACTTCAGAAGTTCTGAAGGTTCTGAACATGTTTCTGAAGATACTTCTGAAGGTGCTTCTGAAGAAGTTCTGAAGAAGTTCAGAACTATTTCTGAACATGTCTGTCACAAATGTACTGTTAGTTTAGCATTCTCTTTCTTGTATAAATAGTTAGTTAGATAGTTTGTTAGAGATAACGTTTTCATAATCTTGTAATACAGTATTGTAATCTCTTTCATTTGATCAATACATATGACATTTGGCTATCAAATCTAATTACATATTCTACTTTCTTCATCATATTGATTGTTAAGGGTCCTAACAATTGGTATCAGAGCCAATTCATCTGTTCTTGAACAAGATTTGTTGTCAGATCTGACAGTTCTTCTTGATCTACAAAATTCAAATTCAATACAGGTGAATTTTCGATCTTCTAACAATCAAAGATGTCTAAAGAAATAGTCTCAATCGGATCTGAAACGAAACCACCAACTCTCTTCTTAGGGGAATATCATCAATGGAGAATTAGAATGATTCAATTCTTGGATAACATAGATGAAGCTTTAATGCAATCTATTACAAATGGTCCACTAGAGGTATTTGTTGAAATTCCAGCAGTTCCAAGAACTGAATCCACTCCTGAGATCCCTGCTTCAAGAATTAAAAAGAGTCCAGGGATGTACAATGCAACAGAGAAAGCCCAAGTCAAAGTTGACAAAAGAGCTTTAACTCTGCTCACAATGGCAATTCCTAATGAAATTTTTGGTTGATAGTCTTACATCAGCCAAAGCCATGTGGGATGAAGTAGAGGCTCAAATGCAGGGGAGTACCAAAGCACAGGCACAAAGGCTAAACATCTGTGTAGGTACTTATGAAAATTTCAGATACAAAGATAATGAATCTATTACTGATACATATAATAGATTCAATAACATTCTGAACGATCTAAGGAGAAATGGAGTTCGTAAATCAAATTCGAAATTAACAATAAATTTACGAATAACTGGTACCGAATGGTCAAGCTTCTGCGACAACATGGTCACTAGAAATCTTTCTAGAAAGACAATTCATGATGTCTATGGGATTTTATTTCAACAAGAAGATAAAATCAAAGTTAGACAACATGAACAGAAAAAGGCAAATGAAGTTGCTCTATTAAGCAAGAAGTTTAACAATTCTATGACCATGTCAACAAAGAAGACTGTTGATATTCCTGAAATTAAGGTTTGTGATGGTGATGAATCGGATGAAGAACTCAAGAGCATTTCTGATAATATTGCTTTCATGACAAGGCAGTTCACACATAGATATAATCAAAAATATCAGAACAAAGCAAGAATTGAAACTGGACCTAAGAAAGGTCAAGAAACTGGTCAAACTGAAACAATCGAACCAAAGAAGATGCTTCAATTGTGGCAAACCTGGACACTATGCAAGACAGTGCAAGATGCCTAAAGTAAAAAACTCAGGTTACTATGAGAAGAAGCATGAATTAGCAAAGAAGAAGGAAATCAACCCTGCTCTAATTACCAAGTATGACGAAGACTGGTTGAATTGGAGTGATGGAGAAGAAGATGAAGAAGTGGCACACTATGCAACAAACTGCTACATGTGTCAGATGGATTCTAAAGAAAAACAACAAGCTGACACAGAGGTATTATCTTCATCTTCTGACTCAAATTCTGAAAATAATTTCTCCTCTGAACTAAATTCTGAACTAAATTCTGAATATAACCATGATTCTGAAATGAAAAATCAAGTTCAAAACATGTTTTCTGAAGTTGAAAAATTAAGGAACAGAATCAAGGGTGAAAGAATGTTAGTGAATCAATTTAGAGCTGAAATTCAGATCTATAAAGAAAATTGTCAAGAAGCTGAACAAAATCTTGAAAAGATTTCTGAAGAAAAAGTTTCTTTAAAAGAAAAATTGGATAATTTACAAAAAGTGATAGTTAATGAGAAATCTGAAAAAGAGATCTTAAGTGTTAAAATGAACTTTCTGAATCAAGAAAGAATTGATCTGTACAAGAAGATTAAAGAACTTGAAGATTTAAATTTCAAAAGAGGACAAACTGAGCAAACTCTGAATATTTTAACAAACCAGGCTCAGAATTCAAAATTTTATAATATTAAAGCTGGTCTGGGATATAATGATAATCAAATTCTAAAAAAGGCACCTGCAAATTTATATGATTTCTCAAAAATGAAAATTTTTAATGAAACAAATGTAGGTGTTATCCCCAAACCAGTGAATCTTTCTCTGCCTGAAAGGATACCTTTTATTAAATCAGAGACTTTGTTTTCAGATGAAGTTCCTCTAAAGTCTGATGAATCAAAAATTAAATCTGAAGATTGTTCAGAAATAAATTCAGAGATAAATTCTGATTTCAAATCTGAAGTTACTTCAGAAAATATTTCTGAGAATATATCAAATTCTGAAGAAAAGTATGATAAATTATCAGAAGCTGACTCCTCAGAAGATGCTGATGAAAATTCCAAAATATTTTTTGATGATTCTGAAAATGAGTCTACTACTATAAAAGATTCAAGTATTTTTGCAAAAAGTATTACTCCCAATATATTTTCAGAACTTATGAATGCTTCTGACTCAGAAGATGAAGATGATCAAATGACTGATGACTTTAACATCAGAGTTAAAAATTTTGAGCAAGGTCAATCTTCAAAATCTGCTTCAAACATTCAGAAAATTAACTCAATTGATTCAGAGATAAAATCTAAAAAGCATAAAAGAATCTCTTATACTAATCCTCATTTTTTGTCTGTTTCAGAGTTGTCCACTCTAGTTTGGAGAAAGAAAGGAGAGAGACTATCAAATACAGACAAATTAGATAGTTTTCCTGCTTTACAAAAATGTGTTGTACCAAAGATTAATACAGTGAATTAAAAGCCTTTTGTTGATAAATCAAATGTTATTAACTCTTCTATGTCTTCTGCGATTGTTAATACTTTAAAGAAACATATTCACTGTATTACTTGTGGTCATCATAATTTTCATATAATCTCCAAGACTAACAAAAAGAATTTGATAAATTCTATTCAAAAATGTTCAGCTATATTGACAAATAAGCTTAAAAATAAAATTAAAAAGAAAAGGCAAAACAAAGTTAAAAGTTCTGAATCAAATTCTGAATTGAAAAATCTAAAGGCTAAGTTCAGAACTTCTAAATTTTCAACTAATATCAAAGGACCCATTCAGGAATGGGTACCTAAATCTCAATAATCTCTTTTGCAGATATGTCATGTGTGGGTCTTAGATTCCGGATGCTCAAGACACATGACTCCTTTCAAAGAACTCCTAACTGATTATCATGAAAGATATGGAGGAACGGTTAGTTTTGGAAATAATGCAAAGGGATTTGTGAGAGGATATGGCACATTCAAAAAGGGAGAAGTGACAGTAATGAAGGTTTTTTATGTTGAAGGTTTAAGACATAATCTTTTCAGTATTAGTCAATTTTGTGACAAATATTGGAAAGTGAATTTTGACATACATTACTGTCATGTTCTGAGTACAGCAAATAAAAATGAATTAACTACCTACAGAGATGGAGATATCTACACAGCAACTTTTACTACCTCAGGTCAACTGCAAGGTGTATGTTACATGTCTACATCAATGAGAAATGATAGCTGGCTTTGGCATAGAAGAATGTCACATCTGAATTTCAAAGCTATTTCTGAACTAGACAAACATCACTCAGTTAGAGGTCTACCCAAGATCAGATTTGAAAAGAACACTCTTTGCTCTGCTTGTGAACTAGGGAAAATAAAGAGAAGTTCCCATCCTCTAAAAATGTTATCTTCATGCAAAGCTCCTTTAGAAATGTTACACATGGACTTGTGTGGACCAATGAAGACACAAAGCATGGGAGGAAAGAAATACATCCTGGTTACATGGATTGAATTTCTTAAGCTCAAATCTGAAACCTCTGAAAAGTTAATACCTTTTCTGAAGAAAGTTCAAGTTCTTCTTCAACTACCAATTCAAAAGATCAGAAGTGACAATGGAACAGAATTTACTAATTCTACACTTCAGAATTTTTTGGAATCTGTTGGTATTTCTCATAATTTTTCCGCTGCAAGAACTCCTCAACAAAATGGGGTAGTTGAAAGGAAGAATAGAACTTTGGTAGAGGCTGCAAGAACTACGCTTGTATATTCAGAACTTCCTCTGTCTCTTTGGGCAGAAGCTATTGCTACTGCATGTTTTACTCAGAACAGAACCATTCTTAACAAAAAATTTCTTAAAACTCCTTATGAATTGTTAAAACAAAGAAAACCCTCTATTGATTATTTTAAAATTTTTGGTTGCAGGTGTTTTCTAAAGAATGATACTCAATAGCATATAGACAAATTTGCACCAAAAGGTGTTGCTGGGATATTTGTTGGCTACTCCCAAAGATCTAAAGCATATAGAGTACTTATGAAGGTTTTGTAAGCAAAGAATTTCCAAATCATCTTTATATTTTGGATAAAGCCTTATATGGTCTCAAGCAAGCACCAAGAGCATGGTATGATACTCTTACAACTTTTCTTCTGAATTCCAAATTCAAAAGAAGTACTGTTGATACTACCTTATTTCTGAAAAAGGAAGATGATGATCTGATATTAATACAAATATATGTGGATGATATTATATTTGCTTCTACTAATCCAAAATTTTGTAGAAATTTTGAGAAAATCATGCAAACAGAATTTGAAATGAGTATGATGGGAGAGTTGACATTTTTCCTTGGTCTTCAAGTTAACCAACTTCCCACTGGCATATTCATTAATCAATCTAAGTATGTCTCTGACTTACTTAAGAAGTTTGATATGACTGATTGTTCAAGTATTCAAACTCCAATGGCTACTGCAACTAAGCTAGAACCTGATTTAAATGGCAAATCTGTTGATCAGAAAAAGTACAGAGGCATAATTGGATCTTTGCTTTACTTAACTGCTAGTAGACCAGATATAATGTTTGCTACATGTATTTGTGCCAGATATCAAGCTAATCCTAAGGAATCTCATCTTCTAGCTGCAAAATGAATACTTAGATACCTAAAAGGTTTTCATTCATTGGGACTTTGGTATTCTAAGGATTCTAATTCTGAGTTAACAACATTTACAGATGCAGATCATGGTGGTTGCAAATTAGACAGGAAAAGCACGTCTGGATCATGTCAGTTTCTGGGTGATAGACTAGTTAGCTGGTCTTCAAAGAAACAAAATTGTGTTTCTACCTCTACAGCAGAAGCTGAATATGTAGCAGCTGCAATATGTTGCTCACATGTGATCTGCATGCAAATTCAACTAAAAGACTATGGTTACACTTTCAAAAAGATTCCTTTGTATTGTGATTCAAAGAGTGTCATAGCCATCACTGCCAATCCTGTTCAGCATTCAAAAACCAAGCACATTGATGTAAGATATCATTTTATCAAAAATCATGTGGAAAAAGGTAATATTGAAATGTTTTTTGTTCAGACAGATTATCAGCTAGCTGATTTATTTACCAAAGCACTTGATGAAAAACGATTTAACTTCTTGGTAAGTAAATTGGGCATGATGAACATGTCTATGTGAGTATGAACCACAATATTTGTTTGTAGGTTATATTCTCAATTTTTTTTTCTTTCTTTTTCCTCTCATTTCTCTAACACTTGTATTTTTTTTGTGTATTAAAATGTGCATTATTCAAGGGGGAGCAACATATTTGTTTTTGGTTCAAAAGGAAGTGTTTCTAGACAGTTGAAATCAAGTCTTACACACCAACACTAAGAAAACTGAACAAACTTCTTAGATAAAATTGTTTTCATTGTTCAAACCTACTTCTGAACTTTAAAAAAAAGATTTATATTGTTCAGAAGTTTGCAGTTTTAAATGATTTTTGGATGCTTAAAGACATGAATGTTTAGTTCTGAACTAAATGTTCTACTTCTGAAGTTCTTCTGAACTATTCTTTTCTTCAGACTTCTGAACTTCTTCTCAGAAGTTCTGAACTACTTCTGAAGTTTTTGATTTTTTTCTCAGAACTTCTTTTCCCGTTGGATATTTTTTTTCTTTTCTCATTTACGTGTGTGCCACGTGTTTTAATCTCTCATTGGTCAATCTTTAACACACGTCGCTTAAACGGTTCACTTATCCAAATTAAATGATGATTAGTTGTCTAATCTCGAGTGCTTTTTGGCCACGTGTTCTTAAGACGTATAATTTGACCGTATAAATTCATTCTTTCTTCATCTTCTTCATTTTTTTCCCGACTTCTGTGTTCAATACTCATCAATCTCATTCGACTTTCTGTTTCTAATCAACAATTTCTAATCAACAATGTCGTCTTCGAATGTCTTGGCTTCTACTTCTTAAAGTATCAATGGTAGCAATGGATCCTCAGGAAAACAAAAATTAATGGTGGGACAGATTGAAATTCCTCTGAATGATGATCAATCAATCCAGGATACAGCTACAAATGTGATTTCTCAAGCCGGACCTTCAAACCCTAACCCTAGCCCTAACTTGCGAACTGATAAATTTGGGGAAACTGAAAAAGCACCCATAGAGGTTGCTTCTGAATCAAAGGCTGTTTCTAGTGAATCTCAAACTCCAACTGAAGGTAGTGCTTTCTCAAAGTTGTATGTTCCTGCAGAAAAAATCCTTGAAATTAAAAAGAACAACTGTGCCCTAAACTTTAAGTCTGCAGATTTCAATGATGATCAAATGATTTTGATTGAAATTCTGAAACATCATCCATTAAGAACCCTTCTCTCAAGAAAATTCTCTGTTCCTGCCTCTTACCTACAACAGTGGTGGTTTTATGCTGAGGTAGATGAATCTGAAGATGTGATAGTGTCCTATGTTCATTCTTCAAAGGTTTGTGTTTCTGTGGATGATATAAGAAATCTTCATTACTTATCCAAAGCAGACGAAGTTCTTCGGAAAAATTCATATGATCCTATTCCAACTTCTTCAGAAATGATTTCAGATTTTATGAGTCTGGGTTACTCTGAACACTTGAATGCTTTAAGCTCATTCAGAAGAAAATGTTTGCCTCCTATCTGGTATTTTCTGTTTTCTATTCTGAATACATGTTTATCTGGGAAAAGCTCAAGTCTGGATCAAGCATCAACAAATGGGAGAATTATTTTTCATGGTGTTGCTTTCAATAAACACTATGATTATGCTTCTCTTATCTTTGAAGAAATGAAGACTGCCATCTCAAAGAAATCCACTTTCAACTACATTCCTTTTCAACGATTCTTCCAATCCCTTATCAAAGGAGCAATGAAAGCAGAACATGTTATTCCTACACTGCCACATGAGGTACATGTTCCTATCTTCTCTATGGATAACCTAAGATCACCTAACCCAAAGGCTCAATTTCCAAATGCTATTCCACTGCCATCACATCTTATTGAACTTGTGAAACTTCCAAATAGGATTGTGAGTGAGTATTTAGAATCAATGGGATTACCTGAACCAGTGATCCCTTCCCCTGATTCCAACCAGAGTGGTGAGAATGTGAGGGTGTCTAAAATTCATAAGAAGAGTGGGGAGACTGTTCAAGGGGGAGAACAGTCTCATGGAGTGAAGAGCAAAAATGTGAATGAGAGAGTGGGTAGAAGAGTAAGAAAAAGAACTGAGGAGGGGAGAACACAGATAAAAGAAAAACAAATCTGTGAACCAACTGTTACAAGCCGGGCACCCACATTATCTATTATTCCACAATCTTTGGTGGATAATATTGAAAAAGCCAGTGAGCCCATGGCAACTTCGTTTAACCCCACCAGCCAATCATCTTTCTCTCAACAGTTAGATGTTTCATTAACACATATGGGGCAAGCAGCTTATAATCCATTAGGACCCCATTTGGAGGTTCCTTTTGTTGAAAATGAAGGAAATATGTCCCCCCTTCACTGCTTTGAGCACAATAGGTCTGAGAGTCCACTCAACATTGAGCCTTCTGAACCACTTAATGTGGCATCCATTCACACTAGCACACATCTTTCAGATGTCCATAAGCAAAGTGTTTGTCATATTGCATCAACAACCATAGATATTCCAATTTCTGGATATCAAGGATTGGTTGGAAGCCCTGGTGAAGTGAACATCACAAAAGCTCCATTTACAGCATCATATGTGGTTCATGATGCCTTCGTGGCTCATACAAGCCAACCTTCTTCTGAAGGATTGTCAACAAGGCCATCTGTTGGTCTTGGTGTTTTTCCCACATCTTCTGAATTCTCAGAATTCAAGAATTTCTATACTTCTGAATTTGCAAAGATTCAGAAGGACGTATTGGAATTGACGGATTCAACAAAAAAGGTGATGGAGGATGGATTAAAAACGCATGGGGAGGATGTAATTCTTAAGTTGAGCAGTTACCAAGTTCAGACTTCAAATGATCTGAAGTGTTTTAAGCAAGCAATGTTAAATGCTTTTTCTGAAGTTTCTTCTTCAATCTCTTCTCTGAAGTCTTCTCAAGCTACTTCTTCCTCAACACAACCAGATTCTTCTTCCTTTGCAACTAAGGAAGATATTGCTCAGATTTTGTCTCAACTAACTTCTATTCAGAACTCCCAGGCCAATCTTAGCTCTAGGCTAACTATTCTTGAAAGCAGATCTACTTCAGATACTCTGAAAAGATGTCTTGATGATCAGCTTGCTGATTATCAAGAGGGGGAGAAGAGACAAAGGGTATCTGAATCTGAACCAGAAGACATGGAAATTGTACAAGTACAAACTTCTGAAAGACCTTCTGAAGGTGTTCAGAATGTTCAAGACATGGAAATTGTACAAGTACAAACTTCTGAAAGACCTTCTGAAGGTGTTCAGAATGTTCAAATTATAGAGTCTTCAAGAATTTCTGAAGCAATTTATGATATCTTATCTGCTGAACAAGAAAAACAAATTTCAGATGATTCTAAAGAACAAGCAGATGAAGGTTATGAAACAGAAAAGGTAGATCTTGATTCTGAAGATTTTCTAAGCTCTGACAAAACTGATATCATCCCTGATTCAAATGAGGAAATGGTAAGGGAGTATTTGGCATTTGAAGATGTTATTGGAGAGCCTAGTGATCTCTCAGATGTTATTCTTTTTGAAGATAATAACATGCGATTTTTCCATAACCCAAAGTTATTGGGTTGAACCTTGGAGGTTTGGCCAAGGATCCTAAATCATATGTATTATTGGAAGAGGTCTGCAAGGTACCATCAACATTTGAGGTAGTAGCCATCACAGATCTGGTTTATTGAATTAAACCAACTGCTCTGATACCAATAGTTAGTCCCCAAGGAGAAATGGCTAACTAAGAGAGGGTTTTGTAGAAGGGGGGTTGAATATAAAACACACAAAATATACTCTTTTTAAATTTTTTAATATAAATATTAAAAATTTACACACAGGTAGTTTGATGCGGAAAAGAACAGGCACACTATTCTATTAAACTAAACACACAGATAACAGTAATTAACTTCTACACTAAGGAAGTTAAAACAATACTGTTATTGCACACAGCTTTGCCACAGTCACACAAATAATCACTCTGAAGATTTGTTGAAAGCGTGAGATTTTTGGGAAGGACTTCATCTCCTTTTATAGTGCCCATGCATGGGATGCAAGTGGACAGCTGTCAAGGTTTCATTAGCTGGAAGATTATCTGCTAGACAAAGGAAGAGACCACTTCCTTTGTACTAGAATAATGGATGAACCATTCCTTGTAGCACGTAATGTCAGATAACTTTATCTTCTTTTCTTCATGCTCTGTGAAGTCCCATCAAACCTTTTAGCTAAAAGACAAATATTCCTTTTATAAGAATAAAAGAGAATGTCTTTATTTAAGGCTTGATGCCCAAGTTCTTGCTAGCTCACGTGTCTTGCAATTGATGTGAGTCAAGAACTTATCTCTTTGAAATTGCTAAGTGATACATCACACTGTGTATCACATCGGTGGATACCTTGTAAGGCTGGAATTGATAAGTGTACACTTTGCTTGATAAACTTCATCTTTCACTAAATGCCAAAAGTGTACACCCTTGAACTTGTGACTTGATATCACAGCCTTAGAAAATATACCTGCAATTTCGGTGACCAAGATTAGTGTCGGTGACCATGACATCAAACTTGATGACCTCATCTTATTTGATGTCCTTAGTACTTTTGATGACTTTTGAGTGTACCATCGGTGACCCACTACATTGGTGACCCAATCTTGACTTGGCAAAATGATCTGAATATTGAAGTTGGTTGATACATCCAAAATTCCACTTTTTGATGTACAACCCTTGATTGAATAGTCTTTGACTCTTCAATACTTGAAGCATATTTCAGAAATTCAAAAGAACCTGTAAAAGTTCATTCATACAAAGGAAGGTGGTTCATCACCAAATCATCGGTGACCCAACACTCTTTGATATCTTTTCTCATCAAAGAATGACTCTCTTAAATTAATAATGATAAATCTTCCTTATGGATAATTATCATTATAATCTTTTAAAAATAAAGAAAAGGACACGTCAGACCTTTTTCTGACACACGACGGACCGCGACGTTTCCATTCCAACTCCTTTCTTGGAACGTGCGCCAGGTCATCATTTCTTTTACAAAAAGCTAAAACCGTCGTTTAGCACTCCTTTCTTTCTCTCTCCTCTTGCTATTTAAGCACCTCTTTTGCCTTACTTGATTTCTTCCGCTTTCATAATTCTCCTAAAGGCAAAAGAAACCTCCAAATCTTCAAGTTTTCTCAAGAACACCAAGAACACGCATTTGTGTGTTTTTCTTCTCGAAATCAACTAATGTTTGATCTAAACCTTTAATTATGACTGGAAACATCTTGTTTCACTTCTTCTTCTCCTTAAATTTCTAAAAAATGATATAAAAACATTTATTAGAAACAAAAATAAAAACAATCTGGATTAAACTTAAAAAAAGTTTTCCTTTATAAAAACCCCTGTTCTAAGTTCTTTCCTTAGAACAGAAGACTTTATTCTTAAAATTTTATCCATTTTTATTTATCTTCGCATTTTTTTAAACAATCTTTCATTATATTGTTTTTATAACAAGCATTTTGATCTTGTTCATAAAAATACTTGTTTCTTTGAATCTTACATTTGGTATTCTTTATACCAAACTCTGGTTTATACATTTATGTATAAAACCATGATTTACCTCTTTGTGTTCCCATCTTTCCTACAGCAATGGCCTCTGCATGTAAGACCGCTGCAACCTCTGCTGCTGAAGACACCACCTTGGTCGCTGCACCAACCTGCCATTTTCCTTTGGAAAGAGCCGTCTTCAAGTCCTGCAATTACATTGCATTGGTGGACATCCCTGCAGACCGCCCTCACTTAACTGAAGGAGCTACCTTCATCAAGGCGTGCCCACTGATGTACGCTTACGTCCACAACCCAGTGGGCATATCCTCTCATCTCCAAGCTCTATGGTATACGGCTCACTGTACCACGCTGACGACTGATAAGGGAACCGAGATCCCTGCTATTGGATTCAAGATTCCAGATCTTGGGTTCTTTTCTTTCACTGCTGGGTTTCTCAGGAAGGCTCTTCGTCTCCCTGTACGCGCAAAGAATCAACAATGGGGCGCTGAACCCACCAAGATGCAAATCGATGCATTCTTGGATTCTATTGGATATGCTTGGGAAAATCCCTCTCTGAAGATAGTGGGTTCCAAGGTAGAAAGAAAAGGCTACCTGCTCGCTGGCAGTATATCTTCACCCAGGTCATTCAATGCCTTGGATCGAAGATCGGCTCGCATGACCAAGTGAGCAAGCACTTTCAAGATCTTGCCTATTCTCTCTGCACTGGCCACAACCTCAACTACGCTGACTACATCTTCAGTGACATGGTCAGTCGCATCAGCGCCGCCACCAGACATCCCGCCATCCCCTATCCTCGCTTCTTCGCTACCTTTATGGAGGTTGCCTTCGGGGAAGATACCCGAAGGTCGGCGATCACTTCTTCTCTGTAGTAGGGAAAAAGTCCCTGGACATTAACGAACGTCCAGGTGATGCTCCTTTCACTCCTTACATGCTACAAGTGATTGGAACACCTCTTCCAGTGTCCACCTCGCTGTCCAACCCAACAACAAGCAACCCAGACACTGTTGCCGCTGTTAAGAGGAAGCAACCATCCGATGGTCATAAAAAGACCATCGCAACCAAACTTAAGAAGCCAAAGAAGATGGTCTCTCAAAAGACCACTCTCTCTGATTTCGGTGTACTACCAACACCACCTAAAACCTCAGCCACTTCAACGGTCTTTTCAACCGTTGTTGCTTCATCAGCACTACCTACATCATAAGCGACTCCGGTCACTGAGGGTGTTTTAGCCGGCTCTGCTGAAGCTGAATCAGGTACTACTCTCGCTGCCTTCTTATCTACTTCTATCTCCTCTTCTTTGGTCCTCACCTCAGCAAGTGACTCAGCGATAGTTGTCCCTATCCCTGATAATGCTGAAATGCACACAGTCCAAACCTCAATATTCTTTAGGCAATCTGAGTTTTGGAAGGCCAAATTAAAAGGACCTCAGAGTATCTCTCTCAGATACTCTAAGACACTGGTCAGTGATCCTTAAGACATTGCCTCTGCAAATGTAGTCCCTAAGAGTAATCCTCATAATACTCTTAGGGAGACAAATACATTTTTTCATCCATCTTCTAATCCGGATGTGTTTTTGGCATCTTTATCTATGTAATCATCAGGTGTCGCTTCTCTTCCCACTTCAGCGA
Source organism: Silybum marianum (assembly GCA_036898165.1). Taxonomy (NCBI): domain Eukaryota; kingdom Viridiplantae; phylum Streptophyta; class Magnoliopsida; order Asterales; family Asteraceae; genus Silybum; species Silybum marianum. The sequence continues at coordinate 21,116,180 of CM072542.1, read as the reverse complement.
CGACAACCACCACCACCGGAGCTCCTCCCCTCAGCAAGGAAATGGGGAAGTCTCCTTAGGGCCCTCCCAGCGTTGCCCGGCTCAGAGACGTGAAGCAAGAGCTACCTCCAACAATTGTCCTTCCCAACCCTACATTCCCTGCAGTTGACTATTTGGTCAGGAAATGTGCTCTCACAAGGGCTAGGGTGGACAATCGTTGAACTGATCTTCAAACGAATCGTTGGAACTCCATCGATCAAGACTAATGTCAGCAACCTCCTCTCTAACGTTTACACTCTGAAAGAAGACAATAGGGCCTTTCATCAGACCCTAACAAGCCTGGAGCAGAAGGTTGTTGCTCAAGCTAACGTCCTTGAGTCTATTTAAAAGACTCAATCCGATATGATGCAGATGCTCACCAAGCTTCAAGATAATGATGCAAAGCTCAAGGACATTCAGACGAATGTTCGCACTCTGATGGTGCATTGTCTACCTCCTGATAACATTGAGGGGAAGAGATGTGCCAAAGAGTTCGCTGATGAACTCATCTCGGAGCATAACCAGAGGTTCCCTAGAGAGAAAATTTCTCCATACATCCAGCGCGCTGAACCTGAAGAAGATGATGATGCTAATGAAGATGAAGATGAAGAAGAAGAACAAGAAGAAGAAGAACCTATCCCCCACTATGGGGGGATGGATGATGATGAAGATGACGATGACATTGGAAGTGCCTTAGAGCACTTCAGATTGTCAAGGCCTAGAGTCGCTCATCAAGAGCCCTTGGGGACGGACCACATCCCTCTCAGGGACAATCTGGTCCCTCAGGCAAAGGAAAAGAAGTGGTAGATCTGGATGCCACTATCCCAATATCTGAGGGGGAGACCACTCATGAGGTATCTCTTCCTCTTATCCCTTATATAACACCTCTCTCTGAAAACCCCACTCCTCATTCACCTACAAAAACTCTCTCTGACAATAATTTTTCCTCCTCTCCTTCCCTTAGTGATTCCCGTCCCCCAAAGGACTCTACTTCATGGAAGGAACCTTCCTCTGAAGAGCAGTTTATGTACATAATAGAAACTGACTCTGAAGAAGAAGAGGGCCTTATTCACAGGCGTCGCGTTCAAAAGCCAATCATAAGCGAGCCTGAAGAAGAAGAAAGGCGAATAAAATTCCTTAGGGAATTCGAGGCTAGAAGAATAAGGGTGCCTGAAGCTGAACCCATCGAAGCCGTACCAATAAGGATGATAGATGAATTCTACTTTCTGTCTAGAGAAGAGAGAGAACAAGCATTGGAAGCACAAAGAATCAGGGATGAGAAAATAAAGCTAACTAAGAATGATCTTGCTTTAGCATGGAAATTGCTCAGGGAAGACTCTGCAAGAGATAAGGCGACCAAAGATCAACTGAAAAAGAGTGAAAGGGTCGTTGAAGCTCTTGTACAGAGGGAACTTGCTCAAAAAAATTTGAATGTAGATCTGATTCTTGCTCAACAGAAGATTCTAAGTGCACTATCCGCTAAAGCCACTATGCAGAAAGATAAAGAGCTTGATTGGTGCACTGACAGACTGAAATTTCGAAGATCTGAACCCAAAATCATTCATGCAACTATCCAAGGGCGACACTCCAACAGAGGTGGTCCAAAGGTATATGTAAGAATGACAAGGACGAACAGAACAGAGAGAGAAGAAGCCAAGTTCTTAAGGATTTATGGATACACTGAATGGTTAGAAATCAGAGACGCCATTCAGGGTTCCAAATCCAAATTCAAGGATGTGGTGGACAATGTACTGGGTCAGTTGCTGCAACGGATGTCACAACATGTGCAAGTTCCCCCTCTCCCTGAATCATCTAAGAAGAAAAGATCAACTACTGAAGGTAGTTCAAGTTCTAAGAATGAGCATGAAAATAAGTTTGATTATCAAAGCATTCTTGGTCATCTTGAGCTCTCTGATATATCAATGCTTTGTACCTCTCTCCCTCAAGACCGAAGATATGAAGAAGATGAAATCATCTCACTGCCTGAACTTGGTATGGTATTCTTGCATAATGAAGGGTTCTTAGGACTCTTCAGAAACCAAGAGAGTCGCAAGGCCCCATCCTCTCTCATAAAGATCATGCTTTGGCGCTGCTGGTCAGATACCCCTCTATTGAATCGACAGAAGACGCTTTATGAGAATGAGTTACAAAGACAAAACGACAATATCTCTGACTAGTTATAAATTTCTATTTCCTTTGTAACATTCCTTCAGTGTATAAGTACTTTACTTTTATTATTGTAATTTCATTTCCATGTAATTTCTTCAGATTATATTTAATGAAATTCAATCAGAGTACTTTACTCCATCCTAGTACTGAAAAGATCCCTGAAAACAGTAAAAGGGACAATGAACATAAGAGTTCTATTTTCTTTAAACTATCTTCACTCACTGATCTTTCAATCTGAAAATTCAATCAGTGAATGTACTTTAAGCTTATTTACTTGTAAAAATTGTGCTTTCATATCGTTATAAATGAAACTCAATTCAGATAGTAGACTAGCTGAAAAAGACCTTATAGATTAGTACTTAGAAAATTTTCTTTAAGTATTTCCTAAGTCCTTACTAGTCTCTTAAAGCAATTTTCTTATGTTGCTTAATCATAATCAAATAGGGGGAGATTGTTGATCATAACTCCTTTTAATGATTTGAATATGATTCCTTTTTATACTTAGTGAAATTCCATTGTATAAGCTTCTGTTCATATTTAGCGATAGCACACGCTGATTACCATCAGCGATTGCTGAAGATCAAGGAACAACAAGCTTATCTCTGAAGATCTGAAGGTCAGCTATCACACCAGAAGACCATTCAGCGAAAGTCAAAGACCCTAGCTGAAGAAAGAGATAATTAGCTAAGTGAACTGAAGCGGTTCAGCGATAGCAGCGATTATCTACTCAAAGTGTGAAGTCTTGTGAAGCCTCAGCGATACTAAAGTTCATCCTTGGAGATTCAGTATCAGCGATCAAATGAAGCTTCCTTTGCAAGACTAAAGATTGATCTTATCCTCGATGCACAAAAGTCAAACCTAGAGCCATGTCAAAAAATGACGTACGACTTGTCTCTTATGTCCCCATCATATCTGATACGGTACTGTTCATATTCGGCCAAAAGCATGGCTGTCTTATTAGCAAGGACAAGCTTCCTATCTAAGCTTGACACGTGGCATATATCTTTTGTCTTGCATTAAATGCAAACGGGTATAAATAAGATGGAGATATCTTCTTCATCTTAATGCATGCTTCGTTCTAGCCTATACCCTCTTTATTCTTTCTTTCATCTTCTTGTGCATCAAAGTTAGTGTTTCTTAGTTACAATAGAATAAGTTTTAAACTTGTTTTTATTCCGCTTGTAACTGTAAATTTGTTTATTTTCTATAAACTCATTTAAAAACCAAAATCTTTGTGTGTTTGTATTCCCCCCCCCCCCCCCTTCTACAAACTGTTTACTATTGATTGAACTCTTGTAGACCCTTTAGGGACCAACAAAAAGGATGGAACATAAGGTGTTAACAAGATGTCAATTTTTGGTTTATAGGTCCAGATGTTATTGTTTGTCAAATGTTGTTCAGGATCTTAACAATTTTGTTGATCGTTGTTAAAGGTGATCGGAAGTAAAGAACGGACCGACTAAGGTACAAATATCATATTTCTTTGACTTGGAAATAACCGGTTGCACCCGGAAATTTCATTCATCTTGATAGACGTGACTCCAAACCTTACGGTTTCAAGTACTTTTATTGGAAACATTGCTTCTTTTAAAGTTGAGGTTGTGTCTATCGGTTGAATATTTTGAACGTATCTGTTTTTGGTTAGATTATTAGGAAATATGTTTTAATGATATATTGATATATTGATTTTTAAAGACACGAGTATTCTTGATTTTGAATTAGACTCATCACTTGGGCCACGAATGTTGAGATGCCTTCCGTGGTGGCTAATAATGACCATGGCCTTCTCATAAATGCTAGACCAAGTCAAATAGAGGACATAGGATGCATCCAAGAGTCGAATACCAGAAAATGTTTGTTATCGGATAGAGTCGAATACCATAACTAAACTGGTGGTGTTGTGCCCGACACTAACATTCCAAGTCTGATTGTACTAATCATCCAATTAGACAACTTTTTTTTCAATTCATGTGACTTGTTGATTTTTAAAAATACTTCTACATTCTTTAATTATGTTCAGAATGGTTTCATTACGAAGGTTTTACGTTAACTTAGTTGAACTTATATTATTTTCATAATATTGTGCATAATATTTGTTCACTAAGCAACTTTGCTCAACCGAGGTGTTTTTTATTTCATCGGCAGGTTGAGGTTCCACTCTAGGGACGGGTTGAGAGATCCAGATGTCACGGGAAATAAAAAGGACTTAAGATTAACTCTTGTATATCATGTTTGCATAATCTTGTAGGATCGCTTAGACCATAATATTTTTGGTTTGTAATTATGTTTAAGCTTTGTTTTTAAGTTAATTATTATTTTGGGAAGCTTAGTATAGCTCTGAATTGTGGTGTGTGAACTTTGATCCGATTACCGGATTGTACACTTCCCGACTCAGGTTGCGCGGGGCAGGGGGTGTCACTAAAAGCCGCTTCAGATCACGAACTCTCTTCAACATTAATGAAGGTTCCGTTGGTGTGAGTTTTGTCTTCATATCCTTGTAGGTTCAAGATCTGTTCATAGTTAGTTTCAGCGATCAATGAGCATAGTCAGTGATAACTTCGTTGAGACATAACAGAAACTAAAACCTAAGATTTTCACTAACTATAAAGGGTTATCATCAAATCACTGAAGGGGTTTGGATCAACAAATGCTCTAACAAACTTTAGGCCGGAACGGTTGAGGTGCGTGAGCTTCTTACATGTCCACTTGCACAAGTTGGCGAGACCAGAGGTAGGTCCAGAAGCAAGGCAGAGCCTCTAGTTCGCCAGATGAGTCTTCTGGTCGTGACTTATGGTTTCTCGATAAGGAGGTTCTGGTCTTCCAACACTTGAGCTTTTTCATACTTTTACAATCAGAATTATGGTGTCTAACAAACTCCAATGAACCAAACATATTGAAATTGATATTCACTTTGCCCAATAAAAGGTTATTATGGGTCATGTACGTGTGTTCCATATACCCTCATCTTATTAGTACGTATATATCTTCACATGAGTGTTGCAACCCCAACCGTCTCTCAACCTCAAATCCAGTATTCGTGTTCGACCTCCTGCCCCTCCAACTGCTCATGTATGATACAAAATATGCCATTATTCTTCCAATATTTGAAATCAGCTTTATAAAATTATTCATAGCATAAAATTAAGATACTTTGTATTCTATCCAATTTAGAATTATAATTTTACAATATATAGAGAGGGGGGTTAAAACGAGAACAATAATCAAATAAGAGAATACGAAAAACGATCAAATCACATGTGATTTTATATTATGATCAATGCAAGAGTATGCTGGCGACATGGCCCGAGACCTCTGGTCGTGGCCAAAGTTGTTTAAATCACGTGTGATGTTACACGTGATTTCAGTATAAAATCACATGTAATTCGATCGTTTTCTTGTTCTCTTTTTTCGTTACTGTTCTTATATGCAGTGGCGGAACCTCATAGGGGCATTAGGGGGCCATGGCCTCCCCTCCTTTTTCCCTTAAATACAATATATGTCCAATGAATGGAAAATGCAGATTTGTAGCTCGAGTGGTTAACTCATTCCCTTCTGCAATAAGAAGTCACAGGAGCAAATCTCACTTCTTGCTTTTTCCCTTTTTCCTTTTTTCCTCTCAGTCATTTCTATTTTTTTTCATACAGTGACTAACATATTATGATATTAAATCATTATTTATCAAAAAAAATCATACACTAACATATTATGATATTAAATCACTATTATCAAATATTTATAAATTAATTCTTAAAAAAATATAAAAGAAACAATATTTGAGTTATTGTATATAGTTTTATATTAATAATCTAAAAGTTTTGTTTTTATTAGTTAATAACAGTACAAAAATATAATAAATCTATATTACTATTTTTTGGTTATTAATTTAAAAGGTTTTGAGTTTTATAGACTATTTACCCAAATACTTACCCAGTAAGAGCTTATCGGTAAGATTTGTACTACATCGAAATGACATTATATTCAACAATTTACCCGGTAAATTCTAAACACTTGATTCTTACCATTGTTTTTACCGGGTAAGATTCCCGATCATTGTCTTGTTCATCCGATAAGATAATATAACTTGATAAACACTTACCGATAAGCTTTTGGTAAAAGACCCATTAATTTTCATTAACAAAATTTCTCTGAAACTTCATATTATAACATAGAGAAAAGAACAAAAAAAAAAGTTTAGTACATATCATTTGGATCTTTTAATCTTTGTAATATTATATTTTCGGCCCTCGGGATTACAACAATCGTGTTCAGCCCCTGCTTATATGAATCTGACACTATATCTATATCTATCTATATCTATATCTATATCTTCTATACTATATTAAAAAGGAGGAGTTATGGTTATAGTTGTTTACCTTGAAATCTTGAAATTTCAAGAGGTACAAGTTGTTAAAGACAAAGTTAAAAACTTGAAAGCTTCCGAATTATCTCCCACAATCTCTCACATAATATAAACCAAATCATATTCAATTTCTAAATTATATTTTATACCCTTATGTTTAGTTATATATTTTACTTTATGTCCCTTACTTTTTCATTTTTTATTTTACACATTTATCGTAAACATAAATAATCTTATATGAACTAAAATGCATTTAAAAAATGCATTTGTTTTCTTTATAAATTATATCATTACAATCGTCTTGTCAAAACCTTCAAAACGAGTCCAATATTGAATATATTTGGATTTAGTTACACAATTAAATAACATAAATAAATACATACGATAAAATATATACTATTTATCTATCTATTTATACTATATATAAGCATGTAAAACCTAAAGAAATCACATTCGGGTAAAAAGATCAAGAAACAAGATATATCAGAGAGACCCATCAATTTAAATTACAAAAAAACATATGTACGATGATCATACACAAACTCTTTAGTGAACCAAACAAACAAAACTTCTCTCCAAGACTTAAAATCAAAGAGATTGCAAGGATTACAATTCTGAATAATTTTTTGGACGTTACTATCCACGAAAGAAGATGGATATGGAGAGAAATTAGGGACTTTTGCGGTTATGGAGGTAGGTTGGTTATTCGACGGGGCGTGGGATAATCAGATAAATTTCAAGAGTGCAATCTTCCATATGCATTAGATGGTTGTACATAATGCAATAAAATATTGTACATCTTAAAAATTCAAGAATAATCGAAACTGTTGTTTTTTAATATAGTATAGATATAGATTTGTTCTCTTGTTTCTTTTAGTTCTGTTTTTGTTTTACAAGTGGGGGGTCTATTGAAAATAACCTCTATGTTTTGGGGGAGATTAAAGGGTTGGTTTGGTTTGGTTTTGTTTTGTTTTGTTTGGTTTGGTTTGGTTTAGATTTTCTTTTGTTTCTTATATACATGATATTGCTTATTTCAGAAATGCCCATTGATGTGTTCACAACCTGTAGAGTTTTTGTTGGGTATCCCCGTTCACATTATGATAAAGAAATCACTACAAATTGGTGAAGATACTCACTTGGAACTTCTTGTACATTCTCCTATCTACCAATAACATATTTACATTGTTCCCTTTCCTAACATCGAAAACTTCATTCGACCTGTCATGTCGTAGCAAAAGGGATTGATAATGAATGGAGTTTAATTTATTAGAGTTTGTATTAAGGTTTGTCTTTTGAGCAAATCTATTGACAGATAGAAATATGTGATACAAAAGATGTATTACATAAGTTGAAAAACGTCATATTAGTCCTTTTCATATATGGTGACCTTAACCTAACCGTTTTTCGTAAAACTACAAATGCTCTAAAATTCTTAATCAATGCAAATCTTTTACTTCTGCCGTATCGCACGAGTGCACTTACTAGTATATATATATATATATATATATATATATATATGTATGTGTGTGTGTTCGTTCAATAATATTACTCCATCAAGAAGATTTACACGGAACAAAAATGAAAATATATAATTTATGACTGCATCAAAAAGATTTGCACAAAAAGAGTATATAATTTATAACATCTCATAAGTTATTTTTTCTTCCTTTTAGAAAGATAAAAATGTGGGTAACTTGTCAAAATCAACATTGCACCCATACCAACTTTTGACGTTAAGTTGCCATCACTTCACATTACCACTAAAAGAGGAAATCTTAAAGTTCTCTTTGGACGAGTTTCACTCTCCCAACTCAGTTATCTTTAATCATCTCATACATGCTTCCCCCCTTCCATTTATCCTCTTTATTGCTACATATTTTTTAAACTATACTATATTTATATTAGAGAGATACAACAAATGAATTTAGGTTAAATTAAATAAAAAATAAGCATATTTTGTCTTAATTTCTATTTTAAGTAACATACTTTTAAAATCTTTATTCTGATACTTAAGATGTTGAGTTTCAAACATTTAAGTACCTAAATGACCGGTTTAAATATTAACTGGTTACAGTGATGTGGCATCTAACATTATATTATTTGTTGACGTGGCTAGTGACATTGAGTTTTAAATTTAAAATTAGTTTTAAACTTATTTCAATTTAATTTATACATAATAATTATTATTTGTGTGAATTATAGGGAGGGAACCCCATCTTCCTTCGACGTTCCCTTCTCCCTCGTGGAATCGGACGAATCCATCATCTCCATTTTGGCCAATGATTAAGATTTATTTGTTGGACAAAATCTAGAAATGAAAAAGAAATAGGTTAAAAGATATATATATATATATATATATATAGTGACGGATCAAATAAAAACCGAGTTTTAATTTACAACTGTAGGATAAAAGAGAGTGTGTCACGTGTCTCGTGCGTCCACGGGTTATTCATCATGAATAACACACATTCATAATGAATGTGTATTATTCATGATGAATAATGAGTCAATTTAATATTGATCATGATCGTCTACTATTCATATTGAATGTTGTGTTATCCATATATATTGAAAATGTTGTGTCATTTATATTGAATGCTGTATCATTCATTATGAATGGTTTCTGAAATTCACATTCGTTATTCACACTGAATTTGGACTCGGGGACACGAGTCGCGTTCTACTTTGTCCCCTCGGTTCACAACCAAAAATTGGGTCGCAAATGAACTTCTCTCTCTCTCCCTTTCTCTCTCTCTCTCTCTCTATATATATATATATATATAAAGAGAGGGAGGTTCGATAAAAAACACTTAAAAAGAGAAAACTGAAGAACACCCTGGAAGGCCGCCATCTGGTGACATGTGCACAAATGCATATTTATGTATTGATGCATAGAAAAAAGGAGCTCCAATCGCTAATATGCATTTGTGCATGTGCACTAATGCATATTTATGCATTGATGCATAGAAAAAAAATACCGTCCAGATGGCGGACTCTCCTGGTGTTCTTCTGTTTTTTAGCGTTTTCTCTTGAACCTCCCTATATATATATATATATAGGTTGGTTTCGCGTGAGACCAACATGTTTCCGTGAGACCATCTTTTTATACTTGAAACTTCACAACAAAAACACTTAGAAGGTAAAAAAAATCCAAACTTTCACAGTAAAAATGTTGTGAATGTTACCTTCACAGTGTTTTGCTGTGAAGTTTCAACTGTAAAAATGTGGTCTCACGAGTCTCGCGAAAACAAGTTGATATACATGTATATACATACATATATATATATATATATATATATATACTTGGATCTCGTGAGACCATCATGTTTTCGTGAGACCGTTGAGACCACTTTTTTACACTTGAAACTTCATAGCAGAACCCTGTGAAGGTAACTTTCACAATGTTTTTAATGTGAATTTTCGGATTTTTTTTATCTCCACAGTGTTTTTTTGTGAGGTTTCAAGAGTAAAAAAAGTGGTCTTACGGGTCTCATGAAATCAGTATGGTCTTACGCGATCCCAAGTCTATATATGGAATTGTTCAATTGTTAACACATTAATTGATGTTAACTATATGAACCAATCCTCGACCTTAATCTTTGTAATCTATGGATTAGATTCATCAGGGAATTTTTGTAATAAATTAAAATAAAGCTTAATTATGTACAATCATAAAAAAGGGTAATTTTGGAAAATATTAGAGAGATTTTTTTACAATCAATTATGTTTGCAATAAGAGAATTTTGCTGAAATGACTATTCTGGGACATGAAATTGCGAAAATAGTCATTTACTACGCCAAATTGGACTACGCCATGGCGTAGTCCAAATTTTCCCCAATTTTTACAAATAAGTCCCTGACTAGGCCAAATATGGACTACGCCATGGCGTAGTCAGTCCCTCAACTTTGTAAAATTGGCAAAAATGGCCCCTGGACTTGAAAGTATGGAAAGGTAGTTTGAAAAATGACAATTTGGTCCCTGTAGTATACTACGCCATGGCATAGTTGCCATTTTGAAAAGTTGGCAAAAATGGCCCCTGGAGTTGGAAGGGTTTTGATTAAGAATTAAAAATTACAAAATGGCCCCTGGACCTTACTACGCCATGGCGAAGTGGCCAGTTTGAAAAATTGGCAAAAATGGTCCCTGGACTTGGAAGTTTTTTAGTAAGAATAAAAAATGACATTTTGGCCCCTGGACCTTACTACGCCATGGCGTAGTACCATTTGGCGTAGTGGTCAAAGATACCCTGGAATATGCTCTTTGACCGACCTTGAAACTTTCAAAAATTGGCAGGAAAGGTCCTTACGCCATGGCGTAGTACCGTTTTGGCGTAGTTCTTTTCTGAAATTTGACCAATTAGATTTTTAATAGGGTAGCTGAGCAATTAATAGGGTAGCTGAATGGTTTGGGAAGCGAGAAATCACGGGTGTTACTCTTATTTTCCTTATAAATTGATGGTTGTGGTCCACACCATCAATTGCTATCACTTTCCTTTGCTCTCGAATTTTTGTTGCTTCAAAAACGACAAGAAATTTTGCAATCCACGCCAAAAGCCGAGTTTTTTTTCAAGCTCACGCGCCTTCGAGAATTTTGCAATCCACGTCAAAAACCAGTAATACACGTCAAAATATGGAATTTCCACACCCACAAGCAACGGTAAGTTATTTCGTTTTAAATTCAATAAATTTTATTTTTATAAAGTTGCAATCATAATTAGTTACATAATGGTACATGAGTTAATTACTTTTAATTTATCATGCATTCTTAATATTTGTACCATGCATTCTTAATTTTCTTATCATTTTTCATAAGTTTATCATGCATTCTTAATTTTCTGTTTTTTATTAATATTTTTTTTAACTTTCTGTTTTAAAAAAATATTTTTTTTAAATTTCGTTTTTTGGAAAATATTTTTTTAAGTTGAGAATTTTGATAAATATTTTTCTTAACTTTCTGATTTTTAAAAAATATTTTTTTTAAGTTTCTGTGTTTTTTAAAAATTTAATGTAATTTTGTGATTTTTTGAATTTTTGTGAAAAATAAAAACAAATAAAAACAGTTCCATTTTTAAAAAAAAATTAATAACTTTTAAAAAAAAAAAAAATAATTTCTTAACATTCTGTTTTTTTTTTTTTAAATTAAAATTTTCGTTTTTTGGAAAATATTTTTTTAAGTTGAGAATTTTGATAAAAAATTTTCTTAACTTTCTGATTTTTAAAAAATATTTTTTTTTAAGTTTCTGTGTTTTTTAAAAATTTATTGTAATTTTGTGATTTTTTGAATTTTTGTGAAAAATAAAAACAAATAAAAACAGTTCCATTTTTAAAAAAAAATTAATAACTTTAAAAAAAAAAAAAATTCTTAACTTTCTGTTTTTTTTTTTTTTAAATTAAAATTTTCGTTTTTTGGAAAATATTTTTTTTAAATTGAGAATTTTGATTAATAATTTTCTTAACTTTTTGATATTTAAAAAATATTTTTTTAAGTTTATGTGGTTTTTTAAAGATTTATTGTAATTTTGTGATTTTTTGGATATTTGTGAAAAATAAAAACAAATAAAAACAGTATCATAATATATACCTGTTTAATTAAAAATAGTCTCATAATTAATATACATCTGTTTAATATATACCTGTTTAATTAATATATGTCTGTCTAATATATACCTGTTTAATTAATATATGTCTGTTTTAATTAATATATAACTGTTTAATTATTATATATCCGTTTTAATTAGTATATACCTGTTTAATTAATATATGTCTGTTTTAATTAATATATCTGTTTTAATTAATATATAACTGTTTAATTAATATATATCTGTTTTAATTAACATATACCTGTTTTAATTAATATATATATATATATATATATGTTTTAATTAATATATATCTGTTTTAATTAATATATATAACTGTTTAATTAATATATATCTGTTTTAATTAATATATACCTCTTTAATTAATATATGTCTGTTTTAATTAATATATATCTGTTTTAATTAATATATATCTGTTTAAATTAATATATATCTGTTTTAATTCATATATATCTGTTTAATTAATATATATCTGTTTTAATTAATATATATCTGTTTTATATAATATACAACTTAAAAATGCTATAATAACTGTTTAATTAATATACAACCTAAAAATGTTATAATAACTTTTGGAAGTCACACTTCCACCCCAATGAAAACGTTCAATCGTATTTCATTAAACAAAATAATTGCATAACACTGAAAGATTTTGTCAAACGGGTGTAAATAGCCCTAAGGTTGTAGGGACTTAAGTAATCCACGTGATTCCCCTACTACCTGGAAATCCAACAGTGGAACTGCCATTATTTTCGAATGATGAAATATTGATGAACGACTATCAACAAAATCGAAAAACACCAACAAAAAATATTATAATAACTGTTTAATTAATATACAACTTTTTAATTAATAGACCACTTAAAAATGTTATAATAACTTTTGGAAGTCACACTTCCACCCCAATGAAAACGTTCAATCGTATTTTGTTAAACGAAATAATTGCATAACACTGAAAGATTTTGTCAAACGGGTGTAAATAGCCCTAAGGTTGTAGGGACTTAAGTAATCCACGTGATTCCCCTACTACCTGGAAATCCAACAGTGGAACTGCCATTATTTTCGAATGATGAAATATTGATGAACGACTATCAACAAAATCGAAAAACACCAACAAAAAAAGTTATAATAACTGTTTAATTAATATACAACTGTTTAATTAATAGACCACTTAAAAATGTTATAATAACTTTTGGAAGTCACACTTCCACCCTAATGAAAACGTTCAATCCTATTTCGTTAAACGAAATAATTGCATCACACTGAAAGATTTTGTCAAACGGATGTAAATAGCCCTGAGGTTGTAGAGACTTAAGTAATCCAAGTGATTCCCCTACTACCTGGAAATCCAACAGTGGAACTGCCATTATTTTCGAATAATGAAATATTGATGAACGACTATCAACAAAATCGAAAAACACCAACAAAAAATGTTATAATAACTGTTTAATTAATATACAACTTTTTAATTAATAGACCACTTAAAAATGTTATAATAACTTTTGGAAGTCACACTTCCACCCCAATGAAAACGTTCAATCGTATTTCGTTAAACGAAATAATTGCATAACATTGAAAGCTTTTGTCAAACGGGTGTAAATAACCCTAAGGTTGTAGGGACTTAAGTAATCCACGTGATTCCCCTACTACATGGAAATCCAACAGTGGAACTGCCATTATTTTCGAATGATGAAATATTGATGAACGACTATCAACAAAATCGAAAAACACCAACAAAAAATGTTATAATAACTGTTTAATTAATATACAATTTTTAATTAATAGACCACTTAAAAATGTTATAATAACTTTTGGAAGTCACACTTCCACCCCAATGAAAACGTTCAATCGTATTTCGTTAAACGAAATAATTGCAAAACACTGAAAGATTTTGTCAAACGGGTGTAAATAGCCCTAAGGTTGTAGGGACTTAAGTAATCCACGTGATTCTCCTACTACCTGGAAATCCAACAATGGAACTGCCATTATTTTCGAATGATGAAATATTGATGAACGACTATCAACAAAATCTAAAAACACCAACAAAAAATGTTATAATAACTGTTTAATTAATATACAACTGTTTAATTAATATACAACGTTTTAATTAATAGACCACTTAAAAATGTTATAATAACTTTTGGAAGTCACACTTCCACCGCAATGAAAACGTTCAATCGTATTTCGTTAAACGAAATAATTGCATAACACTGAAAGATTTTGTCAAACGGGTGTAAATAGCCCTACGGTTGTAGGGACTTAAGTAATCCACGTGATTCCCCTACTACCTGGAAATCCAACAGTGGAACTGCCATTATTTTTTAATGATGAAATATTGATGAACAACTATCAACAAAATCTAAAAACACCAACAAAAAAAACTACATCGTAATACAACTGCTTAATATATCTGTTTAATTAATATACAACTGTTTAATTAATATACAACTTTTTAATTAATATACAACTTATAAATGTTATAATAACTTTTGGAAGTCACACTTCCACCAAAAAAAAACTTAAGCGTGATACAACTTGTATATACATCATGGTTTTAGCTCACGAATTTTACAAACTCAATATGTAGGTCCCTGTGCTCACAATAAGAAATAAAATTTCTATGATTAAGGACATTCGAGCTGCAATTTTAGTTTCTCCGGCTAGAGAAGAACTTTTTAGGACTACTCCCTTCGGTCCTTGGTTGGACCTCCACGTGCAGCCCCAAGACAGTCTTTTGACAACCTTGTTCCTAGAAGGCAAATTCCTCCTATTGAAGGACAGGAGGAGGAGTTATGGTTTAATATTTCCGGCCACATCCTTCGTTTGGGCCGAGAGGACTACTGTCTTATCACAGGGCTATCATTTGGGGTCCTGCCGAACATCCCTCCCCTTCGAAAGCACAGCTTCCTAAGGAGGGTCTTTCCTGATGCTTGCGGAGAGACAGTTCATCCTGAGCCTCGTCTGCAGCTTTCCTTGGTTATTAGCACAATTAAGGATAAGATGTTAAACTTAAGCGATGAGGATGCTGTCCGAGTCTGCTTACTAGGGATGGTGGAACTTGTATTCGTTGGATGTCAGGTTTCCCAGTTAGTTAATCCCGATCTATTTAATATCGTGGAGCGTTTTACAACATTAAATCGCTATCCATGGGGAAGCTACACATGGGAACCGACCTACAAGCAGTTGAATCGTGCTTGGGCTCGACGCGACCAACACAACAAGATGTCGATTACGGGTTTTGCATACGCCGTAAAGGTTAGATAATTATTAATTTGAAATTTGTTTCCTTTATGATAATGTTCATACCTTTATGTGTTGTTGTATGTTTGTAGATATGGATCGTGGAGGTGTTTCCAGTCTCCCGACAATGGTTTACATGCTCCGACGCGTCCCCGAGGGGGGTTCGTTGGACCAGGAACCATAATTTGAATATAAGTGCCTTGCCTTGGCGCACCTGACGGAAGCTCGTCTGAAAAAGTAGTCAAGATTTGGCTGAAAAGTTATGACAGATTCGTTTGAAAAGGTAGTCAAGATTCGGCTGAAAAGTTATGACAGATTCGTCTGAAAAAGTAGTCAGGATTCTCCTGAAAAGTATTGACAAATGTTTGTCACGGCTATCGTGACCAATACGTCTAAGTATCTCGTGACGAATATCGCAACTATAAATACGTGGTATGTTGAAGAAATAACTTGCAATCTCTAACTTACTACATTTAACCAATGTCTGGAAACCGCCGCTACGACAAGAGACGGTTGATGAGTCTGGACCTTCTTCACGCTCAGCCAATAAAAAACAGCTGAATGATGGAAGGTTCAGGCTTAGATGGAAAGCGCCTGAAACGGACGAGGAGTGGAGACAGATTGGAAAAACTAGGGCCCATCATGCAATAACAGATGATGGAGAGCTAGAATACGATTTAGAATGGCGAAACTATAGACGTTCACATAACGGAGATACCCCGCCAACCTATGACGAGAGCCTTTTATTGAACCGAGACTCAAATCCTCCGACAACTCAAGTCATGCCTTCAAAGCTCAAGGCATCGTGTAAAGAGGCAGACGAAGAAATTGAAAGGTTAGCAGAGTTATAGAAAAATAACCGGAAGATTCAACAAGAAAAACAGGCGTTATTTGATGAAAAAAAAACGCAAACTAAAGGTCCTACAACATGAATTACGTCTAGATGAGGCGGAGTTTAATGACATCAAAGAAACCTACACATATCTAGAGGCAGAAATCAACAAGAAGGCTGACTGGATCATCTCTTGTCAAAAGATTTATCCGCACTAGATTTTCGGTTTAAATTATTGTTTGTAGTATTTAAATGTATGTTGCGATTATTGTTTGTAATATTGTATTTTCGGTTTAAAAATTTATAAAACAAAATATTAAAGTGTTCTTTAATAATTAATTATATAAAAAAAAAGTTTATTAACAAAGTTTATATAAAATAATTTATAAGAAATTATTAAAACGAAATCCTTAAGGTTCAAATAATTATATAAAAAAAAGTTTATTAAAAAAAAATTAATTCTCGCCATGGCGTAGTAAGGTCCAGGGGTCAAAATGTCATTTTTTATTCTTACTAAAAAACCTTCCAAGTCCGGGGACCATTTTTGTCAAATTTTCAAACTGGCCACTTCGCCATGGCGTAGTAAGGTCCAGGGGCCATTTTGTAATTTTTAATTCTTATTCAAAACCCTTCCAAGTCCAGGGGCCATTTTTGTCAACTTTTCAAAATGGCAACTACACCATATGATACTACGCCATGGCGTAGTATACTACAGGGACCAAATTGTCATTTTTCAAACTATCTTTCCATATTTTCAAGTCCATGGGCCATTTTTGCCAATTTTACAAAGTTGAGGGACTGACTACGCCATGGCGTAGTCCATATTTGGCGTAGTTAGGGACTTTTTTGCAAAAAATGGGGAAAGTTTTCCAATTTGGCGTACTAAATGGCTATTTTCGCAATTTCATGTCCCAGAATGGCCATTTCAGCAAAATTTTGTTGCAATAATTAATCCGGTCATGTGGTAATCTGATTAACCTATTTTGGAACATTGGCATGTGGTAATATGGTTCTCCTATAACCACATTAGTTTTATTGCTATGTGGTAATCTAGTTCACCCATGAACACTTATTTTGAATATGTGGACATGTTTTATGAACATTCTCCACCTTTTCACCTATGAACAGGAGCGGAGGTAGCTTACAATTAATGGGGGGAAAGGATCCCATTAAAAAGAAAATAATTAGCTTTTTTAAGGGTTAAATATTTATTTTTCTTAGCTTCTCACTTCATTCCTCTCAGTAAATTTTTGTAAGGGACCCCATAATCCTAGTCGATCGTTGCCGATTACAAAAGTTTATCTTGAAATCAATCAAAAAACCCAAAAAAATCTATTTAAATCATCCAAAAAACCAAAAAAAAACTCTTGAAATCGATGAGAAAAAAACGAAAGTCTTTGGGAATCGACAAAAACATTAAAGAAAATATTTCGAAATCAACCAAAAAAACTTTAAAATCCCTCAAAACGGT
Organism: Silybum marianum; assembly: GCA_036898165.1. Taxonomy (NCBI): domain Eukaryota; kingdom Viridiplantae; phylum Streptophyta; class Magnoliopsida; order Asterales; family Asteraceae; genus Silybum; species Silybum marianum. The sequence continues at coordinate 21,098,490 of CM072542.1, read as the reverse complement.
GTGATTAGGCTAAAAACACGTCGGACGACTTTGCGCGCCTTCGAAATAATTTAAAGGTGACTCCAGTAGACAAAAATCTTGGATCCGTCACTGCCTATGAACACATGATTTGATTACACTTTTCTAGTTATAAAAAACGTTCACTTTGGTGTTTAATAGTAAATCTTTTGAATTTAGGGCAGAAAAATGACTTTATTTTAGGTTGTAACTCTCATTTAAAGTCATTAAAAGCACGAAAACATTAAATTACAAACATACCCTCAAACATTAATTCCACTATGAGAAGTGAACCTTGAGTTTAAATGAATTTTGATTGGTTTAAAAAGTTTTTGGATATATAGGGGTTAAATCAAATGAAAACTACAAATATGTTACAATCTTTTGAAAACCGATATAAAAATATTTTTTACGTATATTGTTTTACATATATATGTAGAGGAAAGTCCAAATGCTAACTCAAATTTGGTTGTGAACGAGATAACAAATGAGAGCGCGATACGTGTTTGATGAAAAGGAATCAAGAAAAAAATCATTTTTATATTGGTTTGTACGAGTTTGTAACATTTGGTTGGTTTGTATTTTAAGACATGTCTATATATATTTTGTTACGTTGAATGGTTGAAAACATGTTCATTGTATTAAGTAGTTGATGAACATATTCATCATAGTCCATGCATTACAAAATTCGTAACTGCCATACAGTAAATGAGAATAAGTTATAATTAAGTATTTTATACATTTTGTAATTGCCATGTAATAAATGAGAATATATTATTAATTAAAATATAAGAATATTTTATAAATCAAATTACTATGATACCCTCACATTAATGATATGTTTTCTAAGTGAAACATGAAAACATTCTTGATTCCTGTTGGTCTAGGGGGTTTACACGGTTAATACAAGTTATAAGGTTAACAAATGATCATCCCTCTATATATATATATATATATCATTTTCTTCTGAACTAACTTTTGCTGTCAAGGCTATACAGAAGATTCGGATATGCCTATAAATTTATCTGGAAAATCCTTTCAACTTGATCAAATTTTCTCTTGGTCAGTAATTGTTTTACTTGACCATTTGAGTGATTTTAAATGTTTTCAAAAATTCACAATCTTCTTAGTTGTGTTACTTCAAGATCAATCCCACAGAAAACATCTTCCTAGGTAATGTATTCATTCAGAACCTCTGTACTAACTCTTGCCTCCAAGGTTATACAGGAGTCTCTGGAATGTACACCAAACCTTCTGAAAGGACATTTTTGCAAAGAACTTAAGAATAACGAATCTTTAAATTTATCTTGCCGTCACGGTTATTAAAAAAAATTCTTCTTTGTTTCTTTTTAAATGCTCCTTATTAAAACCTTCTCATGGTCATCAAATGTTTTTCCTCTAAACACAATGTAGATTGATTTTCAAATAAGTTTTCTGAAACGAACGCTTGAATTCAAGGATTAAGGGAAAACGTTTGGTTCTCTAAACATTACTCATGCCTACTTCAAACGGATCTTTTCTCTGACAAAGACACGTGTCGAAGCTCTATTAAAGCCAAATATGAATCGTCAAGACACGTGTCCAATCCCTGTGGTCCGCATGCTTCGTCGATATGTACCCCACGTCAGCAAAACCGTTTCCTATCCTTTTACCATTCGAGTACACACTTCACTCTCAGTATTTAAACTTGAATTCCCATCATTTCGTACCTTTTACCGTGTCCCTGCTCTCGAATCTCTTGCACTAAAAGGATCTCCATTGCTGCAAACCTGCAAGTTCACAAAAACCCTAACTTTTAAATGGCTGCTTAGAGTGCAATTCCTGCAAATGTGCAACTTGATGAAGACCAAATGGTTGATTCCACTGCTGAAAGTGCCCCGATTGTGCCTTTACCACACAAGCCCAACAACTTCCAGGTACTATCGGATAATGATAGAATTCCTTCAGCACCATATTCTAAATAAAGCCCTAACCATAGCCAACCCAAATGTCTCTTAACAAATTGTTCAAGAAGTATGGCAATCAATGTATATCAAAGATGAATTCACTCTGGCTGGAAGCTTTAACGTGCCAAATGATGATGACCATGCCATAGAGGTGTTGATAACCCACAAACAGATAGCTAAACTCTTCGATCTTCCTCACTCCTTCACGATGGTTAATGGCGTAAGGAAACCAAACCCTACTCTAGAACAAAATCCATCTTCGGAAGCAATAGTTAAATTTCTGAACCTGTTAGGATACAACAAAGCGATCACAAGAGTCTCTGATTTCAAGCGCCAATCCTAGCCTCCAAAGTGGAATGTTCTGATCTCCATTCTAAACAAAATTCTCACCTGCAAGAGTTGTTAGACCTAAGAAGTATGAACCATAGGATGGAAGTATGATATGAGCTGGCACACTCTTACCTAATGCTTCTCCGATTACAACTGAATTCTGTTATACGCTCCTAACTAATCACGTGTCAGTTTGTAACTGGTTAGATTGTTGACTTTATATTCACTGTAATAGTATAAATAGATCAAGTCTTTGAATATAAAGTTGTCGATTGGAAAACATACTTTTGGAGATCATATTGTGCATTTTATTCCTGTATCTGTAATCGATCTTCAAGGTTATCAATACAATCTCAGTCTGTTCTTCATTTTTTATTACTTACTGTTTGTTTGATAATTACTGTTGTTAATAGTTTTTATTGCTTCCGCTTATACTTTGATTCTTAAATCTCTCAATTAACTATTTAGAAACGGATCTGGGTTCCAATAATTGATATCAGAGCGATCTAATCAATCTATTGATTATTTGATCTCTTCCATTTGGAGAAATCCCTCTTCTACAGTAATGTATCTTTCAGTTTTATACTACTGTTCATAACTCTACCCTGTTCTACGAGAATTTGTTAATCTCATAACAATTTTCTCCAAAATAGTGGTAATTGTGGTTAAATTTGAAGGATATCGACCTTTTTTTTATTCAATTGGAATTTAATTGTTCTAAATTTCATATAATCGTCATATTTTCTTTCTCCTATCTCGTTTCTCTGTTCTCTGTCACAAATGCATATTCAAATCTGAATGCTGTTTACACCTCCGGTTCTCTGACCAAACCTCCCACTCTCATTCGTGGTGAATATCGACAATGGAAAATTCGAATGATAAATTTCTATGAAGGATTGGATACAAAACTCTACCCTATTGTCCAAAATGGTTCCTTCGTACCAATGACTATAATTCCACGAATTCCCGCTACTACTAATACTGATGAAGTCCCATCTCAAAAAGTTCCAAAGCTGAAGGGAAACTGGTCTGATGAGGAAAAGGCCAAAGTCGAACTAGCCAAAAAGGCCAAAACTCTTCTTATCATGGCTATTCCAAATGAGATTTTTCAATCTCTGGATTCTTGTGACACTGCTAAGGAATTATGGGATCAATTAGAAAATCTTCTGGAAGGTGGTGCTAAAATGAAGAAAAATAGAAGAGCTCAAGCTCTGAACGAGTATAACAGCTTCCAAGCCAATCCTGAAGAGTCTCTAGAACAGACCTATCATAGATTTAATTCTTTAATAAATCTATGTAAAAGATGTGATATTATTCGATCCCAAGAAGATAACAACGTCCTATTTCTTAAACGATTAAATTCAGAGTGGTCAAATCTTTCTATGTTCCTTCAAGCGAATCAAGATCTTGAGCAATGGACTCTGCATGATGTTTTTGGTACTTTACAAGCCCATGAGAAAGAGGTTGTTCAGAAGAAAACAACTATAGGTGGACCTCTGGCTTTGATCTCTGAATCTAAGGGAACGATCAGAAGAAGAAGTGAAGATAAGAAAGGAAAAAGCAAGGCCTTCATATCCGAGGCTATTCCAGAGAGTGATTCTGACTCTGATGATGAAATCAAAGCCTTTGCTGATTCTTTGGCTCTTATTACCAAACAATTAACTAATAGGGTTGGGAATAAATCATTTCAGGAAAACAAAAGATCTGATCGATCTACTACTTATTCTCCCAAACAAGAGACTCAGAGAACTGAAAAATCTGACGCTGAGAAGAAAGAAGATGAGATGAAGAAGAAGGATGTGTGCTACAGATGTGGCAAGCCAGGACATTACTCTAAGGATTGCAGAGGAACTCTGGATAAAGACAAGACGTACTACGAAAACAAGTATAAGCTCAATGTCACTGAAAGAGCTCATTATGCTGAGAAAGAAAACTGGCTAGGAGATGAGTCTAGCGGTGATGAGGCCATGTTTTGTGGGATGGCAAAGACAAATGAGTCAGAAGAACAACCTTCTGAATCACCGGTTAGTACTTTCTCTGAATCATCCAAACTTGAAAACACAATTGTGCTTTTATCAAACAATTTTGAAGAACTAAAACAAAAGCTTACAATTGAAAAGAAATTATGAAAAGGCAATGAAAAAACTCTTTCTACAACATAAAGGGAAAGAGACATTTATAAAAGGGAGATGGATATTTTAATCGAAGAAAAACTGGAACTAAGCACTGAAAAAGAAAAGATTTCTAGGACTCTAAAACTTACTGAAGTTCAGATTAAAAAGGAGAACTTAAATTTTAAGAAACTTTTGGAAGAAAAAGATAAGGAGATTCGAGATAAAGAAAGTGACAGACTAAACTCTGTAGCACTTAAAAATTATTTTCAAAAGGAGAGAGAATTTTTACATGTCGAACTTCAAAACAAAAGGCTACAAATCAAAACATATTTGGATGCCCAAAAAGTTCACGACAAAATTAATACACAAGTAGGAAGATCTGGACTTGGTTTTGAGAATTTAGATCCCTACACGTGTGAGAAAAGGTCTACCTTAGATTCTGTCTTGTGTATGAGACAAGACCAGAAGCTAGTGTTTCCAACTTTATATGCAAAATCAATCTTCAAACGATCAAAATATGAAAATGGTCATCATCAACGAAAACTCAAGTTCAAAAATATTGTATATTCATCTGGAAAAACGAACGTTGATCTGAATAAAATTCAGAAGAAGGATGATATTTTCAAATTTCGTGTAAATGGTCATATAACTTTGAATCCAGAAGCTGATGCTTTTATTCCTACACAAGTAGAAGAAGAGTTACGACTTAGTTTGAAAATGATATTCTCTCAACTCTGGATAAATGTTTCAAACTTGAACATGAAAAAGTTTTGCAAAGTTCTTTAAAGAAAAATCCAAAGATAGTTCCTTGTTTTTTAATAGACTTACATCTTTCTGAATCTCAAGATAGTTTGGAAGTAATCACATATCCTTGGGAGACTGATGATCAAAGCGAAGATTTCTTTGACAATTCTGAAAAATAGTTTTCTAAATTAGAAATTAAATCTTCATCTATTTACAGTAAGCCTCCAGAGGTCATAAAAAATAAATATGCTCCTTTCTTATATACTAATGAATCTCTGGAAATCAGAGCCTCTGATAAAAATGTTGAAAAACATTTCAGTGGCATACCGATACTCTCTGCTTCATCAAACGAACAGAGACAATCTGTATCTATACATCCAGACTTCATAGGGATGTGTATTAAAGCAAAATCTGGTCTTGAACTTGAGAAAAAAGAAAATCTCAAAAAAGGTTTGAAAGATAAGAAGTCTTCAAAACCCAATCTTCCAAAGTTTACTTATGTCCAAAAAGGAAAATGGACATCTAATATCTCTTCTCCTGTTTCAGTAACTTCGAAAGCTCCAAAAAAGGTAAATCAGAGGAAGCCTCCGCTGAAGAACATCTCAGATTCTGAAAATAAGTCTAGTCTAGATAGGAAGTTCTATAGAACTACTGTTACTAGAAAAGACAATATTAAGAAAAATTGTAGTTCTCATTATCTTAATGAAAATTCAATGAAAGCTTTTCTGTCTCAGAATTCTGAATGTTTTTCTATGTTCTTGAAATTAAAACAATTTTTCTTGAGGTCCTCTGATCAGTCAAATGCTAATTTCTCATATGGCAAAAATAAACAAAAGAAAAACAATAAGATTAAAACTGCAAAGAAGAATCCTCAACCCCCTGCTAAATCAAATCAAGAGCAAGTTAAAAGAATTGACAAACCCAAACCTAACATTAAAGGACCCATAATGGGATGGGTACCTAAAAAACTCTGATTGATTGCAGAAGCAGCGTGTGCATATCTGGTATCTTGACTTTGGATGCTCGAGGCACATGACTGGAACGAAAAACTTACTCTCCAATTCAAAGACAAAAGCGGTGGAGCTGTGACGTTTGGAGATAATGGTAAGGGTCAAATAAAAGACTACGGTACTTTAGAAGAAGGTAATATTACCTTATCTAAAGTAGCTCATGTTTCTGGATTGAAACATAACTTGCTAAGTGTAAGTCAACTCTGTGATTCTAAAATCGTTGTGGTATTTGATGAAAAACATTGTTACTTATTTTCTAAGGCAGGTGAGGAACTCTGGAGAGCTGACAGAACAGGTAATCTATATATGATGAATTTCACATCCAAGGATGGTAAGGAAACTCTCTGTCTTATCTCCAAAAAGAGTGAAGTTGCATGGTTATGTCTCACTTAAACTTTGACACTCTTGAAATGCTTGTCAAACAAAAGTTGGTTTCTGGTCTTCCAGAAGTTCACTTTCAAAAAGATCATCTCTGTTCTGCATGTGAAATGGGTAAATTAAACGGGCTTCTCATAAAACAAAGAGTGATCATTCTTGTACTCGACCTTTGCAATTGTTACATGTTGATCTCTGTGGTCCCATTGCAATTCAGAGTCTCTCTGGTAAAAAGTATATTCTGGTACTTATTGATGAATTTTCCAGGTATACTTGTCTCGCATTTGTAAGACAAAGTCAGAGGTGCCTATCGTTTTACAGAATATGATGACCAGAATCCAAGTTCTTCTACATCAGAAAATTCAACAGCTCAGAAGCGACAACGGTACTGAATTCAAGAATGCCAAGCTTGAGGCATACTTTGTTGAAAATGGAATCATACAAAATTTCTCTGTTGTACGCACTCCTCAACAGAATGGTATAGTTGAACGTCGCAATCGTACCCTGGTAGAAGCAGCAAGAACAATGCTTGCAGCTTCTGGTCTTCCCATTCATTTCTGGGCAGAAGCCGTAGCCACTACTTGTTTCACTCAAAATAGGTCCATAATTGTCAAGAGGCATCTCAAAACCTCTTATGAGCTTATCAATAAACGAAAACCCTCTGTCAAAATTTTCCATATTTTTGGTTGCAGGTGTTTTATCTTAAATGACAGAGACAAACTTGGTAAATTTGATCCAAAGTCAGATGAAGCTAAATTCTTAGGATATTCGTTAAACTCTACAGCCTATCGAGTTTTTAACTTACGTACTAAGAATGTTATGGAAAGCATTAACATTGATTTTGATGATCAGACCCAACTAACTTCTGAGTACTCTACTTCAGAATTTAAACTTAATACAGTGACTTCTGATTATCTTTCAGGACCCAGAGAATCCGAGATCGATGCCATTTTTCAAGATTTTCTAGGCGAAGAAATATTTTCAGAACAAATACCTCGTACCCCATCCTTAAGTATTCCTGAAGTTCTTCACACCTCTGGAATAACCCTATCTGGTCCTACTGTCTCTGCAGCAAGTTCCCCTGTCATCTCTGCTCCAATCACATGACATGCCAGTCCAGAAGTTACTCCAGTATCTTCATATGCAGCTACTTCTGTATCTTCATCTGAGGGGGAGATTTCAGGCACTAATGATTCAGATTAAACAATTCCAGATGAGGTTATTCAATCTTTTGAAACAGAAACAGAAATTCTGGCCCAACACGTACCACAGACAAGGATGACAAGATGGACTAAATCACACACTCCAGATCTCATCATTGGTAGTCCATTTGAGGGTATTAAGACAAGATCAGCTACTGGTAATGAAGCATTCTATGTCAAATTTCTTAGCATGATCGAACCAAAACATGTTCATGAAGCCTTGATAGAACCAAGTTTGGTAGAATCTATGCAAGAAGAATTACTTCAATTTGAACGTAGCAAGTTGTGGCACTTAGTACCTTTACCAAAAGGAAAAGTTGCTATTGGTACTAAGTGGGTGTTCAGAAATAAGAAGGATGAAGACGGAATTGTGATCAGAAATAAGGCTCGTCTGGTGGCTAAGGGATACTGTCAAGAAGAAGGCATTGATTATGACGAAACATTTGCTCCTGTTGCAAGACTTGAAGCCATAAGACTATTTCTGGCTTTCTCTGCATACAAAAACTTTAAGGTATATCAAATGGATGTTAAATGTGCATTTATGAATGGTTATCTCAACGAAGAGGTGTACGTCGAACAACCTGCTGGTTTTAAAGATGCAAGACATCCAGAATATGTCTTTCTTCTTGACAAAGCTTTATATGGTTTAAAGCAAGCTCCCAGAGCCTGGTATGAACGATTATCCAAATTTCTGATAAGCAAAGGTTATGAGAAAGGTAAGATTGATACCACACTGTTCATCAAAAGAGCCAAAGGTATGTTAACTATTGTTCAAATTTATGTGGATGACATAATATTTGGCTCTACTCATCAAACTGAAGTAGATTTGTTTTCTGCATTGATGGAAAAGGAATTTGAAATGAGTATGATGGGAGAAATAACCTTCTTTCTCGGACTCCAGGTTAAACAAAATACCGATGGTATCTTTATTAATCAAGCCAAGTATGTTTCTGATATGCTAACGAAATTTCATTTTCAAAATTCATCACCTATGAAAACACCTATCTCTCCTAGTATGAAGCTAGGTCATGATTCTTTTGGGAAATCAGTAGATGTCACGGGCTACAGAGGTATGATAGGTTCTCTTCTGTATTTAACTTCTAGTAAGCCTGGTATTATGTTTGCCACCTGTCTTTGTGCTCGATATCAAGCAAATCCAAAAGAATCCCATTTGGCCGCTGTCAAAAGAATCTTTAGATACTTAAAGGGAACTTCTTCATTGGGTCTCTGGTATCCTAAAAATTCTGGGTTTGATTTAATGGCATATACAGATTCTGATCATGTAGGATGTAAGCTGGACAGAAAAAGTACCTCTAGTAGCTGTCAACTTTTGGGAAATAGACTTATCAGCTGGACATCCAGGAAACAAAATTGTGTCTCAACATCTACCGCAGAGGCTGAATATGTTGCTGCTGCTAGTTGCTGTTCACAAGTTATTTGGATGAAGACTCAACTCATAGACTATGGACTGATATACGATAAGACTCCCATCCTGTGTGATTCAGAGAGTGCCATTGCCATTACTGAGAATCCAGTTCAGCACTCCAAAACAAAGCATATTGTTGTCAGGTATCATTTTATCAAAGATCACGTAGAGAAGGGCATAATAGAAATGTATTTTGTCTCTACTGATTATCAACTGGCTGATATTTTTACAAAATCTCTGGATGAGAAGCATTTTAATTTTTTAATCAGCAAGTTGGGGATGGTAAACATGTAATTTTTTTTATCTCAGAGCTGATCAGAGACCTCTGATCGCTTCTGATGGTTTTATCCAGAAGCATTCAGAAGTCTCTGACCATCTCTATTTCTTGAGCTTTTTATTCCTTTATATCCAAGTGACAACAGAAAGGAAGCATCTCTTGCAAAGCAAAGGAAGAGAATGATACAACTTCTGAGGGGGAGCTCCGAGCTTGTTTCCAGAGGGAGAAAAACTAAGTCTAACTACTGTTAGCTGTTTTCTGAACACTTTTTCTTTCAAAATTTATTTTATATCTGCTTCTTCTTACTAACTCTTGTCATCAAGGTTATTTAGAATTTTTAGATTTACCTTAATTTTTTTTTGAAAAATTGTTCTTTTGACAATTATTTTTTTTGGGTCAAATTCTTTTTCCATTGTTTGTTGACTTATTTTTCTTCTGAAAATTTTAAATACAAATAAGTCTTTTTTAATTAACTCTCGCCTTCAAGGTTATTTTAAAATTTTCTTATTATTTCTTAATTTCTTAGGAAACATCTGTCAATAAATATTAAACTTTCATTTGGATCAAAACTGTTTTATTTCTCCAAATGTCTGATTTTAAATTCATTAAAAAGATTTAATCTCAAAAATTGGTTTAATCGGTTAAAATGACTATTTTTCTTGATTCTATACTAATTTTTCTTATTAAATTCTTTTTAATTTTTTTTAGGGATAATCAAACGGTTTTAACTTAGATAAACCCTTCAGTGACTCATCCAACCTATGCTAAATCATCATTTCCATGATTTTCTGCTTTACACGTGTCTTAACGTGTGACTGCATGACTACACGCCTATGTGATTACATCAGCATAACTGAATCGTTTTTCCTTTTCCCCAAATTCAAAAAACCCATTCTCATTCCACATTGCCCCCAAATTCTCTCTCATATATATACCCCAAATACAGTACTATATCTTCTTCCTCGCAAAATCTACAGGGCTTGCTATCCTGCTTTCAAATTCTCTCAAGCATTTCTAATCAGCCATCAATGGCTTCCAGACTTGGTCTTACAAATCCAAATGATGACGAAGGTCGTCTTGTTGATTCCACGATGGATAGTGCTCCTATTGTCAAACTGCCTTTGAAGGCAAACAATGTGCAGGTTCTCCTCGATCCCAATATATATCTTCTCGATTTCAGAATCCTGGTTGAATTTCTTCAACAACATCAACTAAACCGTGCCCTAACTTTGGCCAATCCAAATGTTCCTGAGCTGTACGTCCAAGAGGTATGGCAGTCTATGTACATTGCAGACGATGGCACAATGCATGGAAATTTCAGTCATCCTAATGCACCCAAGAATGCCGTGGAAATACCCATTACTAAGAAGAAGATCGCTAAGTATTTTCACTTACCTACTCCTAAAATTGAAGTTCATGGTGGAATTGTGCCAAACCCTGACCTAGACCAAAATCCAACATTTGAAGCTCTCCTCTCCTTTATTCACTTCTTGGGGGTGTAATGAGAATTTATCCAAGCTCTCTAAGTTTAGACGCAAGAAACTGCCCCCAATGTGGAACTCGCTTATCTTCATCCTCAACAAAAGTCTTACATGCAAGATCGGATCCCTAGATCAAGCCAGGAGAAATATTCTTACAATCATGTATGGAATGTACTTCAACCGACCCCTAGAATATGCCAGCCTCATCTTTCAAGAGATGAAAGCAGCTGTTAACACTAAGATCTCTTTCCAGAATCAAGGAAAACCTCTTCCTGCCCTGATGTTTCCCAGGTTTCTGTCCCTGTTCACCTACCCTGCGATTGGTGCTCTTAAAGCTCCTCTGCTTCAACCATTTTGCAAGCTAGCATCCATGAACTCCCATAAACCAACTATCGATGTCAACGGCTACTCATCTCAAGGGAACTCTCCAGGTATATGCTCGATCTTATTCCTTCCTCCTCTCTCTATCTCTTATCTTATAAACGCTCTATGGTACTCTCAGAACAGAGAATACCTACCCCAGAGCACTTAGAGCCAACTGTAGGAAGTGAGGGGTCACGTGAGGCTGAGTTTGAAAAGAATCAGAGTGCACAACCGAGTGTTTCTACCCATGCCGACCTCTTAATGCAAGAGGGTACTGAAGATGTCCATCGAGACACATATGAGCGCAACTCTCCTTCTTTCCAAAGGGATACCACATTTGCTGAGGTAGATGCCAACACATCTACTCTCATTGACCAAGGACCACCCGGTCCAAACCACCTAGAAACCATCCGATCAGAGGATATTTCTCAATCTTCTGCATCAAGCACTACCGGGGAAACCAAATCCTCTTCATCATTCTCTCAAAAGAATGATGATGATATTATAAGAGTTCATTCGCCCCAGAACTCGCTACACTCCACACTAAATGTTGGTGTCTTTGTGACCAACAATGTCATAGGGACCTCATAAGATATGTCCATATCTTCTAATACTTTAGAAGCTGAGGAAATCCCATCAGAGTGGTTACAGCAACAGGACGCACCAGTTATAGGAGTGTTTTCACTTCATCAAGGTAAGCACGTTGTCTTTAGCACCTCATCCTCTAATGATGAGGACTCTGTTGAGACAATCAGAACAACCGAAGAGGTGCCTGTTAATCACAACCCTCGAAGACAGGTTGGAAGTCCCTCCACACTCAACGCCAACACAGGTGTGAAAGAGGGCCTCTCTGAACGCGAGAGTAAAGGGGCTCCATGTATTGGAGATACACCGGTTACACATTCTGAGTTCGTCACCAATGCAGCGTTTCAGACATTTGGTGATAAACTTCAGAGATCTGTGGAAGATCTAAAATTATCCCTGGATTCTCACAATGCCATTCTTCTTGCGTTCAAAATGAACAAACTCCGCATGGGCGGACTCTGGAGGCACTCAGAGAGCTTATCTCTACAAATGCAGAAGCTCATCGAACACAGGCTTCTGATCATTTTTCTTCTCTGCACAAAGGCATCCAGGGCAACTCTGACGCTATCTTCTTTATTCCTGATGAAATTCCAACTCCAGAGGTCACCATCTCTATTGACGAATATGGCTCCTTGGTGGTAGATCTTCAGAAGATTATTAAGGTTGTCCAACCCTCTTAAGACACTTCTGGATCATCCCTGGTAAAGAAGTCCGACATGGCTGTCTTTCAGAAAGCCATGCTAGAAAGAATTAATACTCTCACTTCCAAGTATGTCTCAAAAACCACTGCCAGCACTTCAAATGTGGATCAGAAGCTCACTTCTCGGGAGTCTTCTATTTCTCAATTATCTTTAATGGTAAGCTCTCTCTCTGCTACATTCGCTGCTAAACAGAAGGCTAAGGAAGAGAGGGCATGCAAAAAGTCTGAACTTAAAAGGAAAAGATCTGAGGATCAGGATCCTGATACTCAGAAGGGGGAGAAAATGCCAGAATCCAAGAAAGCTAAAACTACTATGGGCACTGATACTTCTTCTCAAGATAAAGGAAAAGCTTCTGCCTCATCTCCATCTGCACCTCCATCTTCAAAACAAACACCTCTAACTCCAAGACCTCTGGCCACACATTCCGGCACTTTTCCTAAGGATCCAGAAATGGCCCAATTTCTTTTGGATGTCATTGGCAATAACAGAAGTGTTCCCTACCCTCCAGATGTTGAAGTAGAACTTCTTAAAGCTAAAATTGCCAAGGCTAAAGCTGAAGCTTCAAAATCTAAAGTTGAAACCTTAAATAAAAGAAGAGAAGAAGAAAGAATAGAAGCTGAACTCCATTCAAGAACTGAAGCTGAAAGGGCCTTTGCAGAAAAAGCAAGAGAACAAGCAGAAATGGAAAAAGTAAAAGCTGAAAAAGCAACTGTTGAAGGATCATCCAGTCGAGCAGCTGAAAATAGAGAAAACTGCAGAGACTTGGAAGAATTGATCTCCCAATTCTGGAAGTGACAGAAAGATACATGTATGCTCCTACAGATCAAAAGATCTATCTTATGCTGCCTAACTTCTCAAATGGCTACAATGTTAGTGAGGCTGAAAAAGATAAATTCATGAGTCACAGGCAATCCAGAAAGGATGTCTACACAATAGTGCCAATCAAGAGAGTTTCTGCCATCAAGCATAGTCCATTTGAACAGACAGAGATTTGGTATACCATATATGAAGTAATCAGAGAAGACAATAAGACTTATTACTTCTGTGATAATGATTTACTGTCCATCTTTCCTTCTGATCTCATCTTTCTGGAAAATTTCATGAAGATTCATTTGACCAAAAGAAGTGATAACCAAGATCAAGTTGCCTATTCTCGGATCATTCAATGTATGAAGTCCCTCATCAGATACAAGAGACAAGTAGATTTTCAAATTGGGATCAATTACAATGTTGATAATCTTGCAATCTCTGCTCCTAATGAAGAATTAGAAGGTATCAATTCTCTAAAAATCAACAAAGTATTGATTAAACTAGAAGAAGGGGTTATCTTCAAAAGGCCAGATAGAAGGAGTTTCTTCAGGATCAGAGAAGCACACAAGTACTCATCAGAAGTTGTATACATTGCAAAATGTTACATCTCTGTTGATATCAACAACTATGATCCTGAAGTAACTGAGAGGATGGTAAAAAGACTTGATGGTCTCCTAAAGCTCAGAGAAATCATCGACAAAATCTCAAAGATCATTTCAACAGTTGATCCATTCTAAGATAGAGAAAACAAGGATCATATTCCAAAACTCTGGTTTCATACTTAGGGGGAGATTGTTAGACCTAAGAAGTATGAACCATAGGATGGAAGTATGATATGAGCTGGCACACTCTTACCTAATGCTTCTCCGATTACAACTGAATTATGTTATACGCTCCTAACTAATGACGTATCAGTTTGTAACTGGTTAGATTGTTGACTTTATATTCACTATAATAGTATAAATAGATCAAGTCTTTGAATGTAAAGTTGTCGATTGGAAAACATACTTTTGTAGATCATATTGTGCATTTTATTCCTGTATCTGTAATCGATCTTCAAGGTTATTAATACAATCTCAGTCTGTTCTTCATTTTTTATTACTTACTATTTGTTTGATAATTACTGTTGTTAATTGATTTGAATTGCTTCCGCTTATACTTTGATTCTTAAATCTCTCAATTAACTATTTAGAAAGGGATCTGGGTTCCAACAAGAGTGGATCAATGGATCAGGCTAGCACTAATATCATCACAATAATGTATGGTATGTTTTTTAATCGTCCACTAGACTACACCAATCTTCTATTCCAAGAAATACATGGTGCTGTACACAACAAAGATCTATCTTTGAAAAGGAACAAAATCTCTACCTACATTAATGTTTCCTCGATTCCTAGCCCTGTTCCTACAACAAGCCATATCCAGATGGAAAATTCCATGCCTACAACCATTCTGCAAGATCTATACGATGAAGACTCACCGGTCAACCATCCATAAGGATGGATACAACAAGAACCGTGAACTGTCCAGGTATATGCTCAATCTTATTCCTGAAACCTCTTAGAAAGTGAGGGAGCGAGTGAGGCTGAGTCTTAAAATAATCAGAGTGATCATCCGAGATACTGCCCATGCTGAGAGATTGTTAAAAGAGAGCACAGAAGATGTCCATAGAGACACAACTGAGAGAATCCAACTGAGTATACCAAGAGCTAACACATCTACTAGGGTTGATGCCAACAAATCTTCACCTATTAAAAAAGGACTTGAGCTCAGTCCAAATGCAAACCCAGAAACCAACCAAGTAGAAGCTGTTACTTGTTCTTCTAGCTTACGCACATCCGGGGAAACCTCCTTATCATCTACCTCTCAAAAGGATGATGATGCAAACATAAGAGTTCAGTCACCCCAGAACTCTTCACCACCTACACATAACATCGATGTCTCTGTGACCGATGACATAGATTGGATGGGAGTTGGCACGTCCATGGTAACTTCCAATCCAGATGCCAATGAATTCCCATCAGAGGGGTTATGGCCACAGGGCACTAAACGTACCTCAATCTTTGAATTATTTAAAGGTACGCACATTGTTATTGACTCTCCGTCCTCTGATGATGAAAATCAAGTCAATACAGTCAGAACATCCAAAAAGGTGCCTCTTAGGAGCCCTCGAAGACAGGATGGAAGTCCCACCACACTCAACGTCCAAACAGGTGGGAATGAGGGCCCCTCTAATCGTGAGGGCCAAGAACTCAATTTGTTGGAGGTGAATCGGTTACCCCCCCCCCCCTCCCGAATTTGTCACAAATGTTGCGTTTCAAATATTTGTTGATCAAAGTAAGGGATCTATGGTGGATCTAAAACAAGTCGTTGAAAATTCTGAGTCTAACATTCATGTAGAGCTAAAACAAGTGAACTCCTCACTTGATGAAATTAAATCCACTCAGAAGACTCATTCAGATACAATGGATCAAATTAAGAACTTCTTAATCACTGCTCATGACACACAAAGAACTCTATCCATTGAGTAGTTTAAGAAGTTGGAAAGCAGCCTGAAGTCCAATACAAATGCCATTTCCAAAATCCCCTCTGCAATTCCAACTCCACAAGCTACTATTTCTAAAGAGGAATTTGATTTTTTGCTGCAGAGATGAAGAAATTACTTGATGCCATCATTCCTTCAGAATCCTCTACTTCTTTTAGCATGTTAACCAAATTAGACTTGACAAACTTCCAGACAGTTATGCTTGACAAATTTAATAATGTCAATGCGAAGTTTGTCTCAAAGATAAACACTGCCCTAGCAGCTGAACTTACCCAGAAGGTATCTGCCTTAGATACTTCTGGGATTACACTCACAACAGCTGTTAATTCCATATCTGCACACCATGAATCAAGGAAGAAAGCTAAGGAAGACAGAGCATGTAAGAAGGGTGAGATCAAAAGAAAAAGGTCTGAGGATCAAGATCCAGATGCCTCTGATCCTCAGAAGGGGGAGAAACGACAGAAAGTAGGGCCCTCCTCTGAACCAACCCAAAATCAAACTTCAGAAAAGCCCAATGAGCAATCATAAAATCAAGAAAATCCTCCTCCTGTCAATCAAGAAGCTCTAATAGCTGCAACTCCCTTAGCAATGCGTCCATTACCAAGAACTCCAGAAGTTGCAAGGTTCATCCTTGGTCTTTAAAGAAACAGAATTCAAATCCTCAGAAGACCAAGGAATACAACCACAAAGCCAAGAGCTTCTAACCAAGCATCAACCTGTACATCTGAACCTAACATACAAACCAATCCTCCATAAGCAAACATTGTTTAAATCTCTGAAAATCCAATCTCTGAAATCCCAACCTCCTCCATCATTCGAGAAACCACCTCTAATTTTGTAACAAAAATTCCCGAAGGTCAAAGTACTGAAATTCCAACCTCTGAAAATCTAGAATCAGACCAACCCCTACCAGAGAAACATATCACAGAAGTCCAAACTGGAACGGAATTACAAGACAGTACTCGTACTAAATCTGAAAAGATCTTAAGAAAGACTGCTGCCAAAAGAAATATGGATCCAGAGCAACAACAAAGAATTTGCCCCTTCTCAAACTTCATCATCCAGAGAAATTGCCTTCAGTTACTTATATGCTGAAAGAGAAGAAAGGATTGCATTAATCTTGCCAAACTTTGCTGAGCTATCCACTGTTGATGATCTAGCCAAAGTCAGATTCTCAACACATAAACAAGATAGAAAAGATGTCTTCTCTTCTTCACCTATTAGAAAAATCTGTGAAGTTAGAAATACGATATTTGAAAACACATCTGTTACTTCTGTGATAATGACTTGCTTTCTCTAAATCCTTCGGATCTAATACCTCTTGTAAGGTATATGAAGCAAAGAAAGAAGTTAAGCTTGAATGACAAGATTGCCAACTGCAGGATTTTGCAATGCATGGATGCATTTGACAAATATAGATCTAAGGTTGACTTTCATATAGGATTTGAAAGAGGTGTTGATAAGTTGTGCATAACAACCCCAATGAAGAATTAGAGATTATTCAATCCATGAAAGTTAGGGATATCATACTTCAACCTGAAAGAGGAGTGATATTCAGAAGACTAAGAACCAGGAAATTTTTTAGAATCAGAGAAGTCTTCAAATACTCAGAAGGGATGTTAAACGTATTTAGAGGGTGATTGCAGATAAGAAAACAGATGTTAATGTTGAAATCAAAATAACTGCAGAAGAGATGGAAAAGCAAATTGAAGGAGCTACCAAATTGAGGGAGATCACGAATCAATTCTATAAAGTGATCGGCGGGCACCTCAAGCTACTTTCTATAAAGTGATCGGCGGGCACTCTCTAGATTCTATATTGTAAATATATGTAATGAATTGAATTTCAATCTTGTATCTTTATATGTTTTGTATGCAATGTATTCGATTTCATACTTAGGGGGAGAATGTTAGAATTTATTTTAGAAGTATGGATCAGAACCCTTCTCAAAGAAACAGGGTAATCTCTCTACAGGCAAACGACTTCAGAAGGTCTACACTTCAGAAGTAACAGTTCAGAAGCAACACTGTCAATCCAGAAGATTGGACATCTTCTGGATTTCTCTTTATGAACTACACCCGCCTCTATAACGTGGCATGTCATGCTTCTCGTACATAACTAAATTTGTTACAAGTAAAGCTGACGTGTCAATACATAATAGGCTAGGTCTTTGACTTTTCTCTTGTAATAGTATATATAGAGATAGCCTTTACTTTATCCGATGTCGATTGAATTGGAGAGATTCATAGAGAGTAATTTGTATTACTGTAATCATCAAGATCTTGAGTGGAATACAAATTACTATTGATCTTCACTGTGTTCTTCCTTTACTGTTTATAATTCTAGTTTATTGTTGAATATCTTGCTTCCGTTATATACTCTTACTTATGTGCATAATCAACTTTATTTTAGTATTAAAGGGATCGGGTTCCAACACCCTCGGATGAAGCTTGTGCGACCATCGGATCTTGTGATGTTCATCACCCTCGGATAAGCCAAATTCGTCACCCTCATATAAGCCATCATCAACAGTAACCTTCGTATAATACTTGCGTGAAGGATTACCATCCTTCGAAAAAAATTTATTCGGGTCTTCATATACCTTTTATCCAAGCCTCGCAAGGAACAATAAACTTCACATACCTCTTGTGCGAACGTTTACCAATCTTGGAAAATTGTTCTCATTCGAACCTTCACATACATCTCATCCGAAGCCTAAAAGCCTTCATATAACCCTTGTACGAACCAACCATTTGAATTGATCCATACGAGCGTCGTATACATCCATAAGAGCCTCGCACAAGCCCCACAAGAACCCTCACACAAAAGCCTCGCATGAGACTCGCATTAGTCATCTGAAGCCTCGGGTCAGTCTTGTGTGAAGCCTCTCTCAAGTTGTATCCTTAAGTGTTGTGCGAAGCTTTCTATACTTAGAAATTTTTTCAGAAAATTATATGTTACCAAAAAGTTGATTTTTTCAAAGTTTTATTTTTTTAATTGACTAACTGTTTGACTTTTTCTCTTTTAACCTGAGATTTTTTGTAGCAATATTAAATGTATATGAATACCAGAGATGCTCTTGCTATTGGATCTGCCACTAGGCCTCTGGTTCTCTACCGAGGTGAATATGGGCAGTGGAGAGACAGATTCCTGGATTTCATTATCATGCATGACAATGGAGAAAATGTAATGGACTAAATACACAATGGACTAACGACACTACCCACCATGGTTGCTCCAGATGAACAAATCATTTTTAAACCCAAAGGCGGTTGGACTCCAGATGAACAAAACAGAATCAAAGTTGACAAACAAGCAAGGTCGTTTCTTCTTCAAAGCTTACTAAATAATTAATTAATAAATGTTTGAAGCACGATGAGCCTGATGTACTGAGGAAATTTGGATAAAAAAAGACTGAGGAAGAAAAGAAACCAAGTGATCCTTTGGCATTAGTAGCTGAACAGATGATCAGACAACCCTCAAGCAGCAGAAAGCTACTAGAGCAGATTGAGCAGCTTGCGAAAGAGTCTCAAGTAGTTGAAGATGGTAATGAATTTGACAACAGGGAAGAGCTAGCTCAAGCTATGATCTTATTAACCAAAGATTTTCAAAAGAAGTTCTATAAGAAACCATCTTCAAATAGCCAAAGATATTCCTCTTCCAGTCAAAAGAATTTCGAGCATAGAGACAAGGTTAAAGGAAACAACCTGGTTGGTGAGGAAAGGAATGAGAAGAAGAAATTTGTGAAGAAGACTGGAGCTGAAGATGAGGTAGTTAAATGCTATAAATGTGGCAAACATGGCTACTTTGCCAAAGACTGTCGCATGCGAGTAGTCAAGAATGTAGCATACTACCGCAACAAAATGTTGATGGCTGAACAGCACGAAGCGGGAGAGTTGCTAATGGCAGAAATAGAAAAAACAAACGTAGAATGCAACTTCCATTTAACTATGAGTTGTTAAACAATAGTTATCATTCAAACAACTCTATTTTCCTTTTAAACGATTATTTTACAAACTACTCAACTGTTGATCTTCATGTTGTGCCTGTTGAAGGCAAGCTTTATGTTCCACTAGGGTCGTACCTGGGGGAGGGCGGATCAGGCATATACCCAGGGTCCAAATGAAATAGGGGCCTAATTCTTTCCGTATATACTATATAATATATATGGTAGTAGTTCAAAAGAGTTAATAAATAAAATAGATACATTCTTTTACTATCTAATATGATCCAAAAAGAACTTAGTATTATATTAAAGGACCAAACATTTATTAATTAATTATATTGGAGAATAAAATATGTAAAAAAACTAATAGGTTGTTCATTTTATAGCATCAGTTATTGTTTCTCTAAGTTTTTTTTTATATACTACTAAAATCTAAAATTATCTTGTCTAGAAATTAGAAAACATTAATATATTATCTATCATTAATCTTCCATTGACTATTTTGATTATTCCATCCACATGAATTCTATTTTTTGTATTAGAATGTAGTAGAATTGTTGTTATTAATGATCCAACTTATATCTATATTTAGGGTTTCAAAACTACTATTTTTCATACATTATTGACTCTTTCGTACCTAATATGGAGTGCTTGAATCTTAAGTACTCTCTTATCTCTAAACAACAATAAGATCTCAAATAATAAGCAATATAGACTTTTGATTCTAAGAATGAAGGTTCCAAAAAGTTTGTTTTAACACTTAAAGTTTAAACTGGTGATGAAAACATTAACACATGATGTGATATGGAAACCAAACTGATTTATACATTGATTTACATAAAGTGTTACTCTAAATAATCAATATTGTGACCCCAAATGATGTCAATCTATATAATAAAATGTGTTTAGGAGTGGAACAGATTTATGATTCTATGTAATTATTGATTGAATTTCCATTTAGAAAATACTCAGAAAAACGGTGTTATATGAATTATTAGTATTTTTTGAATTCAATGTTATTTTTGATAATAAATACAATATATTGGAAAAAAATCGTACTTATCGAGGGCCAATTTTTAAATCTCGCCCAGGGCCTAAAAATTGTCAGAAACGGGCCTGCGTTCCATCGCTTGTGTTGTAAAGTAAATTGTCGAGCTTGAAAAGTCATTTTTTAACGAAAGAAAAATATTTGAGGAAGAAAAGATTGCATTGTTAAAAAGAATTTCCGATCTTGAACAGAGATTTTTTGTTAAATTTGAGGACATACCAGAATCCAGTGATACTATGAGCGAAAGCAATGCTACGGATTCTGATGCATCGTCATGTAAAGCTTTCATGGGAAATTGTTTATTCAGAAGCAATCAGAGTGATTTAAATTAATCGAAATTTGTTGAAGAATCTGATTATATTACATCTGATTTTCCGCCTTCAGAATTTTCTAATTCATTTGAAGATTTTTCAACTAATCTTCAAAATTCTACTACCTTTGATCATGATAAACAATTACAGAAAGAATATGATGAATATCCGTATCCCGATAGGGCTGAACGCATAAAGAAAGAACAAGAACTTGATTTATCTGATGATAGTTCATTTGAGATTGATTTTTCAAAACTAAGGAATTCTGATGACTGTTTAGATGATGAAATTGCAAAGTTTAACTTTGAACGTAAACTTTCAAGCCATTTGAATTATTTGGTCAAAGAGTCTCCAAGAGTGACACCAGTTTGTTTTGAAAAGGGTGAATGCTCTAAGTCTAAGCCTATTATTGAGATGATCAAGTATTCTAAATCAAAAACCAAAAAGTCTTCTCAAAAGCGGAAGACAACTAGTAAGTCTAAAAGACGACAAGCCACTGTTTCTCATATTACTAACCAATAATTTTATGATATTTCAGATAATTCTTCATTAAAGAAAGGAGTAAAGACTGAATGGAGAGTGAAGCAGTCTATTTTTAATGTAGACAAAACAAAATCATTTTTGCATATACCGAATGTAACAAAAAACAATATTATTCATGATGATCATAATGATTGTACTACTAATCAATCTTGTTATGTTTTCCAAAAAATAATATACTCAATACAACAATTGCTTTCATTTGCTCATGATAATATATGTTGTTATGCATGTAGTATGAATGATTTTGTTGCTTCTCATTTGAATTATGATGTTGACCCCCACATATTTGCCTCACACGATTCTGAACATTATTTTTCTAAGCAAACAGGGTCTAATTTCAAATAGGTACCAAAATCTGAGCTTATCAAGAAAATAAAGGGACCCAAATTTCGTGGGGTACCTAAGTCCAAGATTATGTCACATAATATAGGACCCATTTGGGTACCAAAATAAAAAATGTTGACAAAATTAAAGGAATCCAATTACCAGTGGTTTCCTACAGTCAAAGTGTCTGCTAACCCCCTATGACCCATATTCATATAGGTACCTAAAAATAATTAGTCATGTTTTGCAAACCAGTCATGTGTGGTTAATGGACTCTGGATGCTCCAAACACATGACTGGAAGAAAGGAGATTCCCGCTAATTACATAGAAAAATATTGTAGGAAACTTCGCTTTGGCAATGATCATTTTTCTCTGATCTTGGGGTATGGTGAGCTAATAATAAAGGACAACATCACTATCACGAAGATATCTTATGTGAAAGGTGTTGGTCCCAAACGAGTCTACTAGAGTTCAATGAATATAGAAACAGTTTGTAGAAGGGGGGTTGAACACAAACGCAAGCTTTTTAGATTTTTAAATAACTTTATGTTAAATAAACAAATTTACAGTTGTAAGCGGAATAAGAACAAGTAATTAAACCTATTCTATTACAACTAAAGAAATCACTAATATTTGATGCACAAGAACAAGAAAGAAAAGCAGTAGAGGTTTGAGGAGAGAAGGTAGCATGGATCAAGATGAAGAAGGGTTCTTCATCTATTTATACCCGTTGCATTTAATGCAAAGCAAAAGTTATATGCTACGTGTCAAGTTTCTATTTTAGACTTGTCATTTGTTCAGAAGACAACCATGCTTTGGCCGTATGTGAACAGTAACCAAATCAGATTTGATGGGGACATAATAGACAATCCGTACGTCCTTTTCTGACAAGGTATTTGAGGTTTGACTTTTGTGCATCGAGGATAAGATCAACATTGATCTTGCTGAGTAGGCCCAACTTGATCACTGAAACAGAGTCTTCAAGGATGAAATCTTCGGGTATCACTAAGGCTTTGCAAGATCTCACACTTGGATAGATGAACCTTGATATCACTGAACCGCTTCAGATCACGAGCTATTTATCTTTATCTTCAGCTATGCCTTCGACAATCGCTAAATGACTTTGTGGTGTGAGTGTTCTTCTTCAGATCTTCAGGGATAGGATGTTGTTCCTGATTATCAGCGATTACTGAACACAGTCAGTGTGTGCTATCGCTGATTCTAAACACCATCCTATAATTGGAATTTTTACTAAGTATAAGAGGAATCATATTCAAATCACTGAAATGAGTTTGGATCAACAATATTATAACATCCCACATTGGTTGGGGAGGAGAACAAAAGTTGCCTTATAAGGGACTTGGAAACCTCCTCTATCAGACGCGTTTTAAAACCGTAAGTCCAAGTGTGTGGACAAAGCGAACAATATCTGGTACGGTTGGCCCGGGATGTTACAGAAATTTCCCCCTATTTGATTATGATTAAGCAACATAGGAAAATTGCTTGAGAAAATTAGTAAGGACTTAGAAATTTTAAAGTTAAGATTTCTAATTACTAATCTGTGAGATCTTTTTCAGCTAAACTACCATCTAAATTGAGTTTCATTTATAAACATATGAAATCACAATTTTTACAAGTATGGAAGCTATAAAGTACTTTCACTGATTGATTACAGAGTATAATGTAAGTGAGCATGAAGATTTTAAACAAAATAGAACTCTTATGTTCATTGTCCCTTTTACTATTTTCAAGGATCTTTTCAGTACATAGATGGAGTAGAGTACTTCATTGAATTTCATTAAAAGTATAATTTGAAGAATTACAAGAAAAATGAAATTACAATCTGAGTAAAATACAATACACTAAAGGAAATTACAAAGGAAATGAAAAACAACAGAGACTAGTCAGAGAGCTTTTCTTTTCTTCTTCGTAATTATTTCTCATAGATCATCTTCTGAATACATTTTGAACCATGGGTGGGCAAGAAGTTATAGTACATGATATTAATGAGCTTTGATGGAGCATTTTGAATCTCCTTATTTTTGAGAAACCGTGTTTGCTCATCATTTCCTAGAATTGCCATTCCAGCTTCAGGGAGAGTAGTGATCTCATTTTCTTCATATTTTCTAGCCTCAGGTAGGGATATATTGAGCATTGAAATGTCAAGGATAATGAGGTGGGCAAAGAGATTGTCAAAGTTAAACTTAGTCTCATGTTCATTTCTGAACGATGGACCTTCTTCAGCATTGGGTTTAGATCTTCTCTTATTGGATTTCTCAGGGAGAGGAGGAATGCTGACATGTTGTGATATCCTTTATAGTAGCTGATCGAGAAGTCTTTCTACAATGCCTTTGAAATGAGATTTGGATTTCTGAATGGCATCTCTGATTTCGAGCCATTCAGAGAACCCATAGACCTTTAGTAATTGAGGTTCTTCTTCTTCGCTTCTACTCCCTCTGAACATGGTTACTGTTATCCTTAGACCTCTTCTTAATTTTCGTCCTTGGATAGTTGCACGATTAATTGTTGCAGAGCGAATGCGAAAATCAACCTTTTTAGTACCCCATTCAAGTTTAGGATCCTTAGGTTCTTCATTCTCTCTATTCAGGGCTTGCAAAATCTTCTTTTGTGCTACGACAGGATTAACTTTTAAGTTATCTCTTGTAAGATCCTTTTCAGCTAGCTTCTCAGCAACTCGCTCACTCCTTTCTTCAGCGTGTTTTTGACGTTGGGCTCTTATTATGTCTTCTCGAGCCATCTTTTGAGCAACCCCGAGACTTTCATGAGTTTGATTTATTTCTTCATCCCTGCGTCGTTGAGCTTCTAGGGCTTCAGCTCGTTCTTCAGGGGACAAAAAGGAGAATTCTTCATAGATGCTTATTGGAAAAGGGGCTTCAGGCTCAGAGGTACGAAAAGGGATTTTTACTCTGGACAATTCAAGATCTCTTATGAAGTTCGCCCTTCTCTGTTCTTCTTTTGGTTCAGGGATTGACTGTCTATGTACATGCCTTTGGATAAGCCCTTCTTCTTCTTCAGATTCAGTGACGGATATATATAAGAACTGATCTTCATCGGAAGATTCCCTCATAAATGGAGAATCCTTTGGGGAACAGGGATCACTGAGAATGGGACAAGAAGATAGAGGTTCATCAGAGTCGAAGGTTTGTGGAGGAGAGGTAGAGAGTGTTTGAGTTTCAGAAGGAGGAATGTACGAAACAAGAGGAAGGCATACCTTAGTGAAGAGATCCCCCTCTGAATTTATTGAACTGGGATTAAGATCCACTAATTGTTTATTCTTCCCTGAGGGATCAGACTGCTCCTAACTAGGAGGTGGTCTGTCCCCCAAAGGTTCTCTGAAGACTACTCCAGATTGAGGACGGTTATCTTTGAAGAATTTGGAGAGGTTGTAGGGAATGTCATCATAATCGTCATCATCATCATTATTTCCAAATAATTGACGAGGGATGTCTTGTCCGTCATCATCTTCTCCATCATCTTCTTCATCATCTTCATCATCATTTGCAGCGATGATGGGTGGTTGTTGCTGATTTTGTTTTGGGTATCCTCAGGGAGGAGTGCATCGGCGAGCTTCTGGGCAAATTTCTCCCCCTCTTTGTTCCCAACAGGCAGAGTGTGCACTAGGAGAGTATGTACATTTGAGTTGAGAGTAGAGAGACTCTTAGCTTGCAACGTTTGAGTACGAGCAACCAAGCTCAAACTTTCTCAGTCTGCATCAGTTAATGATGAGGCTCTATCAGAGAGGCCTTGGACAAGACGCAAAATCTCAGCCTGAGTCGTCTGAATTTCAGCAAGAGTCTTTTTCTGCTGATCAGCTCATTCAACGAGACGAACGATGGCTCGTTCATTTGCCGCATTATCATCTTTCAAAGTTTGAACGTGAGTGAAGATGTTGTTGATAGTCGCTTTCATGCCAGGAACGCCACCAACTTGCTTGAAGATTATCTCTGAAGCAAGCTGCAAGGTATCTGCGCGATGCCTGGTCATGGTGCATTCATTCACTAGATAATCCATGACAGGGAAAGATGGAGGAGGCAACGAGACCTTGGGTAAGTCCATGGGAATGGAAGGTAGCTCGGAAGATAATTTCTTTTTCTTCACCTTCTTAAGATCTTCAGCTTGGTTGATCTTGGGGGATTTCGAAGGTGTAGCCTCGCTGAGAGGAGAAGCAGTGGAGGTAGAATTTGTGGTTGCTGATGAAAAAATCGGTGCAACGACTCCTGTTGATAACAAAGAAAGATGAGCCAAAAAGAGCTCCGGGTTAGCAGAAATATGTTAGGAGGTAGTATGCATAACCAAGGGTTCCTTGAGAGTATCTGAAAGATTACTCTCAGGGATGGTACATGTTACGGTAGTGTCCTAAGGATCACTAGCCTGTGTCTGAGAATGTTTAAGACAAACATTCTCAGGTCCTGTGCACGTGGCTTTCCAAATTCAGATTATCGAAACAAAGTTGATTCTTGGATGGCACGTTGTTCAACCTCTTCAGAGATAGGGGCAACCATCTCTGAATCATGGGTTGATGTGCGGACCAAAGAAGAGTAGATAGATAAAGATAGGAGGGTTGTGTAAGTAATACCTGATCCAGCTTCAGCATAGCTGGGTATCACATTTTCAGTGACTGAGGTCGCGGAGAATGGGAGTAGTGCTGATAAAGCGACAACGAATGTGGAAACCGTTTTTATGGCAGTGGAGAAAGGAGGCGTTGGTAGTACGCCAGAATCAGAAAGAGTGGTTTTTGAGAGACACTCTTCTTTTGCTTCTTAGTAGGGGGCTTGTGAGCGACAGTCTTCTTGTGACCGTCAGTCGGTTTTTTGCGTTTGGGAGGGGACGAGGAAGTGTCGAGGCTAATCACTGATGGCATTTCTAATGATTTAGACAAATTTTCTACCTGAATGGTAGAAGTTGGAGTTGAGGTACCAGCAGGGCCAATTTCCCTGATCAGATTCAACATGTAGGGGAGGTAGGGGCGTGTCCTGGTTGTTTGTCGATCTCTAGTGATTTCTTCCCTAACTGAGAGAAGCTTTGACTTCCATCCTTGGGGTATCCCTAATAAACATACTCCAAGATGGTTTCCATGAATCTTGGGTAAGGGATGGTCTTCTCCCTCTTTGGTGCGTGAACTCGGTTATGCAATTCATTGAGGATGTAGTCAGAGAAGTTTAGTTTTCGACCATAACATAGAGAAAATGCTATTTCCAAGAATTTCCTACTGGCTTGATCTTGAGAGCCAGTCTTAGTGCCTAAGCACTGAATCACCTGAGTGAATATGTATTGCCACCTTTTTGGCTTTCTTTTCATCTCCATCTTGGTTATGGTCTTGACATCAGATTCCCATCTGTAACCAATGGTGTCGAGAAAGTCAATGAGTTCTTCCCTTGAGGGTGCAGAGACCCATTGTTGATTATTTCCTCTAGTAGGGAGGCGAAGAGCAGCGCGAATGACTCCAGAGGTGATAGTGTGGGTTCCCTTGCTGGTGGTGAACTCAATGGTAGGGAGTTCATTTCCTTTTTCAGTGGTGACAAGAGTGTTGTGTGCAGTATACCAGAAGTGTTGGAGGTTAGCAGTGATTCCAACAGGGACATGGGTGAATGCGTACATCATAGGGCATTTCTTGATAAATCGTGCACCATCATAGAAGTGAGGTTTATCAGCGGGAATGTCTTTCAAAGCTATGTAGTTTCTTGGTTTCACGACGGCTTGTTCAGGGGTGAATGTGGATTCAGGAGCCCCAACGAAGTTTGTCACAGGAAGAACTTCCCCTTCAGCGTACTTGAAGTGGGTGCTTGAAGATGCCATGCTGTTTCAAAGATAGGAACACCAAATAGAAAAATCATGGCTTAATACAAAAGTGTATAAACCAGATATTTTGGTACAAAGAATACCAAAAGGATAAGAAAAACAAGTATTTTGATGAACAAAGTCAAAATACTTGTTATTTGGCAGATTTAAAAAAACGTTTAAACAAAGTTTTAGTAAAATGGTACTAATGTGTTTATTATTGGTATAAAAGCATACCATAAACATATTTGAGAAAAAATTGAGATGAGATTTTGGATCAAAAAAGACCAAAATGTCTTATATTCTAAGAAAAGTCTTAGAAAAGATTTTTATAAAGTTATGAAGTTTAAGAACCAGATTTAAAGCAAAATCTTTATAACAAAGTGTTATAAAAGATGAGTAGAAGTTATAAACAACATTTAAGTTGTTGTTCATACATAAAAGTTAATTAAAAGAAAGATCAAACCTTGAGAAAAGCGGAAAGTGAGAAAATGCATAAGTGCGTGTTCTTGGTGTTCTTGAGAAATGCAGAGAAAATTTGAATTCGTGCTTTAGAGAATATGAGCGCGTAAAGAGTGAGTTGGAAATGAATTTTCCTTATATAGGTGGATGAGAGAGAAAGTGGAGATAGAAGAATGGTAATAGAAGGTTTTAGCTTTTTTGAAAAAGTAATGATGACCTGTTGCACGTTCCTAGGGTTTGATGGGATAGGAAACGTTGAGGTCCGTCATGTGTCAGAAAAAGGTCTAAGGTGTCCTTTTCATTTGGAAAAATAATAAGATTATCATTTAAATAATAAATGTTAATCATTATTTCTTTAAATTTCTTATCATTAACAATAAAGTATTGTTAGTGATGGTTTTCTTTTTTGAGATGCATTCTCTGAATAAGATGACATTCAGAGAGTGTAAGGAAAGAAGAACATACCTTGGCAAGATACTTGTATTACCTAATCAGAGTGCAGGTGATGAGTAGTTGGATTGAAGGATATTTTATCACTAAATAAGGTTAATCACTGAGAATTTTCATTCTTCGGTGTTTAACATACCAAGTTCGCTGATCAAAAGATTGAATCTAGTCACATCCAATGGATTAGTGAAGAGGTCAGCGAGCTGATATTCAGTGGGTACAAAATGAAGTTCAATTTCACCATTCATCACCTGATCTCTGATAAAGTGATATATGATCTCAATATGCTTGGTTTTTTAGTGAAGCACAGGGTTATTTGCAGTAGTGAAAGAACTTGTGCTATCACAATAGATAGGGATTTTAGAGAGCCTGAGGTCATAGTCTCTGAGTTGGTTCCTCATCCATAGGATTTGGCCACAACAACTTTCGGCGGCTACGTATTTAGTTTCAGCAGTTGATGTGGACACTGAGTTTTGTTTTTTACTTGTCCAACTTACCAACTTACCACCTACTAGCTGACAGCTACCAGTGGTGCTCTTCTTATCAATCTTATAACCCACAAACTCACTATCAGAATAACCAGTTAGATCGAACCCTGAGCCTTTGGGATACCAAAGACCCAAATTAGGAGTTCCTTTCAGATATATGAATATTCGCTTTACAGCGATCAAATGGGATTCCTTGGGTTCAGCTTGATATCGTGCACAGAGATAGGTAGTATACATGATATCAGGTCGGCTAGCTGTTAGATACAGCAGGGAACCGATCATTCCTCTATACGCAGTGATATTGACTAATTTCCCATCAAGGTCCTCATTCAAAGTTAGAAGAGGTGCCATAGCAGACTTCATCGAGGAACATTGAGTCATTTCAAATTTCTCAGATTGCTTTATCTGCAAACCTAAAAAATATGTTTGTTCACCCATCATACTCATTTTATATTCTTTTTTCATGCGTTCAACGAAACGAGTACAGAGTTTGGGATTTGTGGAACCAAAGATAATGTCATCGACATATACCTGAGCAAGAATGATATGAAAAGGGGATGAGCGGAACAGGGAGTCTACTGGACGCGGTTCAACTATCGGACACTCTTGGAACCCAATGAATGTCATCTAACGCCGCGACGGGGACCGGTAGAAGCAGACACAAATTGACTCACTACATGAACTGCATAAGCAATATCTGGAGTCGCTAGCTTGCTTCATTATATTCTATAAGCGGAGCGACTTGTCGAGTCTACGTAGCTTCGTAGTTGCTTCCCCCCCCCCCTTTGTGTTTCCTTAGAAAGAGAGTTTGGTCAATTTTTCCACGAACAAATTTTTCTTTAAGAAGATATTTAGAAAGGGTATCATACCAAGCTCTAGGAGCCTGTTTTAACCCGTAAAGAGCTTTTTGAAGTTTGAAGAGATGGCCAACGTATATAGGGTCAGAGAAATCAGGAGGTTGTTTAACATAAATTTCCTCTTTAAGTTTGCCGTTTAAAAAACACTTTTAACATCCATTTGAAAAACTCTTAAGTCTTTGTGGGCAGCATAAGCTAAAAAGAGTCTTATGGCTTCTAACCTGGCTACTAGAGCAAAGGTTTCATCATAATCAATACCTTCTTCTTGTCTGTATCCCTGAGCAACAAGTCTAGCCTTGTTCGAGTTACTGTGCCATGTTCATCTAACTTGTTACGAAAAACCAAATGACAGTTTTACCTGATGGATGAGGTACAAAGTTCCATACTTTGTTCCTGCGAACTCAGTAAGTTCTTCTTGCATAGCACTGGCCCAACTAGGATCAGTGAGAGCGTCATCGATCTTTTTAGGTTCGATTATAGAAATGAAATTTACAAAGAGACAGGTGTTACCTAAACCACGACCGGTTCTGACACCTGTATATGGATCACCAATGATCTAATCGATGGGATGATTTATAGTCCATTGCTAAGCCAGAGGCTGTGGAGACTGATCAACAATAGATTTAGTGACTTGTTCAAGGACAATAGAAGAAGCATCAGCTATAGGTTCTTCAGCATTTGTTATCATCCCTAGAGGAGATTCTGAAGGAGTCAGATTCTCTTGAGTTGAGACAGGGACTTGGTTGTTTACTGATGAATCACCGTTAGAGAAATCAGAGGGTGGAATCTGATTTAAGGGAGTAACCTCTATCCCTGAGGAGGATGGAGTGTTACTTGAAGTAGGAATGAAGTTAGGACCTTCATCATCATTATTTTCAGCGACTGGAGGTTCATTAAAATAAGATTCAGGTTCTCCATAATGAGATTTCATCCAACTATTCAGTTCCTAATCGTCTTTAGGGACAGGAATAGAATTTGTTGAGTGACATTCATCAAAGTTAACATGCATGGTTTCTTTTACGTGTTATCTTCTTTTGTTGAAGACTCTGAACGCTTTAAATACAGAGGAGTATCCAAGAAAGATTCCATTGTCAGCTTTTGGATCAAATTTTCTTAAATGATCTATGTCATTCAGGATATAACATCTATATCTGAAAATATGTAGATATTTCAGAGAGGGTCTTTTTCCATGAAATATTTCATAGGATGTCTTCTTGAATCTCTTTATTATCAGGGATTGATTCTGAGTAAAGCATGTAGTGTTAACTGCTTCAGCCTAGAATTGAGTGGGTAGATCAGATTCGCTGAGCATCGAGCGAGCAGCCTCGATGATCGTTCGGTTTCTTCTTTCAGCAATGCCGTTTTGCTGAGGGGTTCTCACTGATGAGAAATTGTGAGTGATTCCTTTTTCTTCAAAGAAGGTAGTCAGAGTAATGTTTTTGAATTCAGTGTCATGATCACTTCTCATGGATCGAATAGTTAGATTGTTTAAGACTTCCATTCTCTTGATAAAGAAACTAATTTCATTAGGTGTATCACTCTTAGATCAGAGAAAAATACCCAAGTGTATCTGGAATATTCATCAACTATCACAAGAGTGTATTTCTTTCCAGACATGGATTAGACGTTGATTGATCCAAATAGATCCAAATGAAGTAAGTGAAGAGGAGTGGTCACTGAGGAAACTTGCTTGGATCTGAAAGGAGCTTTTGTCAGTTTTCCTTTTTTTACACGCTGAACAAAGAGAATCTTTTGTAAAAGTGTATTTAGGGACATCTCTGACAAGTTCTTTTTGAGATACATCATTGATCATCTTAAAGTTCAAATAAGAGAGTCTCTTGTGCCATAGCCAGTTAATGTCAGAGGAGGCCCTTGATAGAAAGCAAACATTCTCTAAATGATTACTATCCATAATAATGATATATACGTTCTCTGATCTTTTTCCTTTTAAGGCAAACTCGTCACTTTTATCAGTAACCGCACATCTTGTCTTTGTGAATAAGACTTTGAAGTCTTTGTCACAGAGTTGACTACTACTTAATAGATTATGCTTCAGTCCTTCAACGTAGGCAACTCGACTGAATGAAGTTGCTCCATTGGATAGAACACCATACGCCTTCGTCTATCCTTTGCTATTTCCATCAAAGGTCACTGAGGGACCAGTTTCTTCTTTATATTCAAAGAGTAGGGATTTTCTGCCTGTTATGTGCCTTGAGCATCCGCTATCGAGATACCAGATACCTTTAGCACTTTGCATAACATAAGAAGATTAATCTTCATAGGTACCCATCAAACTATGGGTCCTGCAATGTTAGTGGAAACAACAGGTTTGGCGGACTTGTTAATCGCTGAGAAATTCTCTTCAGTGGTTATCTTCACCTTGGATGTTTTACCACCCTTAGTGGATTTCGCTTTTACTGAGTTTTCAGCTTTAGCTACTTTCTTACCATGAGCTAATCTTTCAGCTTTTGAAACATTAGGACATTTACTAGCAATGTGGGTAGTCTCACCACAGCGATAGCACTTCCTATATTCAAAAAAAGGTTTTGAGCACTAATTGAAGCATTCAGAGAGGAGGTCAAAACAATTTCAAGACCAGGATCAAGAATGCCTTTCTCCATCGTCCTAGGAGGAACTACAAGTTTCTCAACCTTAGATGGAGTGAGATCAACCTTAATTCTGGGAGTTGATCTCTGAACAGAGCCAAGGATCTTCTTTCGAGATTTAGAATGATTCGCTGAAGGAACTGAAGGATTCTTCTTCAGTTTTTGGAAGTTTTTGATCGACGGAACATGGTCAGGGAACTTGTCCTTGATCACCTTTTCTGAATCCTTGGTAAAGGGTTTAGAAGGTCTTTTCTCATAAGCAAAAATACTCTGAGAAGAGGAAGAGGGATCAGGGATAGAACAAACAAACATTCAAAAGTTTAGTATGGAATGGTCTTTGTCTATTTCTTCTTGGTCTGAGGAATATCCAAGACCACTCTTGACCTTTTTAGGGATATGAGCATTTATGATCTTATTTACTTTGTCAGAAGCCTTACACCATCCTTTAATGGTAGCTTTTTCATCCTTAAGATCAGTGATGGCCTTTTCGCGCTCAGAGATAGCTTACTCTTTCTCAATGCTAATTGTCTGACTTACAAAGATTTTGTCTCTAAAATCTTCTTCAATTTTAACAAGTTCTTTAAATTTTAGATGACACTTTTTAAGCTGTTCAGTAAGGTCTAAGTTTATTTCTTTAGCCTTTATTTTTCCATCAAGAGCATTGTAAAAATCAACAGTCATAGAATCGAGAGCTGTCACACTATCAGGTATAGGTTTATAGGAGTTAGAAGGAATAGGTACTTGAGTCGATGGAGACCCTGAAGAAGACAGCTTCCTCTATTCTTGCCATTAGACATATGAAAGTTATTTCTTCTTCATCTGATCCAGATTCATCAGTGGTTTGAGCCCAATCGTCTTATTGA
Source organism: Silybum marianum (assembly GCA_036898165.1). Classification (NCBI taxonomy): domain Eukaryota; kingdom Viridiplantae; phylum Streptophyta; class Magnoliopsida; order Asterales; family Asteraceae; genus Silybum; species Silybum marianum. The sequence continues at coordinate 21,064,889 of CM072542.1, read as the reverse complement.
TCCCAGACGACTTCTTCAGCAACAAGGCATTTGCCTTTTTGGTGGTTCTTCTTACGACTGATATTTTTCTTTCAACTTAGAGTATTTTTCGTTCTTAGTTTTATCATAAGTCTGAGAAGTGGTTGGAGCTACGACTTTCTTGGATCTACATTCACCTGCAAAGTGGCCTTTGCGTTGACAATTGAAGCAGATCGCTGAAGCTTTGTCAGCTAGGACAGTCTTTGACTTATCAGAGTCAGTGATAGCAGGGGTCAGCAAATCTCCTGAAATTGTTACTAAGAAGAGCTAGAGAGTTATTGAATTCAGAAATATTTGCATCAGTGATATCCTCTGGGTTAGATTGATCTAACTTAGTGATAGAGGTTATAGAAGAAGAAATAAGTTTAGAAGGTTCCATCTCTGTAGTCACTAAGGCCAAAAAAGTACTTTTGGCATTTTTAGTGTCTTTAATGAGGTTTCTTTTCAATGTTTGGGATTGCTCATTTTTTTTTGAGTGGAAAACCCATGCACATCTATTAAAAGCAGAAAAGGAAAAGGTTCAGGTTACATCAAATGAAAACAAAAAAAACCAAGCTTGGATAAACAAACCAAGCCACAAGTAACCAGAACAAACAAAGACAAATCAAGAAGACCAAGCAGCAAAGCAAAGAACCAGGTCATGATTGAGCAGTATTCCATATAAAGCACTAAGAGACAGATTTTCAGTGTTCTTTGACAATCTAAGACACGTAGTAAATGTGTTCCATTGTTCAGGAAGAGCTTCCATGAACTTAGTCAGAATTTCAGAGTTAGAGTTCTCTCTATCAACAGTTTTCATGTCTATTAAGAGACAGTTAAACCTCTGGTGGATTTTTGAAAGTCTTTCATTTTTCATAAACATGAAACTTTCATATTGTCTCACCATGTTAATACGGCGAGTAATATGAACCTCGTATGTTCCTTCATACTGAACACAAAGAGTGTCCCACATGGCTTTTGATGTCCTCATTTTCATTATTGAATGATAAACATCATCAGGTAGAGACATGGCAATGATAGATCTAGCTTTTGAATCAACAGCTAGCTCTTTCTTGTCTTCACCACTCCATTGATGTGGAGCTTTGGGAATCCTTCTTTCCGGAATAGCAGGGGTTATAGCAGTAGCAGGTACTACTTGAAGCAGGATTGTTGGAACGAATGGTCCATTTTCTAGATAGTAAGGGATCTTAGCATCTGACCCTTCTTGAAATAGAGACATTCTTTCCTTCCAGACTAGGAAATTATCACGGCTAAATCTTGGAGGTTTAGCTAAAGATTCATTGTCTATGTAGTTTGAGTTTGTATTAGCCATTTTTAAATGAAAACAAGAAATGAGTTCGTTTTAAAGATTTTAGAAGCCTTAAAGCAATAAAACACTGCTCTGATACCACTTGTTGGTCCCAAAGGAGTTTATAGAAGCCTTAAAGCAATAAAACACTGCTCAATGGATATAGAAACAGTTTGTATAAGGGTGGGGGGGGGGGTTGAATACAAACATAAACTTTTTAGATTTTTAAATAAGTTTATATTAAATAAACAAATTTATAGTTGTAAGCGAAATAAGAACAAGTAATTAAACCTATTCTATTACAAATAAAGAAATCACTAAGATTTGATGCACAAGAACAAGAAAGAAAAGCAGTAGAGGTTTGTGGAGAGAAGGTAGCATGCATTAAGATGAAGAAGGGTTCTTCATCTATTTATACCCGTTGCATTTAATATAAAACAAAAGGTATATGCCACATGTCAAGTTTCTATTTGAGACTTGTCCTTTGTTCATAAGACACCCATGCTTTTGGTCGTATGTGAACAATAACCAAATCAGATTTGATGGGGACATAACAGATAATCCGTAAGTCCCTTTTTGACAAGGTATTTGAGGTTTGACTTTTGTGCGTCGAGGATAAGATTAACATTGATCTTGCGAAGTAGGCCCCACTTGATCACTAAACCAGAGTCTTCAAGGATGAAGTCTTCGGGTATCACTGAGGCTTTGCAAGATCTCACACTTTGGATAGATGAACCTTGCTATCACTGAACTACTTCAGATCACGAGCTATTCATCTCTATATTCAGCTATACCTTCGACAGTCCCTGAATGACTTTGTGGTGTTGTTCTTCAGATCTTTAGGGATAGGATGTTGTTCCAAATTATCAGCGATCACTAAACACAGTCGGTGCGTGCTATCGCTGATTCTGAACACTATCCTATAATTGAAATTTTCACTAAGTATAAGAGGAATCATATTCAAATCACTGAAAGGAGTTTGGATCAACAAAAGGATTGGGACACAATCTATTTAGTATCGGACAATTCTGCGACAAAGATTTAGAGGTTAATTTTAAGGCTAAAAGATGTTGTGTTCGAAAAGAAGATGGTACTGAACTACTAGCCAACACTCAAAAGTCTAATCTCTACTCAATCAATTTGTCTGATCTAAATCTAAAAAACCAAATTGCTTATTGTCTAAAGCCTCTATGCAACAAAATTGGTTATGGCATAGACGACTCTCCCGTCTGAACTTTACGAACATCAATGAACTGGTAAAGGGAGGGTTGATATCGGTCTTACCTGATTTAGAGTATTAGAAAGAACATATGTGTGGTGCTTGTGAGATGGGCAAAATGAACAGAGCTAGTCATAAGCCTAAGGTTGAATTTAACACTAAGAGTCCACTTCAAAGGAGTTTGGATCAACAAAAGGATTGGGACACAATCTATTTAGTATCGGACAATTCTGCGACAAAGATTTAGAGGTTAATTTTAAGGTTAAAATATGTTGTGTTAGAAAAGAAGATGGTATTGAACTACTAGCCGACACTCAAAAGTCCAATCTTTACTCAATCAATTTGTTTGATCTAAATCTGAAAACCAAACTGCTTATTGTCCAAATCCTCTATGCAACAAAATTGGTTATGGCATAGACGACTCTCCCGTCTGAACTTTACGAACATCAATGAACTGGTAAAGGGAGGGTTGATATTGGGTTTACCTGATTTAAAGTATGAGAAAGAACATCTGTGTGGTGCTTGTGAGATGGGCAAAATGAAGAGAGCCAGTCATAATCCTAAGGTTGAATTTAACACTAAGCGTCCACTTCAACTTTTTCATATAGATATGTGTGGACCGATCCGCGTTCAAACCATCAATGGTAGGAAATACGTAATTCTCATTATTGGCGACTATTCTTGTTACACATGGGTAAAGTTTTTGCGATCAAAGGATGAAGCCGCGGAACTTGTAATAGACTTCATCAAGGGTATTTGGAACAACTTGTAGCTGTCAGTTCAAACAATCAGAACTAGCAATGGCACGGAATTCAAGAATAAAAAGTTGGGATATTTTCTGATTTTAGCTGGGATTTATCAGACGTTCTCAGCAGCTCGGACTCCTCAACAGAATGGAGTTGTAGAAAGGCGTGACCGAACGTCAATTGAAGTTGCACGCACAATGCTAGTTCTGTCAAAGCTACCACTTTTCTGTGGGCCAACCTTGTTGCCACTTCATGTTTCAACTACAACCGCTCCATCATCAATCAGTGGTTTGGCAAAACCCCATATGAACTGATTAATAAAGGCATCCCTAACATTAATTTTCTACATATTTTTCGAAGTCATTGTTTTATTTTGAATGACAGGGGAGATCGTGGAAAGCTCGAATCTAAGGCTAGTGATGATGTTTTCATTGGTTATTCTGCCACATCAGTAACATATCGTGTTTGCAACAAAAGGAAAAGAGCGGTCAATGAGAGCGCTAATGTACCATTCAATGAGAAAGCTGAATTGGTTTCTGATCAACACCATTCAGAACCGGTGCCAACTGGTGTTCTAGCTTCAGATTATATTCGTCCAAATCCATCAAAAGCTACTCTCGATCCGAATCACGCATCTACATGGACCTTTCATATTTTAGATTTGGATCTCTTATTTGAACAATATTATGATGATCTATATAACACTAATCTTGTTCCTTGTTCCGTCTTCCATGTCTCGCAGCTCAAATTATGTTCAACTGATAGAATCAGTCTCGATTTCAAGTCCGTCTGGTTTCTCGACTACGTCTTCAGACACCGTTCCAATAACCCCGTCTAAAGTTGTGCCAACAAATCTAACTTCTGAAGCTATGCCATCAACTCCTATTAAGACATCTATTCAGACACCTATTTCAAGGAAAAGACCATCATTGATAAGAAATGGACATTTAAGAACAAGAAAGATGAAGCTGGTATCATTGTACAGAACAAAGCGAAACTTTTTGCAAAAGGATATCGGCAACAAGTATGACGAGACAACACCCTGGTGGCTCGGATAGAATCCATTCGGATGTTCTTAGCCTATGCAACTCACAAGAACTTCCAAGTATTCCAGATGGATGTGAAGACTGCATTTTTATACGGTGTACTGAAAGAAGAAGTTTTTGTCTCTCAACCAGAGGGTTTTGTCAATCCCGATCATCCAAATCATGTATATATACTTGATAAGGCTCTTTAAGGTCTAAAACAATCCCCTCGAGCATGGTATGACATGGTCACCGATTTCTTAATCAATTCCAAATTTTCAAAAGGTACAATAGATCCTACCTTGTTCATCAAACGAGAGGGTGGGCATATTATTCTTATAAAGATATATGTAGACGAAATTATATTTGTTTTGACTAATCCAAAATTTTGTAAGAATTTTTCTGGCACAATGACAAAACGGTTCAACATGGGTATGATGGGGGAAATAGATTTTTCCTCTGGGATTTTATTAAATCAATCAAAGTATATTTTCGACTTATTTGAAGAAATTCAATATGGAGAAATGTACTTCTATTGCAACCCCGATGGCAACAGGTTCTAAGATCGGCGTTGATCCTACTGGAAAAGATGCAGATTCGACTAACTATCGAGCTATGATTGATTCTTTAATATATCTAACTTCTATCGGGCAGATATAATGTTTTCTACTTGTGTATGTTCAAGATATCAGGCTTTGCCTAAGGAATCTCATATTTCTGCAGTAAAACGCATTCTTAGATATCGAAAAGGTACACCTCATCTTGGTCTTTGGTACCCTAAGGATACAGGTTTCAGACTGAAATGCTATTCAGATGCTGATCACGTAGGCTGCATGCTTGATAGAAAAAAGCCATTCCGGTCATATACAGTTTCTTGGAGACAAATTGGTTAGTTGGGCCTCAAAAAAACAAAATTGTGTTTCTACTTCCACAATTGAGGCGGAGTATGTAGCTGCTGCCAGTTGCTGCTCTCAAGTCCTGTGGATGCGTACACAGTTGCGGGACTACGACTTCTTCTACAACAAGATTCCAATCTATTGTGACTCGAAGAGTGCAATTGCCATATCAGCCAATCCAATCCAACATACTAAGACAAAGCACATCGACATCAGATATCATTTTATTAAAGACCATGTTGAGAAAGGTATTGTTAAACTGTACTTTATGAATATAGAATTTCAGCTTGCTGACTTGTTTACTAAGACATTGGATGAAAAACGATTCCAATTCTAAGTATCCAAGCTTGCCATGTTGAATCTGAAAATTTGATGTCTCATATTTTGTCCTCTCAAAATACAGTTCTTTATTTTCCTTTACTATGTCTTTAATTTAATTTTCAATCTATCTGTTGTTGATGTTTGCTACTGATTTTAGGGGGAGCCATCTGAGCTAGTATTTTATTTAGGAACTCAAAATATTTCAACTAACAATTTTTTTGTGAGTTCTTATTTTTTTTTACAGATCACCGTGCAAGTGAAAGCAGGTAAATTTCTAAAACTGATAAAATGATTTTCTACTACACGAATTGATGAAAATATTTTTTTGCAAAATAAAATTTTCACCTACATCGGTTGAGGGGGGCCAAAATTATTTTTAAGCACAACTCAGTTAAAAGTTGGACATCTTTTAACTTGATAAAAATTTTGGACTAAAATTGTAAAATTTTAAAATGTCAAAATTTTTCAAAAGATTCAAATTTTGTCTAAGGCATGCACCTTTCGTATGACCTTTTGTGAGCGTTGATTGGCTTCACATAAGGCTTATGCGAAGGAAAGTGTGAACAGTAACCCTCACACAAGCCATGTGCGAGCCTTGATTGGCTTCACATAGGCTTATGTGAGCCTCGCATGGCCTTGGATAAGGTTTTGACACGTGGCCTTGCATATCCGTTGTGCGAAGGCCTTATCACCTTCCCATATGTGTTATGCGAAGGCAACGCTACCTTTGCATATGTGTTGTGCGAAGCTGACTGTTCATTACTCGCACCGCCTTTGTATCCACTCAAATCGTGACATGTTTCATTGTTAGACATGACCGTTTCGTTCTCTCTCCTCTAGCGTATATAAAGGGTCGTCCTTTCATCTTTATCACTTACCATTTCAAAAAAATATTCCCTCAATGATATTTCTCTGTGATAACTCATATCATCGATGAGTTGATTTCAAATCCTTTGATTTCCTACTCTTGTCTTTACTTCCTTGAATTTCCTTTCAAACTTTCATTGTTTTCAGATTGTAAACAGTCTCGAACATATTAGAATATTCCCAAAGTTTTCTTTAGTCTGACCTAGTCTAGGGACTGTTTATGAGTATCTTAATGGAACAAAATGAATAAATATGCTCAAAATCATCTCGGAATTAAGGGTTTTTAAGTAAAAAGTTAATTTTTATCGAAGAACTGGAAACGGAACTTCAAGTCTTCAAGTTTCATAAGCCTCGAACAACACATGAATTCAAACCTTCTTAAGCCTCGCACGAAGCTATCTCTCATAAGCCTCGGATGAGCTTTGTTCGAGCCTTGGATCCCTCACACAAGTTTCATCTGAGCCCTCCTTCGCATAGCTTCATGCGAAGGCTCCCTTGAAGTGTCATCCGAAGGCTCTAGTGTTGGAAGTTTTTCAAAAAAATTCTTTTTTTTCAAAGTGTGTGCTGACATTTCCTTTGCAGGATCACAATGGCACACCAACACGATGCTTCCAATGACGAAAACTCTTTGGTTTCCCACCGATCTTCTATTCCATCAGTGAATGCTAAAAATCCCGATGATGAACTTATTCTAGAAAAAAAATGGATCTTCAAAACAATAATAACTGTTTGGATTTTCATATGGTTTGCCAGTTTCCCGTAATCATGGAGATCCTCCGTCGTCATCCACTTCACACTTTGTTGACTAAAACTTCTACAGTTCCACCGATCTACCTTCAACAGTTTTGGCACACTCTACAATACCATTCATCTGATGAAGACCCACATTTCACTGCAGTGATTGACCATTACCAGACTAAGCTGACCTTGAATAAGATGCGTCATCTTCTTGGATTGCCGAGACATCATCAATTCCCAAACCGGGTGGATTTTGAGGAACTAATTTCTGAACAAGAAGTGTGTACTGAACTTAGAGATTTGGAATACCTTGCTGAACTACCCAAACCATCAGTATTCAAGAGAAAGAACCTTCCACCCATCTGGTATACACTATTTTCCATCGTCAACCGATGCATAACGGGGAAGTCAACTGGAATGGACAATTACAATGTCGGGTTTCTCCGTATTTTCCATGCAGTGGTATATAACCTCCACATTGATTATGCATCGATCATTTGGCAAGAAATCTTAGAGGCCAAAACGACGAATAAATCCCGAAAGTTCATTCCTTTCCAGAGATTCATACAAATATTTGTTGCTAGCATGATGGAAGGCAACCAAGATATTCCCCGACGAGCACATCATCAGATGGCCAACTGCAATATCATGAGATCACTTGGAATCTCCATGGGTCATTTTTCAAATGCAAGGGCTATTCCATAAAAAATGTTAGCTTAGGCGTGAGATTGCATTGATGGACCAAGCAGGACCGGTTCGCCCTGCCCACAATGCCCCCCCCCTCCCCCATGAGATGAATGAGGGTTTAGATCTAGATGAGCAGGTCAAGGACTTGGGGTCCTTTAGAGCAGAGGGAAAATGTAAACGAGATGGGAATGGAAGGGGGTGCATCTGATTGTGCGGTTGAACTTATTGTTACATCTACGGGTGCTACTCTTGAAATTCCTCCAGTTGTTACAATTGTTGAGACGAATGTTCTAATTTCTGAACCACTAGCAACCAATGCTAGTCACTTTACTGATTTTCCTGCCCATGATACTGCTGCAGATCATGGTGCAGATGATGATGATGATGATGATTTTGATTATCATCCCTTGGTTAAAAAGATTCCAGCAAGGATTGGCCGACAACCACCTCCACTTGATGATGCTGCATCAGATACCAAGTCTGAACCTATTACCAATAGTATGGAAAAGGAAACATCTGAAACTAATGTTATCAGTTCTAGATCTTCGACGGCCACTATTCAGAACGTTATGTCTTCCATACAGGCATTGGGAGACATAAGGATGGATGACGGAGATATAGTCAAAACAAAAAAGATGTTAGGTTGAGTGTAAAGGAAGGAAAACAACATGGTGAGAGTGAGATAAGGTTTGAAAATTGATAGAGATATCATAATAGCTTCAAAAGGGACTGGGTTCTGAAGATATAAAGATCTGGAGAAAAGACAAAGAAAAGCCTAAGGCATAAACTTCTGAAGTGTCAACTTCAGAAGTTCTGAAGACACTTCTAAAGAAGTTCAGAACCTGTTCCGAACTTGTTTGTTATGAATGTACTGTTACTTTTTATTTCATGTATAAATAGATAGTTAGTTAGATAGTTAGAACTAACGTTTTCATTAGCCTTGTAAAGACATAATTCTGTAATACTGTACATTCAATTAATACATATTACATTTGGCTATCACAATCCTGTTAAAATCTTTCCATATATTGATATCTTGATTGTTTGGGTCCTAACAATTGGTATCAGAGCCAATTCATCTGTTCTTGAAGATTTGTGAAAGAATTGTCAGATCTGACAATTCTTGGTGTTCTTGATCGATAAATTTCAAATTCAAAATCAGGTGAATTCTCGATCTTCTAACAATCAAAGATGTCTAAAGAAATTGTCTCAATCGGATCTGAAACGAAACCACCAACTCTTTTCTTGGGAGAATACCATCAATGGAGAATCAAGATGATTCAATTTCTGGACAACATTGTTAGAAATTAAAGTATGAGTCAAAGAAGAGATGTCTACAAAAGTCAACACACTCTTCTTGTTATAACTAATTGTTGTTAGACGCTCCCTTTTAGACACATGGCACTTTGTAATTGGCTAGCATTTTGACTTTCTGTTTTTGTATCTGTATAAATAGCATTATATTGTGTTTGTAAAAGTTGTCGATCAATACATTTACATTTTGAAGAATACTGTGCGTAATTCATAACTTTGTCTACTTTGATTCAAAGTTATCATTTCATAATCTTTGTTCTTCATTCTGTTTACTGTTTACTGTTCTATTGATTTAAATTGTTAATTGATCTGCTTCCGCATTTCACTTTGATTCAATACTCTCAATTAACAATCGGTTTAAAGGAATCTGGAACCAACAATTGGTATCAGAGCCTTCTAATCAATCTATTGATTATTAGATCTCTTCCATTGAAGAAATTCCTTTCGATCGAACAGTATTTTCTCAGATTCAAAATTTGTTTATTAATCCACTCTGTTTTACGAGATTTTGTTAAATCGTTAACAATCTTCTCTTAAATTGAGTCATTCATTTTGTAATCTGAAGAAACAGTGATATTATCGACCTGTTCTTCTATCAAATTGAGATTTAATTGTTCTAAATTTCTTTCAAATCTTCAAATTTTCTCTTCTATCCTACTCAAATGGCAAATTCGAGCTTGAATGCTGTTTATACGTCTGGGTCCCTGACTAAACCTCCAACTCTTGTACGTGATGAATACTCACAATGGAAGATTCGAATGGTTAACTTCTATGAGGGATTGGATCTTTGAGTTATATCCAATTATTCAAAACGGTCCGTTTGTTCCCACCACTACTATTCCCGGAATTCCGGCCACTGCAAATACGGATGAGGTACCGGCAAGGCGGTTCGAAGTCAAGGAATAACTGGGTGATGAAGAAAAGGCTAAGGTGGAATTAGCTAAGAAAGCTAAGTCTGCGTTGATAATGGCCATTCCAAATGAGATTTTTCAATCTCTCGGACTCATGTGACACGACAAAAGATTTATGGGATCAACTGGAGAATCTCTTAGAAGGTGGTGCGAAAATGAAAAAGAACGAAGAGCCCAAGCTCTAAATGAATATAATAGTTTTCAAGCGCCGACCGATGAATCTGCTCGGAACAAACATTTCATCGATTCAACAATACCGATTAATCTCTGCAAGAGATGTGACATTGTTAGATCAAAGGAAGACAACAATGTTCTATTTCTCAAAAGGTTAAACCACGAATGGTCAAATCTATCCATGTCACTACAAGCCAATCGGGACCTTGAACAATGGTCGCCGCATGATGTATTCGGTACATTGCAAGCTCATGAAAAAGAAGTTGTTCAGAAAAGAACAAACATCGGAGGTCCTCTGGCTTTGATCTCAGAAACAAAAGGAATCAGAAGACGAAGTGATGACAGGAAGAAATCGAAGGCCTTCATATCGTAGAGGCGCTCCGAGAAGATGACTCGAATCGGATGATGAAATTAAAGCGTTTGCCGACTCTCGGCTTTAATAACCAAGCAATTTACTAATCGTTTTGGAAATAGGTCTTTGAAAGGAAATAAACGATTTGATCGTCCCTATGTTCCTAAACAAGAAGTACGAGAGTAGAGAAAACGAAGAAGAGAAGAAAGAAGAAGAATTAAAAAGGAAGAAAGATGTACGCTACGGATGTGGCAAGCCGGACATTACTCGAGAGATTGCAGAGGAGCTCTGGAAAAGGATAAGACTTATTACAAAAAAAAATATAAGTACAATGTCACTGAAAGAGCACACTTTGCAGAAAAAGAATACTGGGTGCAAGATGAATCCAGCGGTGATGAAGCCATGTTCTATGGAATGGCAAACACAAACGAATCAGAGGATCAACCCTCTGAGTCACCGGTTAGTAATTTCTGCGGATCATCCGAGCTTGAACAAACGATTGTGATGTTATCAAACAATTTTGAGGAACTAAAACTGAAACTCACAATCGAAAAGAAATTACGAAAAAGTACTGAGAAAACTCTTTCTACAATCAAAAGGGAAAGAGATATTTTCAAAAGAGAAATGGATTTACTTACAGAAGAAAAACTCGAATTAAATACTGCAAAGGAAACGATTTCCATGAGTTTAAAACTTTCTGAAGAAAAACTTAAAAAGGAAATTTTGAATCTCAATAAACTTCTGGAAGGAAAAGAGAAAGAAATCAGAGACAAAGAGAGTGATAGACTCAACTCTGTAGCACTTAAAAACTATTTTCAGAAAGAGAGAGAATTTTTACACATTGAACTTCACGAGAAAAAGCTACGATTATAACATATCCGGATGCACAAGGTTCATGACAAAATTAACACACAAGTAGGAAGATCTGGACTTGGTTTCGAGGACCTAGATCCCTACACGTGTAAGAAAAGGTCGGATACGAAATGCTTTTTGTGTTGGACAAATACGAAGCCAAAGTTTCCAATTTTGTATGAAAAATCTATTTTTAAAAAATCTAGATATGAAAACCATCATAAAAAAAGCAAACTTAAATTCGAAAATATTGAATATTGTTGTAAAACAAATGTTGATCTAAATAAAGTTCGAAGAAAGATGATATTTTCAATTTTGGTTCAAATAAACATACAATTTTGAATCCGAGAGGCGAGATATTTTTGTTCCAAGTCGTGCAGAGGAAGATCTACGACTTATGTTTGAAAACGATATTCTCTCTACTGCGGATAAGTGTTTTAGAAATGAAACTCTTTGTGAGAATCATCCGAGAGATCTCTCCTCGTTCATTTGAAGATTTACATCTTTACGAAACTCAAGAAAGCTTGTCGAGATTACGTATCCATGGGAGAATGACAATAATGATGAAGAATTTTTTGATAACTGCGAAAATTACCTTTCAAATTTAGAAATTAATTCTTCTAAATCATCAAAAGTTATCACAAATAATTCATAAATTATTGATAAAAAGGATGATTATTTGTATACTGATAAATCTCAAGAAATCAGAGCTTCTGATAGAGATTGTGCTAAACTTTCAAGTGGTATACCTATTCTTCCCGTTTGTTCTAACCGAGAAAATCGGTATCCATACATCCCGGACTTCTTAGATATGTGTCTCAAAGCCAAAACATGTCTTGAACTTGAGAAAGAGGCAGAACTCAAAAACAAAGTGCAAAATCAAAAGATTTTAAACTCTACTCTTCCGAAGTTTACTAATATTCAAAAAGGCAAATGGAAATCCTCTAATTCTTATGTTCCTTTTTCAGTAAATAACAGAGCTTCTGCAAAAGTAGATCAGAGGAAAAACACAGAGAAGAAAAAGTCAGAACTAAAACAAAAGTCTAGTCTAGATAGGTTCTCTAGAACAACTGATACTAGAAAAGACTTTAGAAAGAATAATTGTAATTACCATTCTCGCAATGAAAATTCAATTCAATCTTCTATGTTTCGATCTTACGAATATTTTTCACTGTTCTTAAAGTTAAAACAATTTTTCTCGCAAACCTCTGATCATTCCAATTCACAGTATGTTTGTCACAAAAAGAATAAAACTCAAAAAAACCAAAAACCAAAAATAAAGTCTTTACCTTCTGTTAAATCAAAAAACGAGCATACTCCAAAAGCTAACATAAAAGGACCCATTATGCGATGGGTACCTAAGAAATTACGATTTTTGATTGCGAAACGGCGTGTGCATATCCGGTATCTTGACTCGGATGCTCGAGGCACATGATTTGGATCCCAAAATTTACTATCCCAATTCAAGGACAAATCAGGTGGAGTAGTAACTTTTGGTGATAATGGTAAGGGTCAAATAAAAGGCTACGGTACTCTACAAGAAGGTAATATCACCTTATCAAAGGTAGCTCATGTTTCTGGCTTGAAACATAACCTCCTTAGTGTAAGTCAACTTTGTGATTCTAAAATACTAGTAGTATTTGATGAAAAACATTGTTATTTATTCTCTAAGGCGAGGTGAAGAACTTTGGAGAGCGAACGGGAAAGGTAACTTGTATATGATGAATTTTATCTCTAAGAATGGTAAGGAAACTTTATGTCTCATCTCCAAAAAGAGTGAAGTTGCGTGGCTCGGCATCATAAAATGTCTCACTTAAATTTTAATAATCTTGAGATGCTTGTTAAAAACAAGGCGGTATACGGACTTCCGGATATTCATTTTCAAAAAGATCACCTGCCCGCATGTGAAATGGGCAAAATTAAACGAGCATCTCATAAAACAAAAAGTGATCATTCTTGTACTAGACCTCTGCAATTATTACATGTGGATCTCTGTGGTCCAATTGCAATTCGAGTCTATACGGTAAAAAGTATATTACGGTACTAATTGATGAATTTTCCGGATATACTTGGCTTGCTTTCGTTCGTCAAAAGTCGAAGTCCCGGTGGTACTACGAATATGATGACCCGTAATTCAAGTTCTTCTACATCGAGAAGATTCGGCGGCTTCGAAGTGATAATGGTACGAATTCAAGAACGCCAAGCTTGAATCGTATCTTGTTGAACAAGGAATTACTCAAAACTTCTCTGCTGTTCGCACTCCACAACAAAACGGTGTAGTTGAACGTCGCAACAGAACCTTGGTTGAAGCAGCCAGAACGATGCTCGCAGCTTCTGGTCTCCCAATTCACTTACGGGCCGAAAATTTGTTGCTCTTTGCTTGTTTCACTCAAAACCGTTCAATTATTGTCAAGAGGCATCTCAAAACCTCTTCTTCTGAGCCTTCAATTTAAAATTGAAAGTCAGAACTCTCTCTTAGCAGATCTTCAGCGCCAAATGAGTACCTCTCAAGAAGATCAGAAGGCCTATTTTGCTGAACAATTTTTGCTATTGAATAATGGTCTTCAAGCAAATGCAGAGGCAATCTCTCAACTTCCAGAATCTCTACGTGCATCTTTAGACTACAGCTCTCTGGTGGCCGATATACAGAAGATTATCAAGACCATCATTCCTTCTGATGATCCCTCTGGGTCTACGCTCGTCACGAAATCTGATCTCGCCTCTTTCTAGAAGATTATTCTTGAGCGAATGTCTTCCATCGCTTCAAAGTACTCTTCCAAGCCCTCCACATCCTCAACAGACCAGAAAATTCTTTGCCATCGAATCTACTCTATCTCAACTCGTGCCTCCGGTTTCTTCTATTGCTGAGGCGTTTAATGCCAAGAAGAAAGCCAAGGAAGAAAGGGCTTGCAAAAAGGCAGAGCTGAAAAGAAAACATTCTGAGGATCAGGATCCTGATTCTCAGAAGGGGGAGAAAGGTCCTGAGCCTAAGCAAGCCAAACAAACACCACCAGAACCAAACACGACCACCGCTGACTCTTCAACTCCAAAACCATCACAGCAACCTTCTTCTTCAAAACAAGTGCCAATCACTCCAACACCTGCGGCTACGCATTCTCGGGCCTCACCCGGAGATCCGGATCTAGCTAAGTTCATTACGGATATTATGGGAAAAAGCGAGAATCCCGAGCTCTCGGTGAAAGGGCCGAAATAGTCGCAGCTCACGAAGAACGAGAACGAGCTAAAGCTGCAAAGGAAAGAGCTAAAGCTGAAAAAGAAGAAAGGGCCAGAGAGGAGGATGAGGAAGTGTTCAGAGCGGAAAAAGAAAAAAAAGAAGAGATAATACGCCAGGCTAATTGTTGAAGAACAAATAGAGATAGAGAGGGGTGAAAGAGAGAATGCGGAAAGAGAGAAGGCTAGACTTGAAGAAGAACTACGAGACAAAATTTTGAAGCTGAAGAAAGAGCAAGAGTCAGAGCAGAGGCCGCTCAGAAGCAGAAAGAGATCAGAAGAGGAGAATTTGAAGAAAAATTAAACAAAGTTGGAAACATTGAACTTCCAACACTTGAAGTTGAGAAAAGGCACATGTATGCTCCAACAGATCAGAAGATTTATCTCATGATGCCTAACTTCGCAAACCAATACAATGTAAGCAATGAAGTTAAAGATAACTTCATGGCTCATAAACAAGACAGAAAGACGGTTTTCACATTCGCTCCAATTACAAAGATCACAGCCATGAAACATAAGCAGTTTCAAGATACACCCATTTGGTACACAATCTACGAGGTAGTCAGATCAAACAACAAGAGTTATTACATATGTGATAATGATCTGTTGTCCATCCATCCAGCTGATCTCATTTTTCTGGAAGAATTTATGAAGACTCAGCTTTCTGAACGCAAAGATCCACAAGACCATGTTGCCTACACTAGAATTATTCTATGTATGAAATCATACATTAGATACAAAAGGCGAGTCGACTTCCAGTTGGCTTAAATTTCAAAATGGATAATCCGGCTATCTGCACCAAATGAGGAACTTGAAGGGATAAGCAAATTCGAGTGGGTAGACTTAACTTCTTGAACCGAGAAGAGGGAATCATCTTCAAAAGACCAAATGGAAAGAGCTTCTTTCGCATCAAAGAAGCTCACAAATACTCTTCTGAGGTAGTCTACATCATCAAGTGCTATGCTGGCTTAGACACGACAAATCCAGATGTTGCAAAGAAAGTAGAGAAAAGACTTGATGGACTTCAGAAGAACAGAGAGCTTATCGATAATATTTCAAGTATCATTGCTGCTGTTGATCCTCTCTGAAGAAAGTTTTTTTTTTTTGACTTCATACTTAGGGGGAGAATGTTAGAAATTAAAGTATGAGTCAAAGAAGAGATGTCTACAAAAGTCAACACACTCTTCTTGTTATAACTAATTGTTGTTAGACGCTCCCTTTTAGACACATGGCACTTTGTAATTGGCTAGCATTTTGACTTTGTTTTTGTATCTGTATAAATAGCATTATATTGTGTTTGTAAAAGTTGTCGATCAATACATTTACATTTTGAAGAATACTGTGCGTAATTCATAACTTTGTCTACTTTGATTCAAAGTTATCATTTCATAATCTTTGTTCTTCATTCTGTTTACTGTTTACTGTTCTATTGATTTAAATTGTTAATTGATCTGCTTCCGCATTTCACTTTGATTCAATACTCTCAATTAACAATCGGTTTAAAGGAATCTGGAACCAACAAACATAGATGAAGCTTTAATGCAATCAATCACAAATGACCCACTAGAGGTCTTTATTGAAATTCCAGCAGTTCCTAGAACTGAATCTACTCCTGAAATACCGGCGTCAAGAATTAAGAAAAGCCCAGGTATGTACAGCACCACTGAGAAAGCTCAAGCTAAAGTTGATAAAAGAGCATTAACTCTTCTTACAATGGCTATTCCGAATGAGATATTCAATAGAGTAGATAGCTTAACATCTGCTAAGGCCATGTGGGATGAAGTTGAAGTTCAAATGCATGGTAGTACAAAAGCCCAAGCACAAAGACTAAATATCTGTGTGGGTACTTATGAGAACTTCAGGTATAAAGAGAATGAATCCATTACAGAGACTTATCATAGATTCAACAATATTCTGAATGATCTGAGAAGAAATGGTGTTCAGAAATCAAATTCTGAGATAAACAACAAATTTCTAAACAACTTGGGTAATGAATGGTCAAGCTTCTCTGATAACATGGTTACTAGAAATTTGTCAAGAAAATCCATTCATGATGTATATGGTATTCTGTTTCAACAAGAAGACAAAATCAAAACTAGACAAAATGAACAAAAGAAGGTAAATGAAACTGTAGCCTTGTTAAACAAGAAGTATAATAATTCTCTGACTATTTCTGCCAAGAAGGTGTTTGAGATCCCAGAGACAACAGTTTGTGATGAGGATGAATCAGATGAGGAGCTAAAAAGGATTTCTGATAATATTGCTTTTATGACAAGGCAATTTACACAAAGATACAATCAAAAATATCATAATAAATCTAGATCTGAAAGTGGACCTAAGAAAGGTCAAGAAGCCGGTCAATTTGAAACATCTGAACCTGCAAGATGCTTCAACTGTGGAAAGCCTGGACATTATGCAAGACAATGCAAGATGCCCAAAGTGAAGAATTCAGGTTACTATGAGAAGAAGCGTCTGTTAGCCAAGAAAAAGGAACTTAATCCTGCTTTAGTAACCAAGTATGAAGAGGATTGGTTAAACTGGAGTGATGGAGATGATGATGAAGAAGTTGCTCACTATGCAACAAATTGCTATATGTGTCAAATGGATCCAGAAAAAGACAAACAAGACACTGAGGTATCTTCTTCATCTTCTGAATTAAATTATGAAATAAACTACTCTTATGAACAAAATTCTGAACATAAATCTGAACATAACACTGAAGATTCTGAAATAAAAAATCAATTTCAAAACATGTTTTCTGAATTCGAAACCCTCAGAAACAGAATCAAAGGTGAAAGAATTTTGGTCTATCAATTCAGAGCTGAAAGTCAAATATATAAAAAAAATTGTCAAGCAGCAGAACAGATTCTTGAAAAAATTTCTGAAGAAAAACTTGTTTTAAAAAAATGGATAGTTTACAAAATGAAGTAATTAATGAGAAATCTGAAAAGGAAATTCTAAATGTTAAGATGAATTTTCTGAATCAAGAGAGACTTGATCTTCATAAAAAGATTAAGGAATTAGAAGATTTAAATTTTAAAAAAGGACAAACTGAACAAACTCTGAACATTTTAACTAGTCAGGCTCAGAATTCAAAATTTTACAATATAAAAGCTGGTTTAGGATATAATGACAGTCAAATACTGAAAAAGGCACCTGCAAATCTGTATGATTATTCTAAAATGAAAATTTTCAATGAATCAAATACAGATGTCATTTCTAAACCTGTGAACTATTCTTTGCCTGAAAGAATACCATTTGTAAAATCAGAGACTTTGTTTTCAGAAGAAACACATCTTAAATCTGGTGAACCAGAAATAATTTCTGAAACAGAAGAAATAAATACAAGTTCAAACATTTGTGAATCTTTTGAATCAAATATTATTTCTGAAGAAAAATCTGAAGTAATTGTTAAATCTGAAATAATTTCTGAAGTTACTTCTGAGATAACTTCTGAATATAATTCTGAAGTCATTTCAGAAGATACTTCTGATAATAAATCAGAACATGAAGAAAAATATGATGAATTCTCAGAAATTGAATCTTTAGAAGATGTTGATGAGAATCCCAATATATTTTTTGATAATTCTGATGATGAATTCAAATAGCAAAAAGTATGACTCACAATAAATTTTCAGAACTAATAAATGCTTCTGATTCAGAAGATGATGATGATCATATGGTGCAATTCATTGATAAAAATGGCTATTTGGTTTATAAATCACAATCTTGTATGACTGAAGAAGAAATACTAAAAACAGAAGCTTCAAAGATACCTTCAGAAATGTTTGGTTCCGTGTTTTTAAAACCAGAATTTCAGATATCTGAAAATTTTACTTCTTCAAAATTTTCTTCTACCACAACAAACACTTCATTAACTTCATCACCAGAGTTAAAAACTTTGAAAAAGGACAATCCTCAAAATCTCTCTCTGAAGTTCAGACATTTAACTCAAATTCTGAAGTTAAATCTAAAGAAAACAAAAGAATTTCTTATACTAATCCTCATTTCTTATCTTTTACAGAGCTATCCACTTTAGTATGGAGAAAGAAAGATGAAAGACTGTCAAAGAATGACAAATTAGATAGTTTTTCAATTTTAAATAAAAGGGATGTACCTAAATCAAATATAGTGAATAAAAGAATCTTTGTTGAAAAATTAAATGTTATTGATTCTTATATGTCTACTGCCATTGTAAATACTTTAAAGAATCATATTCACTATATTAATTGTGGTCATCATAATTTTCATCTTAACTCCAAAACAAACAAATTTTTTTTGATGAAATCTATTCAGAAATGTTCAGTTATATTGACAAATTCAATTAAAAGTAAAAATAAAAATAAAAATAAAACTAAGAAAGATAAATCTCAAAGTTCTGAACAAACTTCTGAATTGAAAAATCTGAAGAAAAAGTTCAGAACTTCAAACTTTATTACTAATCTCAAAGGACCCATTCTGAAATGGGTACCTAAAACTCAATAATCTCTTTTGCAGATATGTCATGTGTGGGTGTTAGATTCTGGATGTTCAAGACACATGACACCTTTCAAAGAACTACTAACTGATTATCATGAAAGATATGGAGGAACAACTAGCTTTGGAAACAATGCAAAGGGATATGTAAGAGGATATGGCACTTTCATTAAAGGAGATGTGAAAGTAATGAAAGTTTTCTATGTTGAGGGACTAAGACATAATCTTTTTAGTATTAGTCAATTCTGTGACAAATACTGGAAGGTTAATTTTGACATAGATTACTGTCATGTTCTGGGTATAGCAAACAAAAATGAATTAAATGCTTATAGAGATGGAGACATCTACACAGCAACTGGTCAACTACAAGGTGTATGTTATATGTCTACATCAATGAAAAATGATAGTTGGCTTTGGCACAGAAGAATGTCACATCTGAACTTCAAAGCCATTTCTGATCTAGGCAAACATCAATCTGTAAGAGGACTACCAAAGATCAGATTTGAAAAGACCTCTCTTTGTTCTGCGTGTGAACTAAGGAAGATCAAAAGAAGTTCTCATCCTCTGAAAATGCTATCTTCATGCAAAGCTCCACTAGAAATGCTACATATGGATTTGTGTGGACCAATGAAGACTCAAAGCATAGGGGGAAAGAAATACATCCTTGTCATAGTAGATGAATATACAAGATACACTTGGATTGAATTTCTAAGACTCAAATCTGATACTTCTGAACGACTTATACCTTTTCTAAAGAAATTGAAAGTTCTTCTTCAACTCCCAATTCAAAAGATCAGAAGTGACAATGGAACAGAATTCACAAATTCTACACTTCAGAACTTTTTGGAATCTGTTGGAATTTCACATAATTTTTCCGCTGCATGAACTCCTCAACAAAATGGGGTGGTTGAAAGAAAGAATAGAACTTTGGTAGAGGCTGCAAGAACCATGCTTGCATATTAAGAACTTCCTCTTTCTTCTTTGGGCAGAGGCAATTGCTACTGCATGTTTTACTCAGAACAGGACCATTCTAAATAGAAAATTTCTTAAAACTCCTTATGAAATGCTAAAACAAAGAAAACGCTCTATTGATTATTTTAAAATCTTTGGTTGCAGGTGTTTTCTAAAGAATGATACTCAGCATCTTGACAAATTTGCACCAAAAGGTGTAGCTGGTATCTTTGTTGGCTATTCTCAAAGATCCAAAGGATTATTGAGACTACAAATGTCAGATTTCATGAGCCAACATTGACTTCTGAACAAGACAGTTCAGAACTCGCACTTAAACCAATTTCTGAAAGTTTAGACTCAGAACATAATCAGACAAACTCTTCTTCTGAATCTCAAACTTTACTTAAAACAAATTTAGACATTCTATGTCAAGACTTATTTGATATTTCTGTAAATGTTTCTGCAGATTATCAAAATCCTTCTCTCATCAGAAGCTTAAAAAATCAAGACATTTCAGAAATACAAATTTCAAGTACATCAGCACCACAAATTTCAACCTCAAATTCAGAACTTCCAACTTCTACATATGTACATCCAAATTCTGAATCAGTTCCAGTTACTTCTGAACCAATTCAAGTTACTTCTGAACCAGTTCAAGCTATTTCTGAACCAGTTCAAGTTGTTTCTGAACCAGTTCAAGATACTTCTGAGCATGTACATCAAAGTTCTGAACAAATTTAGAATGTTTCATTTAAGGGGGAGACTTCAGATTTACATTCAGTTATCAATCATGATACTGAAACTCAAGCAATTGTTGATGATTATGATTCTCTAAACAATGTTTCATCTGTTCAACCATTGCCAAATGTGAACAAATGGACATCCAGTCATCCTGTGCATCGAATTATTGGAGATGCATCAAAAGGTGTGCAAACAAGGTCTGCAACAGCAAATGACTATGGTTATACTTTCAAAAAGATTCCTCTGTATTGTGATTCAAAGAGTGCCATAACCATCACTGCCAATCCTGTTCAGCATTCAAAGACCAAGCACGTTGATGTAAGATATCATTTTATCAAATATCATGTGGAAAAAAGTAATATTGAAATGTTTTTTGTTCGGACAGATTATCAGTTAGCTGATTTATTTACCAAAGCACTTGATGAAAAACGATTTAACTTCTTGGTAAGTAAATTGGGCATGATGAATATGTCTATGTAAGTATTACACATCAACTATACTCTCGAAATTATATTCTGAAGTTTTTATCTCAAATTCTAAATAGTTTGCTCTTCAGAAATATTCTGAATATTCTGAAGTTTAACATTCAGATCTTTGCTTCTTTTCAATCTCAGAAATATAATTCTTCTTTACCAAGGTTGGTTGTCTTTTAATACTTTTCAAAAATAATTCTCTTTCTCATTTCTCTAATATTTTCTTGTTTCTTTAATAAAGTTGCACTGATTAAAGGGGAGAATCATAATTGCTAATGATTCAAGGGGGGAGTGGTATTAATTTCAAAATTCTGCACTACTCTTTCCTACAAAACAAATCTGAATTGCTGAAATCAAGTCTTGATCTTCGTATCTAAGAAGTATGAACAAGCTTCCTTAGATAAAATAAGTTTTCTGTTTGTTCAAACCTACTTCTGAATTCTCAAAATGTTTTATATTTTTCAGAAGTTTTTATTTTTAAATGATTTTTGGTCTTCTAAGGTGATCCAAGTTTAGTTCTGAACTACACTTAAAAATTCTGTGGTTCTTCTGAATTCCTTCTTTCAGACTTCTGAACTTATTTTCAGAAGTTCTGAACAATTTCTGAAGTTTTTGAACTTGTTCTCAGAACTTAACTTCCCGTTGATATTTTCTTAAGTATCACTTAAGCGTGTGCCACGTGTTTTAATTTCATTGGATATTTCTTTATCACGTCGTTTAAACGGTTCATTTATCCAAATAAATGATGATTACTACTCTAATCACATTTACCTTTTGGCCATCATCTACATTTTTAGCGATTTTACTCTGCAAAACCTATCTGTTTTCATTGATCTTCATTCTATTTCGAATCCTTGTTCTTCAACTATCATGTCTACATCCAAATCTATGGTTTCTACTTCCTCGAGTCACAATGACAGCAATGGATCATCGAGTGATGGTTCATTCAAGATCGTACCTCAGAAACTGGTTGTTGGAACAATGGAAGTTCCACTTCCTGAAGATCAAATGGTTCAAGACACAGCCACAACTGCTATTAATCAAGCCGGACCTTCAAAACCTAACCCTAACCCTAACCCGAGAACTGATAAAATTGGGGAAACACAAATCGAACCTATTGAAGTTGTTTCTGAATCAAATGCTGGTGATAGTGAATCCCAGACTCGTGCTGAAAGTAGTGATATGTCAAAACTGTATGTTCCTGCTGAGAAACTGCTAGAAATCAAGAAAAATAACTGTGCTTTAAACTTTAAATCGAAAGACTTTACTGATGATCAAATAATTTTGATTGACATTCTGAAGAAACATCGACTCCGTTCTCTACTTTCTAGGAAATTCTCTGTTCCTGCTTCTTACCTTCAACAATTCTGGCACTATGCTGAGGTTGATGAATCTGAAGATGAAATTGTCTCCTATGTTCATGCTTACAAGGTGTGTATCTCTATGGATGATATTAGATGCCTTCACTTCTTGCCTAAGTCAGATGAGGTTCTTGGGAAAACTTCTTATGATCAAATTCCTTCCTCAACAGAAATGATCTCAGATTTCATGAGTTTGGGATATTCTGAAAATCTAAATGCTTTAAGTTCCTTTAGAAGAAAGTGTTTACCTCCAATATGGTACTGTTTATTCTCAATTCTGAATACTTGTTTATCTGGGAAAAGTTCAAGCTTGGATCAAGCTTCAGCAAATGGGAGGATTATCTATCATGGAGTTGCCTTCAACAAGCAATATGATTATGCTAGTCTTATTTTTGATGAACTCAAATATGCAATCTTGAAGAAGTCCACATTCAACTACATACTATTGCAGAGATTTTTTCAAACTCTCATCAAAGGAGCAATGAAAGCTGTATCAAAAATCCCTGTTCTAGCACATGAGGTACATGTTCCTATCTTTACTATGGACAGTTTAAGGCCTCCAAATGCAAAACTTACATTTCCAAATGCAGTTCCACTTCCTTATCATTTAATTGATCTTGTAAGTCCACCAAATAGGATTGTTAGTGAGCATTTAGAATCTATGGGATTTGTTGATTCCAGATTCTCTTCTTCACAGATTAATCGATTGATTGATAAACAGAGTATAAGCGGAAGCAATTTATATCCATTAATCAACAGTAATAATAATCGATCAAAGATTGAGGAACAAGTTAACAATGAATTATAACCTGAATGATGATTACAGATACATGGAATGACGCACAGTAAGTTCTTCAATCTTACATTTTCAAATCGACAACTTTTACAGTAGATAAAAGATCTATTTATACAAATAGAATAAAGTAAAAGTCAACATCTTAACCTATTACAAACTGACACGTGTGAGAGATGGGAGCGTGTAACAAACTAGTCGGTTGCAAAAGGTAGACATCCTTGATGTATGTGCCACGTCATATTCTTCATCTTGTGGTTCATACTTTCAAAAATGTAACAATCTCCCCCTAGGTATGCAACCAGAAGAGTGAAGTCTGTTCAGAAAGGAGCGACCTCAGATACAATCTTTCCAATCTTATTTATGATCTCTCTGATTGATAATAAAGTTGAAAGCTTTTTGGTCATCTTCTCAATAACCTCTGGGTTGTGATTGTTAACATCAACAGAAATGAAGCTTTTCGCAATGTAAACGACCTCTGATGAGTATTTGTGTGCTTCTTTGATTCTGAAGATGCTCTTCTATCTGGCCTTCTGAAAATCACCCCGTCCTCTGGGTCTATTAGCACTTTGCCGATTCTCATGTTGTTGATGCCTTCTAGATCTTCATTAGGTGCAGAGATAGCTAGGTCATCAACATTATAATTGATTCCTATTTGAAAATCTACCTGTCTCTTTTACCGGATGTAGGACTTCATGCATTGAATGATTCGAGAATAAGCAATTTGATCTTGATCATCACTTCTTTTAGTCATTTGAGCCTTCATGAATTTCTCCAGAAGGATAAGATCAGAGGGAAAGATGGACAATAGATCATTATCACAAAAGTAATAAGTCTTATTGTCTTCTCTGATAACCTCATAAATTGTGTACCATATTTCTGTATCTTCAAATGGTGAATGTTTTATTGTAGAGACTCGTTTGATAGGTACAGAGGTATGAACGTCCTTTCTCGCCTGTCTGTCGTTCTCAACCCATGACCAATATGAGCTCGAAGCTTCCTTCGTAACTCCCGATTCAATCAACAAAGCAAGTGTTGTGAGCCCGAGGAAATTCAAATGAAAAATGATACAATTTTTTGTATTTGAATATTCATTTGAAATTTTTTGATTTGTCTTTAATAGCATCACTTACATTGTAGGCGTTTGAGATGTTGGGCAACATGAGATAGATCTTCTTGTCTATAGGAGCATACATGTACCTTTTTGTGATTTCCAGAATTGGAAGATCAATTCTTCCAAGTCTCTGCAGTTTTTTTCTATTCTCTGCTGCTCGACTTGATGATCCTTCAGCATTTACTTTTGCAGCTGCAGTCTTTTCTCTTCCCATTTCTACTTGGGCTCTTGATGCTTCTGCAGAGGCTTTTTCTGCTTCGGCTTTTGCTCTGATCTCAGCTTCAATTCGAGAAGCAGAAGCTTTTTCTGCTTCAGCTTTTGCTCTGATTTCAGCCTCAATTCGTTCTTCTTCTCTTCGTTTGTTCAGGGCTTCAACTTTAGCCTTTGATGCCTCAGCTCTGGCTCTGGCTTCCTTTTCTTTGGCTATTGCAGCTTGAGTTGAGGAGTATGGTGTTTGTCTTATGTTGCCGACTACCTCAAGAATGAATTTGGCTATTTCTGGATCTTTTGGGAGAGGCCCAGAGTAAGTGGCTAATGGAGTTGGAGTCAGAGGGGTTTGTGTGTGTGAAGTTTGAGCAGGAGTTTGCTGCTTGGAGGATGATTGGTGTTTGTCAGAAGTAGCTGGAGATGGCATTGGATTTGGATTTGAGCTTTCAGGATTGATAGTGGGTTTGACTTTCTTGGATGCTGGAGCTTTCTCCCCCTTCTGACAATCAGGGTCCTGATCCTCGGACCTTTTTCGTTTAAGTTCTACTTTTCTACAAGCACGCTCCTCCTTGACCTTTTTCTTTTCATTAAAAGAATTAGAAAGAGAACTTACCAGACCTGTAAGCTGAGACAGAGAGGTTTCCATAGAAGATAGCTTTAAATACACATTTGAAGTGCATGCAGTTGTTTTGGAAACATACTTGGAGGAGAGAGAATTAATGCGTTCAAGCATGGCCTTCTGGAAGACAGCCATATCATATTTCTTGACCAGAGGAGACTCAGAAGTGTCGGCAGAGGGATGAATAGCCTTGATAATTTTGTGAAGGTCGGCCACTAAGGAACTATATTCAACAACTGAGATTGTGACTTCTGGAGTTGGAATAGCCTCAGGAATGCAGAAAATAGCCTTAGAATTAGCCTGGATTCCTTTTTGCAGAGAAGAATAATGATCAGAAGCTTGGCTCTGATGTGTTGCAGCAGTTGTAGAAATGAGTTCTTTGAGGGCTTCCAGAGTTTGTGCTTGCTGTTTTTGTTCGTTCTGAATAGCCAAAAGAGTGGCATTGTGAGAGTCCAGAGAAAGTTTTAGATCCTCCACAGATCTCTGAATTTTATCACCAAATGCCTACAACGCTGCATTGGTGACATATTCAGAATGGGTAACCGGTGTATCTCCAACACATGGAGCCCCTTTACTCTCGCGTGCAGAGAGGCCCTCATTCACACCTGTTTTGACGTTGAGTGTGGAGGGACTTCCAACCTGTCTTCGAGGGCTGTTATTAACAGGCACCTCTTCGGTTGTTCTGATTGGCTCAACAGAATCCTCATCATCAGAGGATGAGATGTTGAAAACGATGTGTTTACCTTTATGGAATGTAAGCACTCCGGTAAGTGGTGCATCCTGTGGCTGTAACCCCTCTGATGGGATTTCATGAGCCTCTAAACTATCAGAAGATATGGACTTATCTTCTGAGATGCCTAAATCTTTGTTGGTCACAGAGACATCAACATTGTGTGGGGAAAGTGGCGAGTTCTGGGGCAAATGAACGCTTATATGTTCATCATTCTGTTGAGAGAATGATGAAGAGGTTTCCCCGTTGTGCTTGATGCAGAGGATGAAAAAGTATCCTCTGATCGGATGGTTTCTGGGTGGTTTGGATTGGGTTGTCCTTGGTCAATGAAAGTAGATGGGTTGGCATCTACCTCAGATAATGAAGTTACCCTTTGGGATGTTGGTGAGATTCGCTCAATTGTGTCACGATGGACATCTTCAGTACCTTCTTTTAACAAGAGGTCAGCATGGGTAGAACCACTCGGATGTTCACTCAAATTATTTTCAGCCTCACTCTCACTTGACCCCTCACTTTCTAGACCTGGCTCTAAGTGCTCTAGGGTAGAAATTCTCTGTTCTGAGAAAGTCATAGAGCTCTTATAAGATTGAAGATAAGAAGAGCTAGATGGAATTAGGTTTAGCATGTACCTTGAAAGCTCTCTGGGAGAGGGATAGCCGTTGCAGTCGATGGTTGGACGATGAGTGCTCATAGAAGCAATTTTGCAAAATGGTTGAACTAATGGAGCCTTGAGTGCACCAATTGCAGGATAGGTAACCAGGGATAGAAATCTTGGAAACATCAAAGCTGGAAGAGATTTTCCTTGGGTTTGATGGGTTACCTTAATGTGTACAGCAGCTTTAATCTCTTGAAAAATAGGACTTGCGTAGTCCAAGGGGCGATTAAAAAACATGCCATACATGATGGTCAGAATGTTCCTGCTTGCTTAATCGAGAGACCCAATTTTACACGTGAGACTCTTGTTCAGGATAGAAACGAGTAGATTCCACATTGGGGGTAACTGTTTTCTCTTGAATTCAGATAGTTTGCTTATGGGTTCATTGTAACCAAGAAAGAGGATGAAAGATAACAATGCTTCAGCGGATGGGTTTGATTCTAGGGCTGGATTTGGCACAAATTCACCATCAAGTAGTACCTGTGAAGGGGATAAATGAAAATACCTGGCTAATTTCTTCTTTGTAATGGGTATTTCCACAGCAGTTTCAGGTTGATCAGGGTGACTGAAATTTCCAAGCAAAGTCTCATCATCATGAATGTACATCGATTGCCACACTTCTTGAACGTAAATTTTAGGAACATTTGGGTTTGTCAGAGTTAGGGCTCGGTTAAGTACATGTTGTTGGAGAAATTCAACCATGATTCTGAATTCGGACTGGTAGGTATTAGGATCAAGAAGAACCTGCACATTGTTTGCTTTCAATGGCAGCTTGACGAACGGAGCACTATCGGCAGTGGAATCGACGAGACGTCCTTCGTCATCGTTAAGAACTGGATTTGCAAGATGAGAAGCCATTGATGAGAGTTGATGAGAATTGCAAGCAAGTTCGTGAGTAAGAGAGTGTGAGCAGTAACGGTGGAGAGAAAGAAGATGGGTATCTGAAATTTGGAGATTTTATATGAGACCGATTTGGAATTGCAAGAGGTTTATGTATTGGGAGTAGAAGAAAACGGTTCAGGAAAGGTGATGTAAGCACGCAGGCGTGGATACATGCAGTCACACAAAGAATGACGTGTGGAAAGTAGGAGTGACGAGTAAGACACGATTTTTGAAAAGAAAACTGAATGATAAGCTCCCCCTTGAATGATAAGCTCCCTCTTTGCTTCAGGGATTGGCGCCTTTCTAATATAACTTGGATGGAAAGGAATAAAATGCAACAAAATAAAACCTAGACCAGAAGCGATCAGAGGTCTCTGAGTGCTTCTGGATGAAGTTCAGAAGACGATCAGAGATCTCTGATAACTTCTAAGAATAAAATTTACAAGTTTAGCATTCCCAACTTGCTGATTAAAAAATTAAAACGCTTCTCATCCAGAGCTTTTGTAAAAATGTAAACCAGTTGGTAATCAGTAGAGACAAAATACAGTTCTATGGTACCCTTTTCTACATGATCTTTGATAAAGTGATACCTGACATCAATATGCTTCGTTTTTGAGTGCTGAACTGGGTTTTCCATAATGGCAATTGCACTTTCAGAATCACAGAGTATGGGAATCTTATCATAGATCAGGCCGTAATCTCTGAGTTGGGTCTTCATCCAAATGACTTGGGAACAACAGCTAGCAGCAGCAACATACTCAGCTTCTGTAGTGGATGTTGAAACACAATTTTGTTTCTTGGATGTCCAGCTGATAAGTCGATTACCCAGAAGTTGACAGCTACCAGAGGTGCTTTTTCTGTCCAACTTACAACCTGCATGATCAGAATCTGTATATGCCATTAAATCAAACCCAGAATTTCTAGGATACCAGAGACCCAATGAAGGAGTTCCCTTTAAGTATCTAAAAATTCTTTTGACAGCAACAAATGAGATTCTTTAGGATTAGCTTGATAACGAGCACAAAGACAAGTGGCAAACATAATATCAGGCCTACTTGCTGTCAAATATAGAAGAGAACCTATCATACCTCTGTATCCCGTGATATCTACAGGTTTTCTAGAGGGATCAGGACCTAGTTTCATGCTAGGAGAGATAGGTGTTTTCATAGTTGATGAGTTCTGAAAATGGAATTTCTTTAACATGTCAGAGACATATTTTGCTTGATTAATAAAAATACCAGAGGTACTTTGTTTAACCTGAAATCCAAGAAAGAAAGTTAATTCTCCCATCATACTCATTTCAAATTCGGTTTCCATCAACTTAGAAAACAAATCAACTTCTGTTTGATGAGTAGAGCCAAAAATTATGTCGTCCACATAAATTTGAACAATAGTTAACATACCTTTGCCTCTTTTGATGAAAAGTGTGGTATCAATTTTACCTTTCTCATATCGTTTGTTGATCAGAAATTTGGATAAACGTTCATACCAGGCTCTGGGTGCTTGCTTTAACCCACACAGTGCTTTGTCAAGAAGAAAAACATATTCTGGATGTCTTGAATCTTTAAAGTCAGCTGGTTATTCAACATACACTTCCTCTTTGAGATTTCCATTTAGAAATGCACATTTAACGTCCATTTGATAGACTTTAAAGTTCTTGTAAGCGGAGAATGCCAAAAAAAGTCTTATCGCCTCCAGTCTCGCAACAGGAGCAAAGGTTTCATCATAATCAATACCTTCTTCTTGACAATATCCTTTTGCCACCAGACGAGCCTTGTTTCTGATCACAATACCGTCCTCATCCTTTTTATTTCTGAAAACTCACTTAGTACCAATGGCAACTTTGCCTTTTGGTAATGGTACTAAGTTCCACACTTTGTTACGCTTAAATTGAAGTAACTCTTCCTGCATTGCTTCTACCCAACTAGGTTCGGCTAAGGCTTCATGAACTTTCTTTGGTTCAATTAAACTTAGAAAGTTAACATAAAAAGCTTCATTTGCTGTGGCGGATCGTGTTTTGACACCCTCAGAAGGATTACCAATTATGAGATCTGGAGTATGTGATTTAGTCCATTTCGTCATCCTTGTTTGTGATATTGGTTGAGCTTGAACTTCGGTGTCAGAAGATGAGATAACTTCATCCGGAAATATTGATTCTGAACCTCTTGATTCTAAAGTCTCCCCCTCAGATGATGGAACAGAAGAAGCTTCTGGACAATCAGATGAAACAGGAACAGAAGGAATTGAAGAGCTAGGTTCAGAAGAGGTAGGACCATATAAAGTTATGCCAGAGGCATGAAGAACTTCAGGTATGCTGAAAGAAAGATTAGTTACGGCAGGTTCTGACATTACTTCTTCGCCCAAAAAGTCTTGAAAAAGGGCATCAATCTCGGATTCTATGGATCCTGAAAGAAAGTCAGAAGTAACAGTATTAAGTTTGAGTTCGGAGGAGGAATATTCAGAGGTGAGTTGAGTTTGATCATCAAAATCAATGTTAATGCTCTCCATAACGGTTTTAGTTCTAAGATTAAAAACACGAAAGGCTCTGGAATTTAAAGAATAGCCTAAGAATTTTGCTTCATCTGATTTTGGATCAAACTTGCCAAGTTTGTCTCTGTCATTTAAGATAAAACACCTGCAGCCAAAAATATGAAAGAATTTGACAGATGGTTTTCTTTTGTTAATAAGCTCATAAGAGGTTTTGAGATGCCTCTTGACAATTATGGAACGATTCTACGTGAAACAAGCAGTGGCTACAGCTTCAGCCCAGAAGTAAATTGGGAGTCCAGAAGCTGCAAGCATTGTTCTGGCTGCTTCGACCAAGGTTCTGTTGCGACGTTCAACGACACCATTCTGTTGGGGAGTGCGTACAGCAGAGAAGTTCTGAGAAATTCCATTTGCAACAAAGTATGCTTCAAGTTTGGCATTCTTGAATTCAGTACCATTATCGCTTCTCAACTGTTGAATCTTTTGGTGTAATAGAACTTGGATTCTGGTCATCATATTTTGAAGGACAATAGGAACTTCTGACTTTTGTCGAACAAAAGCAAGCCAAGTATACCTGGAAAATTCATCAATAAGTACCAGAATATACTTTTTACCAGAAAGACTCTGAATTGCAATTGGACCACAGAGATCGACATGTAGCAATTGCAGAGGTCTTATGCAAGAGTGATCACTTTTTGTTTTATGAGATGCTCGTTTTATCTTTCCCATTTCACATGTAGGACAGAGGTGATCTTTTTGAAAATGAACTTCTGGAAGTCCAGATACCAAATTATGTTTTACAAGCATCTCAAGATTATCAAAGTTTAAGTGAGACATTTTATGATGCCAGAGCCATGCAACTTCACTTTTTTTGGAAATAAGACATAAGGTTTCCTTACTATCCTTGGAGGTAAAATTCATCATGTATAGATTACCTTTTATGTCTGCTCTCCAAAGCTCCTTACCTGACTTAGAAAATAAGTAACAATGTTTTTCATCAAAGACGACAAGTATCTTAGAATCACATAGTTGACTTACACTTAGGAGGTTGTGTTTCAAACCAGAAACATGTGCTACTTTAGATAAGGTAATATTACCTTCCTGTAAAGTACCATAGCCCTTAATTTGACCCTTACCATTATCACCAAACGTTACAGCTCCACCACTTTTGTCTTTAAATTGGGAGAGTAAGTTTCGTGAAGCAGTCATGTGCCTCGAGCATCCAGAGTCAAGATACCAGATATGCACACGCTGTTTCTGCAATCAAGATCAGAGTTTCTTACGTACCCATACCATTATGGGTCCTTTAACGTTAGCTTTTGGCTTATCAGCCTTTTGCTTTTGAGTTGATTTGTCAGAAGGTAAAGACGTATTCTTTGGATTTTTTGTTTTTCTATTTTGGTTTGTTTTATTTTTATTGAAGTACGAATGGTTTGCAGTGAAGGAATTTGAAGTTTGTGAGAAAAATTTCTGTAATTTTAAGAATAGAGAAAAACATTCAGAATTCTGAAACATAGAAGATTTTATTGAATTTTCATTGTGACAATGATAATTACAATTATTCTTAGATCTGTCTTTTCTAGTATCAGTTGTTCTAAAGAACTTCCTATCTAGACTAGACGTATGTTTAGAATCTGAAGTATTCTTCAGCGGAGATTTCCTCGGATTTACCTTCTCAAAAGCTTTTGTGTTTACTGAAACAGGAACAGAAAGATTAGATTTCCATTTACCTTTTTGAACATAAGAAAGTTTTGGAGGATAAGAGTTAGGAAGTTTGATAGGGATTGTTTGTTTAAGTTTTTCTTCCTTTTCTAGATCAAGACAAGATTTAGCTTTCAGACACATTCCTATAAAATCTGGATGTATAAAAACAGGTTTTCGTTGTTCAGAGGGAACAGAGAAAATCGGAATTTCACTTGAATTGTTATTAGCATCCATTCCAGAAGCTCTTATCTCCAGAGATTCATTTGTAAAGAGAAAATGAGCGTCTTTGTTTTTTATGATCTCTGGAGTTTTAGCATAAATGGGAGATTGATGTTCAAGATGAGAGAGATATTTGTCAGAATTGTCAAAGAAATCCTCACTTTGATCATCATTTTCCCATGGATATGTGATTTCTTCTAAATTCTCTTGAGTTTCAAAAAGATTTAAATCAATAAAAGAACAAGGAAATATCTCTGGATTATTCTCTAACTTTTGTTTGTCATTCTCAAGTTTAAAACAATTATCCAGAGTCAAGAGAAGATCTTTTTCAAAACTTGAACCAAACATGAAAATATCATCCTTCTTCTGAATTTGATTTAGATTAATATAGGTCTTTTCAGAAGAATATGTAATGTTTTTAAACTTGAGTTTCCGTTGATGATGACCATTTTCAGTTTTAGATCGTTTAAAACATGATTGTTCAAAAATAATTGGAAACACAGGCTTCTGTTGTTGTCTAAACAAAAAACAGAGTTTAAACCAGACTTCTTTTCACACGTATAGGGATCTAAATCTTCAAAGCCGATTCCAGATCTTCCTACTTGTGTACTAATTTTCTCATGAACTTTTTGAGCATCCAGATATGTTTTGATCTGGTGCGTTTTGTTTTGAAATTCAATGTATAAAAATTCTCTTTCTTTTTGAAAATAGTTTTTAAGTGCTACAGAATTTAATCTGTCACTTTCCTTAACTTGAATTTCCTTATCCTTTTCTTCTAGAAGTTTCTTATAACTCAATTGCTCCTTTTTTACCAAAACTTCTGTGTCTTTCAAGGTTTTAGAAATTTTTTCTTTTTCTATGTCAAGTTCCAGTTTTTCTTCTGTTAAGATATCCATCTCTCTTTTGTAAATATCTCTTTCCCTTTGTGTTGTGGAAAGAGTTTTCTCAATATTTTTTCGTAACTTATTTTCAATTGTAAGCTTTTGCTTAAGTTCTTCAAAATTATTTAATAAAAGCACAATTGTATTCTCAAGTTCAGAAGATTCAGAAAGATTACTAACCGGTGATTCAGAAGGTTGTTCTTCTGATTCATTTGTACTTGCCATTCCACAGAACATGGCCTCATCACCGCTGGACTCATCTCCGATCCAGTTTTCTTTCTCAGCATAGTGGGCTCTTTCAGTAACATTATACTTGTATTTATTTTTGTAATATGTTTTATCTTTATCTAGAGCCCCTCTGCAATCCTTCGAGTAATGACCCGGTTTGCCACATCTGTAACATACATCTTTCTTTTTCTTCATTTCCTCTTCCTTCTTTTCTGCCTCAGTCTTCTCAAGTCTCTGAACCTCTTGTTTAGAAGTATAGTTAGAGCGACCAGACCTTCTATTTCCTTGAAATGCCCTATTTCCAAAACGGTTTGTAAACTGTTTGGTAATAAGAGCCAAGGAATCAGCAAATGCCTTTATTTCATCATCAGAATCAGAATCTTCTTCTGGAACAGTTTCTGACATGAATGCCTTGTTTTTCACTCTTCTATCTTCACTTTTTCTTCTGGTAGCTCCCTTTGCTTCACAAATCAAGGCCAGAGGTCCACCTATGGTTGTTTTCTTTTGCACAACCTCCTTTTCATGAGCTTGTAGAGTTCCAAATACATCGTGTAGAGACCATTGCTCAAGATCTTGATTAGCTTGTAGTGACATGGATAGATTTGACCATTCTGGATTTAATCTCTTTAAGAATAAGACATTATTGTCTTCCTTTGATCGAACAATATCACATCGTTTAGATAGATTTATCAGATTATTAAATCTATGAAAAGTTGTTCCAGAGATTCATCTGCAATGGCCTGGAAGCTATTGTATTCGTTCAGCGTTTGAGCCCTTCGATTTTTCTTCATTTTAGCACCACCCTCCAGAAGATTTTCTAACTGATCCCATAGTTCCTTAGCAGTATCACAGGAATCCAAAGATTGAAAAATCTCATTTGGAATAGCCATGATAAGAAGAGTTTTTGCCTTTTTAGCAAGTTCAACTTTGGCCTTTTCCTCATCATTCCAATTTTCCCTTAGCTTTGGAACTTTTCGGGCAGGTATTTCAGCAGTATTGGTAGTAGCAGGAACTCTTGGAACTGTAGTCATTGGTATGAAGGGTCCATTTTGAACAATAGGATAAAGTTCAATGTCCAATCCTTCATAGAAATTTATCATTCGAATCTTCCATTGTGGATATTCACCACGAATAAGAGTTGGAGGTTTGGTAAGAGAACTAAAGGTGTAAACAGCATTCAAATTTGAATTTGCCATTTTTAAGATCGAGAAGTATGTAATGACAGATTTGAGTTGAAATCTAGAACAAGTAAATTTCAATTGATTTGAACAACAAAATTTTACTAATTCTTCAAAAATTTTAACTACAATTACCACTGTTTTAGACAGAATTTCTATAACTCTTCGTAGAACAGGGTGGAATTATGAACACTAGTTAAAACAGGAGATTACTTAATGAATGAAGAGAGATTTCCAAATTGAGATCTAATAATCAATAGATTGATTATCAGGCTCTGATACCAATTTTTGATTCCAGATTCTATTCTTCACAGATTAATCGATTGATTCATAAACAGAGTATAAGTGGAAACAATTTATATCGATTAATCAACAGTAATAATAATCGATCAAAGATTGAGGAACAGATTAACAATGAATTATAACTTGAATGATGATTACAGATACATGGAATGACGCACAGTAAGTTCTTCA
Organism: Silybum marianum; assembly: GCA_036898165.1. NCBI lineage: Eukaryota > Viridiplantae > Streptophyta > Magnoliopsida > Asterales > Asteraceae > Silybum > Silybum marianum. The sequence goes on along the minus strand of CM072542.1, from coordinate 21,030,077 downwards.
ATCTTACGATTTCAAATCGACAACTTTTACAGTAGAGAAAAGATCTATTTATACAAATAGAATAAAGTAAAAGTAAACATCTTAACCTATTACAAACTGACACGTGTGAGAGATGGGAGCGTGTAACAAACTAGTCGGTTGCAAAAGGTAGACATCCTTGATGTATATGCCACGTCATATTCTTCATCTTGTGGTTCATACTTTCAAAAGTGTAACAGGATTACCTCAACCAGTAGTCCCTTCCCCTGATTCAAACCGGAGTGGTGATAATGCAAGGGAGTCTAGAATTAATAGAAAGAGATGGGAGGCTGTTCAAGGGGGAGAACAACCTCAAAGAGTAAAGAGGAAAAATGAAAATGAGAGAATGGGTAGAAGAGTAAGAAAAAGAATTCATGAGGGGAGAACACAGGTAAAAGAAAAACAAACCTGTGAACCACCTGTTACCAGCCGGGCACCCACATCTTCTATCATTCCACAGTCTTTGGTGGATGATATTGAAAAGGCCAGTGAGCCCATGGAAAATTTGATTAACCCCTCCAGCCACTCACCGATCTCTCAACAGAAGGGTGTTTCATCAACACATATGGGGCAAGCAGCTTATAATCCATTAGGACCTCAATTGAAGGCTCCTTTTGTTGAAAATGAAGGATATATGTCCCCCTTCATCATTTTGAGCACATTGAGTCTGAGGGTCCACTCAACATTGAGCCTACTGAACCACTTAATGTGGAATCCATTCACACTAGCACACATCCTCTAGATGTCACTAAGAAAAGTGTTTGTCACATTGCATCAACAACTATAGATATTCCTATTTCTGGATATCAAGGATTAGTTGGAAGACCTGGCGGGGTGAACATCACAAAAGCCCCATTAACAGAATCAAATGTGGTTCATGATGTCTCTGTGACACATACGGCCAGCCTTCTTCTGAAGGACTGCAAACAAGACCATCTGTTGGTCTTGGAATCTTACCCACATCTTCTGAATTCACAGAATTCAAAGATTTCTGTACTTCTGAATTTGAAAAGATTCAAAAGGACATCAAGGAATTAACGGATGCAACCAAAAAGGTGATGGAGGATCGGTTGGATAAACAAGGGGAAAGTTTGGTAAATAAGTTGACTGATTTTCAACTTCAATCCTCTAATGATCTGAATTCTTTCAAACAAGCACTTCTGACTGCTTTTTCTGAACTGGCTTCTTCTGTTTCTTCTCTGAAAGCTTCTCAGACTTCTTCTTCTTCTGCACAACAAGATTCTTCCATTTATGCAACCAAGGTTGATATTACTCAGATTTTAAATCAACTTTCTTCTATTCAGAGTTCTCAGACAGATTTAGGCACAAGATTATCTGCTCTAGAATGCAGGCCTCAGTCAGACACTTCTAAAAGAAGTCTTGATGATCAGGATCCTAATAATCAATAGGGGAGAAAAGGCAGAGAGTGTCTGAACCAGAAAATGTTGAAAATATTCACGAGCAAAGTTCTGAGAAAACTTCTGAAGATGCTCAGAATGTTGGTGAAGCATCTAACAAAGTCTCTGAAGCAATAGATGATATCTTATTTGCAGAACATGAAGGGCAAGAGACTAAAATTCATTCTTCTGAAGATATAGTAGAGGAAGGGCATGAAACAGAGAAGTTATCCTTTGATTCTGAAGGTAACTTAAGCTCAGATAATACAGACATTATTCCTGATTCAAATGAAGAGATGCTAAGGGAATATCTTGCATTTGAAGATGTCATTGGTGAGCCCAGTGGTCTCTCTGATGTTATTATGTTTGAAGAAGACATGTTTGGAGCTGATGTGGGAGAAAGTTCTGAAGTCAATGAAATAAAAGATTTGGTAATATGGAAGCCCCAACAATCTTTATGTGATGAATATAGAAGAGCTTCTGAAGAACTATGGAGAATACTAAGCCAATTCTGTTGGGTGCATGTCTTTTTGAATAATCCAAGAAGTCTGGAGTTTAGACTTTTTGGACAACAGGTTTTCTGTCTTCAGAGATTTTCTTGATCAACCGGATGAAAAAGTTGAACTAGAATTTGATCTAAGTCATATGGGAGGAACTGAAATTGCAGATGAAATTTTGATGCAGATGAAATTTTGATGGTCTATTCTGGAAAATTTGAAGTAAGAGTCAGATCCTGCATTACTATTCCCAAAGTTGATATTCCTCTACTTGAAGAACCTATTATAGATCAAGTTTATGAAAAAGAAGATATATTTCTTTCTGGAGAAACAAGCTTGGAGTTTCCTGAAGCAATTTACTTTCATAAATACAAAACCAATCTGAGGTTTGCAACTCTGGCGGATTTTGTAAGTGATGAGTGGCCTGAAGATCAAATTTCTCAAGTTAGAAACTTCGTTCAGAAGCATGGAGTTCAAAATCTGAATGACTCCACTCTTATAAAGAAGATTAGATGTCTTTCAAAGACTGTTGAAGATGATCTAGTAATATTCAGATTTGGAGCAGAAAGAAGAAATGGATATTTGTGTGAATTTACTCAGTATGATCTGTACAAATTAAGATTGCAAGACAAACTGACAGTTCTTCATTATTGTGTTGCTAGAAGTGAAGTTGAGCTTGTTTTTGAAGTTAGAAGAATTCTGGGAATCTACATAAGGAACTTAATCAAGCATGACTTTCAATAATTTGGGTTATCTAAAGTGAATCTGTTGGAACCTATAAACCTTGAAAATACAGTGACTAGAGTGTTCACTAGTCCAGATCTTGGGTTCAGATATACAGCAGATGGAAATAAAACTTTTTTAATCTCAGATATTCCAAAATACTCTAACTCAACTCTGAATTTGTTTCTTACTTATGCCAAGGATTATATTGAAGATTCAGATGTCAAAGAAGAAATCATATATCTGATCAAAGAAAGAGTTCATTTCAGAGAAATTGTAAGGAAAAGTTATCCAGCTGGTCACAAAAGAGAAAACAAGATCAGAGGAGCTGATTATATACTTAGTGATACTTACGATTTCCAAATTCACTCAAAGAAACAAGACTTGGAGGAAATTCTGAAGTTTTCTCTGAACATTGAAAGTTTTGAACCAGGTCAGAAGGATAAAGAGAAAGGAAAAGAAGTCATTTAAGAAGATATTTCTGAAAAGTTGGTTCCTATAGAGCAAATATCTGAAGAGGAACAAATGCAAGTGCAAAGAATAGAAGAAAGTGCTTTTACCATGTTTCTTGAATATTTCCATCCAGAAATGTTCATGGAATATGAATAAAAGTTCAACAATATTGAGTGCTGGATTCAAAAGTCCTTTGGTTGGAAACAATGGTATTCAGATATCATTAGAAAAATAAGAATCCCAGTTAATGAAGCAAGAAAGGAAAGTCCAGTGGTTAAGGTAATTAATGCTGACTTGAAGACAAGACAAAATTACAAGTATGCATTCTTTACAGTTGAAAGACAAAATGGTGAAATTTCTACCTTTTCTGAAGCTGATTTTCAAAATGTATATCTCAGAGATCTACTCAGAGTTTATAGAAGTCTTTACCCTTTTCATGATTCAATCACCAAGTTCAGAAAATCATTTCCAATTCTCATAGATGGTTTGTACAGAGAATTAATATGGGCTGCAAAGACTGATTTCCAAGTTGCTTATGTTCTAAACAAGAAACAAGTACACTTGAGCAAACCAAATCTGAGTCTACCAGATATTCAGAATTTAAAGAAAAACACTTTAGTAATTCATCCTCCAGGCTTCGTTTGCAAATGCTTTCAGGAACTATTATTTGTGAGATTTGAAGAACTCCACAAATGTTGCAATGGAACCCTCATGGCTATCAGAGATCGTTTGGTGAAAAGACAGAATAAAAGACCAAAGAATCTGAGCAATGAAGTTTGGGAAAAGCACAAGAAGCTTGCAAAAGAGATGATTAGAATTGCTGAATCCTTGCTAGAATACAGGAACTTAATTCTGAAAGATGTTAGAGAAATTCTGAATTTCTGGAAGTATGATTTGAACTTTTGAAGCTAAGGGGGAGATTGATAGAGATATCATAATAGCTTCAAAAGGGACTGGGTTCTGAAGATATAAATTATAGATGATATGTTAAATCTCCGTGATATATGAAACAAGCACCTTTTGTGAGATACTTGAGCAGTTGGGTGGGGTGACACGAGTTATCGACATTGGGTCCATGTCTATTTTCAATAATCATCTCCAAAGAATCAAGAACGAATAGATTATGTGGCTACCCGGATAACTGTTTAGGTTTGGTGAAGACCAAATATTTTCTTTTTAAGTCTTGTCACACTCTCACATTTTCTGTTATCTCACAAACACTCAATTTTATTTTAATTATACCCTTTCAAAATATCTAACCTAGGGATGTGTTTCATGGGTAGGTCCTTCCGGCTCTAGATTAACCATTGAAACTTCTAATTCCTAACACACATATTTCTTATTTGAAGATGAAATAGTTTAAGTTCAAGTTCTGAATTGAAGTATTCAGAAGTCATTATATTAAGAGCAGGTTCTTAGCTGAGATACTATGAAGCTAATATTAAGAGCAGGTCCATAGCTGAAATACTATGAAGCAAAACAATAAAGAACAGGTTCATAGCTGAGATACTATGAAGCTAATATTAAGAGCAGGTCCATAACTGAAATGCTATGAAGCTAAACAAATAATAATAAAAAATGTGGTACTCCCCCTCAAATGTAGCATTACCTTTTGAAGGATTGCCATGTGATGTGAATATGCGGAATTTAGAATACACATGATGTACCTACAAAAAAGATTAAAATGATTTTGGTACCCGAGCTTTGTTGGGTCCTCGGAGGTTAGCTTTAGTTTTAACAAATGGGGAATTGGGGATACTGTAAGTACCATACCATTTATGAACATACCGTTGATCGACAAAATCATTTGTTCCACAAGTAGAACAAAAAAGATTTGTGGTGCTTAGACTGATTAACTGATTGATTGACTTGTTAGAATAAGGTAAATCAGTCTTGGAAACAAATGATTTTGCATCAACTACAGGAGATGTATGAGGCATGTTTCCAACATTATCATCTGTAATTGATTTATTTCTCCAAACCATTCTAAATTTCTTGAAATTACCGGAATTAGCAACAAAATCATTGTGACATAAATTAGAATAATGAATCCGAGAAGTTGAAAAACTATATGATTTGGAACTGTTAGAATAACTGTTTGATTTGACGCTAGAAGACGAGTTATTATTACAGACACTTATTGTAGAAAGAGGATCCTTTTTATGATTTGAACTTGAAGTAGTTGAATAACCTTCAAGTTCTCTAATTTTATACAAGAGATGATCTCTTTTTTTCATAATCACATCATATTTCGTTTGAGAATCGGATCTCATTTTTCGTTCATTCACAAGATTTGTTTCTAAAACTGATAATTTGTTTGAAAGTTTACCAATTTTCTCTTCAAAAGATTCCTTTTCGTTTTCAAATGCTTTTTCCAAATTTTTGCTTTTAGCAACGATCAAAACACTTTTCTTGATTACATTCGTTTTATCGGTTTGAAACACTTTTCTTTCATCATCTAGAATTTTCTGAAGCTCAAAAAGTTGCTTTGATAGCTTCAGATATTTCGTTTCAAATGATTTTCTCTCTAAAATCACAACTTGTTCAAAATCACAACTTGTTCAAAATCTAACACTTGTTTAGAAAGTTTTTGAATGGTCAGTTCACAAGTTTTAATTTTGCTTTCAAAATCTTTTCGCTCAATTTCAACTTTGTGTTTTTCATCAGAAGTTAAAAGTCTTTCTTTCTCGAATATCATAAAATCAGAAATTTTACTTGAAACAGAAACACTATAAGTCTCAGAATCTTTGAATTTCTCTAACTCAGAAATTTTGTTTTTCAGCTCAAAATTTATTTTTATTAACTCAAGATTTTTCAATTCTTCATCCCTCGTATGATTTGGATTCCTAGAAAGCTCGTTGAGTTGATATTGGAAATACTCTTTATTATTTTTCAATTCTTTTCTAGTTTGTTCTGAGTTATGAAACTTAAATGTGAGATAAACGTGTTCACTTAAAAGTTCATTAAGAACTTTCATGTTATTTGTGTGTCTTGCTTCAAGTCTTTTAATTTCAGCATTGAGATCAGAAATTTGATTGTTATGACTCATCTTTAAAATTAAAAAAATAAAGTACTTGTTACCTGATAAAGTGATCGTCAATCAGTGAGTTTTGAAAAAATTCTGAGTTTTCGCGAATTTAAGATTTTATTTCTGGTAACTGTTTGGGAAGAATTTATATCGGGTTCGTAAGATGCGATATCTGGTTTATCTGGTATGGAGGGTCGATAAATAGGAATATCGGGTAAGACAGATAAGGTGAAAAATTTATATCGGGTCACCTGAAGTCGATAAAAACTCAAGTGATGTATTTTCGAGTAGGTTAAAGCCGAGAGAAATTCTAATAGCAGATGCGATAAAAAAAGAAAAAATTATGTTTTGTTCTTTAATCGATGAACCAGAAAGCTAAGACACGAAGGGTTCTTGACCAAAAGATCTAGCGTAACAAAGTTATCTAGTCTTTCAAGGAAAAGAACAGCTAAGCTCTTGTGTTTCAGGTTTTCTCAATTAAGGTCACTGCAAACTTCCTAAGGCTTAAGATGTTTACTAGAGAATTCTTTATCCAGAAAAGTTGCAAGTATCAAATACCCTGAGTTTTCTGTTGAAACAGAATAACAAAAATAATGCGAGAATAAGCGAAAGTAGTTTTGCTAGTTGACTGTGAAAACAGATTTGTTTGAAGAAAAACTTTTCACAATAAAGTAAATAGAATTACTAAATTTTATGGTGTGTACTTGAGAACCCTTAAACTAGAAAAGCTGCAGAAGTCAGAGACCCTGAGTTTTCTAATTAAAGTGAAACAAAAGTACCACAAAAGTAATTATAATTTTTTTTGAAAATAGGATTCAATAAAGAATTTAAGAAAACAAGGATGCAAAAAAAATTATGAATAACGAATATAAGCAAGAATATGAAGAACACTGTAAATAATGAAGATCCGAAGTCGGATATCTCACTTATATTATGAATAACGAATATTAAAATTAAGCTCTATAGAATGATATGAATGAAAGACCTATTTCTAATAAGGATATGAATTAATGATCTGCTTCTAATGCTAGCCCTAACCATCTATTTATATTGCTAAGAGTTATAATGAGATAAGGAAACTATAAGAGCTTGAGGCATTATATAATTGCCATAATTACAAGATAATTATTCTTTCCTTATTTAACACAATTCTAATTCAACCCTAACTCTAATTGTTAAACATTTCCATATTTATGACTTTGTTGACTTTACGCTTTTGGTCCTTCATGTCTTCAATAGTTATCATCTCGGATACAATATTTTCAGACCTAACAGATTCCTTGTTGGAAAATATTATAGATATCTCTTCAGATGACAATGGTGATTCTCAGTTACAGTTATCCCTAGAAACGGTCAAGCAAGAAGTCAAAGACCTATTTCTATTCACTCATGATGAGGTCGTGGAAGAAAGGGAGTTTGATGAAATCAGAGAAAGTGATGAACGCTTTAGATCTTCTGATGATCCAATTGCTATTCCTGAAGAAGTTCCGATCCCATAAATCAGACGCTCTGAAAAATCTTCCAAAGCCAGTCAGAACTCAAGAGAATTTGGCAGATCAGTGGCGTATACAAAGGATTTACATTCCTTTCCTGGAAAATACCGAGAGGAAATTCTTTGTTAGACATGTATTGCCTCTACACGAAGCAAAGAAGATGGGTGTGATGGATCTTACTCTGGAATAGGAACGACATTACTTATTCACAATCAATGATTTGCGGGTGCCAAAAGATCAAGTCAATCGACCGCATGGGTAGATCCAGTTGATTAACATCTCAACAAAGAAATATAATGGTTTTGATATTTCGTCTTTTGCAATTCAACGAAGAGATTTCAAGCAATACATATTCACTAAAGCTGACTTCATTAATCTAAGCCATGAAGATTTGGAAGAAATGGTGTATGACTTTAGGAATATGCTTGTCAGGAGTCGGGATTACATGAAAGAGTATGAGAAACTTTAAAATTTCATCAAGTATTGGATCTATTTCTCATATGTTGAAGAATTTCAGGTGGTGATTGAAAGTAATCAGCCTAAGCTGAATATCCTAAAGCCAAATCAGAGCCTATCTAATATTATTAATCTGCCCTCACATATGTTGGTTGAACAACCAGAGTTTAGAGTTATTTACAAAGGCATAGTGAATAAAAAGTACTTCTTGAGATTCAGTGAGCTACATTGCTACTGTGATGGAATTTTAAGAACTGTAAAGCTTCAACTGGAGGGTAAGTTGAATATAGATAATAAAGTTAAAAAGAAGATGTCACTAAGAGATAGAGACTCGATTTTACACTGTTCGATTTTCACTTTGATTTTCAGTTACTGTTCGATTTTACATTGTTCGATTCTCACTTCGATTTTCAATTATAGTTTGATTTTACACAGTTGGTTTTCACACACAGTTTGATTTTACACAGTTTGTTTTCACACATAGTTCGATTTTACACAGTTCAATTTTACACATTTCGATTTTACACATTTCGATTTCACACACAGTTCAATTTTACAGTTATACTATTCGATTTCAGACTTACCGTTGCAATTCAACATAAATATGATCAATTGCCACCTAAACAAAATTGTTATGTATTGTCCCACTTGGTGCAAATTGCTTTTATCTTTAACATTACTTTTTATTTTGTAGATGTCTGATGTCTCTTGTAGCGGTCTGTTAGAAAATATTCTTTGTAAAAGTATGAAGCAGAACATCTCTCAAAAGACAAAGTAAAGCTCTCAGAAGATAGTTATTCCAGAAGAGCGTCTGATATTCTAGAAGATGGAATATCCTCTGGATAAAATACAAGGGCCTTCACGTGGTATATGACGTGGCAAGTCATGCTTTTCATGCATAGCAAATTCTGTTAGTTACTTTGCATGCGTGTTAGTACGTGATATGTTAGCTCATTGACTTTCATCTATGTAACTGTATAAATAGAGTGATCCACCCTTGTATTCAGTGTCGATTGTTTTGGAGAGAACCTGAGAGATTAATTTGTGTTTCCAGTATTGTAATTTTTGGCACTCTGAGTGGAATACAAATTATCATTCTTCTATATGGCTCTGTTCATCCAATTCAGTTCACGTTTTCTAGTTTGATTGTTGATTACAATTTCTTCCGCTTACTGTTTATATATTACTCTGTGTTCAACATCTTTGAGTAGAAAAGGAGATCTGGTTTCTAACACGGTCCATATTTCTTCCATGATTGACTACAAACGCCTCAAGAAGTTGAGTCAACCGAAATTGAATCAAGTGCAAACACATCAAGAATGGAAGATACTTCTAAAGTGGTTGTTATTGGATCGAATGATGGAGAAGGCATTGCAGCAACTGTTGATGGCGGTACAGAAGACGCCAATGCAGTTGACAGCGAAGAATCTACTCCATATGCTAAAAGGAAAACAAAGAACACTTCAGGAGTTTGGGAACATTTTTGCTTGGTGAAGTTGGTTGATGGAACTAAAGTATGTGAGTGTGTTCATTATGGTGAGATGATAAAGAAACTTAAACATGGAACCACCACACCCTTGCACAGGCATATTAGTTATTGCCTGAATTGTCATGCAATGTTTATTTAACTATTTTTTTAAATCTTATAGGCTCCGAGTATCCTACATCTAATTTATTTTTAGTGAGTTGTATGGGATAAAAGAAGCACTAGATGATTTGTCTTTGGATGAGAATAAATACATGAGAGATATGGCTAAAAAGATGAAGGATAAATTTGACAAATATTGGGGTACTTGTAATCTGTTGATTTCCATTGGTGCTATTTTGGATCCTAGATACAAGATGAAGTTGCTTGACTTCTTTTCAATGCCATTTATTCATCGGATGAGGCTCCTAAACAAATAAAAATTGTTCAAGATACTCTTACTAAAATATTTGAAGAGTATGTTGAGCAACATAAAGAAGCCAATATTGTTTCATCTAGTAGTGCACCTGACCATAGTGAAAGTAGAGTTAAGAGTGGTTATAGCAAGTTAAGTTCAAGACTTGGTATGGGTATCAAAAGTGGCACCACAAAGTATGATCAACATATCAGAAGTGTTGATAATTTTGTAAGCGCGAAATCAAAATTAGACATTTATTTGGAAGAGGGAGTGTACCTTGGTGAGCCGGGTGTATATTTTGATGCCTTAGAATGGTGGAAGGAGAAAATCTAAAGTTTAGAATTTTGTCTAAAATGGTCGCTGATATTTTGTCAATTCCGATCACTATAGTTGCTTCAGAATCGGATTTTAGTGTTGGTGGAGGAGTTATAGATACGCATCGTGCCTCTTTAGGAACGAAGATAGTAGATATGCTCATTTGTGGAGATGATTGGTACTGTCATCACTATGGACTACACAAGAAGAAAAGCAAGGTAATTTTCTTAATCTTTTCAATTTTCCTACTTGTTTTCTTACAATAGCTAATAATCATTTTCTTTGTTTGTTATAGGAAAATGATGATATGATATATGTTGAGCTTCCATGAGGATTGAAGATAGGTGGTGTTTTTATTACGTTTTCCACGAGTGATGAAGCTAGACAAATGTTGATGGTGAATTGGTGAATGTTTTTTTTGTTCAACGATGATGATTGATGATGTTTTGTTTATGTTCAAACTATGGATAATTGGTCTCCGTTTAATTTTGTATATTTAACAAAATGACAAGTAGTGGTGTTCATTTAAGTTTGTTCATTTATGTTCGTTCATATTCGTTTATATTTGTTGTGTCTGTTTGTGTTCGTTTATGTTTTTTTAGGCCTGTTCGTTTATGTTCATTTAGGCATGTTTGTTTATGTCCGTTTAAGTCTGTTCGTTCATGTTCGTTTGTTTACGTTCGTTTAGCATGTTAACGAACGAACATGAACGAACATGAACACACCTAATTTCTAAATGAACGAACACAAACACAAATAATTTTGTTCGTTTAGCGTTCGTGTTCGTTCGTTTGTTCGGTTAAGTAAACGAACAAACACGAACAAGCCTCCGTTCGTGTTCGTTCGGTTTGTTTCCTAACGACAAATTTGATTATCGGAACTCAATCATAAAGATGGAAGTCCTTCTTCGTCTCAGACCAAAGTATACAAGTTCACTTAGGTGATGAACTTAGTACATGTAGTGTCAAAGTTCATAGTCGGAGTCTCGTTCTTTTTCAAGATATGGTTTGCTGTCACCAAAGTGGGAGATTGTTAGATATTAAAATTGTTGAAGGTAGAAAGGTTTAAATGTAACTTTTATTTACTAATATAAATACTAGTTTGACTTTCATTTTGAATGTAGATTCTCATTTGTAAACGTTTCACATTTTATATCAAATGGCATTTGGAGCATTTCTAGTGTGATTTTATTTGTTGATATTCATCGTTTGGATTAAATTGCTACATTGCAAACTAACATTTGTTAAAGGGATAGGAGTGCAATAATTTTTGTTTCACCTCTTATTGTTGATATGGTGTTTTAACTCTTTTTTGATTTTCACTCTTGTGGTTAAACTTTGCAGTTGTTGGTATTATTTGGTTTGTTTTTTTTGGAAAGGGTGTCATAGGCATTTGCCTAGACTAATCCCTGGCAATTTTAAGATTGCTAAAGCATGCAACCCTTAGATAATTCCTCAGTGGCCACAACTTGTTTGCGCAGGATTCGAACCTTGGGTAGATGGATTATCTAGCCTTATCCCCCACAAGCCTTAACCAGTACGCCACTAGGGATAACATAAAAAACTTTGTTCAATAACTTCTAAATTATAAAAGTTTATGTAAATGAAAAATAGCAATCATATTTTTAAGAAACTGTTTAAAGTAAAACAAATTTCACTGTTTGTGAATGACTCTCTTGAAGTAAAATATAGTCGGTAAACTCATACAATTCGTTAAAAACTAAAACAACCCAAAGATGCATGTGTAGCGTATGCAACAACAAAAGATAACATATCAATTTTTGTATAAATATTTTTGACAAAATCATACACAAAATACAAATGATATGTTTTCAAGTATTATCATAGAGTTTTTTAAAAATAAAAACCTTTACAAAATATTAATTGTTGGATCTGAATAATTTTATTTAGTTTTTTATTTTACTTCAGATATATATCGATTATTAAGCGAAGACAAAAATCACTGAGTTTTAATTTAAGGGGAACCAGAAAGAAAAGCACTAAAAGGTTAATTAGGGACAAAAAGTAAACAAAATTATGATTAGTGTAGTAGTAAGGTTGATTGTTATTGTCCTAGATGTCTTGTTATTAACCTAAAGGTCTCATGTTCTAGTCTTGCTCCTATCTTCTTACTTAATCTTTTTATGTAGTAAGAATTTCTACTAAGCCCAATTTGTAAGTTGATGACCATTGGGCCTGTGCTGTCGTGGTTATTGCCAGGCTTGCCCAGCCTTTGGGCCGGCCCTGAGTTTATTACTTTTGTAATATGGCTACTAGAATTGTATTTGACCAAGGATGATTGGGTTCATCTGGTCTAGATTGCTTATGGGTGGCTAAATATTTGGATGAACCTGATCAGGTTCTTTGGAATTATGAGGTTGTTCCATGTATTTCTATTGGTTTCAGAGCTATTAGAGTTTGTGTTTGGAAATGCATTTGGCAAGTATAATGAATTTCAATATGTTGTTGGATGGTGTCGAAACCATGGTTTTCCTGTAATACTTCATGTTGTATGGGGGTACGTGTTTGGAGCTAGGGGTGAGCATCGGAACCAGGTACCCATCTTTGGAATCGGAACCGCTTCTAAACTGCCGATTTCGGAACCGGAACCGATGTGACTGGTTCCGGTTCCGGTTCCTAAAATACGGAACCGATCAAGACCGATTCTGGTTCTGGTTATCATTTTTTTGGAACCTTTAACCGCTGGGTACCCACTACCCGCCACTTTTAAATAAAAAATATTTTATATATTTATATATAATAAATAAAAACTCAAATTTTTTAGTTTGTTTGTGTAATAATTAGTTTTTATCGGATTAGTTTTGACCATTTGTTGTATTTATTACTTTAAGTCGGTATTTTGTAGTTTATATTTATATTTTTATCGTACGCATTTTAAAAAATTAAAAAAAAAAGTTGAAACCGGGTACCCGGTACCGGAACCATTTCCCGTCGGTTCTGGTTCCAGTTCCGGTTTCGGATTTCCAAGAACCGCCGGTTCCAGTTCCGGTTCCATGGAAAATAGCCGGGTACCCAGTTATGCTCACCCCTATTTATAGCCATCTTGATGGTTATTGTTTCTTGGCATATGAAAGGGTATAAGATTTCTAATATAGGGGATCTAAGGGAGGATGATACACTACAACAAAAAAGGGTATTACCGACAGCAGAAACCGTCAGAAAACAGTCGGAAACGCCCTTTACCGACGGTTTACCGACCGGAACAAACTGTCGCTAAAACCTTGGTCGGTAATGCTTAGCGACGGCTTTCCGACGGCTTTTAGCGACGGCTTTCCGATGGTTTACTTTACCGACAGCTTTCCAACGGTTTACATTACCGACAGCTTTCCGACGGTTTACATTACCGTCGGCATTCCGACGGTTTATATTATATGCATTTTAACCTGTAATTGTTATTATTATTATATATATATATATATATATATAAAATATCGCATACAAAATCTAAAAATTCAACAATAGATTTTTTTACAAATCCTTACATAAAATATCCATACATATATCCATATAAGTCCATTTAAATCTAATATTATACCAAATTCATACAATAATCAACTAAGATATCTATACGGAACCATCGGAAGTCGACAGTAGGAATTGCCGACGTAATCGCTTCAAATTGCCTTCATTCTATCTTGATTCTCCTTCTCACGTTGAGCATGTCAGGCGTTCTCCTTCATTCTATCTCGATTCTCCATTTTCTTAATTTTCTCCTTTAATTGTTGCACCTATATATATGATCCAATTAAATAAGCGGCTCTTATGATATAGACATATAGTGCAATATGAAATATAAATGTTTGGTAATTGTTTAGGATGTAATTAGGGCTGTTAATAGTTAAGATGTCCAGGATAGAAAATGATTCAGAGGGTTTTTGAACTAAGAGGTAAGAATTATTTTTTTGCCAAACAGGATTCACCTCTTAGATCATTATGCAAGTATTGAATTTTAAATTTTGCAGAAATGATATCCTACCGGTATAAAGGCAGTCATAAACTCTTGGAACACCACAAAATATGGTTGGTTTCAGCACAAGAAGGTCTTCAATCAAATATCTACTGGGTAGCTAGACCATCTACAGCAACTTGTTAGGACCTGCAAGTGTGATGGAAAAAAAATTGGAACCTTATTAGATTGATAACACAAATAGATTGAAAAAGCAGAACATATGAATAGCTATATCTTACTCCTTGCCAAAATCCTATGGAGGAACCTCTGTTGATGCAATAAGTTTCAATTATCTGATCGAATATATGCACTAAGCGAAGAAAAGAGAAGTAAGAATCATCTTATGTGCCCTGCAACAAAGAGAACTTTGGTTATACATACCCTTCTATGCTGCAAGACTTAGGGGTTGTTTGGTTGATTTTTCATTAAGTCATGTACGAATAAAATTGATAAAAAATTGTGTGGATTAATCTGTCTTCACAGATTGTGAATGTTTTGTTTTGAGAGTTTTTTCATAGATGGAATGAGCATGCTCTTTAGATGGAATTGGATAGGTATGAAAAAAAAACCTTGGCTTTCTGCATAAAGCTCCCCCCCTAATAACTTACTAAATAAGCCACTTTCTATATCATTAAGCCACTACCAAATAATCATGTATAGTTACATGACTGCTTGGTAGTGGCTTAATGATATAGAAAGTGACATTCAGTAAGCTATTAGGGGGAAACTTTAGAAAAGCAAGTTTTTCTTAAACTTGCTCCTCCCAATTAAAGAACACCCTCTTCCATCAATGAAAAAACTCTTCCACACAAAAACATTCCCAATCTATACAGATAGAGTAATCC